>OX244041.2:16615740-17849308 GCA_945859785.2 Tridacna gigas
AGAGGCCACATTTATTATTCATTTGATTTGAAAATTGGTAAAAATTTTCTTTTGATATAGTCAATGACCAGTTCAAATTTGGGTAACCTGGGGTCATAATCTAGGTCAAATTAAAGAAATATCTTTAGGGCACTCGAGGCCACATTTTTTGCTCAGTTGACTTGAAAATTGGTCAGAATGTTTGTCTTCATGAAATATGAGTTTGAAATTGGGTCACCTGCGGTCAAAAACTAGGTCACATGGTCAAATTAATGAAAAACCTTTAATGCACTCTACTAAGGTGAGCGACCCAGGGCCATCATGGCCCTCTTGTTACTTTTTTTAACTCTTTATCGTATGGCAAAATTTTAGACTGGTCCAAATTGAAAGCATTTGCAGACGCCAAAATAAAAGTGACTGAAAATTTGAAATTTGTTTTGGAAAGGGTAGAAAACATTGTGGGAAAAGGAGGAAATGCTGTTGCCAGCATTTCCTCTTTTTCCCACAATGTTTTCAAAAGGCTTCTTTCTTAGGGTTGTTAAAAGTCGTGATTGTGTGGTAAAGAGTTAAAGCCAAAGTCCATTATTTGAGCCATGCATTAAATTTGTTTTCTGCAAACAGTATAGATATGGACATGTCTAAAATTTTATATTTTAGTAAAAGTCTCTTGGAACTTTCTCACTTTGGGGTTATTTGAATAAAAGGAGGCAAACACATGGAAATGGTTGAGAATGTGTAGAAAATTTTGGAAGTCCTAATTTAAGTTAATAAGGATTCAGGAAAATGAAAGTTTGGTATGGAGTTAATCGAGGATGTGAGCTAAAAAACATGTACAGTATGAAATGATGAAATATGTGATCAAATATTCAGATAGCCCAAAGCAACTAAACCTTTATCCCTTTCAGTTTTTTCATGACCTATATGCATTATCCATGCTTTACTACTACAAAATCCAACATTCTTTCCCAGCAGTTTCAAAGAAATAATTTTTTTTTAAATACATGGACACAGGAAAAAGGGAAATTTGTTTTAATTAGCTATGTTCCTCTTTTATGTTTTCAATAGTTGCCTGTTGCATGGGCCAAGCATGGTAGCTCAATAATGTGCAGGGCTTGATACCTAAGGGTCCCTAGTTTGATTCCAAACTTAGCCAAATTCTTTCTGAATATCAGTGATAGTCGTTGCAACAGGGTTTATTCCCCTCTTCGGCAGGTGAATGTTGTTTCCACAGTGTTTATGTGGTAAATCAGCCAGTGGCTTGGAAAGAATATGAAAGATACTGGTAAAAGAGACTCCAGAAAAGCATGCATGGGACACAGCATTTTAAATGCCAAATAAACAAAAAAATTGATGGGGGGGGGGGGAGTAGAATCATGTGTACTTTTAGTATGATGGGCGAAAAATGTTTTGCAAGTGAAACAAATGAAATATCTATAAGCTACATAATTCAGTAAAAGTTGTCAGATTTTTCTGACTAATTGATGCCTTATTAGGACATTACCACCTGAGCCTGTATTTCTTAACTCTTTACTACACAGTTGCGATTTTTAATGACCCTAACATAGAACGCTTTTGAAAACATAGTGGATTAAGGAGAAAATGTTGGTAACCAGCATTTTCTCCTTTGTCCACTATTTTTTCTACTCCATCTAATACAGATCCCATCATTTGAGCCACAGTTAAATTTTCATCTGCACGTGCTTTCAATTTGGACCTGTGGAAAATACTGTCGTTTGGTAAGGAGTTAACTCTTTGCAAGACGAAGAAATTGTAGACTTCCATACTGAACACATAAATTTGCAAATGACAAGTACAATGTATGGCTGAAGTGGTGACATTTGTCTTTTAAATGGTAGAAAATATGGGAAAAGGAGAAAATGCTGGTTATCAGCATTTTCTCCTTTTCCCACAATGTTTTCAAAAGTTTTCTTCTTAAAAACTGTAAAAACATGGGTTTGTTGGTAAAAAGATTAACCCTTTACTGTACAGGCTATTTGTATATTCACCACGAAGCTTTGTAAAGCAATGGGTTTGTTTGGTCAAAGGTTAACCCTGTACTACACGGGCTATTTTTACACCCACCAAGAAAGTAATACAAACTACATAAAGGAAGAAAAGGAATTGTTTTATCTTTCAACAGTATGGAAAATATTGTTGGAAAAGGAGCAATTGCTTGTAATATGCTATTGCTTTTTGTCCCATAAAAATTTCAAAAGCTTTGTACTAAACAGAACATAAGAATTCATTTTTGTTTAGAAGAGGGTAAAAGTGTCAAATAAATGAAATGGACATTTTTGGTAATATATGATAAAAAAGGCTTATAATGGAACTTTACTCTTTACCAAACAAACACAACATCGACTTATCCGAACGGAAAGCATTTGCAAACAACAATTTAACTGCCACAGTTGATTGAACTTGTCTTTGATAGAGTCTGAAACATTGTTGGAAACGAAGAAAATGGTGGTTACCATCAATTTCTCTTTTCTCAACAATGTTTCGAAACACTTCTTTGTTACAATCGTTAAAACTCGGGATTTTGTTATGCAGGGTTAATGACTGTTTTTTCAGGAATATTTCACAGAATATACAAGGCAATCTAGTTCCAAGACCAGACTGCATAATACTTCTGCACTGTCTGTTATGTTCTTTTAGATATTTGGGACAAATAAGTCCAGACTCTTAATTTGCTAAATAGATTAAATGAAATTTTCAAGCCAATGGGTTTTCAAGTGTTAAGTATCATTGCCTGACAAAAAAAAGCATCTAAATCCACTGACATTTCACTAATAGAATTGAATGTTAATTCTACTAGGCTGTGATATATCATGCTGACAAAAGTGATGAGATTTTAAATAATGCTGTATCTATGATAAATGAAATAGAGTCTTTGGCATTCCTGGTGTATTTGTATATGAATTTTATACCATGGTGTTATAATTACATATTATATGATTATATAATGTTATATAATTACATTTAGCTCTTTACCAAACAACATAAGTTTAGGCTTGTCCAACTTGATAAAACCTGCAGACGACAAATTGAATATAGCTCAAATGATGGGTCTCCTCCTTGAAAGGGTGAAAAACATTGTGTGAAAAGGAGAAAATGCTGGTTATCTCGGGTTGTTTATCTCGGGATTGTTTTGTAAAGAGTAAGCCATAGCAAGTGGGTCAGTAATGCTCTTTGCTTGTATCCCATTGCACCGATGTGCAAAGTTAATATTTAGCTCCATTGGCCAAAGGACAAGGAGCTTACGCTATGGCCCTGTGTCTGTTGTATTTGTGTGTGTGGGCATGCCTTAAATTTTATCTCAAAAACCTCCTCTAAAAATACTGGGCCAATTTTATTATGATCCTTGTGTATGACACCTAAAAAACTTGGCTTTTATGGATGTGGCTTATTTGCCACATGTAAAATATCAGTGCATTATAGACTAGTTACTGATTGTCACTATTCCTGTAACTTACTGATCACTCATCGAAAAGCAAAGCATCTTTTCCTTTGTGCAGTACTGGTTTTAAGATAGATAGGAGGCCAAGTGAATAAGACGTTGCATTTGTAATCGAAAGTTCTGTGATGGATTCATGCTGATGGTGCTGATCAAACAGGAATGCCCTATGGAGCCTCCATTTAAGCCAGTGCATCGTATGTATCTTGCCCATGTAGACTGTGGATAGATCCAATTTAATTGGCCTTGAGCTGTATTCTCTCACCAACCATTCTAAATCTTTGCATTCATGGCCCTTATTCACTGGCCATTCTTAAATACATTCTTCGTTCATTTCTCAAGTATTTTCTATATTTGAATGTAAGGCAATTTCAGATTGGCTAAACCAAATTTAAATAATGCAGTTAAAATGATGCTTTAAATGGAATAAGAACTGTTAAGGTTGTCAAGAACATGTAAATAAATACCTTTTTTTTTTGGGGGGGGGGGGGGTGAAGGCAAGAAATCAATTGGTACGCAATGGAGAGAAAGACAGAACCCAATTATTATTATTGAATGTCATCATTGTGTGTGTCTTAGCGGAAATTAGGACTTTACAACAACAAACTATCAGCAGTCATTGAGTGCATTAACTCTTTACCACACAGCAAAATTATAGACCAGTCCAAATTGAAAGCGTTGGCAGATGACAAATAAAATGGGGTACAAACAACAGTATCTGTCTTTGAGATTGTTGAAAACATTGTGGGAAAAGAAGAAAATGCTGGTGACCAGCATTTTCTTCTTTTTCCACAATGTTTTCAAAAGTCATCTTCTTGAGGGTCATTAAAACTTGGGATTGTATGGTAAAGAGTTAACTCTTTACCACACAGTATCAGATTTTAATGACCGTATGGAATGGGGCATTTGAAGAAAACATTTTGAGACAGGGAGAAAATGTAAGTAACAAGATTTTTCTCCTTTTCCCACAATATTTTCTACCGTATGAAAGAAAAGCTTTATTATGTAAGCCTGTCATTTAATATTTTGTCTCGAAATGCTTTCAATTTAGAGGTTGATTTATTAATTATATGGTGTTTAACACCGTTTTCAACATTATTTCAGTTATATCACGCCGGCAAGTGCACCTATCCATGCCTTCCTGGAGTTTCTTTTACCAGAACTACAAACAATATACTTACCAAGCCACTGGATGCTTTCCGACATAACCATCGTCCAAGCAATGCTCAGTGATGAGAGAGGAATTAATCCTGTCGCAATGATTATCATCAATCCTCAGAAAGAAATTGACCGGGCTGTGAATAGAACCAGTGACCCCCTGTTCTTAAGCCTTGTATGCTACCAACTGAGCTATTGGGGCTCGGGTTTCAATACAGAGGAGTCTAAAACTTTATTGTCTGATAAAGTGTTAAGTCAATAAAGAGGAAATTTGGTTCAGTCATGCCTTCATTCATTGGAAATAGATGCATTCCATGACTTTTTCTCTGAATTAACCATTAACCCTTATCCTGCTGAATAAGTTAAGCCTTTACCGCACAATCCTGAGCTTGACCACCCTGAGAAAGGGCCTTTTGAAAACATTGTTGGAAAAGGAGAAAATCCTGGTAACCAGCATTTTCTCCTTTTCCCATATTGTTTTTTGTCCTTTTACACACAAGTCTAAGTATATGAGCCATATCTAATTTGTCTTTTGCAAATGCTTTCAATTTAGACAAGTGCAAAATTTTGTCGGGTGGTAAAGGAATAAGTAAAACTTTCAAGCCAATAAGAAAACCCCTAATAATGTTATTTCAAACTTAATTTTTGGAGAAAAATATCTCCTCATCTGAGAGTGTAGATCCAAGATAAGACTGCATGTTCTGTGCAGTCTGATCTTGATCTACATTGTCCACAAGTCAGTGTGTTGTCTTCAGCAGCTTAAGAGTTAAGCTGCTAAATAAATCAAACTAAAGATTTCCAGCCAACAGTTCAAATCCATAGTTTAAAATTCCAAAATTTTGCTTGTTGGAGATTATCTCCCGGTATCCAGACAGCGTAAATTAAGATCAGACTGCACACACATACACCACACCACATGCTATCTGATGCTAATCTTCAACTGAAAAACCGATTTAATTGAAGCAAAAAAGATACTTATAGACCTGAGAAAAGTCAGATCAATTTAGTTGGCAGTAAAAGACTTAACTCTTTAAAAATGACAAATTTCAGACTGGTCCAAATTGATAGCAGTTGCAGATGACAATTTACCTGCCTTTGATAGGGTAGAAAACATTGTGGGAAAGAGAGAAAATGCTGGTTACCAGCATTTTCTCCTTTTCCTAAAATGTTTTTAGAAGGCTCCTTTCTCAGGGTCGTTAAAAGTATGGATTGTGTGGTAAAGAGTTAATGCCTGAAAACAGCTGGAAACATGTTGTAGTAAAAGAGATTGCTTGTGACCATGTCATAGGCAAAAGCAGCTATCTGCAGATCGTAGTGTGGTCATAAACTGGTAATTTGATTGCATCATGCAGTCTCTCCTGTAATGGATCATACCATGTTTTCCTGTATTCGCTTCGACTTATCTTTGGACAATTATACTAATAAATTATAGACAATGGGTACAAGCTCAATGGACCTTTGTCCGAGTCATTTATGATCTAAATATAGGAAAGACCAAATTTTATTGGTCTGGACTGTTATCTTCATAACTGAATGATTTCAGTTGGCATCAAGACTTGATGCCATTATAATACATTGATTTGCACATTTCTCCTGAATCAGATCATGGGCTAGTGATATAGTTTTACTTATTCATAAGATTTAGAAACCCATATAAATGTCTGTCTGAATTTTCTTGATTCCAGCTATTCTCAGATTACGGTATGATGAGCATGAAATGTAGGGGAATGGTTACGTAATGCTCAATATAACCGCTGGCTTCTTTTATACCTATGTTGTTCTCCCCATCCAGCGTTTCAGAAAGCGTGTATTTTTGTGTTTTAATGCACAAAATGAAAGGCCAATGCATCAAAATTAATACATCAAATCTTCCTTGACGCAACATAAATTAAAAAACAACATAACAGATTGATTCAATTAATATATCTTACAAAATTGTCAAGTTTATAACTGCAGAATCTTATCAAATCTGCTTTGTGCCACTTAATTATTTGTTTCTGGTTTATACTGTATTGGTCTAAAACGTGACATTATTGTGTGACATCGTTGTTGTCTTGCCTATATTACTGTTTGGAATCAGTACTTTAAATTTTTTGTTCGCGTTTTAGACCCTGCTTGGTCATGGTCACCGACTTACTGGAGAAATCAGGATGATAGACGCCACAGTTTCTATGAGGTCATTGTTTTCAACTTTTACCTTCACTACCACTACACCACATAAAAACTTTTAGCATTATGCTACATCAACAAAGGGGCAATGGAGAACAACACTGAAAAAAAATTAAAAGGTTTAAGACCATGTCCCATCGAATTTCTGAAAGACCTTCAAAATTCCTAACAGGGAGTCACGGATGACCCCCAAATTTAATGAGCTAGCAGAAACACTGCTGATCTAATTCTTTTCTGTCCCTTTGTCTTACCTAACTTAATCTTTTTTTTTCTTCAAGGTATGAGAAAAAACATACAAAATAAAAAAGCATAGCAATAAATGATAGTGGAGTAACAGCTCAGAACCCAGATTTAGCTGCTTTCTGGACAGTGTAGATCAACATACAGTTTGATCTTGGTCCTCCTGCCTCTGTTGCATGTGAGAAAAGAAGTCAGTGGCTTGGAGAGAAAGTTTTGTCAGTACTGGTAAGAGAAAGCCAGGAAACACATGCGAAGGTGCACTGTCTGCCATAATATTACCTGAGCTGTTAAGATGCCATTAAACTCCAACATTTACTGTAAACCAGTACAAAGCCTGATCCTAATCTACAATGTCTGCAAAGAGACTTAGATTTTGTGAAAAGCTAAGAGAAAATAAATTAACAGGTCATTGTCCTTATACTTGAGAATCAGTCAGACCATCATAAAGTTTGACTTTTTAGATTTCATTGGCTTTTCTCTTTATACTGGAGCCAAGTCCAGTCTAGGGGAACCTCAGATCTACATTTTATGATAGTTTTAACCTTATACCAAACATTCCCGGGTTTTAACGACCCTGAGGAAGGAAAACATTTGAAAACGTTGTGGGAAAAGGAGAAAATGCTGGTAACCAGCATTTTCTCCTTTTCCCACAATGTTTTCTATTCTACCAGAGAACTTAAGCTCATTTGTATTAATTTTGAATTTGTCACGTAGAGATGTTTTGAATTTAGAAGTCTAAATTTGTCAAGTGGGAAAATGTTAAATCTTTATCATGGGACAAAACTGTCGACTGATCCAACCTGAAAGCAGTTGCAAACAACAGTTTAGATGCATCACAAATGATGGAACTTGTTTTTAATAGGGTAAAAAACATTGTGAGAAAAGGAGAAAATGCTGGTTACCAGCATTTTCTCCTTTTTTTCACAATGTTTTCAAAAGGCTTCTTTCTCAGGATCGTTAAAATTCGGGATTGTGTAGTAAAGGGTTAACCCTTAGGGTGCAGAATAAACCCTACTGGCATTTTCGGTCTAAAAATAAGACCCTAATAAGAGATGTTTTAAGATTGCCTTTGTCCAGAATGTCTCAATTCAATAGATGGTGTAGATAAAAAATCGAAATGCATTTGTTTTGTGTCTGACCTTGATTTACAGTGGGTGGAAAGGCAACTAAGGAAGTGAAAGGCAATTAATAGGCTTTTTAATCCTTAAAGTGTCTTTCTCTACTATAGTTGCCTTTGTGGCCAGTGGAGATCAAGATCAGACAGCACAAAACTTGCAATCTTATCTTTGATCCAAACTGTCTGCTTTGCTGAAACAAAGCAACCACGAAACTGCAATCATCTGGGTCTTATCCTAGAGTGAAAATGTCCATTTGGTTTATCCCGTGCTTTAAGGGTTAAAGGTGAAATGTCAGTAAGCAAGCAATCACTAAATGGCCTGTGTGATTTCACATTAAACTTCACTTTGATCCACCTCTGTGATTTTACCCTGTACCACAATATAATTAAACCATAAAGTGCCTTTCTCAACTATAGTTGACTTTGCAGCCAGTGTAGATCAAGACTGCACATTTTGTGGAGTCTGATCTTGATCAACACTGTCTGTATTGCTTAAACACTTTTGACAAAAGCAACCTTGTAATAGCACATATTTGGGTCTTATTTCTAGATTGTTCCCAGGGTTTATTCAGTGCTTTAAGGGTTTATTCATTAATACTTTACCAAACAATCTCAAGTTTTAACTATCCATAGAAAGAGGGGCTTTCGAAAACAATGTGGGAAAATGAGAAAATGCTGGTAACCAGCAATTTCTCCTTTTCCTGTAATGTTCTCAAATCCCTTCAAAGACAGATTCAATCATTTGGGCCACTTTTAATTTTTCATCTGCAAAATGCTTCGAATTTGGATCAATTCAAAATTTGATCTGGTAAAGAGTCAGATGTAGGTGTTGAAACAAAATTGGAGCAACTGTGTGAGCAGTCTTTGAAACTAATCTTGTATAAAATATGTGTAAATAGCATGAATTATATTTGATACATAAAATACAGTTAAAACATTGCGGTGAAAGGAGAAAGGAGAAATCGCTCATTAGAACCAATTTTTCGTTTTGTCACAATGTTCTCAAAGGTGTGGCTTGGTTATTTTTTTTTACAAGACAATAAAAGTTTCTACAGCTGGTAATGTATTTACAAATTCTGTAGTAGCAGTTTATGACTGCCTTTGAAATATTTTGACGAATTAAGGCCTTATGCTTCCTGTGAGTCATTTCTTCATTTATCACACTGTTGTTTTTTTTTTTAAATTTTGTGCTGTTACTCAATCAAGACCTTCCCTTCCCCTGAAATCACATAGAGGGCTAGCCGCATGCCAGCCTTTAGTTAAATTGTTACACATTGTGGCCATAGGCACTAGGTTTCCCAAACTTTCAGTTTTACAAATTACATTTATTTCTGTATATTATAAAATGAGGTTTCACTGCAGTCTTATTTTCAAGCAAGGAAAGTTCATAGACCAGTTTCAAAAAGGTTTCTAAATTGTAGCTGAGCAAACATACTCTAAACCACAATAATGTCGAATTTTAAACGTCAATAATGTTTGACGTTTGTGAATTTTTTTAAAACTAGTCAACAAACTTCCGTTGCTTGAAAACATGGCCACTGCGAAACCTTCTTGTTCTAGGACAGCAATCATTCTTAGTATGAGCTACAAATATAAGTTGTCTGGTGCAAATGCTGTCAATTCTGTTGAGTCTGAAATTTGTTGTTTGGGAAAAGGTTAACCAAACAATCCCATGTTATAATTATCCTGTGGTAGAAGGTCTTCGAAAAGGTGAGAAAAGGAGAAAATGCTGGTTACCAGTATTTCCTACGTATCCCACAATGTCTTCCACCTTTTCAGAGACAAACTGATCTCATGTCAACTCCTTTCAGCTTAGACAAGTCTAAAATTTTTGTTGCCACGTCAAGAGTAAAAGTGTTGGAAGATTGAAAACAAACTCATTATTTTTGTGTTTAATATATATTACAGATGGGGCAAAAGCTGCAAGTGTGGATTCTCCACTGATGTGCAAAAATCCTAACTGTGAGAGCCTGTCTCCTGATGCTGTCAAGGTAAGAGCATTTGAGAAAAAATGTTGATAGTCATGCAGAGGATGTAGAAATTCCATTTCATTCTCTTATTCATGGATAAGTTGGATATTTGTTTGAGCAGCTCTCTGGGAAAAGGGGGTGTAACCCTTTACCACATGATCCCGACTTTTAACGACCCTGAGAGAGAAGCCTTTTGAAAACATGGTGGGATAAAGAGAAAATGCTGGTAACCAGCATTTTTCTCCTTTTCCCACAATGTTTTCTACCCTTCCCAAAACAAATTTCAATTTTTCAGTCACATTTATAGTATTGTCAACAAATGCTTTCAATTTCAACTAGCCTAAAAATTTGTTGTTTGATAAAGGGTTAATGTGTCTTTGAAATAAGCCATGCTCTGGCAAAAAAGGGGCTTGATGCATCTCCGGGATGCACTATACCAGGTACATCATCACATAAAATCCACCTTGCCTAACAACTGACTAGATCATGAGGTAGACTGGTCCTCTGACATACAGAAAATTGACCAATAGCAAAAGGTTTCGGCCCAGGTCAGCCTGCGTGGACTGCACAGGATGACCTGGGTCGATATTTTTCCGCAGATGCATTAAGCCCCCTTTTCACAGATCATGGTTCACATGCATTATACCAAGAAAGATGTTGCCTAATGTGGATCCATATGTCCAAACCTGGACTGAATCATGAGGTAGAATTTTCCTTTCACATGCAGAAAATTTAACTAATAGCAAAATGTTTTGACCCAGGTCAGCCTGCGTGGACTGCACAGGCAGACATAGGGCGATGTTTTTTGCAGATGCATTAGAATACCTTTTCACAGAGCATAGCTCATTCCTATTTCCTATTTAGGATGTAACTTGTCCTTCTGAAAGTTAGATATGAAATTTAACATGACTTGTTACTCGTTTGCATTCCTTAGAACTTTGTGAATACTCGGAAGTTATTTGGTTGAACACGCTTTAATGTCTTGATATTGTCCAAGGATTTTCTGAATGTACATGAAAATTTGATGAGTGATTGATCGTTTCTGTTTTGTTGTACCATACATGCCAGATTACGCATACATAAAATTGTAGAGAAAGTCTGTACAAAGGTGACCATGGGGTATAAAAACTGAACCTATAAGTTCTACGGAAGAGTTATCCTTCTTGTCCCATTCTTCATTTTCCATATTATTGTTACATTTCATTTATAAAATGAACCTTGCATCCAAGGATAAGCAAACAAGGAAAAGTAGGGAAAGTCTTCACCAAGGTGATCAAGGGACATAATCACAGTATGAAACTAAACTGTATGTAAGAGTTACCTTTCTTGCCACATTTTTTTTTTCATTTCCAGAGTGTCAACCATTACAAGACAATCCTGGGTTTTAATGACCCTGAAAGAGAATCCTTTTGAAAACATTGTTGGAAAATGGAGAATATGCTGGTAACCAGCATTTACTCCTTTTCCTGCAATGTTTTCTACCCTATCAAAGACAGAAATTATCATCTGAGCTATGTTTGATTCATGGTCTGCAGATAAAAATTTCAATTTTGTGTAGTCCCAAATTTTGTTGTTTGGTAAAGAGTTAAAGGATGATTTTTCCAGTTTATCTAGAAGTGAAAAATAGGCATTGTAGATTGAAAATCAGACCATACCTTCTATGCAGTCTGATCTTGGATCTACACTGTATGCAAAGGCAATTAAATAGTGTTTTGCTCTTTATTGGGTTACCCTTCTCCACAATTTTCCAGGTTTTAATGAGCCATAGATAGAGAACATTGCAAAAACATTGTGGGAAAAGTAGAAAATGCTGGTAGCCAGCATTTTCTACTTTTCACACAATATTTTCTTTCCTCAGAGGAACACCATCATTTGAGATGCATTCAGTTTGTTCTCTGCACATGCTGTCAAAAAAGACAAGCCTAGAATTTTGTCAGAAAGTGTTTAAGTTAAAAGTTTCTAGTCTTATCACTTTGCATGTTAGAGTTAGATAGTGACAAAACTGAAGGTATGAAACTATAATTATGTGATGACTTGCTAAATATATATAAGTGCTTTACAGAGATGCATTAAGCCCCTTTTCCCAGAGCATGGCTCATACACTGGTATATCAAAGAGATGGGGTTATTCACACCTTCTTGTTTATATATGAGTCCTTTAGGATTTGAACAACCCATCACTTAACCCTTTCCCAAACAAGCCCTGGTTTTCACGTGTCTGCAGTACAAGTATTTTGAAAACACTGTGGGAAAAGGAGAAATTGCTCGTTAGGAGCAATTTCTCCTTTTCCCACAGTATTTTCTACCCTATTTGAGAACTTTGCCATTTTCATCAAATTTAAAATTGTCGTCTTCAAACTCTTTCAATTTGGACCAGTCCAAAATTTGTCGTTTGGGAAAGGGTTAACCCTTTACAAAAAAACCCAAGTTTCAACGACCATGGGAAAGAAGGACTTTTGAAAACATTGTGAGAAAAGGAGAAAATTCTGGTCACCAGCATTTCCTCTTTTTCCCCCACAGTGTTTTCGACCCTATAAAAATCAGTCTATCTTTTGGGCAACATTTAATTTGTAGTCTGCAAATGGCTTCTATTTGAACAAGTAAAAATTTTGTCATGTGTGAAAGCGTTAAGATACCAAATACAGAAAGGTGTTGTTTTGTTGGTAAAATGATACACCCATAATGCAAGAATATGCATGTATGTCAGAAAGCTAGGACTGCTTTGTATTCAGTGTTGGTAGAAATTGCTTGTTTCCATTTATCATATTGTCTCAATATT
The DNA here is from genome assembly GCA_945859785.2 of Tridacna gigas. Taxonomy (NCBI): domain Eukaryota; kingdom Metazoa; phylum Mollusca; class Bivalvia; order Cardiida; family Cardiidae; genus Tridacna; species Tridacna gigas. The sequence continues at coordinate 16,628,606 of OX244041.2, forward strand.
TTAAAAGCTTGTCTTGTTTGTGAAAACACAGGATGTAAAGGGAGATAAATATATGGGTTTTGATGGGCAATTGAATTAGATCTGATAAAGTTGTAGTTGACAGTTTCACTGTTTAGCATTTTGAGATAGTAACTTTATGATACCACCATAAATTTGTACAAATTGATATTTGACCCCTTTTGACCTTTCATTCAGTGCTTTCAACCCAATTCATCACATAGATTTTCACCATGCTATTAGTAGACAGCTTGTGAGGTTGACCACAGTAGCTCAGTCTGTTATGGCTTGGCTTGAACCTAGGGGTCGCTAGTTTGATTCCCAAGCTTGGTCATATCTTTTGGAGGATTGATGATAGTCACTGCAACAAGATTCACTTCTATCTCACTGCTGAACAATGTTTGAAGGATGTCTGTGTGGGAAAGCAGCATTTGATTTGGAAAGAATGTTGTGTGAAGTACTGGTTATAGAAACTCCAGGAAAGTATGGATAGGTACTCTGAACACTGCTTTTTTAAACGAGATAATGTTGAAAACAACACAAAAAAACCACAAACAAAAAGCAGCAGAAAGCAGCCAGTGACCTTGAAAGAATGTTGTGTGGGAGTATGCAGGTGCGGGAAACTCCAGGAAAGCATGGATAGGTGCACAGGTGGGTGGATAGGTGCACAGGCTGCGGCAATATAACTGAAATATATGTTTTAAATGGCATTAAACACTGATTAACAATCATCAAGGGAAGAGGCCAAGAAAGTTTGGCCTATCAGAGCTCCAGATAAGAGGGAGTGACAGCATTCTAAATCCATTAGTTTTCCAAACCCTATGTTGTGGGTACTCATTAGAATCGTGTCGATGAGATGATTCTGAATACCCATAACATAGGGTTTAGTGGAGAATAATTAATATTTTCAATTTTGAAACCAAAATCACTCCCTCAATCTGGAGCTCTGTCTGTGTATTGCCAGGTAAAGAAACAAGAATGCAAGGATAGGTGTCCTGGATGCCAGTTTATAAATAAGACATGGTAGAATTTTACTGTCTTCAGCCAAAATTCATACTTAATTTTACATTAAATTTTAATCTTTTTTTCTGAAAAATTCTAATTACCTGATTGAGCCAGGTGATAACTTGTTTTAGAATTCTGACATGAAATAATAGTATTTAAGTTGTTACTAAAAAACATTTGGACAGCATCTGCAGACTTACAAATTAAATGTGGCTTAAAATTGATATTTGTCTTTGATAGGGTAGAAAAAATTATTGGAAAAGGAAGAGATGTTATTTACCAGCATCTTCTTCTTTTCCGACAGTGTTTTCAAGAGATTTTTCCGCAGGGTCTCTACTGGGATTGTTTGATAAAGAGTTCAAATTGATGAAGTCCTAAATAACTCCTAAATAGTAGATTTATACTGTGTTTCCCTAGATGAAAAGATTTGATTCATTTATTCAGTAATTCAAAGGTTGGATATTAAATAGGCCAACATTTTTATGATGGCGTAAGATTTTGTTTACTTTAGCAAAAAATATAAAGAGGTTTTTCTTACCTGCTTTATTGGGGTCTTGAACTTTTCTCTTTATCATCCTTGGGTGGTGATCATCACCTTGATATAAAATAGGGGTGTTTAACCTTTTACCTCACAATCTGGACTTTTAACGACCCTGAGAAAGAAGCCTTTTGAAAACATCGTGGGAAAAGGAGAAAATGCTGGTAACCAGCATTTTTCCTTTTTCCACAATGATTTCTGTCTTCTTACAAACAAATCTCACCATGTGAGTCATGTCTTATTGGTAGTCTCCATTTATTTTCAATTCAAGTGTAAAATTTTGTTGTCTGGTAAAGGGTTAAAGGGATAACCAACGATGATTTTTATCTCCCACCTTGTCATACATAACCATCATTTAACAATGAATGGCTTTTTTATGCTTACATTTTCAAATTATGGTAATACCTAATGAAAGATGGATGAAGGATTAGGTATCTTCTTCCAAATTTTGGTCCAAAATATTTTATTGACATTGCAACTGTGAAGGACAAGAAAAAATTTATTTTTTTGTTCTATTTCTTTGATTTGATACTCGTTATTTCATAAATATTTTTCCAAAAAATCAGTACAAAAAGTCCAGTGCATGAACTTGCAAATTCAGAGCAATTCCAACAAATATTGGCCACATTTTTTCTTTTTTAATGGACAACTTAATTCCAAAGGTCAGGAAAAATTTTGATTTTTGTTTTACCTCTTTGGTGCAATATTGATTATTTTATTCACATTATACCCTCTTGAAGTATGAAATTGTAGATTCAAGATCAGACTGCATGTCCTGTACAGTATAGTCACTTCCTATGTTGCCTTCGTTGATTACTCAACAATATCTCTTTACACTTTAACTCTTAACCCTTTCCCAGACGACAAATTTTGGACTGGTCCAAATTGAAAGAGTTTGCAGACGACAATTTTAAATTTGATTAAAATGGCAGGAAGGTCTAAAAAGGGTATAGAAAACACTGTGGGAAAAGGAGAAATTGCTCGTTACGAGCAATTTCTCCTTTTCCCACGGTGTTTTTAAAAGACTTGTACTTCAGACATGTGAAAACCAGGGCTTGTTTGGGAAAGGGTTAACCACACAATCCTGAGTTTTAAGGACTATGAGCAAGAAGCCTTTTGAAAACATTGTAGGAAAAGGAGAAAATGCTGGTAACCAGCATTTTCTCCTGTGCCCAAAATTTTTTCTTCTCTCTCGGACACAAATACAATCATTTGAGTCATTTTAATTTGTCTTCGTTTTGTAAAGAGTTAACAAACAGATCAAGTTCAAAGAGGCGTGGTTTTGTTAATGAAAAGGGAGATAACTCTGGATAATCTAAATTTTTCTCTTGGAATTGCACACTCCTGTTTTTCCTGTGATTAAGTAAACAAGGTTGAATTTCTCCAAGCAGAATTTCAGGATTTTTATGTTTTAACGGCTAAACTCTTCACTGAACGATTTCCAGTTTTTATGACCCTGCATGAAGGAGAGGGCATTTGAAAACATTCAGGTACAAGAAGAAAGTGCTAGAAACCAACATTTTCTCCTTTTTCTCAATGTTTTCTGCCCTTTCAAAGACAAATACCAGCCTCTCAGCCACATTTATCTTGTTGTCTGCAAGTGCTCTTAAGCTTTTACCAAACAATCCCGTGTTTTCATGTCCCAGAGGAAGAGGCCTTTGGAAAACGTTGTGGGAAAAGGAGAAAATGCTGGTAACCAGCATTTTCTCCTTTTTTCACAATGTTTTCTACCCTGTTAAAAAACCTTAAGTTCATTTGTACCACTTTCAAATTTGTCGTCTGCAGATGCTTTCAATTTGGAAGGGGTGCTAAAATTTGTCGTTTGGGAAAGGGTTAAAATGGAGAAGTCTGAAATTTTGTAGGATCTTTACCAAAAGACGAAATTTTAGACGAGTTCAAATTCAAAGCATTTTCCCATGACAAAATAAATGTGACTTAAAATTGAAATTTGTTTTGGGAATGGTAGAAAACATTGTGGGAAATGGAGAAAATGCTGGTTACCAGCATCTTCTCCTTTTCCCAGAATGTGTTCCAAAAGGCTTCTTCCTCAGGGTTGTTAAAACTCTGGATTGTGTGGTAAAGTGTAAAATACCAAACAAATTGATATAGAATTTTTTTTCCGTAGAAATGACAGAAATTAGAAGAGAGTGTTTGGAATGATCTCTACAAAAAATGGATCGAGACGACCAATGAACAGTTTCAGGCAGTCTGATCTATATCTACACTGTTTGTAAAAATATCTAATGTCCTATTTTTAGCATTCTGGGGGTTAATAAAACTAAAGTTGAGATAGTTTTGAAAGGGGCAAATGAAATGTATATCTTTGAAATTAGTCACTAATGTTTAGTCATAAAAGGATGTTATAGTGCACCAAAACTTGGATTTGTGAAATCCACCGTGCTATTAACCCTTTACCACACAATCCTGACTTTTAATGACCCAGAGAAAGAGGCCTTTGGAAAACATTGTGGGAAAAGTAGAAAATAATGGTAACCAGCATTTTCTCCTTTTCCCACAATGTTTTCTACCCTATCAATGACAATTTCCATCAGTTGAGTAACATTTGAATTGTCGTCTGCAAATGCTTTCAATCTGGACAAGTCTACATTTTTATCGCTTGGTAAAGTGTTAAGCCTGGGATTAACCCTTAACCATGTACTGAACAATCCTGTTTTTTAACTCTTCACCAAACAACAAATTTTCAGACTAGACAAAATTGAAAGCACCTGCAGACAACAAAATAAATTAACTCAAAACTGAAATTTGTTTTGGGAAGGGTAGAAAACATAGTGGGAAAAGGGGAAAACGCTGATTACTAGTATTTTCTCCTTTTCCAACAATGTTTTCATAAGGCTTTAACTCTTGGTCATTAAAACTCGGTAATGTGTGGTAAAGGGTTGACCTTTTATGGCACAATCCAGTTTTAATTACCCTTTTGAAAACGGCTCATAAGAACATTATGAGAAATAAAGAAAATGCTGTTTACAGCATATTCTCCTCTTCCTGCATTGTTTTCAACCCTTTCAAGTGTAAATGGCCTTATATCTCCACATTTAATTTGTCATCTGCAAATGCTTTTCATTTTGACAACTCTCAAGTTTTTCCATTTGGTAAAGAGTAAACAATCTTGAATAAAGCTTTTGAAAATGTTATGAAAAAATAGAGAAAATGCTGGAGATCAGCCGTTTTTCCCTTTGCCACAATGTTGACTAACATTTTTAAAACAAATATCATCTTTTGTGTCTCATCTAATTTGTCTTCTGCAAAATGCTTTCAGTTTAGAGAAGTCTGACATTTTGTCATTTGATAGAGTGAAAGAGTTAATCACAACTTTTAGGGTGTTTTGGCAGACATTGAAGATCAAGGGCAGAATGTACAAATCTACAGTTTAACTCCTTACCACACAACGAAAATGTATACTCGTCCAAACTGAAAGCATTTGCAGACAACAAATTAAATGTGACTTAAAAATTGAAATTTGTTATGGAACAAGTAGAAAACATTGTGGGAAAAGGAGAAAATGCTGGTTACCCGCATTTTCTCCTTTTCCCACAATGTTTTCAAAAGGCTTCCTTTTCAGGGTCGTTAAAAGTGGGAATTGTGTGGTAAAGAGTTAATCTTGAATCTACAATTTGTCATTTTACAAAATCTTTTGATTGACTTGGATTTGAAAATGCAAAATCTGTTGTTTTTCTCTTCCATGCTAATTGAAAGTGTGCATCTCAATAATGTAGCTGTTTGAAGACTCAGTTTTTGCCAGACAACAAAACTTTAGACTCATTCATATTGAAAATAATTGCAGAGGAAAAATTAATGTACATAAAACAGTGGGATTTGTTCCTGAAAGGGTGGAAAACATTGTTGGACAAAGCAGGAAAAGCTTATTAACAGTATTTTTTCCTTTTCTAGGAATGTTTTCAAAAAGCTTTATCTCTAAAGTTCATTGAAAAAGGGGATTGTTTGGAAAAGGGTTAACCAGAGGTTAGAGAGGTCAAGAGGCTTAGTGTCCTTTGTCCAATGTTGGCTGGACATCCCAGTCAAAGGATGCATTTGTACAAATAAGGTCTTAACACAGTAACTGATATGCTGTACAAATTTGGTTTGGGCTTGTTTCTGAATAGGTCCAGTAGTTTGACCACGCAAGAATTAATCCGTATACCCTTTTCCACAATCCTGAGTTTTAACAACCCTAACAGAGAAGGCTTTGGAAAACATTATGGGAAAAGGAGAAAATATTGGTAATCAGAATTTTCTCCTTTTCCCACAATGTTTTCTTTCCTTTCATTCGTAAATTTCATCATTTTAGCCACTTCTAATTTGTTCTCTGGACATGCTTTGAAATTGGACATGTCTAAAAATTTGTTGTTTGGTTAAGGGTTTACCCTTTACCAAACAACAAAATGTTAGGCTCTGCCAATTTGAAACAATTGCAGACAACTGATTAATAATGACTTAAAGGCTAAGATTTGTTGTGAAAAGAAAAAATTGTGGATAAAGGAGCAAATGCTGGTTACCAGACTGCATTTTTTGTGCAGTCTTATCATAGAATCATGGGGCTGCTATGCTGAAACAGCCACCATGAAACAGCAGTCACTTCCATATTTAAATCTCAGCTAATAAGTTCAATTTAACCAGTGTACCATTCAGTGCTTTCCTGGTGTTTTTCTCACCAAGACTTGGCTCAAGATTCTTCATATGCCACTTGCTGGTTTCCAACATAACCTTCTTGAAAACAATGATAAGGTGTGGGAACCATCGTGGAAACAATGATAGGGCTTGGGAGAGGAATGAATTCTGTTGCAATGTCACTTTTATCAGTTATTGGAAAGAAACGGCCCACGCTGGAGAATCAAACCAGGGGCCCCTAGTTTCAAGTCCTGTATGCTACTGAGTTTCTAGGCCCAGGTGCAAAAGGAATAATTTTTTACCATGCAGCCAGCATTTTCTCCTTCTCCTACAATATTTTCTATCCTTCTTGGAACAAACTGCAATGTTTGAGTCACATTTATGTTGTCTACAAATGCTTAATGAATTCTGGCTGGTCTAAAATATGTCGTTTGGTAAAGAGTAAACATGGGATTGTCTGTTAAAGGTTAAATCTCTTGGTGTATTTATGATCATTTATTTAAATACATAAATAAAAGAATATGTACTCGAAGAATAAGTATAAAACATACATTTAATGGGCAAAACATCCAGCTGTTTTGGTTAGTAATAACCATTTTAGGAAAGTATTAGGGCGTAAAACTGGGCTTCAGTTACCCATAAAATCATTACCCTCTTTGTAGTTACCAAACCTGGTAATATGAGTGTTTCAGGTGTTACCCAGAGGGGCTGCTTACTGTGACTCAATATTCCCTTGTGGTCCAGTGTAGATCAAGATCAGAGTGCCGAGAATATTCAGTCTGATCTTGGATCTAGACTGACCCTTGTGGTAAAATTTTACAATTAAAGGACAAACAAATCACAATATTTCTTTTATAAATGGCTGCAAACTTTAGTTTCATTTATTTAGCAATTCAGGATTTTATGTGGCATCTGACCAGGTTTTCTTTGCAAGATTCGTATAAAATCTTGACAGAGACTCAGGTAATTCACATGCAGATATTTCAAAATTGTAGACTTGTCCAAGTTCAGAGCAATTTGAGATGGCAAATGAAAGGTGGTTGAAATGATGAGATTTGTCTCAAATAGGCAAAAAAACATTGTAAGAAAAGGAGAAAATTCTTGTTGCCAGCATTTTCTCCTTTTACATGCAATGTTTTCCAAAGCCTTCTACTTGATTGACAGTAAAACTTGGGAATGTTTAGTATTATGAATTAACAAAATGTCCATTCACAATAGAGATTTAGGGTCATATTTCATACTAAAGAATGGGTGTTGACAGGTCCCAGTTTTTGTAAATCTTTTATCCCAAATTTAAATGTAATCAGGCAATAATCAAGGCTCTTTTTGTTGATATTTGTATACTAATGTGAGCTGGGCTGCCTTAATTCTTTACCAGACGACAAAATTCTAAACTTGTTGAATTCTTTTTACCACAGGACAAAAATTGTAGACTTCGAAACTAAAAGCATTTGCAGATGACAAATCAAATGTGGCTCAAACGATGGAATTTGCCTTTGATGGGGTAGAAAACATTGTGGGAAAAGGAGAAAATGCTGGTTACCAGCAAGGCATTCTTTCTCTGGGTCGTGAAAACTTGGGATTGTATGTTAAAGGGTTAACCCTTTACCACACAATCCCTAGTTTTAACGACACTGATGGAGAAAGCTTTGAAAACATTGTGGGAAAAGGAGAATATGCTAAAAATGAGCATTTTTCTCCTCTTTTTCCAGCAATGTTTTCTACTCTGTTACAGACAAATCTCATAATTTGAGCCATATCTGAATTGTCTGCTAGTGCTTTCAATGTAGATGAATCTAGAATTTCTTTGTGTGGTAAAACACTTAAATTGAAAGCGACTGCGGATGACACAAAATGTATCTGAAATCATGGTATTTGTCTCTGGAAGGGACTGAAAAATATTTTGGGAAATAGAGAAAAAACTGGTCACCATGCTTTTCTTGGATCCGCAACATTTCATTGAAAACCCTGTTTGTCGAAAATTATCCCTAGCCCTGACCTTTACCCTAACCCAGACGAAATGTAGCTCAAATCTAAAATCCCCTCAGACAGAGCTTTTCATGAAATGAATTTAGCAATTGGTATTTTAAAACATAAATGGATATCGACGAAACACCTTTTCTACGAAATGTCATGCGCAGGTGGTAAAGTGTTAAGCTATTACCCTAAGTTTACCAATAGTTGACAAGTTAGTAAATTATAACCTATACATTTATGTCATTTTGTTCTCTCATACTTTTTCACTGACATTACCATTTTTCAACTTTCAAGCAGATTTATGAGAAACAAAGATAATTTAGTACAATGTTAAATTTGTAACTTTTAGGTATAAATAATACTGAAGATTTTCGCATCATGAAGTCTTCTAAAAGATGTGAGAGAATTACTGCTTCCATGTAATATGCTTTATTATTTTAGTCTCATGATGAGCTAATTTTAACCCTTACCACACAATGCCACCGTTTAACCACCCTGGGAAAGAAGCCTTAAGAAAACATTGTTGGCAACCAGCATTTTCTCCTTTTTCCCATAATGTTTTCTATCCTATCAAAGAAAATTTGCACCGTTTGAGCCACACTGAAATTGTCGTCTGCAGATATTTTCAATTTGGACAAAGCTTAAATTTTGTCGCCTGGTAAAGGGTTAAGTCTTAACTAAACATCATCAATTTGGACCTGTCCAAGTCAAAAGCATTTGCATACGAAAAATTAAACACTGCCCATATGATATGATTTGTCGTTGAGAGGCTAGAAAACATTCTGGGAAAAGGAGAAATTGCTGGTTATCGGCATTTTCTCCTTTTCACAGATTTTCTTCAAAATTTCCAAGGTTGTTAAAACTCAGGATTGTGTGGAAAAGGGTTAAAGTACTGAATTGCGCTATAAATGGTTGTGCAGATCAAGACCAAACTGCACAGAACATGCAGTTTTATCTTGGATCTTTTATCAATTATTTTGTAACATCATCCAGCCAAAATAACCATAGAATAACAATATTTTTTGCTGTTTTCCTTATATGAAATGTCCATTTCATTATTTCTGTGCTTTAGGGATTAAACTTAACGAAGAACTACCAGTGGCGCAAAAATGATTTATATGATGCAAGAGAAAGTCTTCTTTGAATATCTTTGGTCGGAAAATATTATTAGAAAAAAATGGCAATTTTAGTGTACTGTATTACCTTTATAAACAATATACCTCAGGCAAATTTGAAAGTGTAACATATATTATGAAACACTCTGTACTTCTGTGTTAGATAGATTGATGATTTTTCATCACTGTCAGTGCTTTGAAATCATTTACACGTTAATGGTGAATTCAAGAGTGGCTATCTCTCTGAGCTTAACTCTGATGATAATTTCATCACCAAATGATGAATGGTAATTACTTACTTCATCAACGCTTCATTACAGCTCAATTAGTTTTTCACCTATTTATTTATTTTTTAAATGGATATATGTTGACGGTTGCCAACTAGGTCATTTTTCGCAATATATTATTTGAATATGTCATTGTACAAAAAACTTACGATACTTGAAACTCTTCTTGAGGATGGCTTTAACTCTAATTACCACTCAGCAAAATTTTAGACCCATCCAAATTGAAAGCATTTGCAGATGACAACATATGGCTCATATGATGAGACTCTTTTGGAGAAGGTAGAGGACATTATGGGAAAAGGAGAAAATGCTGCTTACCAGCATTTTCTCCTTTTCCCAGAATGTTTTCAAAAGGCCTCTTTCTGAAGGTTTGTTAAAATTCAGGATTGTGTGGTAATGGGTTAACCAACCCTTTACCAAAAAATCCAGTCTTTTGAAAACATTGGGGAGAAAGAAGAAAATGCTGGTAACTATATAATGTTTTCTCGTCTCCCCGAGTCTTTTTCCACCCTTTTAGAGAATATCAATTAAAGAGTTAAAGAAGGAATTATAAGGAGTCCCTGTCATCATGCAATGTATTTATCGTTACGTCCTTTCAACTGATATACAGCACACAACTTTGAAAATTCTGTTAAGAAAAACTATAAACATGAATTGTTGTTTATACATGTCTGCCAGTGAAAACTCTGTGACAAGCCTGAAGCAAGGTGCAAACAAATGTTGGTAGGAGAAAATGAAGTTAAATTTGTAATCATCAGTCTATGATGTCATAATGGTGTGAAGATTTAGGGCCTTGCACTTAACTGAACTGTCAAAATGTCACAGTGAGTAGTTTTGAGACAAATAACTAGTTAACCCATAGAGCGCCCAATAAACCTGATAGATACATTCAGTCTAGAAGTAAAGACCCAAATAAATGAGATTCTTACTGCAATAACTTTCATAAACCATCAGAAAGACTTTTAGCTGCACTAGTATTCATAGTCGGGAGTGTTTTAACCCTTTCCCAAACAAGCCCTGGTTTTCACGTGTCTGCAGTACAAGTCTTTTTAAAACACTGTGGGAAAAGGAGAAATTGCTCATAACGAGCAATTTCTCCTTTTCCCACAGTGTTTTCTACCCTTTTTGAGACCTTTCTGCCATTTTCATCAAATTTGAAATTGTCGTCTGCAAACTCTTTCAATTTGGACTAGTCCAAAATTTGTCGTTTGGGAAAGGGTTAAACAAAATGCACTACCAAATAACCAACATTCATGAAATCTTGGTTTGATCTCAACTTAACTCTTTACTACACGACAAAAATGTAGACTGGTTCAAATTGAAAGCATTTGCTGACAACAATTTAAATATTGTTCAAAGGATATGGTAGAAAAATTTATGGGAAAAGGAGAAAATGCTGCTTACCAGCATTTTCTCCTTTTTCCATAATTTTTTCAAAAGACTTCTTCTTCAGGGTTGTTGTGTGGTAAAGGGTTAATGGGGATAAACCATTAGAGAGCAGTAGCCTTGAAAAAGTGATGAAAAAGCTGTCAAATGCCATTGAATTGGTTGGTTGGTTGTATTGGGGTTTAACGCCACTTTAACAGCTAAGGTCATATCATGGCGGTCGGTGACGCACATGTGTTTCCTGGCTTTCTCACACCAGTACTAACACAACTTTCTTTCCAAAGCCACCGACTACTTTTCTCACATGCTTCAGCAGAGGTGAGAGGCGAAAATACGCCGGAAAGAAAGTTCGCCTCAACCGGGTATCGAACTCACAACCACCAGGTCATGAGTCCGACACGCTCACCACTGAGCCACCCAGGCGGGCAAATGCCATTGAAATGTGCAGAGCTAGTTTGGGTCATACAATCAAATTCTGCACTAACTCTTAGCTACATAGCAAAATTGTAGACTTGTCCAAACCCTAAACATGTGCAGACGACAAATTTAATGTAGCTCAAAAGATAATTTCTTTGTTTGAAATGATAGGAAATATTGTTCGGAAGGGAGAAAATGCTGGTCCTTTTCCCACAATATTTTCAAAAGCTTCTTTCCCCAGGGTCATGAAAACTAGGGATTGTGTGGTAAAGGGTTAAAGGAGATTCACATTTGCTGAAGAATTAGGTGTATTTAAATTAAAGTGACTAATACTGGCTTTTGTTTTTATTGTCCTTCTCTGTTGTGAAAAGTGCACTTTCCATTTTATTTTTACCTGATGAATCATAGTCAGATAACTGAACTTTGACATGAGTCTTGCTGTGGTGAAAGGGGGTTTAATGCATCTCTGTGATGCATCATACCAAGCAAGTCATCACATAATTATGGGTCTATGAGATCCATTTTGTCTAGCAATCAACTGGATCTGGAGGTAGAATTGTCCTTTGACACACAGAAAATTTACAGATAGCAAAAAGTTTTGACCCAGGTCAGCCTGTGCAGCTGACATGAGTTGATACTGTTTGCAAATGCATTTAGCCCTCTTTTCTCAGAGAATGTCTCAAATATTGGTGTTTCATTTTGTTTGTTTGTCTGAATTAGGTTTTATCCCATTCTAAATATTGCTGTCACTGACAACAGTCTAAGCCGCTTTTGCAGACAGTGTAGATCACAATCAGACTGCACAGAACATTCAGTCTGATCTTAAATCTATTCTGTCCACTACTTTGTTACAAATACAGGCCAGAACAACCTTCTACTGTGGTACAACTGTACCACTTTTTGTTATTTCAGGAAAAAAATTCAATAATGGCTTTGATAAATTAATCATGGAAGACATGTGAATTACTCTTTACATCAAATCTTTATGAAGATGTCACTCAACTTTCAATAGAGCTTTTGTAGGCAAAAAAGGGGGTAGAATTTAACACTTTACCACATTAGAAAATATTAGACCTGTCCAAATGGAAAGCATTTGCAGACGACAAATTAAATGTGACCCAATTGATGATTTCAATCTTTGAAGGGGTAGAAACATTGTGGAGAAAGGAGAAAATGCTGGTTATCAAGATTTTCACCTTTTCCCATGTTTTCAAAAGGCTTAGTCCACAGGGTCGTTAAAAGTCGGTATTGTGTTGTAAAGAGTTAACACTTTCCCACAATCCCAAGTTTTAATGACCCTAAGGATGAAGTCTTTTGAAAACATTGTGGGAAAAGGAGAAAATGCTGGTAACCAGCATTTTCTCCTTTTCCCACAATGTTTTCTACCCTATCCAAAACAAATTCCATCATTTGAGTTGCATTTAAATTGTCACCTGCAAATGCTTTGAATGTGGAACGGTCCAAAATTTTGTCATTTGATAAAGAGTTAAGCGATAGGAGCCATAAATTTCATTTCATTTAATGCATGGAAGGTTCATAAAAACACCTCTCTGCAACAACACTGCTTTAACTTATCTCTGTACCAAACGACAAAATTTTATACTTGTCCCAATTCAAAGCATTTGCAGACGACAAAATAAAAGTGACTCAAAAATTGAAATTTGTTTGTGAAAGGGTAGAAAACATTGTGGAAAAAGGAGAAATTGCTAGTTATCAGCATTTTCTCCTTTTCCCACATTGCTTTCAAAAGTCAAATTTCCCAGGGTTGTTAAAAGTCTGAATTGTGTGGTGAAGGGTTAAAGGGTGTCAATTTCAATTTGTTCAGTTTAATTTAATAAAAAGAACATTTGAAACTATCTTTAATGTGATCATTGAAAGTCAACACTGACATAAATTGAAAAGTAAGTTATATTTTCTGGAGGAACACCAATATTTTTTATTTTATTTAGGTTCTCATTTTCATTGTAGATAATCTTAGACTCAAATCTACTACTACATGACACATGATACAAAGGACACAATGATTAATTGATTGTACTATATGGTGTTTAATGCTGTTTTCAACATTGTGTCTTTTTATATCACGGGAGCCACTGCACCTGTCCATGCTTTCCTGGGGTTTCTGTTGCCAGTACTTTGCACAATATTCTTCCTAAGCCACTTGCTGCTTTCCCACATAACCAGCATCAAAATAATGATCAGAAAGACAAATAAATCTAGTCACAATGAGCATCTTCATACCTTGGAAAGAAATTGGCCAAGCTGGGGATTGGAACCAGAGACTCCCTATTCTCAAGTCCTGTACACTACCAACTGCACTACGAGAGCTCAGCACAAAGGACACAGAGGAGAAACAATTGTAAATCTTTACAAGGTGACAACATTTAACCCTTTACCGCACAATGACGCCTTTTAACGCCCCTGGGAAAGAAGCCCCTTGAAAACATTGTGGGAAAAGGAGAAAATGCTGGTAACCAGCATTTTCTCCTTTTCCCGCATTGTTTTCTGTCCTATCAAAGGAAAATTGCACTATTTGAGCCACATTGAAATTGTCGTCTACAAATGCTTTCAATTTGGACAAGGCTAAAATTTTGTCGTCTGGTAAAGGGTTAAAGACATGGCCAAATTGAAAGCATTTGCAGAAAACTTGAATGAAGCTCAAATGGTAGGATTTTTCTTAACCCTGTACCACACAGCGAAATTTTAGACTCATCCATATTGAAGGAATTTACAGATGAATATTACAATGTTTTTCAAATGATAGCATTTGTCCTTGAATAGGTAAAAAACATTGGAGGAAAAGGAGAAAATGCTGGTTTGTTTAACAGTATTTTCTCCTTTTCCCACAGTGTTTTCAAAAACCTCTTTCTCAGAGTTGTTAAAACTCAGGATTATGTGGTAAAGGGTTAAAAAGGTCAGAAAATATTGTGGGAAAAGGAGAAAATGCTGATGACCAGCATTTTCTCCTTTTTCCACAATGTTTTCAAAAGGCTTTTTCATCTTGGTTGTCAAAACTTGGTATTGTTTGGAACAAAAATTAAGGACACAAAAATACATTGCTTGACTCGCTGGGAAACATTGACAGGTAAAGGAGCATTTGCTTTTACATACAGTTGCTACTTTTTCATTAATATTTTATTAAACTGTCCACAGCAGGGATATTTATGATTGTATTTGTATGAGTATTCTTATTTTTATAAAGTTTTGAGGTTTCAGAGCAAACCTCTATCACATGACTCTTCCAATAAAATATTAGCCTATCTATATTCAAATAATAAGAAAAATATTATTTTGTGGTCTCGAACACTGTTTGATGTTTTCATAAAATATGATTTCTTTTGATAATAAACCAAAGTACACAGGAAGCCTTGAATATCTAGACCTAATACTAAATTATATATGACAAATGTTTATCTTGTATTTGCTAAAAAGAACTAAATTAACGTATCACTTCACAACTTTTTATCATTTTAGCCTATGTAGTAGATCTTGATAGTTTTGTAAAACATTGTGGAAGTGAGGGTAAAGAAACAATTTCTTGTTAAGAAGAATATTTTTTGTTCCTCTTCTCACAGTGTTTTTAATGCTTTGTAGCTTTCCTTAACCCTTCACCAAACAACAAAATTTTAGACTCATTCAGATTTAAAGCATTTGCAGATGACAAAATAAATGTGACTCAAAAATTGAAATTTGTTCTCAAAAGGGTAGAAAACATTGAGGGAAAAGGAGAAAATGCTGGTTACCAGCATTTTCTCCTTTTCCCATGATGTTTTCAAAAGACTTTTTCTGTAGGGTTGTTAAAACCCGAGACTGTGTGGTAAAGGGTTAAAAGTAATTTTCCTTACAGTTATCTTTTATAGTTTTATACAGTTTATGTAATTTCTTCTTGCGCTATAATGGTCTAAAAATTTGGTGTTCTGCAATACAAAAAAGTTTTCTGTTTCTTGTATTGTGTCGAGGGTTATAGTGTCTTAACTCTTCACCACACGACCCTGAAAGAGAGGGCTTTGAAAATATTGTGGAAAAGGGGAAAAAAAATGCCGATAAGCAGCATTTTCTCCTTTTCCCGCAATATTTTCTACCTTGTCAGAGAAAGAAATAATCATTTGTGCTACATTTGGTTTGTTGTCTGCAAATGCTTTCAATTTCGTTGAGTCCGAAGTTTTGTTGTTCGATAAAGAGTTGATAAGTGTTATGATAATGAGGAAGCTTTCAGTATATTTATATGATTTGTGAGATTTGTGTAAATTCATGAAATTTTACAAAGAGAATTTGGAAACAGAGATATAGTTAAATGAAAGGAGAAAGAACTTGTTATCAGCTTCTTTTCAAATATCTGCAAAAAAGCACTAAATGATTATATGATTTCATTATAGCTTAAACTAGCTACAAGAAAAAAAATGCATTTTCATGGCAGCATTGGTAGGAAATCTAACAAAACACTGGACAGTATAGATTCATGTCAGTCTACATACAATATTTATGTCAATAGTTTTATTTTACAATTTCCACATGAACCCTTTACCAAACAGTCCTGGGCTTTAAACACCCTAAGAAAGAAGCCTTTTGAAAACATTGTGGGAAAAGGAGAAAATGCTGGTAACCAGCATTTTCTCCTTTACCCACAATGTTTCTACGCTTCCCAAAACAATTTTCAGTTTTTGAGCGACATTTATTTTGTTGTCTGCAAATGCTTTCAATTTGGACTGGTCTAGAATAACGTCGTTTGGTAAAGAGTTTAACTCTTTACCACACAATCCCAAGTTTTTATGACCCTAAGAAAGAAGCCTTTTGAAAACATTGTGGGAAAAGGAGAAAATGCTGATAACCAGCATTTTCTCCTTTTCCCACAATGTTTTCTATCCTTCCTAACAAAAAGTTCAATTTTTCAGTCACATTTGTCGTCTGTAAATGCTTTGATTTTGGACAAGTCTAAAATTTTTTCGTTTGGTAAAGAGTTAAAGAAACTGAAAGGTTAACCCTTGACCACATACTGCACAATTTTAATGACTCTGGGGTGGAAGGCTTATGAAAACATTGCTGCTTACCTGATTACCCAATGATAGACAAGTATCATGTTTTGAGTGGCATTTAATTTGTTGTCTACGAAATAATGCTTTCAATTGGACAAGGCTGAAATTTTGTCGCCTGGTAAAGAGTTAACCCTTCACCAAACAATCCCAAATTTTAATGATCCAGAGAAGGAAGCTTTTTGAAAACATTGTGGAAAAAGGAGAAAAATGCAGGTAACCAGCATTTTCTCATTTTCCCACAATGTTCTCTAGCCTATCAAAGACAAATTCAATGATTTGAGTCGCATTTAAATTGTCTTGTGCAAGTGCCTTCAGTTTGGAAAAGACTAACATTTTATCGTCTGGTGTAGAGTTAAAGTTCAGTGACTCATACCAGCTTGATAATGACCTCCAGGAAAGCACCTGCTTATCAAATTCTTCATGCAATCTTTAATTATGTGAAATTATTGATTCTAAATACATCCGTGGTTTAGTATGGAAGAAAATAGCATAGAAATGGAACATCAATGTAAAACCAGCCATGAAAAACTGTGAAGCTGGCTTTATTTTGCTACTAACTGCAGTTAAAAAAAGATGTGAAAATTTTAGCTCCAACAAAGAGACAGGGTTCTATATGAATAGATGAGATGATGAACACTTGGCTTTTATTTATGGCTTTATTAAAATGAAGTCGTGGTTTTTATGGGCAACTGTGGGTTCACACAACATTGTCTTCATTGTTAGTGTAGGTTGATGTAAACTGATCAAAGTTTTAGACTGGTTAACTCTTTACCAAAATGAAAACATTTCAGACTGGTCAGTAACTGTTTATGGCATTGTCCCGTGTTTTAACAGCTCTGTGGAAGAAGACGTTTGAAAACATTGTAGGAAGAGCAGAAAATCATGGATACCATCATTTTTTTGAGTCTTGCTTAGGCCAAAACAAAATATATTTGTGGTTCCCGTAACTGGAATGTGTCTAATTTTTACAGCCCGAGCCGAAACATTTTTTTCACCAGTTGATTGATTAATATTGAAGACACTGTAATGTCCCTTACTGAAGCTTCCCCAGCTTTTTTCCCAACTGAAAATGGACTTACCAGAAGGTCGATTCATCGATAAAGTTGAAATAAATCAGCTGGAGTAAACTTACCATGTTGACATAATCCTAACTACTTCACAAATCGATGTCATTAACACCTGACTATCAGAGTATATATACACTTCCAGTAACATTATAAACTTCGGGCTACACAAAATTTGTCAAGAAACTTTGAAAAGCTTTAAGAAAGTAAAGAATCAAAGACCGGTGTCGATATTAATTATGAATGCTATTTAATGACCAAATGAATCATGATTGGCAGTGAAATAGATATTCTGCAATACATACAGAGGGTTTCTCAAATGGCAAACTGGAAAATTCTATGTTGTTTTACATCTATTAATCACCCCAGGGGCATTAAAAAAAGAAAGTATTACAGAAAAGTAAGCCAAGTAAAAGTATAATAACATTTTCATATTAACCCTTTCCCAAACAACAAATTTTGGGCTGGTCCAAATTGAAAGCGTTTGCAGACGACAATTTTAAATTTAAAACACTGTGGGAAAAGGAGAAATTGCTCGTTACGAGCAATTTCTCCTTTTCCCACAGTGTTTTCAAAAGACTTGTACTGCAGACACGTGAAAACCAGGGCTTGTTTGGGAAAGGGTTAACTGTTTGTACAGGACAGTATGATAAAAAGAGCTTTCCCATTTTAAACTCGAACACATGTTTTGGAAAAAAATAGTTAAAAAAAATTTCCTACCCACGGACCCTAATTCAAAAACGATGTACTCGGAACCACATATATATTTTATTTTGGCCCTAGTAGCCAGAGGGCTAAAACTGGATGCTTGATAGATAAGTGCATCTTAATTTACAGAAACTTTTAATATGTATGAAAATGTAGTGAACATGCTTCAATTGTCTATCACCAATCTTCTAAAGGTTTCATCTATCTGTTTGAAGTTAAAAGTTTCAGTTCAGCTGCTATTTTCAAACCTTTTTTTTTTTGCACATTGAAATACTGAGATTTCACATAGATTTAAATGAAGTTTGACTTGTATAGTTTTAAAATCTGACCCATTTTCATGAGATGTGTACATGTACATTTAACTATATTCCCACAATATTTTCTGAAAAGATAAGTTTTGGTTGATGTAAATATTCACAAACAAGGATGTTTTTTTTTAAAGTTGTTTGTTACAAATTTGTTTCTGTTGTAAGTTATCTTGTTTATTATATACAAAAAGAAATATATATGAAATTCAGAGAAATTAGGACAGAATCATTAAACCAATTTTCAAAAGTTGACTGTTTTATTTGCTAGGAGGCATTGTTTGACATTTCATCAAAATTGCAAATTAAGATGGCCACTAATTATACAAGTTGAGTTTGAATTATATCATACCTTGCAGGCTTCTTAAACCCACAGGCACCTTCCACAATGTTATATAGTTGTCTTTGCAGTCTGTATAGAAGAAGATCAGATTGCACAAAAGATGCAGACTGATCGTTGATCTACACTGTTCACTATGCTGAGATGTTTTGGACAACCTTTTGCCATTTTTTAACCTGATTTAACTAACAAAAAAATTTCAAACAGATCCAAATTGAAAGCATTTTGAGAAGACAAATGACATGTGTTTGTAGATTTGTTACATTTGAACTTAGAACAACTTTTGATCGGCTAAAGCAGATCGTTTAGCCAATCAGAAGTTGTGTTACTTTCAAATGTAGAAATTCTGAAGAATATTTATAAAGACTTGCAATTTGTTCTTAAGAATAGTAGGTAAATATGGGCTTAGGATAATCAACGTGAATTAACGCTTTACCACAAAATCCTGAGTTTTAACGACCCTGAGGAAGAAGCCTTTTGAAAACATTGTGGGAAAAGGAGAAAATGCTGTAACTAGCATTTTCTCCCTTTCCCACAATGTTTTCTAACCTATGAAGGACAAGTTCCATAATTTCAGTCACATGTAAATTGTCGTCTGCAAATGCTTTCAGTTTGGAGAAGTCTACATTTTTGTAGTTCGGTGAAGAGTTATGCTCAAAATATGAAGAGTACATAGCATGGATTGTTACACTAGTAAGAACTGTAGAATTTAACCCTTTACCATACAATCCTGAGTTTTAATGACCTTAAAAGAAGGCTTTTGAAAATAGAAGGAGAAAATGCTGGTAACCAGTATTTTCTCCTTTTTCCACAATGTACTCTATCAACAACAAATTTCAGCATTTAAGCTACATTAAAACTTTTGTCTGCAACTGCTTTCAATTTGGACAAGTCTACATTTTGCTTGTGTGGTAAAGAGTGTAGCAATTTCCTTATTTGCTACAGTGTTGCTACGGTGTAGTCTGCTTCTTGAGGCAAATAGTCGCCTGCAGCAGGTGAGGAACTAGTAAATGAGTTGTGCTCTAGTGAAAGGGGTTTAAGAATCTCCATGATGCATTACACCAAGCAAGTAATCACATAATTATGGATCAATAAAATACATTTTGTTAAACAGTAGACTGAATTATGAGGTAGTCTGGTCCTCTAACATGCTGAATATTGACCAATAGCAAGAAGTTTGACCCAGGTCACTCCATGTGGACTGTGCACGCTGACCTGGGTCAGTACTTTTTAAATATGCATTAAACCCCTTTTCACAGAGCATTGCTCATATATTAAGGCTATTTCCATACATACTTTTTTTTGACACATTGCTAAATGGTACAATTGACAGGATAAATATTTGAAAGAATGATTATTTGAAAGATTATGGAAAATACTGCAGCAATATAAGCAATCGTTAAATGTAACAAGCAATTACTCCTTTTCCCATACTTATTTCAATGCTGTTGACAGCAGGGGTGTAAAAAATTCAGTTTGTTTGATTGTGGCTCAACCCTATACCACACAGTCACAAGTTTTAACTATCCTGAAGAAGTAAGCTCTTGAAAATATTGTTGAAAAGGAGAAACGGCTATTAGCAGTGTTTTCCACCCTTTGAAAGACAAATCCAATCAGTTTCATTACAAATGCTTTCAATTTAGAAAAGTTAAATTTTTGTTGTTTGGTGAAGAGTTAACCCTGTACTAGATGGCAAAATTTTATACTGTGTATGAAATTGAAAGCATGTGCAGATGAAATAACAAATGTGGCAAAAATAATGGGATTTATCTGTGAAAGGTCAGAAAACATTGTGGGAAAAGGAGAAAATGCTGGTTACCAGCATTTTCTCCTTTCCCACAATTTTTTCAAAAGCTCTCTTTTTCGGGATTGTGTGGTAAAGGGTTAAATAATGGGTTTACCTAAACACAATGTATATATTTTTTTTTCTTAAGAAAAATTCTACAAAAGATGGTTGCATTGTTGGATTAGTATTCTTTTTTCAACAGCCCAGAGATTTACAAGTCTGATACGCTCTTGACCTCAAAAACTGGTAGCTCCGTTTTCCTTAACTCTTTACCTACAATCTTGTGTTTTTAACCAAAATAAAGAAGAACGCTTGTAAAAACATCGTGGAATAAAGAGAAAATGCTCGTAACAACCAATTTTTCATTTCACCACAGTGTTTTCTACCGTTCTGAAGAGAGAAATCATCCTTTGAGCTCCATTTCATTTGTTGTCTGCAGAAGCTTTCAATTCGGTCACATTTAGAATTTTGTTGTATTTTAGACTTAAATGTCCATTTGCGAATGATAAATGAGCCTCAAATGAATTCTGGTTTGGCTTTAAAAGAGAAGAAAACATTGTGGGGAAAAAGAAGTAATTGTTTCTTACCAGCATTTTCTCCTTTTCCTATATTTTTTCAAAAGCCTCTTTCCTGAGGCTCATTAAATTGGGATTGTTTTGGTAAAGGGCCAAACCAGTGGCTCTATTTTTCCTTATGCGGATCTACTTATGTACAAATGTTTGTTTGTTTTAGTTGGTGGGTGGAGTTTGTTTGATCTTTAACCTTTTTTTCTTTTCAAAGTACAATACATTCCGAGTTCCATGAGAAAAGACTTTGGAGATAATACCTTTAAGCATGATAATGACCGACTTGCAAAATACAAAGGTGTGTTGGCATTGCAGGCATACCTCAGTGTTTTGAATGGTGTGGGCAACCTTAGGATGAGTTTTACCTGAACTTGCAGTGTAGTAGACACTGGCAAAATGAGAAGCTTTTCTGTATGGCACAGATGAATCTCAGATGGCACATAACATTCTGTAATAGATCAGCATTTCACTACTTTGTGAGATATTGTGCCAGGTTGACACTTCCTCCTCCTCCTCACATAAGCTCCACATGCTGCTGCCAAGAGTAGGTCAGGGGCCTTGTTGCAAGCCACAAAATGCCAATTGATTAACACACCCCTCCTCTTGCTTTTGACATGTCATTTAGTCTGTGCTCATCAGTATGGAGACTGTAAAGCAAACCTTGTCAAAATGGTTGCTTTAACCTTTGTTTGTAGGGTTTGGTACAGATATTCACTTTAAAGAGTATAATTATGATCCATGTTGATTTTGAGATTAAGGGGTCAAAGGTCAAGGCCACCTTTATATTATTCAACCTAAATGTCAGGACCTTATGTTGATATCAGTTTTACATTGGTACTTGATATAGATACTAATGACCATTTACTGTAGATGATCCTTCATGGATTGAGTGTAATGTTCAGGCAAAAGATGAAGGAAAAAGAGGCATCTAATACCCAGTATAGATCTGCATTGATTTTGAGATAAAAAGGTCAAAGATCAAGGCCACTGTGACCAACAACATGGTTGATCTTGTTTGGTAAGTTAGTACATACTGATCTGACCCTATCACCTAATAATGTAAATGATCTTCATTAATTTGAGGTCTGCAGATCAAAGGTTAAGGTCAAAGAAACCTTCAACAAGGTCAACTTTGTATGGACAAAAAGGTAGACACTGGCTTGACTTACAGATGATCACCTTGGAGTGTGAATTATTAAAGGGGTCAATGTCACAGTGACCTCCAAGATACTATAAACCTTGTTTGGGCAGTAGAGTAAAAGACATCAAGACAGTTGACAGTTTTCACCTAGAGTCCTCAAACTTATTACAGACATTTACTATGAAATATAGATGATTTGTGCTGATTTTTTTAGGTCTATAAGTTGAAGGTCGTGGTCAGTGGGAGGTCATAATTATTTTGACATCATTCATGTAAAATTTTTTATTGAAAAGGCAATAAACTTTGAGAGTGCCAAATATACAAAAAAAGGAAAATATTTGCGTGGAAAAAAAGATCAGAATAACTGTACTTCGAAGGCTGCTTTTTGGCCAGAAATTCTCAACAGAACAGACAGCCTAGTTTGATGACCAGGTATTTCCTTATTAATAATGAACAAATATAGTTGACTTGCACTGAATCTTAATTGACATGAAACATTTTGGAAGCTAAATTTGCATATACAGTTGTAAAATAACAATATTATGCATTTTTACAGCATTAAATATGTTAATGCTGAATGGCGTTTTGGTACCTTAACCCTTTACCTGAAAACAAAATTGTTGACTCAAAATTTGAAGCAATGGCAGACAACTGATTGAATGAGGCCCAGATGATGTGATCTGTGTTTAACCCTTTACCACACAATCCTTACTTTTAACCACTCTGAGGAAGAAGCCTTTTGAAAACATCGTGGGAAAAGGAGAAAATGGTAACCAGCATTTCCTCCTTTTCCCACAATATTTTTTATTCTTTGAATTTTTGAGTCACATTTATTTTGTCGTCTGCAAAAATTTTCAGTTTGGACTGGTCTAAAAGTTTGTCGTTTTGTAAAGAGTTAAATGGGTAGAAAACAGTGGAAAAAGTAGAAAATTTAATGCTGGTAACCAGCATTTTTTTCCTTCTCCCCACAATATTTGAGAAAAGTCTCCTTTCTGGGGGGTTGAGAAAATACCGGTACGTTTGGTAAATGATTAACATGAGATAGGCTCTGTGATGGT
Source organism: Tridacna gigas (assembly GCA_945859785.2). NCBI lineage: Eukaryota > Metazoa > Mollusca > Bivalvia > Cardiida > Cardiidae > Tridacna > Tridacna gigas. The sequence goes on from OX244041.2 coordinate 16,651,955, forward strand.
AAATTGTATCATAATTATGATTGTGTATCAGTTTCAGCTTTTATTTCCTTCTGATAATAATTCAAGATAATTCTTGCCTTGAATTCACAATCAATGGGTCATTTTTAAAATTTTATACTGACTGAAAAAAAAAATCATATCGTAGTAATTCAGTTTTTAATTCTTTATCAAACTACAAAAATTTGCACATTCAGGCAACAGACTGAATGTGGCTTAAACAATGGAGTCATCTTTGAAAGTTGGAAAAATGGTGAGAAAAAGGAGAAAATGCTGTTTACCAGCATTTTGCCTTTTGCCATTATGTTTTCAAAACAGTTCTTCATCAGCATCAAAATTGTGCATTGTGTAGTCAGAGGCAAACCAGTAGCACTACTTGAAATCAACCTTTTCAAATAAGAAAAATAGCCAGAATAAATGTTATGTCATGGTTGATTTGGCCAGAATATGTAGATTCATGATCTGGCTGAGCTGTCTGCATTAGTCTAATCTTGATCTACACTGTCTGCAAAAGGAACTAAAGCTGGGTTTATCAAATGAAGATTTTTAGTATGCAAAATATCATGGCAAAAAAATCTGTTTGTATATATTTGAGCCATGCTCTGGCAAAAGAGGGCTTAATGCTTCTTCGTGATGCATTGTACCCAGCAAGACGTCACATAATTTGGGATCCATAAAATCCACTTTGAATAACAACTGTCTGAATCATAAGGTAGACTGGTCATTGTATATACAGAAAATTGACAAATGGCAAAGTTTCCCAGGCGTGGGTCGATACTTTTCATGGTTGCATTAAGCCCCATTTTTACAGAGCATGGCTCATTTATAAGTGAAAAACACCGCGAACAAAAACTATAAAATTTTGCCGGTAAAGAAACAGTAGAACAGATTATAAGGTTTTATTTATTGCATAAAAGTCTATAATTGTTTTCAAGCTCAAACAAAGATAGACTTAAAATCTTTGTTCTTTACTTATACATGTACTGGAATCTACAAAGACATTTTAGGCATTAACCCTTTACTGCACAATGCCGCCTTTTGACACCCCTTGGAAAGAAGCCTTCTGAAAACATTGTGGGAAAAGGAGAAAATGCTGGTAACCAGCATTTTCTCCTTTTCTCACAATGTTTTCTACCCTATCAAAAAAAAGTTGCACCATTTGAGCCACATTGAAATTGTCGTCTGCAAATGCTTTCAATTTGGACAAGGCTGAAATTTTTTCGTCTGGTAAAGGGTCAACTCTTAACCCTTTACCACACAAAAAATAATTTCTTACTGGTCAATTTCGAAAGCAATTGCAGATGACTAATCAACAGTTACTGTGGACTGAATTTTAGGATTAGTACTTGAAAAGTTAGAAAACATTTGGGAAAAGAAGAAAATGCTGGTAACCAGCATTTTCTCCTTTTCCCAAAATGTTTTCAGAAGCCTTCTTCCTCAGGGTCATTAGAACTCGGGATTGTGTGGTAAAGGGTTTTAACCAAATGACAAACTCTTAGACTCAATCTAAGCTAAAATAATTTACAGACAACAAATTGAATGCAACCTGTTCCTAAATGACTTAAAACATTTTTGGACCAGAAGAAAATATTGGTTACCAGTATATTCTCCTTTTCCAACAGTGTTCTTAAAAGCCATCTTTTTCAGGCCATTAAATCACAGGATTATTTGGTAAAGGGTTAAATTTTTACTTGAAGACAACATTTTGAAATAGCCCATTAGTTAAAACTGCAGATATTTACTTAAATATAGCTCAAATAATGTTTTTGTCTTTGAAAAGGTAGAAAACATTGTGGGAAAAAGGAGAAAAGTTCCTTTTTCAAGGTTGTTTAAAACCTACAATAATTTTGTAAAGGGATGATTATTTAATCATAGGCTAATAACTCTGATCTTGGATCTATACTGTTAGATCTTGTGGTCAGAAACATCTTTGAATATTTGGGTATTTTTTGAAAAAAAAAACTGAAAAAAAAAATTGCAAACTATTATAATTCAGATCAGAGTGGATAAGGATAAGGAAAATCTGATCTTTGATTTAAATGAATCAATGATTTACACTGATATTTTGACAAAAACAGAAAAAGAAAAGACAGTTATAGTTGAATAGAAATTTCTTCTTCAATACTCCAATTATGCCACAGGAAATTTGTTTGATACAATTTGAAAAAGTGCTTGATTTTTATTTTATCATGGCTTCTTTTTTCCAAGTTTCCGGTGTGAAGTGTCAATGAAGGAAGAGAAAAAATGTAATCTGTCATTCTGTTACTACCAACAGGTGACATCTAAAACATTTCAGACAGATGAGCAGTCGATTACAAAATTCTACACTAATCTTATTTCAACAGCCCTCCCCCCTTTGAAATTTGATAATAAGCAAGAAAATATTATAAACCCTTTTCTTTCATAATGAAAATTCATTACAGATTTATTATTATCATTTTGTCCATTGGTCAGTTGCAAAGAAGAAAGGACTTTGGGATGTAATGGGGTTTTTTTTATCCCTAAATTAAAATGACTCATTATTATAAACACTTACTAAAATAAACCTGTGCTTTAACACATGTAGCAAAACTTTTATAGAAATATAGTAATGACAATCTGAAATTCCACTGACAAAATGTGCCAAAAGATAAATAAGATAATATGTTATTATCAGTGCAGTTTACTGAAGTAGTACAAAGATTTTGAAAAACAGTGTATTTACATAGGGTTTAGAAAAAATCTATTAAAACTCCAAATATAGTGTGAAGTGTATGAAATCTTTCATGGTTATTTGAGCGTTTGCTCATTTTGTACTTCGATAAAGTGATGGGAGGTGGTCGGTGCGATATTGTTGGATAATGATGGTAGTTTTGTCGCATAGGGATGTACAAAAGAGAAGCTTGTCAGTGCTAATTTATTTTCGTGTTGTTTGCTGGTTATTGGATACTGTAGTAAATTAAAATATTTAAAGCAAGTGGATAGCCTCAAACTAACTGGGATATGTGTTGAGTTGAAAAAAAGTTTTTGTTGATTTTGTAATTCTGGATGGTTGAACACAAGGGTAACCCGTCTTTATCATAGTTTTTTTTTTTATCAAAATGTCTATTTAAATGTCTTTTTCTGACAGATAATCTTCTCGGATGCCTCTTTAGCCCTTAACCCTTTACCACACAGTCCCGACTTTTAACGACCGTGAGAAAGAAGCCTTTTGAAAACATTGTGGGAAAAGGAGAAAATGCTGGTGACCAGCATTTTCTCCTTTTCCCACAATGTTTTCTACCGTTCGCAAAACAAATTTCAATTTTTAAGTCACATTTATTTTGTTGTCTGCAAATGCTTCGAATTTGGACCTATCTAAAATTTTGTTGTTTGGTAAAGAGTAAAAAGTGCCAGAAAAACTGTATTGATACTTTTAATGTAGACACAGAATCTGATTAATTGCAATATACTAACACTTAGGCTGCTAAGCATGACTAAAGGACCTTTTGCCGATGGTGTAGATCAAGATCAGACTGCACATTACATGCAGTCTGATCTTGAATCTACATTGTCTGATAAATAGATATTTTTTCCCAGAAAAATAACTTTGAAATAGCAATATTTGTGTTTTAATTATTGACTGGAAATTTTCATTTCACTTATTTAGCAGGTTAGGGATTAAAGACTACATTTGTCCAGAATGTCTCTGCATAGTGGACAGTGTAGATAAAAGATCAGACTGCAGACTTGTGTGGTCACAGGCCAAAATGTTCATAAAACCAATGTAACATCTGTTATACTAAGATCTACTGAAGGTGCTTTTGCAGACAGGAGAGATCAAGGTTAGATGGCTTAAAACCTGTAATCTGATCATTGATTTACTGTATCCCATTAATTTAGCTACATAGATATGTATTACATGTGAAATCCATGCTTGAAACACTACCAAATCTTATGTAATTGATTTGAAGGAAAATTAATAGTAGAATAGACAAACATCTTTATGGTGTCCTTTGTCGTGAGGTAGAGTGGTCGGCCTCGCAACCATAGGGTCCTGTGTTTGATTCCTGGGAGCGTATTTCAACTTTGGGACTGTTCATTTGCCCATACATTCGGCATGAGCACTGAAATTAGCATAAGTTGTTAGAATATGTTCCTCAATCAATGTAAATTAAATATGTTTATTATTTGGTAAAACATTGCAGGAAAAAGTTCAGTTGCTTCGAAACGAAATTGTGTCTTCGTGTGTATGTGTGTGTGTGGGGGGGGGGAGTTTATAAAAAGTTGTATTTTCATTTTTAGCTCCACTGGCCAAAGGCCAGCGGGCTTATGTCATGGCCCGGTGTCCGTCGTGCGTGCGTGCGTCCGTCCGTCCGTATGTGCGTTAACTTTTATTTCAAACATCTTCTTCTCTGAAACTACCCATCCAATTTTCATGAAACTTCACAGAAATGATCCTGCCATGGTCCTCTTCAGAAGTTCTTGAAAGAATTTAATTCCTTCAAAAACTCTGGTTGCCATGGCAACAAAACTGAAAAATATTGGAAATCTTTAAAAATCTTCTTGTCTGAAACCATAAGGCGTAGGGCTACCAAATTTGGCATGTAGCTTTATGTAGTAGACCTCTATCATTTTTCTTCAAATTATAGCCCTAGGGTCAAAATTGGCTCTGCCCCAGGGGTCACAAGTTTTACATAGGCTTATATAGAGAAAACTTTGAAAATCTTCCTGTACCTAGCCATAAGGCCTAGAGCTACCAAATTTTGCATGTAGCTATATCTAGTGGGCCTCTACCAAGTGGGCCAAAATTTTAGCCCTGGGGTCAAAATTGGCCCCGCTGCAGGGGTCACAAGTTTTACATGGACTTACATAGTGACAACTTAAGAAATCTTCCAGTACCTAGCCATAAGGCCTAGAGCTACCAAATTTTGCATTTAGCTTGATCTAGTGGGGGTCTACCAGAAGTGCCCAAATTACAGTCCTGGGGTCAATTTGGCCTCATGTTGGGGTGGGGGGGGAGATTCACAAGATTTACATGGGCTTATATAGGGAAAACTTTTAAATCTTGGTGTACATAGCCATAAGGCTTAGGGCTACCAAATTTTGCATAATTATAGCACTATCTAGTGGACAACTACAAAGAGGGCCCAAGTTACAACCCTAGGATCAAGTTTGGCCCTGCACCAGGGGTCACAAGTTTTACATGGGTTTATGGAGTGAAAACTTCAGAAACCGTCTTGTTACTAGCCATAAGGCCAAGAACTCCCAAATTTGGTCGTAAACATGTGCTTATGGGGTGAAAATTAAAAAAAATCCTTTCGCTCCTAACCGCAAACCCAAGGGCTACCAAATCTGGATCACTTTTGATTTTTTCTTTGAAATTAGCCTTGCATCAGGGGTCTTATGTTTTACAGAGGCTTCATATGGACAAAACTTGAAAATCACCTTATTTATAACCATACAGCATAGACTTGTATTATTTTGCCATGTGGCTTTATCTTGTGGACCTCTACCAGGGTTCAAGTAATTATAGCTCTGGGATCAAAAATGGCTTTGCCCTGCGGGTCTCAACTTTCACATGGGCTTTTACAGAGAAAACTTTGTAAGTCTTCATTTTGAAACCATTTGGCTCAGAATTGAAATGTTCAGTATTTATGGTTTATATTTATAAGCCAGTGGAGCGATACAGGGCCATCATGGCCCTCTTGTTATCTTTACTAGCTACTGATATTTAACCCTTTCCCAAACAAGCCCTGGTTTTCACATTTCTGCAGTACAAGTCTTGAAAACACTGTGGGAAAAGGAGAAATTGCTCATAACGAGCAATTTCTCCTTTTCCCACAGTGTTTTCTACCCTCTTTGAAAACTTTCTGTCATTTTCATCGAATTCAAAATTGTCGTCTGCAAACTCTTTCAATTTGGACCAGTCCAAAATTTGTCTCTGGGAAAGGGTTAAGACTCCATCAAATTGAAAAGAAGTTTAAGATTACAAAATGTGGCTCTAATGATAGTGGTAGCTGTCTCTGAGAGGGAAAAAAATGTTATGGTAAAAGGAGAAAATGCTTGTCACTAGGGGTGAAACAATACGGTAAAAAGCGTATTGCAATATATTGCAATACGGCTGACCCGTATTGCAATACGTATTGCAATATGCTGTATATGCTGACATTTAGCATATCTGACCACTTGTAGTCACTGTTAGGGTAGCATATGCTCAAAAGGTGATAAAGAAAACTAGTACATGTGCTTGGAACTCTTCCATTCTTTCAAGATAATGAACTAAAAATCAATTGTTTCGCATGAACAAATAAAAACAAACTAAAATTGACTAGTCTTTAACACTCGCTATCTTGACGATTTTCGTCTGCCATTTTTTTTCTTCAAGAGCGTACTTGTTTATATAAAAACCAGCGCTACTATACCGAACTTCGGGACATGGCTCAACAGAGTAGACAGTGCGATGCACTAACTTACTCAGTTGCTTACTGCACTAACACTAATACTTTGCAGCTTAACTACTGGAAAACGCAAAAATAAGTGTGAGCAAAGTTATAAGAAATGAATAACATACAAACTCCATTGATCCAAAAGCATTAAAGCTCGACGTTTATTTGGAGTTCGTGTCGTGAATTTTATGTGGTCATAGTTTTACCTAAACACCGGTGACACCGCCTGTGGAAAAAAATAAACAACTTTCGCTTTCGGAAATCTTTAGAACTGTAAGTTGAAAAACGATCGATTTCTGACAGAATTTTTGGGAAAACCGGACTTTCTGATGCAATTAAGAGAAGTTGACATATTGCAGAAATACCGATACGGTAAAATTCGAACCGGTTTCGGTTTTTTCTTTGAATAGACCGCGGTTAATCGGTTAATCGGTAAACCGTTTCACCACTACTTGTCACTAGTATTTTCTCCTATACCGGCAATAGTTTCAAACAGTTTTCTCTTAGGATCATATAAACACAGGAATATTTGGTATTAGAAGAGTTACTATCAGACATACTGCAATTTATAAATTTCTTAAACAGTATAACAAATGGACCAGTTGGTTTCAATAGTGATGAGTATTAATGCCAGTGTTCCAGATAAGGTCCGTATTCACGTAATTTACGGATAACAATCTGATGTTACGCATCTTTTTTTACAAAATTCCGTACTCGATACAGAACGTTTTTCCAGGTACGTAAAATATAGGGTACGAATCCCTACACAATGAAAGGGGGCTTACTCTTTCTCAGACAAACATTCAGATATCTTTGGGATTGCCGAGCGATTTTCCAAATTTTTCCCGTTAAATAAAAAGGGAAAATCGGCTCGGACCGGAATTAGACCCTGCATCTCGGCTTTAGTAAAGTTTTTATTGATTACGGCGTGGGACCAGCGGATAATCGTACTATGTACATGTATGTTCCGAATGAATAGTTCGCGCTTCGAAAATGTCGGGGAATACACAGAAACGTCTGGCTAGGTTATTTCATCCATCTCCAGAACCAAATAATCCTAACAAAACTGAGAATCGTTGGAAGATAAAATCAAACTGGCCAAGACTTAAGCACTGTTCCCATTTATGTATAAATGTGCAATAATTCGCGCTCTAAATTGAATAATCACGCACAAAAAATATGAAGCAAAAAGCGCATGCACCCACCCTGTTGATCGCCAGTGGCGCCAATTTGGGCCAAGTTAGAAAAAATGTCTCCAAAACTGAAGCACTGGTGAATTCAAAAGTATTTATGATCTCTGCTTTTCTAGTGTAAAATTACAGGTTTTGAAGTTATTTGCGACCCTATTTGACAAATTTATGTCAAATCCTGCACAAATATTTTTCCAAAAAATTAAATAGCATGAAAAAAAGATCGCTTCAAAAAAAGATTATGAGTTGCATATTTGTTTCAACAAACCTACTTCATACTTCTTTGTACAGTAAACATCATACTGTTACTATGTAAAATGTTAGGTAGTTTTACAGTAATGCTTATGTAAAAGCAAATGCAAGAAAACCAATTTTGACTTTAATCAGTCTTGTTAACCAAATGTTGGTACTGATCCCCATATGCTGGTACTGATTAATCTTGATTTTCATCAGTACTGTACTGATGTCATTGAAAATTATCTGGAGCACTGAATGCTTAATGCTTCTGCAAAAAGCATTGACCCAGGTCGACCCACAAGCTGTGCAGACTGACCTGGGCTGAAGCTTCTTGCTGTAGGTAAGTTTTCTGCATTTCAGAGGACCAGGCTATCTCATGATTCAGTTGGTTCTTAGAAAAAGTGCATTGTTATGAATTCATAATTACGTGATGTATCCTTGGTACAATGCATCACAGATATTAAGCCCACTTTTCACAGAGCATGGCTCATAGATTTAACAAGATTAATGGGGATATTGACCTAAAACTGTATAATGAATATTTTAAAAAATCTACATTATACTGGTTTAAAAAATCTTGGATACTTGGGAAAAAAAGGATGTAATGATAAAAAAAGATAAATAAAAAAAAATATGGCAAAGAATTATCACCAGACGTCAAAATTTTAGCCTCCTGTAAATTGGAAGTATTTAAAGACGATGAAGTGAATGAGTTCCACTCGTATGACAGGATTTGTCTTTGAAAGAGTAGAAAACATTGGGGTTGAAGGAGAAAATGCTGGTAAATTAACAGGCATTTCCTCTTTTTCTCAAAATGTTTTCAACAGCATTCTTTCTCAGGGTCATTAAAACTTGAGATTGTTTGGTTTAGAGTAACAGTAATGTGATCCTTTTTTCTGCAATATTTCTCAATATCATATCATTCAGACTTAAAATGTCAGAATATTTCAAATTCACAACCAATCAATACTGACAGATGTTGTAAGCTCTTTATATTAACCCTTTACCACACAGCAATATTTTAGACTCATTTAACTCTACCAAATTGAAAGCATTTGCAGATGACAAATTAAATGTGGCTCAAAAATTGAAATTTGATTTGGGAATTATAGAAAACATTGTGGAAAAAGGAGAAAATGCTGGTTACCAGCATTTTCTCCTTTTTCCACAATGTTTGCAAGAGGCTTCTTTCTCAGGATAGTTAAAAGTCAGGATTGTGTGGTAAAGAGTTAAATGTTACTCAAATGATAAGATTAGTCTTTGAAACGCAAGAAAACAATGTGGGAAAAGGAGGAAATGCTCCTCACCAGCATTTTCCCCTTTTCCCACAATGTTTTCAAAAAGTTTCTTTCTTGGGGTCGTAAAAGGTCGGGATCGTGCCGTAAAAGGTTAACCCTGTAGTAAACGACAAAATCTTAGACTTCTCCAAATCAAAAGTATTTGCAGACAACAAAATTGAGTGTGGCTGAAATGATTTCATTTGTTTTTGAAAGCATAGTAAACTTTATAAATATAGGAGAAAATCTCCTTTTCTCACAATGTTTCAAAAGCCTAATTATTCAAGATTGTTAAAATTCAGGATTGTGTGGTAAAGGGTTGTGCATCCTCAAAGGATATTTTGTACATGTTCAAAATACTTAACCCTTTCCCAAATGGCAAATTTTGGACTGGTCCAAATTGAAAGAGTTTGCAGACGACAATTTTAAATTTGATGAAAATGGCAGAAAGTTATCAAAAAGGGTAGAAAACACTGTGGGAAAAGGAGAAATTGCTCGTAACGAGCAATTTCTCCTTTTCCCACAGTGTTTTCAAAAGACTTGTACAGCAGACATGTGAAAACCAGGGCTTGTTTGGGAAAGGGTTAAGCCATAGAAACAAAATCAAAATTTTCTGTCAGGAAAAACACTTAATTACTTACCATTGACCACAGTGAGACTCCTCATTGCAGTTAGAAAAGATCCAAGATCAGACTTAACATTTTGTGCAGTATGATCTTGATCTACAATGGCCACAAAAGCAACTTTGCTTTGAATAGGCACCTTTAAGGATTAAAAGTGACTTTTCTTCCCCTCATTAAACACAAAATTGTATCACATGAAAGAGTTTAACCCTTTATCAAACAATCCCATGTTTTAACCCTTTCCCAAACAAGACCTGGTTTTCACGTGTCTGCAGTACAAGTCTTTTGAAAACACTGTGGGAAAAGGAGAAATTGATCGTAACAAGCAATTTCTCCTTTTCCCACAGTGTTTTCTACCCTTTTTGAGACCTTTCTGCCATTTTCATCAAATTTAAAATTGTTGTCTGCAAACTCTTTCAATTTGGACCAGTTGAAAATTTGTCGTTTGGGAAAGGGTTAACAATCCTGAGGAAGATACCTTCTGAAAACATTGAAAAAGGAGAAAATGCTGGTTATCATCATTTTCCTTTTGGTACTGTGTTTGTACTCTTTCAAAAACAAGTCTTAATTTGTGAGTCACTTAGTTTTTTGTCTGCAAATGCTTTGAATTTGGTTGGACATGTCCAAAATTTTGTCGTTTGTTAAAGAGTTGAAAAAATCTTCCTCATTCATCAATCAAACGAAATGACTCAAGTCAGTTTGAACCTTTGCCTTGCTTCTCCATTAATGTAACCCTAGAAATACTAGTAAATGAATTTTCATTCATTCACAAAGATGCACATATTGCTGTTTCAAAGATGTTTTTGCATGAAAATCTGGCAATGTAGCAAACAGTGTAGATCAATGATCAGATTGTTCATCCTGTGTAGTCTTATTTTGATCTAGTTACCGTCTGTAAGTAGTTAAAACCTGGATTCAACAATGCACGATTCAGTGTGAGCCCATTAGTCTTGTACTTCTAAAGTGTTAAGAGCTACTGCAGGTACTCAAAGTACATGATGATGGATCAAGATAAGAGTACAGAGAACAAGCGGTCTGATATTTGATCTACACTATCAGATACCATTGGAGAAATTCTGAGAGTTGTAGTATTTGGGTCATTTTTCAGTAGCTGAAACTTTTTACCAGATGGCAAAATTTTAGATTTGTCCAAATTGAGAGCATTTGCAGATGACAAATGTGTATCAAATAATGATTACTGCCTTTGATGTAAAACAGTGGGAAAAGGAGAAAATACTGGTTATCAGCATTTTCTCCTATTTTCAGCCTTTTGTACAAGGGTCATTAATATCAGGATCGTAAAGGGTTATATGTCATCCATTTTCATTGACTCGCAAGGGTGTCGGACAGATTAATTTAGAAACCCATCGAAAGGTACGATAATGAATTCAAAATATGCAATGTCTTTTATCTCCCACAACTTTACAAAAGAGCGTCGGTTTTAAAACAATGAGTATAAGGTGACGGTTAAGGTGAACCAATGGCCTTATTCTGGTCGATTGATGTCTGATTTGGAGCCATCTATGGTCAGGAATGGAAGTTGTAGACTGCTGATACAAATAGGTATAGGAAGAAAAAAAACATTGTGAGAAATGGAGAAATTGCTTGTACGAGCAATTCCTTCATTTTGTCACTGTTTTCAGAAGCTTTCCAGGAGTAGTGTGTTAGAGGATGTTTGTTCTCAGGGAAAAGGGTTGAGCTGTCTAGAGCATCAGTCAACAGTGACTGACTGATCAATATGCAATCTCCTTGCAAACCCTTAGTGATTATTTTTAACCTTTACCTCACACGCACAGTCTGGAGTTTTATTGACCTAAAGGGAAATGACCTTTTTTTGAAAACGTTATGGGAAAAGGAGAAAATGCTGATAACCAGCATTTCTCCTTTTCCCTCAATGTTTTCTATCCTTGCAATGGTGAACTTCTATATCTTAGTCAGTTATTTTGTCGTCTGCAAAGCTTTCAGTTTGCGCAAGTCTTAAATATTGTTTGGTAAAGGGTGGACCCATTAAAACTTTACCAAATGTTTGTCCATATTGAAAGCATGTGCATATGACATTAACCCCTTCCCAAACAACAATTTTTAGACTCTTGAATTCGAAACATCTGCAGACAGTAAATTTCAAAATTGGCACAAATGGGCTTTCTGATAGGGTAGAAAACATAGTACCTAGCATTTTCTCCTTTTCACACAATTTTATTTTTCAGGCTTCTTTCTCAGGGTCGTTAAAACTCGGGATTGTGTGGTAAAGGGTTAAATGATAGAATAGGCATTAGAAAGGGTAGATAGCATTGTGGGAAAAGAAGAAAGTGGTGGTACGAGTATTTTCTCCTTTTCCCATAATGTTTTCAAAATTTTCTCTCCTTGGTTGGTTGAAACTTTGAATTGTGTGGTAAAGGATTAACTCATTAACACACTTGAACCAGACAACTTTGAAGACATGGCTTGCATCTAAAATTTTATTGGTGGAGCACTGTTGCTAAGAATATCATATCATTGGTAAACAAGAAATATTTAAAAAAAAAATGGACAGCATAAATTTGCCAGCAAATTGACCTCCAGGGTCCTCAGAATTAACATGTCCATATTCTTCACCAATCACAAATTTCTGTTGATTCATTCAAATATATCAGTACCAAGAAGTTGGTCAAAAGACCCTCCCTTCTCCCTTTCGAAAGAAACTTTATAATCAGTAAACAAAGACAATCACATTTTGTACTGAAGGGATAGGCTCAGAAATGGTTTTGCAAAAGGTTTCTGACTTGCAAAAGTTTCAGTCAACCCTATCAACCAAGAATCAGTGCTAAACTCACGAAATTTAAAAAAGCTTAGAGGGTTTTACTTTTATCTTATACAATGACTTCACTCCTTTCACTATCCTGCAGTGGATAATTGGTGTCAGATCATGAGAAGTTTCTTTCTATGAATGAGTTACATGGATGACTAAAGACAGTTTTTACCTTGCACACTGGCCTTTCATGACACAAATTGCGTCTCTCTTCTGTCAACAGTTTTGCTGCAAGATCACCAGAGTTTCCACTTTTTGTTGGCCATGTAAATTGGACTTGAAATACATAATTAATGGAGATCCCAGATCATGCCTGTTTGAAGTATTTAAGATTGCCAAAAGCATGACTTTAGAGTCACCAAAGCTTTTCAGTAGGCAAACCACAGATTATCTGTTGATCAAGTATCATGTAGCTTGATGTGCACCTACACAGTACGTTTCTTTACTGGTAATACACTGTTTTACTATTCTTAAAATTATAAGACTCCACTAACAAAATTACCAAAAGAAAACACAAAGTCACAATTTTCTATAGAAATCTTTACAAATACATTGCTGTTGACAGTTTGTACATTCAATTTTTAACGTGGTAAATGAATTCTGCTGGATTAAGTTTTCACTGACGGATTGATAGGTATGAATAACTTCAGTTTAATCACGGTGGTTGTTTATGTCATTGCTAATCGTTTTGCATGGGTGTCACCTTGTAGATCATTTGATGGGCAGTTCTACATATGTACGAAATTTGATGTAGTTATGGAATCTGCCTAGTTGTGACAAGTGCAAAGCATTTTTGACCCCTACACCAATAAGCACACTCTAGTCCTTTCCCAGCCATGGGAAATGAGACTAACTTGGTGACCCACTCATGGGAACTATTCTGTATGTGGAGTCAGACCTCTGATAGTGCTGATATTGCAAATGTTGCATTTTTCTATCAATTTGAGGTACATATCCATTTAACCCTTTCCCAAACGATAAATTTTAGACTGATCCAAATAGAGAGAGTTTGCAGACGACAATTTTAAATTTGATGAAAATGGCAGAAAGTTCTCAAAAAGGGTAGAAAACACTGTGGGAAAAGGAGAAATTGCTCGTTACGAGCAATTTCTCCTTTTCCCACAGTGTTTTCAAAAGACTTGTACTGTAGACACCTGAAAACCAGGGCTTGTTTGGGAAAGGGTTAATCTTCGCAGTAGCATAGGAGTGAACAGTTTGTTCTTATCACTGACAAGTACAGGGTAACTGATAAAACCTATGAAGATAGTTGTACAAGCTTAATTACTATCATGCACAAAGTACTGAAAGTATTGAGAGTTCAGCATTACAAGGGTTAATCTTGGGCAATTTCATACTATGCTACAATGAGGAAGCACACATACTTACATGTGAGGGTAGGAAAGATACGAGAGATAATTGTATGACATAAGATGAACTAATGTGGTGATATTGGTGCATGTATAGATCTGCACAAATTTGAAAGAATATAGAATAAAAGGTAATCTCTTTGTAATTAATACTGCTTGTTGTCACTTTACTGTTTTATGTATTAACTCTAATTATCCTATGCCCAATTTTTATGACCCTGAGGAAGAGCAATTTTAACCCTATACCACACAATGATGAGTTTTAGCAACCATGAGACAGAAAGCTGTTGAAAATATTGTTGGAAAAGTAGAAAAAGCTTGTAGCCAACATTTTCTCCATTTCTCACAATGTTTTATACTCTTTCACAGCCAAATCTAATATTTTGCAGCCAGTGAAGATCAAGATCAGGCTGCAAAAATGTGCAGTCTGATCTTTGATCCACATTCTCAGCTTTACGGAGATATTCTAGACAACAGCTAGCAACCTTGCAACATTTAGTTGGTTTAAATGCATTACTTTAAGCCCACTATGACCATTGATGTCGATGGGCCTTAAAACTTTGTTCACTCGTTCATTCATTCATTCATTCATTATTTGGGTCTTATTTCTAGACTGAGTATGTCTATTAGATTTATTTGGTACTGTGTGGTGAAATTATGTTGGAATTTTTCTCTGAAGATAGAAGTTTACTAAGAAAACATTGTCGGAACAGGAGAGAAAGGTGGTGAAACCTCCTCCCCTTTGCAAATATTAATATGCCTATGTGATGTAAATAGGTGAAATGCAAATTGTTATTTAGCCCAAGGCAGAAAGAGATCTTAAATGTTAATATCGCTCCAATTATGAATACTTTAAACTTTCTAAATTAACCCTGAATCAAATAATCCCAAGTTGTCATGACTCTGAATGTAGGCATTTGAAAGTATTGTGTAAAATTCTGGAAACCAGCATTTTCTCCTTGTTTTCAATGTTTTCTACCCTGTCAAAGAAAAGTTATATCACTTGAGCCTCACTTAATTTCTTCTCTGCCAATGCTTTAATTAGGACAAGTCTGAAATCCTGCTGTCTAGTATTAGAGTTAGACCCTAGAGCACCAAATAAACCTGTCAGACATTTTCATCCTAGAAATATGACCCAAATAATTGCAATTTTATGTTTACTTTCAGCAAAGCAGACAGTGTTGACTAAAAATCAAGATGCACATTTTGTGCAGCCCTATCTTGATCTACACTGGCCACAAAGGCAACTTCAGTCATTTCAAAGGCACTAAGGGTTAAAACATGCAAATGAAGACAACAGGAAATTTTGAAGTTTAAGTCTGACAAGACATGATGTACATGTATAATCAGAATTTTTTTTCCAAGTGAATTTGGCTATTTTCACCATTGTGCCAATTTTTACAAAAAAAAAACATCTGAAATATTCTTTAATTGAATGCATGGATGTATGATTTATGAGGGAAGTAAATGACAAGATAAAAATATTTGTAGGACTCAGTAAAGGGTTAGAGTGACTTTAATTGACAGGAGACATCTTCATTTATTGATTCACCTCTGATTTTTATTTTTTCAAACACTTTACCTCCTGGGGATGATTGTTTTTTTTTTATTTTGCAACATGTAGACATTGAAAACATAGTGGTAAACAAGGGAAACACTCATAATGAGCAATTTTTCCCTTGCCATAATATTTTAATATTTTTGTACGTAATTTTGACTCTTCACCATATGACAAAATGGTAGATGCATCCAAATTGAGGAGTTTGCAGATGACAGATCAAATTCTGCTGCAATGATTTAGCTTAGCAAGGGCTGAAAGCATTTTGGAAAAAGGAGAAAATGCTGGTTGTCAGCATATTCTTCTTTCCCCATAAGGCCAACTTTTGGTTGTGTGATGCAGGATAAATTCATTCAGCTTATCTGTATTTCACGACAATTTTTTAACTTTACCAAATGACAAAATTTTACCTGTCCAAAATCAAAGCATTTGCAGATGACCAACTAAATGTGACTCAAAAACTGAAATTTGTTTTAACCCTTTCCCAAACAAGCCCTGGTTTTCACGTGTCTGCAGTACAAGTCTTTTGAAAACACTGTGGGAAAAGGAGAAATTGCTCGTAACGAGCAATTTCTCCTTTTCCCACAGTGTGTTCTACCCTTTTTGATAACTTTCTGCCATTTTCATCAAACTTAAAACTGTCGTCTGCAAACTCATTCAATTTGGACCAGTCCAAAATTTGTCGTTTGGGAAAGGGTTAAGAAGGGTAGAAAATATTGTGGGAAAAGGAGAAAATGCTGGTTACCAGCATTTTCTCCTTTTCACACATTGTTTTCAAAAAGCCTTTTTTTTCCAGGGTCATTAAAACTTGGGATTATGTGGTAAAGGGTTAAACTTCAGAACTGCAAACTTTGGCTTATGGGGTACTGAGTTAACTTTATCAAACTACCCCTTGGGAAAACTACTTTTGAAAACATTGTGAAAAAAAATGAGAAAATTCTGGCAACCAGCTTTTCGTCCCTTTTCCAAAATGTTTTTTATTCATTCACAGACAAATTCAGTTATGGGGTCACATTAAATTTGTTGTTTGCAGATGCTTTCAGTTTTGACAAGTCTGTATAAGATTTTGCCATCTGATAACAATGTATCCAACAATGTTTCCTACCACAGCATCAAAGACAAATACCTTGATTTTACAGCCACATTAAATTTGTGTCCTCTGTTAACTTTAAAGAGCCTTCAAGATTATGATAGTTTTCTTTGAGGCCAGTGTAAATCAAGATCAGACTGCACAAAGTATGCTGCAAGTCTGCTCTTTGATCTTCTCTGTTGGCTTTGTTGAAACACTACAGGAAATTGCAATAGGCTGGGTCTTATTCTAGAATGCAAATTGGGTTTATTCAGCCCTCTAAGGGTTAAAGGGTTTGGAAAGGGAATTTTATCAAGCGATTTAATCAATCAACCCCAAAAGTAATTTCTTTAAGTGGTTGTAGTCATGGGTCAAAGAATATTCTTTTATCATCATATTAAGGATTAAAATGTAATAAATCTTGTCTCAAATATTCATAGACGAAATTTTAAAGTCTGAATTATTATGATTCATCTTCGTTAGAGGTTTTGTAATTGATACCAATGTTTAGGATCATTTATGTCTGCACTGTTCATGAAGAAAACCTGCACATGTTTGTCTGCCTTGCTGTGCAAAAACTTTGACATTTTCTCATATTTTTGTCATTGCTGCTGAACTTAACTTCAGACTTGAGCTTAAGTTGTTAATTACCAAAAGGGGAACCTATACAACAAGGTTACCTATATATCAAGGTTAGGTAACCCTGATTTTTTTTCTTCTGACAGAGTTATATCCCTTTTTTAATTTAGAATTTTCACTGAAAAAGCAACTGCAGCAGAACATTAGTATCTGCTTGCAGTACAATTATTTGTTGTAATGATGACTTTTTTCCATTCTGCAACACATTGTGAGTGGCTTTATCTTTACCAATGGCAACTGTAAATCATTATGTCTTGAAACAAACTTAACTCTTTACCACACAGTCCTGAGTTTTAACGACCCTGAAGAAGAAGCCTTTTGAAAACATTGTGCGAAAAGGAGAAAATGCTGGTAACCAGCATTTTCTCCTTTTCCCACAATGTTTTCTACCCTACTCAAAACAAATTCCAATTTTTCAGTCAAATTTGTCATCTGCAAATGCTTTCAATTTGGACTAGTCTAAAATTTTGTCGTTTGGTAAAGAGCTGAAGCAGATGACATAGCTATGAATACACATGAAAACCTTTTGACAAAAGGAAAAATTACTCTTATAAGTGTTTTTTTTTTCCCCCATGTTTTTAGTACTGGTTGACCAAAACAACTTGGCTGCAGCAGCTTATGAATAAAGAGGAGTCATCTATATGCTACATTATCTTGGACCAGTTACTCATGTTTCAGTCCTTTGAAATAAAACTCCTAACCCTTTACCACATAATCCCCCATACTTTTAATGACCTTGAGGACAAAGACTTTTAAAAACATTCTGGGAAAAGGAGAAAATGCCGGTTACCAGCATTTTCTGGTAACTAGCATTTTCTCCTGTCCTACTAAGTTTTTCTTCCCACGCTGAAACAATTTCAACCATTTTAGCCATATTAAATTTGTAGTCTGCAAGTATTATAGATTTGGATAACTCAAAAATTTTGTCGTTTGTTAGTGAGGTAAGATCATGGTAAATGAAGAATCACTCAAGTTTCTATTTGCTTAAGTCTTTACCAGACGATAAAATTTTAAGCTCTTCTTTAATGAAAGCAAGTGCAGATGGGAGATTAAGATTTCATTGTGGCTTAAATGGTGAAATTTGTCTTAGAAATAGTGAAAAACATCATGAAAAAAGTAAGACATGCTATATACAAGCATTTTCATGTGTTCCACACTCTGCCTTTAGAAGCCTCTGACTTAGGATCGCAAAAACAACGGATTGTGTGGTAAAGGGTCAGGTGAGTATTTTATCAGTAAAATACAAGTTTACCAGGTATCTTACATGCATCAGGTAAAGAAAGACAGTCATGACTGTAAGCATTGTGGCAAATGGAAATGAAAAAAATCTCTGAGCATCAAGCCTAAAAATGTACAATACAGATTAATTCTTTACCACACAAGGGTTTTAACGACCCTGAAGAAGAAGCCTTTTCAAAACATTGTGAGAAAAGGAGAAAATGTTGGTAACCAGCATTTTCTCCTTTTCCCACAATGTTTTCTAACCATTCCAAAACAAATTTCAATTTTTGAGTCACATTTATTGTGTCATCTGCAAATGCTTTCAATTTGGACTGGTCTAAAATTTTGTCATTTGGTAATTTAAACAGTTAAGCTAAACTAAAATCCCAGGCTCAACCTTTCAGAGATAAATACATGTAGGTAAAAAGATTGAAAGCTGTCATTATTTGAAAATCTCTGCACAATATATATATTTAATACATCAAAATATGATGAAATATGAACCTTTGTCAAGACAAAATATTGTCCCAAAAAAGAAAGAAGACCAAAAAGAAATTAGGGGTTTTAGGCTATCACCTTGGAAACAGATTCTTCTGTTAAATCTAAAGCCTGAACTTTTTACCAAACTACAAAATTTTTAAAATGAGAGCATCTGCAGCCAACAAATGAAATGTGGATTGAATGGTGAAAATTGTTTTAGAAAGGTTAGAAAACTTTGTAGGAAAGGAGAAAATGCTTGTAACCAGCATTTTCTCCTTTTCTCATAGTGTTTTCAAAAGCCTTCTTTCTCAAGATCATCAAAACTCGGGATGGTGTGGCAAAGGGGTGAAAGAAATTAGGGAAGGGAAATGAACTCTTTAGATTTTAAAAAAATTCCAACTGTTGAAATGTCAATGCAGTTTAGGCCAGAAAGATTAGGCAGTCTATATACATGATCAGACTGCACTTTTTTGCAGTATGATCTTAATCTTGACCCTTAAAGCACCTTTCACGACTATAGTTGCCTTTGCGGCCAGTGTAGATTCAGATCAGGCTGCACAAAACGTGCAGCCTGGGTTCGTATTCACCAACCATTCTTAAGAACGTTCTTGGACTTATTCTTCAAAATTTTCCAAATTTGAAAGTAACAGTCACCTTCTGATTGGCTAAACCATATGGTTTAGCCAATCAGAAGGTGTGTTACTTTCAAATTTGGAAAATTTTGAAGAACAAGACCAAGAACGTTCTTAAGAATGGTTGGTGAATACGGACCCTGATCTTTTATCTACACTGTCCGCTTTGCTGAGACACTTATAAAAAGTGACCACAAAACTGTAATTATCTTGGTGTAGGTCTAGACTGAAAGTGTCCATTGGGTTTATTCGGCACTTTAAGGGTTAAGTTCCAACAGATGTCCTCAGACGTTTGAAGGGTGACCATATTTTTTTGTATTGAAGGGGAAATCCTGTTGAAGGTTTACATTTTAAGGATGAATAAGTGTTGAGAAAACCAAACAAATTAACCAAAATAAATCTGAGCTACTTATCTATGCTACTTAATCCTTTACCAGACAATAAAACTTTAGACTTGTCCAAATTGAAAGCATTGCAGATGACAAATTAAATCTTGCTCAAAACATAAAATTTGTCTTTCATAGGGTAGAAAACAATGTGGGAAAAGGAGAAAATACTGGTCACCAGCAATTTCTCCTTTTCCCAAAACATTTTTTAAAACCTTCTTTCTCAGGGTCGTTATAAAAGTTGGCATTGACCCTTTATCAAACAATCCAGAGTTTCAGCAACCCTGAAGAAAAGGCTTATTACCTTTCAACCCTTTCCCAAACGACAATTTTGGACTGGTCCAAATTGAAAGAGTTTGCAGACGACAATCTTAAATTTGATGAAAATGGCAGAAAGGTCTCAAAAAGGGTAGAAAACACTGTGGGAAAAGGAGAAATTGCTCGTAACGAGCAATTTCTCCTTTTCCCACAGTGTTTTCAAAAGACTTATACTGCAGACACGTGAAAACCAGGGCTTGTTTGGGAAAGGGTTAACTCTTTACCAAACGACAAAATTCTAGACTAGTCCAAATTGAAAGCAGTTGCAGACGACAAAATAAATGTGGCTGAAAATTTGAAATTTGCTACTGGAAGGGTAGAAAACATTGTGGGAAAAGGAGAAAATGCTGGTTACCAGCATTTTCTCCTTTTCCCACAATGTTTTCAAAAGGCGTTTCCTTTAGGGTCATTAAAAGTCGGGATTGTGTGGTAATGGGTTAACACACAGCATTTTCTCCTTTTCTCACAAGGTGTTCAATACTTTCTATAATACATGTTTCATCATCTTAGCTACAATAAGGTTGTGGTCTTGAAATACTTTCAGTCTGGGCAATTCTATAATTTTGTTGCATGGTAAAGGGTTCATCCTCAAACCTTTACCAAATAAAATGTTGGACTTGGCCAGCTTGAAGGTGGTTATTTACAACAAACTAAATGCGGGTGATATTATG
The DNA here is from genome assembly GCA_945859785.2 of Tridacna gigas. Taxonomy (NCBI): domain Eukaryota; kingdom Metazoa; phylum Mollusca; class Bivalvia; order Cardiida; family Cardiidae; genus Tridacna; species Tridacna gigas. Next base: position 16,672,815 of record OX244041.2, read on the forward strand.
GAATTTGACTTTGTTTCAGTAAAAAACATTTTGGGAAAAGGAAACAGTGTTGGTTACCTGCATTTTATCCTTTTCCAAGAATTTTTTTTAAAGCCCAGCTCCCAGGGTCAATAAAACAAAGGATTGTTTGCTAAAGGGTAAAAACCTAAACGTAGAATATTTTTGACACGTCTGTCACACATGGGTTTTGAAAAACATTGTTACAAGTAGAAAAAATGCAGGGATAAAAGATTTCTCATTTTACAGCTTTTCTATACTTACCTCTACCAAACCACACTGAAAACACTTGCAGACTACCTCTGCGAAATAATCTAGAACAGTTCTAGAATAATTCTAACTTTGTTCTGGAACAAGTATTCCAGAACAGCACTAGAACAACCCCGGATCAGTTCTAGAGCATTTCAAGAATTGTTCTGCAATGTTAAATGAGACAATTTTCAGAACAACAGTACTAGAACAGTTCTGGTGCAAAAGTTCAAGATTAGGTTGAGAACAGTTCCAGAACTTGTCTAGAAAATTGGGTAACGATAGTTCTGGAACAGTTCTGGTACACAGGTCCCAGGTTATGTTCAGAACAGTTCCAGAAATTTCTACTTGCATGTAATAGAACAGTTCTTTCATTGTTCTTAACATAGTCTAGGACTTTTGTTACAGAAATGTTCTAGAACTTTTGTTCTTGACAGTTATAGAACTGTTCAAGTACTAATCTGGAATTGGACTAGAACTGTTCTAGAATATCTATTCTGGAACAGTTTCAGTACAATTCTAAAACTGGTCTAGAAATATGTAGGACAGTTCCAGAATAGTTCTTAGATGTGTGTCCAGCATTTTTTCTTCAGGGAATGAACTTAGGACACTGACCATCATAAAACACCATTGTTGGTGACAGTTTTGAGATAAAAATCATATAGAGGAGAATTTTTCTAAGTTATTCTTTTTGAAAAAATTTAATTAAAAAGATAAACCACTTACAAGCATACATGGAAGTATATAAAGCACAGTGTATTCAAGTCTGTTCAAAATTGGGTTAAAATGTCATTTAGTTAATCAAACTTTAAGTCTTTCTGCAACAATAGACAAGGTCTGTTAATGTCACCAACAGTCGTTGAGGCTAGGGCTGAGTGTGGGAGCTTGAGGTTCAGCATGAAATCCAGGTGCATTTCTCAGAGACCATAGGTTGATGTTTTTCACTTGTAGCGGCTGTCAGTGACATGCTAGAAAGAAAAGAAGAAAAATGGACTGTCATCTCTTTACCAACTAAATAATCTTATACTCATCCATACTGAAACAAGTTGCAGATAGCATATTAGATGTCATGCAAATGATGGAATTTGCCTTTGAAGGAGCTGAAAACATGAGCGAAAACAAAAATGTGAGGATTGTTTTCTTTTTTCCCCTACTGTATTCAGAAGCCCTTTACAAGATTGTAACAAGAGGGCCATTGGTCCTAAAGCACTCACCTGAGTAAAGTCATCTAGGATTGATAAGGCTGAAAAGATCCTGGTCGTGATGATATAAAATGCATGAGTGTAAGTGATCTACTTTTTGACTGATTTGACCTATTTTTAAATTTAGAATCTGGTTCAAAATGTGGCCTCTGCAGTGCACACAAGGTTTTTCTAAGATTTGGCCAAGTGACCACCTTTTTGAACCGATGTTACCCAGTCTTGAACTTGTCAGAGAATTTATCAAGACAAATGTTCTCACCAAGTCAAAATCATGGGTATCAGGCTGAAAATGTGGCCTCTACAGTGCACATAGCATTTTTCTAAGATTTGGCCCTGTGACCTACTTTTTGACCCAACATGACTCAACTTCAAACTTGGCTGAGATTTTATCCAGACAAACACTCTGACCAAATTTCATGAATATCAAGCTGAAAATGTGGCCTCTTGAGTGCACAGGAGGTTTTTCTAAGATTTGGCCTAGTGATGTACTTTTTGACCCGATGTGACCCAATTTCAAACTTGTCCAAGAATCCAGACAAAAATTCTGACCAAGTTTCATGAGTATCAGGCTGAAAATGTGGCCTTTAGACTGCACACAAGTTTTTTCTAAGATATGACCCTGTGACCCACTTTTTTATTTGATGTGAACCAATTTTCCAGGTGTCCAAAATTTTATCAAGACAAACATTCTGACCAAGTTTCATGAATATCAGGCTGAAAATGTGGTCTCTAAAGGGCACATAAGGTTTTTTTTTAAGATTTGGCCCTGTGACCTAGTTTTCTACCCAACATGACCAGATGTCAAACTTGTTCAAGATTTTATCCAGACAAACATTCTAAGTTTCATGAGTATGAGGCAGAAGATGTGGCCTCTACACTGCACACAAGGTTTTTTTATAAGATTTGGCCCAGTGACCTACTTTTTGACCCGATATGACCCAGTGTCAAACTTGTCTGAGATTTTATCCAGAGAAACATACTGGTCAGGTTAAAAATGTGGCCTCTAGACTGCATACAAGGTTTTTCTAAGACTTGGCCCTGTGACCTACTTTTTAACTGGAAGCGACCCAATTTCAAACTTGTCAGAGATTTTATCCAGACAAACTTTCCAAGTTTCATGACTTTCTGGCTGAAATATGGCCTGTATTGTGCAATGTTTTTCTAAGATTTGTCCCAGTGACCTACTTTTTTACCCAAGATGACCCAGTTTCAGACTTGTCTGAGACATCATCCAGACAAATAATCTGACCAAGTTTCATAAGTATTGGACTAAAAATGTGGCCTCTAGAGTGCACACAGGGTTAATCTCAAATTTGTTACGCTGTCCTACTTTTTAACCGGGCATGACCCAATTTCAAACCCGTCCAAGATTTCATCAAGAGAACCATTCAGACTAAGTTTCATGAGTATTTGAATGAAAATGTGGCCTCTAGAGTGCACACAAGGTACATGTAATTGTTGATGCCTGGATGACAGACGACGCACACCGCAGGACGGACACAGCATGATCACAAAAGCTCACCTTGAGCAGTGCTCAGGTGAGCTAAAAACATGGGATTGCTTAATAACTGGTACAACTACATGGGTTTTTTCCTTAAATAATCATAGTTTATCACTAGTTTAGTGGGGTCTCTTGGGTTCCACTTCTCCTAAGGTAAGTCTCACTTGTGGATGAGAAGTCACCAGTGACAAGGTAGCTAGTTCACATTTTATATAGTATAAATATTAAACATCTGGGTCCGTATTCACCAACCATTCTTAAGAATATTCTTAGTCTTATTCTTCAAGATTTTCTACATTTGAAAGTAACACAACTTCTGATTGGCTAAACCATTTGGTTTAGCCGATTAGAAGTTGTGTTACTTTCAAATGTAGAAAATTTTGAAGAATAAGACTAAGAACGTTCTTAAGAATGGTTGGTGAATACGGACCCTGGTTCTAAAAATCTAGTTCTAAACAACTAGATATCATCCATAACCATATCATCTTTGCATCTGGAAAACATTATATTGCACAAGAACATAAATACATGTACTTGAATATTCAACTCTTTATGCAGATGACTTTATGGAGCAAAATCAATACAAATAGGTCAATATTAAAACAAACTGACAGCAGTCGTGTTCTCCGCCTATACCCAAGTAGGAACAATGGGTTCTCAAATACAGCATGACAAAACTGTGAAATTGTAAGTATGCATGGCAGGCACTGAAATACAATACAGTACAGCACAGTATAGTTCAAACTGCTTCTAGTGTAAACTTACCAATTTACAAAAATGAAGGCATGACAGTCTCACCAGCTCATCACAAGCTCACACATACCAATTGCTGTTAATTGCTGCAATTAGCAACATGCACAAAGTTAAACATGTGAACAAAAATGTTAGATCAAACATTAGCAAAAAGGAAAGCTTGGACGCTGCCATTTCATTAATCGCAGAAACCAATTAAAATGGCGATAAAAGCGTAGTAAATTGAAATATTCCTTAATTCCAGCATATGACAAAGCAATTTCCAACAGGGCAAAAGATTTCCGAAAAGAACAAAGAGAATTTTGACAAGATTATTTTATCGGTAAGCAGAGTTCAGTCTGACATCTCGCTCTAAACTGAATTGTACGCTACTCAGTCACATGGCACAGACTGGATAGCAAATTGACTGGTAGAGTATACAGACTATATGTATTAACATATAATTCAAATGGCAAAACGGAAATGAAGGATTTAGAATGAAAAATTGCGACCTGGCTACAATTTGGGGAAGGTTATGTTTTCAACTTTGAATGGCAACTTTTTCCTAATTGTCTGATTTCTTACAATATATAATATGGTTCAAGCTGTTGATGATGTAAAGAAACTCAGCAAGTTTCATTAAATCCAGCCACAAATGCAGACTGTATTGAGTAAGCAAGAAATGCAAATTTTCAATTATAAAAGGCTACTTTTTCCGTACTAAATGTCAGATGTCTTTCATAATCACTACGGTTTAAGCTTTTGATTGAAACAGTGCAAGTTTCATGAAAATGCAACAACAGATGCAGTCATTGGGAACCAGGATATGACATAAGCTTGTCTATCCTTTGGCTAGTAGAGCTAAATATCATATGAAATGCATGAGCTATGCTCTGTGAAAAGGTGGCTTAATGCATCTGTGAAAAGTATCAACCCAGATCCGCTGACCTGGGCCAAAACTTTTCATTAATGGTCAATTTCTGTATGTCTTAGGACCAGTCTACTTTACTATTCTGTCGCTGTTTGAAAAAAGAGGCTATTATGGATCCATGATTATGTGATGGCTGGATTTGTATAATACACCAAAGAGATGCATTAAACCCCCTTTTGCCAGAGCATGGCTTTTTTCCCAACCTTCTTTTAAAAAGAGGCATTACCGATTCAAGACATTTTGAATGATTTTTATTTGCCTTTCTGGTAATGGTTTCCCCTTCTAAAATTAAGCCAAAGTATGATTTTTTTTTTTCACTTTTGACCTTATCAAAATAGACAACTGAGAAAATGTCAATACTTTACATTAACAACCATAACTCACCATTTTCTTTGAAAACAGGGTCCGCACAGGTTTGCAGATGTACTGGTAAAGTCCTAGAATTTGACTTGTAGTCCTGGAAAATCTGCAAAATGACAAAGTCAGAATTTTCCTTAGATTACACTGGAAAAATGTGTAAATTTGAAAATAGAAGAAAAATCCTTGAAATCGGTCATAACAAAAAATTAACCATTTATAAAGATGCTAAATAAGAATCATAATTGACGGTCATCTAGCATCCTTTATAAAATAGAATACAGGAATTACCCAGTATAGAAACTGGTAGTTTCTTCTCTTATCCAGCGCCTTCTGCAAAAATCTTAGGGCCACATGTAAAAGGCAATGGTTCCAGATTGTAGATTCAATTTGGTAACATCATGTGTCATTGAGGAAAATGTAGGTTTAATTCCGATAGGGAGAAGAAAGAGATGTATAAAGATTGGCGTCAGCCTTTTAAAACTGATAAGACAATAGCACCTTGTATCGATGAATTATTTGACATTTCAAACATATGGGAGAACCGGCTGTCAAATCGCACGCCAAGGCCTGGGCCAATAACATTCAAATTAAAACTGCTTGGTTGTGATGAAAATAATATTTCTTCTGTACCTAAGACTACTACATTTTTCAAAGGTACCAATAATAGTGAAACTTAAGCGTGATACCGGCAAATGCCCCACCACTATAGATCACAAAACCCCATGAAAATCAGAAGTATATGAATGTCCAAAAAATAGCAATTTGTTACGGAATCATTCTGTATACTATACATCAAACACTATATTGGTCAACAGAATGAAGCTGAAAATCTAATTAATTTCTTTTCTCTCATAAAACAATGCCATATAATGCATAGAACTTTATTGGAGAGGCGTTTGCCATTTAGTTATACATGTACATTTAATATAATTATATTATGCACCATTATCACATTACTATAAAATACGCATTGTAAAGTCCTTGAAAAATTACTTGAAGTCCTGGAACTGTTTGTTGACAAGTCTGTATGAACCCTGGAAAACAGCCAAGGTAACAAGCAACTAAGCATTTTCATTCCTTGATAACTATATGTTTGATAATTCATCTTATCTGGTAACTTAATGTGGGGAAAAACTGAACAGTTCTATGAAATGTCTCAAACTGAGTCTAATTTTTTCTTTAAAGCATTGTTGGTCTAATTTGAAATTCATAAGAAACTGGAATGCAGTAGATCTGTATTATGATCAAATAGATCTAGATTCTATGTCCATAACCTGTGAAATAGGAAAAATATTTACCATACCTGATTCTTTGATAGAAGTCCCAGTTTGAATTTCAGTCAACATCTTATCTGTGACACCATCCCAGATTTGAAGTCTTCAGTTTGAAATAAGCTAGATGACTATACAGAGTGCAAGCCCTCATCAACAAAACTGAACATAATCACATCTCATATTTTCATTTTCGACCTGTAAACAGATGAAAAAAAAAAAACAGTTATTTCATTGAAATAATATCCCTCACCAAAAAATACCTGTTTTGATAAAGAATACATGAGGTCTTGTGTTAACCCTTTCCCAAACAAGCCCTGGTTTTCACGTGTCTGCAGTACAAGTCTTTTGAAAACACTGTGGGAAAAGGAGAAATTGCTCGTAACGAGCAATTTCTCCTTTTCCCACAGTGTTTTCTACCCTTTTGGAGAACTTTCTGTCATTTTCATCAAATTTAAAATTGTCGTCTGCAAACGCTTTCAATTTGGACCAGTCTAAAATTTATCGTTTGGGAAAGGGTTAAGCGTTACATGTGGCCATTTTGTTAATTGGTCAATAATAAAATTATACATTTAGCCCCCCCCCCCCCCCCCCCCCCTTTCCATGACATGGAATTCATAAAAAAAAAAAAAATGATTGTCTGTGGTTTATGATAAAAAATATAAATATGAAGTTTCATAAAATTCTGTTTAGTAGTGAGAGATATTGGTCCATTATGGAAATATACTTCAAGCCCTCTTTCTCCATGACACAGCATTAAATCAGAAAAATCAAAAAGCGAAATTGGCAGACTATCATAAGGAACACACATATGAATTTTCATTAAGGATTTTAGAAGATATATGTCCGGATGTACTGACTAAGAGAAGTGGGTTCATAATGAAATTATATATTAAGCCCCCTTTTTCCACAACATGGAATTTCATAAAATAAAAACAAATAATGATTGTCTGTGGTTCATGATAAAAAATGTAAGTATGAAGTTTCATAAAATTTTGTCCAGTAGTTAAAGAAATATTGCTCCATTAAGGAAATACCTAGATCAATTCCCCTTTTTCCATGACACTGCACTGAATAAAACACACACAAGTTTATTTGCGGACTGCCATAAGCAACAGAGATACGGACATCAAGAAAACTATACCCACCTCCGAAAATCAGCGGGGGATAAAAATCGCCAAACTTGAGTAACAAGCAATATAAAAAAAAAATGTGGGACGAATTGATTGTGGGACAAACAAGCAACATAATAACGGTCGACGACGATAATGAAAAAAAAAAGACTACGAGACTCTAGATCTAGAAACTTTCTCAATAAATTGTCAATCTACAGTCGCAATCAGAAAGTTTGCTCTTTTGGGAACACTCTGTTGCCGTGATCTTGTAGCATACACGCACAAATAAAAAGAAGAAACTCAAACGATTCTTACCTGACCTTCAAATGTCGTCCATATTTTTTCGGTATGATGTCATCATCCGGGTCTTATGGCGCCTTTCAAAACTAGCCAATGAAAACGAACAAGAAGTAATCGATGTCAAAGCGGAAACTGAAGTTAAAAACGCTCGTCACAGTTCGGCCGATTCCGTAACTACATCTAACCGATCTAATTTGAATAACGGATCATCCGAAATTTTCCGATTGAAGCTAAACATTAACCGATTCCTCCATATTCTCCACCCTGTCATGTCAGAACGGAGCGAATTTATGATTTTGTCAACCTGCATGTGACTTAGAACGGTAAGAAAGCTAACACATTTAAAATACACGTACGTGTTTCTTATAATATGCAGTAGTTGTAATGAAGTTTTATGTAAATTTGCTCCATTTAACGGTAGCGACACAATGTACATGTACTTTCGGTTTCGTTCTGAGTGGACTCGTTCCAAACGTGATCGAGTGCTGGTTCCCCCATAAAAGTCATAAATGTTTCCTCTTTATCAGCTCAGAAACACGCCCGTGAAATTACTCATTGAAAAAAGGCTTCAGAAAATATTGTGGGATATGGAAATTTGCTTGCAACAAATAGATTTATTTGTCTGTTTCCCACACTGTTTTGTGTTATAAATCTTGTTATCTGGGCCAAATTTTCTTTGTCATTGGCAAATGCTGTCATTATGGAAAAGTCTAAAATTTTGTCTAGTAAAAATATATAGGGTAAAGAAACATTTTAACAAACGGCAAATTTATATGCTATCTTTTTTTTTTTTCATTTGAGCCACACTTTATTTGTGGTCTGCAAATGCTTTTAATTAACCTTTTACCACATAACCCAGAGTTCAAACTTTTAACAATGTGGAGCAAGAAGGCCTTTGGAAACATGTCACCTTAAGGCCTACCCACAATATGTTTTAAATCCTTTTTAAAACAGAATTTGTGTTTTATGCATATGCTTTCCATTTCAAAATTTGCTAAGTCTGAATTGTATGTTAAAAATACATGTAAGATTTCCAGCTTTCCAATGGAAAAAAAGCCATTACCTCATGAATTTCCATAAACAAAAATTGATTTTCATGTAAAAAATTGGATTTACATGGATTTCCGTTTTATTACACCTCCTGCCTATGTAGTTGAGGGGGGTATACTGGTTTCACCATGTCTGTCCATCTGTCAATCTGTCCGTGTTGTTTTCATTTCCGTACTCTAACTCGAAAACTGTTTGACCTATGACCCTGAAACTTTATATGTGTTCCTTATGACCCAAGGAGGTGCCCTAATGTCTTTGGGTCAAAGGTCAAGGTCACAGGCAAACTGTTTCCTCTGATTGTACTGCTCCAGTGACAAGATGCCAGTGGGTGGAGGGGGGGGGAGTATTTTTGTTCACTTTGTGACAGTTCTAGTTGTACATGGAAATCCACAGGAAATGTGGACAGAAAAATATTTTTGCGAGAAGACGGTAACAAACTTACTTGAGGGCTTGTGCTACTAAGTCTTGTACAGGATCATAAACTGCCCCCACAGCCTACCATGCCATAATGTTTTTTTGAACTATTATTAAAACAACAAAATTTTCCAGTGACATAAAAGCCTTTCACCTTATCAATGAATAAATCCTCTTCCAGTCAGGAAACAATTAAATCACATGTAAACTGAGATCAAGAACGGCTGAAGATTTTATAGAAGCATGCTGAGACACCCGGAGATGATACCTGGGGTGTCAAACACTAGTATTACTGCACTTTGTCAATATTTTCAAACATATAATACTTTGTAGAGGCAGTGTCAATTGAAGTCATACTTAATATTTATACAAATCTATGGTATGGAGGAATGGTCCAGTATTTTTTTTTTCCTGTAAGATCCATGTCACCTGACTACTTTCGTTTGTTTGTTTGTATTGGAGTTTAACGCCATATATAGAACATGCTATGACCCTGATTGGTTCTGAAAATGCTCTTGATTTTCTTTTAGAACATTTGTGGGACATCTACAGAACATGCTATGACTTGATTTGTTCTGAAAATGTTCTAGATTTTCTTTTAGAACTCTTGTGGGACATATACAGAACATACTAAGACCTTGATTTGTTCTGAAAATGTTCTAGATCTTCTTTTAGAACTATTGTGGGACATATACAGAACATACTAAGACCTTGATTTGTTCTGAAAATGTTCTAGATCATCTTTTAGAACTATTGTGGGACATATACAGAACATGCAAAGACCTTGATTTGTTCTGAAAATGTTCTAGATTTAGAAATTTAGAACTCTTGTAGAAGATTTTTAGAACTTCCTATGTCCTAGACATGTTCTAAATGTGTTCTGGAACAGATTCAGAACACTTGAAGAAAACAGAAATGTTCTACAAATGTACCAGATTTGTGAAATAAAAATTTCTGGAACAGTTCTAGAACAAAAGTTCTAGAACTTCACCATGGGACAGTTCTAGAACTGTTCTGGTGCATTCTGAAGTAGTACTAGAACTGTACTGATTTCTAGAACAAATTTTCGCAGAGGAACCCCCCCCCCCAAAAAAAAATGTGACTCAGAACTTGATATTTGTTTTTGGAAGGGTAGAAAACATTGTCAGAAAAGGAGGAGATAATGTTGGTTATCAGTATTCTCTCCTTTTCCCACAATGTATCAGAAGCCTTCTTCTTTAAGTTTGTCAAAACTTGGAATTATGTGATTATAAAGTAATTCAGTCTCAGAGTTTTTAGATGTATTAAAGAGTGATCATAATCCTTGCCTTGACCCATTCACTGAGCCTGTTGGCTCAATGACTAGCTCAGTTGGTAACATACAAGGTTTAAAAACCAGGGGTCCCTAGTTCGGTTCTAGTTTGCCTGAACTCTCCTTGATAATTGATGATAGTGATGTGACAGGATTCATTCCTCTCTCACTGCTGATATTGCCTGTGTGGGCAGCCATTTGCTTGGGAAGAATGTTACAATGTGCAAAAGTTCCAGGAAATGAAACTTCAGGAATGTATGTATAGGCAGACTGGCTGTTGCAATATATGTGAAATAGTATTGAAAATACAGCGCTAAATGCCAGACAAACAAATAGTTTACCCATTGATGGTTGGCAAAATTTTTCATATTGCTTTGTCAATGCTTTATGAAACTAGATTTTGAACAAAAAGATTTTGTGTCCCAAAAGTCTTAGCTTTCATAAGGCAATTATTATTAGATGTTTAATGTGAAAGTTTACTCTTAAAAAGAGTGTAGGAAAAAATGTTTATCCCTGTGCCAAAACTGAGCAAGAAGTCTTCAGAAACATTGTGGAAAAAGGAAAAAATGGTTGTAATCAGCACTTTCTCCTTATCCAACCATGTTTATTCTATCAGAGATCTTAAGCCTATTTTGACCAATTTTGCTGATGTTTCAAAATTAGGAGAGGCTAAAATTTGTTGTTTGGGAAAGGGTTAACTCTTTACCAAACAACAAAAATTTACAGTTGTTCAAATTGAAAGTATTTGCAGACGACAGTGTAGATGTAGTTGAAATTTTGCTCTTTGATTCTGCAAGGATAGAAAACATTGTGGAAAAAGAAGAAAATGCTGGTTACCAGCATTTTCTCCTTTTCCCACAATGTTTTCAAAAGCTTTTTTTCTCGAGGTTGTTGAAAGTCGGGACTGTGTGGTAAAGAGTTAAAATAGGTGGTTGTGCAGCATCTTGGTCAACCGTCTGACCATCGGTCATTAGGTTAAATCATCATTTTTCTTTACAAAGTAAACAAATTTATATAAACTACTTTTCAGATTTGGGTTGGTCATTATATCATTTTTGTCACATTTTGATTAGACATGTACGATACTGCTGAATATGTTGCCATAGAGATGCATTTTACCAAACAAATGTTTTTGTGACTCTGAAGAAGAGAGCTTTTGTATTCATTGTCAGCACAGGGGTAAAAAGTCATTTTTTTTCCCCCAAAATACAGTCAAACGCACTTAATTTTTTGACATAATTTGCCACAAGAACACCTAGGATGAACTGGATTTGAAAAAATTGTTACTTTTTATGGTTTTCTTAGGTAATTTATCTTTGATCTGGTATATAGTTGGATAAATTTAAAAAAGAATTATAAAGGTTGAAACTGGAGGAATACTAATTCTTCGCACCCACCTTGAAATGGAAATTTTACTATCATGGCAAACATATTGCACAAATCTGATTGGTTAATGAAACTTAACTGCTTGATTTTGAAGTTAAGGCAAACTGCTATATAGTACTGACCAATCTAAACTTAATTCTTTTGCATCCCCTCCCATGAAATTGAAATTTTGATACCATGGCAAATATATTGGACAAATCTGATTGGCCAGTGAAACTTGGCTGTTCGATTTTGAAGTTAGGGTAAGCTGCTTAAATAGTATTGACCAATCAGAATCAGTGTGTCACCATGGTATCAAAATTTCCATTTTACGGTGAAAAGAGAAAAAATTGTCCATCTCCAAAGTTTAGACATGTATTACTCTCTTACTATTTATCCACTTGTTCTTTGTACCAGATCACAGATAAATTACCAAAGATTCCCATAAAAGCAATGACTTTTTTCCATTCCAGTTTAGAAATATGTGAAAAATACTGGCAAATGATTGGGGAGAGGGGAGTTGTGTTTGGCAGGTAGTACAGTTGGATACCTTGTCTTATACAGTGGAATTTTGTTAGTTCGCATGTCACATGTTCGAAGCTGTGTTTTGGTTTGTATGCTTTCTCCGGTCCCAAAATTTATCCTTCTTTATCATTGTTAAATTCCTCCAAATACTTCGAACATTGGTAGTCCGTAGTTCATAGTGTATTTCATGCCCCAAAAGTACTTTTTGAATACAAACTCCAACCTTTAATTGGTATATAATTAATCCGCTTACAAACTTGCAAAGGTGTGAAAACCTGTAACCAACCTTGATTTTCCCACCTTTTGATTGGCAATGTCGACTGGTATCCTTCAGTCGTTAACAGCAAACGAATGTAATTAAAGGGGTTATTTGGTTTGCCACATCAATTAATCAGTCAAAACAACAATTAATAATTCCAAAATTTCTTAAAACATCTGACAATGCTTAAACGGATAACGGTCTGAAGCGGTTACTAGAAAGACCGGAAAACACTCTATGACCGGAAAACGCATGGAAACGCCGAAAAAAGTCAGAAAACACCCAAAATATAGCAAAATATATACATGTATCGAAAGGTGGAGGGGGTCGAAAGGGTTACTGTTGTGACCCGGTCTGAACTTCTCTCAGTGATTTGATCTCTAGAAAGTGAAATTACTCGGACGGAATTCAACAAACGCAAAAGCAGTGGATAAATTTCTTTCATGTGTTTATTGTGATAAACATGTATTTATAGATGGATGAAAAATAAAGATAAGTAAACTTTATTGTTTCCGACGGTCACGTGAGATTACCCCTGATTCGGAAGCTTGCTCCTAGGTTTTTTTTTTTAAATGTGTCTTCACTAGGTTAGCAGAGAAACAATAACAAAAAAAAAAAACATCAGATCAAGCCTTCAAGTTGAAGGAACGGGAGATATACATGTATAATCGGTACTAGTTCAGGGTACTGCAAGACATGCTGCGTAAATCTGATTGTCTATTTCGGTATATATATGTCACCCAAAATACCCAAACAGAGTCATACTTTTTGGTTCATACAACACTTAGTTTGAATAAAACACTTCGGTTCATTGCGCTACGAACATACCAAGATTTTACTGTATATAAGGTTAGAGAGAGTGAAGTGAAGTCAAAAAACAAGTGCCTGTGGAATAGGTTATAAAGTATTGGACTCTGGAGATTTAACATCAAATTGCTCTTTATGTGCAGTCTAATCTTACAGAATCAACTTACGTTGTGTTCAGCTCTCTGAATGTTAAGAAAATATATCTATGTATCATAGATTTCTGAGCTCAAAGTTCTTTTTGAAGTGGAGGAATATTCAGATTGTACATTAGGTCTGTTTGCTTTTAGAACAAAAAACACATTTTCAACCTTTTTGGTTTCTGCTCTCAATGCTTGTAAGTTTTACAGCAATGACACTTGCAATATTTGTTCACCTTGTCATTCAGAAACTTGATATGTCCATGTTTGTTGTAATTATGGATATCTGTCTTTAACCTCAAAATAAAAGTAGGCTATTTTAAGATGATACTGATCACGTAAGTGACAGAAAGGAGAAATAATCAAAGAAAAGGATTTGTTTTTTATTTTAAATGATATTAATTGGTAACAATGGAAAAGAAACAATTGATTATTACAAATATGCATTTACTTCTTTCCCTGATTTTTTCTTTGCCAAATAGACCTATCACTTCATTGCTATAAAAAGATGTTGATCTTTCCATTCATGTGTTTGTAAGAGATTTTTAGACAGAGATCAAGTTATTTCAACTGTTCCTAAAACAATTCAGTCGCTACAGGAACATTATGCTGCAAAGCGTCGTATGAATTTTCTTCAGAAGGACATTCACAGGCATTCCCACAATATAGATTTTGGTGAAGAATATAGAACTTCATACCTTCTTTCAGTCTAACAATTCTCTCTTATTCTGTAATCTGGATTTAGACGTAACTTTCATACATCTTGCAAAAATCTAAAATAAGTAGATTCGAAATTAGAGACCATATTCACACACGGTTTAGCCATACTCTGTGAAAAGTGGGCTTAATGCATCTGCAAAAAGTATCGACTCGGGTCAGCCTGCGCAGTCAGCACAGGCTGACCTGGACCGAAACATTTCACTATTTGTCAATTTTCTGTATGTCCAAATATTAAGACCAGTCTACCTTGTGATTAAGTTGGTTGTTAAAAAAAGTGGCTATTTTAGATCCATAAGTATCTGATGGCTTGCTTGGTATTATTTATCACAGAGATGCATTAAGGCCCCTTTTGCCAGAGCATGGCTCAGTTCTAAATTCAATTTTCAACTTTCAAGGTAGCTGTCTGATTGGCTCAAACAGAATGTCTCACAAGCCTCTTAGCCCTTTACCAAATGACAAAATTTTAGACTACTCCAAATTGAAAGCATTCACAGACAACAGAGTAAAGGTGGATGAAAAATTTAAATTTGAGAAGGGGAGAAAACATTGTGGGAAAAAGGAGAAAATGCTGGTTACCAGCATTTTCTCTTTTCCCCACAATGTTTTCAATAGCCTTCTTCCTTAAGGTTGTTAAAAATCAGGATTGTGTGGTAAAGGGTTAATTTAGAATTGGAATTGATTGTGATTTATGGGTCCAGATAACAAACTCTGTGCAGGCTCAGCCTTCGCAGAGCTGACCTTGGATTGAACTCCTTATGCAGACAGTACAGATCAAGATCAGATTGCACAGAACGTGAAGTCTAGTCTTGGATCTACACAATCTGCTTTTGTACCAAACAAAAACAGCCTTGAAAAAAACAAAAACAGCCTTGAAAATGCAATTTAACTTGATATTACTATAGATTGACACTGACCATTTCATTTACCATTACAAGGGTTGACTTTAACTTAGTCTGTACTATCTGCAAAAGTATCTAGAATTTCCCATAGCATGCCATAATATATAACTTTTTATAGATACTGTATGAAAAATATCTGTCAGAGAAAGACACTGATTTTTATTTTCAACCAACAGAAGAAACTTTATTTGAATGACTTGTATCTAACATACAAAAATCTTAGTGTAACTTTCCAAGAAGTTAGATTGGAACTTAACTGGTGGTCCATCTATAAATTTGTTGTACAATGATCTAATGGAACCTTCAAAGGAATGTGACAAAATTATTGACTGGAAATTAGTAGTGTGACATTCATGATAGGTTTCCTCTCATTAGATAACCTGAAATTTTTGCCAAAAGATCTGGCCACAATGCCAAAAGGAAACAAGACTCCAAAAAACATTGGGACAAGTTCTCTGAAAGTGAAACCCAAAAAGAGGCCAGGTTTGATAAAACAACTTTCTCAACCATTTTTTCCATCCAGTAAGAAAAGCAAAAGTATTGTAAACCAAGATGAGGATCCAGTTAGACTTCTGTCTGCCAAAAGCACTGGAGATCCAGGACTGTTTGGTGGTTTTGATGACATGTTCTTACCAGACAAGAAGCTGTCCTCCCATGGTGATAATGTGTTCATGTCACCAGAGAAGGAAATTGAAACATATCTTAAATTCGAGAAGGAAAAGCTTTCTTTAGAGATGCCAAGTCGCGAGAAATGTTCGAGTGCTGATAGTGGGTACATGTCTCCACCTTGTCCAAATGAAATGCTGTCTCCAACTTCTTCATCAACACCAGCTAAAGGTATACTGAAGAAAATGAGGTCACTTTCTCCTGATGTTAGGTCTGAATCACCAGTCATGATGGCCAACTCTGTAGATCCCTTGACAAACGGTCATGTGACTGTGGTAGAACCAATCAGAAATAGGCCCATGTCACCATTAGAGAGAGCCATGTCTCCATTGGGTTTAGAATTTACCTCAGCACTGGATATACTGGATAATGTGATAGAGGAAGAAAGTGACAAGAAGACAGTGAAGAAATGTGTTTCCTTTGGAGACATTCCTGAAGTCAAAAACTTCTTTAGTGATTCATCTGATGATAATCTAGAGGAGGAAATAGAACCAATCAAAAAGAGTTTGTCTTTCGATAGTTTAGACCGCATCAAGCAAGCTAAAGATACTCTTAATGAACACCAGAAAGCTTGTAAAGAAAGTGTATCGCTTGATGACCTGAGAATAACAAGTGATCTTGAACTTTGGACCCAAAAGTACCTAGGGGAGACATTTACATCCAGTGAATCCATTATAGATAATGGAAAGGATTCATTTGAAACTGAAAAGGCTGAAGAAGAGTCATGCACATGCAAAGATGTGTGTCAGTTTGAGGTTGAGGCCAAGCTTATCGACATTCAACCTGACGAGGTCAAGGACACAAATGAAAGTCAAATTGCCACTAACACAGATGATATCAAATATTATGGTAAAGTGCTCAACATGTTCAATATCCTGGTAAGTTACAGAATTAGTTTTGCATAATTTTTTGATAAATTGATGGATCATGGTACATCTTTGATTTAAAATACAATGAATTTACAGCTGTGCAGTTCACAACCATTGAAATTTCTTGGGGGAAGAGGAGCAATTATTTGAAACATACAGCCTTACAAAAAACATATTTTGGGAAGAAGCAACTGGTTGTGACAATATAATAAATATTGTTCAAGTTCCCACAGTGTTTTGCTGAAAATGTATAACTTAATATAGAATTTGGTAGGTGTACATTTACTCTTTATAAGAGGACTATATTTAAGACCCCCAAAATGAAAGCATTTGTTGCAGACAAAAGCACTGTGGCTTGCATGATGATATTTGCCTTTGTAATCATAGAAAATATGATTGGAAGAGGAGAAATTACGAGTAAAGAGCATCTTTCTCCCTTTCTAAAAATATTTTCAAAAGCCTTCTTTGTCAAGGTCATGAAAAGATGGAGGTGTTTGGTAGCAGGCCAAGGAAGGCCAGCTGAAACACGACAAAAATCTATACTGATCCAAATTGAATGCATTTGCAGGAGAAAAATTCAGTGTGGCTAAAAAAAGGGTAGAAAACATTGTGAAAAAAAGGAGAAAAGCTGGCTACCAGCAATTTTTCCTTTTCCCACATTGTTTTCAAAAAGCTTCTGTTTAGGGGTTGTTAAAACTTGGGATTGTGTGGTAAAGGGTTAAGTATCAAAGACATGATGCCAGGAGTTGATATGTTCATCACTATCCTAGATCCAGCATTTTGGGTAGGTATATATTGAAGTACAATGCAATTAGTATGGTGAAGTATAAACCCTTGGGATGGCAAGAAGTCTTTTGCTTCTGTAGGCCTGAAAAGCTTCTTAACTCTTTACCACACGATCCCGACTTTTAATGACCCTGAGGAAGAAGCCTTTTGAAAACACTGTGGGAAAAGGAGAAAATGCTGGAAACCAGCATTTTCTCCTTGTCCCACAATGTTTTCCACTCATCCCAAAACAAATTTCAATTTTTGTGTCACCTTTATTTTGTCGTCTGCAAATGCTTTCAGTTTGGACTGGTCCAAAATTTTTGTCATGTGGTAAAGAGTTATGTCATCCTTGGCTTGCAGACAGTTCAAATACTGTGAGGTTGTATGTGGAACATTCTAATCAAAGGAACAGATTCTCTTACTATACTAGATTGCATTCTAATTACAATTCTCATAAATAGTCTACATTTTGAAATAGCATAGTTTCTGATTGGCTGAACCAAACACTTAAGCTTTAGGCGCTGAATAAATGATCTAAAGACCTTTTTAATTAGGTAACAGTCCGAATTTTGCTATTTTAAGGTTTTTTCCCATTAGGATATGTAATATAGTAGCAGGCAATGTAGATCTAAGATCAGACTGTACATTTTGTGCACTCTGATCTTGATCTACACTGTCTGCAAGAACAACTTAAGTTGGCTCCAAGGCTTAAATGGTTAAGCCAATTAGAAATTATTCGGAAGTCAGACCAAGAATACCTCTTTACCACACGACAATATTTTAGACTGGTCCAACTTCAAAGCATTTGTAGACGACAAAATAAATGTGACTCAAAAATTAAAATTTGTGTTGGGAAGGGTAGAAAATATTTTGGGAAAAGGAGAAAATACTGGTTACCAGCATTTTCTCCCTTTTCCCACAATGTTTTCAAAGGGTTTCTCTCTCAGGGTTGTTAAAAGTAAGGATTGTGTGGTAAAGAGTTAAAAGTGAGAATTGTTAGTGAGTACATGCCCTGCAGTTCTTTGATTTTACTACACAGATTCATTCTGAAAATGTGCCAGTTTTATTCATACAAATGAAAATTAGAAAAGTCTGCATTTTAAATGAGATGCACTGTTACACAATGGTGCATGTTTAACAATTAAATGTCAGTGTCATAATTAATCATTTGACCTTTTCCATCGCAACAAAATTTGAGGTACGCTTTGAAAGCATTATAAGATGACAAATGTGGCGCAAATGATAAAATCTTTCTTGAAACGGTAGAAAACATCGTTGTTAAAGGAGAAATCATTTTCTACTTTACCCACATTATTTTCATGTGGATACTTCTCCAGGGACGTTAAAACTCAGATTTCTTTGGTAAAGGTTTAACTTTTTACCTCCTCAACCTATTTGTAACAGATGACTTTACAAATAATCTGGATGTATATGGATAATCACCATCAATTAACTCTTTACCAAACGACAAAATTTTAGACTGGTCCAAATTGAAAGCATTTGCAGATGGCAAAATAAATGATGTTGAAAAATTGAAATTTGTTTTGGGATGTGTAGAAAACATTGAGGGAAAAGGAGAAAATGCTGTTACCAGCATTTTCTCCTTTTCCCGCAAGGTTTTCAAAAGACTTCTTTTACAGGGTCGTTAAAAGTCAGGAATGTGTGGTTACAAAGAGTTAACTCTTTACCAAACAACAAAAATTTAGACAAGTCCAAATTAAAGCGTTTGCAGACTACAAATTACATATAACTCAATAATGAAATCTGGCTAACATAGGGTAGAACATTTTGTGGGAAAAAGAGAAAATACTGGTTACCAGCATTTTCTCCTTTTCCCACAATGTTTTCAAAAGGCTTCTTCCACAGGGTTGTTAAAACCTGGGATTGTGGCAGAGGGTTAACAGTATAGGTTTTGGCACTTGTATGGGAATATATTTTGTTGAACAAGTTTTTTTGACAGGGTGGCCAGAGCTTGTGAGGAAGCCTTTTGAAAACATTGTGGGAAAATGTGAAAAATGCAGGTTGCCAGCTTTTCTCCTTTTGACATAGTATTTTTACAATTTCAAAGACAGAAATCATCTTTTGAATTACATGTCTGCAGGTGCTTTGAAATTGGTTGAGTCTAAATTTCTATCATTTGGTAAAGAGTTAAACTGTTGTCAGCACATAATTTTTATCAAATTTTTCAGCAAATCTGATAACCAGCAAAATAGCATGATTGTTGAATTAGTAGGGGAGATAAATAGGTCCCAGAGTAAGAAAATGTATTACACATTTACCTCCCTCTTATAACCAAAGGGCAACTTGATTCTTGATTCAACTTGTTAAAGAATAGTCCTGTCTTCTAACAACCCTTTGAAATGGGGCTTTTTAAAACACTATGGGAAAAGGAGAAAATACTGGGTAACCAGCATTTTCTTCTTTTTCCTTTGTGTTTTCTACCCATCAATGACAGTTCCCAAATTGGAGCCACGTTGAATTTGTTGTCTGCAGACACTTTTAAATAAGGACAAATTCTGTTGTCTGGGAATTAATTAAAATACCCTGCTGGTTTTTCCCAATATAAAACTAACTATTGATTAGTGAGTTTCTTAAAATTGTTACCTTATGTGACCAGGTGATAGTTTTTCCTTTATGTGTGTATATAACCGGGTGGTTATTTTAAAGATTAAAGTCTAACACAATATCACTGGTTTCTTAAAATTGTCTCTTTATCAATCAAGTAGACAGTAGCATACATGATAGTACATAATGTATCGTACGTGAAACGGTGAAACCATGTATCTGAAATGTACAATAAAAACAATACTAAATACTTGTTCACAGAAATAACTTGATACTTCCTGCAAAGTAGATATCATAAAAACAGGTTTTAACCAAACTTGTCCAATCTACCCAAGTACCAACAACCTAGGACTTTATGCCTTATCCAAAGCATAAAGAAATGGGTTGACAGAAACATTCTTTCAATTATGTACAAAGTTAATACTAAAAAGACACTAAAGACTCCATAGAACAAGACATACAACAAACATTGAATTACAGCACATTACACAGTCACTTACCAATTCACAGAACTGAGTACAAGTGGGATTTACAGAACTGAGTACAAGTGAGGTTGTCTATCACACCAGCTCCACACTGTGCTGTTAGTTGCTGTAATAAGAAGAACATGCAAGAATAATATTATGAATAAAACATGCAATGTTAAAACTCAGTCGTTGCCTAAATTACCCAATGCTGCCGTAATGAATGCGCAAAGTCAGTGAACACGAAAACTCATAATAATACGGTAATTTCTCAATGCACACGCGTAGAAATAACAAGCTGGCTTAATGCAACTTATACCGAAAGCCAAATAAGCTTACAAAAACCAGTTAAACTTGAAACAAAGGATAATTTTCTAATATGGCCAAGATGGCCGTCTAAACACAATGAAATCTGCCGCTCAACTGAATCACCTGACTTAAAAAATGCAATGGTTTCAATGAACGGAAATGAACGAAACGGACATTAAAATAACCAAAAGGAATGAGGAACATGGAATCAAAGTACAACCAGTACTGTACACACATAAAGGAAAAACTATCACCTGGTCACATACTCCCCCTCTGTGGAAAAATGACGTCCCGTCATTGCCTGTCAAGTTACTAACTTAACTAACTACAAAAACTACTGTAATGCAAGTCAGTCGGGAACTTACAAAAAAAACCCATTCAACTAGCTGTACTACATACAAACTACTACTACATAAAGCTAAATCTTGTGTACATGTGCAAATTTGATTACATCATTACATCCCCTCCCTCCTTTAAAGGGTGTTTGACTCTTCAGTAAAAATGAAAATAAACAAATTCAATGGGTAAACAGTATTTTATTAAAAGTAAAACAAAACAATATCATATAAGTTAAAATTCAAGGAATGTTCTTTTACTGTTTACTTCATTACCGCATTCACTAACTTCCGAGCTGTAATGGAATCAACATCATTCAGAACACCTGACCGGAAGAGAGCATCAAGGGCTTGGATCTGGCTATCCGGCTGCCTAGAAGACATCTGGTACAGGATAAAGTCTTCATAGCGGTCTGGTGGTTTCTTTTGTCTCTGTGACCGTCTATGTGCAGGGACAGGCTGGACAAGCTCTTGTGACTCTTCGATTCCAGTGGTAGAACTGTTATCGACTTCTGAGGGCTGTCTGATCCTTGTGTCAGAACTATGGTCGGCTTCTGTGTGCACCGACTGTTCCAAGGACTGTTCTGCCATGTTGTCAGAGCCATCATCAGCTTCTATGCTTGCCGACTGTTCTTCTAGGTTGGCTTGATCTTCCTCCTTTGGAACCTGAAAAGAAAGAGAAGATTCATTAATATGCCTAACATCATCACTACTATGACTACTGGCTAAATCTTCTACAGTATCTGGGACATTACTGTCTCTAAAGGTATGATCAGCAGATTCATCTTGTAGGTCTTCTGTGGTCTCTTCTGCTGTATCATTTTCATTATCCTGACTCTGTTCTTGCACATTACGGGCATCCCCATAGACGTATGCATGATAAGCATAATCATCATCTTCGGAGTCAGGCTCATTTAAGAGTTCAATGTCACTATGGTCATCAATGACCATGATCTCTTCGTCTTTGGATGCATCCCTGGGTCCAATAGATTTTGTATCCTCCTCTTCTGATACAATATCCTCTTCAGTAGACTGTTCAACCTGTACGTCTTGATGTTCAATCAAGAGTAAATGGTTCCTATGAAGCAGTCTCTCTTTGTCTGATTGTTCAGATTTTACCTTATAAACAGGAATGTCTGTTCTTGCCTGGTCCATGACAATATAGGTGTCAGGTTCATATCTGTCGGCTATCTTGTGTTTCCCTTTATATGCAAGTTGCTTAACCAGGACTTTATCGCCAACTTGCAATTTACCAGCTTTCGCTCTTCTATCATATAGGACTTTGTTTTTTGTCTTTGCTCTGTCAGTATGTCTTGAGACTATCTCATGGGCTTTAGCCATTTTAAGTTGAAGCTCAGCTAAGTAGTCTTGTAATGATTCACTTTCGCAGCCCTCTCTGGCTTTTTCGAACACTAGATCAACAGGTAATCTGGGCTTTCTTCCAAAGAGAAGCTCATAAGGAGACATTCTTGTAGTTTCATGTGGAATGCAGTTGTAATAGTACACCAGTGGCTTTACAAACTGCTTCCAGTCTCCTTTCTGGTGGTCTTCAAGTGTTCCGAGCATGTTCAGGAGGGTGCGGTTGAACCTTTCGGGACCAGCATTACCTTGAGGATGGTAAGGTGATGTATGGCTTTTCTTTATTCCCATCACAGTGCAGAGTTCTTGTATCAGTTGGCTCTCAAAATTGGCTCCTTGGTCAGAATGAATTCGGGCTGGTATACCAAAATGAACAAAAAATTCATTGAATAAGGCTTCTGCAGTTGTTTTCGCAGTCTGGTTTTTTGTTGGAATCGCTTTTGCAAATTCGGTGTAGTGGTCTGTTATAACCAAAATGTTGCCAATATTTCCTTTCGAAGGTTCCAAAGTCAAATAATCTATGCAGACCAGTTCCAGAGGGTAAGTGCTATGTACATTGACCAAAGGTTCCTTTTCTATGGTACTTTTACGCCGGATACATCTCTCACATTTTTCCACCCATTCGCATGCATCTGATCCAACTCCTGGCCAGTAGAACCGTTCTCGGATAAGGCAAAGTGTTCTTTCCTTTCCAGGATGGCCTATGTCATTGTGTATTGCTTTGAGAATTTCTGTCCTGTATGTCTCTGGCACAACTAGTTGTTCGATAATTTGGTCTTCTTCCTGAATGCATCTAAATAGAATTCCTCTCTTTATTCTTAAGTTTTTGTATTGCTTCCGCATAGTTAAGTCATCTTTGCAGGTGAAACGAGATGGAAGCTTTTTATCGATATTTATTTAGACAATCTTACAAAACAATCCTTTTTTGGACTGTTTTCTGATTTCGCGACATTTTGCTGAAGCTACCAACGCCTGAAGTAGACCAGAGGATTGCAACCCTTTTTCACCCTTACCTTCCTAGCTGACCATCTGTCACTGGTTACATGGTAACTTGTATATAGCAGCCATCCTTAATTAGGACCACCTGTATATTTCAGCCATTTTTTTTTGTTGTACTGGTTATGACATCCTCACATAAACAGTTGTACTGGTTCTAAAGGACTGCTTGTGCGTCAATTTCCAATTTTGATATGCTGTATATTGTAAGGACCCTTACCTAGTCATACTTGTATTGAAGAACTACCCTGTTACATCAACAGCTGGTTTAAATTGGTATTAAATGTGATTTTTATACATTGTTGTTTATCATGTTACTTATTTGATCTCTTTGTTGAGTTCCCTATATACCTCTACAGAACAGTTGGTCGTAATTCTTACATTATTGTATTGAATTATCTCCCTTGATAACAGTTTGCATTTGGATCTGCTGATCTATACTTCATTTCATGTGATCAGGACCAGGAAAGCTGCTTATTTTACTGCGTTATTTTGCTGAATACACCATATTTCCCTTGGATTAACCAATCTTTCTTCTTGTATTGTGCCACATTGTCTTTTTATATCAGTACCCTTACCCTAAACAGTTACACTTTGTCTGCTGTACCTGAATTTTAGAAGCTGTGGACAACACCTGGGTCATGGATTCTTTTGCATAATATATACCTTTTCTTTCACCACAAGGTTCAGATTTCCATTCCTTGTTTGATTATAAAGCATTTCACCATTATTTGTTCAGCCATCACACTGTTTTGCTGATATACAGATACATTTTTGTGGACACAACTTCTGTTTCTTATCCATTTCGATTCAACCCTTTGCTCAGTTTACACAGTGTACCATTGAACTTGTATAGTCCATTATTCATTATTTTTACTACTTACCTACATATGCCAGAATGACTTTGCGGTGATTTACATTCAATTTCTTGCAACTTCACACATATACTCTTAGAATTGTTTGCTTGTACAGTACTGTAAATAGTTACCCATTCATAAATTGTGCATAATTCCTGTTCATAGTTATTAGATCTTTTACAATTGTTCATAATTATGGCATCAAAAGAAGATTTTGATCCTGAGGAAGAATTGAAGTTTGAAGATGCTTCAGGTGAGATATCACCAGCTGAAATGGAGATGATTAAGACTTTAAGAAGTGTTGGCTTTCAGCCAAAGGTTGGGTCTGTGGATGACATTGTGAGACTTACTTCTATTTTCTCTCAGTTGAGAAGTGACTTTGGTCATGAAATGCCAAAACCACCACCTGAACCAACTTTCTTCAAACATGACATCCACCAATACCCTAAATTTTCAATCTTCTATGGAGAAGAAGGAAGAGGTGAAGTGAATTGGGACAACTTCTACTTTGAAGTTAGATCTGTCATCAACACTTATAAGTTTTCAGAGGATGAGATTTTATTCGGAATCAGGCGTGCACTCAAGGGTAGTGCCGGAGATAAGTTACGCCGACTAGGCCCTGAAGCTAGTCTTGGCCACATTTTGCAGAAATTAGAAAGCACATATGGGACTATTGAAACTCAAGAGAGTATTATGCGAAAATTTTACACCTGTCAGCAAGGTCCGAGTGAGACCATAGAGTCCTTTACCTCACGTTTGGAAGAAATCCATGATAAGGCTGTGGAACTACGAGGATTGGAGAGGAAGAACACTCAGTTACTTAAACATGTTCTTCATACAGGACTCAGGAAAGACTTGAAGCAAATGTCAGTGTACTACTGTGAGAAAGACATCAGTTACGATGAATTTAAAAGAACTTTGAGAAGATTGGAGGCTGACATGAAGGAAACAGACACTGAGAAGAAACCATGTAAGCCTATTGTTAATCCGGAGACAAAAGAGGATAGTGAGCTGAAACAGCTCCTGAAACAGTTAAACGACCGGATAGAGAAACTTGAAAAGGCAAAACAAGATGAGCCGAGCCAGAGTACTACCAATCGGAATAAAAAACAAGGATGGCGACAGAACTGGAATAGATCCCGCAATAGAAAGGACGGCAAATCAACTGACCCAAAAGCAGAGGATACATTCTCACCAACTTGTTACATTTGTAACCAACGTGGTCATGTGCAGCGAAGATGCCCAATCATCTTAGCTCAGTTTGTGTGCACCAAGTGTAAGGGTAAAGGGCACATGGCCAAGGACTGCCCAAACGAGTAAGTGCTCCTGTGATGGGATCAGACTCTAGCACTTACATGGACAATCATGATCCCAAATTATTAGGATGTATCAATGAAGTTGAAGTCTCCATAGAAAATACACCAACTCAAGCTTTATTGGACACAGGTAGTTGCGTGAGCCTAATATCGGAGTCTTTTTACAAGGAACATCTCAGCACAAATGACATATTACCTGTTGGTTCGATTTTAAATATTGAATGTGCTGATGGACAGAACTTGCCATACCTGGGATACATTGAAACAGAGCTGTCTATCCAGAAAGGACTTCCGAACTCCGAACCTTTACCTTGTTTATTCTTGATTGCTCCTGATACTCAGTACTCCAAGAAGACTCCTGTAATAATAGGCACAAACATCATTCAAGAATTGATGAAAGAGTGCAAATCCAACTTTGGAGATCAGTTTCTACAGCGTGCCAGTTTGCATACTCCATGGTATTTAGGCTTTCGTGCGATCACGATTAGAGACAAGGAGCTCAAGAAAAACAATAACAAGTTGGCAATAGTCAGAAGTGCAGCAACGCACAAGATTACCATCAAACCAAACCATACAGTTGAGATTGATGGATATACAGACAAGGAGTTGCCTTACCCCAACACAGCTGCTATTATACAGGAGACCGATGAAAGCCAGATGCCATCTCGGATTGATGTGATACCAACAGTTATTCAATATCAATACAGGAAGAATTGCCCTGTGAAGATCAGCCTATCCAATATTACGACAAGTCCAGTTACCATTCAGCCAAGATCTATCATATGTGAGATACTGCCAGTCTCTATTGAGGAAGATGTTTTTGAAAGAATGGAAGAAAGGCATGATGATATCATTGATAACCTGGACATAGATGAAGCTAATCTTCTGGACAGTCATCAGAGAGCAGAACTGGTATCGTTACTGCGAAACTACAAAGATATTTTTTCAGTTGATGACACGGATATTGGGATCTGCAATAGAATTCGGCACAGGATTGACTTATCGACTGACATTCCTTTCAAGCAGAGACACCGTAGGATACCACCTTCCATGATTGATAAAGTTCGTCATCACATAGAACAACTCTTAGCAGCTGGAGTGATCCGTCCCTCGAAGTCGCCATATACATCGAATGTGGTCTTAGTGAGAAAGAAAAATGGAAAACTCCGCTTATGTGTTGACTACAGACAACTCAACAATATCACCGTGAAGGATTCATTTGCACTACCAAGAATGGAGGAGATATTTGACTGTCTGCATGGAGCAAAATACTTCACAACAATGGATATGAAATCTGGCTATCACCAGATTGAGGTTGAAGAGTCACATAAAGAGAGGACAGCTTTCACTGTTGGGTCTATTGGCTTTTATGAGTACAATAAGATGCCCTTTGGTCTCACCAATAGCCCAGCCACTTATCAACGGATAATGCAGGATATTCTAGGAGATTTGAATATGACAATCTGCTTGATCTACCTAGATGACCTCATTATCTTCAGTGAAACTTTTGAGCAGCATCTAGAGAGACTTGACCTCATTCTGTCCAAACTGAGAGAAGCCAATTTGAAATTAGCACCTGAAAAGTGTTGCTTTTTCAAACCAAGAGTAAAGTTCCTTGGTCATGTTGTTACTGGAGATGGAGTTGAAACTGACCCGTACAAAATTGAAAAAGTACAGAATTGGCCAACTCCAAAGAATGCAGATGACTTGCGCTCTTTCCTAGCCTTTGCCGGCTATTATCGGAAGTTTATAAAAGATTTCAGCCGTATTGCAAGGCCACTGACAGAAATTCTGCCTCCAACATCTCCAAAAAAGGGAAGAAAAGCTGAATCCACTCTTTGGAACTGGACAGACAGAGAACAGCAGGTCTTTGACCACCTAAAGGAACTTATGTCTACACCACCCATCCTAGCCTACCCAGACTTTTCTGTTCCATTTGAATTGCACACCGATGCATCTGCAAAAGCCCTAGGAGCCGTGTTATACCAGACACAGAATGGTCTAAAAAGAGTTATAGCCTACGCAAGCCGTGCATTAAACAAAGCAGAACAGAAATACAGTGCTTTCAGGCTAGAGTTTTTGGCTTTGAAGTGGGCCATAACGGAGAAGTTTAGTGACTACCTTATAATGAACCACTTCTCCGTCCTGACTGACAACAACCCTCTAACGTATGTTTTGTCAACTGCTAAGTTAGACGCGACTGGACAGAGATGGGCATCTGCACTCGGCCAATATGACTTCGATATTCAGTATCGCTCTGGATTGAGGAATGCCGATGCTGATGGCTTGAGTCGGTACCCATATGAAACGGTTGTTGATCAAGATAATCAGGAAAGAATAAGTCTGCAGGATAAGACGATCAAAGCAATCTGCAATCAGCTTAATCCTACCCTGATTGAAATTCTCCCTGCATGCGATATGAACTTGGCAGACATTATTGATGAACCTGGATGTACCTTATCGCAGAAAGAATTTCGTGAGATACGACAAGCCCAGCGAAGAGACAAGCTGATTGACAAGTGGAGGATACTTCGAAAACACAAGAAAATAAATTTTGAAAAAATTGGCTTGAATAGTTGAACTATCCGGAAATTTTCAAATTTATTTTCTCTCTCTTTCTATCTCGTGGTTAACTCATATCAGCTCCAGTATCAAATGAAAAGTTGAAAAAAACAAACACCAAGTAGCCGATGGTTACTCTGGGTATACAAAATTTAAGTTCACTTGGGTCTAGCAATGACAAATTTTTTTTTTTCAAATGTTTTCAAATGCAAATTGTGGTGAAGTCTAAGCTAAGGGTTATTTCATTTCATTTGGGGCAAAGATACAGTGGAAAGCAATTAGTAGTCTTACTTGGGCAGGGAATGTACACAAATTCTAAATGAGAACTACTATATAGTAATCTACCTTATCTACAAACTACAATAAACTACAACTGTAAACTACAATAAACTACAAATGTAAACAAGTCAAAGTACAGTCAATGTGAAGGTCAAGGTCGAGGTCAAAATCCCAAAAGTGGCAAAGCTCGAAGTATTTAAAGCAAATTAGGCTCAAACTCAACCAGAAATTGATAATAAATGGATTGCAGATGACAGATAATCAGCTATTCCACAAAAAAATTCAAAACAGTGTGACAGAAGGAAAAAAAAAAAATTGCAAAGTCGCAGATAAGACTGAAATAATGCAAATTATTCTCAAAGCTGATGAAATTCTTCAGGGAAAAGGGTATTTAACTGTTAATTCCAATGAAAAATATCACTATGACTCTATAAATTCAATCCAGGTTGCTATAAGCCAGATGACATGCAAATAAGGTAAAGGGTAAAGTTGCCAAATACCAGTAATTCTCGAAGAAGTTCAAGGTAAAGGTTCGAATGGCAGCAATGACCAATTGATTTGGCTAATATGCTATGTGAAAAGTTTCAGTATGTGAAATAGGAGAATATTCTGCAAATGACTAATGACAGAAAGTGAAAAATGATTAATCCCACACCAAAATTTATATCCTACACCAGATAATAAAGTGCAAGTGAACACTTTCTTACTACAATACTCTCTAAATGTTTTACTCACGCATACTGTGTACTGTGCTGTTTGAAATGTCACTGTACATGTACATGGGCATAATCAGACAGGTTCACTATATGTCACTTAAAGCCGAGTGTCAAATGTTCATAGAAACACCATGGAAAAAGGAAAAGTTCACAAATGTTCATAAATGGTCGTCGAAATGTTCATGAAGATGTTTGATGATCCAATCTGGTCTTCCGCAGTGGTAGTAGGTAACGTAATCTTGCTTCCGCAGTGGTAATAGGTAACATAATCTTCCTTCCGCAGTAGTAATAGGTAACATTACAAGAATAGAATGTGCACTGTCAAACACTGCTAGCACAAAGAAAATGTCATGAATATCCACCTCCCCTCCAAAGAATTGGGTGTCCGCAACGATTGTGGTAACAATGACTGTAGTGGTAGTATTTACGTTGGGCGCCAAAATATAACCGGGTGGTTATTTTAAAGATTAAAGTCTAACACAATATCACTGGTTTCTTAAAATTGTCTCTTTATCAATCAAGTAGACAGTAGCATACATGATAGTACATAATGTATCGTACGTGAAACGGTGAAACCATGAAACCATGTATCTGAAATGTACAATAAAAACAATACTAAATACTTGTTCACAGAAATAACTTGATACTTCCTGCAAAGTAGATATCATAAAAACAGGTTTTAACCAAACTTGTCCAATCTACCCAAGTACCAACAACCTAGGACTTTATGCCTTATCCAAAGCATAAAGAAATGGGTTGACAGAAACATTCTTTCAATTATGTACAAAGTTAATACTAAAAAGACACTAAAGACTCCATAGAACAAGACATACAACAAACATTGAATTACAGCACATTACACAGTCACTTACCAATTCACAGAACTGAGTACAAGTGGGATTTACAGAACTGAGTACAAGTGAGGTTGTCTATCACACCAGCTCCACACTGTGCTGTTAGTTGCTGTAATAAGAAGAACATGCAAGAATAATATTATGAATAAAACATGCAATGTTAAAACTCAGTCGTTGCCTAAATTACCCAATGCTGCCGTAATGAACGCGCAAAGTCAGTGAACACGGAAACTCATAATAATACGGTAATTTCTCAATGCACACGCGTAGAAATAACAAGCTGGCTTAATGCAACTTATACCGAAAGCCAAATAAGCTTACAAAAACCAGTTAAACTTGAAACAAAGGATAATTTTCTAATATGGCCAAGATGGCCGTCTAAACACAATGAAATCTGCCGCTCAACTGAATCACCTGACTTAAAAAATGCAATGGTTTCAATGAACAGAAATGAACGAAACGGACATTAAAATAACCAAAAGGAATGAGGAACATGGAATCAAAGTACAACCAGTACTGTACATGTAGCCGGGTACAGGTATTTGGTGATATATCGTGCGGCCGTATCGACATGTGGTTCGGTAGCTCAGTTGGTTAGAGTGCAGGAACGGTATTCCTGAGGCCCTGGGTTCGAATCCCGGTCGAGCCATGATATTTTTCACCACCAGTTACATTTGGCGCCCACCGTAAATAACCCACGATGTGGATGGCTACTGCTTAGGCACCTCGAGAACGTTTCACAAAGGTTCTCTGTCTCCAGAATTCAGGACGAATTCTAAATTAGGAGGGGGTATATGTAGCCGGGTACAGGTATTTGGTGATATATCGTGCGGCTGTATCGACATGTGGTTCGGTAGCTCAGTTGGTTAGAGTGCAGGAACGGTATTCCTGAGGCCCTGGGTTCGAATCCCGGTCGAGCCATGATATTTTTCACCACCAGTTACACTTATATTTATTGATCTTACTCCTCTGAGTTTACTTTATGCCAGACAACAAAATTTTAGACTTGAAAGGCTTGAGAAGAAGTTACCAATTATGAAATGGAAAACATTGCTAGTGAATGGATTTGATGACCATTTAGAAGAAAGACCTGTGCCATAAAAATCAGCAGTACTTTTACTTAGGAACAGTGTTTTTCAAGACAAACTGACTAGAATCTTTCCAGATTTCTTCAGTTTCTGGACTTTGTTTTTGTTGAGGCAGAATTTTTTTTGCTGGGAAGGAGTTGGAGGGGGCTCTTTCCTTCTTTCATCCTTTTAGAAATTGAATTCAATTTTTTCTCTGCCTCCTATACATGGGTAGGAAACTTCATATTCGGAGCCAATGGCTCCGACAAGAAATCGTTGTGTTGGTCTTCCGGTTCCGAAATTTTCGGCTCAAAAACAACTAAAAAACAGGTTCTTTCTTTGGAAGAAATTCCAAAAAAGGAGAATGTCATGCAATGCTCAAGTCTTTTAACATGTTTTCTACACTACGGAAAGCCATGGAATGTATACAGTTTTGTCTGAATCATTTGTGTCGTAGGTTGAACGTAGCCGAAATAATACACCAAGAACCAAGATTCAGTCTGATATTGCCATTAAATTGGCAAATAAGAGGTAGGTTTGCTCGCCTAAAAGCATGAATTAGTATCTTGAACTATTATAATCGCTGCTCAGGTAAAGAATTGAAAAGAAACGGCGTAAAAATGATAAAATTAAAGAAGGGCTACGATTATGTGAACTGGCTCTGAATATGTAAGTTGGTACTGATTGATGAGGGCTTCCTTTTACAAATTTAGTTTTTTGTTAGAAATTACTTAATTCATAAGCTCTGTTTTCCCAGAAATATCCTTCAGTCCAAAATTTAATACATTTGTTTGATGGAACGTGACTGAATTTATGACAATACAAAGGACTGATATTGTTACAATTGAAAAATACTACCTAACATTAGTCTATCTAAATTTTGAAAATACTTCTGTGTAGCTTTTGATAAACTGAATGGCCTATATGTTGCATTTGTAATGCTTTCATTGCAAGTGCAGCCAACACATAAATATAACACATAACACATAATGAAAAATATTTGGCATTTTCGGAACGCTATGTGGTCTTCCAATAGTCATTCAAAAGCTAAAAAGAAAATGGAATGTACCTATTGTAGCAGAGATAATGAATAAAAACATAGAGTCTGCATAGCATATTTGATTATTTTGCGTAACAAAAATTTTATCCAACTACACATGCATATTACAATTTAATGGCAACATCAGCCTGAATCTAGGCTCTTGACATATCATTTCGGCCGCGGTCAACCCACGACACAAATGATTCAGACAATACTGAACACATTCCACGGCTTTCCATAGTGTAGAAAACATGTTAAAAGACTTGAGCATTGCATGATATTCTCCTTTTTAGGAATTTCAAACACTTAAGAACACATAATTACAAAGAATGACAAGCTTACCTGTTTTTTAGTTGTTTTTGAGCCAACAATTTCAGAACCGGAAGACCAACACAACATTTTCTTGTCGGAGCTATTGCGTCGGAGCCATTGGCTCCGAATATGAAGTTTCCTACCCATGCTATAGCTACATAATGATGAAAAGTAAACCTTGAATATTGTCATCTCCTTGTGGATATGTAGATGCACCAGTGAGTATTCAAGTTTGTTAAAACATTGTCTAAACCCTTTACCAAATGACAAAATTTTGGACGGGACCAAATTTGCAATATATGCAGGCAACAATTTTAAATGTAGCTGAAATGATAATTTCTGTCTTTGACAGGGTAGAAAACATTGTGGGAAAAGGGGAAAATGCTGGTTACCAGCTGGGACAGGCTGACCTTGATTGGAACTTTTCGTTTTTGGATAATTTTCTATAGCTGAAAAGATCGTTCTGCCTTATGATTCAGCCACCTTTTAGACAAAATGGATCAGTATCATACATTAACTTGCTCTGTATGTTGCATTACAAGGATACATTAAACCTCCAATTCCCAGAGTGAGACTCAATTGCTTTATCATACAGGCTAATTTTAGAACTAGAAGTAGTCAAATGACATTTTGTTGTTGTTTTGCACCACTTTAAATTTTAGTTAGTATGCATGGAATGTCTTAACCCTTAGAGCGCCGAATAAACCTATGAGACTGTTTCAAACTAGAAATACAACCCAAATAATTGCAATTTCATGGTTGCTTTTGTCTACATTGTTTCAACAAAGTGGACAGTGTAGATCAAAGATCAGGCTGCACGTTTTGTGCAGCCTGATCTTGATCTACACTGGCCGCAAAAACAACTATAGTCGTGAAAGGCGCTTTAAGGGTTAATAGATCAGATGGCAAGTTTAGTTTAGGATTATTGAGAACTGAAATTCAATTTTGAACACTTGGTGACTATATCCTTTAATTGTCATGGACAAATTTGGGGGCTATTGCAAATGGTACAGATCGGACTGCATAGAACATGCAGTCTGAAAAAGTTAACCCTTTACCACCCAATCCTGACTTTTAATGACCCTGAAGAAGAGAGTTTATAAAAACATTGTGGGAAAAAGAAATGCTGGTAACCAGCATTTTCTTCTTTTCCAACAATGTTTTCTGCCCTTTTAACCCTTTACCAAATGATAAAGTTTTAGATTTGTCCAAATTGTAAGCAATTGAAGACAACAAAATAAATGTGACTCAGAAATTGACATTTGTTTTGGGAAGGGTAGAAAACATTGTGGGAAAAGGAGAAAATGCTGGTTACCAGCATTTTCTCCTTTCCAAACAATGTTTTCCAAAGCTTTCATCTTTTAAGGTCACTAAAAGTCAGGATTGTGTGGTAACGGGTTAAAAACTACATCATCATTTGAGTCTCATTTGATTTGTCGTCCGCAAACTTTTCCAATTTGGACAAGTATAAGATTTTGTTGTTTGGTAAAGGGTTAACCCTTAAAGCGCCTTTCATGACTACAGTTGCCTTTGCGGCCAGGGTAAATCAAGATCAGGCAGCCTGATCTTTGGTCTACACTGTCCACTTTGCAGAAACACTGTTTGCAAAATTAAGCAACCATGAAATTGCAATTACTGTAAAAGTGGATATGACTGCCGGTCTAAAATTTTGGGAATTACCAAGTACTGACCCTATGCGTGTTTCTATATCCGCAAAAACTGCTACAGATGATTTTGGGTGTGAAATACGCTTCATAACAATCTTTGATGACACATGTTTAAAATGGCAGTATTAAACCCCACCAGAGTGATATTCTGGGTGACTTAGATTGAAAAAGGCAGTCATTGATGTCGACAAAGGTCCCAGTCATTATCTCACACATGACCCGGTGTCCAGGTAAAATGTACCTTAATGTAGCTTAAATTTACACTGACGGATATTTTTGCGATTTTCATCAAAATGCGAATATTGAGAAGATTTCCATGATGCAAACATTTCCGGTTTTACAGTATCTTGGTTACATTTCTACGATGAAAAGGTCTGATAGGTTTATTCAGCGCTCTAAGAGCCAAGGATAAGGGTAAAATAAAGACCTTGTATTAATTAACCCTTTACCACACAATCCCAACTTTTAACGACCCAAAAGAAGAAAGCTTCTGAAAACATTGTGGGAAAAGGAGAAAATGCTGGTAACCAGCATTTTCTCCTTTTCCCACAATGTTTTCTACACTATCAAAGAGAGAAATCATCAGCAACATTTAATTTGTTGTCTGCAAATGCTTTCAATTTGGTCCAGTCCAAAATTTTGTCATTTGGTAAAGGGTTAAGCCTTCTGATTGTCCATGGATTACTGATCTGTGGGGACTGTCAGCTGTGTTAGTTTTACAGAAGCTTAAAGAATAAAAAACATTGTAACAGTTGTGAAAATACTTATAAATGTATAAGTCTGAAGTGGATGAAAAGCTATGCTGCCAGTTTTACTGTTTAATAATAAATACAGCTAAGAATGAATGACAGAATGAATTTTTAGATCTTTTTGTTGAATGTTTTCTCTTTTTAGTCCCTGACTGACTTTATCTATGGGAACTTTAGGTATGTCTTCTATTCCAAATTCAAAGTATTTGCAGACAACAAATAAAAAGTGTCTCGATGAAAATTATCAGGGAAAGGGCAGAAAACGCTGTACTGGTCAGCAGCATTTTCTCCTTTTCCCATAATATTATCAAAAGCTTTCTCCTTCAGGGCCGTTAAAACACTGGATTGTTTGGTAGTGGGTTGAATGTAATGAACATCTGGAATTAAAAGGAAAAAAGGAGCCGAAATAACACAATTTCAAAGTAATCTTTGCTAGAGTTTTTTACAACATAGCAGACAGTGTTGTTCTGTACTGTGTGCAAAAGAAACGTGTTGTGCTTACAGCTCAAAACCTCAATGTTTGAAAACATTGGCACTTCTACAGCAGGCCCTATTTCCCTGATATAATTTCATTGTTTATATTCTGCAACATAATATAAGCCATGCTCTGGTAAAAGGGGGTGTAATGGATCGCCATGATGAGTGATACATATCAAGCCATCACATAATTATGGATCCATAATAGCCACATTTTTTAACAAACATCTTAAATATGAGGTAATATGGCGCTTTGAGATTCAGAAAAATGGCCAATAGCATAAAGTCTCGGCCCAGGACAGCCTGTGCAGATTGCGCAGGCTGACCTGGGTAGATACGATTCACAAATGCATTAAGCCCCATTTTCGTATGTATTTTATTGCATGTGGATAGAGAACATTCAGATTTCGAGGACTAAGAATGAAACACGAGAGAATAACATGTGACACTATATATAGAAATAATGCATATTAAAGTATTTGAGTTTTAGAGCCGTAAGCTGTACTTGACCGTGTGATGTCCACTGAACAAATAATAGGACTCGTTTTACCAATTGTTGTGCATCTAACCTAGGCCTGTTGAACTTGCTTAACCCTTTACCAGATGAAGAAATTTTAGCTTTGTCCAAAATTGAAAGCATTTGCAGACGACAATTTCAGTGTGGCTCAAATGGTGCAAGTCTTCTTTGATAGGGTAGAAAACATTGTGAGAAAAGGAGAAAATGCTGGTTACCAGCATTTTCTCCTTTTCCCACGATGTTTTAAAAGGTTTCTTTCCCAGGGTCATTAAAAGGCGGCATTGTGCTGTAAAGGGTTAAGTCTTTACCACATGACAAAAATGCAGACTTGCCCAAATCAAAGAGTTTGCAGACAAAAATTTAAATTTGGCTCAAATGATGGGATTTTGCCTTGACATGGTAGAAAAAGTTGTTGGAAAAAGAGAAAATGCTGGCTAGTAGCATTAAGGAAATGGTGGTTACCAGCATTTTCTCCTTTTCCCACAATATTTTCACAAGGCTTCTTTCTTGGGTTCGTTATAATTGGGGACTGTGCGGTAAAGCCAGTTAATGTTTTACTTAACTTTTCCATGTATGTTTTAACAAACCTTGGGATGAAAATATTGTGGGAAAAGGAGAAAATGCTGGTAACCAGCACCACAATATTTAGGCACTTAACAATTAAGCCAGATTGAAATTGTCATCTGCAAATGCTTTCAAAATAGATAAGTCTAAAATTTTGTCATTTGGTAGAGAGT
The DNA here is from genome assembly GCA_945859785.2 of Tridacna gigas. NCBI lineage: Eukaryota > Metazoa > Mollusca > Bivalvia > Cardiida > Cardiidae > Tridacna > Tridacna gigas. The sequence continues at coordinate 16,709,423 of OX244041.2, forward strand.
TGAACCCTTTATCAAATGGGCCAGAGTTTTTATAAAAAATAGGACTTTTGTAAACATTGTGGCAAAAAAGGGAAAATACTGGTAACCAAAATGTTTACTACCCTTTCAAAGGTAAATTCCATCTGATGAGACACATTTAACTTTTTTGTCTGCAAGATTTTTTGTCCAATAATGAAATAGTCCATACACTAAAGATACAGCACTTTTAAGACTGAAGATACATTTAGGAGTAAATAGGTATAGAACAGTTGTTTGTTAATTACTTATATAGGAATCAAAGTTTATTTAAATTTCCATATATTGAGCCATTCTTGTCATCTGCCAAATTCATGCTTTCAATTAGGATGAGTCTAAAATTTTTTTTTCTGGTAAAATCAGTTGACCATCTATGTTCTTCCCTGACAAATCAGTAATGGGTCTGCATCAGTTTTGTGATTTTTATGTCAGGGTTTGAATTAGCAGTAGCAAGTAGCAAATTTGCTACCTAAAAAATAAATTTTGCTACCTGGGCACAAAAGCAGTAGGAAAAGGTTGCTACCTGGTAATGCTGTCTGCCTAAAGTGTTTTGCCATTTTCAATGAAATAGTCTTCCACTTGTTAATTTAGAAATCCCGAACTGCTCTTTGCAGTCGTCGGCATGGGTACAAAAAGATGTAAGTATCACTGTGTCGCAAATTGGGCGTGTCTGTGCTTGATGATGACTTTGTATTTGATATCTGTTATTATAGATACCTTCATGAATCTTTGCTAATGTCCATTTGAGAACGGTCTGCATTATAACAAATGGGCAAAAACATACAGGTATAAGTGAGCCACCTGAAACACCAAATGCCAAACAGCACAGTTTCTTTGCCCATGTCTTTGAAGACGTGCTGTTTTTACTTCTGCCAAGAAATTCATGGGCAAAGGCAGTAAATTCAAGCATCATGTTATTGGTAGGAGAGAGGGCCATTAATTGTGTGCCCCTTTTTGCTACCAGGAATTTTCCTGTAGCTACCGTAAGCCAGGTAGCAAGTGCTTGATATCTGCAAAATCTATTAATTTCTAACACTGTAATAGCTTTCACAAAAAAAACTATGGCTGAATTTCATATATATATTATGTTATATATGTTGAGTTCAGAGATGGAAAAGCTATGGTAGAATATTGTAAAAGCTGTCATAAATGAACAACAATTTTAATAAGAAGAAGATAATCTAATTTCAAATCAATACAGACTGTTCAGCGCCCAACTGTAACAAGCTGTTACAATAAAATATTAATTATGCATAATACTGGTGACAAGCGAAAAAAAAAAAATCACAGAAAGAAAAAGCAAGCAGCACAATATTAGTAAGTTTTTTCTCAATCTACTTAAGCCTTTACAAACAATACGGGATTTTTATGACCCTGTTAAGAAGAATTTTAAAGGCATTGTGGGGAAAGGAAAAAAAATTGTGGCAACCAGTATTTTCTTTTTTCCCATAATGTTTTCTATCCTTTCAAAAACAAATCCTATTATTTGGAAAATGTTTAATTTTTTTTTGTCTGCAAATGCTCTTGATTTTTGACGAGCCTAAAATTTTGTCCTCCGGTAAAGAGTCAAATGAAAATAGGACTTTCTCCTGCACCTGATAGCAGCTTTAGAAAACATGGGACAAAAGAGCAACTGCCTATTGCAAGCTTTTTCTCCTTATCACGCAATGTTTTACATACATGTCTTTTTCTCCTCTTCTAAAGTCTGTGTTTTGCTTTTTTTTGCAACTGCTTTTGATAGGCCAAATTAAGAAATTGTTTAGGTATGCAAAGCATAAATCTTAACCTAAACTAAATGTACCAGGAATGAAAAACTTAATGGTGTCAATGCCTAAGTCTGCAGTGTGTGCTTCACTTCATGCAGACAACTTTTCTGACCATCCAACAAACAAGTTTTGAAAATATTTTGGCAAAAGGATAAATATATTGCTTGTAACAAGCAAGTTTTCCTTTGGCCAAAAATTTTTGATATGTTTTCAATACCTTTCTTCATTTAATTACTTTATTTCTACAACATTTTTAGTTTGGCTGTTTTCCAAGAAGACATTGAGGTATTGTCATAGCCATATCGTCATCTGCATTGGCATTGTCGCGATGCAAAAACTTTGATGTTTTATAACATCTCTGTGATTAATGAAGATATTCACTTCAAACGTGAACTACTTCTTAACCCTTAAGCTGCTAATCGCGACCCACTGACCTTTTGCGGACAGTTTAGATCAAGATCAGACTGCACAGAATGTGCAGTCTGATCTTTGATCTACACTGTCCGATACGGTATTTTCTTTCTGGTGAAATCAACTTTGAAACTGCAGTGCTTGGGCTTTTAGTATTGAGTAGAAATTTGCATTTCATTTATTCAGCAGCTTAAGTGTTAACTATCAAAAGGTGACCCCATACAATAGGGATAGGTGACCATCAAAATATTTTTGACACAGTTATGTCCCTTCTTCTATTTCGAATATTCACCAAAAATCAATCTATTTTTATAAGCAACTGCAGCCGAGCATTGGCACCAGCATGCCGTGCTCTTGTTTTAGGAAAGCTGCAGCAGCCATCACACCTATTTATCCGTTCCCAGTGTTTCAGTTGTTTATAAGCTAGCTTTCCCACAAAGATCCATCTTTAAGACAACATTCAGTGGTGTTAGGAAAATAAATCCTGATGTAGTGATGTAAAGACTATCAAAAAGCCTTGAAAAGAATTTGGCTGATCTTGGAATCTGAGCAACATCCACAAATGGTTTCAAGCCCTGTTTGTTTACTGACTGAGCTTCCAAGTTTGGCTTTCATTTAGTTGCTTACACATAATTTACAAAGATGTTTTGATATCAGCATTTGCAGCAAATTTCTTACCGAAAGTAATCGGTTGATTTCGGTTTGTGTACCAGCTTCCCTATGTCTTAGAAAGCCAGTTTCACAACTATTATTGCCATTACAACCAGTTTAGATCAAGAACAAAGAACATAAAGCCTTATCTTTGATCAACACTGCCTGCTTTGCAGAGACATTCTTGATAAAAGCATGTATGTATATACACAGAATATGTACAGAATATCCTGACAGTAGTTGACAGATCATTAGCAAATTTGCTAATTGTCTAATACCCTCTGCACTATAACGCGAAATGGCCAGTGGTTGACCAAGGTCGCTCACCTCTGATCAGAATTTTAATAGCTGTCTAGTCTATTTAACTCTTTCCCACACAATCCAGAGTTTCAACAACCCTAAAGAAGAAAGCTTTTGAAAACATTGTGGGAAAAGGAGAAAATGCTGGTAACCAGCATTTTCACCCTTTCCCACAATGTTTTCCATCCTACCCAAAACAAATTTCGAATTTTGAGTCACATCTGATTTGTTGTCCGCAAATGCTTTCAATTTGGACCTGAGTCAAAAAAATTTTGTCATTTGGTAAAGAATTAAAGCATCATCTATCTTCAACATTCTTAGGAGTATCTGAAGGCCATCAGTATCAATAGGTTTTTTGTTAGGCCAATTTGTCTTTGTCTAAAATACCAACATGTCTATTCACTGGTAAGAGGTTGCTACCCTATGATTAAAGTTTCAATGTCCCTCCTTTTATTAAATCTTTACCGGAAGACAAAATTTTAGATTGGTCCAAATTGAAAGTAATTGTAGACGACAAATTACATGTTACAAAATTTATTAAATATTTCATTGAAAGGCCAGAAAACATTGTGGGAAAAGGAGAAAATGCTGGTTACCAGCATTTTCTCCTTTTCCACAATGTTTTCAAAAGTATGTTTTCTTGTGGTCATTAAAACTCTGGATAGCATGGTTAAGGGTTAATGTTTCCCATCCTTTTCTTTTATTCAACTTTTTCTTAACTCTTTACAAAACAACAAAATTTAAGACTTGTTGCAATTAAAAGCAATTGCAGACCACAAATAAAAAGGGACTCAGATGATGGAACTTGTCTGGAAAAAAAAGTTGAAAAACATTGTGGGAAAAGGAGAAAATGCTGGTGACCAGTATTTTCTCCTTTCCCAACAATGACATGGGATAGTTTGGTAAAGGATTAAACAAGATTAGTGAGATTTATGATTGAATCAAAGAAATCAATTCTTGATAATCGATAAGCTACATTTTCCTTTGAGAAGATTCATTCCTAAAAGTGGCACACATTGATTGATAGTAAGAGAGGGAGAGACTCAGTGACTAGCTTTCTCGGGTCTGTTTAATTGAAGACACATCTATACTCTTTTTCAGCCAGTTTTTAGCCCATTTCATCTTTATTTTATCAAACTCTAATCATTCTTGTATCCAAATGTTGCCCTTGGCAGTTGCAAGGTTGCATAGATTTTGTCCAATAGAAAATGCATTCCATTTTCTGGAGGCCATTAAAGAAATCACTGTTGTGACTTTTCTGTTTTAAATCAAAGATTTCTGATATATATATATGTATATTTTAAATAAAAGATTTCAGATATATATATCTATCCCTTACACTGTATATTTGTAATTTATCTATGTTTACAGAGCCTACTAAATTCTGAACCATTCAACAGTCTCAAATTTTCACTGCGTTTTTATCTCTCTTTGTGTAAGGACGTGTCTTTAGTCAAATACCAGGGATTGTTTGGCAAAAGGTGGCAGCCTCCATCAATAATTTTTTAAAAGAGGACATGATGGACCGTTCCATATTGATAGCAATTGCAGGCAACAAATTAATTGTGGATAAAATCACAGGATTTGTCCTTGAAAGGATAGAAAAATTGTGGAGGAAAGATAACCAGCATTTTCTTCTTTTATCCCTTTACCAAATGACAGAAATTTATTTCAAAAGCATTTGCAGAAGACAAATCAGTTTAAACATATTTATTTTCCCTCAGATTTACATGGAAATGGAGTTGAGCCACAAGTTATGACAACTTAGATGGCGGCTTTCCCCTTACAAAGATATTATACAAATGTTCAAGCAATTGTTGACACTATAAAGAGAGAGAGAGAGAGAGAGAGAAGGGGGAGGGGGAGAATTAGAGAGAGAGAAAGAGACAGACAGACAAACAGAGACAGACGGAGAGAGACAATTTCATCAAATGGAATAAAAGAAACGTCTGATCAGGTAAATAGCATATAAGAAACAGCTGATCATGTAAATCTGCCAGTTTGTTTTGCAGACTAGACAAATGTGGATCATATTACAGAATTTGTTTCTGAAAGGGTAGAAATTTGTTGGAGAAAGGGTAGGAAACATTGTGGGAAAAGGGGATTGTGTGGGAAAAGTATAAACAGTGTTTCTAAAAGCCTATTTTCTAGGGCAATAAAGATATACTTTAATCTCTTACTAAACAATCCCATATTTTAACAAACCTGGGGAAAAAGGCTTTTGAAATCATTTTGAGAGAAGCAGGAAATGCTTTTCTTCTTTTCCCACAATGTTTTCTACCCTTTTTTTTTTTCAGACAAATTTCCATTTCCCAGTCATAATTATTTTATTGTCTGCAACTGCTTTCATTTTGGACAAATCTAAAATTTTATCATGTGGTAAAGACAACTTTGTTTGGATAAGTGTTAAATAATTGATTGATTGATTGTATGGTGTTTAATGCTGTTTTCAACATTATATCAGTTATTTGCCAGTGGTGATCGAGTGCACTTATCCATGCTTTCCTTGGGTTTTGGTTGCTAATACTCAGCACAATATTCTTCCCAAGCCACTGGCTGCTTTACCACATAACTACCACCGAGACAATGATCAGCTGTAAAAAAGGAATGAATCCTGTCTCAATGACTATCCTCAATCCTCGGAAAGAAATTGGACAAACTAATTAAGGATTTGAACCAGCAATCCCCACTTCCCCTTTTCTCAAGTCCTTTACACTACAGACCTACAGGGTTTGGCTGGATCAGTGTTAACCCTTTAGCACACAATCCCGACTTTTGACGACCCCCAAGAAAGAAAACATTGTGGGAAAAGAAGAAAATGCTGGTAACCAGCATTTTCTTCTTTTCCCACAATGTTTTCTATCCTTTCAGAGACAAATTTTACGTTTTGAGCGACAATTAAAATGTTGTCTGCAAATGCTTTCAATTTGGACTAGTCTATATTTTTGTCGTGTGGTAAAGAGTTAAAATTTAAATGGTTGTCCATAGAAAGTTCTGAAATGGGTCATAATTACATGATTAAATGTCCTTGTTGATGGAATTTCAATGGCTTTGTTTCCAAAAACAGTGATAGGGCTATATTTCTGTATACAGTTTCTGTGTGAATCTTTAATCTGCCCTTGATTAGGATGTTAGTATAGGTTTAACCCATTGCCAAACAATCCCATGTTAACTACCCAAAAAGAAGACTTTTCAAAGCATTGCAGGAATAGGAGAAAATGCTGGTAACCACAATTTTCTGCTTTTTCCCACAACATTTACCTACTCCTCCAAAAACAAATTTCAACTATTGAGTCATGTTTATATTGACGTCTGCAAATATTTTCAATTTGAAAACGTCTAAATATTCTTGTCTGGTATAGAGTACAGTACAAACCAACCAGACATTCTCATTCCAGAAATAAGAACCAAAAAGTTGTAATTTCAAGGTTGCTCTTGGCCAGGAATGTCTCAGCAAAGTGGACAGTATAGATTAAAGATCAGACTGCATGTTTTGTGCAGTCTGATCTTGATCTACGCTGGCCACAAATGGAACAAAGATTTTGAAAGGCACTCTAAGGATTACAAGTAAGATGAAAGGATTTAAAAACTGTAAACATTTCAGGATTATATCTCTTTGCTCTTCCATGGGTGACGATACGTTTTCAGTTTTAACCAATTACCACATGGCAAAATTTAAGACCAATTCAGATTAAAGGAATTTATTACAGTGGATAATTCAAATGTTTTTAAAATGATAGTATTTGTCTTTAATAGATAGAAACCATTGTTGGAAAAGGAGAAAATGCTGGTTACCAGCATTTTCTCCTTTTCCCACAATGGTTTAAAAAGACGTCTTTCACAAGGTCATTAAAACTCGGCACCAAATGGATAAATTCAGCCTCTTAAGAAAGCAGAAAGTATGCTCCACTGAAACCAAGAGCTTTGTTTGACATAATATAGACTTGATTAAACAATTGGACAGCACAGATTCTAGATCAGACTGCATGTTTTGTGCCATCCACAAAAGCTCCTGTTTTTGCCTGTCGCTCTGAAAGGGTTAATAACAGTTTTTAAGCATTTTTTTCCAGATGAAAAATTAATGTTCTGTCAGAGAGCATACAAGCATGTAAGAACTTTCCAGTGCAGTAGCACCAAATTGTGCTCTTAGCTACCTTTAGCTCATTACTAAAATACAAAATTTTAGACTGATCCAATCTGAGAACTTTTGCAGATGACACAATAAGTATGGCTTAAATTATGATATCTACCATCGAAAGGTTGGAAAACATTCTGGGAAAGGGAGTAAATGCAGGTTCCAGTATTTTCTCCGTTTTTGACTAGTTTTTCAAAAGATCCTTCCTCAGATTTGTTAAAAATGACTCTTTTAGGGTGTAATGATGCTAGATAAAAAAAAAAGATATATGCAGACCTTACAACAGTTTAATATTGTGCAATTTCAAGGTCATAATACCTGGCATCATAAGAAGAGGACAGTGTAGATTTATGACTTAACACTCTGTGCATTCTGATCTTGATCTACATTGCTTGCTAAAGCAACCGAAGCCAGGTAAAGCACGTTAACCCTTTACCAAACGACAAATTGAAAGAGTTTGCAGATGACAATTTTAAATTTGATGAAAATTGCAGAAAGGTCTCAAAAAGGGTAGAAAACACTGTGAGAAGAGGAGAAATTGCTAGTTACAAGCAATTTCTCCTTTTCGAATCCCACAGTGTTTTCCAAAGACATGCACTGCAGACATGTGAAAACCAGGGCTTGTTTGGGAAAGGGTTAATTATGTAGTAAGCGCAAAATGGGGGAAGCAACTTATCTAAGGATTACGACTAATTAAATAGAGGTTGATGTCCGTTTGTGTACAGAACTGTTGACAGAAATACTGGACACCGATAGCCTTGAAAGGTATTTTTGCAAATCTCTAATCCCTCAATACTGGTTGTCATTATATGCATCATTTACTAAAATCTGAGAGCGATAGATTTTTATGTGTGGTAGCCCATATCAAAGCGAATATTTTCATATTGAGTGACGCCTGCCTCGTACATCCAGATCATCTAAATGATCCAACAGACCTTTAACCCTTTCCCAAACAAGCCCTGGTTTTCGCGTGTCTGCAGTACAAGTCTTTTGAAAAAACTGTGGGAAAAGGAGAAATTGCTCGTAACGAGCAATTTCTCCTTTTCCCACAGTGTTTTCTACACTTTTTGATAACTTTCTGCCATTTTCATCAAATTTAAAATTGTCGTCTGCAAACTCTTTCAATTTGGACCAGTCCAAAATCTGCCGTTTGGGAAAGGGTTAATCCTTCACCAAACAATCTCATGTTTTAATGACCCCGAGGAAGGTGGTCTTTGTAAACATGAAAAAAAGAAAAATCTTTTTACAAATTCCATTACTTGAATTGCATGAATTTGCCGTCAGCAAATGTTTTGAATTTTGAGCCATTCTAAATGTTCATAATTATCCAGAATCCACCCCTAAGTCATCATTCATTATCTGAGCTATGGTCTGACAAAAGGGGGCTTGATGCATCTCCATGGTACATGTAACCCAGCAAATAACATGATCATGGAATCATAAAGTCCATTTTGTCTAACAACTGATTGAATCATGAGGTAGACTGACCCTCTGACATACAGAAAATTGCCCAAAGGCAAAAAGTTTTGGACCAGTGGAGCTGGCGCAGACTGCTCAGGCTGACCTGGGTTAACCCTTTACCAGACAACAAAACTTTAGCCTCGTCCAAATTGAAAGCATTTGCAGACGACAATTTCATTGTGGCTCAAATGGTGCAACTTTTCTTTGATAGGGTCGAAAACATTGTGGGAAAAGGAGAAAATGCTGGTTACCAGCATTTTCTCTTTTTCTCACAATGTTTTCAAAAGCCCTTGTCCCTAAGGGTTGAAATGTGGAGCTGGCGCAGACTGCTCAGGCTGACCTGGGTTAACCCTTTACCAGACGACAAAACTTTAGCCTCGTCCAAATTGAAAGCATTTGCAGACGACAATTTCATTGTGGCTCAAATGGTGCAACTTTTCTTTGATAGGGTCGATAACATTGTGGGAAAAGGAGAAAATGCTGGTTACCTGCATTTTCGCCTTTTCCCACAATGTTTTCAAAAGGCTTCTTTTCTAGGGGCGTCAAAAGGCATCATTGTGCAGTAAAGGGTTAATATGTTTTGCAGAATGTATTAAGCCCCCTTTTCACAGAGCATAGCTCTTCTATCTTTGAACAAGGATATTTTCAAATTCCCGTACTGCAAATTTCGTTTCATGTGTTAATGAGCGAACAAAATCAGGTAGGGAACGATGAAAGGCCCAAAATTACATTCCTGTATACATTGACCTTTGCAAGTACCAGATTTTGTCACCATGATAACGATTATTTCCCTGTAGTGCAACAGTTTTCCTGTGAAATGCAAGGAAAATCAATAGTGTTGTCCAGCTGTGCAAATACTAATTAATGTTTTTACCTTCAATATACATAGGGAAAAAGGAAAGTGTGTCCCAGTCTTTTCTTGAACACTTTAACTCGTAACCAGACAATGAAATTTAGGACTCGACCAAATTGAAAGCATTTGCAGACGACAAATTTAATGTTGTGCAAATGATGTTTTCTTTCTTTGATAGGGTAGAAAACATTGTGGGAAAAGGAGAAAATGCTGGTTACCAGCATTTTCTCTTTTTCTCACAATGTTTTCAAAAGCCCTTTTCCCTAAGGGTTGAATGGTCCTACGGTTGTTAAAACTGGGGATTGTGTGGTAAAGAATTAACTCTAACACACAGTCCTGAATTTTAACGACCCTGAAAAGGAAGGCTTTTGAAAACAAACTTTAATTTTTGAGTCACATTTGAATTCTCGTCTGCAAAATGCTTTCAGTTTGGACAAGTCTAGAATTTTGTTGTTTGGTAAAGAGTTAATTTACACCATAGAAAAGTATCTTTTACTGGTGACCAAAGGATCCCTCATTTTGATAAAACTGAGGAGAACAGTCTTTGAAAACATTGTAGGAAAAGGAGAAAATGCTGGTTACTATCTTCTTTTTCACATTGTTTTCTGTTTAATCCTTACAGTGCCTTTCACGACTATAGTTGTCTTCGCAGCCTGATCTGTGGTCTGCACTGTCCGCTTTCAGCAGCAAACGTGAAATTGCAATTGTTTGGGTTGTTTTTCCGTGATGAAAATGTCTGATAGGTTTATTTGGCTCTCTTTGGGTTAATTTGTTTTCTGCAAAGGCTTCTAGTTTAGACTCGGCTGAAATTTTGAAGTCATCTTTGAAAGAGTCAACAATCTGTGGCTCTGTGTTTCCTTAGGCATTGCAAACAGTGACTCTGCTGGTGAGGGCTGGTCATGTGGGAATGTTCTTGGGCAAGGCACTGTAGAGACAAGTGGCAAAATGACAGCAAAAGGTAGGGGTGGGGGTAAGTGATACTCTCATTATGCCCATGCAAATTCTGATTCCAGTATACCTGAAAGACATAATTTTTGTAGGGGTATGATTATAAATGATAAGATGGGAGAAATAATTATAGCCTAGAGACTCCTAGTTTTCCTTGGCTTTCTATAATTGGGAGGGAGAGGGTGGGGTTGAGGGTGTTCATATGACCTGCCTTCAAAATAGATGAAATAAGACAAACTTTTAAATATTGGGGAGATTTAGAAAATTTGAAGTTCCAAACTCAGTTCAAGAAACACGGGGTCAGGAAAAACACTGATTTAGATAACTGAGACTGAGAGAAACAAGTTTTGCATGAAAAATTTAGAGTCTAGAATGCTAAATAAGTGATAAGATTTTGGCTCAATAATAATTTCAAGGTTGTTTTGATAAATATTATTTATTTTGCACATTCTATGCAGTCTGATCTTCAATCTGCATTGTCCACAAAAATTCCCTAAAGCTGCTTTAACATTCCAAGGATCAAATTACGTGAGGAATTGGTAAAAGTTCACTTTAAATCCCCAGTTATGACCAAGAAGCATAAGCACTCTATGAATGTTTAATGCTCCGTAAAAGAAGACCTTAAGTGGTGATCGGTAGAATACTTTACCAATCCAGTGGCTGAGCCTAATTTTGCCTCACGAGTGTGAATACACCACACTTGTATACATCTATTGGTTATTTTTCTTTAGGATGTTTGACAGAGACTTTTAATCGGACTTTTTTTCTCACCCTCTTTTTGATAGATGGATATGTGATAGAAAAAAACCTTTTATGTGTGTTTGTGTGCATTCAGTTGAGATGGGTCGTCAGATTTTTTGACAGATAAAGAGATGAGAGGTTCTTTTGTTGATTGGGACAAATTACCAAGCAATAAAAATTTAATTTTGTGTCAATTTGCGGGCTTTGTGGAAAAAAAGAGGGGATAAAGTTAGCAGTGAAATAAACCAAGGTTGATGAATGAAATGGAATTTGAGTGAAAATTGTGATTTATGAATAAACATATATTTCAAACTTCTAAGTATGTGTATCATAATAAGGTTTTAGGAAAGATGTATAGAAAAGCAGCCAATGGTTCTGAACTACATAATGATTATGATTTTTTATGCTGTTAAATCTTTACCAAATGACAGAGAAATGGAGTCATCCAAAATGAGAGCAGTTGCAGACGACAAATTATATGTGAATGGAATTATGCTTTCTGGCTGTGATAGAGTAGAAAACAATTTGGGAAAAGGAGAAAATGCTGGTTACCAGCATTTTCTCCTTTTCCTAAAATGTTTTCAAAAGCTTTCTTTCTCAAGGTCTTTAAACTCTGGATTGTGTGGAGAAGGGTTAACTGATCACCTCCTGAATTAACTCTTTACCGAACGACAAGTTTTAGACCAGTCCAAATTGGAAGCATTTGCAGACGACAAAATAAATGTGACTGAAAAATTAAAATTTGTTTAGGGAAGGATAGAAAACATTGTGGGAAAAAGAGAAAATGCTGGTTACCAGCATTTTCTCCTTTTCCCACAATGTTTTCAAAAGTGTTTTCTTTCAAGATTGTTAAAACTCGGGGATTTGTGTGGTAAAGACTTAACTTTGCAGAAAAACACTTTAGAAACACCCTTGTATGAAAGAGATAACCAACGTGAATAAAGGTTTGATATACACGAAAATATTGTGACAAAAATGCAAATTCCTGCATTGTTTGGCACTTTTCCATTTTCCTCTTTGTTTTTTCAAAACTGGTTTGGTGCAAATGTTTTTTCCATGGAAGAGGTGTAACTCTGAAACAGGAGGCAAAAATTTGAGTGGCACTCTGGCAAAATTATTCCAAGCAAGTCATTGTCTAATTATAGATCCATACAGTATTTTTTGTCTAACAACCAACTGAATCATGAGGTAGAATGGTCCTTTGACATGCAGAAAATTGACCAATAGCACAAGTTGTTGTTCTATGTCAGCCTGCACAGACTGCGTAGGCTGATATGGGTCAATACCTTTCACAGATGCATTAAAAGAGCATGGCTCATTTAGACTCATCCATGTTATTGACTCATTCATGTTGAATTGTATGGTGTTTAACGCCGTTTTCAACATTATTTCAGTGATATTGCGGCGGCCAGTGCACCTATCCATGCTTTCCTGGAGTTTCTTTTACCAGTACTATGCACGATATTCTTTCCAAGCCACTGGCTGCTTTCCCACATAACCATCGTCGAAATAATGGTCAGCGGTGAGAGAGGAATGAATCCTGTTGCAATGACTATCATCAGTCCTCGGAAAGAAATTGGCCGAGCCGGGGATTGAACCAGTGACCTCCTGTTCTCAAGTCCTGTGCGCTAACAACTGAGCCACAGGGGCTCAGCCATTCATGTTGAAAGCTATTGTAGATGACAAATTGGGGTCAAAATTAATGTCTTCGAAAGGATAGAGAACTTAGGAGGAAAAGTAAAAAACTGCTTACTGGCAATTTCTCCTTTATCTTCTTTCTCAAGGTTATCTGGATATTTGTTTGGTAAAGGGGTAAGGATTGCTGCCTGTCATGCCGAACATTGTTATACAAGTTTTGTTTTAGTGAGGTAATAATTTTTACTCTTTAACCCTTTACCAGACTACAAAATTTTAGCCTTGTCCAAATTGAAAGCATTTACAGACGACAATTTCAGCGTGGCTCAAATGTTGCAATTTTTCTTTGATAGGGTAGGAAACATTGTGGGAAAAGGAGAAAATGCTGGTTACCAGCATTTTCTCCTTTTCCCACAATGATTTTAAAAGGCTTCTTTCCCACAGTTGTTAAATGGCAGCATTGTGCGGGAAGGGGTTGAGAGATTTTCGTTTGGACAGTGAAGATCAAGATCAGATTGCACATAGTAACCAGTATTACCCAGGATCTATACTGTCTGATGTTTTGTGAGATATTTCATCCAAAATGATAATAAAATGTTACACTCATCCATATAGAAAGCAGTTACTTGCAGATGGTGTATCAAATGTTGCACATATGATGGAATTCGTCATTGAAAGGGTATAGTAACATCGTGGGAAATGTTTCTGCTTTTCCCACATTGTTTACAAAAGCCATTTGTGAAAAAACATGGGAATATTTGGTATAAGGTCAAATAACTTTCACTAATATGTCTTCCCACAGTTTTTCAACCATTTGGGAAGAGTCCAAGTTACTGTGAGGAGCCGAACTGGTGTGATACTTTTCTTGTTTAGTATAAACCATATTGTTCAGTATGTCAGCCAAGTTGCCTACAGAGTTAGATATATTCATGAAATCTGATACTTCTCCTTAATGAAGACGTAGAAAAAATTTCTACCCTCAAGGCTTGGATGGTGAAATCCACTCACAGCAAACCACTTTTTGAAAATATTATTACACAAAGGAAATTTCTCATTAAGACAAAGTTGTCCTTTTGCCACAATGTCTTTATATGTATTCATGTTCACAAGTTTAGCACAGAGTTTGACACATATATGATATATGATACTCTTACTTAATAAAAATATAGGTAAAATCTCATACGGTTTAGCCTCTAAGCTACAATGGTGAACTCCGCAGCACGCCAATTTTTTTAAAATATAATTGAATAAGGAGCTTGTCATCATATGAAAGTTTTCATTTTGGCACAGTGTTTTTATATGTACTCATATTTAAATATTAAGCACAGAGACATTTCCAAGAATATATGATACTCCTACCATAATTATATTCCCACAACATTTTCATAAGCCTTCTCCATTAGTGTTGTTAAAGCTCAGGATTGTTTGTTAATATTTAAATATTAAGTACTGAATTAAGTGTATACTTATACAAAGTAAAGCTTAACTCTTTTATGAATGACAAATTTTTAGACTAGTCCAAATTGAAAGCATTTGCAAACGACAAAATAAATGTAACTCAAAGAGTAATATTTGTTTTGGGAAGACTAGAAAACATTTGGTTACCAGCATTTTCTCCTTTTCCCACAATGATTTCAAAAAGCTTCTTTTTCAGGGTCGTTAAAAGTTGGGATTGTATGGTAAAGAGTTAAAGTATTCAACTGCTATCTGAAGACCAAGATCACAATGCTGACACATAGACTGATCCTATACTTGTCTGTCCTCTCAAAGGGCAACCAGGTTTGATGTACTAAAGATACAGATAAAAGTCTTGATCGATTGGCTGAATATATAGGCCAATTCGATATCTCTTTCAATACAAGGTGTGAAGATAGTTCAATTGATGTTATACATATTCAAATTGTTATTATGAAGCTGTTATACAACTGACAGATAGATTAGCTTTTGAACTTTTATCGGCAGAAATCATCTTATAGGGAATGTAAAAAATATATGAGTTGCTTCATTGAATTTATTCATAGATATTTAAATCATAGATACCAAAAAGGCTGTAAGTACATTTTGTAATGGATTGAGTTAAGATTCTGTGGGATTGACTTCAGTTTTGGGTACTTATTTTATTTCTTTCAATCTTCAATCTTTTTCAATCCTCTGTACTCTGTACTGTCTGTTGTCAGAGTATTATGGTGAAGAGCAGCCCTTGGAAATGCAAAATTGGGGATGGGTCGTCGGAGCCCTAAAGGTCCTCTTATCTTATTCCTTCTGGTGTTTTTCACAAATTGACTTGCCTTTGCAGGCAGTGTAGATCAAGATTGGACTGCACAGAACCTGCAGTCTGATCTTTTACCAATACTGTCCATGCTGAGATAATCTGAACATAATCAGTCTTGAAATTGTAATTATTTGGGTCTTATTTCTGAATGAAAGTGCCTGTTAGGTTTATTTGACACTCTTAGGGTGTAAACTAAAACTATCTTAATCCCTGCAGCCATTGTAGCCCAGGATCAGACTGCACGGAATGTTCAATCCGACCTTGATCTTCATTGTCGTTTTGGTGAGACAGACTGGATATAGTCAACCCAAAGACTGCGCTTATTTTGGTCTTATTTTTAGACTGAAGATGCCCAATGGGCTTATTTAAGGCTCCAAGGGTTAAAAGTGTACTTCATGTACTTAATTGTTGATAATGTTTCACTTGTATATACACAAAAAATCCAAAAAAACAGCACAGAACTGGTACCATGAATTTAGTTGATCGATTGGCTGAATGGTGTCTTACGCTGCTTTTGACAATATTTCAGTCATATCATGGCGACAGCTCACGTATTCATGTGTTTCCTGGATTCCACCAGTACTAGGCAAGGGCTCTGAAGTGTCTTGCCCAAGGACACTCCCATGAAAAACCCAATGGATCAAGTGAGGCTCAATCGAACCCAGAGCCTCCAGGTCACGAGCCCTACGCTTTACAAATAGGCCACGCGGGACCCCTACCATGAATTTGGAAATAACGTATACATATGTTTAGGAATGTACCTACTCTTTACCAAAGACAATATTTTAGACTAGTCCAAATTGAAGGCATTTTCAGACAAACGTTGAATGTCACCTAAAGCATAAACTTATCTTTCAAAGCATAAAAAACATTGTGGGAAAAGAAGAAAATACTGGCTACCAGCATTTCTCCTTGTCCCACAATGTTTCCAAAAGGCCTCTTTCTCAGGGTCGTTAAAGCTTGGGATTGTGTTGTAAAGAATTGATCGTTTACAAGATTTATTTAAGTTTTATTTGATATATTTCTGCTGAAAGACCATATGGTTTATTATCTTTGTCAAGTGACAAACTATCGACCGTTACACTGTATCAGAGATTCCAGCTGTCAAATTAAAAAGTAACAAAAAAAATATTGTCTTTGTTTACATAAGAATATATTATAGTTGATGTATGCATTATCTTGAAGTAATTAACTCATAAATAAGTGAAGTTATTATTTCAATATTTCCTACATCAAAGAAGAAAATGATAGATCTTGTGTCATGGCTGATGTAATAATGTGATGGAACATTGTAAAATGTGGAAAATTAGGTATCTAGCATCGTTTGTCCATATCTAGGCAGACAAGTTTTCATTCCTTGAATAGCTGTCATAATATTTTCCTGGTATTCTACACCTAAACTTTCCTGGATGTATTTGTATGGTGTTTTATCCAGATTTCAACAGTTCTTAACTCTATACCAAACAATCCTGAGAAAGAAGCCTTTTGCAAACATTGTGGGAACAGGAGAAAATGCTTGTAACTAGCATTTTCTTCCTTTTCCACAATGTTTTCTACCCTTTTACAGACAAATTTCATAATTTCAGCCACATTTGATTTGTCGTCTACAAGTGCTTCCTATTTGGTCTTGTCCAAAATTTTGTAGTTTGATAAAGGGTTAAGTCATATCACTTCAACTGCTCACTTATTCATATCTTTCTTTTGTTTCACCAATACTTAGCTTGGGCTTTGAAGTGCCCTGCCAAAGGACACTGCCACTTGACCAACCCTGGCCATGGAAATCAGTCTCATTATGTTACTGTTCACAACACCATAACTCCTGGGTAACAGATGACCCCGAACTTTGTTGGCATGGAACCCACTATAACCAAGAAGAACATAATTATGCCCTCTGGGTTTTTAAGCCAAGTCTGGTTGCTCAGTCTGTAATGCACAGGAGTTCAAACCC
Source organism: Tridacna gigas (assembly GCA_945859785.2). Lineage (NCBI taxonomy): Eukaryota > Metazoa > Mollusca > Bivalvia > Cardiida > Cardiidae > Tridacna > Tridacna gigas. Next base: position 16,726,559 of record OX244041.2, read on the forward strand.
GAGGGTGGCTGGTTTTGATCCCCAACTTGGCTGATATCTTTCCAAGGATTGATGATGGTTACCCCAACATACGGTGGCATATTTCTGCCACGAGATACGAGATAGCTATCATGATAATTTTAGAGAACTATCGTGATAAAACTAACTTTCCTGGAAATATTATCTAGATAAAAAGTTTTACGATAAAAATATCGTGATATTTCTAACTGTTATCACGATTTTTTTTTTACGCTCGTGCCCACAACTGACATTCACGGTATGTATAATTAAGTACGGTTTCGGATCATCTTTGTCTCCTGTACAGTGAAAAACTTCCAAGTTCATCCAAATGGTGATTTTTCTATTTATAGATATCGAGAAACGGGTAGAACTATGGAGATAATTTTACCTCGATGTCAGCTTCGTGCACAAATGAGAGATAATCAACATAAAATTTTCTAGATAACGAAGTTTATCATGATATTTTTTTCAGAAAACTTTTCATTATCTTGATAAAATTTCCAGGAAACTTCGAATTATCGTGAAAGTTTTCTAAAATTATCAAGATAGCTATCTCGTATCTCGCGGCAGAAATATGCCACCATACCAACAGGATTCCTTCATTTCTCACCGCTGATGGTTTTTAGCTCTACTGGCTGTAAGCCAGCAGAGCTTATGTCATGACATGGTTTCCATCAGTCCGTGTGTCTGTCCGTCCATCTATCAGTCTGTCTGTTGGTCTTTTTCTCGTTTACGTGATAAAGTCTTCATTCATGGTCTGATTTTCATGAAACGTGCACAGTTTGTTTATCTCATCAATAGCTTGAAGCCTATTGATTTTGAAAAAAATCTGACAGTATGGGAAAAGTAGCCATTTAAAATTCATAATTTCAAGTTCTTGTTTACACCATAGTCTTAATTTGTGGTCAGATTTTTATGAAAATTGCAGTTTGTTTATCCTATTAATAGCTTGAATCCTATTGATTTTGAAAAAAAATCTGACAGTCAGTGTGGGAAAAGTAGCCATTTAACCTTTATCCTGCTGAATAAAAGAAATGTAACTTTCAAGCCGACAGTATAAGCCCAAAATTTTCCTGTTTCAAAGGGATTTTTGGAGGGAAGATATCTCCTTATCGGACAGTGTAGATCAAAGATCAGACTGCACGTTTTGTGCAGTCTGATCTTGATCTGGGCTGTCCGCAAAAGATCAGTGAGTCGCGATAAGCAGCCTAAGGGTTAAAGTTCAAAATTTCAATTCCTTGTTTACGTGATAAAGTCTTCATTTGTGGTCCGATTTTCTTCAAACTTGCACAGTTTGTTTATCTCATCAATAGCTTGGGCCCTAATGATTTTGAAAGAAATTTGACTATCCTTGTGGGAAAAGTAGCCATTTAAAGTTCAAAATTTAAATTTCTTGTTTACACAATAAAGTCTTCACTTGTGGTCCGATTTTTATGAAACTTGCACAGTTAGTTTTTCACATCAATAGCTTGGACCCTATTGATTTTGAAAAAAATCTGACAATCAGTGTGGGAAAAGTAGCCATTTAAAGTTCAAAACGTCAATTTCTTGTTTATGTGATAAAGTCTTCATTTGTGGTCTGATTTTCGTGAAACTAGCACAGTTTGTTTATCTCATCAATAGCTTGAACCCTATTGATTTTGAAAAAAAATCTGACAATCAGTGTGGGAAAAGTAGCCATTTAAAGTTCAAAATTTCAATTTCTTGTTTACGCAATTAAGTCTGCATTTGTAGTGAGATTTTCATGAAACTTGTACAGTTTGTTTATCTCATCAATAGCTTGAATCCTATCAATGTTGAAAAAAAAAAAATCTGAAAAACAGTGTGGGAAAAGTAGCCATTTAAAGTTCAAAATTCCAATTTCTTGTTTATGCGATAAAGTCTGCATTTGTGGTCTGATTTTTGTGAAACTTGTACAGTTTGTTGATCTCATTGATAGCTTGAACCCTATTGATTTTGAAAAAAATCTGACAATCAGTATGAGAAAAGTAGCTATTCAAAGATCAAAATTTCATTTTCATGTTTTGAAAATGCTGCTTACCAGCATTTTCTCCTTTTCCATCAATCTTTTCAAAGGCCTTCCTGTACAGGGTCATTAAAACTCAGGATTGTGTGGTAAAGGGTTAAAGTATTAACGCAGCAAATTCCCATTTGGATGATGAGGGTCATATTGTGACAGTGGCACACTGCATCCACTTTCACCACTACTGTGTATGAAAGCAGGGCAAACTGCATTGTTTGGAGACAGACATTTTCAGGATGTCTCTGTAATCTTTTACCACACAATGATGAGTTTTACCTACCCTGTAGAAGGCTTTACAAAACATTGTGGGAAAAAGAGAAACTGCTTGAAACCGGCATTTTCTTTTCCCACAATGTTTTCTACCTTATCAAAAATAGAAATCATCATTTGAGCTACATTTAGTTAATCTATCGCTTTGAATTTAGACAAGTGTAAAGATCTGAGACTTCTTTTCTAAATTCAACAGATTTGTGGACAACAAACTAATGGTGACTCAATATGGGATTTCTAATGGAAGAAAACAGTATGGAAAAAGAAAATGCTGACTTCCAACATTTTCTCCTTCTCCCTTAAGTTTTCAAAAGCAGTCAACGTCAGGGTTGTCTCAGGTTTGTTTTGTCGAGGGTTACAGCAGGAAAGAGATTTTAGGTAAAGGAAGGGTGTGATATCCTGCAGTCTTTAACTCTTTACCAAATGACAAAATTTTTGACTCCACCAAATTGAAGCATTTGCAGATGACAAATTAAATGCTGCCAAAATCATGGTTTCTGTCTCTGATAGAACAGAAAACATTGTCCAGCATTTTTTCCATTTCCCACAGTGTTTCAAAAGTCTTCTTTTTCAAGGTTGTGAAGTCAGGATTGTGTGGTAGAGAGTTAAGGACCAACTGTTTTATGTTTAACTCTTTACCAAAAAACAAAATTTCAGAATTGCCAAAGTTGAAAGCATTTGCAGATGACAGTTTAAAAGTTACTCAAAACCTGAATTTTTCTTTCAAAGGGTAGAAAACATTGTGTGAAAACTAAATGAGAAAATGCTGATTACCAGTATTTTTTCCTTTTCCACAATGTTTTCAAGTCTGGGTTCTTCTTTATGATCGTTAAAAGTCGAGATTGTGTGGTAAAGGGTCAATTGTTAATCCATTTCATTCTCACTAGAAGCCCCAAGGGAACATTTCTCCAAAAACAGAAATTGCTCAATGCAGGCCCATCCATGCAATGTAATAAACAGGGATACTTGTTCATGATGAGCGTTTAGCACAGAGATCTGTCTTCTATTATGTCTAAGATTTGTTTTACTTTTTACAAGACAGCAAAACTGCTGATTTGTCAAAAACATTGTAGGAAAGTCATATGCTATGTGCATGTTAAGCAGAAGTTGCCAGCTTGTAACGTTAGAAGTTTAACCCTTTAACACACAATCCCAAGTTTCAACAACCCTGGTGGAGAAGACCTTAAATTTGAAGACATTATGGGAAAAGAAGAAGTGCTGATAAACAGCATTTTCTTAATTTTCCCACAATGTCTCTTACCCTATCACTGATAAATTCCATAATTTGAGCAGCATTTGTCTTCTGCTAGTGCTATCAATGCAGACGTATTTCTTTGTGCGGTAAAGAGGTAATCTTCAGGAGGGCAGACAGACACTCTTCTTTCAAATAAAGTGATTTTTTTATGAGTTGGAAAGTTATTTATCACCCCAGTTTGTTTGAGAACAGATAAAATATAACTGTGTCAATAGAATTCACTGTTTGACGATAGCAAAAGGAAACTGGTTGTTTAATAGACTAGCATTGAAACCTTTGTTACAGTGCCAATGGACGAAATGGATATTCTCAGTTTATACTACAAATGAGCCATGCTCTGTGAAAAGGGGGCTTAATGCATTTGCAAATAGTACCGACCCAAGTCAGCCTGCGCAGTCCTCCCAGGCTGACTGGGCTGAAACTTTACGCTATTGGTCAATTTTCTGTTTTTCCAAAGACCAGTCTATCTCATGATTAAGTAGATTGCTAAAAAAAGGCTATTATGGATCCATACATTATGTGATGGCTTTATAGGTATAATGCATCATGGAGATGCATTAAGCCCCTTTTTGCCAGAACATGGCTAATCAATTCAAATATTTCCCTGTCAAAGCTGTTATTATCAGAATATACGACAGAGTAGTGGACAGTGTAGATCAAGAACAGAGTGCACAGGCTGCTCAATCTGATCCTGATCTACACTGTATGAGTAATTTTATCCTAGTTGAGTGCTAAAAAGGTTAACCCATTAGGACCACGAAGACTTGATTTGCATTTACCTTTACAGGTGATTTGAAGGAAAGTGATTATTTGATGAATAGGAAAGTGTCATTATTGAATTATTTGGAAAACCAAATGGTTTAGCCAATCAGAAACTGTGTTACTTTCAAATTTAGAAAATTCTGGAGAACAAAACTAAGACAAGAAACCTAGGAAATGAATGGTGAATAAAGGAAAATTTGTGAGGACTAATTGATTGAAATTTCAAATAATACATTTTAACAATCCAAAGTTTTCTTAAAGAAAAAAAACATGTTGTTGATCTTTAAGTGCCTTAAAAGAACTAAAAGAAATATAACTGAACTGTGCTGTGGGTCCCAAAATTTAAGTGAAATTTGATACATGTACATGACTGCTAATAGATTAAAGCAACTGTAAAGTAGACTTTGATTAAAGAAAAAGGATTTTTAGAAGAATGTTAGGATTTGTTAAGACAAAACCAAGATCTTCAGTGAGGAGGAAAATACCATCTAAAAGATTACAATGACTGAGTTTCAAACTTGTGAGCTTCAAAATCATAGGAAGGTGATTCTACCAGCTGGGGTATCCATGTCATTGTTGACCATAATATTATTTAACCCTTTCCCAAACAAGCCCTGGTTTTCACGTGCCTGCAGTACAATTCTTTTGAAAACACTGTGGGAAAAGGAGAAATTGCTCGTAACGAGCAATTTCTCCTTTTCCCACAGTGTTTTCTACCCTTTTTTAGAACTTTCTGCCATTTTCATCAAATTTAAAATTGTCGTCTGCAAACTCTTTCAATTTGGACCAGTCCAGAATTTGTCGTTTGGGAAAGGGTTAAAATGCATTTCTATTGTAATTGATTGTCATTCATTTGGTGATAAATGTTAAAAAGCAATATCCAACTTTCTTTTCATAGGCCTTATCAGGACTTTTTTATATTACAGACAACTAGAGAAAAGCAGACAGTGGTTATAGAGAGCAAAGAAAACAGTGTAGCAAATAGAGGAATTTCTACGCTTATCCTTACAAATTCTGTATTTGTCCCAGTTGACTTTCTAAAGTCATCTGGTTTTTGGTGCATCAAAAAAGCTTGTAACTTCATGAATTTAACAAATTGAATACATATATCAAATCAAAGGACTCAAAGTCCTGGAAAGCGAATTTGTGGAGTAGCTTTAAGCTGTAATCTGATGCAATAAAAAACTAACATTACATGCAACATATCTGCAGTCATTTTAAAATGGAATTAGCAAGGGCAAGGAAAGTCAAAATTGTTCTGCTTAGCGGGCCGTGCAGTGACTTATTCTATTACTTAAGGAGTGGTATTTTGATCCGTCAATCTTACGAAGATTTTTGATGGTATTAGAATTCGGAATTAATATGTATACACACGTTAGACAGTATAATTATATGGTAGTGACAAAAGTGAGGTCGAGGTGTATTAGCTAAAACTGAAAGTAGAATGGGCACCATCGTGAATGAGAGTATATTTCGTTCAGGTCAAACCGATATCATAGTACAGTGTGAGCGCGCATGCGTCGTTACGCATGATGTATTTAGTTCCGGCCAGAACGATCACAGTAAGCAGATTTCCTATACAAATCCGCTAAAAATACTACTGTTTGTATCTGTCATTCTTAGTTCTTTACCACAGGAGGAAATTTGTAGAAAAGTCCAATTTGAAAGCATTTGTAGACAACAGATAAAAGGTAGCTCAAATGACGAAATTTATTCTTGATAGGGTAGAAAACGTGGGAAATGGAGAAAATGCTTGTTACCAGCATTGTTTCTTTTTGCAACACTGTTTTGAAAAGCCATCTCTCTCAGGATTGTTAAAACTCAGGATTGTTGGCAAAGAGTTGAAAAAATGCATTGCATATAAACAAATTATACTGTTCATCCTATTTCTGTCATTTTTATGAAACTGCCATTTGCATTCCCTCAAAGTTCCTGTGCTGTCAAAAGCTGATTTATGAATCTAAGAATTAAGCTTGAGTTGACCTATGCCCCTATATTCAACTTTCATTTCCACAATGAAATTTTCGATGATATCAAGAAGTTATGAATTTGAATCCATTTGCAGGGACATAGCTGCCTGTGCACAAAAACAGTCGCAATTACTTTGCAAAAAAAGAAAAGAAGATACTTTTACTTCACTCTTTAACACACAATCCCAGGTTTTAACAACCTTGAAAGAAAAGCCTTTTGAAAACATGGTGGGAAAAGGAGAAAATGCTGGTAACCAGCATTTTCTCCTTTTCCAACAATTATTTGTACCCTTCCAAAAACAAATTTCAATTTTTGAGTCACATTTATTTTGTCGTCTGCAAATGCCCTCAATTTGGATTAGTCCAAAATTTTGTTGTGTGGTAAAGAGTTAAAGAATGTCACCAGAGGCCATCAAGTAATTAATACTTGGGATTGTCTGGTAAAGGGTTAAAAGAAAAAAAAAATCAAAATCTAGTTGTAAGGTACTTTAAGACTTTTCGTGAAAGTTTTTATACCAGTATCGGGATAGATTTTTAAATAAATTGCTTTAACCCTTTACCACACAATCCAAAGTTTTAATGACCCTGAGAAAGAATCCTTGTGAAAACATAGTGGGAAAAGGAGAAAATGATGGTTGCGTTTTCTCCTTTTCCCACAATGTTTTCTACACTATAAAAGAGAAAAAACTCTATTTTATCCACTTGAGATTTGTCATCTGCAAATCCTTTCAGTTTGGATGTCATTTTGTAAAGGTGAAGAAAAGAAGTTTTGTGGACCAGCTAACCTTCTACTGCACAATCCCAAATTTTAATGACCCTGGGGAAGAAGGCTTTTGAAAACATTATGGGAAAAGGAGAAAATGCTAGTAACCAGCAGTTTCTCCTTTTCCCCACAATGTTTACCCTGTTAAAGACAGAAATCATCATTTGTTCTATTACCTTTTCCCACAGTGTGTTCTACCCATTCAAGGACAAAAATCGTCATTAGGGTCACCTTCAATTTGTCTTCTGCAAATGCTTTCAGTTTGGACTAGTCTAAAATTTTGTCGTTTGGTAAAGAATCAACTCTTTACCACATGACAAAATTTAAGACTGGTCCAAATTGAAAGCATTTTTAGATGACAAATGTGACTCAAAAATCAAAATTTGTTTTGGGAAGGTTAGAAAACATTGTGGAAAAAGGAGAAAATGCTGGTTACCAGCATTTTCTCCTTTTCCCACAATGTTTTCAAAAGCTTTCTTTCTCATGATCGTTAAAAGTCAGGATTGTGTGGTAAAGAGTTAAAAGACAAAAATGATGGGTTGGCAGATTTATAGCAGGTATGGTTACATTGAGAAAAGAAATTATAAAGTAATACATTATAGGTAAAACAAAACACCATTGTATGTGTAGAAATGAATTCTTTTTTCTTCATCACCTGCTTTATTTCAATTGTTGGTATAATCTAAGATTAAACTTCATGGTAATGGGTGAACCCATACCACACAACCCAACGTTTTAGCGACCCATAGGAGGAAGGCTTTTGCAAAATGTTGGAGAAAAGCAATGCTAATTACCACAATTTTTTTTGTAGAATATTTCAAAGAAAAAATTCAGTCACCTGGGACATATCTAATTTGTTAATGCTTACAGTATGGACAAGTCTAAAATTTTGTCTGGTAAAGAATTAACTCTTTACCAAACGACAAAATTTAAGACCAGTCCAAATTGAAAGCTAAAGCAGACGAAAAAATAAATGTTACTCAAAGGTTGAAATTTGTTTTGGGAAGAGTAGAAAACATTGTGGGAAAAGGAGAAAATGCTGGTAACCAGCATTTTCTCCTTTTCCCACAATGTTTTCAAAAGCCTTCTCTTGCAGGGTCGTTAAACATCGGGATTGTGTGGTAAAGGATGAACCCTATACCAAACAATCCAAAGTTTTAATTACTCTCAGAAAGAAGGCTTTTGAATACATTGTGGGAAAAGGAGAAAATGCTGATATCCAGCATTTTCTCCTCTTCCAACAATGTTTTCTGCATCAAAAACAATTTCAGTCATTTGAGTCACATCTAGATTGTCGTCTGCAAGTACTTTCAATTTGACAGATCTAAAACTTTGTTGTCCAATGAAGTTAACCCTTAACCGTACAATCCTGACTGTTAACGACCATGAAAAAATGGCACTTTAAAATATAGTAGGAAAAGGAGGAAATTCTGATGACCAGAATTTTCTCCATTTCCCACAATGTTTTTTACCTTTCCAGAAACAAATTCTAATTTTAGAGCCACAGTTATTTTGTCGTCTGCAAATGAATTCAATTGGAAAGATCTAAAACTCTGGCATGTGGTGAAGAGATAACTAACTCTTTAACAACCAACAAAATTTTGGAATGGACAAAATTTAAAGCATTTGTAGTCAACAAAATAAATGTTACTACAATGACAATTTTTGTGTGTAATAGAGTAGAAAACATTGTGGGAAAAGGAGAAAATGCTGGTCACCAGCATTTTCTCCTTTTCCCATAATGTTTTCAAAAGGCTTCTCTCTCAGGGTAGTTAAAACACAGGCTTCTTTGGTAAAGGACTAAAAGTATTTCTTGTGCAAATAACAACTATATCGTGCATTCGTTTATCATCTTTGTGTAAACAGGAAAGTGCTGATAATGAACTTCAAACGGAAGCGAGTCAATACGGCAAAAATACAAGTATGGGACACATGATTTCAATTCGGAATTTTAAGTCGGCAGTATGTGACCAACAGCATGCAATATTTACAGTGGATTCAAATGATTCATTTTACAAGTAACTAAGATATATGGGAAATTTTATGGAAAGGAAGAGCAGTTATTGGTGCGATAGTGTTGTATTGAAATGTGTATGAGATAATACTGTGGGGAAAAAACCATGGATTTCCGAGCCCTTTTTGGGTACCGTCACAAGGCAGGAATGCCCAGGAAAAAATCTAGAAGTTTTAGTTTGCCTGAGAATCATTATATACCTCGACAGGCAAGTATAATGTTTTTTTCCAGAGTTATCTGAATATTTTATGAGTCAATTTCCATGAGAAAAAATGATATGCACTATTTCAGTGATACATTCTGTAGATTTCCCCCTGCAAAACTATGACCCATGCTCTGTGAAAAGGGGGTTTAATGCATCTGCAAAAAGTATCGCCCAGGTCAACTTGCACAGTCTGCGCAGGCTGACCCGAGTCAAAACCTTTTGCCTCAGGTCGATTTTCTGTGTGACCAAGGATCAGCCTACCTGTGTGACCAAGGCTCAGTCTGTTGGAAAAAATGGATTTTATGGATAAAGAATTATGTGATAACTTGGTTGGTATAATGTGTTACTGAGATGCATTAAGCCCCCTTTTGACAGAACATGGCCCAAATGGTTTTGAGGTGAACTGGAAGTAGAGTGGTCTTCTTTCAGTGAATGTGCAGATAAATATTATTTGCACTTCCAACTCCTCTCACTGTTCTGATATTTTGTGCAACTTTTAACTCTCTATCATATGACAAAATATAAGACTTATTTAACTTGGGGACACTTGCAGATCATTAACTGAGTATGACTCAAGTAGTGGTATTTGTCTGAGTTAACCCTTTCCCAAACAAGCCCTGGTTTTTATGTGTCTGCAGTACAAGTCTTTTGAAAACACTGTGGGAAAAGGAGAAATTGCTCATAACGAGCAATTTCTCCTTTTCCCACTGTGTTTTCTACCCTTTTGGAGAACTTTCTGTCATTTTCATCAAACCTAAAATTGTCGTCTGCAAACTCTTTCAAATTGGACCAGTCTAAAATTTATTGTTTGGGAAAGTGTTAAAGGTTAGAAAACATTGTGGGAATACAAGAAAATGTTGGTTAGCAGGTGTCATTTTTCCAATAAATACCTGTCTGATTTGGGTATTCTGGGTACAGAACTGGACTACTTTTCAAGGCGGCAAAATCAATGCAGGGAAATTCAAAATAAAATGCTATGTTTACTCACTAAAATGCAACCTGGTATGATTCATCCAGCCTTGGTTATGTTGCATATAACCCATCCACCAGTCACTTAGCCCATATTAGCTTGGGAAAAATGCCTGGTTTAAGCCCAGCATGGTGGGGACGTCATTTTTCATTGACAGTCTGTTGCACAAATCCCTGTTTCCCCATGTCTATATTTAGAAATTGTATAAAGAGATTTGCAGTAAACAGTGGTATTTTATAAAATTATCTTTTCTGATTGAAATTATTATACTTTTATAAAAGTTGTAGCATAAAACTGGCTTGATTTTTCCACAGTAATATTTTTTATAGCCATCTTCGGCATGCCATTTTCAGCAGCAATTTACGCACCGCTTAATATTTGTCCTGTACAGGATAGTGATGCGTCATAGCAGACAGGTCTATTCTTAGAAGAATATGACATGCGCTGACAACGTAACAGTCCTGTTTCATCATGACTTCTAAAACTTTGCAGGAAAAGGAGAACATGTTGATTTCTTCCTTTGAAAAAATATGTCACCATTGGAGCCAATTTAAGTCTAAAAAAGACTTACATTAGAATAAAAACAAGGTTTGTTGTGCTAAATGATTGATATGTCATGAAAAAAGTATGGTAGATAAGAAAACTGCACATAAATTAAGGTAAGACCTGTGTAATGCACTTCCGGTGAACATTGGGCAAAAATTCTAATTGGTAGTTAAATAAGGATAAATAAGGATTTATGCCGAAATAATATTTTTGCACATTTCTAATGGATCAGAAATTCCGTTTATGTCTATCTTGAAACTTTTTTTTGATACTTTTGTTTGTTTTCTAAAAAGGGAGGTAATTATTATCTCTTTTTCAATTGAGAATATAGCGGTTTTAAATTTATAAATGATAATTCAAAAAAGGAAAAAATGGAAAAAATGAAAAGGTGAAAGTAGTTCAATAATACTCATTTTTAATTATAGCTAATTTTGCAGGATGATATTTTAGTGGAAATAGCTGTTTTCCATTACACAGGTCTTACCTTAAGTAGATCAGATTTGAGTATAAAATTACAGCATAAAATTTACTTAATCCTTGCTGAAATGAGAAATTTTAGACTCTTTAAAATTGAGAGCATCTGCAGACATTAAATCTGAAAGTGGTACAAATGAAGTGGAGTTCTTTGACAGGATAGAAAACATTGTGGGAGAAGTAGAAAATGCTGGGACCAGGATTTTCTACTTTTCCCACAATGTTTTCAAAAGGCCTCTATTTCACAGTCTTTGAAACTCAAGATTGTTGGGAAAAGGGTTATTTTCAGCACACTTCAAACACTTATTTTAGGTAAACACTCTTTATAAATGTCTCTGTCAATAATGTTGCATAATTCATACCTGGTCTGCAAATAATATTTAGGACACTGAACTTATTACAACACAATCCTGTGTTTCAAAAGACATTGAGGGGGAAAGCTTTGGAAAACATAGTGGAAAAAAGGACAAATGCTTGTATCCAGTATTTTTTTTCCATTACCCACAGTGTTTTCTACTATATAAGTGACCTTAGCTAATTTTGAATCAATTCTAAAAGTGTTGTCTGCATATACTTTCGATTTAGAATAGATTAGAATTTGTCATTTGGGAAAAGGTTAACTTTTTTAGGGGACTTTTTTTGACTGTACTATGTTTTTTGCTTTCATGTCGAGCTGTGATTATTATTTTTTTTTAATTTGCTCTAGCTTTCACATTGGCTGATTTTAAAGAGCTTCTTTTATAGGGTCATTAAAACTCGAGATTGTGTGGTAAAGGGTTAAAGTCAAAATAGACAGTGCCAGTATTGAAAATAATTTATGGTTGTAGAAAAAGTTACTTTTCAAAAGGAAAACATTTAAAATAAACTACACATATAAAAATAATTGGACAGCTTTTGTTGAAAGAGCTTTTCACACACTTCCATGATGTTTATATGGCCTTTTGAATTGTATGCAGTTTAATATATTAGTGCAAGAGTTGACATGGTCAAGCAAATACTGGGGCCATGAATAAGTATGTCCTGTACAAGCATCAAGAAAAGATCAAGCAGAGCTCCAGATAAGAGGGAGTGATGGTATCCTAAATCCTTTATTTCTCCTCCAAACCCTATGTTGTGGGTATTCATTAGAATCACCTGGAAGAGACAATTCTAATGAGTACCCATAACATAGGGTTTAGTGGAGAATAGCTAATATTTTCAATTTTGAAACCAAAATCACTCCCTCTATCTGAAACTCTGATCAGGTGTTTTGAAATTTTAGAGCAGCTCATGTCCTCATGACCTTACATGTACATAAATTTAACCCTTTGTTACACCTGCACGGGTAGCTCATTGGTTACGTACCTGACTCGTAACCTGGTGGTTGTGTGTTTGATATCCGGCAAACTTTCTTTTTAGCTCACCTGAGCACGAAGTGCTCATGGTGAGCTATTGTGATCATGCTGTGTCGGTCGTCCGTCGTGTGGTGTGCGTCGTGCGTCGTCAACTTTTTACCTTGTGTACGCTCTAGAGGCCACATTTTCAGTCCAATCATCATGAAACTTGATCAGAATGTTTGTCTCGATAAAATCTCGGACGAGTTCGAAATTGGGTCATGTGGGGTCAAAAACTAGGTCACTAGGTCAAATCTTAGAAAAACCTTGTGTACACTCTAGAGGCCACATTTTCAGTCCGATCCTCATGAACTTGGTCAGAATGTTTGTCTTGATGAAATCTCAGACGAGTTCGAAATTGGATCATTTGGGGTCAAAAACTAGGTCACTAGGTCAAATCTTAGAAAAACCTTGTGTACGCTCTAGAGGCCACATTTTCAGTCCGATCCTCATGAAACTTGGTCAGAATGTTTGTCTTGATAAAATCTGGGACGAGTTTGAAAGTGAGTCATATGGGGTCAAAAACTAGGTCACTAGGTCAAATCTTAGAAAAACCTTTTGTACGCTCTAGAGGCCACATTTTTAGTCCGATCCTCATGAAACTTGGTCCGAATGTTTGTCTTGATAAAATCTTGGATGACTTCGAAATTGGGTCATGTGTGGTCAAAAACTAGGTCACTAGGTCAAATCTTAGAAAAACCTTGTGTATGCTCTAGATGCCACATTTTCAGTCAGATACTTGTGAAATTTGGTCCGAATGTTTGTCTTGATAAAATCTTGGACGAGTTTGAAATTGGGTCATGTGGGGTCAAAAACTAGGTCACTAGGTCAAATCTTAGAAAAACCTTGTGTACGCTCTAGAGGCCACATTTTCAGTCCGATCCTCATGAAACTTGGTCAGAATGTTTGTCTTGATAAAATCTTGGACAAGTTTGAAATTGGGTCATGTGGGGTCAAAAACTAGGTCACTAGGTCAAATCTTAGAAAAACCTTGTGTACGCTCTAGAGGCCACATTTTCAGTCCGATCCTCATGAAATTTGGTCAGAATGTTTGTCTTGATAAAATCTCGCACAAGTTTGAAATTGGGTCGTGTGGGTTCAAAAACTAGGTCACTAGGTCAAATCTTAGAAAAACCTTTTGTACACTATAGAGGCCACATTTTCAGTCCAATACTCTTGAAAAATGGTCAGAATGTTTGTCTTGATTATATCATGAAATAGTACGAAAATGTGCCATGTTGGGTCAAAAACTAGGTCACCAGGTCAAATCTAAGAAAAACGTGTATGCTTTAGAGGCCATATTTTCTGTCCAGTACTCCTAAAAGTTGGTCAGAATGTTTGCCTTGAAAATATCTCTGACTAGTTTGAAAATGGGTCATGATTGCTGAAAAACTAGGTCACTAGGTCAAATCTTAGAAAAACCTTGTGTAAGCTCCAGAAGTCACATTTTCTGTCTAATACTCTTGAAAGTTGGTCAGAATGTTTTTCTCGATTATATCTCAGTAGCATTTGAAAATGGGTCATGTGGGGTCAAAAACTAGGTCACTTGGTCAAATCTTAGAAAAACCATGTGTACACTGTTGTGGCCACATTTTTTGTTCAATACTCTTTTAAAGTTGCTCAGAATGTTTGCCTTGGTAATATCTTGGATGAGTTTGAAAATAGGTCATGTTGGGTCAAAATCTAGGTCACTAGGTCAGATCTTAGAAAAACCTTGTGTACGCTGTAGAGGCCACATTTTCAGTCCAATACTCTTGAAATTTGGTAAGAATGTTTGCCCTAATGATATCTTGGACCAGTTTGAAAATGTGTTATGTTGGCTGAAAAACTAGGTCACTAGGTGAAATCTTAGAAAAACCTAGTGTATGAATGACTCTCAGAAAGAAGCCTTTTGAAAACACTCTTTGAAAATGAGAAAATGCTGGTATCCAGCATTTTTTCCCTTTTTCACAATGTTTTCTACCCCTTTGAGAGACCAGTCCCACAGCTTGATCCACATATTATTTGTTTTATGCAGAAGGTTCAGACTGATGAGTTTAAAATTTTATTGTTTGGTAATACATATATCTCACAAGACGTTGGAAATTGGTTGTGCTTGGTCAAAAGGCTCAGGTGAGCGACTCCAGGGCCATCATGGCCCTCTTGTTTTGAAGATTGTTTGCCTCTCACCTCTGATGTATGTGTTAAAAGTAGTGATTTGGGAAGAAAATTGTGTCAGTACTGGTATGACAAAGCCAGGAAACACATGCATAGGTGCACTGACTGCTGTGATATGATCTAAGCAGTTAAAAACGGCATTAAACTCCTATACAAACTGCTATACAAACAAACTCTTTACTACACAGCCCAGAATTTAAATGATCCCAGAAAATAGGACTAATTTGTGGAGTCTGATCTTGGTCTACACTATCTGCAGAAGCAAGTTGGGTAAGCTGCTGTAAAGGGTTTTAACTCTTAGGTTGCATACCTCAACTCAAGTACCTTTTGTGGACAGTGTAGATCAAGATCAGACTGCACAGAATGTGCAGTCTGGTCTTGGATTGACATTGTCCGATAAGGAGATATTTTCTCAAGAAAAACCTTTGAAATGACTTTATTTGGGTTTTCACTATTGGCTTGACAGTTTCATTTAACTTATTTAGCAGCTAAAAGGTGCCCATAATCTTGGATTACCCATAATCAGAATGTATGGAATATTTATATGGGTTCAAATGACATTGTGGGTGTTTGTTTTATTGATTAAAACCCTGGGATAACCGCCTGAACATGACTCTTTGCAGCCTAGACTGTAATAGACGGCTTTCAAAAAATAATGTTGTGTGAAATGGAGTAATTGCTCATAGGAAGTAATTCTCCTTTTATCCACAGTGCTGCCTTCTCATTACCACATATACCTGATATACCACATGTGTCTCCTGTAAATAGTTCTGTTTTGTTGTCATTGGAGAGGTCATCAGACCTCTCCAACAGTGGTGAGACTGCCTCAGAAATTGCTGCCTAACTCCATGCTTTTCTGCGAAATTGTTCTGATACACAGTCTATTTCGTCATGGTTTTATAAATAAACCGAAATCAACACACTGAAGTAGGAAATAAACATGGTTTGTTTTTATATGACGGATTTCAAAAAGGATTTGTTAGATTGATTTGACTGCAAATGACCTTTCCAGTAGTTGTAATTTTTCATTAAACAAATAAAGCTACACACACACACACAAAAAAAAGATTTTCGTTAAAAAAGAGAACACCGCGGGAAAAGATCACGCGACTTGAGTACATAGGAAGAAGGTCACGTGTCTGTCATGTAATGCATAAGAGGTTTCTCTCTTCTACACAGCGGCAATCATATAATGCCTTACTGATTTGTTTACATGTACCAAAATGTATTGAAATTAAAAGCGATAAACTAGTTGAAAACATTGATGCTGACCTCTCCTGGCTTCTTTTTTAATGAAGCCAACTTGTTTGTTTTAGATTAGGGATGGCTCAAAGTAAGCCAATATAATAGTGGGTTGACTCTATACTAAATAATCTTGTGTTTTAACAACCCAGCGGAACAATTCTAATGAAAACATTTGTAGAAATGGAAAAAAATGCTGTGTTTTTTGTTCTTTCGCAAAGACAAATTCACTTTTTTGAGCCACACTTAACTCTTTACCAACTGACATTTTAGATTTAACCCTTTACCACACAATCCCGACTTTTAACGACCCTGATAAAGAGGCCTTTTGAAAATATTGTGGGAAAAGGAGAAAATGCTGGTAACCAGCATTTTCTCCTTTTCCCACAATGTTTTCTACCCTATCCAAAACAAATATCAATTTTTTGATTCACATTTGTCGTCTGCAAATGCTTCGAATTTGGAAGGGTCCAAAATTTTGTCGTTTGGTAAAGAGTTAAGACTAGTCCCTGTTAACTCTTTACAAAACGACAAAATTTTAGACTCATCCAAATTGAAAGCATTTGCAGACTACAAAATTGATGTGACTCAAAAATTGAAATTTGTGTTTGGAAGGGAAGAAAACATTGTGGGAAAAGGAGAAAATGCTGGTTACCAGCATTTTCTCCTTTTCCCACAATGTTTTCAAAAGGCCTCTTTCTCAGGGTCGTGAAAACCTGGGATTGTTTGGTAAAAGGTTAAAAGCATTTGCAGACGACAAAATAAATGTGAATCAAAACTTGAAACCCACTTTTGAAATGTAAAAATCATTGTGGGAAAAGGAGAAAATGCTGTATGCCAGCATCCTCTCCTTTTCCCAGAATGTTTTCAAAAGCGGCTTTCAAAAGGATTGTATGGTAAATGTGATGACTTGCTTGGTATCATGCATCACAGTGATGCATTAACCCTTTACCACGCAATCCCAACTTTTAACGACCCTGAGAAAGAAGCCTTTTGAAAACATTGTGGGAAAAGGAGAAAATGCTGGTAACCAGCATTTTCTCCTTTTCCCACAATGTTTTCTACCCTTCCCAAAATGAATTTCAATTTTTCTGTCACATCTATTTTGTCATTTGTAACTGCTTTCAATTTGGACCAGTCTAAAATTTTGTTGTTTGGTAAAGGGTTAAGCCCCCTTTTGCCAGAGCATGACTCCATTATAATATTTTAATGGTAATTAATTAGTATGTCTATAGTTTCGTTTTTATAGAGATTTACAATTACCATATGTAACTAACTCTTTACCAGACAGGTCAAAACTTTGAACCAGTCCATTTGCAGAATTTGCAGATATATATATATATCTTTATTAAAGTCTCATTCATATACAAAGCAAAGTTAAAATACATTTAGAAACAATTCCAGGAAAAAAATATATGACCATTCTACAAAAGAATTATAAGAGACTAGTATTTAACTCTTTACCACACAATCCCAATTTTTAACGGCCCTGATACAGAAAGCTTTTGAAAACATTGTGGGAAAAGGAGATAATGCTGGTAACCAGCATTTTCTCCTTTTCCCACAATGTTCTCAACCTTTCTCAAAACAAGTTCTAATTTTCGTGTCACATGTATTTTATATCTGTCATTTATAGCGTAGAAAACATTGTGGGAAAAGGAGAAAATGCTGGTAACCAGCATAGTCTCCTTTTCCCACAATGTTTTCAAAAGCCTTCTTCTTCAGGGTTGTTAAAAGTTGAAATTGTGTGGTAAAGACTTAATCCTTATTATGATAAGAATACCTTCTGACCCTGCAAAATGTGCAGATCAGGATCAGACTGGATATTGGTTTTTTTGATCTGCAAAGTCTGATATGTTGAGATACTCTTCAGGTTTTGAAAATTGCCAGAGATGGAATATTTTCATGGAGGTAAAATGTCTGTTTTATTTGCATAACACAGTAAGGATGAATAAGTTTAATCCTTTCCAAAAAAACCCAAATTTTAGACCCTTCCAAATTGAAAACATCTGCAGACAACAAATTTGAAAGTGGTACAAATGACATTAAGTTGTTAGACAGGGTAGAAAACATTGTGGGAAAAGGAGAAAATGCTGGTTACCAGCATTTTCACCTTTTCCCACAAGGTTTTCAAGCGGCTATTTCCTCGGGGTTGTTAAAACTTGGGATTGTGTGGTAAAGAATTAATCCTTAACAAACGATCTCTTGTTTTTATGAATCTTGGTACGAAGGCTTTTGAAATTTTGTTGGTACAAGAGAAAATAGTGGAAACCAGCATTTCTCCTTTTTTCACAGTGTTTTTTTTTTCTTTTCAAACTTGTAGTAGACAAATCCTATCATAAGAGCCAGATTTACATTTTGTCTCCTGCACTTATTGCTTATGATACAGACTGAGAGTCTTAATTTCTGATGTCTGGTAAAGAGTTGAAAATAACCACAGACGATTGGTCGTGAATTATTGAAATATTTGAGGGATTATTCAGTTCGTTTTAATTTAGTAAACGATGTGTCGAGTAATGAACTAAAGACAAAACATAAAGGACATATTTATATCTTAGACAGGTAGGAAAATTTTGAATTTTGAAATACAGTCTGAGGGGATTATACAGATTCTTTCAAGCTACTAAACAATGTGTCCAATGTTCGACTCAAGACAAAACATAAATGACATAATTTCAAAGGCCCACTAGCAGCCAAATGTAAACAATTCAGAAATTAAAATGCAGGTGAATAAAATTCATACCATTTTAAAGTGTAGAAATTAACAGACAGACAGATGGAGTGAATGACAGACACAGACAGACAGTTTTTGAGTTCTGTGTCAATTGGTGCTATTTTATCAACTACCAATGACATAAGCTACTGGTTCTGTCATATACAGACAAGTAGACTGGGTGCGGAACAGGTTAACAAAGTTCAGATACTGTTTCAATGCCCACTTTCCTGATGCAGGCTACCGTGAATGGTCATACCTCGCTCTGATACCCTTAGGATTATTATAGTTCATGTGTCAGACTAAACAACCTACTCTTGACGAACATTGTCAGCTAAAGTTTGTTGTGAAAGGCTTATCAATAATTATCTGCCAAATCGAAAAAGTATGCAATGGATATAATCCCTATTATTGACCCTTTACAAAACAGTCCTGTTTTTTTCATGACCCAGGGAGAGAATGCTTTTGAAAACATGCTGGTCCAGTGTTTTATCTGTTTCCCAGATGACAAAATTTAAGACTAGTCCAAATTGAAAGCATTTGTAGATGACATTTCAGTGTGGCTCAAATGGTATAGTTTTTCTTTGACAGGGTAGAAAACATTATGGTAAAAGGAGAAAATGCTGATTAGCAGCATTTTCTCCTTTTTCCACAGTGTTTTTCAAACAGCTTCTTTCTCAGGGTCATTAAAAGGTGGCTTTAATGCCATAAAGGGTTAAAGGGACATTTGACCAGATTTTATTTTGCAAGCTTTTTAGATAATCTTAACCCTTTACCAAACATCAAAATTTTAGACTAGTCCAGATTGTCAACATCTGCAGCTGACAAAATAAATGTGACTGAATAATTGAAGTTTGTTTTGGGAAGGGTAGAAAACATTGTGAGAAAAGGAGAAAATGCTGGTTACCAGAATTTTCTCCTTTTCCCACAATGTTTTTGAAAGAGTTTGCAGACAACAATTTTAAATTTGATGAAAATGACAGAAAGTTCTCCAAAAGGGTAGAAAACACTGTGGGAAAAGGAGGAATTGCTCGTTACGAGCAATTTCTCCTTTTCCCACAGTGTTTTCAAAAGACTTGTACTGCAGACACATGAAAACCAGGGCTTGTTTGGGAAAGGGTTAATTAATATCCTGCTAAATAACTGAAATAAAACTTTCAAGCTGATAATAACCAAAATGTTGGTATTTCAAAGTTACAGGGGTTGGGAAAATATGTCCTTATCCAAAAGCGTAGATCCAAGATCAGATTGCACATTCTCTGCAGTCTGATCTTGATCTACACTTTCCAAAAAAGGTTCGCAAGTTGCGCTTAACAACCTAAGGGTTAATTCTAATACCACACAACTCCGAGTTCTAACAACCCTGAGAGGTTGACTCGAAAACATTATGAGAAAAGGAGAAATGCTGGTAACCAGCATTTTTTCATACCCTTTCACAAACGAATCAATCACGCTAGAATTGTCGTCAGCATCTCATGGTTTCTATTTGGAAGAGTCTCAAATTTTGTTGTATGGTAAAGAATTTATACGGACAAATCTACAATTTCACTGTCTGGATGCTGATTAAGTGAAACAGACATTTTCTCGTAGTGGAAAAAACCCTAAAAACTTAAATATTGAAATTTTGAGACTACACATTTTCCAGAATATCTGAGCATTTTGAATCGTGTAAGTCAAGGTCAGACCACATCATTTTATGTAGGCTGATCTTGATCTACACTGTGCATAAAGCATCCAGAGCAGCCCATTACAGTAAAAGGGTACAGCATGAATAAGTCCTTTTTCTATCCCTTTACCAAACAATCCCATGCTTTGACAAACAGCGGTAGAAGACTTTTGAAAATATTGTGGGAAAAAGAGAAAATGAAGGTAACCAGCATTTTTCTTCTTTTCCACAATGTTTTCTACCCTTTCAGTGACAAATCCCATCATTTGAGCCTCATTTAATTCATGCTGTCATTTTAGCTGATCTGGATCTACACTGTCTCATAAGCATTCAGAGCAGTCTAATGCAAAATAAGGGTTTAGAATGAATAAGTCCTTTCTCTATACAAACCTGAGTGCCTAAATACTAATGAATCACCCAATAAGTACCAGGAGGCCAAAAAAGGATATGCAAATTTCATTCACAACTTATCTAGTCTATTAAAATTATCAGCATGATACAGTTAGATCTATCACTTTTCAGTTGCGGAGGAGTTTTAAATATTTTATGCGCCAATTTCTTGACTTCATTCAGTTTTGCGACAGTCATATTAAAAGGCGAAGAAAATTCTTTCATTTAATCCTTTACCAAACAATCCAGAATTTTAACGACCCTGATGAAAGAAGGCTTTTGAAACATTATAGGGAAAGGAGAAAATGATAAAAACTAGCATTTTTCCTACAATTTTTTCTAATCTACCAAAGACAGAAATCATTTTCATCTACATTTAATTTGTCGTCTGCAAAATGCTTTCAATTTGGTTGAGTCCAAAATCTTGTTGTCACTGAGCTAACTAGGATATAATTGCCTCTGCAGACCAAGATCAGACTGCACATAACATGCAATCTGATCTAGGATCAAGATTTAACGCTTCTTTGCCAGATATTTTGATTAAAAAAAGGCTTTAAATTTGCAATATCTGCAACTTTAGTTCCCTCTGAAAATGTCCATTTCACATATGTAACCATTTACCATCCCCATTTACAATCCCGAGTTTTAATGATCCTAAGGTAGAAGGCTTTTGAAAACATCGTAGGAAAAGAAGAAAATGCTGGTAACCAGCATTTTCTCCTTTTCCTACAATGTTTTCTATACTTCCAAAGAGAAATTTCAGTTTTTTAGTCATTTTTGTCGTCTGCAAATGCTGTCAATTTGGACAGGTTTAAAATGTTGTTGTTTGTTAAAGTGTTAACAATATATGAGTTAAGTCTTAATTAAAGATGGACATAGCATACTCTCCTTTTCTCACAATGTTTTTTTATCCTTCAGAAAACACACTGGGGTGAAAGGTTCAAGGCAAATATTTAAACCAGCCTTTAAGCATTTTAGCTCCCTGGAACGTAAAAATTTAATGCTGTATTGTTAGTTTCACATTTTTGTCTGCCGTAACGCATCTTGATCGTATAAAAGTGACACCCACCCATTGCATTATGATGGAGAATATGAAATATTTGTGTAATAGGACTGTGTAATGTTTACCTTGATGTTAAATTTGAATGTTTTACAAAGGGATAACCCTCCATGTTTGTTTGGTAACGTTCGAACAGTTTGAATAGATAGGTTAAGAGAAAATCACTGTGGACTGATAATTTGATACTCTCAGTACTTTTAGAGTGGTGATTTGGAAAATTTATAAATTTTAGGAGGAATTTTTTTATGAAAAGTGATGGACTAACATGTTCTTTTTTCAAAAGAGAAGGAGACTAAATAACAGCATGGTGGGTGTATGACATTTAAATTTGATGGATTCCCTCCAAAAATTTTTGGGCTCTAAAAAGCTGTCTCAGTTTCTTGCTAATACTGTGATTCTGATTAGATCTGTACATTAATTTGTTAAATACTCAGTAATATTACGTACAAAATTTATTTCTTTACCAGACAACAAAGTGTTGAACATGTACAAATTAACCCCTTAACCAAATGACAAAATTTTGGACTTGTCCAATTTGAAAGCATTTGCAAAGACGAATTGAATGTGGCTCAAATGATTGAATTCATCTTTGGAAGGGTAGAAAACATTGCAGAAAAAGGAGAAAGTGCTGGTAACCAGCATTTTCTCCTTTTTCTCACAATGTTTTCAAAAGGCATCTTCCCTCAGGGTCGTTGTGTGGTAAACGATTAAAAGCATTTGCAGAGAACATATTAACTCTTTACCAAACTACAAATTGTTAGACTTGTCCAAATTGAAAGCATTTGTAGACAACAAATTAACTCTCTCACTACTAGCTCAAAGAAATTCTGTTTTTTTTTTCAAGGTCTAAAAGATTTCCACTGCTACTGAATATGAATTACATCATAGTCTAGCATCTGGTAACAAATGGTGTAGATCAAAGATCAGACTGCAAGTTCTGTGTAGTCTGATCTTGATCTACACCATCGGCAAAAGGTACTAATGTTGTCATCAGTAGTGAAAGAGTTAAATGTGACTCAAAATTGAACTTTGTTTTTGCAAGGGTAGAAAACATTGTAGGAAAAGGGAGAAAATGCTGGTTACCAGCATTTTCTCTTTGGCCACAGTATTTTCAAAAACCTTCTTCCAGAGGGATGGTTAAAATCTTGGATTGTTTGGTAAAGGGTTAAATGAAATAATAATTTTGGTGAAAAATTTTAGGAAAGAAGATTAAGAATTGATTTTTTGTAATACTTGTTATACACAAAGCTGAAAAATAGGTTAGGAAAACAAAATGTTTCAGTAGACAAATTGATTGCCAAAGTATTTTAGCTCAAAACTGAACTGATTACTGGACACTAATTTCAGACATACTCCTTGTTTCTGTCACAAATCCTTTGCAGTCTCCTTTGTTAACAGCAAAGCCATGTCGTACATAATTTGTCTCAAATATAAGAAGTTTATTAATGAATAAAAAGACTACTTTCTGTCAGTAGATGAAGCCTTAATATAAAGCCCTTTTGGACCAGATTGATCACAAAATCTTTGACAGTGTAGAACCAAGATCAGACTGCATTCTGTGCAATCTGATTTTGCATCTGCATTGTCAGCAAAAGCACAATATGCAGTTGGTTGCTTGCTAAGGGTTTGGGGGATGAATTGCGGAAATGGGTTTTTGTTAAATCGTAAACTGTTTTACAGCTGTCACAGTGACATGATTGTTGCTTTTAAATGACTTGTTTATGTGAATGCTGACTTTATAAGTATCTTTACAAATATGTGTTCCCTAAATTTGATCATCTGTTTTGGTTTTCTCTTATAAGGAGTGATAGTAAAAGCCAGAAGGACAAGTGGAGAACAAGGCTTCATCTTATATAACCCTTTACCACATAAACTCGACTTTTAACCACTCTTAAGAAAAGGAGCCTTTTGAAAACATTGTGGGAAAAGGAGTTAATGCTGGTAAGGATTTTCTCCTTTTCCTACAATGTTTTCTACCCTTCCCAAAGCACATTTTGATTTCTGAGTCAGATTAATTTTGTCATCTGCAAATGGTTTCAATTTGGACTTGTCTAAAAATTTTTTGTTTGGTAAAGTGTTGATTGGAAAAAAAAAAATGAGGGAAGAGTACCACATTTGCTTGTAATTGACCTTTTACCTGTGATGTTTTTATTGATGGATTTTCTGCTGAGGTGAAAAGTTGATACACTTGTATTGGTTGTATACAGTTATCTCATTTTCTCATGGGCCAGTCTGCAGACCTCTGAAAAGCTAAAACAACACACACACCCCTAAAAAAAAGAAACGCTGAACCATCACTGAAAAAAAGACAGATAAAAAAAAAATGACAAAACTGGATAGTTACTTCTCTTTGCATATAATGTCTCAAATTGTCACGATAGTTTCAGATTGCAGAGGCATCAAAAGGTACATGCATGAAGGAAAAGGGGGCTTAATGCATCTGCCAAAAGGAATCGACCCAGGTCAGGCTGCTAATGCCGGTTTTATTATAGAAGTAAACAGTTGCACTGCTGATGCCAGTCTTGGTCCTAGATTAAACAGCAAGAAATTAGGAAAAGTTTGATGTATGTTCCACCCATAATTAATTAGCTTACCATAATATATAAATATATGTGTTTTAATTTCAGATATGCCACCATCCAAGCTGTACCAATCTGAATGAGAACAGACCTATGTTACTGTGTAAAGAATGTGATAACAACATACATCACCAAACACAATACAGCGGCCATCTTGTCCTTGATATACCAAAGAGGAAAAGTAGTAAGTAATGATTCACATATACAGACCACCCTCAAGCAATTTAGGTAAGGGGTGCTGGGTTGGAATCGGGTTTCGTATTCACCAACCAGTCTTAAGAGTATTATTAGTCTTATTCTAGATTCAAGATTTTCAAAATTTGACAGTATCACAACTTCTGATTGGCTAAACCAAATGGTTTAGCCAATCAGGAGTTGTGTTACTGTCAAATTTAGAAAATTTTGGAGAATAAGACAAAGAATGTTCTGAGGAATGGTTGTTGAATAAATACCCAGGTTGTCTGTTTGTTTGTCCAAGTGTCTATCCACTGTGTCTATAGATGCAATTTTGTGTCCATTCCTTCTAGGTTTTACCCAGTTTGGCAGAACATGATTTCAGTCATATCTCGGCAACAGCTGAAATATTCATGTATGTCCTTGGATTCACCAGTCCTAGGCTGGGGCTCTGAGGTGTCTTGCACAAGAACGCTCCCAGGTAAAACTCAGTGCTTCCAGTGAGGCTTGAACCTTTGGCCTCTAGGTTACGAGTCCTACACTTTACCACAGGACCAGGTCAAAAAAATAAGGAAGCTGCATGTACATACTCATAGTGACATGTTCGTACGGGCAAAGCCAAGGTGGACATTTATGCTTTGGTGGGATGTAGATTTAACCCTTTACCACACAATCCTGACTTTTAACGACCCTGAGAAAGAAGCCTTTGAAAACATTGTGGGAAAAGGAGAAAATGCTGGTAACCAGCATTTTCTCCTTTTCCCACAATGTTTTCTACCCTTCTAAAAACAAATTTCATTTAATTTGTTGGCTGCAATTGCTTTCAATTTGGACTAGTCGATAAAATTTTGTTGTTTGGTAAAGAGTTAAATAATACAAATTCAAGAACTATTTGATACAAAGTTTCTGACATTTTAGATTCAAATTGAGACTGCATTTATGTGTGTAGTGCTTTAAACCTTTACCACAAAATCACGACCTCTAATGACCCTAAGAAAGATGCCATTTGAAAACATTGTGAAAAGGAGAAAATGCTGGTAACCAGCATTTCCTCCTTTTTCCACAATGTTTTCTACTCTACCGTAATCAAATTTCATCATTTGAACCGCACATCATTTGTCATCTCTATCTGCTTCCAATTTGGACAAGTCGGAAACTTTGCTGTCTAGTAAAGAGATAACCCTTTACCAAACAATCCTGACTTTTAACGACCCTTATAAAGAAGGGTTTTAAAAACATTGTGGAAAAAGGAGAAAATGCTGGTGACCAGCATTTTCTCCCATTCAAGGTTGATTTTCATAATTGGATCAACATCTATTTCGTTGTCTGCGAATGCTTTTAATTCGGATGAGGCTGAAATTTTGTGGTGTGGTAAAGAGTTAACTCTTTACCACATGACAAAAATGTAGACTAGCCCAAATTGAAAGCATTTGCAGACGACAAAATGACTGTGACTGAAAAAATGAATTTGTCCTGGGAAGGATAGAAAACATTGTGGGAAAAGGAGAAAATGTTGGTTACTAGCATTTTCTCCTTTTCCACAATGCTTTCAAAAGGCTCCTTTCTCAAGGTCGTTAAAAGTCAGGATTGTGTGGTAAAGAGTTTAGTGATGATTCTTGTTTCATTGTCATCTTATTATCACTGTCCTGATTACAGAGCAATTTTCAGCTCCAATATTGAGTAATGTTGTGGCAATTTACATGCAAATTGGATATTTTGTTGAGATGCCCAATATTGGTTCATTGCATGTCTCACTCCTATCATAGGCTTTGTTTTCCCTTAGGCTGGCAATGTACTGTTTGTTCGCATGGTGTTTAGCACCTTTTTCAACATTATTTCAGTGCACCTATCTGTGCTTTCTTGGATTTTCTTTAACCAGCGCCTTGCACAATATTCTTCTTAAGCCTCTGGCTGCTTCCAAAATAACCATCATGAAAACAATGATTAGCAGCCGAGAGAGGAATGAATCCTGTCATCATGGTTACCAGCATTTTCTCCTTTTACCACAATATTTTCAAAAGTCTTCTGTGGTATGGATGTCAAATAGACCACCTTTCTGACTTACCATGGGTTGTTTCTGAATACAGAACTTTAACTTTTAAAGCACCTTCACAACTATAGTTGCCTTTGAGGTCAGTTTTCTCCTTTTCCCACAATGTTTTCTAAAGGTTTCTTTCCCAGGATCGTTAAAAGTCGGGATTGTGTGGTAAAGAGTTAAGGGTTAACTGTATAATTACTTCTACCATGTTTTTCTCCCACACTTTTCAGATGAAAGAAACTCCAAGTTTGTTCATACAAATTCAACTCCCATGTTACAAAGTCGTCGCGACTCTGGGTTCTCCATAACTAGCATGGACGTGGAAGAAGCCGATGAAGGGCTCGATGAGCAAGACGGATCACCTCCAACAAACACAACCATTGCGGACAATGAGCCTAAACCAGCCTCTAGGTAATCAACTCTTTACAAAACAACAAAATTTTGGACTAGACCAAATTGAAAGCATTTGCAGATAACTAAATAAATATAACTCAAATGATGATTTCTGTCTTTGATAGGGTAGAAAGCATTGTGGGAAAAGGAGAAAATGCTGGTTACCAGCACTTTCTTCTTTTTCCACATTGCTTTCAAATGGCTTCTTTCCAGGATCTTTACGGATTGGTGAAGGATTTGGTAAATTCTTTACCAGATGATAGAATTTTGGACATATCCATATTGAAAGCATTCTCAGACAACAACTGTAGGATGCTTTAACCCTTTATCAGACGACAAAATTATAGCCTTGTCCAAATTGAAAGCATTTGCAGACGACAATTTCAATGTGGCTCAAATGGTGCAACTTTTCTTTGATAGGGTAGAAAACATTGTGGGAAAAGGAGAAAATGCTGGTTACCAGCATTTTCTCCTTTTCCCACAATGTTTTCAAAAGGCTTCTTTCCCAGGGGCGTCAAAAGGCGTCATTGTGCAGTAAAGGGTTAAATGATGGATTGTTTCTCTTTAAAAAACTTAAAGTAACCCTTTACCACACAATCCTGAGTTTTAACGACTGTGAGAAAGGGACCTTTTGAAAACATTGTGGCTAAAGGAGAAACTGCTGGAACCAGCATTTTCTCTTTTTCCCACAATGTTTTCTACCCTTTCAGACATGAACCCCACCATATGAGCCATGTCTGTTTTGTTGTTTGCAAATTTTTTTCAATTTGGACAAGTGTAAAATTTTGTCGTTTGGTAAAGAATTAAAACGCACTCCTTCTGGTTTGTTATAACATGACATTGATTTGTGAGCAGTGAACCTTTTAGCACACAATGCTTTATTTTATCAGTTCTAAGGAAGAAAGGTTTCAAAAACAGAAAGAAAGGCTGTTAAGCAGCATTTTCTCCTTTTTACTACCATTCGAAAGACAGACGCTATCATTATTTTGAGTGACGTGAATTTTTTTAAGTTTTATACGAAGTTACTGCCTTAACCCTTAAAGCACTGAATAAACCCAATGGACATTTTCAGTCTAGAATAAAACCAAGATGATTGCAATTTTGTGGTCATTTTTCATGTCTAGTGTCTCAGCAAAGTGGACAGTGTAGATCAAAGATCAGGCTGCACATTTTGTGCAGCCAGATCTTGATCTACACTGGCCGCAAAGGCAACTATAGTCGTGAAAGGCGCTTTAAGGGTTAAGTATGGATGAGTGTATGGATGAGTGTAAAATTTTGTCATGTGTTAATGGATGTCTCAGTGGTATGGCATTTTAATAAGAGAATCCTGGTTTGATACTGCCAGGGACATTATTTGTTGGAGGTCCTTTAGGCAAGGCACTGCACAGCCCTATTGTGGTACTGATGAAGGCCATGAAAGACGTAAATATGTATTCTGTTGCTGTATGTTGACTGAAATACTGTTGAAAGTAGGGTAAAAACCCCTACCTACCAACCAGTTAACCCTTCATCACACAAATCCCAAATTTTAACGACCTGTCTTTTGAAAACAATGTGGGAAAAGGAAAAGAATTCTGGTAACCAGCATTTTTTCCGTTCCCCATAATGTTTCCTAACAGAAATCATCTCTTGAACTACATTTATTTTGTGATCTGCAAGTGATTTCAATTTGATAAAGTCCAACATTTTGTTGTTTGGTAAAGAGTTAACCTTTTCCCAAACAACAAATTTTGGACTGGTCCAAATTGGAAGAGTTTGCAGACGACAATTTTAAATTTGATGAAAATGGCAGAAAGGTCTCAAAAAGGGTAGAAAACACTGTGGGAAAAGGAGAAATTGCTTGTTAAGAGCAATTTCTCCTTTTCCCACAGTGTTTTCAAAAGACTTGTACTGCAGACACGTGAAAACCAGGGCTTGTTTGGGAAAGGGTTAAAGAAATAATGTCATAACCCTTGTAGTGCTAAAAAAAAAATGAAATGGACATTCAGTACATAAGGTCTATAATATATTACATTCTAAAAGCTGCTTTTGTCAGAATATCTAGCAAAGAAGCGGACAGTGTAGATCAAGGATCAGACTGCACAGTCTACTTAATCAATTAAATCAGGCTTCAGCACTACAAGAGTTAAGCATGTAAGTGATTGCAATGTTAAAACTGCCCGTGTTTGTGTTTGCAATAATTGTAATGACATTTCTTGTGTCTTGGGATTTTTTTGGTTGTTAGGTTTATGGTGTTTAACACCACTTTCAATATTATTTCAGTTACATCTCATCAATCTGCGTACCTATCTATGCTTTCCTGGTGTTTCTCTTCCAGTATGTTGCACAATATTCTTTACCAAGCCACTGGCTGCTTTTCCTTATAGTAATTTTGGAAGCAATGATCAGCAGTGAGAGAGGAATCAGTCCTGTAGCAATGGCTATTCTCAGTCCTTCGAAAGGGATTGATGTAGCATGGAATGCATTGACCCTCTGGTTTCAAGCCCTGTACGTTACAGACTGCCTGTCTGTGGGGCTTGGCTCTTTATTTCCATTTAGAAAAGAAATCTCAAATTTGGTCACCAACAGATGCTTTCATTATTACCATTCCAGCAAAGAGTCACCAGAAATGGGTGAAGTAGAAAAAAAATTAAAGAGAAAGAAGGTTGTGAAAGCTAAAAGGAGACATACCACAGTAAGTACATGGCACTCCACTTCTTTTGTGTCTGCCATACTTTGACCACTGCATGATATTTTACTTCCTTACTCCCTGACCATTATTCACCGATTATTCTTAAATATGGACATATCTCTTAGAATGCTTCACATGTGAAATGGACATTTTAGCCAATGGAAAAGATCCAAGGGGGCCATAACTTGCTGAACAGTTAAGTTTCAAAATTCTGGAATTGGCCATTTTGATTGGTGGAGAAAGAACCTCTCGACCAATCAAACAGCTAGTTTTGGAATTTTGCAGTTAGAATTAAATTTGGAATGAGAAGAGAGTTACAGCCCCTTTATACTGTAATTACAAGGCTGTTTGTAATGTCTGAGTGTCTCACATGAGGATAAAGAACAATGTAGACCCAAGATTTTGCACCTCTAAGTTTATTTATCTCTCTACCAAATAACAAAATTTTAGACTTTTCCAAATTGAAAGCATTTGCAGAATGACAAATTAAGTGGGGTTCAAATGATGAATATTATTCCTTTAACCCTTCCCCAAACAAGCCCTGGTTTTCACGTGTCTTCAGTGCAAGTCTTTTGAAAACAGTGTGGGAAATGGAGAAATTGCTCGTAACGAGCAATTTCTCCTTTTCCCACGGTGTTTGCTACCCTTTTTGATAACTTTATGCCATTTTCATCAAATTTAAAATTGTTGTCTCTAAACTCTTTCAATTTGGACAGGTCCAAAATTTGTTGTTTGGGAAAGGGTTAAAGGGCAGAAAACATTGTGGGAAAAGGAGAAAATGCTCAAAAAAATGTTTTCAAAAGCTTTTTTTCTCAGGGTCGTTGAAAGTCAGGATTGTGTGGGAAAGGGTCGAATTTGCTACTTGTTTAAATTCAGCTGAAACCATATTTTATTGTCCAAAACTGCCTATCTTGTGTGAGACGTCCCTAGCCAGGATAGCCTTGAATATTAAGTCTTTTGATTTTTTTACTGTGAAAGACTGTCCATTTCATTTATTTGGTTTTCTCAGGGGAACTTTGGGCAAAAAAGTATAAAATTTTCTTCCTGTCTGTACCAAAAGACATCAAAAATCCTTTCTGTTCCCTTTCTATTTGGTTGTTTTTTCTCCTCCTGCAGATTCTTGAAGTCCAAATATTATACACTATATTTTCACCTCTAACCATTGAAGAGCCTTTCACAGTTATAGTTGTTTTTGTGGCCGGTGTAGATCAAGATCAGACTCAAAATGTGCCTGCTTTGTGGAGACATTCTGGACAAGAGCAACCCTGAAACTGCAATTGTTCAGAGTTCGAATTCACCGACCATTCTTTGTCTAATTCTCAAGAATTTTCCAGATTTGAAAGTAACACAACTTCTGATAAGCTAAACCAAATGGTACAGCCTATCAGAAGTTGTGTTACTTTCAAATTTAGAAAATTCTTCAGCCTAAGACTTAGAATATTCTTAAGAATGGTTGGTGAATATGAGCTGAAAGCGTCCATTAGATTCATTCGGCTCTCTAAGAGTCAACCCTTAAAGCACCAAATAAACCCAATGTACATGTACCATCTAAACTTAATATCCCGATAAAAGCAGTTTCAATATTGCTATTGTCAAGAATGTCTCAACAAGGCAGACAGAGTAGATCAAAGAAGAGACTGCACATTTTGTGCAGTCTGATCTTGATCTTCACTGGCCGCAAATGCAACAGTAGTTGTGAAAGGCGCTTCAAAGGTTAAGTACACCTATTATACACTTCCACATCTGTTGCTCATACTGTAGCATACATGATACAGGCCCTTCTCATTTGTTATTATCTGCTTTATCTTTTTTATCGCAATTCAAATAAAATTTGGAGGCACAAACTTATTCCATTTCTACATGTACAGTTTCAAGAGCTCTCCAACGTCTGGAAAAGTTTCTTGTTGAATCGCAATTTATTTCCCTGAAACAAAGTATCAGTAGAATTCTTTGATAAAATGTCCTTGTAGAATGGAGATAATCAACTTAACCCTTTCCCAAACAAGCCCTGGTTTTCACGTGTCTGCAGTACAAGTCTTTTGAAAACACTGTGGGAAAAGGAGAAATTGCTCGTAACGAGCAATTTCTCCTTTTCCCACAGTGTTTTCTACCCTTTTTGATAACTTTCTGCCATTTTCATCAAATTTGAAATTGTCATCTGCAAACTCTTTCAATTTGGACCAGTCCAAAATTTGTCATTTGGGAAAGGGTTAAAGTAGGTTCAAAATGTTTGAAAACAATGTGCAAAATATAAAATGCTAATAACAAACTACTTCTCCACTGTCCACAATATTTATTATGATGATTGATCAGCAATGTAAATACCCGGTAGCATGATAGAGGTTCAGTACAGGGTAATATGTTGTAATCGAGGATAGTTGACTTCCTCATCATTTTATGTTTGAATATGAGAGAGGTTTTTTTTTTTCCAAGAAAGTTATTTAACCCTTTACCACACAATCCAGAGTTTAAACGATCTTGAGAACGAGACCTTTTGAAAACATTGTGGTAAAAGGAGAAAATGCTGGTAACCAGCATTTTCTCCTTTTCCCACAATGTTTTCTGTCATTTTACAGACAAATTTCATCATATCTAATTTGTTATTTGCAAATGCTTTCAATTTGGACAAGTGTAAAATTTTGTCGTCTGGTAAAGGGTTAAATAGAGAAATTACCTACAAATTATTGTTGTTTGGAGGGGCTTTGCTTCAAGAAATAGCTGTTTGTTTGTGTGTCTAATCCTTAACCGTTCAAAATTGCATTTGATAAATCTACAGTCGTACAAATCTTTAGAAACATTGTGACTAACTTTAACATGAAATTCATCTATTAAAGAGTTGAAAACATTGTGAGAACAAGGATTTACCAGCATTTTCTCCTTTTTCCCACAATGTTTTCAAAAGCCTTCCTCTTTAGGGTCATTGAAGAAGAAAATTTTTGGTAATGTGGTAAATCTCTTTTGGTCTTAGATTCTACAAAGTCAAATGATAGAGCTAGTATCTTAAACCTTTACCACACAATCCCAAGTTTTAATGGTCCTGAGAAAGAAAGCTTTTGAAAACACTTGAGAAAAAGGAGAAAATGCTGGTCGCCAGCTCATTCTCTCACATTGTTTTCTAACCTTTCTAGGTCAAATCCCATCATTTTTGCCACATTTATCATTATCTGCCAATACTTTCTGACAAAACAGCTGTGAGACTGAAGCTACTTCGTCTTTAGTACTGACTAAAAATGGCTGTTTCACTTATTCAGCACCACACAGATTAAGAATGAAGTCTACAGTACTGTATTTCACTATCCAAATACTTTAGAAAAAAAAAATGCAGTTCAAATGTTAAATTTTCGAGCAGTGATAAAGTCATAGGTTAAAAATGTGTGCTTTAAACACAGTTTTCTCTGTGCTGGTCTTTGCTTGTCTTTATACTAACCAACCCCTAACAACCAATTAAATTCCAGGGTATTCGCAGCCATAGCGCTAGTGATATTTTCTTCGGAAATCAGGCTGGTTCAGATGACGACGCTGAGGACAGGAACCAGCAACATCGGTATAGTTATCATGGAAGCATTGATGAGCAGTCAATGATGGCCAGAGACCCATCACCTGTGCCGGGTACCAGTCAGGCTTTTCAGAAACCTGGAAAGGTGTGATCTGTGTTATGTGAAGTCTTGGCTTAGATGTAGTACATTTGTTTTGTTATGTAGTTCTTAAAATCACCATTTTGTGGTTAGCAACACAAGCTTAAATCCATGAATAAATTTCCCCTGGGTGCAGATTAGTCCACCTAATGTATCAGAAATATACTAATAAGGTAACCAATATACATTTGCTAATGCAGAAATGGCAAAAAGTCAGAAAGAATTACATATTGCACCAATCCCATAATTACCAACCATTCTAAATAGCATTTGCAGTCTCACTCTCAAGACTTTGCTAAATTCAAAAGTAATACAATTTCTGAAATTATGTTACTTTTTAAATTAAAAGTTGAAAGTAATTTAGAATGTTTAGTGAATACAAGCCCTGTTTTATTATTGTCCTTTTCTATGGTTAAAGTGCAAAACAGCTATGTTCTTGTCGAGTGAATGGTAGAAATATGAACACTCTAAATGAGGTAATAATCTAACTGTTCACTTCAAGACAGATATTGCATTAAATATTCATTGACTTGTGAGTCCTGTGGCTGGATGGAACCCATTTCCTAACAGATACAACTTATTACTCCCATAATGTAGACAACTTTAGAAAACATGGTGGGAATAGGAGATATTGCTTGTCATCAGCAATTGCTTTCTTTCTCCTTTTCTCACTAAGTTTTCCATGTCATCAAAATGTAGACTTCCTTTTTTTCAACTATTGCTCCTAAACATTCTGTTACTTGTCTTACTTATTTGCATGTTTTAAAAGGGCATATTAGGTAATGGGTTTGACATTTCTTAGAAATTTTGTACCTTCTGTTTCTCATTTAGAAGGCGCTTGTTTTACTGGTGCTTTTCCAGTTGTCATCATTTGTCTTTCTTGGATGTCAACAATTATCCTTATTTTTACCTTGGCTGTTTTGAAGAAAATGTCAAGGTATTGTTTTAGCCCTGTCTTCGTCTGTGTTATCATGTGAAAACTTTTGACATTTTATAATATCTCTGTTATTACTGAAGATATTTGCTTCAAATTTAGACAAGTTGTTAATAATCAAAAGGGCAACCTATACAGCAAGGGCAGGTAACTCTTAGTATTTTTGACAGAGTTATGCCCCTTTTTTGACCATCTGCAGCCATGCGTTGGCACCCGCATCCAGTACTCTTGTTTAGCTTGGATGATTTTGAAGAAAATGTCAAGGTATTGTCATGTTGTGGAAAAATTTTGACATTTTGTTATATATCTGACATGAATAAAGATATTTACTTCAAACTTGGACTAGCTGTTAAGTATCATATCCACACCAAATGCTCAGATAACCTTCAAAACACTTTCGACCATTAGGGTCCATTTTTAACTTAGAGCATACGAGCAGCTCGTAAAAGCAGCTTCAGAGGGGCTGTTGATACCCTCATGGGGTGTTCTTGTTTATTTGGAATATTACCCGTAAGTCAGTCTCTTGGTAATAATATTTGACTTTTGGCTTGATTTTTTTTTTGCAAGCTCAAATATTTTCAATGTAGTATTCTTTCACAGTATTACCCTTTTACCACCTCATTAACTGTTATGGGTGCTAATTGACTTTAGCTGTGGATGCATACATTCATTCATTATGTGGTGTTAAACGTTTATCACACAATCACAAGTTTAAACAACCCTGAAGTAAAAGACATTTGAAAACATTGTGGGAAAAGGAGGGCATTTCCTCCTTTTCCCACAACATTTTCTACCCTTTCTGTTAAGGATTCCATCATTTCATTTGTCATCTACAAGTGCCTTCAGTTTGGACCAGTCTAAAATCCTGTCATTGGGTAAAGAGTTAATATAGGGGAGATAAATCAAGTATTCTTAACTTTTTAAAGAGTAGGTGCTGATACCGTAGTTGTCTCATCACAATTCCTAGACAATAAAACATATCATTATTCAGTTCAGAATTTTTTGGGCGTTACTGAATGTGCTGGCCTTTGGCCTACTTTTTGGTACTGATAACAAATGAATAAATAGAAATTTGTGACTGGTCAAAAATGTAGACATGTTTATTTTAAGGGCCCCTGCCTATTTGCTGGCAAATTTACACTGTCTATCTTTTTTTTAAAGATATTTCTTGTTTGTTTCTTAACTTTTTGCCTATTGTCTCAAATCAGCTTTAATATCTGATAGATATACATGTAACCAGTCTATATTATAGTTTCCCTTTATCTATACACTTTTAAATATAACATGCTACTATTATAACTACTGATTTATAATCATTTAAACATACATGTAGCTGACAAAAGTACCTAATTCAATTAAAGTCTCTGTTGGATGGCAACATTTTACTCACAAACATTTTAAAACCATTGTGCAGACATCAAAATCAAACTTTCTATTGGATGACAAGATTTTACATTTAAACATCTTCAAATCAATTTGCACACATCAAAACTAACTCTCTACCACACAATCCTGAGTTTAAACAACCCTCGGGAAGAAGCCTTTTGAAAACATTGTTGGAAAAGGAGAAAATGCTGGTAACCAGCATTTTCTCCTTTTCCTACAATGTTTTCAACCCTATTAAAGACAAATTCCATCATTTTAGTCATGTCTTAACCCTTTACCAGACGACAAAATTTTAGCCTTGTCCAAATTGAAAGAATTTGCAGATGACAATTTCAGTGTGGCTCAAATGGTGCAAATTTTCTTTGATAGGGTAGAAAATATTGTGGAAAAAGGAGAAAATGCTAGTTACCAGCATTTTCTCCTTTTCCTACAATGTTTTCAAAAGGCTTCTTTCCCAGGGGCGTCAAAAGGCGGTATTGTGCAGTAAAGGGTTAATTGTCATCTGCTAATGCTTTCAATTTTGATAAGTCTACATTTTTGTTGTTTGGTCAAGAGTAGAACTCTATGTTGGATGGCAATATTTTTTCACTTCTACATCTCAAAACCATTTTGCATACATTAAATTACATATGGGCCAGATAATGAGATTTGTCTTTTACAGGGTAAAAAAGAGAAAGAAAATGCTGGTATTCATACTGCCCTACTGGCAGAAGAACTATTTAGTGTGGTTGAGTTTTAGCTAATCCCAAAATTAAACTTTATTTAATCTTTAATTTTTTAGACTCTATAATTTTATCTAAACAAGGAAGAGAAAGTTATGCTGTTATGTTTAATAAGGATTAAGTCTTAATCAGCCTGACCTGCATAATCCTTTGCAACCTTGTAACATTTTATAAAATTTTTAATGACTTTTTACAGACCTTCATGAAAAGATTTGTTTAACCCTTTAACAAACAATCTGAGATTTTAATGACCCTGAGGAAGAAGACTTTTGAAAAAATTGTGGGAAAATTAGAAAAAGTTAGTATCAGTATTTTCTCCTTTTCCCACTATGTTTTCTACCTTATGAAGGACAAATTTTGTCATTTGGGCCACCTTTAATTTGTCGTCTGCAATTGCTTTCAATGTGGACCAGTCTAAAATTTTGTTGTTTGGTAAAGAGTTAAAATACCTTGCTTTTATGAACCCTACGGAAAAACAGCTTATGAAATCATTGTAACCAGCATTTTCTTTTTATCCCACAATGTTTCCTAAAGACAGATTACATCATTTTGGCCACATTTTATTGAATATCTCTAAATGCTTCAAACATAGACAAGTCTAAAATTTTGTCCCCTTTTAACTCTTTACCACACAGTCCGGAGTTTTAAGGACCCTGAGGAGGAAGCCTATCGAAAACTTT
This sequence comes from Tridacna gigas, assembly GCA_945859785.2. NCBI lineage: Eukaryota > Metazoa > Mollusca > Bivalvia > Cardiida > Cardiidae > Tridacna > Tridacna gigas. The sequence continues at coordinate 16,763,624 of OX244041.2, forward strand.
GTTGAAAAAGGAGAAAATGCTGGTTAACAACATTTCCTTCTTTTCTCACAATGCTTTCTACATATCAAATACAATTTCTATCATTTGAACCACGTTAGATTGTCGTCTTTCAATTTGGACAAGTCTATATTTTTGTTGCCTTGTAAAGAGTTAAGGATTCCACATGTGTCACAGTACTTGACCTTCAAAGAAAAAATGCAATTTTATTTTCTACTACTTCAACAGTAAGTAATAATGAAATATGATGATCAGAACAGATTTTCTACAGATTTTCTACCTAAAACTATACGATAGATTTATTTCTACTGGTGAAATATCATTGGTAGTATCTGATAACTATGTGTGTTCTTTTTAGAAGTAACACCAAAGAATCTCATTACTGTTTAATTTTGTTATGATTTGTCTATTTGTCTGTATTTTCTTTTTTTTCTAATCTGTGACACATTAATGGGAAAAGGCTTATCTAATGCTTTATAGAACATTTCCTTGGTTTTTGTTATGAATAATACATCTTCAAACAGAGGTCTTCTTGTACAACCCTGGAATGCTAACAAAAATTGGATTAACCTATTACCCCCAGAAACAGTGTTGCTGCAGATGATTTGTAGAAAACATCCCAGTGAAATATACATAATGAACACAGATTAACTGTTATCCTGCTAAATAAGTTAGATATAATTTTCAAGCTGATAATAAAAACTCAAATAATGTTATGCCATCCATATTTTTATTGAGAAAAATATCTCCTTGTCGGACAGTGTAGATCCAAGATCAGACTGCACATTCTGTGCAGTCTGATTTTGATCTATACTGTCCACAAAAGTCAGTGAGTCACACTTAGCACCTTAAGAGTTAACTCTACGAGATGACAGAATTTCTTGTCCAGATTGAAAGCCCTTGCAGACAACAAACCAACTATGAGTCAAAATTTAATGATGACACTTGTCTTTGAAAGTGAAAAAACATGCTGGAGAAAGGAGAAAATGCTTGTCACCAGCATTTGCTTTTTTTTCCACAATGTTTTAAAAAGCCTTCCTCATTAGTGTCATCTAGATTTTTTGGTAAAGGGCATGGTGGTTAGCTTGGCTGATTTTGAAGAAAACATCAAGGTATTGTCCTAATCCAGTCACCTTCTGCGTCATCTTTGTGATGTGTAAACTCTTGACTTTTTCTGGTATCTCTGTCATTATTGAAGATATTTAATTAAGATATATGTCAATTGTCAAAAAGGAACCTACACTAGAAAGGCAGGTAACCGTAAAGACATTTTTGACACAGTTATGCCGTTTTCATGTAGAAAGCAGTGGCAGTCTAGCTGGGCACCAGTAGTGGTACTCAAGTTGATGGTTATTTTACGATAAAATCTTGTGTAATAGAAAATCAAGGAAATTTCCCATCAAATATAACTGTTGCTTTTAGTAAAAGTTTCTTTATGTTTATCTTCTTGCAGGGAACCATCAACCACGAGACCTTCACCTTGAAGATTAAAGATCCCTATAGTGATGCTGAGGATATAGAAATTGTTGCAGCAGAGAAAAATGTGTCTCTCAGGTAACATGATAGTAATTAGATAGGGATTAACCCTTTTCCACGTGACATCAATGTAGACCACTCAAAACTGAAAGCATTTGCAGACAGCAATGTAACCCTTTACCACACAATCCCAACTTTTAACAACCCTGAGGAGGGAGGAGGAGAGCTTTGGAAAACATTGTTGGAAAAGGTGAAATCAAATTTCAATTTTTCAGGCGCATTTATTTTGTTGTCTGCAAATGCTTTCAATTTGGATGAGTCTAGAACTTTGTCATTTGGTAAAGGGTAATAGGGTAGAAAGCATTGTGGAAAAAAGAGAAAATGCTGGTTAACAGCATTTTCTCCTTTTCCCACAATGTTTTCAAAAGGCTGTTTCATTGAAATTCAGGATTTTGGCAGAGGCCTAAGTCTGTACCAAACAATTACCGTATTTTGAAGGTGCTGAGGAAGGAGGCCTTTTGAAAACATTGGATAAAGGAGATAATGCTGTAAACCAGAGTTTTCTTTACTCTTTACCAATTGACAAAATTTTATACTGGTCCAAATTAAAGCAACTGCAGACAACAAATTCAATGTGACTCAAAAATTTAAATTTGTTTTGGGAAAAGTAGAAAACATTGTGGGAAAAGGAAAAAATGCTGGTTACCGGCATTTTCTCCTTTTCCCACAATGTTTTCAAAAGGCTTCTTTCTCAGGGTCTTTAAAAGCCAGGATTGTCTGGTAAAGGGTTAATTCTTCACAATGTTTTCAATCTTTCACAGATAAATTCAGTCATACAAGAAATTTCTGACTGCTTTTTTTGGTCTGCTTTCAATAAAGACTTGCTTAAAATTTTGTCATCAACATTAAGACACAGAACTGTAAGACAATACATGTTTGAGTTGAGGATGAAATTCAACTTAATGACCTTCCTTACAAAAGTTTGAAGGTCATCCAACGTGGCTGTGGAATAAAAAGATTTGCCAAAACTAAAGGAAATGTAATTTAGGAGGCACACATATACCCTTACAGCCATGAATAAAGCCAACAATCTTTTCAGTAAAAAAATAAAAGACATGTAATTGCTATTTCAAGAATTCGTTTGTCCCTGTTATCTAAGCAAAGCTGACTGTGGAGATCAAAGATCAAAATGCATGTTTAGGGCAGTCTGATCTTGATTTACACTGATGGCAAAGACAACTACTGTTAACTTGTGAAAGGCACTTAACTCTTTATCAAACGACAAATTTTAGACTTGTCCAAATTGAAGGCAGTCGCAGATGACAATTTAAATGGAAATAAAATTATTGTATTTGTTTTTCAAAGGGTGAAAAAACATTGTGGGAAAAGGAGAAAATGCTGGTTATCAGCATTTTCTTCTTTTCCCACAATGTTTTTAAAAGTTTTCTTCTTCAGGGTCGTTAAAAGTCGGGATTGTGTGGTATAGGATTAAAGGGTGAAAATGGAATAAAAGATCAGTTTAGCATGGATAATGACTGAAATTAAGCATGATGTAAATCAATTCCTTTCTTACAGAGAGGCAGTTCGACCAATTTTAGACAGACGAGGCTTGGATATAGATGAAATGAATGTTTTCGTCGACCAATCTAACACCCCACTACCTCTGAACTGTGAGACATTCCTGTTGGGCGGAACCACCATGAACATACGACGTGAGTACATGCAATTTTTTTTGTGTGTGTGTGCGCGATACATTTGCTCCGGAAACTCATCTATAATAGAAATCCTTTAACTCTTTACCACACAATCCCGACTTTTAACGACCCTGAAGAAAAAGCCTTTTGAAAACATTGTGGGGAAAGGAAAAAATGCTGGTAACCAGCATTTTCTCCTTTTCCCACAATGTTTTCTACCCGTCCAATAACAAATATCAAATTTTAAGTCGCATTTAATTTGTCGTCTGCAAATGCTTTCAATTTGGACTAGTCTAAAATTTTGTCGTTTGGTAAAGAGTTAAGTGTGTACAAACTGAATTAACATTTTTAAGTGGTAAAAATATACAGATATTGCTATTGAAGGATATTTCAGTCAGAAAATCCTACAAAATATCCATAATCAGATTCAACAGGGCATTCTGAGTCTGATTTAAGCTCTTTATCAGTCGAAAAAACTTTGGACTTTCCCAATCTGAAAGCATTTGCAGATGACATATTCTGTGTTACTCAAAACATTAGATTTGTCTTTCAAAGAGTAAAAAAAGATGTGGGAAAAGAAGAAAATGCTGGTAACTAAGTCATTCTTTACCCATAATGTTTTTGGAAGTCCTCTAGATAAGGGTGATTAAAAGTCGGGATTGTTTGGTAAAGGGTTAATTTACACTGTTTGTAAAAACAACAGAGTATGTGTAAGACAGTCAAGGGTTAGAACATATATTTCATCTCAAGGGGTGGCTATAACTGGGTATTTTGGGATTTAAATGAAAATATTTTCCAAGTTTTTGACAAAAACCCATGCTGTTGGTTATAATTAAAATTGTTTTCGCAAGAGAATTCTCGATGAGTACCTTGAAGTGAGATACAATGTTCATAGAATGACATTAGCCAAACATGCTTATCCTGACCTCTCCCTGCAAGGTTTTTGAATATTGTGTTGTCCAAGGACCGTATCATTTGCGCTATAGCTGTAGATTTAGCTATAACATCGTTTTAACTCTTTACCAAACAACAAACTCATTGAACTTGTCCAAATTGAAAGCATTTACAGATAACACAATAAATTTGACGGAAAATTTGAAATTTGTTTTGGGAAGGGTAGAAAACATCGAGGGAAAATGAGAAAAGGAGAAAAATGCTGGTTACCAGCACTTTCTCCTTATCCCACAATATATTCAAAAGGCATCTTTCTTGGTGATCTTAAAGGTCTGGATAGTTTGGTAAAAGGTTAATGTTACATTAAGGCCAACATAATGGCCGTTGCTTGTGGATAACAAGGGAGACAAACCTCACATCTGTTATGAATTTTTGGTGTTTGATTTGTCTCCCTTAAAATCTAAAAGCATGAAAATTTGCCTTCCTTTCAACAAATGGTTCGGATTGTCTTTGATTAAGAAGTTTCTCCCTAGACACAAAGTAGCCTTTAAAACCATCTTTGCTTTTACAGCCAGTATAAATGAAGATCAGGCTACACAGAGTGTGCAGGCTGATCTTTTATCTACGCATAATGCTATATTGCAACACTCTGGCAACTTGTGGGTTTGTACTGGCAATTACTTTGGTGTTTTTTTTTTCTCCTGATCGAAAGTCAAGGTAGATTTGCTTTGGAGAGTATATGCCGAAAGTTTGTTGTCTGCAAATGTTTTGCTTTTGGGTCAGCGTAAAATTTTGTCGTCTTGTAAAGAGTTGATGTTTCAAAACCTCATAACTCCATATTTTTTCAGAAAATGACTTTCTGACATAGCGGATTTTTTCACCAAGAACCAACGCACCATCCTTCAAATTCTCGTAGCTCTACGCCAATCGTTTCATGAGTTATGATCACATGATAAATTCTCATATACTGTTTGCAACATAAGGAGCATCACCAAAAAATCGTATCTTATGGCATTGAGATATTTTTGCAGATGTGACACTGCAGTGTGAGATTAAATTGTTAAATAAGTATCAAATATGTGGTGCTGAACATCTGCACTCTACAGTTTGAGGCTCAACACTGTGGTCTACTGCTGTTCAAAATCAGTGATCTGCAGATTGTAAAATGGTAAGACCATGAGCAGATGACAAAATTTTAGGCACCTCCAAATTGAAAGCATTTGTGACAGAATTTATTCAAACATAACTTCAGCGATGATATTTATATTTATAACACCCCCCCCACCCCACCCCACCCCACCCCCGTATGAAGTAGAGGGGGGTATACTGGATTCACCATTTCTGTCTGTCAATCCGTCCGTCTTTAGACTTTGTTTCCATGCTCTTACTCAAAAGCCATTTGACCTAGGCCCCTGAAACTTTATACATCTGTTGCTCATGATCCAAGGAGGTGCCCTATTGTTTTGGGTCACATTGGGTCAAAGGTCATGGTCACAGGTGAATTTTGTTTGAAAATTGTTTGTTTCTATGCACTAATTCAATAGCTGTTTGACCTAGGACCCTGAAACTTTATACAAGTGTTGCTCATGACCCAAGGAGGTGCCCTGTTGTTTTGGGGTCACATGAGTCAAAGGTCAAGGTCACTGGTGATCTTTGTTTTGAAAATCATTTCCGTTCTCTGATTGTGCTGCTTCAGAGACATGGTGCTGGTGGGGAGTATTTGTCTGCTATGTGACAGTTCTAGTTATCCTTGTAAGGGTAGAAAACATTGTGAGAAAAGGAGAATAGGCTGGTTAGCAGCATTTTCTCCTTTTCCCCACAATGTCTTCAGAAGTCTTCTTCCTCATGGTCATTAAATCATGGGATTGTTTGATACAGAGTTAATTCACCAGAAACAATTGAGGACAATAGATATTGGAAGCTCTGATACCTTTGATGGTGATAATATAATATTATACATTATTAATCCTAGGGAGAAATCTAATTCAAGATTGATCTACTTTCATCATCAGTCTATTGATGCATTTTGGCATTAGATCAGACTAGGTAGTAAATCATTTAACCCTTTACCACATAATGTTGACTTTCAACGACCTTGAGGAAGAAGCCTGTTGAAAACATTGTGGGAAAAGGATAAAATGCTGGTAACCAGCATTTTCTCCTTTTCCCACAACGTCTTCTTCCCTATGAAAGAAAAATCGCAGCATTTGAGCTACATTGAAATTGTTGTCTGCAAATTCTTTCAATTTAGATAGGTCTAAAATTTTGTCGTATGGTACAGGCTTAACCCTTTCCCAAACAAGCCCTGGTTTTCACGTGTCTGCAGTACAAGTCTTTTGAAAACACTGTGGGAAAAGGAGAAATTGCCCGTAACGAGCAATTTCTCCTTTTCCCACAGTGTTTTCTACCCTTTTGGAGAACTTTCTGTCATGTTCATCAAATTTAAAATTGTCGTTTGCAAACTCTTTCAATTTGGAGCAGTCTAAAATTAATGGTTTGGAAAAGTGTTAAAAGGGATGGTAAAGCTCAGGACAAATCCAGATTTCAGAATTGGGACTGTCATATACTTGGCATCAGGAATTGCTTTGTTCTTATAATTCATGACACATTGCGGCTTTACAAGTTTTATAATTGAGCCACACTCTAGCAAAAGGGAGCTTAATGCATTTCCATGATGCATTACACCAAACAAGACATAATTATGGATCCATATGGTCCACTTTGTGTAACAACCCACTGAATCCTGAGGTAGACTGGTCCTTTTACATGCAGAAATTTGACCAACTGTTCAGGCTGACCTGGGTCAATACTTTTTGCAGATGCATTAAGCCCTCTATTCACAGAGCATGGCTCAATTATGTTGATTGGTCAGTATAACTATGTTAAAAGTGACTCTTAACCCTTTCCGAAACAAGCCCTGGTTTTCAGGTGTCTGCAGTACAAGTCTTTTGAAAACACTGCGGGAAAAGGAGAAATTGCTCGTAACAAGCAATTTCTCCTTTTCCCACAGTGTTTTCTACCCTTTTGGAGAACTTTCTGTCATTTTCATCAAACCTAAAATTGTCGTTTGCAAACTCTTTCAAATTGGACCAGTCTAAAATTTATCGTTTGGGAAAGGGTTAAAAAAGTAGGAATCCATTCATGTTTTGTGTATATTACCTTGATGGAAAGTTTGAATGAATCTAACTCATTACCAGACTAGACGATGTTAGAGTTGTGCAAATTGAAATTGTTTGCTTACGACAAATTATATAACCATGAAATTGCTAAGTTTGTCTTTAACCCTGTGCCACACAATCCTGAGTTTTAATGAGCCTGAACGAGGAGGCTTTTGAAAACATTGTGGGAAAAGGAGAAAATGCTGGTAACCAGCATTTTCTCCTTTTCCAACAATGTTTTCTGCCCTTCCCAAAAGAAATTTCAGTTTGGATAATATTTATTTTGTTGTCTGCAAATGCCTCCAGTTTGGACCGGTCTAAAATTTTGTCGTTTGGTAAAGAGTTAAAAGGACAGAAAACATAAAGGGAAAAGGTAAACAAGCATTTTCCCCTTCTCTCACAGCCTTTTCCTCAGGGTTGTTGAAACATGCAATTGTTTGATAAATGGTAAACAGCTTAAGTGCTATAGAAATGAAAGGACCTAGATGTAGATTCAAGATTGAATAGATCATTGATGAAACAATGCAATAAGTGCAAGTTAAACCTCTGAAAATGGTGGAAGTAGACTACATTTCCTACTTTACTAGCAAGACTTTTTCTTTACTTATATGAAAGTGATGAAATATATTCATAATTTATATCACACACATTTTGTATTGATTAACCTTTTCCTCCATGTTTGAGATATTCTGTACTTATTCAGTCTTTGTTATCAGGGGGAGGGAAACAACATCAGAACAGGCCATATTGCCAATTTTACTCAACAAAGCATCATTATGTTATGGTGATGTCTTCCTATCATAATAAGTACAACATCATGGACAAAACTTAAATGAACAACAAAAGGGTATTTTCTTAAGAGTATTTTATTTACAACCAAACAGGGACAATACATACAGTTGACCTATCTATATTCCTAACCCTTGAAGCATCTTTCACATCTTTTTTTTTTTCCCTTTATGGCCAGTGTAGATCAAGATCAGACTGCACAAAACATGCAATTTAATTTTTTTGTTTACACTGTCCACTTTGCTGAGACATTCTGCAGCTTTGATATTGTACTGAGTAAGGTTTATATTCCTGACTGAAAATGTATGTAGGGTTTATTTGTTGTTTAACCCTTTCCCAAACAAGCCCTGATTTTCACGTGTCTGCAGTACAAGTCTTTTGAAAACACTGCGGGAAAAGGAGAAATTGCTCGTAACGAGCAATTTCTCCTTTTCCCACAGTGTTTTCTACCCTTTTGGAGAACTTCCCGCCATTTTCATCAAATTTGAAATTGTCATCTGCAAACTCTTTCAGTTTGGAAGGGTCTAAAATTTGTCGTTTGGGAAAGGGTTAAAGGGTTAAAGCTGTTGTATTGTAGAAGTTATGAATTAGGAGACAGAATTGCAACATTTGTTGACACCAATGGTTCTTCTGTTTCCAAAATATAAACTGGAATTAACATGGAACTATGCATGGAATTCATAAAGAGACTTATACCATGTGGTTCTTCTAAACCATTCTCAGAGACTACTTGGGTATAGCAGGAGGATAATACTGTAACTATAATGATTGAACCAAACTGGAATCTATTTGTCAAAAATTCTGTCATAGTGTATAATGCTGCAGCAAGCTTTCTTCAACCGAAGCAGGTTTTACAAGCATTATGCACCTTGTACGAAGATAAATGTTTGATAATGATAAAGTGATTCTTCAAAAGTCTTCTGATGAACTACAGCAGAGACGGTATTCTGTATACTGATTGAAGCAAACTGGAATCTTTTCTTGAAAATTCTAGTCACAGAATGTGAAGCTTGTTTTTTCAACCAAAGCAAAGGCCTAAAATGGGATATTTGAATCATTGTGCTCCCTGAACTGAGGATAATACTTAGCAATGATGACAAAATAAATCTGTGACCTATTTCTGTTTTGTTTTTTTTATTAAGCACTTGCATATTGAAGGATTTTCATGCAAGTATAAAATGAGCTTTTAACACCCAGGCTAAGGGTAAAAGAATGGAAATCATTTATCTGTGTGTCATCAGCTGAAAGTTTTCATGAAAGATTCTTAAGAAAAGAACCAATTTTTTGACGACCCGAGACAAAAGACAACTCAAGTTGTATCTTGAACTATAAGGCTAAAAAAATCAGGCCTGCAAATTGATGGAATAAACAAGGAGATGAGGCACCTTTGGTGTACACCCGGCTTCACCAAGTGTGCTTTGGTGAAAATTGATTGTTTTAACCGTTTACCAGATTATCAAATTTTAGATTTGTCTGATTTGAAACCATTTGCAGATGACAAAATAAATTTGTTGGTAAAGATGGGAATTGTCTTTGAAATAATAGAAAGCATTATGGTGAAAGGAGGAAATGCTGATTAAAAGTCTTTTCCTTCAGAGTCTTTAAAACACGGGATTGTTCGGTAAAGGTTTTAGAACTATCAACATCGCTGATCACTATAAATGAATATTAATTGAAGTTTTGTTAAGACACTTATAATGTGTATTCTGATACTCGTGAGGATTTTAAGATCCAAATTGGGCGTTGGTCCCTATAGAAGGTTTGACCATAACACCAAGCTGGATACCATCTTTGTGCAAAATGTGGAGCTGCAAAAGGGTTTGTTGGTTTTTTCTGAAGTTCCTATATTTGTATATATTTTGATGTTGATCAAGCAGAGATTTGCATTTTAGTCAATGTAAACTTTGCTAGTCAATGTAAACTTTGCAGCACAGACATGCATGTTTCAAAGGTAATAAATAATAAAAGCACTGTCATGGATACAGGCCTGTAGGAACAGGAGGATACAGGGGTTGGGGGAGAGGGCATAATTTTGCCAATATTTCTTAAAAGTAGTAACAACAAAAATCTTTAGCTTTAGATCTAGATCTTACATGATAAAAAAAATAAGATAAAATCAATATAAGGTTCAAATGTGCATGATTATGAGAGAAGCATTCAAGGGAAAAAAAAAAAATCCTAGCATATAACAAGTTCTTATGAAATCGTGTGGTTCTAAAGAAAGGAATTTTAATGGAAACTATATCCAAATGAATCCAGGCCCATTAGAAAGCAAAATGGGGGGGGGGGGGGGGGGTTGTTATAATGTGTGTTTGATACATCCCACCTCAAACACACATTATAACAACCCCCCACCCCCTCCCCCCCCATTTTGCTTTCTAATGGGCCTGGATTCATTTGGATATAGTTTCCATTAAAATTCCTTTCTTTAGAACCACACGATTTCATAAGAACTTGTTATATGCTAGGATTTTTTTTTTCCCTTGAATGCTTCTCTCATAATCATGCACATTTGAACCTTATATTGATTTTTGCATACAATTATAGGAGGAGAGGAGACCTTTTGAGAGATATGACTGATCCCACAGCTTGCACAGTAAATCAAACTCTATAACCCTTTACCACACAATCCCGAGTTTTAACGACCCTGAGGAAGAAGCCTTTTGAAAACATTGTTGGAAAAGGAGAAAATGCTGGTAACCAGCATTTTCTCCTTTTCCAACAATGTTTTCTACCCTTTCAAAGACATATTCCATCATTTGAACCATATTTGAATTGTCACTTGCAAATGCTTTCAGTTTGGACAAGTCTACATTTTTGTCGTCTGGTAAAGAGATAAGCATGAATTTAACAAATATTAAGTGTACATGTGAGAACAGCTGCTGTCACATTGTGGTTGATGTCTTGTCAATAATATAAAGTTTGTTGTTTAACCCTTTACCACACAATCACTTGTTTTGACAACTGTGAAGAGGAAGTCTTTGTTAAATCTTGTGGAAAAAGAAGAAAATGCTGGTTACCAGCATTTTCTTCTTTTCACACAGTGTTTTCTGCCCTTTTGAAAAACAAATTTCAATTTTGAGTCATATTTATTCTGCTGTCCGCAAAATGCTTTCAATTTGGACCAGTCTAAAATTTTGTCATTTGGTAACTTATATACCAAACTGTCCTGTTGGTTTAAAGACACTATGTTTTAACTATTTACAAAACAACAAAATTTTGGACTAGACCAAATTGAAAGCATTTGCAGACGAAAAAATGAATGTAGCTCAAGTGATGATTTCTGTATCTAATAGGGTTGAAAACATTGTGGGAAAAGGAGAAAATTCTGGTTACCAGCATTTCTCCATTTCCCGCAATGTTTGCGAAAGGTTTCTTTCTCAGGGTCGTTAAAACTCAGGATTGTGTGGTAAAGGGTTTAAGACACTGGGAGAAAACTTTTGTAAACAACATTTTTTTGTCCTTTCAAAGACAAATCCACTGATTTAACCCTTTATCACACAATCCAGAGTTTTTAACGACCTTTGAGAAAAAAAGCTTTTGAAAACATTGTGGGAACAGGAGAAAATGCTCCTTTTTCCCACAATGTTTTCTACTCTTCCAAGGACACATTTTAGTTTTTAGGTCATATTTACTTTGTTGTCAGCAAATGCTTTCAATTTGGACAAGGCTAAAGTTTGGCATTTGGTAAAGAGTTAACCCTCTACCACACAACCTTGAGTTTTAACGATCCTGAGAAAGAAACCTTTTGAAAACATTCTGGAAAAAGTAGAAAAGGCTGGTTACCTAGGTTATTTTATTTGTCAAAATTTAGGCCTTTCAATGGAAATGGCTAAAAGTTTACACAAAATAATTGAAAGGCTTTGAGTTTTAAAAGAAAATAGTGGATTGGCTGACTTAGTCAATGTGGCTAACAAATTACTAAGGCTATTTGATGTCCAAAGATTTAATTGAAATTTTTGTTGAATTTGGGCTTAAGGACCCTCCCTGGTACAATAGGGCTGGGTTTACTGGGTATAAATTGGCGATATTTGTATTTACTCACGGATAATATTCAAACAATATTGCCTCCAAAAAAGGGGTATTCTGACCCATAATGCTGATTTTGTATTGGAATTTAGCTTTCACTATGATTCTACTTGCTCTGAAAGTAGATTTTTTAGGTACATTTGTTTCCGTAGTTACGGTTTAGCCAATCAAAAGTTGTGTTACTTTCAAATTTAGAAAATTTTGGAGAATAAGACTAGGAATGTTCTTAAGAATGGTTGGTGAATACGGACTCACTCTGGTCTAGTTGACATTGAAATCCATTTGCAGAGGAGATAAATGTTGCTCAAATGATTTGTCTTTGAAAGGGTACAAATCATTCAGGGAAATGGATAATTCTTGTGACTAGTATTTAGTCCTTTTCCCACTTTGTCTATGTCAGAAACCCCTTTCTCCAACATCGCAAAGCTTAAAAAACCAACAGGTTAACTTGGTACCATATAATAAAATTCTAAATTCAACCAAATTGAAAGCATTTGCAAAGACAAATGTCTCTGAACTTTTGATCTCTGTCTTTGATAGGGTAGAAAACATTGTGGAAAAAGGAGAGAATGCTGGTTACCAGCATTCTCTCCTTTTCCAACAATGTTTTCAAAAGCCTTCTCTTTCAGGGTTATTAAAGCTCTGGATTGTGTGGTAAAGTGTTAAAATCGTGGTCAGAAAGTCTTTTCCTTGTGCCACAACTTAACCCTTACCCTGCTTAACCCTTAAAGCGCCTTTCACAACTATAGTTGCATTTGTGGCCAGTGTAGATCAAGATCAGGCTGCACAGAACGTGCAGCCTAGTCTTTGATCTACACTGTCCACTTTGCTGAATCATTGTAGACAAAAGCAACCATGAAATTGCAATTATTTAGGTTGTATTTCTAGGTTGAGAATGTCTGATAGGTGTATTTGGCGCTCTAAGGGTTAATAAGTCAAATGAAACTTTCAAGCTGATAGTATAACTCACATGTTGCTATTTCAGCATTATTTTTGGGGGAAAAATATCACCTTATCAGACAGTGTAGATCCAAAATCAGACTGCATGCTCTGTACAATCTGGCCTTGATCTACACTGTCCACCAAGGTCCTTGTGTCATGCTTAGCAGCCCAGGGGTTAAACTAAGTCAATATAAATCTGAAAAATCTTTAGTTAAGTTTTTATCAGTTGCACAATTTGTGAAAGGGGCTTTCACACTATGGGAAATGTGAGGATTAATTTATGAAGAAATAATTTATCTGCCCTAACACAAATACAAAATCCTTACCTCTGAAATTTGGAAAATTATCTTTGTACCAAACGCCAAAATTTTAGACTTGTCCAAATTGAAAATATTTGCATATGACATTTCAAAATCGGATTTGACTTTGTTTTCAAGTTAGAAAACATTGTGGGAAAAGGGGATAATTGTGGTTATCATCATTGACTCCATTTCCAACAATACATTCGTTAGCCATCTCTGTGACAGCATTTGCATTGCAGTGTGGCTCAAATGATGGAATATGTGTTTGTAAGAGAAACAAATATTGTTGGAAAAGGAGAATTACTTTTCCCCCTTTTTCCACTGTGTTTTCAAAATTTCTTTCTCGGGGTCTTCAACTTTTTACCACATGACAAAATTTTAGACTAGTCCACATTGAAAGCATTTGTAGATGACAAAGGTGGCAAAATGATGGTATCTGTATCAGAAGAAGTACAAAACATTATGGAAAAAGGAGAAAATGATGGTCACCATCATCTTCTGCTTTTCCCACAATGTTTTCAGAGGCTTTGCCCCTCAGGGTCATTAAAACTCAAAACTGTGTGGTAAAGGGTTAAAAAATGGAATCCTTTGATGAAAGGTTAGATAGATGTTTTGAATATGAAAGGAATCCTGATGTTTCTGTAATTGTCATACAGACTCAGATTTATAACAAGAATTATATTGTCAAGGCAAAAGTATTTGAATGAAATATTTGTTATAAAACCTTCCTTATGATTTACAGTCTCTAAGTAAATTTGCATTTGAGATTGCATATCTATGGGGATTAAGTGTTGCCATTCAGTAATGATTTATGCATAGAAATTTAGAAACAAACATATCGGAAAAACATTCAAAAGTTTAAACTTCGTTGATAAAAGAAAGAGCATTGAGGATTGGTTTTGGTTAACTCTTTAGCCCTTTCCCACACAACAAATTTTGGACTTGTCCGAATTCAAAACATCTGCAGATGACAAATTTGAAATTGGTACAAACATACGTTTTCTGATAGGATATCAAACATTGTGGGAAAAGGAGGAAATCATGGTTACTAGCATTTTCTCCTTTTCCAACAATGTTTTCAAAAGGTCATTAAAACTTGTGATTGTGTGGTAAAGGGTTAACAAACCACAATATTTGGGATGTGTCTAAATTGAAAGCATTTGCAGACAACAAACTTAAGTGTGGCTCAAAGGATGGGATTTGTCTTCGGAAGGTTAAGAAACAATTTTGGAAAAGGAGAAAATATTGGTTACCATCATTTTCTCCTTTTTCCAGAATTTTCTTAAAAGTTTTCTTCTTCAAAGTCTCAAAAACTCGGGATTGTATGGTAAAGGGTAACAAAGGTAGGGCTAAACCTGTGTCTTTCAGTCTTTCATGTAATACTAGAGTTGTGAAGATGTGTTACCAGTGTTAAAAAAGGATTTCTTGGTTTGGTGGAAACAAAAAGTTTGCGAAACTAAACATTTGTGCAAAATATCAAGATAATATTGGAGAATTAGAGGGCGTGGTTTTGTTTTTCGTTTTCAAGAAATCACGTAAGAAGCACTGTTATATCCTAAGGTACTTTTATCAAACAATGCCATGGTTTTAACAACCATGAAGAGGAAAATTATTGAAAATATTGATGGAAAAGAAGAACATGCTGACAACCAGCATTTTTCCTTACTCCCATAATGCTTCCTTTCTTTTCAAGGACATAATCCTGTAAGTCTAAAATGTTATCATTTTGTAAAGAGTTTTAACCCTTTACCATAAAATGCTGAGTTTAAACAACCTTGAAGAAGACCGCTTTTTCTCCTTTTCCCACAATGTATTCTGCCCTATGAAAGACAAAAATTATATATTTAGCTAAATTTATCTTGTAGTCTGCACATTCTTTTTTTAATTTGGTCTAGTCCAAAACGACGCGGTTTAGTATAGAGTTAACCCTTTACCACACAGTTAACCCTTTACCACACAGCCACGACTTTTAACAACCCCGAGAAAGAAGCCTTTTGAAAACATTGTGGGAAAAGGAGAAAATGCTGGTAACCAGCATTTTCTCCTTTTCCCACAATGTTTTCTACCCTTTCCATATCAGATTTTAATTTTTCATTCACATTTCTTTTGTCGTCTGCAAATGCTTTTACTAGGGTCCTTCACAGTACAGAATTATGTAGCAAAAGGTTAACTCTTTACCAAACGATAAAATTTCAGAGTGGCCCAAATTGAAAGCAATTGCAGACGACAATTTATATGTAGCTAAAATGATGATTTCTGTCTTTGATGGGGTAGAAAACATTGTGGGAAAAGGAGAAAATGCTGGTTTCCAGCATTTTCTCCTTTTCCCACAATGTTTTCAAAAAGTTTCTTTCTCAGGGTCGTTATAACCGGGGATTGTGTGGGAAAGGGTTAAGCATTGTGTTCAAAGTAGAGTCAGGTATCCAGAATTACCTACTGTACTTTATATTTCCTGGCACATTGTCATTTTGCAATGTTTCTCACTGAGCTGAGTGTCAAAACAACCGTGGTTGCACCAGGATTAGTTGTTACTATGATAAATTACCTGGCACCAGTGCTGGGATCTTGTACATGTGTAACCAGGTAAGGTAACTGCCTTTTGATGAGTTTTGCAGTCTTTGCCTCTTTACCAAACAGTCCTTATTTTTCATAAACCCAAGGAGAAAGGCCTTTGAAAACATTGAGGGAAAAGGATAAAATGCTGGTAACCAGCATTTTCTACTTTTCCTGCTATGTTTTGTACCCATTTGATGACAAATGTTATCCTATGAGCCACACTTAATTTGTCATCTGCTATTGCTTTCAATTTGGACAGGTCTAAAATTTTGTTGTTCGATAGAAAGTTAGCGAGTTAATTCCAAGTATGCTAATGTCAAGATGAACTACTAGCAGACATTGTAGATCAGGATCAGATAGCAAATTTTCTGTTGTCTGATCTTTGATCTGCATGGATAGATTTTCATGGGAAACTGACCAAATGGCCTTGAATTTTCAATATTTTGCTCTCTATGGGACATGGAATAGTTTTATTTTCATTCATTAACCCTTTCCCAAATGACAAATTTTGGACTGGTCCAAATTGAAAGAGTTTGCAGACGACAATTTTAAATTTGATGAAAATGGCAGAAAGTTCTCAAAAAGAGTAGAAAACACTGTGGGAAAAGGAGAAATTGCTCGTTACGAGCAATTTCTCCGTTTCCCACAGTGTTTTCGAAAGACTTGTACTGCAAACACGTGAAAACCAGGGCTTGTTTGGGAAAGGGTTAAGAAGGCAAAGGACTAGACAAATTTATGGATTATGGCAAGGTTTTTTGTCTAACATGTGAAATATTTTTGGGTTACACTGGTATTTGTGGAGCTATAGGTTTTTTAATGTAACAGTATTTTTGTGTTGTTGTGTTGTTATGAACGAAAAATGTTTGTGGATTTTTCGGGCTCAAGTTTTGTAAGGAGTGCATCTCAGAAAAATAAAGGTAAGTCCCTATTTTTTTTTCGCCCAAAATACTGATAATAAATTGCACTATACCTTACATGTATGGGTATATATTTTCACCTGAATCATTTACCCGTCATCACATATTTTCATGTCTTTTAAAAAGAAAACTTGGAAAGATATTGTAAAGAAAGGAGAAAATGTAGTTCACCAGCATTTTCACCTATTTCATGATGTTTTTAAAAAAGGTTGTCTGAAGGTTGTTGAAACCAGGGATTGCCTGGTAAAGGGATTAACTTTTTACAGAATAACAAAATTTATAGCCTTGTCCAAATTGAAAGCATTTGCAGACAATAAATTAAATGTGGCTTTAATGATTGAATTATTTTTTTCTTTGATAGTTTAGAAAACAATGTGGGAAAAGGAGAAAATGCTGATTACCAGCATTTTCTCGTTTTCCCTCATTGTTTTCAAAAGGCTTCTTCCTCAGGGTCACTAAAGCTCAGGATTATGTGGTAAAGGGTTAAAAGTTCTATCTATCATCATATTGGCAAAATGATAAGATAAGCTGTGCTCATAGTAATGTGATGCCTTCATTTTCCATTTTGGGTCATGTACTACAAGTAACACTAGTCACATGGTAACACCCTTCAGCAACACAGCTCCCAGTCCCAACCTAGCTCTGGTTACACCCTGGATCCAAGAAAGACCTAATGAAAAGTGAATTAACAAACAAACAAATAAACATACAGAGATGTGCAGACAGACAAACAAACAAATGAACAATTTAAAAACTTAAAATGAATTAGCAGCTGAAATTAATAAATGAGATGTTGCCTTTATACAACTGAAAGATTGTCAGAGCTGCATATAACACCATTCAGTTCATTAACTCTTTACCACACAGTCCTGAGTTTTAACAACCCTGATGAAGAAGGTTTTTGAAAAAATTGTGGGAAAAGGAGAAAATGCTGGTAACCAGCATTTTCTCCTTTTCCCAGAATGTTTTCCACCCTATCCAAGACAGAAATCACCAATTTAGTTACACATAATTTGTTGTCTGCAATGCTTTCAGTTCAGTTCCAAATTTCGTTGTTCGGTAAAGAGTTAATCATTCAAAACTCTCCTTCTTGTGTTATACAACATGGTGCATTTTCCATAGAAGGTTAAGTGCGTTGAAGGATATCTAAAGGAGAACAAGCAGTTATAGTAGATTGCACCTTTTCCTGAAATGCTCCCTTCATCATCCTCTTCACGCTTCCTCTTGTCCTGGACATTTCAAGGCACGATATTTCTTCCTGATCTTTAGCATGTTTCACCATAATGATTGCATTTTTTTTGGTTAGTTTCCTTTGGTAATGTCTGAAATTAGTCCCTTATGAAATAGTCATCATGCCTGAAACCTATTTTATGCAGACATCTTTGAAAGTATCCTTGTAGACGGAAAAGAAGCTTGAATTAAGGTTTAACTCTTTACCAAACTACCAAATGTTGGACTTTTCCAAATTGAAAGCATTTGCAGACAATAAATCAGATTTAGGTGAAAAGATGGTATTTGTCTTGTGGAAGAAAAGAAAACCTTGTGGGAAAAGGAGAAAATGCTGTTTACCAGCATTTTCTCCTTTTCCCACAAGGTTTTCAAAAGGCTATTTCCTTAGGGTCATTAAAACTCAGGATAGTGTGGTAAAGGGTTAATAGATCGTTGCTTTGTTAAAAAAATTGTGGCAAAAGTACAGATTTGAAAAAAAATTCAAGTGAAAACTTCGTGCTGAAAGAAGAAATTAGTGTTATGCAAGACGAATTAAAAGTCATCTTGCAGATGACAAAGTGTTTGAATGGAAAGAGTTTAATGTGAGGAATGCAGATAGTATTGACCAAATGACAGCTGTCCTTATAAATGTAGATAAGTCATAAAATTGGCATAAATGATGGAAAATTATTAATTTTGTTGGTATTAACAGGGCAGGCATTCAAAGTCTTACTACTTATTGTACTTGTGAACTTGTGATTTCATGATGTTGGGAAAAATGGAATATTCGGGCTTCGCCCATTGTTTATTTTAATATGAACCCTTTACCAAACAACAAAATTTTGGACTCGACCTAATTTAAAGCATTTACAGACAACAAAATAATTGTAGTTCAAATGATGATTTCTGTCTTTGATATGGTAGAAAACATTATGGGAAAGGAGAAAATGCTGGTACCAGCATTTTCTCCTTTCTCAATCTTTTCAAAAGGCTTCTTCCTCAGGAAATATGTGGTAAAGGGTTAAGAGACTGTTTTAAATGCTTTGACTTTTTTTTTGTTGTGTTTTATGGAATTTCAGCAGAACACTTTTGAACAAAATGTGGTAGGAAGAAAAATTGCTTGTAACAAAAGATTTATCCTTTTGCCACAATGTTTTACATCATTATCATACAGGGATGTTTTTAACGTGATCTGCTTCAGTTTCAAGTGATGATGAAGACACTGCTCGTAAAGCATTTATCTTTTATCAAACAGTCCCCAGTTTTTATGACCCTGATGGAACTAGCTTTGAAAACATAGTAGGAAAGAGAAAAAGTATGGGTAACCCGTATTTTTTCCTTTTCCCACAACGTTTTCTACTCTTTCAGAGAAGTCAAGCATTATCATCTCTCCTCACAATGTTTTAAAAAGCTGTCTTTCTTAAGGTCGTTGAGACTCTGGAATAGGCTTAACACTTTACCACACGACAAAAAAGTAGACTTGTCCAAACTGAAAGCATTTGCAGATGAGAATTCAAGTGTGACTCTAATGATGGAAGTTGTCTTTGATAGGGTAGAAAGCATTGTGGGAAAAGGAGAAAACACTGGTTACCAGCATTTTCTCCATTTCCCACAATGTTTTCAAAAGGATTCTTCTTCAGGGTCGTTAAAACTCGGGATTGTGTGGTAAAGAGTTAAAGGATAGAAAACAACAGGTGAAGCGGAAATAATGCTGGGAATCATTCTTCCACAACGTTTTCAAGAGTCCTTTATTTCAGAGTTGTAAAGCAAATTTTATTTTGTAAATGCAAAGTAATTATTATTTGTTTTCTGGGGTGAAATTTTTATCATGAGACTAATTGTTAGCTATTTGTCAGACAAAACAAAAAGATTAAAACTCTTCATTTTAAAACAAACAGTGATACATGAAATGGAATATACTGTCTGTTTTCACACTAGACTAAGGGAGATAATTCTTGCAAGGATTTGAACAAAATGGAAAAATTTCGCAACTTGGATGTGGATTATTGCAAAGATCTGTGCCTGATAGGTAAGGTGTAATCTACCTTTAATTCTTGACCAAATAACAAAATTTTAGACTCATCCAAATTGAAAGCATTTGCAGACAAAATAAATGTGACCCAAAGATTAATTAAGATTTGTTTTGGGAAGGATTGAAAACATTGTGGAAAAAAAAGGAGAAAATGCTGGTTACCAGCATTTTCTCCTTTTCCCACAATGTTTTCAAAAGGCTTTTTCCTCTTTGCCGTTAAAAGTCAGGATTGTGTGGTAAAGATTTACCTCTCTACCTGAAACAACAAAATTTTAGACTGGTCCAAGTTGAAAGCATTTGCAGATGATGAAATAAATGTGACCCCAAAATAACATTTTTTTTGAGAAGGATAGAAAACATTGTGGGGGAAAAGGAGAAAATGCTGGTTGCAGCATTTTCTCCCTTCCCTTAAGGTTTTCAAAAAGCTTTTTTCCTCAGGGTCGTTAAAAGTCGGTATTGTGTGGTAATGGGTAAACTTTTTACCAGACAACAAAATTTTAGACTTTTTCAAATTGAAAGCACGTGCAGACAACAAAGAAAATGTGACCAAAAAATTAAAATTTGTTTTGGGAAGGATCGAAGACGTGGTAACCAGCATTTTCTCCTTTTTCCATTATGTTTTCGAAAGCTTAATCTTTCTCAGGGTAGTTAAAAGTCAGGATTTCGTGGTAAAGGATTAATATAATATTCTCTGACCAGAATTTGCTGCAGATTACTTTGAAAACATCGTTGTAAAAATTTGATATTGAAAATTTACATAAATTGAGATCAATTATTGAACATATACATGAATTGAGATCAATAATTGAACACAGTGAAAGCATTGAGTCAGAAGGAGAAATTTTTCTAAACCAGCTATGTCTCCTTTTGTCTGGATGTTTTCAAAACCTTTCTTTTCTCAGGATCTTTAGTACTAGGGATTATCTGTGCAAGGGTTAGACTAAAATTTAGACTGGTTCCAAAAGGTGAAAATGCTGGTTACCATCATTTTCTCCTTTTCCCACTCTCAAAAGCCTTCTTCTTCAGTGTCATTAAAACCTGTGATTGTGTGGTAAAGGGTTAAAATAAACTAGTAAGGGAGTGGTTGTGAGTTTGAATCTGGGTTGAGCGTTTTGTACAGTTTGACAAAAATCATAGGGACAAACAGAAACAAAATTTAACCTTGGGGCCAAAAGGTCAGACACATTAATTTATTTTTGACAAGTTTATCTAATATCAACCTTTATTTCTTTACAATCATTGACTTTATTTCATGTGTTTACAATCATGGACTTTTACCTATGATTTTCATATAATACCTCCCACCTACAAAGTGCAGGGGGGTATACTGGTTTCACCATGTCTTTTTGTACATCTGTCTGTCCGCCTGCCCACCTGCCCGCCTATCCGTCCATTCGTCAATGTTTTTGTTTCCGTGCTTTAACTTAAAAGCCTAGGACTCTGAAAATTTATATAAGTGCTGTTCATGACCCAAGGAGGTGCCCCATTGTTTTGGGGTCACATGGGTCAGAAGTCAAGGTCACAGGTGAACCTTTTTGAAAATTGTTTCTATGCTCTAATTCAATAGCTGTTTGACGTAGGACCCTGTAACTTTATACAAGTGTTGCCCATGACCCAAGGAGGTGCTCTTTTGCTTTTGGGTCACATGGTCAAAGGTCAAGGTCATGGGTGAACTTTGTTTTGAAACTCATTTCCATTTATCTGTTGTGCTGCCTCAGTGACAAGGTCCTGGTGGGGAGGTATTTGTCCACTTTGTGACAGTTCTAGTTAAACCTGAGGATGAAAATCATGAGCTTTGGTAGATCAAGATCAGATTGCTTGGAAAGTACAGCCTAATCTTGGATCTACATTTTCTGGTTAGATGAGATCTTCCAGTGAAAAAAAAACTATGAAATCTTCATGTATCAGCAGGAAGTTTTCATTTAACTAAGTTAACAGTCTATGGGTTGGTCATGATGGAGACAAATTTAACTTGGGACCAGACAAGGTCATTTGAGACTTTCCCTCAATGAAAGCATAATGCGTACAAGATATTTAAATGGTGTGTAAAATGATGTCTTTGAAAGGGAAGGAAAGACTGTACACTGTTTTGTTGAATATTCTGGGCAAAAATACCCTTGAACCCTTTACCAAACAATACCAAATTTTAACGTCCCTGAGAGAGAAGGCTTTTGAAAATGTTGTTGGAAAAGGAGAAAGTTGCTTGTTAGCAGCGTTTTCTCCTTTTCCTTCAGTGTTTTCCTTTTTCTCTGATCCCATCAATTGTTGTACATTTTATTTATCACTGACAAAATGCTTCCAATTCAGACAAGTCTAAAATCTTGTCATGTGGTGAAAGGTTAAGGATGAAGATCAAAATTGCTTCATTAGCAGTTTGCCACCCAATCCTGAGTTTTAGCGACCCTGACATTGTCAGAAAAGGAGAAAAAAGGTGGTAACCAGCCATTTCTCCTCCCACATTGTTTTGTCTTTTCAGAGACAAATTCTACCATCAGAGCAACTTTTTATTTGTTGTCTGCACTTGCTCTCAATTTGCATCCTTACAAAATGTTTATGATTTGTAAAGAGGTTTTTCCAGAGGGTAATGGAAAGAGAAGTAGTTTTGTAATTCTTAAATATGTTAGTTTGGCAAAAGTCAGCTTTGAAACTTCAATATTTGCTGCTGTTTAGTGTAGTTTTTTTGTATTCACCTAGAGAAAATGTACTTCCACATTTGAAAGGTTGATTCTGCAATTTTCTTTTCACAATCTCCTCAATATCAGTGAGGCAAATTGCTTTACAGGATTAGGCCAATTTACACCATTTACTTACCATTGAAATTTTTATATACATTTCACAGTTCACAAGGTCATGTTTCCCTGGAAACGGAAAGAAATTACTTGTGCATTATTACCATTTATTTATGTGATATCAAAAAATGTGTCACTTCCATTTTACCACTAATTAGATCTTGGTCATTAACTCTTTAACACACAATCCCGAGTTTTAACAACCCTGAGAAAGAGGCCTTTTGAAAACAATGTGGGAAAAGGAGAAAGTGCTGGTCAGCATTTTCTTCTTTTCCCACAATGTTTTCTACCCTTCCTAAAACAAATTTAAATTCTTCAGTCTCATCCATTTTGTCGTCTGCAAGTGCTTTCAATTTGGAGTAGTCTAAAATTTTGTCGTTTGGTAAAGGGGTAACAAAAAAAATTGTTTGGAGAAAATGGTAGTTAACCCTTTACCACACAAACCAGACTTTTAACGACCCTGAGAAAGAAGCCTTTTGAAAACATTGTGGGAAAAGGAGAAAATGCTTGTAACCAGCATTAACTCCTTTTCCCACAATGTTGTCTGCACTTCCCAAAACAAAATTCAGTTTTTGAGCCACATTTATTTTGTCGTCTGTAAATGCTTTGAACTTGGACTGGTCTAGAATATTGCCGTTTGGTAAAGGGTTAAAGCATTTTCTCATCTACCACAAGTTTTAGGTTATCTGAGCACAAAGTGCTCAGGGTGAGCTTTTGTGATTGTGCTGTGTGCAAAGTGCATTGTCAACTGTTACCTTGTATATGCTCTGGAGGCCACATTTTCAGTCCAGGTTGGTCAGATTGTTTGCCTTGATGATATATCGGATTAGTTTGAAAATGGGTCTTGTCAGGACAAAAACTGGGTCACCAGGTCAAACCTTAGAACCTTGTGTATGCTCTAGAGGCCGTATTTCAGTCCAACACTCAAGAAACTTGGTCGGAATGTTTGTCTTGATATCTTGGACGAGTTTAAAAATGGGTCAAGTCAGGCAAAAAAGTAGGCAAAATCGAAAAGGGGCTTGCTCAAAAGGCCCCATTTTTCAGTCCAATACTCATGAAAAGTTGTCAGAATGTCTTGATATCTCGGACAAGTTGAAAATGGGTCGTATGGAGTCAAAAACTAGGTCACCAATTTTTGTATTTAAAAACCTTATTTACGCTCTTGAGGCCAAATTTTCTATCAAATACTTATGAAAATTAGTCAGAAAGTTAATGTTGATGATATCTCAGACAAAAATGAAAATGGGTCACATGGGCTCGGAAACTAGGTCACCTGATCAAATCTTTGAAAAATCTTGTGTACACTCTAAAGGCAACATTTTTAGTCCAATATTCTCAAAAGATTGGTTGGAATGTTTGTCTGATGATATCCTGGAAGAGTGTGTTTTTTCGGGCAGATGTGAAAATAGGTCATGCTTGGTCAAAAACTAAGTCACCAGGTCAAATGTTAGAAAAAGCTTGTGTATGCTCTAAAGGCTACAATTTCAGTCCTGTACCCATGGAACTTGGTCAGAATGTTTGTTCTGATGATATATTGGACAAGTTTGAAAATGGGTCATGTCGGGTCAAAAACTAGGTCACCAAGTCAGATCTTTGAAAAACCTTCTGTACTCTCTAGAGGCACATTTCCAGTCGAAAATGTATCACATCGGGTCAAAATCTAAGTCACCAGGTCAGATTTTGGAAAAACCTTGAGTACACTCTAGAGGCCACATTTTTTGTCCAATCCTCATGAAAGTTGGTTAGAATGTCTTGATAATGTGTGCATGTTTGAAAATGGGCCATGTTGGGCTAAAAATTAGGTCACTTAGACAAATACTAGAAAAAGTGTCTGAGTACACTGTAAAGGCCACACTTTTAGTCCTGTTCAATGTACCATGAATGTTTGTTAGAAAGCTGGTCATTATCTCAGAAGAGATTTGAAATGGGACTTGAAATTAGAACGTAACCAAATGGTATAGCCAATCAGAAGTTGTGTTACTTTCAAATTTAGAAAATCTTGCAGAATAAGACTAAGAATGTTGTTAAGAATGGTTGGAGGATACGGACCCAGTATTTTCTCCTCTTTCCCACCATATTTTCCTACTCTATCGTAGACAAAGAGCATGATTTGACACACTTTTGATTTGTTGTCTGCAAATGCTTTCGGTTTGGATAAGTCTACCTTTTTTTATTTTCTGGTAAATAGTAAAGGTTTTATTTTCTGGTAAATAGTAAAGGTGGAATTGTGTAAATTTTGTAGTTGGACAAAGAAATCAGCCAGCACCTTCACATCGCTTATTTACAGCGGAATGTTAAAGCAGTATGTGTAAAACAACCTTTAACCCTTTACCAAACAATCCCTTGTTTTAACGACCCTGAGGAAGAAGTCTTTTGAAAACATTGCAGGAAAAGGAGAAAATGCTGGTAACCAGCATTTTCTCCTTTTCCCACAATATTTTCTACCCTGTCAAAAAACTTCAATTCATTTGCACCACTTTTAAATTTGTCGTCTGCAGATGCTTTCAATTTGGAAGGGTCTAGAATTTGTTGTTTGGGAAAGGGTTAAAGCGCTTTTCACAACTATAGTTGCCTTTGCAGCCAGTGCAGATCAAGATCAGACTGCACATTCTGTGCAATCTGATCTTGGATCTACATTGTCTGCTTTAGAGAGACATTCTAGGCAATAGCAACACAGAAATTGCAAACATTCAGTTATTATTTCTGGAATAAATTTAAAGATCTAAGCATCTGTTTTGTTTATTTGGTGCTTTAACTCTTTACCACACATCCTGACTTTCAACGACCCTACAAAGGAAGCCTTTTGAAAACATTGTGGGAAAAGGAGAAAATGCTGGTAACCAGCATTTTCCCCTTCTCCCACAAAGTTTTCCTCCCGTCCTGTAACAAATTTCAATTTTCAATTTTTAAGTCATATTTAATTTGTTGTCTGCAAATCCTTTCAATTTGGACTAGTCTAACATTTTGTTGTTTGGTAGAGTTAACCCTTTACCAAACAACAATTTTAGACCTGTCCAAATTGAAAGCTTTTGCAGACGACAAAATAAATGTGAATCAAGATATGAAATCTGTTATTGGAAGAGTTGAAAACATTGTGGGAAAAGGAGAAAATGCTGGTTACCACCATTTTCTCCTTTTCCCACAATGTTTTCGAAAGGCTTCTTCTTCAGGGTCATTAAAAGTCGGGAATGTGTTGTAAAGGGTTAAGGGTTAAATCTGTATGCGCCAGTTTTTTTTGCCAGAATCATATGGATTCTGACAGTATACTGCAGTATAGGTAGCTTTTTGCATGCCTAATCAATTACAACAAAAAGAAGAACGCAAAGTACAGACAACAAGAGTTAAAACAGTGTGGAAAACTATCATTAGATAATAAAACATGGTTGACAGACATGACTTATGATAGACTGTGACAGTCATTTGTCTGCTGCAAGTTTGCCAGAGGCCCATTCTGCACCTTTAGTCTTCCCTTTCTAAACAATACACTTCAGGCAACTGTTGTACCTTTTTAGCAAACAGTCCTTTTTTTTTGATGATCCTTAGGAAGAAGGCTTTTGGATACAGTAAGGGAAAAGGAGAAAATGCTGATGAGTGGCATTCCCAACATGTTTTCTGTCCTATTAACTCTTTCCCAGACAAGCCCTGGTTTTCACGTGTCTGCAGTACAAGTCTTTTGAAAACACTGTGGGAAAAGGAGAAATTGCTCATAACGAGCAATTTCACCTTTTCCTACAGTGTTTTCTACCCTATTTGAGAACTTTCTGCCATTTTCATCAAATTTAAAATTGTCTGCAAACTCTTTCAATTTGGACCAGTCCAAAATCTTGTTGTTTGATAAAGGGTTAAAGAAAACTCACATTTAATCCTTAACCTGCTAAATAATTGAGGGGAAACTTTCAAGCCAATAGTGAAAAACCCAAAATTCAGTTATTTCAAAGATATTTTTTGGGGGAAAAATATCTCTGTATAGGACAATGTAGATCCATGATCAGACTGCGTGTTTCATGCAGTCTGATCTTGATCCACACTGTCCATAAAAGGTCCCTGAGTCGTGCTTGGCAGCCTGTGGGTTAATTTGTTTTTCGTAACTTCTTACATTAGTCAAAACAATGTTGATGGGTAAGAGAGTTTTGAATAGCTGTTACATTGACTCTTGGCATTATCCTCCAAACGAATTTGGCTGAATTTGGGATCGAAAGAGCAACCTCTTGATTTGGAGCCCTGTTACTGACTGAGTCCTTTACCACTTAGGGGTCTAGCATAGCTCTGGTTAAGTGAAGGACTCGTGACCTGGAGGCCCGGGGTTTTTTTGTGGGAGTGTCCTTGGGCAAGACACCTCAGTGCCCTAACATAGTGCTGGTGAAAACCAGGAAATACATGGATATGTGAGCTGAAATAATGTTGAAAGCACCATAAAACACCATAGCTCTTTACCAAACGACAAAATTTTGGACTAGTCCAAATTCAAAGCATTTGCAGACGACAAATTATATGTGGCTCAGATTGTGGAATGTATCTCTGAAAGGGTAGAAAACATTGTGGGAAAGGGAGAAAATGCTAGTTACCAGCTAAGCTATTGAGCTCAGCTAAGAGTGAGAGCAGTGTTTTTAATGTCTTACTGTACATAATGACAGGTTTAATGACAAACATGACATAACAACTGTGAATTATGTCATTGTCAACACCCATACTAAATACCCCACATCTTTCATTTTTTTTGTGTCTTTTTACCCTTCACCAAACAGACCCGTGGTTTAACAGCCTTAGAATGATCAAGGGCTTTGAAAGTATTGTGGGAAAAGGAGAAAATACTGGTAACCAGCATTTTCTTCTCTGCATGCAATGTTTTCTACTCTTTCAAAGATTAAGAAACTGTGATATGAGCCATGCATAGTTTGTCATCTGCAAATGTTTTCAATTTGGACAAGTCTAAAATTTGGCTATCTGGCTAATGTTAGATCTGAGTCTAACTTAGTCTTGAAACTAGACCGAAAGATAAGTCCATTCACCCTTTGCTATGTTTCATTCTACTCACTGTGAGGAAAGAAGACTATGAAAACATTTTGGGAAAAAATGAAAAATTAATGCTGGTAACCAGCATTTTCTAATTTTCCCATCATGCTATCTCCCTGTTCACAGATAAATCCCATCTTTTGAGCTACATTTTAATTGTCAATTGCAAATGATTTGAGCCATACTCTTTGAAAAGGGGGCTTAACCCTTTCCCAAACGACAAATTTTGGACTGGTCCAAATTGAAAGAGTTTGCAGACGACAACTTTAAATTTGATGAAAATGGCAGAAAGTTATCAAAAAGGGTAGAAAACACAGTGGGAAAAGGAGAAATTGCTCGTTAAGGGCAATTTCTCCTTTTCCCACAGTGTTTTCAAAAGACTTGTACTGCAGACACATGAAAACCAGGGCTTGTTTGGGAAAGGGTTAATGCAGCTCACTACTGGCCAATTTTCTATGTGTCGAAGGACCATTCTACCTCAATATTCCGTTGGTTGTTTAAAAATTGAAAAGAACGGCTATTATGTATCCATAATTATGTGATTGCTTGCTTGATATCATGCATCACTAAGCCCCCTTTTGCCAAAACATTGTTCATTTCACTTTAGACAAGTGTAAGATTTTGTCATTTGGTAAATGGATATAGAAGGAAGTTCTTTCATTATATTACCTGTGCACCTGCTTTAATCCTTTATTTACTAAACAATATTTATACAATCTTGAGCAAGAAAGTCACCGGTATTTTCTCTTTTATCAGCAAGGTTTTCTTCCTGCTCAAAGACAGGATCCATCGGTTGAGCCAAATTTTCTCTCAGCAAATGCTTTTAAATTTCATCAAAGAATCTTAAATTTTGTCCCCTGGTAAAGTCGCAGTGGTGTGATGGACTGACATCAATTGCAAGAACTCATGAAACAATTGCATGTAAACACATGATCGGTTGCAAGAGTATATACAACTTTATCCTGCAATAGTCTGACCTGTGATCGCTGTTGTGGAACGACTTTAGTTGCATTTGTGAAAACGTCTTGCAAGGGGCACTGTTTTTTGGTTGATTGTGCTATCGAATTGTCACTCTTCAATTGTGAAAGGGGTTAAGACTGTACATAAAAGTCAACATTTCTTTAACCCAAATGTTTATATCTCAGTTATGGGGGGGAGCAAGATCAGGGACACACACTGTGCAGTCTGATCTTGATGTACCTTCCACAAAAGGTCAATGAGTTGCAATCAGCAGCCTAAGGGTTAAAAGTTATAAAGACTAGAGAAAAACACTCGAAAGCCTAAGCTTAAAGGGAGGCCACAAGTACTAAGGCTGGGGTTCTGAAGTGTCTTGCTTCATTATTGTGTGCTCTCTACTTTGAACTCATGTAATCAAAGTTTAAACTGCTCTACTTTTGTTTAAATTAAACCAATAAAACTAGCTATAAAGAAAGAAGAACAATATTCATCTATAGTATCTTGTTTTATGACCAGTAAATAATGTCACCAGACAATTACATACTTTAACAATTTGAGGAAAAGGGCTTTTGAAAACATGGTGGGAAAATGAGAAATCGCTGGTACCCAGCCTTTTGTCCTATTCCTACAATGTTTTCGCTCCCTTTCAAAGGTAAACTTTTGTGGTATCCATGGTTGTGAGGTAGAGGGCCAGCCTCATTATCATAATTATGGTCCTGAGTTTCATACCCAGGAGAGGATGTCAACTTTAGGACTGGTTCATAGGCCGACATATTTGGCGTGAGTACTGGGTCCGTATTCACCAACCATTCTTAAGAACGTTCTTTGTCTTGTTCTCCAGAATTTTCTGTATTTGAAAGTAACACAACTCCTGATTGGCTAAACCGTTTGGTTTAGCTAATCAGAAGTTATGTTACTTTCAGATGTAGAAAATCTTGGAGAATAAGACTAAGAATTTTCTTATTAATGGCTGATGAATACAGACCCTGGTATAGTTTTCATGAAGCAGAATCGAAAGAGATTAAGTATAAGTTGCAAGAACTTGTTTCTCAATCGATGTATAATAAATATGTTTAACTCTTTACCACACAATCCCGAGTTTTAACGACTCTGAGGAAATAGCATTTTGAAACCTTGTGGGAAAAGGAGAAAATGCTGGTAACCAGCATTTTCTCCTTTTCCCACAAGGTTTTCTATACTTTCACAGAATGATGACCATTATTTCAGCCAAATTTAATATGTCGTCTGCAAAATTTAATTGTCTAAAATTTTATTGTGTGGTAAAGAGTTAAACTGAAGAATGAATTCCTTCATTTGAGCACCACTTAATTGATTGTCTGTAACAGCTGCTTTCAATATGGTGGAATCTAAAATTTTGTCATCAGGGAAAAAAGTTAACCCTTTACCAAACAACAAAATTTTAGACCCATCCAATTTTAAAGCATTTGCAGATGACAATTTCAATGTGGCTCAAATGATATGATTTTTCTCTGATAGGGTAGAAAACATTGTGGGAAAAGGAGAAAATGCTGGTTACCAGCATTTTCTCCTTTTCCCACAATGTTTTCCAAAGGCTTCTTCCCCAGAGTCGTTAAAAGTCGGGATTGTCTGGTAAAGGGTTAACAGAGGCTCCAGACTGTAATAAGATAGAGTTGTCTGGTTTGAACAAATGGATTAAAGCCTGTTGCAGATTTAGCCCTTTAACCCTTTACCAAACAACAAAATTTTAGACTGGTCCAAAGTGAAAGCATTTGCAGACAACAAATCAACTGTGGCTCAAAAATTGAAATTTTATTAGGGAAGGGTAGAAAACATTGTGGGAAAGGGAGAAAATGCTGGTTACCAGCATTTTCTCCTTTTCCCACAATGTTTTCAATAGGCTTTTTCTTTAGGGTCGTTAAAAGTCGGGATTGTGTGGTAAAGAGTTAACCAACAACAAAATTCTAGACTAGTCCAATTTAATGTTTTTGTTGATGTCAAATATGATACGGTTAAAATGGTGGAAATTTGCTTTTGATATTTAAAAAAAAAAAACATCAAACTGCACAGAATATGCTGTCTGATCTTTGATTTCCACCACCTGGTAATTTTTTAAGAAACTCTGGATAAGTTATGATGATAATAAGGTCAATTTTCTGGATTGAAAATGTTCATTTCAAATTAGCACCCCAAGGCTTTTCTCTGTACTAGACTACAAAATGACAAAATTTCAGACTACCTACTTTTGTAAGCTCTTGCAGTCAACTGACGTGGCTTTAATGATGGGATTAATTTTTGAAAGGGACAAAAAATTTGTGTGAATAGGAATAACCAGCATTTTCTCCTTTTCTCACAATGTTTTCAAAGGCATTCTTTCTTGCAGTAGTTAAAACTGGATTTTTTGGACAGGGGTAAAGGGTTAGTTTATTACTTTATTGAAGAAGGACAAGAGACAGTGATAAAGTGCTTTAGGATAAATTATGTATGGATTCTTTCAACAGGACAACAATTTTTTTTTCCATTTGTGTATCAGACAGTCAGCTGTTTGACGGGTCACCTATGTCTGGTTGTGAAAAGGTTTCATTATTGTAGTAGTGCTGATTTTGTTTCTGGAGTAAAAAATTTGAAGTCGGGATTATTTTGGATTATATAGGCTTTGCTTTCTGTTGCTTGTTTGCTTTCTGTTGCATGCTCTGTGAAAAGGGAGCTTAATGAATCTGCAAAATGTATTGACTCAAGTCAGCCTGCGCAATCACCTGGGCCAAAACTTTTTGCCATTGGTCAAGACTGTATGTCCAAGAACCAGTTTAACTCATGATTCAGTTGTTTGACAAAATAGACTTTATGGATCCATGATCATCTGATGACTTGCTTGGTATCATGCATCCTGGAAGATGCATTTAGCCCCCTTTTGCCAGAATATGGCTCAGTTAAATGTATATTTTGACAATATTTTTCAAATACATGTATGTATAAAGCTAACCTTTACAGGTTTTTGAAAACATAGTTCAAAATAAAAAAATGGTAGAAAAAGCACCCTAACATTGCATTTTGTCAAACGTGGCCCAAATGTTGTCATGGAAAGAGTAGAGAATGTTGTAGGAAAAGGAGAAAATGTCGGTAACCAGCATTTTTCCTTTTCCCACAATTTTTCCTGCTTTTCCAAAGGTAAGTTGAATCATTTGAGACAAAACTATTTGTCATCTGCAAATGCTTTCAAACTGAACAAGTCTTAAATTTTCTTGTTTGGTAGTGAGTTAACTTGGGATACACTTTGACTGACCTTGACCTATTTTGACTGCATTACTTTCAAAGATCAAGGACTGTTTCAGTGCTTCCTAAGTACCAGTATTTTCTTGTTTTCTCACAATCTTTTCAAAAGCCTTGTTTCTTGGCGTTATGCTGTAAAGTGTTAAAAGATGAAAATTCTTTTGGGAAAAGAAAAAAAATGCTGGTTACCAACAACAGTTATTATTGACCCCTAGATTTTATGCCCCTGTATATTATGGAATGAGATACCTGGCCTGGCCTAGGGTGAGGATGGAATAAAGTGGGTAGGAAAGAGAAATATTTACTTCCTTCTTAAATCTCCATCCACCAGCCCTAACATGCTGAAAGATTTTATTTGTCTTAGGAAGAATATAAATAGCTGATTGTATGAATAGGGTTTAGATAAACAAAATAGCTGGGTTGGTATGAAAAGGACCTGGGTATCTCCCTCCCCAGAGCCTTCTGCCGGTATGTGAACTTTACAGAACCCATATAACCCCATGTACAACTTTGAGACACTAAATTTAACCCAAACCCCCCTGAAACAAAGTTGCAGCAGACGGTATTGAAAACATCCTCAAAAATATGGATAATTATCCCTTTGTCATACAATGGTGATTTTCACCCTTTACCAAACAATCTGGAGTTTTAACTCTGTACTAGACAATCCTGCCTTTTAACGATCCTGAGGGAGAAGAATTTTGAAAACAATGTAGGAAAAAGAGAAAATGCTGGTGACCAGCATTTTCTCCTCTTCTTACAATGTTTTCTACTCTATCAAATAACAAATACCTTCATTTTAGCAACTTGTTATTTGTCCTCTGGATTTGGATTTTAAATTTTGTCGTTAACTCTTTACCAAACATCAAAAATTTACAATTGCCCAACATTGAAAGCATTGTGAGTCAAAAAGGTAAATGTGTCTCAGTGAAGGAGAATTGTCGTTAAAAGGGTAGAAAACATTGTGGGAAAAGGAGTAAATGCTCGTTACCAGCAAGTTTCATCTATACCCATGCTAGGCTTCTACCCAAAGGTGGTTTACAGCTCGGGATTGGTTGGTAAAGGGTTAATGGCCTTGAGGATCAAAGCTTTTGATGGAAATGAAGAAAATGCTAGTAACTAGTATTTTGTTCTTTTTGCATAGTGTTGTGGCTTGCAAATGGTTTCATTATGGATTGAGTCTACAAATTTATCCTAATAGTGAAGTGTTAATGTCTGGTAACCAAAATCTAAGAAATGTCCAAATTGAAAGCATTAATTTTGTAAAAGGCATAGTGATTCTTGTGCAAAAGAATTGTTTTCCTTTTGAAAGTATGGAAAACATTCTGGAAAAAGGAAAAAAGTGCTGGTCACCAGCATTTTCTCCTTTTCTCATGATGTTTTCTAAAGCCTGTGTCTTCAGGGTTGTTATGCAACTCAGGATTGTTTAGTTAAAAGACCCTGAGAAAGAGAGCTTTTGAGAAGAATGTTAGAAAAGGAGTAAGTGCTGGTAACCCTGCATTTTTTCTGCTTCCTGTAATGTTTTCTTTCCTTCTAAAATCATTTCAAATGATGCTTTTACCCGGTACCACACAATCCTTAGTTTTAATGAATGGGGGGGGGGGAGACTTTTGAAAACATTGTTGGAAGAGAAAATGCTGATAATCAGCATTTTCTCCTTTTACCACAATGTTTTCCACACTATCAGAGAACTACAGCTCATTTGTTTCAGTTACAAATTTATCTACTGTAGTTTCTATCAATTGAGAGGGGTCAGCACTATGTTGTGTAGAAAAGGATTAACTCTTTTTGCTGCCAAAGAAATGGAGCCAACTTTTCTCGAGGACTATAAGTATCTTTTTCACTTCAAATGAATCTATTTTTAGTTTAAGATTAGCATCAGATAGTGGACGGTGTAGATCCAAGATCAGACTGCACGTTTTGTGCAGTCTGATCTTGATCTATGCCGTCCGCAAAAGCTATCCAAGACAACATTGGCAGTGAAAAGAGTTGAATTTGGACTTAACTAGCAAACCAATACTCCAATAATGAGTGGCCGGTGCTTCATGACAGACCAATCAAATTAGCCAGAGTTTCAGAGACCACTCAAGTCCAAAATGACCTACAAAAGTGACAGATTTCAAAACTTGAGTGTAATATTTGCAATATTTGTTGGCTAAATAAGCTTAATTTAGGATTTAGGCCAAGCAATTTGCTCTATTGACATCTTAAATAGGCTGATACTTCCCTGAGGGGCGTTTCAACTCTTTACCAGACAACAAAGTTTTAGACTCGTCCAAACTGAAAAGATTCACAGACAGCAAATAAAAGTTGGCTCAAATGATAGAAATTGGAAACATTGTGGGAAAAGAAGAAAATGCTAGTGACTAACATTTTCTCCTTTTCCCACAATGCTTTCAAAAGCTTCTTGGTCAAGGTTGTTAAACCTTGGGATTGTGTGATAAAGGGTTAAGACCCTTTCACCATGTGATTCTCTCAACAGTGTTGTGATGGTCACCGATGGCTAGATTGAAAATGTTGGATTTGGAAAATTTCAAACAGTGTGATTGTATGTGGAAAACACTGTATGGAAAGGAGAAAATATTTTTAACTGGCATTTTCTCATTTTCCCACAATCATTTCCAAGGTCTGTTTTCCTAGAGTTTTTGAACTCTTTACCAAACTATCTTGAGTTTTAACAGCCTGAAGGAAGAAGACTTTAGAAAACATTGTTGAAAAAGGAGAAAATGCTGGTTGTCAGCATTTTCTCCTTTTCCCACAATGTTTTTTACCTTTTTAAAGAGAAGTCTTATAATTTAAGCCAGGTTTAAAATGTCTGAACATGCTTGCAATTTGGATAAGTCTAAAATTTTGCTATGTGGTAAAGGGTTAAACATAGGGTTGTTTAGTGAAGAGTAAACGAAGGTACCTCATCTTTTTGGAATTGCAATACATCTCTTGCTATTTCCACCAAAAGATTCAAAATTTGTTCCACAAACATTTCCAGTTAACTAAGTCATGTTGGGTACTTTGCCTTCCTTGAAAATGCATGACCTTCAAGAATGTTTCAGAGTATTCTTTTTCATAATCTTTTCCATGCTATGCTTTTTCTTTGCTGTTTCATTTTATTACACTTAAGGTTTTTGAAGAGAGCATATTAAATGTACATTTTCATTGTTAAAGCTTCAAAGAAAATGTTTATACTTTCATGAACTGAAATGGGAAATGCAAAAATATTGTAAACTTGTTTAGATTTGTATATCTGTGTTGGATTTTATCAAACAATGACATGGCTGTATTGTTTGCTTCATTGGAAATTCTCACATATTTGAATGGGTTACCTATATTTACTCAAGATCTTACACCAACCTACAAACCCCATTTGTTCCTTTTCCACATAATCTTATAACTGCTATGTCAGAAAGTAGGAATGTGTTTGATTTTTCTAAAAATGATTAATGGTATGACTTTTCAAATTTTGGTTACAGTCATTTACAGACCATTTGCTCAAAGATAGTTTTACTGGCTCTGATGTTGCCAATGTTATGCCATAAAATTAAATTATTCTGCTTCAAAAATGGTCAAAATATTAGTGGAAAGAATTGCTGATTTTCACCATTTTCTCCTTTTTCAACAATATTTTCTAAACACTTCTCCCTCAGGGTCACTAAAATAGTTTTATGGGAATTTTCAGTTGGTAATCTTTCTTTATATTTGATTATCTATGACGCTCGAGGATATTTCAAAATTTGTCAGCCATGAATGTGTTTATTGAGTTTAAATTTAGAAGCGGGTAACAAAGGACATGCATGATGCAGTTTAAAATTTTTGTTGATATTCAGGCAGTTTGTTGGAATGAAGCGTGTGACATGTAGTAATCCTGAACCAGAAATTTGCTCGATTTTACAGTTCAATGATGACTGTTGTATATATAAGAATAAAGGGATAAAATTGGATTTTGACAAAATCTTTTATACCTGCTGGGCAGTCAAAAGGATTACTGTACATTTTATACTGGAGTGTTGGACTGTGATGATTTAATTTGTTAGGATGGCAAAGTTTTGAAAGACTACAATAGATTTCTCTATATTTGCTAATGTACGTTTGCAGATTTAGGCACAATTTTAATGCAAGTAGCATTGCATTTAGATATGAGCATGCTGTAATTATGAGTTTGAATGCTATGCTAAAAAGAGCAATCATGTGT
The DNA here is from genome assembly GCA_945859785.2 of Tridacna gigas. Lineage (NCBI taxonomy): Eukaryota > Metazoa > Mollusca > Bivalvia > Cardiida > Cardiidae > Tridacna > Tridacna gigas. The sequence goes on from OX244041.2 coordinate 16,799,813, forward strand.
TGAGTCTTTACCTGAGACAGACAAAATTTTACGCTTCTTTATTTAATGAAAGCATGATTTGCAGACCACAGACTAAATGTTGCTCAAAAGATGGGATTAACTTTTGACAGGTTAGGAAACATAGAAAAGGAGAAAATGTTGGATCACCAGCATTTTCTCCCTCTTCTTGAATGTTTTCAAACATCTTCTTTCGTAGGATTATAAATACAGGTGATGGACAATAATACCGAGAAAAACTTAATTGAGGCAGGATGAGTCAAAAGTTTCGGAATAGTATTTCTTGAAAGAGATATGGGTGAAACAAATATCTGGGAGAAATATCTTGTTTAGGATGGCAATTGTGATGACATCATGTTTTGGACGGTAAAGATAATGCTATCCTGTTTAAGATAGTAATGGTATCAATTTTTTTTATGGTAATGGTATCATGTTTTGAATGGCAATGTTATGCTTTGGATGGTAATGCTATCATGTTATGGATGGCAATGGTGATGGCATCATGTTTTGGATAGTAATGGTGATGGCATCATGTTTTGGATGGTAATAGTATCATGACTGGTAACAGTATCCTATTTTAGATGTTATCCTGTTTAGGATAGTAGAGGTATCATGTTTTTGATTGTGATAGTATCATGTCTTGGATGGTAATGGTATATTTTGGATAGTAATGGTATCATGTTTTGGATAGTAATGGTATCATGTTTTGGATAGTAATGGTATCATGTTTTGGATGGTTATGGTATCATGTTTGGATGGTAATTGTAATGGTATCATAATTATTATATTGGATGGTATTGACATCATGTTTGGGTGATAAAGATATGGTGTTTTGGATAGTAATGGTATCTTATTTTAGGAAGTAAGTGTAAAGGTATCATGTTTTTGATGGTTGTTGTATCATGTTTGGATGGCAAAGGTAATAGTGTCATATTTTTTACAGTAACAGTTTATGTTGAATGGTAATGGTATCATGTTTGGGATTGTAAAAGCAATCATATTATGTTTTGATGGTAAAGGTATCATGTTTTGGATGGTGAAGGTATTGGTATCATGTTTTGGATGGTAATGGTATATCTGTTGGAAAACAATAATTTCAGACATGTTATTTGTCAAGGTGGCTTTCTCATAGCATGACATGGTTATCATAACTGAATCAGTTTCATGCATGTCTACACATCTGTAAGCACATTCTGTGCATGTGTTTGTGTGAGCATTAGTTCCGAATTAACATTTGTGCTATAACTTCTCCATTTATCCTCATAACTTTGTGCTCTTGTTCATTTTCACGAATTAATGTATCATGTAAACTATCAGTTAAGACTGGTTAACTAAAAAGGTTGAAGGTCAAAGTACAATGTTAAAATTATCCTGAAACGTCCAAGTTATTAATTCCACAGTAATTATTACATTTTAGAGTTAAGAGAAAAAAAAAGTTAAATTGATGACTAGAAGTGTCATGCCAATCATTCTTTCATATTGGTTCAAGTTTATTGGAATGTTGTGAAGAATCATGACTGTCTGGATTGATTAATGGCCGTTTTTTGTAGCATTTTCTTAAATATAGAAACAAACAATTATAGCCCAATCTAAAAAGTGGATTCTAAGCTGAATGGCAGGCACTTATATGAAATTTAATTAAACAGCTCAAAGTAATTGGAATTGACATTAAAATTCAGCTTTGAAGATTTCAATCTCAAACAGCTTTGAAAAGTGATTTAACCCTTACAGTGCTAAATAAAGGAAATGGACATTCTCATTCTGTACTACAGATGCAGACATTGTAATTGCAAAGCTGTTTTTATTAGAATATCTGGCAAAGCAGTGGACAGTGTAGATCTGAGATCAGACAGCACTTTCTGTGCAGTCTGATATTAATCTACACTATCTGTATTCAGCACTTCAAGGGTTAAAATTCATAATGTGGGAAACACCCGACATTGTAAGTGGCTGATATACATTGATGGAAAGAGCGGGCAAAGTTTTCTAAAACAACTACCAGTATATTGATTTTCATGATGTCTTGTAGACCAGCCAAAGCAATAAGTTACATTTCGATAGCCAGCCTTATGGCTTTTTCAGTGTCATAGGCAAAAAAAAACCCAGAAGCTTTTGAGGGTGGCACAGATCAAGCTCAAGCTGCACAGAACACGTTTTCTGATCTTTGATCAATACTCTCCACTTGTTCATTGAAGCCAGTGAGAAAAAAAGTTTTCTGAGTTTCAGTAGACTATTTTCAACCATTGAAAGAGGTATAATTGTATATTTTTGGCACTGGAAGTAAATTCTTTACCAAATGACAAATTTTAGTTTGGTCCAAATTGAAAGCATTTGCAGACAACAAATGAAAAGTGGCTGAAATTATGGAATTTGTCTTGAAATGATTAAAAAACACTGTTGGAAAGGGAGAAAATGCTGGTTATCTCCTTTTCTCACAATGCTTTCAAAAGCCTTCTTCCTCTGGTCGTTAAAACTCAGGATTGTGTGGTAAAGGGTTAAAACTGACTTTGCCATTTCTTAGATTGCCTTTACCACAATACCACCACCTGTAGACAACTATTTGATGTCTATTAGGAGACCAGCTTTAAAAACATGTGGCACAAAAAGAAATACATGCAATTTCTCCTGTTGCCACTATATTTTGATTTACACTGATTTATGAAACATGAACTAATGTTTTTGATATCTAAAGGATACATAAAGTTACTTGCATTTTTAGCTCGGCTTTTTCAAAGAAAATGTCAAGGTACTGTTATAATCCTGTTGTTGTCCGTGTTGTCTTCAGCTGTGTCAACATGACATTTTATTGTTACTTGAAACTCTGGCTAGTCGTTTATTATCAAAAGGGGAGCCTATACAACAAGAGCAGGTAACCATCAAAATATTTTAAACAGTTATGTCCCTTCTTTGACTTGGAATTTTCACTAAAAGTCAGTCGTTTCTTAACCCTTTCCCAAATGATAAATTTTAGACTGGTCTAAATTCAAAGAGTTTCAGACGGCAATCTTAAATTTGATGAAAATGGCAGAAAGTTCTCCAAGAGGGTAGAAAACACTGTGGGAAAAGGAGAAATTGCTCGTTACGAGCAGTTTCTCCTTTTCCCACAGTGTTTTCAAAAGACTTGTACTGCAGACATGTGAAAAGCAGGGCTTGTTTGGGAAAGGGTTAAAGCGACTTCAGCCGGGCTTTGCCACTAGCATGTGGTGTGCTTGTCTTTTTTTTTTCCACAATGCTTCAATAGGCTTCTTCCTAAGAAGGTTAATAGGCTTCTTCCATAGGGTCATTAAAACATGGGATTGCTTGGTACAGGTCAATTTTAATTATTAAGCAGTGTAAAGGTTTATAAGGGAAAGCATTGATTGGGCTCTTAAAGATCTTAATGGAGCACTGAATAGTTCTTGTAATTTCTCAGTAATTTCTCAGTAATGTGGTGTAGATTATTTGTTTTTGTTGTTGATGTTTGTTAGATAGGGATTGTTGTCTGTGCTAGTGGATGACCTCTGCTTGATCGCTTCTTCAAGGTCACAAAAAAAAATGATGGTATCACTTGGATTTTGTGTGTATTTATATATAAAAGATACAATATCATTCTTGATCAGGGTCCATATTCACCAACCATTCTTAAGAACATTCTTAGTCTTATTCTCCAGATTTTTTTCATTTTGAAAGTAACACAACTTTTGATTGGCTAAACCAAATTGAAAGCATTTGCAGACGACAAATGTAATGTAGCTCAAATGATGATTTCTTTCTTTGGCAGGGTAGAAAACATTGTGGGAAAAGGAGAAACTGCTGGCTCCATATTTGGATTTGTCTTTGACAAAGTGGAAAACATTGTGGGAGAAAATGCTGGCTACCAGGAATTTTGTCCCTCTTCCTGCAATCTTCAAAAGCTTTCTTTCTCAGAGACTCGGGATTGTGTGATGAAGGATTAGGAAATGTTTGGTGATTATTTCCCCTGATTTAGAGACACAAGATCATTTCAGATCAAATTGGCCTGGATGTATTACAGTGTTTTCCTGGGTGACTTTTATATGGAATAAATTGCATCCGACTGATAGAAAAGACACAAAACTGTTGCTATGACATCAGACTGACTTTTTGTTTTATAATTGACAAAGATTTTATGTGACCCTGTTTGTGATCTATTGATGTTTCTTTTTGCAATTATGAGTATCAGAGAACAAAGGAAATTTGAATTAGTTTTGGTTGCAATTGCAACAATTTGATAACAGTTGTGTGTAGTGACCTTGTTTCCATGGCAATGTTAAAGTCACGGCGTCACACCACCATCTGCCAGATGAGAGGCCATTCGTTGGACTCTGGATTCTGTGGTAAGTTAATTGATCAATGTAGAATTGTTAGTGGTACAGAGAGCCTTTGATAATAAACAGATATGCATTGAGCCATACTCTGGCAAAAGTGGGCTTAATGCATCTCCATGATGGCAGATACCAAGCAGGTCATCACATAATTATGGATCCACTAAATCCACTTTGTCTAAAAGTCAACTGAATCATGAGGCAGACTGGTCCTTTGAAAACATAAAATTAACCAACAGCAAAAAGTTTCAGCCCAGGTCAGCCTGCACGGACTGTGCAGGCTTACCTGAGTTGATACTTTTTGCATATGCATTAGGCCCTCTTTTCACAGAGCATGGCTCACACACACACACACACACACACACACACACACACACACACACACACACACACACACACACACACACACACACACACACACACACACACACACACATATATATATATATATATATATATATATATATATATATATTTTTTTTTTTTTTTTTTTACGTGACATTGATCTTTGTAGGGTACCAGTAGCAGAAGCTTGTACTCTAAAAAAAACCTCTTTACCCGAGGACAAAAATTGTAGACTTGTCCAAATTGAAAGCATTTGCAGAGAACAAAGTAACTGTGGTTTAAATTATTAGATTTGGCTTTAAAATAGTAGAGAACATTATAGGAAAAAGAGGAAATGCTGGTTACTATCATTTTCTTCTTTTCATGTAACCCTTTACCAAACAAAAAATGTTAGACTTGTCTGAATTGAAAGCATTTGCAGAGGACAAAATCTAACATTTTTTCTTGGTAGGGTCAAAAATATTGTGGGGAAAGGAGAAAATGCTGGTTTAGATGCAATGTAGATCAGTATTGGGCTGCACAGAATTTGCAGAAAATACTGCAAAATGGCAAGATTTGGATTTTTTAATCTTGGCCCAAAATTTTCTTATAATTTATATAGCTGCTTAAGGGTTAAAATTTCATCATTACAAGTGCTGAAATTGAGTACCCAGACTAATGGCCCATACTGTTTTATTTGAACTTTGCAGTCATTATCAGTACTTTGATTTGATTTTATAGGGGTCATAATTTGGCCCCGGTAAGTGTTTATATCCTTCGATCCTCCAAAGCTGTTAGTGAGTGTTTTAACCCCTATGGAGATAAACTTGATCCATTGCCCCCTAGCAAACGTTGTAGATCATGATAAGAGTGTACAGAACATAAGTCTGATCTTTGATAAGGGCAATGTTAGGAGACCTGACTAATACAGTGATCTTTTGAGAAAAGGTGTCCCAATACATCCTTACAGCCAGAGAGAATAAAATGCTGTTAAAAGTTGAAAGTGTGTAGAATGGCTAAGCAGTGTAAACCCAGAAATATTACCAATATATATGGTATAAGGAATAGAGAAACTTAGGGGAATTGTCCTTATTTGAATCCTGAAATGACAACAGTTATTTCTTTGAAGGCCTCCAAAATATGAAATGCATTTTCTGTCCATTGTAATCTGTGCAACCTTGCAGCCATCAGGGGCAACATTTGGCATGAAGATAAAAGAATGATTACAGTTTCATAAAATAAAGATGAAATGTGTTAATAACTGGCAGAAACTGGCTGATTATGAGTATAGACATATCTTTAACCCTTTACCATATGACAAAAATGTAGACTTGTCCAAATTGAAAGCATTTGCAGACGACAATTTAAAAGTGGCTGAAATGAAGAATCTTATCTTCGATAGGGAAGAAAACATTGTGGGAAAAGGAGAAAATGCTGGTTACCAGCATTTTCTCCTTTTCCCACAATGTTTTCATAAGACTTATTCCTCAGGGTCGTTAAAACTCGGGATTGTATGGTAAAGAGTTAATAATAAGAAGAAGAATAGCTTTTGGACACCTGCTGTATAAGATGGTGTGGAGCCCTTAGACAACTACCCAGTTTCATTTATGACATCCTTCAGATTAACCCTTTCCCAATCAACCAATTTTGGACTGGTCCGAATTGAAAGAGTTTGCAGACGACAATTTTAAATTTGATGAAAATGGCAGAAAGTTATCAAAAAGGGTAGAGTTTAACACTGTAGGAAAAGGAGAAATTGCTCATTACGAGCAATTTCTCCTTTTCCCACAGTGTTTTCAAAAGACTTGTACTGCAGACATGTGAAAACCAGGGCTTGTTTCGGAAAGGGTTAATATTGTGCCATAGAGTATGATGGACTAACGACTGTCTATCTGTCTGTCTTGTTCTAGTCCTTTCTTTCATGCAGACACATTTATCAGGGTTCGGCAGAAGTTGATGTGTGGTTGCAATGTCTTTTTTAACCCTTTACCATACAATCCCAAGTTTCAACTACCCTTGGAAGGGTTTTGAACACATTATGGGAAAAGGAGAAAATGCTGGTAACCAGCATTTTCTCCTTTACCCACAATGTTTTCAACCAGATCAAAGACAAATTTCATCATTTGAATCATATTTGACATCTGCAAATGCTTTTGAATTTGGATGCGTCTAAAATTTTTGTGTTTGGTAAAGAGTCAGTCAAAGATTTGCCATCATAATATTTTGACTTGATTCATCCAAATCTTTTTTTGTCCATGATTCCTTGAACTTTAAGGAGATGGCCATTATTTGGAACAACCAAACAACTTTGTTATTAACTCATTAGCTGGAAAGAAATGTGAATCTGAGATCACACTTCACTCGCTTTATTGTTTAATCAAAGACAAATTCATACTTTGTGCAACTTTTATTTTGTTGTATACAAATGATTTCAATCTGGACAAGTCTAAAGTATTATTGTTTGGTAAAGCATTACTCCTTTACCACACAATCCTGAGTTTTAACGACCCTGAAGAATGAATGTTTTTTGCGGTGTTTTCTACTCTGTTTAGGACAGAAGTCTGCATTATAGCAATGTTCATTTTGTTGTCTGCAAATACTTTGAATTTGGTTGAATCTAAACTTTTGTCGTGTGGTAAAGAGTTAATAGGGGTGACCAGTTAGACAGGTTGAATTTAATTTCTAAAATGTTTAGACAAATAAACCTCTTCTAACTGCCTGTAGATGCTTATATCTTTTTCCGAAATGAAAGAATCAGGTATAAGAAAACTTCAATATCTAATAAGAGTCAAGAGATTTGAGGCATAAGATCATTTTCTGATGGAAAGTGATACTCTTCTCATTTTTCTGGACACGTCAAGCTATGGTCGGCATGGAGACATGGCGATGCCGACTTGTAAAAAGACAGATATTTTACAGTTTTCTGTTCTAGGACCGGCGTACCTGGAGACATACGATGTTATTTGGCTTTTAAGTGCTTACATCTTTTTTTAAACTTTTCTATGAAAATATTATTTCAATATTTAAGAGTTTTTTATGAAACACAAAGTATTGTTTTACTTACAATGTGGTCATCTAATTGATATCTCTTTCGGACTAATTTTATGTATTTTTGTAAAATACATGCAAAGTCAAAAGCTGAATTCAAAGACCACCCACTGGAAGAAAGTAAAAAATGGTTTTGCACAAGAGGTGGTCATCTAATACAAGCTAAATGGAATGAATTACTGAAAGGGATAAAGAACCAAACTAGTGATCTTAACTTTTTACCCAAACAACAAAATTTTAGACTCGTCCAAATTGAAAGCATTTGCAAACAACAAAATGATTATGACTGAAAAGATGAAATATCTGCTGAAAAGGGTATAAAACATTGTGGGAAAAGGAGAAAATGCGGGTTACCAGCATTTTCTCCTTTTCCCACTATGTTTTCAAAAGGTTTCTTTCTCAGGGTCATTACTAATTGGGACTATGTGGTAAGAGTTAAAGCAGTTGGTTGCTTAATACAAGTGGTCTCTAAGACCATTTTGTCAGTAGTTATTTTTGGGTACTATAACTTTGGAGCGTTATCCAATTGTGTCCAGCCTGATGTTGAATGCTTTTAACATTTATATTGATGTATTTAAAAAAAAAGTCAAATTTTCAATGAAGGACAAAAATTACTGATAACATGAAGTTAAGTTTGATGCATAGAAACAGTTAAAAATAAGTTGCAATTGGGGAAATAGTGCAGAACAAGGTGTATTTCCTTTTGTCACAATATTTTTTAATGTGGTCTGCAGCTACATGGAAAAATTTATGAAAATTTAGTGAACTTTTTACCGAACAACAAAATTTTAGATTTATCCAAGTTGAAAGCATTTGCAGACAACAAAATTTTGGATGAAATGATAGGAACTGTTTTGGAAAGGGTAGGAAACATTGTGGGAAAAGGAGAAAATGCTGGTTACTGCATTTTCCCATGATTTCACAAGTCTCTTTCCTCAAGGTCATTTAAAGGTCATTGTGTGGTGAAGGGTTCAGTTAACCCTTTCCCAAACAAGCCCTTGTTTTCACGTGTCTGCAGTACAAGTCTTTTGAAAACACTGTGGGAAAAGGAGAAATTGCTTGTAACGAGCAATTTCTCCTTTTCCCACAGTGTTTTCTACCCTTTTAGATAACTTTCTGCCATTTTCATCAAATTTAAAATTGCCGTCTGCAAACTCTTTCAATTTGGACCAGTCGTTTGGGAAAGGGTTAACAGGGCAAGTGACAGGAATGATGAAGAAGAAATGGCATGATATTTGCCAAAAAGTGAAGCATGGCATGGAAAATGGAACCTATGATAAACTTGAGGGGCAAGGTTTGTCATAGTATTGTTCATTGTCAAAAGCAGTTGTTTCTTCAAACTCTAAATCACCAAATGACAAAATTTTAGACTGGTCCGAATTAAAGCATTTGCAGACGACTAATTAGATCTAGCACAAATGATGGGATTTGAACCAAATGCAATAGAAAATACTGTGGGAAAAGGATGCTGGTTACTAGCATTTTCTACTTTTCCCACAGTGTTTTCAAAAGCTTTCTTTTTCAGGGTTGTGAAATCTTTGAACTCAATGGTAGAGTTAATATAATTGTTGAGATTCTTTGGTTTAGTTTTTGTACTGTACGTTCTCCTTTCTCTGTAATACACTGCAGAGGAAAATGTGGCTTTTCCTGACAAGTGAACACTACGTCCAGACAAATGGCTTTTTGCCAGTCATCCTATCGAACAAGTAAAAATAATGAAAAATGGCAATTACGAAATCATGTGGCAACTTACATAAGAAAGTCAAACATTACCGTCGATTTGTGAACAACAGAAAAATTTGCACATGTATATCTTAGGATCAGCTGTTCTGCATTTAAGCTGTACAGACAAACTTCTACATGATTCAGATACATTTCTTTGGTCATGTAAAACTTGGACACTACATCATGGAATTTAATGCACGCCTAAAATACAATTTAAATATAACAACCATTTGTTCCAGTTGAAGGATGGTAGTTTCCAACATTAGTAATCACCATACATTCAGGAAAATCTTAATATGAGCCATGCTCTATGAAAAGGGGGCTTAATGCATCTACGAAAAGTATCGACCCAGGTCACCCGCGCAGGCTGACCTGGTCCGAAACTTTTCGCTATTTATCAATTTTCCAAGGACCTGTCTACCTCATGATTCAGTCAGTTGCTAAAGAAAGTAGTTATTGTGTATCCATTTTAGATAATGGTTTGTGCATTACTGACTGAGCTACGGTGACTCCTTTTAGTCAAACATATGGAGCTGTTTCTTCTCTTTCAAGAATGTTTTCCAGAACTTAAAGTATTCTGATAATGTTTGGTTTTCTAAATCTTCCCTATTCTTCTGACTAAATGAAATTACTGTAACTTTGGAAAAACAAATGTTGCTTGCTTTTTTTCTGTAGAGTAAGTGAACCAAAATGTTGGACTGAAAAAGTTTTTCGTCTTGAAGATCCTTCAGTCAGGTTGGTCTTGAAGAAAGTTTCAAGCTCTGTGCTGGTTTGAATCATTAGCTCAGCCAATTTCTTTCCTAGGATTTATATTCATCATTTCAACAAGATTCAGTCTCAATGCTGATCATTGTTTTGACAGTGGTTATGTGGGAATGCAGAGAATGGCTTGGGAAGAACATTGGATCAAGCACTGGCAAGGGAAATGCCAGGAAAGCATGGATAGGTGCACTGGCCACTGCAATATAACTGAAATAATGTTGAAAAAAGTGTTAAATGCCAAGCAAACAAATCTGCAGAATATTTCCAAAAACCTTCACGACGATAGTTGTTTACTTTTTACCACACAATCCTGAATGTTAGTGACCCTGAAAGAAAAGGCTATCAGTAAAACATATTTGGTAAAGGAGAAAATGCTGGTAACCAGCATTTTCTCCTTTCCCCACAATGTTTTCTACCTTATCAAGGACAAAAAAAAATCAATTTAGCAACAGTTGTCATTTTCTCCTTTTACAACAATTCTTTGGAAAGCCTTCTTCTGCAGGGTAGTTGAACATATGTGGTTAGGAGTTGAAGACAGCGTAAGACACAGAACAATTACATAAAAGATGACAAAAGATTTGCTGTTGGCAGAGGAAAAAAAATCAGGATCAGTTGTTCAACAAATTGGTATTTCTGTTTGTTGGTGAACTTTGATATTTCTTGCTGAAATCCGACACCGGAGACAAAACTAGAACTTAACGATTTTTATGGTTAGAGAAAAAAAAAAGTTGTATTTCTGATAATTCTGTGAATATTATGGAGATTGTCTGGCTTACAACCGGAACTTGTTGTTACCTTGTGGAAGAAATTTAAAGCAGATAGCCTTTTTCTTGTTTAAATAGATATGAGCCATGCTTTGTGAAAAGGAGGCTTAATGCATCTGCTAAAAGTATCGACCCAGGTCAGCCTACACAGTCCGTGCATGCTGACCTGGCCCGAAACGTTTTGCTATCGGTCAAATTTCTGTATGTCAAAAAACCAGTCTATGTCTTGATTATTTCGCTTGTTAGACAAAGTGCATTTTATTGATCCCTAAGTATGTGATGTCTTGCTTGGTACAATGCATTATGGAGATGCATTTAGCCCCCTTTTGTCAGAACATGGCTCAGTTATAAGTTATAGTGTTTATTCAGATAAAATGGTAAAACATGGTGGCAGAAAGAGAAAGTGCTTGTAGCAAACTCTTTATCCTTTTGCTGGAACATTTTTGAAAAGGCAGTCTGCTGCAAGACCTGACAAAAAAAAAATGGTTGCTGGTTGCCTGCACTTTTTCCATTTCCCACAATTTTTTCTGCCTTTCAAAGAAAACTTCCATCATTTGAATCACATTTTAATTGTCTTCCGCATTATGTTTCAATGTGGACAAATCTACATTTTTATTGTGTGGTAAAGAATTAACAAACACTGCTTTGTAATCCATCAAGGGCTCCATAAAGAAAATGCACATTTTCAGTTTGTAAAAAGGACTTACCATTGCTATTTCGATGTGAATAAACCATCAAAAATCTAAAAGATCAGACTTCACTCTCTGTATTGTTTGATCATGATCTGCAGTGCTATAGTCTGCATTACAAGTATCTGCAAAAGTAACTCTTCACATGCAACTCGCAACATCATGGTGCATCTATCAGGGCAGCATAAATTGTGGTAAACCTGCACAAAATGTGCATTCTCATCCTTGTCTTGTTTCTCTCCCGCCCTCCGCCCCTTCTGTTACCTCACCGTCCCGACTTTTGAAACAATGTGGGAAGAGGACAAAATGCTGTTAGGCATTTTCTCATTTTTTCGACAATGTTTTCTAACCATTCAAATATAAATTTCAATTTTTGAGTCACATTTATGTTGTCATCTGCAAAAGCTCTCAATTTGGACAAGTCTTAAATTTTGTTGTTTGGTGAAGACTGAACCCTTCTCCTGCTGAACTCTTTACTACACAAAAAACTTTCAGACGGGTCCAAATTGAAAGCATTTCAGTAGACGAAAAATTCAGTGTGGCTCAAATGATAGAATCTGTCTTTGATAGAGTAGAAAACAGTGTGGAAAAATGAGAAAATGCTGGTTACCAGCATTTTCTCCTTTTTCCACAATGTTTTCAAAAGGTTTCTTTTTCAAGGTCATTAAAACTCGGGATTGTTTGGTAAAGGGTTAAATTAAACTTTCAAGCCAACGGTAAAATCCTGAAAATGGCTATTTCAAAGTTATTTTTTGGGACAAAAATATCTGCTTATTGGACAGTGTAGATCAAGAATCAAAATGCACTTTCTGAGCAGTCTGATCTTGATCTGCACTGTACACAAAAGGTCCTTCAGCAGCGCTTAGCAGCCTATTGGTTAATTGCACATATTTGAGTTTTGCAGTCCGTACACCTTATATTCTGTTTGCCATATTGTAAAGGTGCCTTAGGAATTAATTATAGAAACCCGGTAAATGCCTCCCAGGTTTGTCTTCATACTGTCTCATCTGCTTACCACAGATATTCAGATTTAGTTTTGTGTTCTTTCAAATGCAAATTAACATTAAGAGAGAAGACAAATTACGACATATTTTTGTTCGGTATTAATGCAGACAAGAGTTCTAACCCTTAAAGCATTGGATTTACTCTTTACTATACAACAGAATTTTGTAAAAGTTCAAAAAACTTTGCAGGTGATCAATTAAATGTGGCTAAATTAACCTTTAAGCTGCTTGTCATGACTCACTGACCTTTTGCAGACAGTGTAGATCAAGAGCAGACTGCACAGAACGTGCAGTCTGATCTTTGATCTACACTGTCCGATACAGACTATTTTCTTTCCAGTGAAATCAACTTTGAAACTGCAATGTCTGGGCTTTTAGTATTGAGTAGAAATTTGCCTCTCATTTATTCAGCAGTTTAAGTGTTAATGGGATTCATCTTTGAAAGGATAGAAAACATTGTGGGAAAAAGAGAAAATGCTGGTTACCCACATTTTCTCCTTTTCCCATAATGTTTTCAAAAGGCTTTTTCCTCAAGGTCGCTTAAACTTGAAATCATTTTGGTAAAGGGTTCAATGAATTCGATTTTGACTGGGAAAACAGCCCATATAATGCTATTGCAAGGTTGTGTCTGCCAGAATATCTAAGATGGTAGAGGACAGTGTAGATCTAAGATCAGGGTCATTATTTACCAACCACTCTAAACCCTTTCCCAAACGACACATTTTAGACTCTTTCAAATTCATAACATCAGCAGGCGACAAATTCAAAGTTGTTACAGATGAGATTAAGGTCTCTGATAGGGTAGAAAACACTGTGGGAAAAGGAGAAAATGCTGGTTACCAGCATTTTCTCCTTTTCCCACAGTGTTTTCAAAAGTCTTCTTTTCCAGGGTCGTGAAAACCAGGGATTGCTTGGTAAAGGGTTAAGATTATTCTTTGTTTAATTCTCAAGAATTTTATGGATTTGAAAGATACACAACTCCTGGTTGGCTAAACCATTTTGGTTTAACCAATCAAAAATGTGTTACTTTCCCAAATTTATAAAATATTGAAGAATAAGACTAAGAACGTTCTCAAGAATAGTTTGTGCATCCAGACCAAGAATGCATGCTCTGCACTGTCTGATCTTAATCTACACTGTTTGCAAAGCATGCAAAGTTGGTTTCAGCACTTAGCCCTTTACCACACAGCAAATTTTAGACTTGTCCATATTCAAACATGTGCAGACGACAATTTAAATGTGGCTGGCATTATGAGATTTTGTTGTAAAGCAATAGAAAACATTTTGGGGAAAGGAAAAAGTGCTGGTTACCAGCATTTCCTCCTTTTCCCAAAATGTTTTCAAAAGCTTTTCTTTTCAGGGTCCTTAAAACTCTGGCTTGTGTTGTGAAGGGTGAAAGGGTTATAACCTACAAGTGAACTGATACTTTTTATGCCCAGGTAGATGATAGCAGTTGGGAAACACTATGAGAAACAGAGGAATTTCTTGTAGTGAGCAAAAGCACGACTTTTCCCATCATGTTTTCCATGCTGTTGAAAACCAGTGCATGTTTTAAGCACAGACAGTAAAAGATAGTAACTGTTGCTATGCACGTCCAAGGACCATTCTACCCCTATATTCAGTATGACGAACTGTCAGACTAAATGGATTGTATGGATCCACAATTATGTGATGATTTGCTTGGTATAAATCTTTACCAAACAATCCCGAGTTTTAACAACCCTGAGGAAGAAGCCTTTTGAAAACATTGTGGGGAAAAGGAGAAAATGCTGGTTACCAGCATTTTCTCCTTTTCCCACAATGTTTTCTACCATATAAAAGACAAATTCCATCACATGAGCAATGTTTAAATTGTCGTCTGCAAATGCTTTGAATTTGGACTAGTCTACATTTCTGTCATGTGGTAAAGAGATAATGCATCACTGAGATGCGGCAAACGTGGTATTTCCAGTTCGCTGCTCTTTCGTATATGACAAACAAAATGTCTCCCATATGATTGGATTTAACTTGACAGGGTAGAAAACTTTGGCATTAGAGAAAAGGCTGGCTCTTTTTCCCATGATGTTTTCAAAAGGCCTTTATCTACGGGGTTATAATAACAAGGGATTGTTTGGTTTGGAGGTATATTTTCAGATACTTTCAAATATCGTTTGAAACAAAATGCTTACTTCATTACTTCTTGTTTATTTTCAGAGAAAGATGGGGAGTCTGCACCAATGCCTACAGGAAGTCAGTCTTTGAGTAAAGCCACTGGTTCCAAACTGGCAGGTGGAAACAAAGGGCAGGGAAACAAACACTCAAAATCAGGGGTAAGTTTTCTAGAATCTGATTGGGTGTCATCTTACTGATTGACAGTTACTGGTAACTATTAATGGGACATTTGGTATTGGGCTAGGTGATTGTTGGCTTTGTTTTAGAGTTGCTGTGAAAACTAGGTTTTTACCAATGTTTGACGTGCTTTGGGGGCATAAGCTGTTAGAACCATGTTTGCGTAATACATAATTTTTCCTGAAACTTTTATTCAGTTTTAACTTAACACCCTTATGACTTGATTTCAGCCCATGTCTACATGAAAGTATAATATGTATATTTTCGTATAAGGGACAACAATTTCTGAATTCATGTACAACCACTGCTGGAATAACTATTTTTGCCTATAGAATAGAGTGATAGTGTCTTACATGAGATGAGAGTCAATCTTTGTGTTATCTGTGTTAACCCTTATCCTGCTAAATAAGTGAAATGAAACTTTCAAACTGATAGTAAAAACCCAAATAATGTTATTGCAAACTCACTTTTTTTAAACAAATATCTTCTTATCAGACAGTGTAGATCAAAGATCAGACTGCACATTCTGTGTGGTCTGATTTTGATCTACATTGTCTGCCAAAGGTCAGTGAGTCGTGCTTAGCAGCCTAAGGGTTAAATATCATTCTAAATTTACAAATGACTGTAGAGTCAAATCTGTTGAATATCAAGTAATGATTAACATTATTTCATGGTGGGCCTCAGTGTCAATATTACTTGTTTGAATTAAATTAAGGCTGTGCTCTTTTACTGTTTGGCTTGCATTGGACTAAAAAATGAACTGTACTTAAGGTGTTATTAGCAATGACTTGGCAATCGGTGCACAACATTTCGTCAAAAGTGTGTTTCATCGAAATCCATGTATGTTTAAAAATACCAATCGCTAAATTCTTACATTTATTTCATAAAAAGCTCTGTCTGGGAGGAAGATCTGAGGCACAATTCATCTGGGTCAGGGTTAGGGTAAGGAATCGTTTTCGATGAAAGTGATTTCGACGAAATGTCGCACACGCCTTCGCAATGCACATTCATTAGCTCCACTGGCCAAAGGCCAGCGGGCTTATGTCATGGCCCGGTGTCCGTCGTGCGTGCGTGCGTGCGTTAA
The DNA here is from genome assembly GCA_945859785.2 of Tridacna gigas. Lineage (NCBI taxonomy): Eukaryota > Metazoa > Mollusca > Bivalvia > Cardiida > Cardiidae > Tridacna > Tridacna gigas. Next base: position 16,815,860 of record OX244041.2, read on the forward strand.
CTTTTATTTCAAACATCTTCTTCTCTGAAACTACCCATCCAATTTTCATGAAACTTCACAGAAATGATCCTGCCATGGTCCTCTTCAGAATTTCTTGAAAGAATTTGATTCCTTCAAAAACTCTGGTTGCCATGGCAACAAAACTGAAGAATATTGGAAATCTTTAAAAATCTTCTTGTCTGAAACCATAAGGCATAGGGCTACCAAATTTGGCATGTAGCTTTATGTAGTAGACCTCTATCATGTTTCTTGAAATTATAGCCCTGGGGTCAAAATTGGCTCTGCCCCAGGGGTCACAAGTTTTACATAGGCTTATATAGAGAAAACTTTAAAAATCTTCTTGTCTGAAACCATAAGGCATAGGGCTACCAAATTTGGCATGTAGCTTTATGTAGTAGACCTCTATCATGTTTTTTGAAATTATAGCCCTGGGGTCAAAATTGGCTCTGCCCCAGGGGTCACAAGTTTTACATAGGCTTATATAGAGAAAACTTTAAAAATCTTCCTGTACCTAGCCATAAGGCCTAGAGCTACCAAATTTTGCATTTAGCTTGATCTAGTTGGGGTCTACCAAAAGTGCCCAAATTATAGTCCTGGGGTCAATTTGGCTCATGCTGGGCGGGGGGGGGGGGGGGGGGTTCACAAGATTTACATAGGCTTACATAAGGGAAAACTTTTAAATCTTGGTGTACATAGCCATAAGGCTTAGGCTACCAAATTTTGCATAATTATAGCATTATCTAGTGGACAACTACAAAGAGGGCCCAAGTTACAGCCCTAGGATCAAGTTTTGCACTGCACCAGGGGTCACAAGTTTTACATGGGTTTATGGAGTGAAAACTTCAGGAACCATCTTGTTACTAGCCATAAGGCCAAGAACTTCCAAATTTGGCATGTTATTCTTCTAATACACATATTCCCCATTTAGTCCGACTGTAGCCCTGGGGTCAAAGTTTTTTAAGGGCTTATATAGTGAAGGCTTCTCTTCATGGTTTATATTTATAAGCCAGTGGAGCGATACAGGGCCATCATGGCCCTCTTGTCTTATGTCACGGTTTGGTGTCTGTCATTTGTGTGTGTCAATACTACACAACAATTTTGGAAAATCTTGTTGCCGAAAACTATTTGTCAAATTGGTATATGTTATAGTCCATCCTGGAATTGAGCGCATTTTTTAGGACATATATGAATATGTGAACTATCACCATGATATGACTGAAATAATGTTTAACCCTTTCATGTCGATAGTTGCCTTTGCGACCAGTGTAGATCAAGATCAGGCTGCACAAAAGATGGTGCAGCCTGATCTAAGATCTACACTATCCGCTAATCTGAAACACTATTAATGAAAGCAACCATGAAATTGCATTGTTTGGGTTGTAAATGTTTGCTGGGTTTATTCAGTGCCCTAAGGGTTAAACCAGCATAAAATACCATTCAGATAATCAATCATGAGCTCATCTGGATATTTCAATGGAAATACTTTATCCAGCAAAAGAAAACAGTATCACTTGATGATATATATGCATTACTTATTGTATCCATTTAAGCCATGATTCAATACTTGAAAACCATGGCCCTCTCTTATCTTGCTCGTCTGTCGATGGAACCCATTTTCGACTTAGGTTTAGTTTGTTACTTGAGACCCATTTTACCAATATTAACAGACTGAAGAAATATTTTCATTTTCTAAGTTGACACAACATTTCACACTCAAGTCGGCAAAAAAATGGACCTAAGTCTGTTAAAACGACTTAAGTCAATTTTTTTCTGAGCTGAGTCTGAAACATTGTGTCAACATAGAATTTGAAAATGTTTCAAAAGTTTGTTAATGTTAGTGAAATGTGTCTGAAATAAAGAAGTCACCTTAAGTAAAAAAAGAATGCGTCCGTTAGCAGACTTGAGCAAAATAAGAGACCTAATTTTTTTCGTGAAACCAGGCCCAGCTTGTTAAAAACTATTAATTAGAATTCATCAGTATTTGGCATTGGTGATCCTTTGATATATAATCAGAGACAGATTTCAAGACAAAGTCATGATCCAGCAAAAGACAAAAAGACAGAATCCCCATGGGTGTGACTTATTTTCTTATGGCAATATTATGCTTGACAAGTTGTAGAACTGTTAGGAATAAAAATATTGTCAGAATTTATTGAAAATTGCCATGAATGATACTTGAGTAGACGTCATAGATTTTCTTGATGACTTTTTAATCTGTCTAAAAGCAGGTCCATCATTTGGAGTGGTATTTTTTTGTAGAACTATTACCCATTGTGTCATACTTAAAGAGAAAGCAGACATTAGAGTTGTGCTTGTCATATTTCCACCGTAATGTATTACATAGGCTTACAGGCAGTCATATTTGCATCACGAAAAATTACATGGATTATTGGCAAACACCAAATAATGTCACCTTCAACTGCAAATTACCTTAATCAGTAAGGGCTATAGGGACCCTGAATTTTTGATGTTCAGTGTCACAAACCCTGCCAGGTAAAGCTCACTAGCTTTTTCAGCCAGCAGAGCAATACACAGCCACTATAGCAAGTGGATCCAAGATGTGTGCTTTTGATTTTATATTACCTCCAGTTCATGAGTGTGTATTGCAAGGCAAAATGCCCAGTGTGAACAAATACAGTTATCTCCATTTGTACTTTCTAAAGAAAACTGGCAGTTCATTGGGAAATTTTTGATATAGATATTAAGATAAATTTTTTGCAAGAGAATGAGAGTTACACACTGTTACATGATATTTTTATTTCTTTTAATGTTATTATTTTTAAGAGTGTTTGTATGATGTTAGAGATTATGATAAGTAATAAATATTGTATTTGATATACATTATGTATTTTCAACATTCTGTCATAGATGAACCGACGTGAGTCGATGATTGGGCGTGCTCACTCAGTACTTGAGGCGCCAGTCAGTAAACAACGACGCAGCTCTCTTCAGCTACCTTTTCAAGCATTTTTTCCCTCTCCAAAGTTAGGAGATGGATCTCGAATGAGTGATGATTTAGTTGTAAGTTGAAAGGAATGGCAACCATTGCATAATTCCAAAGTAATATTGTGTAGCCCAGCTGTAGTAGTGCTCGGTGTATGTAAATCCCTGTATTACCTCCCTTTATTACATAGATTACAGATTATTACATCATTTTAGGTTAAGAGAGTTTGCACAGTTCTTCTAATACTCTAATATTGCACTTCATTGGGGGTTATGTTTGTAGTCCAAGTTTGAGACAAATCTTAAAATATCCTTTGGATAGTGGTAAGCTAATGGAAGGGGGTTGGAATGGGATCTGCTATTGTATCAAGGCTAATTTTTTACCAGTTACTAAACAACCGCAAATTATACCGACCTCGAGGAAGAAGGCTTTTCAAAAAATTGTGGGCAAAGTAGAAAAAGCAGCTTTTCTCTTTGTCCCACAATAAGTTTATTCCTTGGAAAGACAAATTTCACACTTCAGTTTGGACAAGTTGAAACTTTTGTTGCCTGGCAAAGAGTTAAATCCAATCAGTTAGGATGGGAAGCAATGGCTAGCCTTGGTCCTTAATATGACCTGACTTGCTACAACAGAAAGGTTTTTAGGTGGGCTGTATTAATTGCAATTTAATTCTTTACAGAGTGATAAAATGTTGGACTAGTCCAGATTGAAAGCATATGCCGACAACAAAACATGTGCTACTCAAAAGGTAAAATTTATTTTTGAAAGTGTAGCATACATTGTTGGAAAGGAGAAAATGATGGTAACCAGTATTTTCTTCCTTTCCGACAAAATTTACGAAGGTCTTTTTCCTAGGGCTTGTTAAAATTTGGCACTTGTTTGTTTGCAAAGGAATTAGGACATGTCCAAATTGAAAGCCAAAGCACGGGTAGATGTGGCTCAAATGATGAAACTTGTCTTTGAAAGAGAAGGAAACATTGCTGGAAAGGGAAAAATGCTGGTTACCCTTTTCCCACAATATTCCTCAACATCATGTAAAGTCAGGGTTGTTCGATATAGATTTAACATCATTTGCACCAGTTATGTCCCTTTTATAGTCTTGTAAAGTGAATTTATCAACTTGTATGTTAGGTGCTGGTTACTTCCCTTTAACCCTTTAGCACACAATCCTAAGAAAGAGGCCTTTTGAAAACATTGTGGGAAATGGAGAAAATGCTGGTAACCACTCCTTTTCCCACAATGTTTTCTACCCTTTCCAAAACAAATTTCAATTTTTCAGTCGCATTTATTTTGTCGCTTTTAATGGTTTTCAATTTGGACTTGTCTCAAATTTTGTCGTTTGGTAAAGAGTTGATAGTATTTTGTTCTTTATGACCCCAGTTTGTAATTTTGTAATTTTTGTAACAAAGTTACTGCACTAATTTAACGCTTTCCCTGATAGCTTCACAGATATTTTTTATTAAACTGATATGTTTTATTTTTGTTGTCTAACCTTTGATTGAAGATAGGGTCATTAGGTAATGCTAGTCTGTAGTTGATTCTTTTGTTATATTTTACAAATACAAGAATGGAGAAGTGGTATTATCTTTTCATCAGAATATGACTGTGTAAGAATATAACTTTGTAATTATCCTTTTTACAATTGTCCAACAATGAACCAAACTCTGTAGACATTTTTTTTTGTTTAATTTTTAGGTATAAAAGAAACAAAGAAGTAGTATTGTCTGCCCTTTCAGAGACATACTTCTCTAGTTTGAGCGACATTTAATTTTTTGTCTGCAAATGCTTCCAATTGGGACAGTCTTACATTTTGTTGTCTTGAAAAAGGTTAACCCTTTGCCGCACAATACCTGGTTTTAGCGGCCCTGAGGAAAACGCCTTCTGAAAACATTGTGGGAAAAGGAGAAAATGTTGGCAACCAGCATATTCTCCTTTTCCAACAATGTTTTCTACCCTATTAAAGACAAATTCCATCATTTGAGCCAAATTTCACTCTTTGCCAAACGACAAAATTTTAGACTGGCCCAATTTGAAATCATTTGCAGAAGAGAAATTAAAGGTGGCCAAAATGAGGAAATTTGTCCTTGATAGACCAGAAAACATCATGGGAAAAGGAGAAAATGCTCCAGCATTTTCTCCCTTTCCCACAATGTTTTCAAAAGCCTTCCTCAGCAGAGTCATTAAAAGTCGGGAAGGTGTGGTATAGGATTAAATTGTCATCTGCAAATGCTTTCAATTTGGATCAGTCTAACATTTTGCTGTTTTGTAAAAGGTTAACCCTTTACCAGATGACAAAATTTTAGCCTTGTCCAATTTGAAAGCATTTACAGACGACAATTTCAATGTGGCTTAAATGGTGCAGTTTTTCTTTGATAGGGTAGAAAACATTGTGGGAAAAGGAGAAAATGCTGGTTACCAGCATTTTCTCCTTTTCCCACAATGTTTTCAAAAGGCTTCTTTCCCAGAGGCGTCAAAAGGCGGCATTGTGCGGTAAAGGGTTAACTGAATAGACTCTTTGATTAGCCCATACCCTGCTAAATAAGTAAAATGAAACTTTCAAGCCAATAGTAAAACCCAGATTTTGTTACCTCAAAAGTATTTCTAGGGGAAAAATATCTCATGATTGGACAGTGTAGATCTAAGATCTGACTGCCCATCCTGTGCTGTCTGATCTTGATCTACACTGTCTGCAAAAGGTCTTTGAGGCTGCTTAGCAACCTAAGGGTTATTTTTTTACCAGATGACAATATTCTAGACTAGTCCAGTTTGAAAGGACTTGCAGATGACAATTGTGGCTCAAATGATGGAATTTATCTTAGAAAGGGTAGAAAATGTTGTCTTAAATAGAGAAAACGCTGGTTACAAGCATTTTGTCCTTTTACAACAATGTTTTCAAAGGCCTTCCCCAAGATTACCAAAAACGGGGGTTGTATAGTAAAAGATTAAGTCTTTACCAAACAACAAAATTTTAGACTTGTCAAAATTGAAAGACGACAAATTAAATGTAGCTCAAATGATGGAATATTCAGTTGAAAGGGCAGAACATGTTGTGGAACAAGTTACCAGCATTTTCTCCTTTTCCCACGGTGTTTTCAGAAGTCATTTTTAGATGGGTCATTAAAACTCATAATTGTGTGGTTAGCCCTGTACTGCAAAATGACACCTTTTAAGACCCTGGCAAAGACGCCTGTTGAAAACATTACGGGAAAAAGAGAAAATGCTGGTAACCAGCATTTTCTCCTTTTCCCACAATGTGTTCTACTCTACCAAAGAAAAATTGCACCATTCAAGCCACATTGAAAGTGTCTTCTGCAAATGCTGTCAGTTTGGACAAGGCTACTCTACCAAAGAAAAATTGCACCATTCAAGCCACATTGAAAGTGTCTTCTGCAAATGCTGTCAGTTTGGACAAGGCTATGATTTTGTCGTCTGGTAAAAGGTTAATCAGGTGAAGTTATTGAGCCTATCAGGGAAGAAGCGTATCTACCAATGTTAAATGTTCCCAAATATTATCTACTCATTAATGAGATATTAATTTATCTGTTATGCAATGGTTGCATATTGCATGAGCATGCTTTGAAACTTACCTTTGGATTCTCCCCACAGCTGCTAGTCATAATGAATTGTATGTAATAATTCTTCTTAACTCTTTACCAAATGACAATATTCTAGACCAGTCTAAATTGAAAGCATTTGCAGACGACAAAAATAAATGTGGCGCAAAAACTGAAATCTGTTTAGGGAAGTGTAGAAAACATTGTAAGAAAAGGAGAAAATGCTGGTTACCAGCATTTTCTCCTTTTCCCACAATGTTTTCAAAAGGCTTCTTTTTCAGGGTCGTTAAAAGTCAGGATTGTGTGGTAAAGGCTTAACTCTTTACCAAATAACAAAATCTAAGACTTGTTCATAATGAAAGGATTTGCAGATGAGAAATGAACCCTATACCAAACCACAATGTTTTAGAACTATCTAAATTGAAAGCACCAGTCCTGTAGACCACAAATTAGGAATTGAAAGAAAACAGCTGAAGGTCTTGTATAGGATAGAAGGATAGAAAACATTGTGGGGAAAATGAGAAAATGCTGGTTACCAGCATTTTCTCCTTTTCCCACAATTTTTGTAAAAAGAATCCGGCAGTAGACATGTTGACACAAAGGACTGTTTGGTACAGGAGTTGCTATTGTCTCGTGATAGGATTTATCTTTCTAGGGGTAGAAAACAATGGAAAAAGGAGAAAATGCTGGTTACCAGCATGTTCTTCTTTTCTTACAATGTTTTCAAATGTCCTCTTCTTTTACTCATTACAAAGGAAAAAAAATTTACACTCATCCAAATTCAAAGTTGTTGCAGACGACAAATAAAATTTGGCTCAGTTAAAGAAAGCTGACTGTAAAAAGGTAGAGAACTTTATGGAAAAAGGAGAAAATGCTAGTTACCAGCATTTTCTCCTTTTTTCCACAATGTTTTCAAAGGGCTTCTTTTTCTTTTTGTGGTATAGAGTTAAAGATTATAAAAAATGAGATTATTTGGTAGAGAGTTTATGTGACAGTTTTGTGATAAAGAAGTTGCTTCCCCTGTAGTAAATGCTAGATAGATGTGCTAGTTATTTCCCTTGTGCATATTTCCTGACTGAAAGGAAAATCGATGAATGCATGCCAAAACAAGAAAGGCTGAGAAAGATTGACCATTAAATTAAAGGAGAGGATTTTTTTTTTTTTTTTTTTTTTTTTTTTTTTTTATTTTTGGTATCTTAGGAAAAGCAGCAGACAACAATTTAAAGCTCCTTTGCACACATTTTCAAAACCCATTCTCCTGTATGAATGTTTTCTCTTTACCAAGTGGCAGAATTTTAGATTGACCAAAATTGAAAGCATTAGCAGATGAAAAATTATATGCGTTTCAAATGATGGAAGTTTTCTCTGACAGGTCAAAAAGCATTTGTAACCTGCATTCTCTCCTTTTCCAAAAGTCTTCTGCAGGGTTGTTGAAATTCAGGATTGTGTAGTAAAGAGTTAAAATTCAGGATTGTGTGGTAAGTGATTAACTCTTTACCAGATAACAAAATATTTGACTTGATCATATTGCAAACATTTGCAGAGGACAATTTAACGCTTTACCACACAACAAGATTTTAGACCAGTTCAAATTGAAAGTTTTTGCAGACGACAAATAAAATGGGGCACAAATGACAGTATCTGTCTGTGAAATCATTGAAAACATTGTGGGAAAAGAAGAAAATGCTGGTCACCAGCATTTTCTTCTTTTCCCACAATGTTTTCAAAGGTCTTCTTCTTCAGGGTCGTTAAAAGTTTGAATTATGTGGTAAAGAGTTAAATGTGGGGAAAAATGAAAAAAAAAAGAAACAGCTGCTTTTTGCCTTTTTTCTACAATTTTTTCTTCCCTTTCAAAAACAGACCCCATGTTTAGTTTGTCAGTTGAAAATGCTTTGAGTTTGGACAAATCCTAAATTTTGTCATTTGGTAAAGAGTTAACCTTTTACCATGCAATCCCGAGTTTGAACGACCAGCAGAGGGAGGTCTTTTGAAAACATTGTGGAAAAAGGAGAAAATGCTTGTAACCAGAATATTCCCCTTTTCCCCCCACAATGTTTTCTACCCTATTAGAGACAAATCCCATCATATGAGCCATATCTAATTCGTCGTCTGCAAAAGGCTTTCAATTTGGACAAGTCTAATTTTTTGTTGTTTGGTAAAGAGTTACAGAGGTTTTAGTATCTTATGGTATTGGTCTTGTAGAAAATGCTGAATCGCTTTGGTAAATGTGTTTTGTATACGTAAAACAATAATTCAAAATGGTGTTGGACAATTTCAAATTGTAGTGTAATGAAAAATACCCTATGATGTATTATTTGAATAGCTGTTTACCACATGACAATACTTTAGACTGGCCAATATTCAGAGTATTTACAGATGATAAATTGAATGTTGCTCAGATGTTTAAATATGTTTCTTAAAGTTTAGAAAACATTGTGGGAAAGAGAAACCAGACTTTTTCAACAGTCTCCTTTGCCAAGGTCATTAAAAACTCTTGATTGTATGGTAATTGAATAGACTGTAGAAGGGCAGGGTTAGTCTATGGTTTGGCGCAATCATATCCCTTAGAATGCAGAGGATTTTTTTAATTTTAGGTCAAGATAAGCCTATTTGAATTTTACTGTACAATATTTTGTGACTTGCTTTTTACCCTATCAGCTATACACAATTTGGTTTTTACTACAGTCTTAGAATTAACATTTCCATTTTGTTGATGCGCAAGGGATTAAGTTTTGTATATCCCTTTCCCAAACAAGCCCTGGTTTTCACTTGTCTGCAGTACAAGTCTTTTGAAAACACTGTGGGAAAAGGAGAAATTACTCGTAATGAGCAATTTCTCCTTTTCGCACAGTGTTTTCTACCCTTTTTGATAACTTTCTGCCATTTTCATCAAATTTAAAATTGTCGTCTGCAAACTCTTTGATTTTGGACCAGTCCAAAATTTGTCGTTTGGGAAAGGGATATATGAGTTTGAATTTAAAGTATCTAAAAATGATCAAAATTTAACCCTTACAGTGCCAAATAAACCTAACAGAAATTTTAGATCTGGCAATAAGACCCAAATAACTGCAAGGTCAAAGTTGATTCTGTCTAGAATATCTTGGTGAAGGGGACAGTGTAGATCAAAGATCAGAGTGCACATTTTTTGCAGTCTGATCTTGATCTACGCTGGCCACAAAAGCAACTATAGTTGTGTCAGGCACTTTAAGGGTTAACTCTTCCCACACAATCCCAACTTTGAACGACCCTAAAAAGGAAGCCTTTTGAATACATTGTAGGAAAAGGAGAAAATGCTGGTAACCAGCATTTTCTCCTTTTCCCACAATGTTTTCTACCCATCCCATAGCAAATTTCAATTTTTAAGTCACATTTAATTTATCGTCTGCAAATGCTTTCAATTTGGACAAGTCTAAAATTTTGTTGTTTGGTAAAGAGTTAACAGAGTCTTGGGATGGGAGAAAGAAGTTGAAAAATACGCACACACAGAAAAGAAGCTTATAAAGGGAAACTACTCATACTGCTGTATGACTAATGTAAAAGTGAGTTATCTCCCCTGAAAAAAGAAAAAAAAAAAAGTTCTGGTATTAAGTTCTATTAACAATTTTAATTCTCTTAATAAATATGATCAGAGATACAGTTTTCTAGTGATTTGAAAAGCTCTTGTATGACACAATACATTTTCTGTCCGTTGTAATCTGTGCAACCTTGCAGCTGTTGGGGGAAGCATTTAATATGAAGATACAAGAATGATTGTAGTTTTATAAAATAACAATAAAATGGGTTAAAAAATGGCTTAAAATGAATATAGATATATCTTTAAAATACACATAGTTATTCTTTATTGTACATAATCATAATATGATTTAAGCGTTTCATTATCATATGCTGCATTGGAACTATTGCTCATGGCATAGATCAAGATCAGACTGTACAGAACATGCACTCTGATATTGGATCTACACCATCTGCCAGTTTAGTCAGCCTGTTAGATTGTCCAGTACTGGAAATCCAATTTTTCTGATTTTTGGTAGATTGGATTTCCAGTAATGGAAAAAAAAGTTAGTTTTATGTATCATTTGCTGTTTAAGTTAACCCTTGGGCTGTTAAGTGTGACTCAGAGAGCTTTTGCTGACAGTATAGATCAAGATCAGACTGCAAAAAATTAAATTGACTTTGAAATCACACTATTTGGGTCTTTTCTATCAAATAGAAAATTTCCGTTTCATTTATTTAGAAGCTTAAGGGTTAAATTAAGTCATTGTTCTGCCTTTCTCACAGACATTATTATTCTGACAAGGAATAAGACCCAATGAATTGCAATTTGATGGTTGCTTTTGTCAAAAGTGTCTCAGAAAAGCAGACAGTGTAGATCAAAGATCAGACTGCATGTTTCATGCAGTCTGATCTTAATTTACACTGGCCACAAAAGCAACTATAGTTGTGAATGGCTCTATAAGGTTTAAAGTTATCTCTGTTGTGATGTGTGTTCATGATTTAAATTTCACAGGGAAGTTTACGCAGCAGAAGAGGAATTAACTTATCAATAGACGACTCCCAGTTTCCCGTGGCCTTGTCCCAGTCTATAAGTCCGCAAGGAACATTGCGGGAAAATGACAACAGGAAGCAAAAACAGACAAGCAAGCTTACCACGCTGTTCAGTCCTATGAACAAGGTAAGATCAGTGCTTTTGTTAACCCATAACCTATTGATCTTGTGTATTTTACGAGCGTTTAACCCATAACCACACAATCCTGAGTTTTAATGATCTTGACAGATATTGCTTTTGAAAACATTGTGGAAAAAGGAGAAAATGCTATTAACCCGCATTTTCTCCTTTTCCTACATTGTTTTCTACCCTTTCGAAGACATATTTCATAATTTAAAGGAAAGTAAATTATCCATTTAGAACATGGCGACAAATATATGAGCTATGCTCTGGCAAAAGGGGGCTTAATGCATCTGCAAAAAGTATCGTCCAAGGCCAGCCTATGCAGTCCACTGTTATTGGTCAATTTTCTGTATGTCCAAGGACCAGTCTACCTCATGATTAAGTCAGTTGTTAAAAAAAGAGGCTAGTATAGATCCATAATTATGTAATGGCTTTCTTGGTTCCATGAATCACAGAGATGCATTAAGCCCCGTTTTGCCAGAGCTTTGCTCATATTTTTTTATGAAAGTAACTGTAACAGAAGAAAATTTTAAACTTCCCTCTCCTGCTCAGGCAATTTCTATCCAAGGAATGATGATTGTCGTTGCGACAGAACTTATTCCTATCTCACAGCAAATGAGTTTTTCAACATTGGTTATGTTAGAGAGCAGCCAGAGGCATAGGAAAAATATTGTACAAACAATGGCAAGAGAACCTTAAGGAAGGCGTGAATAGGTGCACTGGCCGCTGCAATATAGCTGAAATAATGTTGAAAACAGCATTGAAACCTGTACATACAAATCAAAGTTCTCATGGTTAATGTACCATTGGAATGGGTTATGTCACTCGGTGCCAGAAGAGATCTAAATATCAATATTTTATGAACCCTTTACCACACAATCCTGACTTTTAATGACCCTGAAGAAAAAGCCTTTTGAAAACATTGTGGGAAAAGGAGAAAATGCTGGTAACCAGCATTTTCTCCTTTTCCCGCAGTGTTTTCTACCTTATCAATGACAATTTCCATTATTTTAGTAACATTTAAATTGTCGTCTGCAAATGCTTTCAATTTGGACAAGTCTACATTTTTGTTGTCTGGTAAAGAGTTAACCCTTATGCTGCTAAATAAATGAAATGAAACTTTCAAGCTGATAGTGAAAGCCCAAACTTTGCGATTTCAAAGGTATTTTTGGGTAAGGGATATCTCCTTATGGGACAGTGTAGATCTAATATCAGACTGCATATTCTGTGCAGTCTGATCTTGATCTACACTGTCTGCAAAAGGACCTTGAGTCATGCTTAGCAGCCTAGGGGTTAATAAAGCCCTCAAAGAAGTAAACAGCTTAGATGGGACATTTTTTGACCCTTAATCAAACAAGTCCATATTTATTCTAATGTGTTTATATTCTAACAACCCAGAATGGTAATGCTTTTAAAAGACATTGTGGAAAAAAGAGAAAATCCTGGTTACCAGCATTTTCTCCATTTCCCACAATGTTGTCTACTCTTAGACAAATTCCTTCATTTAAGGCACCTGGAATTTGTTGTCTGCAATTGCTTTCGATTTGGACAAGTCTAAAATTTTGTCATCTGGTAAAGATAAATGTCATTTGAAAGAGAAAGCACATCACTAATTTCAGGTCTGAGAATGTTTGGTCGAAATATGTCTCTAAATACCTGACAGTGCAACTCCGAGTCATACTTCATGTTCTCTGCAGTCTGATCTTGATCTGTTGCATAGGGCTTTAATCCAGACGGCAAAAGTTTCAACTTGTCCAAATTCGAAGCATTTGCAGATGACAGATCAAAAAGGCTCACATGATGAACTTGCATTTAATTGAGTAGAAAACATTGTTGGAAAAAGGAGAAAATTCTGGCTACCAGCATTTTCTCCTTTTCCCAGCAATGTTTTAAAAGCTTTCTTTCTCAAGTTCGTTAAAACTCAGGATTGTGTGGTAAAGGGTTAAGGGATAGTTTAGTTTATAACTAAAACTAACAAGAACTCCAAGGTATGATAAATATGTGACCTCCCAGGGCAAAAGGCTATGCACTGATTTTCACCCATGACTTTGTACTTTTTGCTTTATTCCATAAAGGTGAGATAGATATCAGTCCGTGCTTAAGTTTCAAAGGGTGAGCCAGCCTGGCTTGGTAATGTACAGGGCTAGAAATCAGGGGTTGCCAGTTCGAACCCACTGCCTGACCAATATTCCTCTGAGGATTGATGAAAGTCTTCACAACAGAATTCATTCCTCTCTCACCAATGATCATGGTCTCTGTGATGGTTATGTGGGAAAAGAGCCCATGGCTTTGAAAGATTTTGTGCAAAGCACTGGTTATGGAAAGTTCAGGAATGCATGGGTAGGTCGGTGGGTGCACTGGCTGCCGCAGTATTAGTGAAGTAATACTGAAAATGGTTTTAAACACTATACAAACAAAACTTGCAAACAAGTAAGTTTTTGCTGATGCTAAGTCTGGGGATCAAATTACTGAAGTTCATTTGGAAAGTTGAATAACATTAGCCACCATCACAGGCAATGATTTACACATATTGCAAAGAAATACAAATTGCAAAAATATGGACAATGGAGCCAAAGAAGCACCTTTCATGAATCATATTGAAAATAGTTGCAGAGAGGAGGGATTGTTTATAACAAGTGATTTCTTCTTTTGCCACTTTATGTTCAAAAGATTTCAAGAATAAGTGTTTAAGATCTATGATCAGACTGCATGTTTTTGAGAGAGTTGTACTCTAACCCATCACCAAACGATCATGTAATTCAATGACCCTGTTGGTAGAAGGGTTTTTAAAACAGTGTTGAAAATGGAGAAAATGCTGGTGACCAGCATTTTCTACTTTTCCAAAAATGTTTTCTAAGGTTTCTCAACCCATTCCATATGATTTTGATCTAACCCTTTACTAAAAAATCCTGTGGTTTAACATTTGTGTCCTATGAAAATAAAGTGGGAAAAGGAGAAAATGCTGGAAAGCAGAATTTTCTGCTTTTCCAACAATATTTTCTACCCTTTGGAAGACAAATCCCATTAATTGAGGCATATTTAATTTGTCACCTGCAAGCTCTTTCAATTTGGACAAGTCTGTATTTTGTCATCTGGTTAATTGTCGTTTGCATTATTTTGTCAGTATGGATGAATCTAAAATTTTATCATCTAGGAAAGATTCAAGCAGTAAAGAACTTAACTAGCAGTGGGACTAATTTACTTAATGAATTGTCTATTAACAAAATAAATATTACATCATAATAATTATGTCACTGTCCTATTAACTGTTACACACTTGAATGATCAGATGTACTGATTACTATCTTCCATAGGGACAATATTGTTATAGTGCTTGTACCGGTTTTCTTACCTCATTTTTCACCAGTGAGTGATCATTAACTCTTTACCACTCAATCACAGGTTTTCACAACCCTGAGGAGGGGGCTTTTTGAAAACATTGTAGGAAAAAGAGAAAATGCTGGTAACCAGCATTTTCTCCTTTTCGACAATGTTTTCTGCCCTATCACAGATAGAAATTGTCATTTTAGTAACCTTTATTTTGTCGTCTGCAAATGCTTTGAATTTGGTCCATTCCAAACGTTTATCATTTGGTAAAGAGTTAACAGAAATTTCCTTTTAATTTTCCCGTTGGAAGCTTCCATACAAAGGATACCTTTCACTATTGACTAGACTTACCATACTTATGTTTGATGGATTAGTGTTCCACTGCATTAACTTTATACCACACAATCCCAAGTTTTAATGACCCTGAGGAAGAAGCCTTTTGAAAACATTGTGGGGAAAGGAGAAAATGCTGGTAACCAGCATTTTCTCCTTTTCCCACAATGTTTTCTACCCAATCAAAAACAGAAATCACCATTTGATCCATGTTTAATTTGTCGTCTGCAAATGCTTTGAATTTGGTCCGGTCCAAAATTTTGTCGTTTGGTAAAGCACTTGCAGCGACAAAATACATGTGGCTTGAAAGATGAACTTCATGTGTTTCTATAAGTGGAGAAAACATTATGGGAAAAAGAGAAAATGCTGGTTTTCAAAAGGATTCTCGCTCAGGGTCGTTAAAACTTGGGATTATGTGGTAAAGGGTTAAAAGACGAAAGGACAAGGGTAATCTTTAGATATTCTGACAAAAGCTATGTTTGGTATGATAAAGTGATAACTGTTGACAGGCCAAGTAGAAATGAAAACAGACGGACTGACAGGTGAACCAGTCTAAAACAGCCGATTATGGGTCATTATTAGTGACAACGGGAGACAGTGTAGTAACGATGAAGTACTGACCATGATTTAGGACACAATATATGTCCATGGTGAAAATGTTTGATGTCAATTACTTGTTTTGCTGAAGTTAACGCTTATTGTTGATAATGGTAATATCAACTCTGTACTAAATGCTTAAACTTTAGGCCCTTCCACATTTAAAACTTTTGCAGACAACAAATTGAACTGAGCTCAAATGATAGAATATGTTTTTGAAAGGGCAGAAAAAATGGTTTGAAAAGGAGAAAATATTGGTTACTGAAATTCTTTTCCTAGTATGTTTTCATAAGCCCTATTTCTCAGCGTTGTTGTAACTCCTTAGTGACACATAGTCATAGTCTCTGAAGATATTTTCAGATTTAGTGGTAGAATTTTTCTAAGGCTTGTGGGAATGTCGCATGATCAACAAAATGCATCAGTGATCAGACCATATTCATGTATGTTCAAATGATGCTGTATCTGTTCTCATAAAAATAGACAAAAGTAGATCTCTTTCGAAAGCGCCAACCATCATTTATCCATGCTTTTATACACTTCTGTTATCATAATTTATCATCATATTTGGGAAGTTTCAATAGACAGATGACTAGACTACAAGTGTGTGAGGGGTCAAAACTAAAATCTGGGTCAGAAATACCAAACTTGCCCACCAAATCTTGCAATCGAATATTGAAAGTGCCGTTTGATTTTCGATAAAAAGAATGTTGTTTACTTCTGTTTGTCACACTTTGGACAAAACAGCATGAATCCTGATAGAAACAATGTCTTGTATAAGTGTGTGTTTATAAGATTTAGAAAAGGATCAGTTTGTCTAAAAATACGGATTGCCAAGAAGGAAGGCTTCAGTCCCTGGTTAAACCAACGTAAAATGTGAATAAGTGAACTGTGGCTGTGGTTTGCCCGAGATAATGTTGAAAGCAGCATACAACACCATTTAGTTAACCATACTATTTGGATTATCCCTTTATGTAACGATGACTTCTCCAAACTGAAAGGATATGCATGTGATGACTGCTTCTGCAAACAATGTAGATGTAGATCAGACTGCTTGATTGATCTGTTGGTTAAATATATGTTTACCTTGCTTTCAACCTTATATCATTTGTATTATAGAGACACTAGTTCATTTTTTTCTGGATTTCAGAGATCCTAGACTCGGGCTCTGAGAATAAATATGTGTTATTCAAGAACACTCCCACTGAAAGCCAAGTACCTTAGCTCTTTACCACACAGTCCCAACTTTTAACAACCCAGTGAAAGAAACCTTTTGAAAACCTTGTGGGAAAAGGAGAAAATGCTGGTAACCAGCATTTTCTCCTTTTCCCACAATGTTTTCTACCCTTCCCAGAACTACTTTTAATTTTTCAATCACATTTATTATGTCATCTGCAAATGCTCTCAATTTGGACCAGTCTAAAATTTTGTCGTTTGGTAAAGAGTTAAGTGAGGATTGAACACAGGTTGTCTTGATTACTATTCCAACGCCTCAATCACTTGAGGAACAAACGACCCCCCCCCCCCCCTTTATGCAAATTACCTCGCACCTCATTCCCATATTTTGGATCTTGCCTTGAAATATATGTAAGGGTCGTTTTCCGTAATTACCCTATTCTGAGAAGTAAACAATGTTCTGGTATCTTTTTCTGAAGCTATCGCCCAGCCCCGGTAGCTTGGTCGGTAGCATACAGGACTTGAGAACAGGGGGTCGCTGGTTCGATCCTGGGCTCAGCCAATTTTTTTTCAAGGAATGGTGATAGTCATTGCGACAGGATTCATTTATCTCTGACCACTGATCATTGTTTTGAGGACCACTATGTGGGAAAGCAGCCGGTGGCTAGGAAAGAATATTGTGTGGAGTACTGGTTAAAGAAACTCCATGAAAGAATGGATGGGTGCACTGGCTGCCTAGATATAACTGAAATAAAGTTGAAAATGGTGTCAAACACCATACAATCAACAATCTGAAGCTATTGTCCACTTATTTAACACTTTTTTTAAATGTCTTTGCCCAATTTTACATCGAAGATGGCATCAGGCTTTAAGAATTAAACAGTCCTGTGGAAAAAAGTTTTTCAAAACGTTGTGAAATAAGGAAAAAATGCTTATAACCAGCAGTTTTTCCTATACTAGCCATTTAAAGAACAAATCCCCTATCAAGCAAGCTGCATTTCATTGTCATGTGCAAATGCTTTCAGCATGAAAATGTTAAATTGTCATCTAGTGAAGATTTAACCCTTTACCACACAATCCCGACTTCTAACAACCCTGGGTGAGAGGGCCTTTTGAAAACATTGTGGGAAAAGGAGAAAATGCTGGTAACCAGCATTTTCTCCTTTTCCCACAATATTTTCTACTCTATCAAGGACAAATTTCGTCATTTGAGTCACCTTTAATTTGTCGTCTGCAAATCCTTTCAGTTTGGACAGGTTGAAAATTCTGGCGTTTGGTAAAGGGTTAAGTGTGATAAAATAAGTATATAAACTACCTCAGATCCATTGTCAACACGGATGCAATGTGCAAAGGGTGAAAAAAATCTATAGACAAAAATCCGATGTTTATTTATAACAAGCGAAACATCTTGCATGAAGGAATATATTGACAATCCATACAGACAGGCAGCTTACCTTGTCAATGTGTGTGTGTGTGTTTTGTGGTCCAAGAGGGTGGTTTTACCTGTATTGTGTTTAAAGTTTTGTGTACCGATGGGAAAATACGAGGAATAATGAGAAATTGTGCTTCCTTGTTAGAAAATTTGAAATTTGTGTGAAAGTGGAGGATTATTGATGTTTAGGGAGACATTTTAAGCTTAACAAAATGATATCATTTTGAAAGCATTTTGCCGATGATAAGTCTAGCTAGCTGGCTCAAACAATGGGATTTGTCTGTGCAGTGATACAAAACATGGTAGGCAAAGGAGAAAATGCCAAATACTTGCACTTTCTCCATTTCCAGCAATATTTTCAAAAGCCCTCACCCACAGGTTCTGTGAAACAAAAGATTTTGTGTAGTATAGGTTTTAATGAATCAGACATTTTTCAGTCAGTAGTTAAGAATTCAAGGCTGCTGTAGGTGTGCTTTTGATAATCTCACAAAGTAGAGGACATTGCAAATGCTAGATAAGACTGTGTTCTTTTGTGAAGTCTGATCTTAATCTATATAGCCTCCTGAAGAAGTGAAAGAATCGATGTCAATGAAGAAATGAATCGATTATTAGTACACTTCTAGTCTTAAAAAAATCAGGCCTGTTTTGATGGTGTTACCAAGTTCCAGTCACATGCTTCCTGCTGTGGGTCAGATATTTAACATTTAGAGTGACAGAGGGACACTTTGGACAAATTGATTTGCACCATGCTTGGACAAACTGATTTGCACCAGGGGGATTAATGCATCTGCAAAGAGTATCGATCCAGGTCAACCTGCGCACTTCGCACACAGGCTGACCTAGGCCGAAACTTTTTGCTTTTGATCAATTTTCTGCATGTCAAAGGTCCGGACTTAACCTCATGGTTCAGTCAGTTGTTAGACAAAATGGATTTTAGGGATCCGTAATACTGTCATGACTGATATCATGGATCACAGAGTTGCATTAAGCCACCTTTTGCCAGAGCATGGCTCATTTAAATATGCCTTCCCAATTCTGACCTACTATCTGAACAAAGTAAAAAGTAAACATGTTATTCTGCACAAGGCATATTAACTCTTTACCAAATGACAAAATTGTAATTTACACTCCTCCAAATCAGAGCATTTGCTCAAATGATCAATCTGTGTTGCAAACGTTAAAAACCTTGTGAGAAAAGGAGAAAATGGTAACCTGCATTTTCTCCTTTTTCCACACCCGGTTGAGGCAAACTTTCTTTCTGGAGATTTTTTGATTCTCATCTCTGATGCATGTGAGAAAAGTAGTCTGTGGCTTTTTGAAAGAAAATTGTGTCAGTATTGGTGTACTCGGTACTCCAATACAAACAAACAAATCCTTTTCCCACAATGTTTTCTCCCCTTTCAGAGACAAATTCCACAATTTGAGCCACATATAGTTTATTGTCTGCAAAACCTTTCAATTTTGATGTGTCTAAATTTTGTCATATGGTAAAGAGTTAAGGCACTGCAGAACTATCAAGTCTCTGTTGATTTTATGTAAACTTTTAATGCAAAGTTATTTTTTTTTTTCATTACCATGGAAATACTTGGGGATAAAAATGTCAGAATTTAAAAATTTTTGCCACATAGTTAAATTTAATCTGAGTTGCGAATGATGCATCACCTCATTTCTCACTAGATTTAACCCTTTCCCAAACAAGCCCTGGTTTTCACGTGTCTGCAGTACAAGTCTTTTGAAAACACTGTGGGCAAAGGAGAAATTCCTCGTAATGAGCAATTTCTCCTTTTTCCCACAGTGTTTTCTACCCTTTTGAGACCTTTTTGCCATTTTCATCAAATTTAAAATTGTCGTCTGCCAACTCTTTCAATTTGGACTAGTCCAAAATTTGTCGTCTGGGAAAGGGTTAACATTTAATTTTAAGGTCAATGTCCAGACATGCAAATTATTACGAATCCTAGATACCGGGGAGATTAATTAAAAATGTTGAAAAGCGGTAAACAAACAGGGGAGATATTGACCGTTTTTACATTTTGTACTGTAGAGTTAAGAGACGGTAGGAGGGGGTTATTTCCATTTTCAGGTCAAAAGTCTTAAGTTTTGTAAATTGGCAGATCAAAGGTTAACTCTGTAAAAGAGGACAAAATTTTGGCTTCTGTCCCTATAAAAGGAATTTGCAGACAACAAAATTCAATCTGACTCAAATAAATGGTCGTTTTTACAGAATGAATAGAAAATATTGTTGATTCTGGTTTTCAAGTACCATCCAACTCTGAGTGTTGTGAAAATTTCGTGATTGTTTGATAAAGGGTATGTGAGAGAAAAAAGTATTGAAAGCAAATCAATGAAAATTCAATCTGTCAAGTTATTGTAGTGGTATTCCATAGTTACACTAGGCTTCCTTCAGTGAAATTAACCTTTGTCCTACTAAATGATATAAATGAGACTTTCACGGCAACAGTAAAAACCAGAATAATGCTATTTCAAATTACCTTTTGGAGAACAGTATCTCCTTATGGGACAGTGTAGATCAAGATCAGACTGCACAGACATTCTGTGCAGTCTGATCTTGATCTACACTGTCCACAAAAGGTCAGTGAGTTGCAGCTTAAAGGTTAACCCATTACTTCTTGGCACAAAGTAGTCGCAAATACTTTTGAAAAAACATCCTTGGAAAATAGGGAAAGTCACCATAGCCTAAGGTTTGATACATACATGACAGCAATGTTACAAAAAGGGAAATTGCTAATTATTATTTGCTATTTTTCCAACTGCTTCAGTGTCTTCAAAATAGGACTGCTGCAACTTTTGTTCTAGTTTTCAGCATCTGGACGTTGACAGATTCCACTTTAACTCTATACCACACAATTTCGAGTGTAACAACCCTTTTGAAAACCTTGTGGGAAAAGGAGAAAATGCTGGTTACCAGCATTTTCTCCTTTTCCCACAATGTTTTCTATCTATCCAAAGACAAATTTCAATTTTTCAGTCACATTTATTTTGTCTTCTGCAAATGCTTTCAATTTGGACTAGTCTAAAATTTTGTTGTTTGGTAAGTCTTTACCAAACGACAAAATTTTAGACTTGTCCAAATTGAAAGCAGTTGCAGACGACAAAATGAATGTGACTGAAAAATTGAAATTCATTCTGGGACGGGTAGAAAACATTGTGGGAAATGGAGAAAATGCTGGCTTCTTTCTCAGGGTCATTAAAAGTCGGGATTGTGTGGTAAAGGGTTAATACATTACCAGACTCATACTTTGAAATGGTATGTATTGAATTTGTCTGCCATTTGACCCCAAAATTGTTTACATTTGGCAGCTGGTGGGCCTTTGAATGGCAAACATTGTAGAATACTCTAATTCACAAATTTGAAAAAAACAAATGATATTATGGCCTTAACTCCTTGCCACACAAACCCGACTTTTAACAACCCTGAGAAAGAAGCCTTTTGAAAAAATTGTAAGATAAGGAGAAAATTGCTGGAAAAAGCATTTTCTCCTTTTCCCACAATGCTTTCAACCATATCAAAAGACAAATTCCATCATTTGAGCTCCATTTAAATTGTTGTCTGCAAATGCTTTCAATTTGGACCAGTCTACATTTTTGTCGCTTAATAAGGAGTTACCTTTCACCACACAAACTTCACAACAAATTTTAGGCATCCAACAAATCACATGTGGCTCAAACAGTGGGATTTGTCTTTAATCCTTTCCCAAATGACAAATTTTGGACTGGTCCAAATTGAAAGAGTTTGCAGACGATGATTTTAAATTTGATGAAAATGGCAGAAAGGTCTCAAAAAGGGTAGAAAACACTGTTGGAAAAGGAGAAATTGCTCGTTATGAGCAATTTCTCATTTTTCCCACAGTGTTTTCAAAAGACACTGCAGACACGTGAAAACCAGGGCTGGTTTGGGAAAGGGTTAAGAGAGTAGAAAAACATTATGGAAAGAAAACTATGGCTACTAGTATTTTCTCCTCTTCCCAACAATGTTTCTAAAAGCTGTTTTTCTCAGGGTCATTATATGCAGGATTGTTTGGTATAGGGGGCAATATAATTATGATATTGAATTCAGCATCTATTTACTACTGTAAATTGACCAATATGAATTATTGGAAGAATCCATTCTTACCCTTTTTCCTACAATATTTCCACTTTTCCAAGTCCTCAGCATTATTAACTCTTTACCACACAATCACGGGTTGTAATGACCCTGAAGAAGAAGCCTTTTGAAAACATTGTGGGAAAAGGAGAAAATGCTGATGACCAGCATTTTCTCCTTTTCCCACAATGTTTTCTAACCTTCTCAAGACAAATTTCAATTTTTTAGTCACATTTTTTTTTTCGTCTGCAAATGCTTTCAGTTCGGGCAAGTCTAAGATTGTGTCGTTTGGTAAAGAGTTAAAACACTGTACTGTACAAGGTAAAGGGCTAAATGTGTCATAATTGAATTCAGCATCCATTTATGGCTACTGTTAATTGACCAATATGAATTATTGGGAGTTTCCATTCTTCCCCATTTTCCTACAATGTTTCCAGGTCCCATTTTCCTCAGAGTTGTTAACCCTTTACCTAAAAGCAAAACTTTAGGCTTATGCATGTTGAAGGAGCTTACAGACAACAATCTACATTATGTTTCAAATGATTATAATAATCTCTTTGAATAGGTAGAAAACATTGTGGAAAAAGAAGAAAATGCTGGTCTCCAGCATGTTCTCCCTTTCCCACAATGTTTTCAATATGCTTCTCCCTCATTGTCATTCAAAGTCAGGATTGTGTGGTTAAGGGTTAAAAATCAGTATTGTACAAGGTAAAGGGTTAACTCTTTACCAAACAACAAAATTTTAGAGTAGTCCAAACTGAAAGTTGTTGCAGACGACGAAATAAATATGAATCAAAAATTGAAATTTGTTTTTGGGAGAGTAGAAAACATTGTGGGAAAAGGAGAAAATGCATTTTCTCCTTTTCCCACAATGTTTTCAAAAAGGCCTCTTTCTCAGGGTCATTAAAAGTCGGGATTGTGTGGTAAAGGGTGAAAGGTGTCATATTGAATTCAGCATCCATTTATGGCTACTGTAATTGACCAATATTGATTATTGGAAGTTTCCATTCTTCTCAATTCTTTCATGCCCCCCTGTAAACATATGCCAGTGTAGGTGTAAGCTTAACCCTTTCCCAAATGACAAATCTTGGACTGGTCCAAATTGAAAGAGTTTGCAGATGACAATTTTAAATTTGATGAAAATGGCAGAAAGTTATCAAAAAGGGTAGAAAACACTGTGGGAAAAGGAGAAATTGCTCGTAACGAGCAATTTCTCCTTTTCCCACAGTGTTTTCAAAAGACTTGTACTATAGGCACGTGAAAACCAGGGCTTGTTTGGGAAAGTGTTAAATGAATTGAAGTGAATTTTCATACAGTGTTGTATAGATCTATATCCTTGAAGTAAGCCAAAGTCAAAGTTGGGTTTACCTTTTCCCAAACAATCATTATTTGAACAATCATGAGGAACCAGGCATTTGAAAACATCATGGGAAGAGGAGAAAATGGTGGTAATCAGGTTGGCTCAAATTTTAATCCTTTTCAACACAATCCAAGTTTTAATGACTCTAAAGAAAAAGCCTTTTGAAAAGATTGTGGGATAAGAAGAAAATGCTGGTAACCAGCATTTCTTTCTTTCTCCGATGATGTTTTTGACCCTTTAACTCTTTACCACACAATTCCGAATTTTAACGACCCAGAAAAAGAAGCCTTTTGAAAACATTGTGGGAAAAGGAGAAAATGCTGGTAACCAGCATTTTCTCCTTTTCCCACAATGTTTTCTGCCCTTCCCAAAACAAATTTCAATGTTAGAGTTACATTCATATTGTCGTCTGCAAATGCTTTCAATTTAGTCTAAAATTTTGTTGTTTGGTAAAGAGTTAAAAAAAAAAGTCCTGTCATTTGAGTCACGTTGAATTTGTTGTCTGAAAATGCTTTCAAACCGGACACAACTGAAATATGGTCACCTGGTAAAGAGTTAGGTGCATGTAAACCAAAGTCAAAGGTATGTGGGAAAATATTGCCAGCTAATAACCCTTATCCAGTAATTGAAATTAAACTTTTAAGCCAGTAGTAAAAACCCAAATGTTACTATTTCAAAGGTATCTTTTATGGGAAAAATATGTCCTTATTGGACAGTGTAGATCCAAGATCAAATTGCACATTCTGTGCAGTTTGATCTTAATTTACACTGTCTGCAAAAAGCCCTGTAGTCACACGTAGCAGCCTAAGCGTTAAAACTGAGAGATAAAATAAAAAATGAACTTAACAATGACACACTAGATCTAAAGGACATGATTATTGTTCTCACCATTTTGTTGCAAGTTTTCAGTGATTGAACCCCCAATATTTTAATGTAACGTGGAACCATTACACCTGGACATAAAGTGCTCAGTGAACGTTTAAATCTAAATGGATTAGCGTGTCAACAAAAAGAAATACTCCCAATTGGTCGACTATTTTGTATTGCTATTTTGTGTCATTAACCCTTGTTTTGGTTAACCCTTTCCCAAACAAGCCCTGGTGTCTGCAGTACAAGTTTCTTGAAAACACTGTGGGAAAAGGAGAAATTGATCATAACGAGCAATTTCTCCTTTTCCCACAGTGTTTTCTACCCTTTTTGATAACTTTCTGCCATTTTCATCAAATTTAAAATTGTTGTCTGCAAACTCTTTCAATTTGGACCAGTCCAAAATTCATCGTTTGGGAAAGGGTTAAATAAATGCAATAGACATTCTAAATCAGTCATGCACATGCAGAATTTGTAGTTTTTGGGCTGTTTTTGCCACAAAATCTGGCAAAGAAGCAGAAGGTGCAGGTGTAAGGTCTGACTGCACATTCTGTGGAATCTGATCCTTGTCTACTCTGTTTGCAGAAGCAATTGAATTGTTCGGGAATCCAAGGGTTTAACCCTTTACCAAACAACAAAATTTTAGACTTGACCAAATTGAAAGCATTTGCAGACAAAATGTAAATGAGACTCAAAAATTGAAATTTGTTTTTGGAAGGTTAGAAAACATTAGGGGAAAAAGAGAAAATGTTGGTTACCTTTTCCCACAATGTTTTCAAAAGGCTTCCACTTCAGGGTTGTTAAACCCGTGATTGTGTGGTAAAGAGTTAAAACATCTTAAAATTGGAATCTTGTTGGGATAACATAATACGATTTTATTGTGGCATGGATTATACATTTGTTATTGTTGTACTAATCTTTACCCTCTTTTCTAGACAAATTTGAGAATTTCAAAATCAAATGTTTTAATAGATAAAATTTTATTACTTAAATGGTTGATTTCATTCAACCATAAAACAGTCGGGTAGGGGTAGGGGTATATATTTGAATAGAGTAAATGCATGTTTTCTGTTGAATGACATGCTGGACTTTTTTTTTTTAATTTTGTGATGTTAGCTAATACAGAGTTCAGTGTTTTTAGATCTTTCAAAACTCGTTACCAAATGACAGATATCAGACTTGTCGAAATTTAACTCATTATCACACTTTTAACCATCTTGAGGAAAAAGCCTATTGAAAACATTTAGGGAAAAGGAGAAAATGCTGGTAACCAGCATTTTCTCCTTTTCCCACAATGTTTTCTACTCTTCCCCAAAAAATTCAATTTTTGAGTAACATTTATTTTGTCATCTGCAAAAACTTTTGATTTGGGCCAGTGTAACATTTTGTCGTGGTAAGGAGTTAAGGTATAAGTGCAGACAACAAATTAAATGCAGAGCAAATTTTGAGATTGGTTTTTTAAGCGAGTAGAAAATATGATGGGAAAAGTAGAAAATGCTTGTTCGTATAGTAGAAAAGCAAATTCTGTATTGAGGTTGAAAGGTTCTTTTTCTGAAAGAAAGGGACAAACAGAACTTTAACCCTTTACCACACGATTCCAGGTTTTAACAACCCTGACGAAGAAGACTTTGGAAAATATTATGGGAAAAGCAGACAATGCTGGTAACCAGCATTTTCTCCTTTTCCCACAATCAATGTTTTCTACCCTATCAAGGCAAAATTTTATTATTTGAGCCACCATTAATTTGTCATCTGTAAATGCTTTCAATTTTGGACCAGTCTGAAATTTTGTCATTTGACAGGAAGCGAAGCCCACAAGCTCAGTCAGTAACATACATGGCTTGGAACAATTGGGTAGCAGGTTCAAATACCCAGCTTTGCCAGTTCCTGTTTGAAGATTGATGATAGTCATTGTGACAGGATCCATTCCTTCCTTGCAGCTGATCATTGTTTCGAAGATGGTTGAGTGGGAAAGCAGCAACTGGCTTGGGAAGAATATTGTGCCAAGTACTGGTGAAAGAAACTCCAGGAAAGCATGGATAGGTGCACTGGCCGCTGTGATATAAATGAAATAGTGTTGAAAAATAACACTAATACCACATAAAACAAACATACAAACAAAGATCTAACAGGGTATAAGGTAAAGGGTGAAATGGTGGTTAAGGATCTGTAACTGCGGGTATAAAGAATTGAACCGTTGATTGGCTATTGGTCTGAGTATCGGGTTATGTCGGCAAATACAGAAAGATTGTTTCCAAACTGAGTCATGTTGTGGCTGTTGATGGATTTTTCTTTAAACATTATGTTAAAATATTTTGTCAGAGGTGTAATATTTCGAAAGTTAAATTTGTGCAACTCTTAGCATGCGTAAGGGTATTATAAGATGTTCTTACGTATAATTTAGATCAAGATCAGACTGTACAGAACACACACTCTGATTTAAATCTAAGCTATCTGATATTATGGGAGATATAGTTGCCAAATTGGCCTTGAAATTGAAGTTAATGTGTGTTTTATGACTGACTGAATATGTTTGTTCATTGATTTAACATTAGAAGGGTTGACTCTTTGCTAGATGACTATATTTTAGACTTATCCAAATTCAATGAAAGCATTTTACAGATGACTCAATTTAATGTACCAGTAGCTTAAATGATGGGATTATCTTTTAAAACATAGAAAACATTGTGGGAAAAGGAGGAAATGCTGGTTACTCCTTTTCCCAGAGTGTTTTCAAAGGTTTTTTTCTTTAAGTGGGACTGTTTGGTAAAGGATTATAGTTATGCATGGTTGAGAACATTTTCAATGTACATTGTCAGGTATGCAAACTAGAACATTATCACAAACTGATTTTAGTTAGTGAACAAGTCTTTTTAAATTGACGGGCGGAAAAAAAATCGAAATGTCAAAAGTGACTGGATTTAAATTTCTACTGTAATTAGTTGTGAAACTGGATTTCAAGGATAGACTTTCTTGTGTGTGACGTCATTTATATTCAAAGAAATGTTGCCTAGTCATTTGGAAGGGACGGACCTTAAAAAACCAGAGATTAAAAGACGGCAACATAAACCGTTATCCATTAACCCTGTGCACAGAAGATCATGGCCCTCAGCGCCCAGTTCACCCATGAGGCTGAAGGTAAACTGTTTCTTAAACCCTTAACCAAATAGGTCTCGGAATTTAAACCTTTACAACACAATCCCAGGTTTTAACCCTTTACCGCACAATTCCGCTTTTTGACGCCCCTGGGAAAGAAGCCTTTTGAAAACATTGTGGGAAAAGGAGAAAATGCTGGTAACCAGCATTTTCTCCTTTTCCCACAATGTTTTCTACCCTATCAAAGAAAATTTGCCCATTTGAGCTACACCAGCATTTTCTCCTTTTCCCACAATGTTTTCTACCCTATCAAAGAAAAATTGCACAATTGAAATTGTCGTCTGCAAATGCTTTCAATTTGGACAAGGCTAAAATTTTGTCGTCTGGTAAAGAGGTATCCACCCAGTATTGCAAACATAGTGGGAAATGGAGAAAATTCTGGTAACCAGCATTTTCTTCTTTTCCCACAATGTTTTCTACCCTATTGAAAACAGAAATCATCGTATGAGCTACATTTATTTTGCCGTCTGCTAATGCTTTCAATTTGGTCGAGTCCAAAAGTTTGCATAATGCAGTAGAGGGCATGTCTTAACTCTTTACCACACTATCCCGACTTTTAAAGACCAATAAGAAGAAAGCTTTAGACAATATTGTTGGAAAAGTGGACAATGCTGGTTCCTGGTATTTCCTCTTTTTTCCTCAATGTTTTCTGTCTTTTCAAAAAACAATTCCCACTATTTACATGACAACAAAATTTTTAGACTCCTCAAAGATGAAAGCACCTGCAGATGGCAAATAATTATGTCTAAAATAGTGGAGTCTATCTTTGAAGTGGTTTACAACACTGGATAAAGGAGAAGAAGGATTTTGTGGCAAAGTGCTGATTCTTTACCACAGAATGCTGCCTTTTAACGACCCTGGGAAAGAAGCCTTTTGAAAACATTGTGGAAAAAGGAGAAAATGCTGGTAACCAGCATTTTCTCCTCTTCCCACAATTTTTTCTACCCTATCAAAGCAAACTTGCATCATTTGACCCATATTGAAATTGTCGTCTGCAAATGCTTTTAATTTGGAAAGAAGCCTTTTGAAAACATTGTTGGAAAGGAGAAAATGCTGGTAATCAGCATTTTCTCCTTTTCCTTCAACGTTTTCTACCCTATCGAAGGAAATTTGCACCATTTGGGCCTCACTGAAATTGTTGTCTGCAAATGCTTTCAGTTTGGACAAAGCTAAAATTTGTGGTCTGATAAAGGGTTAAAGCAGATCAAGGTACCCGTTATGACAGCTGAGAAAAAAGGAAATATATTTAAAGAAAATGCCCAATTACTCTGCCATGTGAAGACTGTCTAGGCTATTGCATGTATTTGGCAAGTTCATCCCACAATGTATAAGGCAGTACATAGACTCAAGATCAGTCTGCATAGTCCAATCCTGATCTGCACTGTCCATGTAAACTTCAAACTTTTAAGGGTGACAATTACATGTATATCTTCTTATCAATGATAAAACAATTTAAGTGCCTACTTGAATGTTACCTTGAATGCTTGAATGTAGGTGGAGTTAACTCTTTCACTTCCAAATAAATACAGCACCCTTTTTTATTGGCTACAAGTACAGTTATGCTGCAAGATGAGGAGACAGTTGAGTCATAATCTAGGATGTTAAAGAATTGCACGTTTTAGATCAGTGAGCAGGCTGCATTTTCTGTTTAGTTTGATCTTGATCTACACTGCCCACAAAGGCTTCTTGTTTTGTCTATGTTAAGGAAGGAGTTTTAAAGAGAATTGTTTTGAATACTTTGAAAGCATGACTTGACCGATTTCTGTGCAAATACAACTTTTTATGCCCATGTATTCGGTAGCTTTTAAGTTTAGAAAACATTTTGAGAGCAGGAGCAAATGCTTGTAATATCAAATTGCTCCTTTTCTGACAGTGTTTTTAATACTGTTGATTACAGATTGAATATACTCCTTCAGATGTTTATAAAGATTTTTAAATTATAAACAGAGTTTAGATTCAGACCAGCCCTCAGTTAACCTTTTATCACATTATCCCGAGATTTAATGCCCCTGAGAGAGAGGTCTATATGGTAACCACTAACCAGCATTTTCTCCTTTTCCCATAATGTTTTCTACCGTTTCCAAAACAAATTCTATAACTTTAGCCACATAAAATTTGTTGTCTGCAAACAGTTTCAAGTTGGACCAGTGTATAATTTTGTCGTGTGATAGAGTTAACGGGTAGAAAACTAAGCGGGAACAGCTGAAAATCCTGGTTAACAGCATTTTCTCCTTTCTTTACAATGTTTTTATATGTTGTCTCTGTCAGTTCATGTAACTATGTGTGATTGTGAGGTGTTTTTAATGGTATACTAGTTTTTAACGACTTTTATTGGATTTCAATTTATATCCTTCAAACGTCCTCTATGAGGATCAGTCAAAACATCGTGTGTCAGGTGAAGGTTGAAAAGGAAATGAAAATACCTTATGTAGCTGCCGATGGTTTCAGCTCATAGGCGACTTATGAGCTTTTGCAGACAAAGAGGATAAAAATCAGACTGCACATTCTGTCTCGTCTGATCTTGAATCTAGACTGGCTGATATTGTGAGTGTTGGTCCCTGACAGAAAAATAAATTCCCACCCTTTCCCACATAGCAAGTTTTAGACTCTTCCAAATTCAAAATATCTGCAGATGACAAATATAAAATTAGTATAAATTAGTAAAATTTCAAGCTTTCTAAGAAGATAGAAAAAATTGTGGGAAAAGGAGGAAGTGCTGGTATCCAGCATTTTCTCCTTTTCCCACAATGCTTTCAAAAGACTTATTTCTTAGGGTTGTTAAAACTCGAGATCATGTGGTGAAGGGTTAAAACCAGGTAAAAGGTAAAGCGACTTGGCAACTTTTTACTTAGTTTTGAAATTCATTTTTCTGCCAGTGACTAACACTTGGACCAACAGTACAATTACAGATTGTCATATTCTCAATAATTTCCATACCTTGGTATGATTTAACTCTTTACCTAACAACAAAAATTCTAGACTGATCCAAAATGAAGGCATTTACAGACGACATAATAAATGTGATAGAAATAATGGAATTTATATGTGAAAGGTTAGAAAACATTGTGTGAAAAGGAGAAAATGCTGGTTACCAGCATTTTCTCCTTTTCCTACAATGTTTTCAAAAGGCTTCTGCCTCAAGGTCGTTTAAACTTGGGATTGTTTGGTAAAGAGTTAAATTTAAATGCATTTCAACACCGCCATTGTTTACATTTGGCAGCTATGGGGCTTAAAAGAAATGTCATAAAGACAGAAAGTGAAAGGAAAGACAAATTGATATAAGAAAGTGAAAGGAAAGACAAATTGATATATTGATTACTACTGTAGTAAAATTCCAAGCAAAATACTCTGTGAAAAAGGGATGTACCTTTGTAAAGACAAGATTGTCCATAATAGAAAATCTATATCCTGAAGAATCACTGGAATGTAAGCTGCAGAGACTGATCAATCTATTGATCTTGATTACAATAACTGATTCTGACTTGCCTATGTCAGTTCTGTATTAACACTTTTCCATTAACTGACTTTGAACTCTTTACGGAATGATCTTGGGTTTTTTTGACGACCCTCGAGAAGAAAACTTTTGAAAAACATTGCTGGAAAAAGGGGAAAAAGGAGAAAACGCAGGTCACCTGAGCATTTGTTGTTGAACTCTTTCATTATACAAATCTCATGGTTTGAACTAAATTTATATTGTCTTTTAATTGTGACAAGTCTGAAATTTTTTGATCGGGTAAAGAAATTACCCTTTACTACACATCCCAACTTTTAACGACCCTAGGGGTCTTGCGTGGCTCAGTGGTAAAGTGAAGGACTAAAGTGACCTGGAGGCCCCGGGTTTGAGCCTCACTGGATCCATTGGGTTTTTCTAGGGGGTCAACAGTCCTTGGGCAAAACACTTCAGAGCCCTAGCCTAGAACTGGTTAAACCCAGGAAATACATGAGTATGTTAGCTGTTGCCGTGATTGTGATATGGCTGGATAATGTTGAAAGTGGCCTAAAACACCATTCAGTCAATCAGTTTAATTTCCCTGAGAAAGAAGCCTTTTGATAACATTGTTGGAAAAGGAGAAAATGTTGGTAACCATTATTTTCTCCTTTTCCCACAATGTTTCTATCCTTCCCAAATCAATTCTCAAGTCACATTTATTTTATTGGTCCAAACAAAGTACCTTGAATTATACATAAATTGCGTCACTTTCTTTTATCGTCTTCCAGAGATAATACTGTGTAGACAAAAATCAGTGTGAGTGCAAGGTGATAGATCAATGGGATAAGAGAAATGTTTTTGTCTGTGTACAAGTTGGGGGTAGCCATCCTGTCTGGTAGTTAGGTTGCCTAAGGAAATAGGCCGATATCTGTCAGATTGTACAATATTACTGTTGTTTGACTGCAGCCATGTGCAGATGTCATTGATGGGTAGTTACCCCTTTACCAAATAGATCTTACTTTTTACCAAACAACAAAATTTTAGACTGGTCCAAATTGAGAGCATTTGCAGACGACAAATGAAAGATGGTTCAAGTGACGAAACTCGTTTTTGATTGGGTAGAAAACATTGTCAAAAAAGGATAACATTCTGGTTACCAGCATTTTCTCCTTTTCCTGCAATGTTTTCAAAAGCTTTTTTCCCCAGGGTCATAAAAATTTGGAATTGTGTGGTAAAGAGACAATATCCTATTACTAGCATTTTCCCCTTTTCTTGCAATATTTTGTACCCTTTCAAAGAGACACTCCGCCTTGAGAGCCGCTTTTCTCCCTTTACCACATAGTCCCATGTTTTATCAATCTGGAAGAAAGAAAGCTTTAGACTTGTCCAAATTGGAAGCACTTGCAGACAATAGATTAGACGACTCAAGTAATTAGATTTGTCACTGAAAAGGTGGAAAACATTTGTCGGAAAAGGACAAAATGCTGGTTAGCAGCATTTTCTCCTTTTCCCAAAATGTTTTTCAAAAGCTTTATTCTTCAGGGATACTGAAACCCTAGATGGTTTTATAAAGGATTAATGAAACAGTGCAGGTCTTTGTCTTTATGCTATCTGCAGATATTTGCCAAAGAATATTTATTTTCATGGGAAATCAATTATTTGGTCTTATCTCTGACAGTTTTTCACTTGGCATTCTGTTTTGTTATATCTAGAAAGATTAAGCCTATTCCATCCTGATGGAATTTTATATATTACTATAAGCAGAGAAACAAAATTTGAGGAAAGGAAGATTAAAAATGCAGCCATTTGAAGTTCTTGCATTCTCTGGTCACGTCCAAGTCCCTACAAATGCATGGCTCAAAAGCCTGAGTAGCCCTTTACCCAACGACAAAATCCTAGACTGGTCCAATTTCAAAGCATTTGCAGACGACAAATTAAACGTTGTCCAAATGATAAATGTCATCTTTGTGAGAAAAGGAGAAAATGCTGGTTACCAGCATTTTCTCCTTTTCCCATAATGTTTTTAATAGGCCTTTTCCGCAAGATCGTTAAAACTCGGGATTTTATGGTAAAGGGATAGGCGAATTGTGGTAACATGCAAACAGACATGTTATAATTTCATCTACTATCAATATCTGACTTTCCTGAGTATTCTGCTATAGTTGAGCCTACCAGCATAATATGAACTAAGCGTAAAGGGAGGTAATGATGTACAGTTCAACCAGGGGTAGAGATAATCAAGAAAACTGTCAAACAAGTGGATTTTTTGTGAAAATGTAGCATTTGTGTCAGAACATATCCATTCACTAGTATAGGAAGTCATTTGAATATCAGAAGTTCATAGGTTGCCGTTGATTGATTTGATTTGATTGGTTGCTTGGTTGGTCAGTGGTTCGGTCCATCCATCCATCGATCAATCAATAGATAAACGATTAGCTGATAATGATTGTTTCTCAGGGTCATTAAAAGTCTGAATTTTGTGGTAAAGGGTTAACCTTTCACCTAACAATCCCGAGATTTAACGACCTTGAGGAAGAAGGCCTTTTGAAAACGTTACAGGAAAAGGAGAAAATGCTGGTGACCAGCATTTTCTCCTGTTCTCACAATGTTTTCTATATCCTTTCAAAATGGATATTCACTATTTACACCAAATTTAATTCGTCATCTGCAATTGCTTAGAATTCTAAAAAGTCCAAACTACTGTCGTTTGGTAAAGGGTTAAGGCAAAGCAATTGTGACAAAAGTTACATTTAAGCCGTCAGTTTTGATACATTAAATGTTTGTCTGGTCAACTTAAAGGGGTCTCATTTTGTACTTCAAATGAATTACTTCGTCAATCAATGGCCTGTCAAATTTCAAGCATCAATTAAAATAATTGTTAATGTGAAGGCATATTGACATAGTCCTTCTAAACTGACCATTAAATTACTGTTATGTAGATAATAGATAAAAGTAATTGCTTTAACTCCTTACAACACAACGAGTTTTAATGAACCTGAAGAAAAAGCCTTTTGAAAACATTGTGGGAAAAGGAGAAAATGCTGGTAAACCAGCATTTTCTCCCTTTCCCACAATGTTTTCTGAGTACCATATCAAAGACAGTATCATCATTTAAGATACATTTGTCTTGTCTGCAATGTGTTGAATTTGGTCCAGTCCAAAATGTTGTTTGGTAAAGAGTTAGCTCCTTGCCAAACGAAAAAATTTTGGACCTTTCTAAATGTAAAGCATTTGCAGACGAAAGATTAAACGTGGCTACAATGAAAGGGTAGAAACATTGTGGGAAAACGCGAAAATGCTGGTCACCAGCATTTTCTCCTTTTCCCTCAATGTTTTCAAAAGTGTTCTACATCAGAATTGTTAAAATTTGTGATTTTGTGGTAAAGGGTTAAGTGGGTTCCAGTGCTATTAGTGTTAAATTGATTGATCGATTGATTGTGTGTATGGTGTTTAACACCATTTTCAACATTATTTCAGTTATATTGAGGCGACCAGTGCACCTATCCATGCTTTGCTGGAGTTTCTTTTACCATAATGCCTCACAATATTCTTTCCAAGCCACTGGCTGCTTTCCTACATAACCATTGTTGAAACAATGATCAGCGGTGAGATAGGAATGAATCCTGTTGCAGTGACTGTCATCAACCCTCGGAAAGATATTGGCTGAGCCAGGGATCAATCCAGGGATCCCCTGTTCTCAAGTCATGTACGCTACCAACTGAGCTACTTAGGGCTCGGCTATAAGTGTTCATTCAAACTGATTGAGCTGGAAGCTTATAGCTAGCTGTTCAAAATGACAACCACAGTAAGTTCATCCTGACGTTGAAGCGTTTAGAGGCTTAGACTGTTTATATTAATCATTAGAAATATGTTATCTCTTTTAGTTGCAAGTACAAGTTTAAAATCTTCATGCAACAATTGTAGATTAATAAAAGAGTGCACAAAATGGACAGTCAGATCTTGGATCTATGTTGATATCAGCTGTTGAGATTATTCCCACACAAAAAAACCCAACCTTGAAACTGGAGTTTGATGTGTGTGTTTCAAAACCAGGGATGCC
This sequence comes from Tridacna gigas, assembly GCA_945859785.2. Taxonomy (NCBI): domain Eukaryota; kingdom Metazoa; phylum Mollusca; class Bivalvia; order Cardiida; family Cardiidae; genus Tridacna; species Tridacna gigas. Next base: position 16,850,864 of record OX244041.2, read on the forward strand.
AGTAAGAAACTTTTTTTAAAGTTTTAGGGAAAGGGGGGGGGGGGGGGGCTCCACTCTTTGGATTACTGTTTTTCCTGTCTCCATTCTGTGTTAGGTTTTCAATGGCACCCATTGTTTGATACCATAAAGAGAAGGGACCAATGTCTGGAGTGCAAAAATGTTACCCATATGTGGCATGGTATTTAGTTAAAACTGGTTTGTTTCAGTTTTGTTTTATATCCATTGACCAGCCCAGTAGTTCATGGCTGGCAATCTAAAATTGCTGAGGGCCTTTTGGATAAGATGTTAAAACAAGGCTATATACCAAGCACGTTAAAGGAGGGCTAGACGTAACTTAGGATTGGTTTCGACCTGTATCTTGCACTATCCCCCGTCAACTAACAGCCTTTTGGAGACGTCACCCATATGGGCAACGTTAGGTGACGATAAATGGAAAGTTAATAGATTTACACTCATCATGAAACAAATTCTACACCTTAGCAATTGCTTCCTGGAAACTTTTACCAGTACTTGCACCATAGTGTTGGAAGTTCTAAAAGTTGACCATACTCATTATGGGATTCAAACCTGAAACCTGTGATGAGAGAGGTTGTGACTCTTCCCCAACACTACTGTTTGCCACAAGGTGGACTTGAGACCAGGGAGTTGCTGGTTCAAATCTTCAGCATGGCTATTTACTTTCTCAGAAATTGATGATAGTCATTCCAAAAGGATTCATTCCTCTCTCACTGATGACTGTTGTTTTGATGATTGTTATTTAGGAAAGCAGCCAATTGTTCTCAGGAAAGAACATTGTGCAAAGCACTGGTAAAAGAAATTGCAGGGAAACATTGATAGATGCACTTGCCACGAGAATGTAAGTGAAATAATGTTGAAAATGGCGTGAAACATGATACTTAACTAAATGAGCTATGGTCTGGCAAAATGGAGTTTAATGCATTTGCAAAAAGTATCAACCCGGGTCAACCTGCCCGTGCAGGCTGACTAGGTTGAAAGTTTTTAGCATCGGTCAATTTTCTGCATGTCAGAGGACCAGTCTAGCCCAAGATTCAGCCGGTTGTTAGACAAAATGGATTTTATGATTCCATTTTACACAATCAATTGCTTGGTATAATGCATTTAGCCCCTTTTTGGCAGAGCATGGCCCAAATGATTGGGCAGTTCCATGAGGGAAAAGACCAAGTGTTTGTCAATGCATTTCAAGAAGCAGGATTATTTTTTGAAAAAAAAGAAAGTTGGAATGTTTGTATTGGCAAAAGGGATAAACATTCTGGTCGTTAAGTCCACTTTATATTAGTAATAAATCCTTGTATGGTCATGATAAGAGTAAAATGACAATACTGTAGCTCTGACGTAAATGTATAAGTACACACCTACAGATTTACCTGCCTTTACTCCATGTCCTCCAGTTTTCTTATCCCTTTACCACACAGTCTGGTGTGTTAATGGCACTGAGGAAAAACTTTTGAAAACATTGTAGGAGAATGACAATACCGTAGTTTGGATGTAAATTATAAGAATACACGTACAGATTTACCTGCTTTCCTCCATGCCCTGCGATTTTCGTATGGCTTTACCAAACACTCTGGTGTGTTAATGGCACTGAGGAAAAAATACTTTCAAAAACATTGTAGGAGAAGGAGTAAATGCTGTTAACAAATATTTTCTCATTTTCCCACCATGTTTTGTCATATAGTTATAAGGACGAATCCCACCATTGGCGCAATATGTACTTTGTCATCTTGAAATGCTTTTAACACAGTTTTCTAATATTTCTTAGAGAAATATTATCTTTGAGCCCCATTTAATTTGTCTTCTGCAAATGTTTACAAAACAACTAATGTTAGACTCTTTCAGAATGAAACACTTTGTAGATGACAAATTAAATATGACTGACAAGATTTGAGTATATTCCTTTGAAAGAAAGAAAAAATTATGGAAAAAGGGCAAAATGCTGGTAACCAGCATTTTTTTCCTTTTCCTACAATGTTTTCAAAAGACTTTTTCCTGGGAATCTTAAACTCATTACCAAATGGCACTGAGGCAGTAATTTTGCAGATGACAGAATTACTTGTTACCGAACAATAGAATTACAGACAGGTCCAAATTGAAAGCATTTGCAGACGACAATTTAAATGTAACTAAAATTATAGGATTTGCCCTTGAAAGGGTGGGACACTTTGTGGTTACCAGCATTTTCTCCTTTTCCAGTGATGTCTTCAAAAAGGCTTTTTTCCCAGGGTCCTTAAAACAGGGGGTTGTTTAGTAAAGGGTTAAAATTTAATAATTAATGTGTCTAAACTGTCAGAACTTGCTTTTCAAAGGATAGATAATATTGTGACATGAAAAAAAAAAATGGTTTCCTGCATCTTCTCCTTTCTCACAATGTTTTCAAAAGGCTTATTCATCAAGGTCTTTATAACTGGGGGTTGTTTGGTAAAGGGCTGAGTTTTTTTCATGAGAAAACATTTAAAGGCGGTGACAATTAAGTTTATTTTTAAGAGAGACATTAATGTGTCGGTGACCAGTTACTGTTGCTGTGTGAACTGACCAAAAATCTATACCGTGTCAAAAAGAAAGAGGTGTGAATTGAATAGAAATAGGGTGAATTTTTTTTTTAGTAAAATAATTAATGGAGCTCTGTACTTAAAATATCATTATAGAAAATTGCAAACGTTTTTTTTTTTTGAACTCTTTACCAAACAGTAAAATTTCAAGAAGTCCAAATACCCAAATTGTCGAATTGGCAGACAAAAATAAAATGTGGCATAAAGGGTGGTTTCTGTTAATGAAACAGTAGAAAAACATTCTGGGAAAAGGAGAAAATGCTGGTTACCAGCATGTTCTCCTTTTTCCACAAAGTTTTTAACCCTTTACTAAACAAAAAAATTTTGAACTAGTGCAATTGAAAGCATTTTCAGATAACAAAATAAATGTGAATGAAAAACTGAAATTTGTTTTAGAAAGGGTAAAAAACATTGTGGGAAAAGGAGAAAATGCTGGTAATCAGCATTTTCTCCTTTTCCAACAATGTTTTCAAAAGGCTTCTTACTCAGGGTCGTTAAAAGCCGGGATTATGTGGTAAAGGTTTAAAAGCCAAATTCCTATGGGTTGTTAATACTTAGGATTGTGTGGCAAAGGCTTAACTCAACGTGAAAAAAATGTTCAAGAGCAAGATGAAAAAAAGGTACCTAGTTGAGTCCTGTGCCCTGCTAGCTCTTAAAGTGCCAAATAAACCCAAAGGACAGTCTTGTTCTCGAATAAGACCCAGGTAATTGCAGTGTCATGGCTGCCTTTAGTCTTAAGTATTTCTGCAAAGCTGACAGTGTAGATCAAAGATCAGACTGCATGTTTTGTGTAGGCTGATCTTGATCTACACTGGCCGCAAAAGCAACTATAGTCATGAAAGGCGCTTCAAGGGCTAAAAAAAATGTACTAGAGTACAGTCAAGCTTAAATGATGTCTCCATTGAAACAGCTGCTGGTCAAGACTAATTTCTTTAATCATTTACCACACAATCCTGAGTTTTAATGACCCTGATAGAGAAGGCTTTTGAAAAGATTGTGGGAAAAGGAGAAAATGCTGGTAACTAGTCTTTTTTCCTTTTCCCACAGCATTTTCTACCCTATCAAAGACGGACATCAATTAAGCAACATTTGTCTGCAAATGCTTTTAATTTGGTCCACTCTGAAATTTCTGTTTGGTTAACACTGAAATATTACCTGAATATATCCATTCCATTTAGAATTATCAGAGTTAAATTTCTGGATGAAGTGTTGAGAAATATTTAACTCTTTCCCAAACAATTCATTGTTAGCTCACCTAAGGTGAGCATTTGTGATGGTGCTGTGCCCCTTGTGCGCATGTGGTCGTCAACATTTACCTTGTGTGCACTCTAGAGGCCACATTTTGAGCAGATCTTTATGAAACTTGGTCAGAATGTTTGTCTGGATAAAATCCCAGACAAGTTGGAAAGTAGGTCACAGGGCCGAATCTTAGAAAAACCCTGTGTGCACTCTAGAGGCCACATTTTTTAGCCCGATATTCATGAAACTTAGTCAGAATGTTTGTCTTGATAAAATCTTGGGTAAGTTCAAAACTGGGTCCCGTCGGGTGAAAAGTAGGTCACTGGGCCATATCGTAGAAAAACCTTGTGTGCCCTCTGGAGGCCATATTTTCAGCTTGATACTTATGAAACTTGCTCAGAATGTTTGTCTGGATAAAATCGAAGACAAGTTCGAAATTTGGTCACATCTTGCACCGACTGCAACTTTGGTCAGTGTTTTAAGTATTCAGTTAACTGTGTACTGAACTACAAAATGGACTTGTCCATATTGATAATACAGTATTTGCAGATAATGAATCAAATGTGGCGTTCATTGATAGGATTTGTCTTTGTAGAATTGAAAACTTTTTTTGAAAAATGATAATTGCCAGCATTGTCTTCATTTCCCACAATGTTTGCAAAAACTGTATTCCTCAGAGTCTTGAAAACTTTGGATTGTTTTGCACAAGGTTAACCCTTTACCACACAATCCTGAGTTTTAATAACCCTGAGGAGGAAGGCTTTTGAAAACATGGTGGGAAAAGGAGAAAATGCTGGTAAGAAAATGCTGGTAACCAGCATTTTGTCCTTCCCTCACAATGTTTTCTGCCTTGTCAAAGAAAATTTTCATTATTCAAGCCATTATATAGATTGTTTTTTGCAAATGCATTCAATTTGGACAATTGTAAGATTTTGTTGTGTGGTAAAGAATAAGCAAAATTTTTAGGGATGTAGGGAAAGAATATAAAATAAAAGTCTGTCTACAATGTAGTATATTGTATGTTTACTGTGTATTAAACAAAGGCTAAAACACTTGGGGGGAAAACAGTTTTGCAAGAAATGAATAAAAAACAAGTGTACATAAAATTGTTTAGCCTACCAATAATATTTACACCTATATATTATATCCTTTGAAAATGCCCTCTGTCAGGGTTAGATGACTCGACACAGAGGCCGAGTTTTTGTTTGTCATTGGAAAGGTGTGAAAATGTACCTGGACAACACAATTACAATGCAAACAATTGTATCATTGGATAAAAGATTTTGATGTAATAATGTAGGTTAATTACAACACAAATTGAAAGTGTTTATCCTAAACTGTATTTTTGTATTTTGGTTGTCTTGGTACAGCTAAACATAGCTTGTTGCTCAATAGTGTTTTGTCAAAATATAAAACATTTTCATACTTGTGGATTTATGTTGTTCCTATGAGATATTTGTCTGTGAGGTGTGGAATTATTCATGACAAAAAAGACTGCTTTACAATGAAATATCATTCTTTTGCTGTTGAAATATAAAAAACAAGCAATATACTAACAGTAAAAAAGTATACAGTTGGGATTTGTCTCATCAATAAGTTGGACATTCCCTTTATATACTGTGATTCTAGATAGATTCTTAACCAATTGTGGGTGTATCAAATCATGAAAGTGGACGCGCTGTCAGAAATGTTTAAAAATTCAAGAGAATGGCAAATTTTACTGGACCTGTATAATCCTCACCCAGCCTGGAACATACATATTCAGGTAGCTCTTCTTAAAGAATTCCCTGCAGCAGATGCCAACTGAAATAGCCAATATGTGGTCTTTATGAATAGCTGAAGATTTAACTTGGGCTTCAAGTAGTTTGCCACTATGTCCTGGCAGCTGAACTCTTTACCATATGAGAAAGATGTAGACCAGTCCAAATTGAGAGCATTTGCACACGACATTTTAAGTGTGACTCAAATGAGGAATTTTGCTTTTGATGGGGAAGAAAATTTTGTGGAAAAAGGAGAAAATGCTGGTTACCAGCATTTTCTCCTTTTCCCACAATGTTTTCAAAAGGTTTCTTCCTCAGGGTCATTAAAAGTTGGGATTGTGTGGTAAAGAGTTAACTCTTTTTCCATACAACAAATTTTAGACTCTTCTTAATTGAGAGCGATTACAGTGCAGGCGTCAAATTTGAAAGTGGTACAAACGAACTTAACTTCTTTGACAAAGTAGAAAACACTGATGGAAAACCCATACAATGTTTTGAAAGGGTCCCTTCCTTGGGGTCATGAAAACACAGGATTGCGTGGTAAAAAGTTGGATTATAACAGAATAGGTTAAGGCTTTGTATGTATCATTGTATTCCTTTTGAAATGACAGAGTGTTTGAACGTACCTGAGAAGGGATGGCTTTTGAAAACATTGAGGGAAAAGGAGAAAATGCTGGTAACCAGCATTTTCTCCTTTTCCCACAATGTTTTCTACCGTATCAAAGACCAATTCCATCATTTGACCTACATTCAAATTGTCGTCTGCAAATGCTTTCAATTTGGACAAGTCTAATTTTTGTTGTGTGGTAAAGAGTTAACAGATTAACTCTTTGCCATAAACGATAAAATTTGACACTTGTTGAAGTTGAAAGCATTTTCAGATGATAAATGGTGCTGAAATGATGGATATTGTCTATGAAAGTATAGAAAACCTTGAGGGCAAAGGAGAAAATGCTGGTTACCAGCATTTTCTCCTTTGCCCGCAAAGTTTCCAAAAGGCTCTTTCCTCAGGGTCATTAAAACTTGGGATTGTGTGGTAAAGGGTAAAGTTAATTTTTAGATTTCTAAAAATAGAAATCACACGGTTATAGGTATTAGATGGTAAGAATTACTGAATAAACAGCAATAACAAAAAAATATGATACACCTTGGAGTCAAATGGTAAAAAAAACATTTCACTATCCTAGAAAATGAAGTGGTGCAAGTTTCATCAAATATAATTCACTTTACCTGTGGTAATTCGTCATTTTTTGTGGTCGGTGGTTACCTGGGGGTTAATTTGACAGTAAATAGTGGGAAATGTAAACCGGTAGTTAATGAGGGATAGGAAGAAAGTATAAAATACATTATGATGGTGGTATTTTTGTTTTACTGATGGTATCTTTATCAGGTTATTACCATAAATTACCACATTTGAGCCAAGCCACATAGTTCAGTTGGTAGTGTACAGGGCTTGACACCAGGAGGTTGCTGGTTTGAATCTTGAGCTAGGCCAATTTCTTTTGAAGGATTGATGATAGTCCTTGTGAGACGATTCATTCTTCTTAGTCACCACTGATTATTGTTTCATTGATGGTTATGTGGGAAAACAGCATGGGAAATGGGTTTGGAAAAATACTGTGCCAGGCATTTGTAATAGAAACTCTAGGAAAGCATTGAAACTGTTATTTCAGTACCAGCTTATTTCTGTGTCAAATTTAAGAACAATACAAGCTTTGTTCATGAAAAAGTTTTGTTCAGCTTTGTTATGAGAAATTTCCCAGTTGCTGAAAAACACACAGATTAAAAAACAATGAAATCTACTGAATCCAATCCCTTACTCAGTGCCAAATATCAAAGAATTGAACTGGACCAAATAGAAAGCATTTGCAGACAACTAATTAAAAGTTGCTAAATTGATGATTTCTGTCCTTGATAGGGTAGAAAACATTGCGGAAAAAAGAGAAAATGCTGGTTACCAGCATTTTCTTCTTTTCCTTCAATATTTTCAAAAGCCTTTTCTTTCAGGATGGTCAAGTTAGGATTGTGTGGTAAAGCTCTTTACCTTACGTGAAAATGTTAGACTTGTTCAGATTGAAAGTATTTGAAAGAAACAAAAATTATGTGGCCTTAATGATGGAATTTGTCTTTGAGAGGGTTGAAAACATTGTGGGAAAAGCAGAAGATACTTGTTACCAGCAGTTTCTTTTCTCCTTGTCCAACAATATTTTCAGACTCTGTTTACTGCAGTGTCATTAACTCTTTTCCACACAATCTTGAGCCTTAACCCTTTACCACACGACAAAATTTTAGCCTTGTCCAAATTGAACCCATTTGCAGACGACAATTTCAACGTGGCTCAAATGGTGCAATTTTTCTTTGATAGGGCAGAAAACATTGTTGGAAAAGGAGAAAATGCTGGGTACCAGCATTTTCTCCTTTTCCCACAATGTTTTCAAAAGGCTTCTTTCCCAGGGGCGTCAAAAGGCGGCATTGTGCGGTAAAGGGTTAACTACCCTGAAGAAGAAGACTTTTGAAAACATTGTGGGGAAAAGGAGAAAATGCAGGTAACCATCATTTTTTTTCCCCTCAATGTTTTCTACCATATCAAAGACTTCATCTGCAAATGCTTTCATTTTGGTCTAGGCCAGAATTTTGTCATTTGGTAAAGAGTAAAATTAAAACATGGGTCTAGGGCTCTTTTGTATCGAGTTAACAAAGACCCCATTCAACAAGAGACACAGAAACCTGCTATGACCTGGTTAACCCTTCACCACATGACCCCAACTTTTAAAGACCCTGAGGAAGAAGCCTTCTGAAAACATTGCGAGAAAAGGAGAAGATGCTGGTAACCAGAATTTCCTCCTTTCCCCACTATGTTTTCTAACCTATTGAAGAACAATCTCATCATTTTAGCCACATTGAAATTGTCATCTGCAAATGCTTTCAATTTGGATGTGTCTAAAATTATGTCGTCTGGTGAAGGGCTAGGGATCTGTGGAGATCTTTTGTATGCAAGTGTCAGTGCATCAGTGCATTATACAGGTCTGGATATTTGAAGCTAGACAGCTACATAAGGCTCAGAAAAAAGCTGTTACCTTGTAGAGCCAGGGTTGGGGGTTTTTTTTGTGGGGTACACTGCTGTTTTATGTCGTATTATGAGATTCATTTTGTCTGCAAATGCCTTGAGGTCCTTAGTGGTACAGACAGGTTTTGAGTTCAATCCCATTTGGCAGCACTGGTTGTTTGAGTGTCCTTTAGCAAAGCACTGCATAGCCAAAACCTTGCACTAATACCCAAGATGTTTGAACTAGTGAGCTTTTGCTGTGATATACAAGAGACTGAAATACTTATGACAGTGGCATGAAACACCAACCAAATAGACATAACGGGATACGTGAATTACTCAAGTTTTTATGTCATTGGCCCACATGATACAAAACGATACAAAATTCATTGTACATAATATTAAGAGAGTGACTTAACATAACACTAAGTACTAAGAATGTATAAATCACAACCCTGGGCAGGAGATAAACTAAAATATCGAAAATAAGATTAAAAAATAGGGTCACAAAGAAATTATCATCAGATTGCATATTTGACAGTTTGAATGGCTGTCCGAAATACATACAGTACTCAGCCAAGCAATGAGTATTATGCATGACTTATCAAATCAAGAGTTTAACCTGTTACCATGCAACAAAATTTAAGACTTGTCCATATGGAAGGAATTTACAGACCACAATGTTTTTCATTTGATCATATTTGTCCTTAAAGTAGTGGAAAACATTGTGGGAAAAGGAGAAAACGCTGGTTACCAGCATTTTCTCCTTTTCTCACAATGTTTTCAAAAGCCCTGTTTCTCAGAGTCGTTAAAACTCAAGATTGTGTGTTAAAGGGTTAACTGTCCAATTATTCACTCTGGGCTGAAATGACCCTAGGAATGGTCGACCTGATGTCACTTTATAAATTATTCATATACCAGTACATATAGACAAAGTAACCTCATTGGTCAGTTTTGTAGCAACACCTTGAATATTAATTAGTCACCTGCTCCAATGTTTAACCCTTTACCGTACAATGCTGCCTTTTGATGCCCCTGGGAAAGAAGCCTTTTGAAAACATTGTGGGAAAAGGAGAAAATGCTGGTAACCAGCATTTTCTCCTTTTCCCACAATGTTTTCTACCATATCTAAGAAAAGTTGCACCATTTGAGCCACATCGAAATTGTCGTCTGCAAATGCTTTCAATTTGGACAAGGCTAAAATTTTGTGGTCTGCTCCAATGTTTAACCCTTTCCCAGACAAGCCCTGGTTTTCACGTGTCTGCAGTACAAGTCTTTTGAAAACACAGTGGGAAAAGGAGAAATTGCTCATAACGAGCAATTTCTCCTTTTCCCACAGTGTTTTCTACCCTTTTTGATAACTTTCTGCCATTTTGATCGAATTTAAAATTGTCGTCTGCAAACTCTTTCAATTTGGACCAGTCCAAAATTTGTCGTTTGGGAAAGGCTTAATTGATGTGGAGGTATGATCCTCAGTTAACCCTTCACCAAACGACAAAATTTTAGACTGGTCTAAATTGAAAGAATTAGCAGACAACAAAATAAATGTTACCGAACAATGGAAGTTTGTTTTGGGAAGGGCAGAAAACATTGTGGGAAAAGGAGAAAATGCTGGTTACCAGCATTTTTTCCTTTTCCCACAGTGTTTTCAGAAGGCTTCTTTCTCAGGGTCATTAAAAGTCGGCATTGTGTGGTAAAGAGTTAAGTCTTCACCAAACAATAAAATTTTGTACTTGCTAAATTGAAAACATTTGCAGAAGATGGTTACAAGCATTTTCTCCTGTTCCCACAATATTTTCATAAGCCTTCCTTTCTCATGATCCATGCCAGCTGTTAACCCTTCACCAGATGGCAAAATTCAAGATTCGTCCATATTGAAGGAATTGACAGCAGACATTTGTCAAATGTTTTCCAGGTGATAGTTTTTGTCCTTGAATAGATAGAAAATATTGTGGGAAAAGGAGAAAATGCTGGTTATCAGCATTTTCTCCTTTTCCCACTAGGCTTTCAATCGGCTTCTTTGTCAGGGTTGTTAAAACTGGATTTTGTGTGGTAAAGGGTTAACCCTTTACCGCTTAATCCCGAGTTTTAATGACCCTGGTGATGAAGCCTTTGGAAAACATTGTGGGGAAAGGAGAAAATGCTGTTAACCAGCATTTTCTCCTTTTCCCACAATGTTTTCTACCCTTTTAAAGACATATTCCTTCATTTGAGCTATATCTAAATTGTCATCTGCAAATACTTTCAATTTGGACAAGTCTATATTTTGCTTGTGTGGTAAAGAGTTTAACAAAATGGTTCCATATTGCACAATGATTTACTAGATGGAATAATGCAATGCAAAGATGCATTTAACTCCCTTTTCCCAAAGCACTGCTCATTATTAAATGTATTTGTGCCATGTTCTGGCAAAAGGGGCTAAATACATCTCTGCGATGCATCATACCAAGCAAGACATTACATTGTCAGGGATCCATAAAATCCATTTTGTCTAACAACCAACTGTATCATAAGGTAGACTGGTCCTTTGACATACAGCAAATTGACCCATAGTGAAAAGTTCTGGCCCAGGTCAGCCTGTGCAGAGTGCGCAGGCTGACCTGGTGGGTTGATACTTTCACAGATGCATTAAGCCCCCTCTTCATAGGGCATGGCACATTTATTATATCTACTCTATTGGAGGTATTGAGGAACAATACCGTATGACTTGAATGAACACCAATATTTCTGGACATTTGACATAAAAATGAGACAGAAATCAAATTTAACTCATAATATTATATCAAATGACAAAGATAAACAGTTGATAAACATCTGTCTTTGAAAAATTCAACACAAATTTGTCCAATTTCCTTTAATATTGTGACCTTAGAAAGGGACCGATTATTTTGTGTGTTCTTCTCTGAGGGACCCTTTTGTCCTCCAAAGGTGACAGTTTAAAGCTATTGAACCCTTTTCACTGGGGGAAAAATACTATCTATGCAAATTATGTTGAAAAAGCAAGGTTTTTTTTTTTACCCTTTCACTAGTAAAAATGGAATAACTTAGGCTGAGATGAAGTGATGCACCAAATCACAATTGTTGAGAATCACAATTGTCCCAACAATTGTAATTTGTGCTACTCATTGACATTTGAAAATTAATTAGGTGTTTAGTAAGTTTAGAAAAAGCGAAAAAGAAAAACAGTAAATTAAAGTAATTTAGACATTTTTGTTGAATATTTGGGCCAAATCAATTACAGGTGTTGACTAGATGACCCAAGATGATAAAATAGGATTAGAACATTTTGTCAAATGAATACAACCAGTATTTGAGCTGGTCTCTGGGAAAAGGGTGCTTAATGCATCCCCGTTGTCCATAAAACCAAGCAAGCCATCACCTAACTATGGATCCATTTGACAAACAACTGACTGAATCATGGGGTAGAATTATCCTTTGACATGGAGAAAATTTCTAGATAACGAAAAGTTTCGGCCCATGTCAGCTTGCGCGGGCTGACATGGGTTGATACTTTTCGCTAATGCTTTAAGCCCCATTTTCACAGAGCATGGCTCATTTATATATCTTCTGTCAGTTTGATATCATGTTACAGTTTAGTCATGTTGGAATTGATCAGTAAATGCTTGTAATCTCCAAATAACAAGATATGAGCATATTTTATTACATGGTTTTGAGTAGAAATCATGACTGAGACCACAGAGATGTCCATTATAAAAAGTTGGAGTTAATGCTCTTTCATTGTCTTTTTTTAGCAACTTATTTTCCAAATCAAGCATTACTTATATCCAACCCCCCCCCCCCCCCCCCCCCACCACCACCACACTCACACACACACACAAACTGATGGGGGGGGGGGGGGGGGTTTGCTGGTCTGTGACAGTTCTAGTAATCTTATAATATCTGATGCCAAAAGGCAGCAGATCAAAAAGTGCAAAAAGGATACCCACAGTTTTGATCCACATTTGAAGACATTTGTCTGTTTATGTATGATCATGCCAAGTTCATACCCAAATACAATAGCAAAATAGACATTTGTTGTAAGAATCTATATGCTTATGATCAGCAGTGTATAACAGCCATAATGATGACTTTTTAGCAAGAAGGAGATGGTTTGCAGCTTCCGTGGGGCACCTTACTTTAAATATGCTTTTTTTCTGTGAAAGCTCCCTCGTATGGCTACAAAACATATAATATGATAACCAAAGTTAACCCTTAGGCTGCTAAGCACAACTCACTACCTTTTGCAGACAATGTAGATCAAGATCAGACTGCACAGAAAATGCAGTCTGATCTTGGATCTACACTGTCCGATAAGAGATATTTTTCCCTAAAAAATAACTTGGAAATAACAACTCTGTGTTTTTACTATCAACTCAAAAGTTGTATTTAACTTAGCAGGATAAGGGTTAAACAAAAAGTTTGTGAAGAAAAAAGGGTTAGAAATTGATATATTGACTCTAGATATTAAAAGACTTGACAAGGATAACTAATTTGATTCAAATTAGTAAACCATTTTGTCATTAAAAAATACTTGGCCACAGTATTTAGTATATGTGTCTGATTCCCTCATAAAGAGCCATCTCCAATCATTTAAAATGGATGGGCTTGGAAAATTGCAACAAATGAGGACATTACTTACTCCAAACAGGGATTTTTTTTTGTTTACGATAGTCCTATTGTTTCTAGAAATAAGAGTAAAGTCCAGATGTTTCATTCCTGTCCTGGAGTTTTAAATATGGTGTGTTAAATCTCAGCCCTAACAGCGCTTTTCAAAACTTTATTTGCCTTTTTAGTTGCATTTGCAGCCAGTGCAGATCAAGATCAGACTGCTCAAATGTGGTCAGGTCTGGGCTGATATACAGTGTCCAGTTTGTTCAGACATTCTGGACAATAATGTACATGTATATGTCCATCTGTCACTGTAAGGGTTACCAGGCCACAAAATACTAGACCTATCAATATTGAAAACATTAATTTTGCAGACAACATAGCAAACGTTCCTAAAATGATGTTGTTTGTCTCTGAAGGTTAGAGAACATTGCTAAAAAAGGAGAAACTGCTGGTTACCAACAGTTCCTCCTGTCCTCACGTTTTCAAAAGTTTTTTTTCCTCTGTCTCATTGTTTACAGATTGATTATAATTGTAAGGTTGAAAGACCTTGCCATGCTTAGGTATCATTATATATTTATTTTATCAGTAGTAGATTGATTATAATGTGAGTTATGGCATTTGCTTATTATACGAGTGATGGTCTTAATATAGTGCAAAATCTTGAAATGGATGATAAAGTAGCATCTCATTCTGTGACCAGAGTGGTTACTGCAGTACTTGCTCTTGTTTTAGACGGAGTGCTTGGTACCATGAAGGACTATGTTAAAGGGGTGTGTGAAAAGAAGATTGCAATCTGTTAAAGATACAAATGAATATTGTTTCTTTCTTTGTAAGATTAACTCTTTACCACACAATCCCAACTTCTAATGACCCTGAGGAAAAAGCCTTTTGAAAGCATTGTGGGAAAAGGAGAAAATGCTGGTAACCAGCATTTTCTCCTTTTCCAACAATGTTTGTTACGCTACCAAAGATAAATTCCATAGTTTTAGCCACATTTAAATTGTCTGCAAATGCTTCCAATTTGGACAGGTGTACATTTTTGATTTGTTAAAAAGTTAAACTATAAATTTCCTAAGATAAAAACCAAAACGGATACTTTTACAAGTAATGAAACCATGAGTGAAAGACTTGAAATTTGGTATTCACATATTTTTGCCTGATTTTTTCATCAAAACTTTTTTTTTACCCTTTTTAAATTCTCATATTTGCAAAACTGAACATTTTTACTCTCTTCTTGATGTATTTTTTGTGGAAGCTTTGTCAATCCTGAGGAAGACAGCAGTTGAAAACATTGAGCGAGAAGGAGAATTAAATCTGGCAAAGGTGATAAGATTGAATTTTGTCTTTCAAAGGATAGAAAAGGAGAAAATGAAGGTTACCATCATTTTTTTCTCTTCCAACATTGTTTTCAAAAGCTTTCATCCTCAAGGTCATGAAGTCATACAACTGTGTTGCATAAGTTTAGTAGCATTCTGAAATTTGACTGAGAACAAAAACTTTGAATTGTAGCATTCTGAAATTTGACTGAGAACAAAAACTTTGAATTGTAGCATTCTGAAATTTGACTGAGAACAAAAACTTTGAATTGTAGCATTCTGAAATTTGACTGAGAACAAAAACTTTGAATTGTAGCATTCTGAAATTTGACTGAGAACAAAAACTTTGAATTGTAGCATTCTGAAATTTGACTGAGAACAAAAACTTTGAATTGTAGCATTCTGAAATTTGACTGAGAACAAAAACTTTGAATTGTAGCATTCTGAAATTTGACTGAGAACAAAAACTTTGAATTGTAGCATTCTGAAATTTGACTGAGAACAAAAACTTTGAATTGTGTATCAGCGATTTAGCTTGTAAAGATTAAAAACAAACTTTTTGTTTTTTTTTTCAGGAGAAAGAAAAACAAGAGCAGTTAAATGAGTTACTAAATACTTACAGTAGCCAGGGATTACCTCCCCCTCCTTCATTAGTGCAGATAGGTCAACCTCAGATAGATGAGTCCATGTTTGGTATCGAGTCACATTGGAGGGCCATTGTGGAAAACTCACAGGTGAGATATTGTACATTAAATCCTTACCACACAATCGCAAGTTTTAATGACCTCCAACAAAGAAGGCTTTTGAAAACATAGTAGGAAAGGGAAAAAATACTGATAACCTCCTTTTCCCACCATGTTTTCTTCCCCATCGAAAGCAAACTTCATTATCTGAGTCACATTTAATTGTCATTTGCCAATGCTTTCTTTGGATTTGGATAAGTCTAAAATTTCATCGTTTGGAAAAACGTTAACTCTAAACCAAATGACAAAATTTTAATTTGGTCCGAATAGAAAGCATTTGCAGATGACAATTTAAATATAACTAAAATGATTGGATTTGTCTTTGAAAGGGTGGAAAACACTGTGGGGAAAGGAAAAAATGCTGGTTACCAGCATTTTCTCCTTTTCCAATGATTTTTTCAACAGTCTTCTTTCTCGGCCATTAAGCCTTTACCACACAATTGACACTTTTAACGACCCTAAAAGAGAAGGCTTTTGAAAACATTGTGGGAAAAGGAGAAAATGCTGGTAACCAGCATTTTCTCCTTTTCCCACAATGTTTTCTGCCCTATCAGAGACAGAAATTATCATTTTGGCAACATTTAATTTGTCGTCTGCAAATGCTTTGAATTTGGTCTGGTCCAAAAGTGTGTCGTTTGGTTAAGAGTTAAAAGTGGAGATTAAGTGGTAAAGGGTTAACTCCTGACCAGACAATATTTTAACTATTTACCAAATGACAGAAATTTGGACCAAACCAAATTGAAAGCACTTGCAGATGACAAATTCAAAGCAAGTGAAATGATGAAATCTGCCTTTCATAGGGTAAAAAACATTGTTGGAAAAGGAGAAAATGCTGATTATTATTTTTCCCACAGTGTTTTCAAAAGCCTTCTCTTACAGGGTCGTGAAACTCAGGATTGTATGGTAAAGGATTAAACAGTTGCAGACAACAAATTACAAATGGCTGAAATGAGTGCATTTGTCATTTAACCTGTTACCACACTATCTCGAGTGTTGACGAACCCCAAGCAAAAGGACTTTTGAAATATTGTGGGAAAAGGAAAGAATGTTAGTACCCAGCATTTTCTCCTTTTCCCACTATGTTTTCTACTCTTTCAAAGAAAGAAATTATCATTTGAGCTACAATTAATTTGTTGTCTGGGAATGCTCTCAATTCGGTTGACCCGAAATTTTGTCATTTTGTAAAGAGTTAACCCTTTACCACACAATCCCGAGTTTTAACGACCCTGAGAAATAGGTCTATGAAAACATTGTGGGAAAAGGAGAAAATGCTGGTAACCAGCATTTTCTCCTTTTCCCACAATGTTTTCGACCCTATCAAGGACAAACTTAGTCATTTGGGCCATCTTTGATTTGTTGTCTGCAAATGCTTCCAATTAGAACCAGTCTAAGATCTTATCGTTTGGTAAAGAGTTAAAGAGTAGAAAATATTGGGCCAAAAAGGTGAAATACTGGTTTCGAGCTTTTTGCTTTTTTCCACAATGTTTTCAAAAGCCTTCATCTTTAGGGTCGTTAATCCTTTGCCAGACAACAAATTTTTTGACTTGTCCTAACTTAAAGCAGCTGCAGGAGAGAAATCAAATGCAGTTAAAAAGTTGAGATTTATGTGTAATTGGAAAGATGAAAATGATGGTAGGTGCTCCCAAATTTTTGCCTTTTACCACAATGTTTTCAGGAGGGTCTTCTTCATTGCTGTTAAAACAGAATGGTTTTGTAAAGGGTTTATCTTTGGCATTTCTACTTTGGTATTTGAGATTAGTCTCTAAGCCTTTCATTGCTTAACCCTTTACCAGATGACAAAGTTTTAGCCTTGTCCAAATTGAAAGCTTTTGCAGACGACAATTTCAGTGTGGCTCAAATGGTGCAACTTTCCTTTGATAGGGTAGAAAACATTGTGGGAAAAGGAGAAAATGCTGGTTACCAGCATTTTCTCATTTTCCCACAATGTTTTCAAAAGACTTCTTTCCCAGGGGCGTAAAAAGGCGGCATTGTGCGGTAAAGGGTTAAACCTTTATCGATGAATCTCCAGTTTAAAGACCTATCTAAGGAAAAGAAATTGTGGGAGAAGAAGGAAATGTTTGTCCCCCGCAGCTGCTCTTCTTTCCCATTGGTAAAGGTCAACGTTTTACCCACACAATCCCTTCTTTTAACGACCCCATGGAAAAGGACTTTTGAAAACACTGCAGGAAAAGGAGTAAATGCTGGTAACCAGCATTTTCCCTTTTTCCCATAATGTTTTCTACCCTTCAAAGACATACTATAATTTGTGAAACATTAAATTTGCTTTCAATTTGGACCAGACTGAAATTTTGTCATTTGGTAAAGAGTTAAACAAAACCATCTCTCTTTCCAGAGTTTATCAAAGAGACAACAGGACCAGCAGGAAGCAATTTGGGAACTGCTTCAAACTGAACTGGACTATATACGTTCATTACGGGTTATATCAGACGTAAGTACCATTATTGAACTTTCGAAGCCCAGAAAACAGATTTAGTTACTTATGCTGACAGTGTAGATCAAGATCAGACTGCACAGAACATGTTGATCTTGGCTCTACACTGTCTGCTTATTTGCCAGATATTCTGACAACAACAGCTTTGAAACTGCCAAGTCTGCATCTTAGTACTGATTTAGGATGTCCAGTTTATTTGCCACTTAAGTCTTTACCACACAGTCCCAACTTTTCACCATCCTGAGAAAGAAGCCTTTTGAAAACATTGTGGGAAAAGGAGAAAATGCTGTTAATGTTATCTACTCGTCCCAAAGCAAATTTCAAGTCTAGAATTTTGTCGTTTGGTAAAGAGTTAACCAAAAGACATACAGTACTTACATATTTGTCTGTATGGAAGGGATTTGCTGACATGTTAAAGTTTGCTGAAACTTTTGAATATTTCTTTTGATAGGGTGGAAAACATTGTGGGATGAGGAGAAAATGCTACTTACCATCATTTTTTCCTGTTATCAAAGGTCTTCAAAAAGGCTTTTTTCCCAGGGTCATTAAAAGTTCATATTGTTTGGTAAAGTGTTAAATGAAATTTGTCTTTGAACGGATAGAAAACATTGTGGGAAAAGGAGAAAATGCTGGTTACCAGCATTTTCTCCTTTTCCCACAATGTTTTCAAAAGCCTTTTTCCTTGGGGTCGTTAAAACCAGGATTGTGTTGTAAAGGGTTTTATAATGTTAATTTTGGGTTATTTCATTTGTAATTACCCCAATCTTTTATAACCTTGTGGCAAAGATTGTAGCGAATTTCCATCGCTTCAACTACTACTATGGTCAATATGAATGTCCAATCAATTACTGTGCAGGCTTTATTGACCCCCTACTAGATCAGGTCAAGGTATTACATGAAGGACAAACATCAGAGGGAAAGAAATATTGTTTTTTTTTTTTCAACAGCGTGGTTATTACTGTGGGAAAAGAAGGAAGTGTTTGTTCTCCACAATTGCCCTTCTTTCCCATTGTGGTTTCTTTTTTTAAGGGAAGGGGGAAGCTGTCTTCAACACAGATGTAAAATTTACATTGTCATGGTAATTGGATACTGTAGTAACTATTGTACTCTTCATCAGACCAAAAAAAACTTAGACTTGTCCATATTAACTCTTTACCAGACGACAAAATTTCAGACTTGTCCAAATTGAAAACATTTGCAGACGACAAAATAAGTGTGAATCAAAAATTGAAATTTGTTATGGGAAAGGTAGAAAACATTGTGGCGAAAGGAGAAAATGCT
The DNA here is from genome assembly GCA_945859785.2 of Tridacna gigas. Lineage (NCBI taxonomy): Eukaryota > Metazoa > Mollusca > Bivalvia > Cardiida > Cardiidae > Tridacna > Tridacna gigas. Next base: position 16,869,879 of record OX244041.2, read on the forward strand.
GGTTACCAGCATTTTCTCCTATTCCCACAATGTTTTCAAAAGCTGTCTTTCTCAGAGTCGTTAAAATTCGGGATTGTGTGGTAAAGGGTTAAAGGTACTTGCAGACAAAACATTAGATGTGGCTCAAATGTGACTTGTCTATCAAAGGGAAAGACAGTTTTATGGGAAAGAGAGAAAATACTGGTCACCAACATGTTCTCCTTTTCCCACTAAATTTTCAAATTTTCAGGGTCGTTAAAACCCGGGATTGTTTGGTAAAGGGATAAACAATCTGCAGCTGCTGCCAGTATTGAATATCTGATACATTTGTTACCACATTTGAATACATGTAATTTTTCTTCAAACTATTCAGTTAAATGCATTTTAGATGAAATAACTGTTTAGCACACAATCCCGACTTTTAATGACCCAAAGGAAAGGGACTTTTTGAAAACATTGTAGGAAAAGGAGAAAATGCTGGTTACCAGCATTTTCTCCTTTTCCACTAGTGTTTTCTAACCTTTCAGTTACAAATTTCACACAATTAGTCGTCTGCAAATGCTTTCAATTTGGATCAGTCTATAAGTTTCTTGTTTTGGTAAAGAGTTCAACAGGACATTTTCAGTCATTAAAAAGAATTACATTGTAAATGCCACTTTCTCAAGACTGCTTACCTCAATCCTGCATTTTAACCCTTTCCCAAACAAGCCCTGGTTTTCACGTGTCTGCAGTACCAGTCTTTTGAAAACACTGGGAAAAGGAGAAATTGCTCGTAACGAGCAATTTCTCCTTTTCCCACAGTGTTTTCTACCCTTTTTGAGAACTTTCTGCCATTTTCATCCAATTTAAAATTGTCGTCTGCAAACTCTTTCAATTTGGACCAGTCTAAAATTTATCGTTTGGGAAAGGGTTAAGGACCTTGATGAAAAAGGGCTTCTAAAAATATTGTGGAACAAAAAGAAAGAGACAAAATCCTGGTGACCATCTTGTGCTCCCATTCCTGTAATATTTTCTCCCTGTCAGAGATAAATCTCATTCATTTATGAACACAGTTTTGCAAAGACTTTCAACTTAGACAAGTCAAAAAATTTGTGTCTGTTAATTGAACCTTACAGTGCCTTTCACAACTTTATTTGCCATTGTGATGAGTGTAGATCAAGATTACACTGCACAAAACTGAGCAGTCTGATCTTTGAACTACAATGTAGACATGTTCAAATTAACCCTTTACCAGACGACAAAATTACAGCCTTGTCCAAATTGAAAGCATTTGCGGACAACAATTTCAGTGTGACTCAAATAATGCAATTTTCCTTTGATAGGGCAGAAAACATTGTGGGAAAAGGAGAAAATGCTGGTTACCAGCATTTTCTCCTTTTCCCACAATGTTTTCAAAAGGCTTCTTCTTTAGGGGCGTTAAAAGGCGGCATTGTGCAGTAAAGGGTTAAAAGCATTTGCAGACAACAACTTGAACGTCAAATGATGGAATTTGTCTCTAATAGAGAAGAAAACATGGGATAAGGAGAAAATGCTGGTTACCACAATGTTTGCAAAAGGCTTCTTCCTCTGGGTCATTAAAACTCAGGATTGTGTGGCAAAGGGTTATAGAATCACATAAAGAAAAGAGTAAGTGGTGTCACATTGAAGAGTTATGTTTTGTTTATGAGTTTCTGAATTGAAGTATGTAAATATCACTTGTAAACATTCCATGTTTTTCACAACTGTGTCAACAAAATCTACCATAAAAGCATTTGTATAAAGTTTTCAACAGTCAAAGAATTTTATTTCTGGGACATTAAAATGGGCACAAAGACACTGAAATTGTTGAAGAAATTACTTATGGTTTTAACCCTTTACCACACAATCCGGAATTTTAACGATCCTGAGAAAGAAAGTACTTACGGTTTTAACCCTTTACCACACAATCCAGAATATTAACGATCCTGAGAAAGAAAGCTTTTGAATACATTGTGGAAAAAGAAGAAAATGCTGGTAACCAGCATTTACTCCTTTGCCCACTATGTTTTCTATCCTTTCCAACAAAAATTCCAGTTTTTGAGTAACATTCATTTTGTCATCTGCAAATGCTTTGAGTTTGGACAAATCTAAAATTTTGACGTTTGGTAAAGAGTTAAATGCCATGGACCACACTTCACAGAAACACATGGAAAGTCTTGTAACTCATGAAGGGCCTTTCACGATTATAGTTGCCTTTGTGGCCAGTGTAGATCAAGATCAGACTGCACAATATGTGCAGTCTGATCTTTTATCTACACTGTCCACTTTGCCGAGACATTCTGGACAAGAGTAACGTTGAAACTGAGATTATTTGGGTCTTATTTCTAGACTGAAAATGTTCATAGGGTTTATACGGTGCTTGATGGGTTGAAAAAGTACTGACTGAACAAAATTGAATTTAATCACATAAACAGTTTGGTGTTAAATTTATTGAATATTAACCCTTTACCACACAATCCTGACTTTTACTGAGCCTGATTAGAGAAGCCTTTTGAGAACATTGTGGGAAAAGGAGAAAATGCTTGTAACCAGTATTTTCTCCTTTTCCTGCAATGTTTTCTGCCCTGTCAAAGACAAAAATTTCATCATTTGAATCACATTTAACTAGTCATCTGCAAATGCTTTCAATTTGGTAACATCCATAGTTTTGTTGTTTGATAAAGAGTTAGAGAAACATTACTTCCCCTAGTTGTTTTAAGCCTTATATAGCATTAAATAAGTCAACTGCACATTCTTAGTACTAAAAATGCAGATATTGCATTTTGGAAGCTGTCTTTGTCTTAACAAGGAAGGGGAAGGTGTAGATCCAAGATCAGACTGCACATTCTGTGCAGTCCGATATTGATCTACACTGTCTGGAAAAGCACTTTAATTTGGGTTCTGCATTGCAAGGATTAACCCTATACCAAAAGATCCTGTTGTATTGTAACCCTTAGAGGCCCTAATAAACCTGTCAGACATTTTCATCCTAGAAATACAACCGAAATGATTGCAATTTCATGGTTGCTTTTGTCTACAGTGATTCAGCAAAGCGGACAGTGTAGATCAAAGATCAGCATGTTTTGTGCAGCCTGATCTTGATCTACACTGGCTGCAAATGCTCTTATAGTCGTGAAAGGCGCTTTAAGGGTAAACAGGACTTAGGAAAATATGAGAAAATGATAGTAAATCTCAATGTTGTGCTAATTATCAGCTTTTTCTCCTTTGCCCACAATGTTTTCAAAAGCCTTCTTTCCCAGGGTTCTTAACTCTTCACTGTAAAACAAAATTTTATACTAGTCCACGTGGAAAGCATTTTCAGCCAACAAATTCAATGGGGCTCAAATGATGGGATTTGTCTTGGAAATGGTTACCAGCATTTTCTCCCTTTCCCACAATATTTTCAAAAGCCTTTTTCCTAAGGACCATTAAAACATGGGATTGTATGGTAAAGGGTTAAATCTGGGGATTGTTTGGTAAAGGATCAATGTTTTAGACACATAGAGAGTTGCTTCTCTCTTTTATCAAAATCATGAAGTCTGGCAGGTAGATATTCTTACTAATTATATCATTGACAAAGGCTTCTATTGTCTGTATTTTGCTCAATCTTTATTTTCTTTGTATTTTCAGTTGTTTTTATGTGTGCTACTTAATCTTCAAAATGAACTCATCCTAAATGAGGTAAGATTTTATTTTCAAAATGGAACTAAAATTGTTAATTGTCTTGCAAGAATGTATCATGTCTTTAAATTAATGTCTAAGGTCCTGCAGGCAACTTGTTGCATCTCACACCAGACCATCTTTTAAAACATTGTAGCAAAAGGGAAAATTAGTTGTGAGAGGAAATTGTACAAAGGTATGCAATGTAAAGATAAAGATAACTGTAACCATGGCCTTCTGTTAGATATGTAACTGGAAACACAGTGATAAGCTTTTTTACAGTACCATAGTGAAACAGAGCCCTTTGTTTGGATGGAATTTTACGCCGTTTTCAAGATTATCCCAGATGGCTTGGGCCAGTACACCTATCCATGCTTTTCAGGAGAATCTTTTATTAGCAATTCTCACATTATTTTTTCCTAAGCTTTTGTCTGCTTTCTGATAAAAACATCATGGAAGCAATGTTCAGTGCTTAGAGAGGTATGAATTGTACAGCTACATCATCGGTCCACGGAAAGAAATTTACCAAGCTGGGGAATCGAACCCGCCAGCCATTTGTAAACAATCACTGATTTTATGTCCCTGAGAAAAAAGGCTTTTTAAAAACATTGTGGGACAGGGAGAAAATGCTGGTAACCAGCATATTTCCCTTTTATCACAAATGTTGTTTTTTTTCCCTTTCAGAAACATAGCGCATCATCTAAGCCACATTCAATTTGTTGTCTGCTACCAGCATTTTCTCCTTTTTCCACATTGTTTTCAAAAGGCTTCAACTTCAAGGTTGTTAAATGTTGACATTGTGTGGTAAAGGGTTAAAGAGTTAGAAAGAATTTACTCATTATCTTCTGCAGACAACCTTTTTCTGCCTCACAGCAGACCACTTTTGAAAACACAGTGAGAATGAATGGAAATATCTCCGCTATCCTCAGTATTTTGACTGCATTTCATGTATTAACCCTTTACCAAACGACAAAAATTTAGACGGGTACAAATTGAAAGCAGTCGCAGACGACAAATTAAAGCTGGCTCAAATGACAAAATTTGTCCTTGACAGAGTTAAAAACATTGTGGCAAAAGGAGAAAATGCTGGTTACCAGCATTTTCTCCTTTTCCCACAATGTTTTCAGAAGGCTTTTTCCTCAGGGTCATTAAAAGTCGGATTGTGTGGTAAAGGGTTAAGCCTTTTCCTCACAATCCCAATTTTACATCCCAGAGAAAGAAGCCTTTTGAAAGCATTGTGGGGAAAAGGAGAAAATGCTAGTAACCAGCATTTTCTCCTTTTCCCACAATGTTTTCTATCGTATCAGAAACAAATTCCATCCTTTGAGCCTCATTTAAATTGTCGTCTCTAATTACTTCCAATTTGGACAAGTCTATTTTTTCGTTGTTTGGTAAAGAGTTAAACTCTGATGCTGGTGAGATATTGAAAAAAAAGTTGAAGATAGTTTTTATTTGTTTTGGAATATGTATTTTTATCATGAAAGACAATGGTGGTTTGTTTCATGTATCAACAGGTAGAAACAGAGAAGTTGTTTAACAATATAGGAGATATTGTGACTGTAAATACTGAATTTTGGAAAGGCTACCTTGTCCGAGTGCTGGACGATGCCAGAATGACCATGTCTCTATTAAATCCATCTCTACTTAAACTGGGCTTTCAAAAGGTAAGAATGAGAAACTATGTTCATCTAAATAGGAAATAGAGAGTTTAGCATTATGTAAGTGAATTAAGTCGACAGTGTACATCAAGACCAGACTGCAAAGAACATGCAGTCCGATCTTGATGTACACTCGTCTAAATGATGTAACAGAAAAACCTTGAAAATGTGGTATTTTGGCTGTTTTACCTAATTGAAATAGACTATTGCCGTAGATCTTTGCAGCACATTACCAACAAGGCACTTTGGTTTATGGTACCTCAAATTTTGAGATGCAAAGGATGCATCCTGATCTGTGATCTACACTGTCTTTAAAAGCACTCTTTATGCTTTCTCTGGAAGGATTAATATGATATTTTTATTTTTCCATATTGAAATATCTTAACTGTATACCAAACAACAATATTTTAGACTGGTTGAAGTTAAAAGCATTTGGAAACGACAAAATAAATGCGGCTTTAAAACTGAAATTTGTTTTGGAAAGGGTAGAAAACATTGTGGGAAAAGGAGAAAATGCTGGTTACCAGCATTTTCTCCTTTCCCACAATGTTTCCAAAAGGCTTCTTTCTCAGGGTTGTTGAAACTCGGGATTGTGTGGTAAAGGGTTAACAGAGCAAAACTATGAACATTGATAGGTCTATTTTGAACATTAGGAGGCTCTTAACTATTTACCAATAATCTCACATTTGTACTACTCTGAGATAGAAACCTTTCGAAAACATGGAGGGAATAGAAGAAAATGCTGGTAAACAACATTTTCTTCTATTCCCACAATGTTTCTACCATAGGCAGGACAAATCCTATGGTTTGAGCTACATTTAATTGTTACCTGCAAATCCTATCAATAAGAATAGGTATAGAATTTAGTTATCTTGTTGAGAGTTTAAGATTGATTCTTATGCAATACAGTAAGAAAATACGCATGTTGATTGTGGACAGCTTTATACTCAAGGTCCAGTATGAAGTATCATGATTGCTGAACAAGTGATTGACCTTAGAACAAGTGATTGGAATTTCTTGCTGCCATATTTGGAAATAGCTGATTGTTTTTTTTTTTGTCAAAAAGTATTCTCCTTTTGGGCAGGGGATATCAGTTCACTGCATTGACTTGTTTCCTTTCTTTTTCAGTATTATGACATGTTTCAGCCATATATACAGTACTGCTCCAGACAGAAACTTTGTATAGACTACATGAAGACTCAGTACAATGACAATGAACTCTTCAAGACTTTTGTTATTGTAAGTGTTATACTATTTTGTGCTCTTTAAAACTGCTGTTGTTATGCATATTCTGAAAGTTATATGCCATAATGAGGAAATTAACTTATTAAGCATTGAATTTTTTTTTTAAACAAAATTGTTGTTATACATAGTGTAAATAGTATATAGCATATCAAGGTAATGATATTAATCTGGACTCTAAGATCATATATATTAAGGAAATAATTGAGAGGAAATGTTTTTTTTTTAATATATTTATTATAAACTGCAGTCACTTTTCCTTGGCAATAATGGGGTCCTGCACGGCTTAGTGGTAACGTGATAATAAAGAATAATACACCTCTTTTTTCCTTACAAATATTTGTTCTTTACTTTAAAACACATTTACGTTACATCAATTGAGAAACAAGTTCTTGCAGCTTATACTAATCTCTTTCAATTCTGCTTCCTGGAAACTGCACCAGTACTGGTGCCGAATGTGTGGGTCAATAAACAGTCCTGAAGTTGACACCTGCTCCTAGGTATCGAATTTGAGACCTTGTGGTTATGAGGCCGACATTCACAATCACAGACACCGTGGTTGTTTTCTATGTCTCATATTTTGGATTTTAGAAAAGCTTTAATAGTAGCATGTGCAGTAGGAGGTCACTGGTATATTTCAGTGGGCAGAAGCACAAAAACAGTGTAACAGATTAAAGCTGACAGATTTGCTGGTAAAACCTATGCAGAGATTAACCAAATACTCCCTCCTACTGAAGGCTATTCTGGGTAAAACAGATGACGAAAATCAGTGCAAAGATCTGGTTGAAATGGTAAGTGATCTACCAAGAGCGAAGTGGTAACACCCATCAAACACTATGTGCAAGTATGCTATGGGAAAAAATGGGAAATTTCAAATACGTTCTTTGTCAAGTTGAAAAATAATGTCATTGTCATCATGACCCCTTTAGCACACAACAAAATTTTAGACCTGTTTTTATTGAAAACATTTGTGGAGGAGAAACAAACATGACTCAAATGACAGGGTTCGATTGTGACAAATTTACAAAGTAGAAAACATTGTGGGAAAAGGAGAAAATGCTGGTTACAAATTTACAAAGTAGAAAATGCTGGTTACAAGCATGTTCTCCCCTTTCCCACAACATTTTCAAAAGCCTTATTTCACAGGGTCGTTAAAGCTCGGGATTGGGTTTAAATTTTTCAGTTTATTATCCATTGAATATTTACACATTTTAAATTATCCACACATTGCTTTTTGACACAAGCTTGTAGCTCTGTGTAACAGCTGTTTGAAATAAGGATAATCAACAGGAATCAGGTTTTGATATATTAGCCATGAAAACCATGTGGCAAAAGGAGAAATTGCTTGTTACAAGCAGTATCTACATTTCCCACAATGTTTCAAAAGTGTTCTGCTGCATGACAGAAAAGTCACTAGCAGATAGTGTATTCATTTGTTATTATCTGTGTTTGTAGATTGGTTGTGTAGACAGATTTGTCCGTCATGTGAACTCCACGCTACGCCAGCAGCATGAGGAAGAAAGGTTGCAGAAAATTGTGGACAAAATAGAGCCTTATGATGCCATAGAGGCACCCAATGATGAATGTCTGAAGGTAAACTTCGATCACCTTGAAAATCTCAATGAGCATCATTGTCTATATATAGCCATGTTATATCCTTTGATGACTTTCCTTGGTTGATAGAGGGTCTGCATTGTTATATTAATGTAAGGATTTTAACTGTTTTCCTCAAAATCTCTAGTTTTAACAAACCTGGCATAGAAAGCATTTGAAAACATGGTGGGAAAAAAAGAGAAAATGCTGGTGATCTGTATTTTCTCTTTTTCACAAAGTGTTTGCTGCTCTTACAAAAGTATATCTCATCATGTTGTCAGCAAATGCTTCTAGTTTATAATTTTTTTGTGTTGTGACAGGGTCCTGCGTGGCTCTATGGTCAAGTGTAGGACTAGTAACCTGGAGGCCCTGTTTCTGGCCACACTGAAAGCACCAGGCTTTTAAGAGATTGTCCTTAGGCAAGGTGTCTCTGAGCCCTAGCCTAGCAGTGGTGAAACCCTGGACACGCATGAATAAGTGAGCTGTCAGCATGATAAAACTTGAAAAATGTTGAAAGTGGCATAATACACCAATCAATCAATCAGTCAATCAACCAATCAGTCAATATCTCAAGGTATCGCTTTTTTAGCTCCACTGGCCGAAGGCCAGCGGGCTTATGTCATGGCCCGGTGTCCGTCGTGCGTCCGTCCGTCCGGTCGTCCGTCCGTCCGTCCGTGCGTTAACTTTTATTTAAAACATCTTCTTCTCTGAAACTACCCATCCGATTTTCACGAAACTTCACAGAAATGATCCTGACATGGTCCTCTTCAGAATTTCTTGAAAGAATTTGATTCCTTCAAAAACTCTGGTTGCCATGGCAACAAAACTGAAAAATATTGGAAATCTTTAAAAATCTTCTTGTCTGAAACCATAAGGCATAGGGCTACCAAATTTGGCATGTAGCTTTATGTAGTAGACCTCTATCAAGTTTCTTCAAATTATAGCCCTGGGGTCAAAATTGGCTCTGCCCCAGGGGTCACAAGTTTTACATAGGCTTATATAGAGAAAACTTTAAAAATCTTCTTGTCTGAAACCATAAGGCATAGGGCTACCAAATTTGGCATGTAGCTTTATGTAGTAGACCTCTATCATGTTTCTTGAAATTATAGCCCTGGGGTCAAAATTGGCTCTTCCCCAGGGGTCACAAGTTTTACATAGGCTTATATAGAGAAAACTTTAAAAATCTTCTTGTCTGAAACCATAAGGCATGGGGCTACCAAATTTGGCATGTAGCTTTATGTAGTAGACCTCTATCATGTTTCTTGAAATTATAGCCCTGGGGTCAAAATTGGCTCTTCCCCAGGGGTCACAAGTTTTATACATAGGCTTATATAGAGAAAACTTTAAATATCTTCTTGTCTGAAACCATAAGGCCTAGAGCTACCAAATTTGGCATTTAGCTTGATCTAGTTGGAGTCTACCAAAAGTGTCCAAAGTATAGTCCTGGGGTCAATTTGGCCTCATACTTGGAGGGGGGGGTTCACAAGATTTACATAGGCTTACATAGGGAAAACTTTTAAATCTTGGTGTACATAGCCATAAGGCTTAGGCTACCAAATTTTGCATATAATTATAGCATTATTTAGTGGACAGTTACAAAGAGGGCCCAAGTTACAGCTCTAGGATCAAGTTTGGCCCTGCACCAGGGATCACAAGTTTTACATGGGTTTATGGAGTGAAAAGTTCAGAAACCATCTTGTTACCAGCCATAAGGCCAAGAACTCCTACATTTGGCATGTTATTCTTCTAATACAATATTCCCCATTCAGTCAGACTGTAGCCATGAGGTCAAAGTTTTATAAGGGCTTATATAGTGAAGACTTTTCTTCATGGTTTATATTTATAAGCCAGTGGAGCGATACAGGGCCATCATGGCCCTCTTGTTTTATTGCTTACTTTGACTTCTTTTATTTTCCAGATTATACAGCCCTACAACAGTAACTTTAACCTGACAGCACCAATGCCTGGTTGTGATATCACTCAAACTAGATCTTTAATTATGCAATCTCCTTTAAAAATGAAGGAATACCAAAATAGGGTAAGTAGAGGTGCTCATAAGTCCCATATTAACCCTTTTATCAAACGATCCTATGTTTTGACAAGCCTAAAGAGAAGCTTTTGAAAACATTGTTGGTAAAAAGAAAAAATACAGGTAACCAGCATTTTCTGTTTTTCTCACAATGTTTTCTAAGCTTTCAAAGGGATATCCCATTAGATTGAGACATGTTGAATTTTGTTGTCTGCAAATACTTTCAATTTTAATAAGTCATAGCTTTTTGGTAAAAAATTAACCCGTCTTGTAACAAGTGTTTATTCAAAACTCCTTCCTTATTAAGATTTTCATTATACAGTAGCAATTATTAAACTTGTCATATAAACAAAAAACTAGAATTTGCTTTTGGAATGGTAGAAAACATTGTGGAAAAAGAGAAAATGCTGGTTACCAGCATTTTCTCATTCTCCCACAACGTTTTCCAATCAGCTTTTTTCAGTCATTAAAAACTTGAGATTGTGTGGTAAAGGGTTAATTTCACTGTAAAATTATACCATTAAACTTGTACTAGTGTTCATCTGCATTAAGCAACCAACTGTTTTAACCCTTTCCCAAACGACAAATTTTGGACTGGTCCAAATTGAAAGAATTTTAAATTTGATGAAAATGGCAGAAAGTTAACAAAAAGGGTAGAAAACACTGTGGGAAAAGGAGAAATTGCTCATTACGAGCAATTTCTTCTTTTCCCACAGTGTTTTCAAAAGACTTGTACTGCAGACACATGAAAACCAGGGCTTGTTTGGGAAAGGGTTAAGCAAGTAGGCTATTTTTTTTCCCAATGTCAAGCTTAAAGTAAATTTACCTGTATTTAACAGCCGTTTCTATGAAAGGCTCAGTTTTGCTTGCTCTTGTTGTTTAAAAGAGGCTAAACAGTATTCTTTTTTTCAGATGGATGTGGAGTGCCTGTTATTCACAGATCTGTTACTTATATGTAAGGCCAGTAAACGGATGGATAAATACAAAATTGTTAAACCTCCAATGAGGGTAGATAGAATGATTATCCATGAATTAAAAGATAAAGGTAATAGTCTATAAGCTGTACTTGTAAAACCCCTTATCACACAATCCTAAGTTTTAAAGACCCTAAGAAAGAGGCCTTTTGAAAACATTGTAGGAAAAGTAAAAAATGCTGGTGACCAGCAGTTTCTCCTTTTCACATGTTTTCTATCCTTTTACAGACAAATCTCACCATATGGGCTATATTTAACTCTTTCACTACTAATGACAACTTGATTACCTTTTGCAGACAGCATAGATCAAGATCAGACTGCACAGAACATGCAGTCTGATCTTGATCTACACTGTCCGCTACTCTGTTTTTAAACTCTGACGAAAGTCGTTTTCAATAGAAGTGGAAATCTATTTTTAGAGCTCGGGAAAAAAGTGGAATTGTTTGGAGTTAGTAATGAAAGAGTTCATTTGTGGTCTGCAAATGCTTTTAGTTTGGACAAGTGTAAAATTTTAACATGGGGTGAAGAGTTAATGGTGTTTGGTAGGACAAAAGAAAGATTTAGGAAAATTTTAGCAGCTAAGGGCAAAATATGGTGTTTTTGTACACCAGAACCAAACTGTGTGTTCTGTGCAGTAGGATCATTGCTCTACAATGTCACATACTAGTATTTTTAGAAATAATTGACTTGAAAGTGCTGTAAAAGGATTTTGTCTTCTTACTCTAAATATGTATTTCATTGACTAAGCTTTGACTCTTTACCAAGCGACAGAATTTTAGTTAGTTTAGTGTAGTTATTGAACTTGGCTATGTTTCTGTTACAGGAAGTTTCCTGTTGATCTATGTGAATGAGTATCACATCCCAGTGTCTTCATTTACATTCCATGGGGATCAAAATGCTATACAAGTATGGCTGACACACATTAAAAAAGCTCAGGTAGGTTATCTTTTTTTTTTCTCTGTCTGCTTTAACTGATCAAGCAGTTTCTCCTTTTTATACGCCCGTCAAAGACGGGACGTATTATGGGATCACCCGTGGCGGGCGGGCGGGCGGGCGGCGTCCAGTTCTTTGTCCGGAGCATATCTCCAAAACTATACTACCTACGGTTATGAAATTTCATGCATGGATAGATCTCATCAAGGGGGAGTGCAGTGCACAGGAATCATAACTCTTGCTTCCTTAATTTTTGAGTTATTGCCCTTTCTTGTTTTTCATACTTGAATTTTGTCCGGTGAATATCTCCAATACTATACTACCTAGGGTTATGAAATTTCATGAGTGGATAGATCTCATCAAGAGGGAGTGCAGTGCACAGGAATCATAACTCTTACTTCCTTAATTTTTCAGTTATTGCCCTTTCTTGTTTTTCATACTTGAATTTTGTCCGGTGATTATCTCCAATATTATACTACCTAGGGTTATGAAATTTCATGAGTGGATAGATCTCATCAAGGGGGAGTGCAGTGCACAGGAATCATAACTCTTGCTTCCTTAATTTTGAGTTATTGCCCTTTCTTGTTTTTCATACTTGAATTTTGTCCGGTGAATATCTCCAATACTATACTACCTAGGGTTATGAAATTTCATGAGTGGATAGATCTCATCAAGGGGGTGTGCAGTGCACAGGAATCATAACTCTTGCTTCCTTAATTTTTGAGTTATTGCCCTTTCTTGTTTTTCATACTTGAATTTTGTCCGGTGAATATCTCCAATACTATACTACCTAGGGTTATGAAATTTCATGAGTGGATAGATCTCATCAAGGGGGTGTGCAGTGCACAGGAATCATAACTCTTGCTTCCTTAATTTTTGAGTTATTGCCCTTTCTTGTTTTTCATACTTGAATTTTGTCCGGTGAATATCTCCAATACTATACTACCTAGGGTTATGAAATTTCATGAGTGGATAGATCTCATCAAGGGGGAGTGCAGTGCACAGGAATCATAACTCTTGCTTCCTTAATTTTTGACTTATTGCCTTTTGTTGTTTTTCATACTTGAATTTTGTCCGGAGCATATCTCCAAAACTATACTACCTACGGTTATGAAATTTCATGCATGGATAGATCTCATCAAGGGGGAGTGCAGTGCACAGGAATCATAACTCTTGCTTCCTTAATTTTTGAGTTATTGCCCTTTCTTGTTTTTCATACTTGAATTTTGTCCGGTGAATATCTCCAATACTATACTACCTACAGTTATGAAATTTAATGTCTGCATACATCTCATTAAGGGGGAGTGCAGTGCACAGGAATCATAACTCTTCCTTCCTTAATTTTTGACTTATTTTCATACTTGAATTTTGTCTCGAGCATATCTCCAAAACTATACTACCTATGGCTATGAAATTTCATGCGTAGATAGATCTCATCAACTGGGAGTGCAGTGCACATGAACCATAACTCTTGCTTAATTTTTGACTTATTGCTCTTTCTTTATTTTGAAAGTTTAATTTTGTCCAGTGCATATCTTCAGAACTATACTAGCTAAGGATATGAAATTTCATGTGTGGATACATTCCATCAACGGGAAGTGCTGTGCATATAAATTTCAACTCTTGCTTGCTTAATTTTTCAGTTATTGCCCTTTCTTGTTTTTTTTTTCGAACTTGAATTTTGTATGATGCATATCTCTCAAACTATACTACCTCGGGTTATGAAATTTTAGGGCTGGATACATCTCATCAAGGGGTAGTGCAGTGCACATGAAATATAAATTGCTTATTTTTTATGCACCAGCATTTTCTCCTTTTCCCACAATGTTTTCTACCCTTTCCAAACCAAATTTCAATTTTTGAGTTACATTTAGTTTGTCAACTGCAAATGATTTCAATTTGGACTAGTCCAAACTTTTGCTGTGTGGTAAAGAGTTAATAGTAATACAATAATAAACAAGAGTTCCGTCAACACAAATACACTGCCATTATCTTCAATCAACAGTAAAAAAAATATTCTGCACTACTATTTTTCTATACCTCCCCTTTATCATTATTATGCCCCAACTTTACAACTTGGGGTAAGACGGGCGTATCTTGCGACAATTTGCCGCTCTTGTTGTAAAGATGTTTTCTTATTCAGTCATGTATTAAACCTCTATCATGTTGACTATCTATATATTACATAAATATATGAGCAATGCTGTGGCAAAAGGGGGTTTAATGCATCATACCCATCAAGTCATAACATTACTAGGGGTCCATACAATCCGTTTTGTCAAACAACCAACTGTATCATAAGGTAGAATGGTCATTTGACATACAGAAAATTGACCAACAGTGAAAAGTTTCGGCCCAGGGCAGCCTGCGCGGACTGGGAAGGCTGATGCATTAAGCCGTCTTTTGCCAGAGAATGGCTCATAGTTTTTGTGCATTCTATCGAAGATAATTGTCAAACAAGTTCCATCAGGAACTTGAATTTAGAATAATTGCACACAAAATCCATAATTTTAAAAATTCTATTGAAGAATTGTTTCTCTTGATATTAATGTATCCTTTACAGTACAAATACTGCTATTCACAGCCCTGCCACACACCAATTTTCATATCGCACTTGAAAGCATTTGCAGATAACAATTTCAGTGATGCAATTTTTCTTTGAAAGGGTAGAAAACACTGTGGGAAAAGGAGAAAATGCTGTTTAACAGCATTTTCTCCTTTTCCCTCATGTTTTCTAAATAATGAAAAGAAAATAATATGTTGTGGGGCAAAATACAAAGATACCCTTCTTCTAAGGGGATAACCTATGTCGAAATTAAAGAAAATATGCTTTAACTTCAATCCCCAAAAAATGTTCCAAACCGTTTACCACACAATGCCACCTTTTAACAACCCTGGGAAGGAAGCCTTTTGAAAACATTGTGGGAAAAGGAGAAAACCCTGGTAACCAGAAAAAGAAAAATTGCACCCTTTGAGCCACATTGAAATTGTCAGCTGCAAATGCTTTCAATTTGGACAAGGCCAAATTTTGTCGTCTGGTAAAGGGTTAACCTCCAAAACAAATTTCAATTTTAAAGTCCCTTTTATTTTGTCGTCTGCAAATGCTTTCAGTTTCAGCCAGTCCAAATTTTGTCATTTGGTAAAGAGTTAAAGTAACAAATACTGCTCAAGTAAATGATTATTCCAAAAAATATGATATTTGCCAACAGAAAAAAGGATTGATCAGAAGAATGTTTGTCTGAGCAGAAGCCGGCAAAGATATATTAAAGAAAAATGGCAATATCCCATTGCAGTTTTCAAACTGCACCTCAGAAATTTCAATAATTATATTTCAGGATTTATACAGAGAAGCCAGATTGGCAGCTGAAAACTCAAGCCTTGACAAAACTTCTTTCAACCAATCAGAAATCATCTCAGAGGAGGTCATAGGTTACACGCCATTGCTGGTAACTGATCCTCCACTATTACAGCTGACACGATGTGCTAGTGAGGAACCCGAAGGTCTGAGGATGGAGGAGGAATCGTCTATTAATAGGTCAAGGTCATGGAACGAGATGGTGTCTGTGGGTTCTAATGCAAGCCAAAGTGATCAAGTGCCTAGATTTGTAGATTCACAACATCGTGGATCATTGACAAGTAGTTCAGAGCCCCAGTTAGAAAATGTGTTAAGCATGAAAAGTTCAAATCATCCCACAGTGCAATATTCCCAATCTGACCCCTCTGTGTTTAACCAGAACCTAGGTGGTAATGGTGAGGAGAGACTCGGTATTCCCACCATGTCTGTATCAGGTAGTGATAGTGATACCCCACTACCAGACTTTGTTGATGAAAGTATGAAATCAAAACTCTATCGGGGTCGTCAGTCACGGACAGAAAAACGGTATTACACTGCAGATGCTATACAGGAGCTAAACAAAAATCAGAATCGTGATAACAGTATATATAAACGTTTAAGTTGGAATTTTCCAAATGGTGAGGCAGGGAATGACAAACAGGGTGTGCTAAAAACAAAGACAATGAGTTCCGATTCCATACGCAGTTTTCATAGTTCTAGTGGTGTGTCATCTACTGGATCCCTGCACCTTAGTCCAGATGGGGATATATGTGAAGAAATGGAAAACGAGAACTTTGACAGTGAAAACGAGTTAAACAACAAGTACTCTCATGACATTAGTGGTACACCAAATGAGGATGGTTTATTGGACAGATTGTCCCCAGACTCACACAAATCTAAATCCAAATCTACATCGGATATTATAAGTTTGATGCAGGAGCTGAATACACGAGACTACAAAGATGGTATCTCGTCCGTCGAGATTCCTGCCGCAGAGGATATAAAGAAACTCTCACACCAGCAACTTATGAGAATGAAGAAACAATTACTGTTGAGTTCAAATGTTGAAGCAAGGTTTGTGGATAAAAACTTATGGGCCCCCATACTATATACATGTATTTACAACCGTTTATGTCCCTTCAGTTGACAGCTTTGAAAATCTTGTTAACTCTTTACAATACACAAAATTTCAGACCCGTCCAAATTGAAACCATTTGCAGACAACAATTTCATTGCGGCTCAAATGATGTGATTTTTATTTGATAGAGTAGAAAACATTGTGGGAAAAAGAGAAAATGCTGGTTACCAGCAATTTCTCCTTCTCCTACAATCTTTTCAAAAGGCGTCTTCCACAGTGTTTGTTTGTCTTCGAGGTCAACGCTGTTTGAACAGCTTGGGTCATATCACGGTGGTCAGTGCACCAACGCATTTGCTTCATGGCTTTCTCACCCCAGTACACACACAACTTCCTTTTCAAGTCACTGACTACTTTTCTCATGTGCATTAGAGGTGAGAAATGAAAAATCATCAGAAAGAAAGTTTGCCTCATCTAGGTATTCAACTTGCAACCACCAGGTCCTGCTGAGCGACCTGGCGGGCCTTCTTACAGTGTATCCAGTAGCTGTTTACTGCTGGAGCACAAAAAGTAGTAGCTGATGAGAACAGTTTACTTTTCATAATACAGATGTAAGCCTTTACCAAATGACAAAATTTTGGACTAAACCAAATTAAAAGCATTTGCAGACAATTTGAATGTGGTTGAAATAATAGAATTTGTCTTTGATAGGGTAGTGCTGGTTAGCAGCACTTTCTCCTTTTCCTACAATGTTTTCAAAAGGCTTCTTTCTCATGGTCATTAAAACTCAGGATTGTGAGGTAAAAAGTTCATAAGCTTACAGGGTGGCTTTGTCAATTGTTTCATATAACCGCTTCAATACCTGTATGCATTCGGCAAGCCTCAGGTGATCCATCAATCAAATCCCTCGGCTCTGTTATAGTGGGTGATACGGATCTGCACAGAACATGTGTTGGCCAGAAATAGACCTTACCATTTTAGAAATTGTATGAATCCTCTAACAAAAAGAAAATAGGAGTCATAATTTTCTATAGAAATATTTCTAAATATACATACTTGAAAAACAGTTTTTATACATTCATTTTTTACCTAATTCATCCATTTCTTTAGCATTTTACTCTGACAGATTGATAGATGTGAATAAGTTCACTGTGGTTGTTGTCGTTGTTAAATGATTTTCATGGGGGCCACCGTGTTTGAGATCATGTGACTGGCAGTATTTCAAAATGGTAACCTCCTTGATACAAGGTTACATGTGGTTAAGGAATCATTCTTATAATATTTTAATTTCTGTTTTCAGTGAAGTGTGATGTCTTTGGCAACATTTGATGGTGCACTTCTCAGTGGTCTATTGTATTCTACAGAACAGCAACTGTGTGGGTGAAATTTTACAGTACAGAACAGTGCATGTATGGAAAAACTAGTGCATTACGTACACACTGTGGTTGTTGGATATATCAGTCCCAAAGTTAAAACTGTGATACCTAGTATAGGCTAAACAGAAGAAGAATTCACTCTTTCGTTGCCAACTTAAGAATTTCAACTACTTTCGAAGCCTTAAGCCCTTACCATATAATCCCTTGTTTTAATGACCCTGATGAATGAGGCTTTGGAAAACATTGTGGAAAAAGGAGAAAGTACTGATAACTAGGGCTCTCTCCTTTTTCTGCAATATTTTCTAGCCTTCCAAAGACAAATCTGATCATTTTAGTCACATTTGATTTGTCATCTGTAAATAATTTCATTTTGGACAAGTGTAAGGTTTTGTCATGTGGTAAATAGTTAAAGTATATTCCTAGTTCAACATTTTAGTATCGGGTGGCAGACGGCATATGTCCAAGATCAGACTCCCTTTACCGTGTGGTCTGATCTTGATCTATGCCATCAGCAAAAGGAATTTAGCTCACAATTAGTGATTTATTTAACCCTTTGCAACATAAATGCCAAGGTTTAAAGACCTTGATGAAGAAGGCTTCAGAACACATTGTGGGAAAACTCAAAAGGAGAAAATGCTGTTAACCAGCATTTTCTCCTATTCCCACAATGCTTTCTGCAGTTTTAAAGGCAAATTTCAGTTCTGAGCCATGTTTAACCCTTTGCCACACAATCCTGACTTATAACGACTCAGAGAAAGACTGCTTTTGAAAGTGGTATCCAGCATTTTCTCCTTTCCCCACAATTTTTTCTTTCCAATCAAAGACAAATACCTTGATTTTACACACTTATGATTTGTTGCCTGAAAGTGCTTTCGGTTTGGACTTGTGTAATATTTTGTCATTTGGTAAAGGGCAAAGAGCCAAAGCATCACCAGCAAACAGCGGTCTTGCACATCTCAGGAGAAGGCTAAAATAAAGCCTTGTTATGAATCTTTGCCAGACCTCAAAGTTTTTGACTTGTCAATACCGAGTTCATTTGTTGATGATAAATCAAGATTTCTCTTTGAAATTTGTCTTTGAAAGGGTAAAAAACATTGTGGGAAAAGGAGAAAATGCTGGTAACCAGCATTTTCTCCTTTTCCCTACAATGTTTTCAAAAGCTCTGTTTCTGAGGTTGATTAAAACACAGTGTTGTTTGGTAAGCAGATTAAAAGAATATGTTGGCCTGTTGAATCTCAGTTTTTATCCCCCTCGTTACAAAATTTCTATGGTGTGTGCAGATCCCAGAAATCATCATTCAATTTATATGTGCAAATGTAAGGAAAACTATGAAGATGGTTGTGATTATATTACAAGGAAGGGGGAAGATTGGATTATGTTAAGTACCTGTAATTTATCGAAGTTTTAAAGTTACACTGACAAGGAATGACCGAGAGAGAGGAAAAAAAAAAGAGAAGGGGGAGGAGGTAGTGCTCATATTGAGCATTTTTCCATGACATAACTAGGGAAGCCAGTTGTTGCAATGTTGTAGTTGTTGGAATGGTATCACTGTTGAGTCTGTTTTAAGTTATTAACCCTTTTCCTACTAAATAAAAGAAGTGAAACTTTCAAGCCGATAGTAGAAACTCAAATTTTCCTGGTTCAAAGATATCCATGGAGGAAAGATATCTCCTTATCGGACAGTGTAGATCCAAGATCAGATGGCACGTTCTGTGCCATCTGATCTTGATCTGCGCCGTCCGCAAAAGGCGAGTCACGTTTAGCACACTGAAGGTTAATTGTGGTCTTGGGTATTACATTTCTTCATGAACATGTTGTTACCTTTTTACAAAACATATATTGAAAATATTGAAGGAAAAAGGAATACATTGTAATGTACATGCATATTTTAATCCATATAAACCTATTTATTTGCATTCACATGAAATACAAAGAAAGGAATCCACTTGCTTTTCTCTTTACGAGACATTCCCACATTTTATCTTCTTTGAGGAAAAAGGCTTTTGCAAACATCATGGGAAAAGAAGATGATGTAACCTGCATTTTCTCTTTTTTCTATAATGTCTCCTACCCATTAACCCTTTACCAGACGACAAAATTTTAGCATTGTCCAAATTGAAAGCATTCGCAGACGACAATTTCTATGTGGCTCAAATGATGCAGTTTTTCTTTGATAGGGTAGAAAACATTGTGGGAAAAGGAGAAAATGCTGGTTACCAGCATTTTCTCCTTTTCCCACAATGTTTTCAAAAGGTGTATTTCCCAGGGGCATCAAAAGGCCGTGTTGTGCGGTAGAGGGTTAATGACAAATTCTATCATTTGATCCTCATTTAATTTGTGGTTTGTAAATGTTCCCAATTTGAAGAAGCCTAACATTTTGTAAAGAGTTAATCTTTTTTGCAGAGTATTTCACATCTTGCATTCCAAGTGAAATCCATATACCCAGTTACTTGAAACATCGAAGCTGGTTACAAACTACCATAGAATTACCAAAAAAAAAATGTAGTAAAAATCATCTTAAGATTCAAGGGCATAGTCACTAATGTTTCTCCTGTTACATATGCACATAGTCAACATATGAACCAGCAAGTCTTTGTTTTATGTCTCAGTTATGTTAATTGTTGTTGAAAGAATTAACATATCAAGGATAAATGCTCATGAATATTCCTTTAATCTATTAACCAATGAATAATCATGAAATGTGATATTGGAAATGATCATGATTATCTCTGAAGGTGTGTTCTCATGTATTCTTTTTTTACGCGACTGTTTTCAAAAAAAAGGGTCGAGGTGTTGTCATAGCACTGTCGTTCTGATGCAAACACTGGGTTTTTCTGCTGTCTGTGACATTATTTAACTCATATTGCTTAAACTAAGTTTATTTGTTAACTATCAAAATGGTAACCCATACTGAATGAGCAGGTAATTGTCAAAATATTTTTGATATTGGGCTAACCTCTTTTATGCCCCCCACAAAAAATCGGGGAGGCATATGCTTTTTTTTTTTTTTTTCTTAACGATTTCCCTGAAAAAGCGTCTGTGGCCTAGCGTTGGCACCCTGATGTGGTGCTCTTGTTTTTTTCATTCAAAACAAATGTCTCTCGTCTGTTGCTGTATGATACAAGATAGTTTATTTATAATCTGAAAATTGAATGGATATATAATCATAATATGTAGTAAGGCTGAATTTTTAAGTTAACCCTTTGTTTCATCCACATACCTTGTATCAAAGAAGAATGAATGCATTAATGAACTTCACAGAAGTAAATATATTCAAGGTCCCTGGTTTGGTAACTCTTTACAAGCCGACAAAATGACAGACCAATCCAAATTGGAAGTATTTGCAGATATCTAAATACATGAATGTGACTCAGATAACAAGACCTGCTTTTTGAAAGTAATGCAGTGTTGTGGGGAAAGGAGAAAATGTTGATGCCCACATTTTCCCACAAAGTTTTTGTAAGCTTTATTTCCTAATTCATAAAAACATGGGCATGTTTGGTAAAGCGTAAGCCAGACATACAGGTCTATTTCGCCCATTACCCCACAAATACAAACCTACAGGCCCTTGCCATGGACCACTTCTGGAAAATAATATTGGAACAGGACCCACATGCTTGTAACATAATGCTCAAAAGTGATATTGTGCTTTCCCACAGATGTCCTTTTTGGCACTTGGGAGAAAATGCTCAAACTAAAGATTTTCTCCAGTTGTCTAAATTTTTCTTGTAATTGTCTACTTTGCAGAGATAGGTTGTCAAATAGTTACAGAAAAGATTATGGTTGACAGATCTAGGGTTCCTATTCACCAAGCCATTCTAAATTCCACTCTAATTCTATATTTCAATTCTAGTTATTTGATTGGCCGGGACATTCTGTCTCGGCCAATCAAATAGCTAGTTTTGTAATATTGAACAAGAAAATTTTTTTCAGAATGGCTGATGAATACTAACACTAGTATGTGTTAATAGTTGGTATATTTGTGTCTTTGTGGTAATTGTGAAAAAGAATATCCTAATACCATAGAAGTACATAGTGTTTTCCCTTGTTATTTTCATATGTTTTTGTAGTTTTGAATACGCTACACTCTTTGTTGAATTATGATAATATTAAAGAAAATATTTCCTAAAAATGTACTTTATAAACTAAGCACCGCCTTGTTATCATTTCATCCCATTCTGTCCTTGATATAGCTCATTCCTACAAGGCTCAGTAGTTAAGGTGCTTGATTCACAGATCATGTTGTAGAAAATCTTCATTGAAAACAAAAAGATCTGTTTGGCATGACACAAACTAAACCAGTTGTCAAATTCAATAAACCTTCTAACTCTTTACAAAACAATCCCAGACCAACATATATTTTAATGACTGAGGAAGAAGCCTTTTGTAAACAGCATTGGTAACATTTCCTCCTTTTCCCACAATGTTTTCTACCTTTTTAAAGGCAACTCCTTACTTTTAGGCACTGGTACATATAATGTGTTGTCTGCAAATGCTACTTGGCCAAGTCTAAAATGCTGCATGGGAATGTGCTACCACTAAAGGAGTCGTGGCGCCTTATCTTGGATCTACACCATCATCATCGTCAAGAAGCAGACACATGTCAACTTGTGGAATCATCACAAACTATATCCTTCAGTCGAAGGCAAGCTATCTTCTTCACCTCATTTGTGCCTGCAATAGCTTCCTCCTGTTTAGAGTTTTTTAACCTTGATTCCAAACCATTTAAGATGGCTTCCTTTTTATTTAGCCTAGCACAAATCACAAAAGGAAACCCAAATTTTTCTTTATATTGTGTATTTAAACGTGACATCTTTTTTCTCTCCTCTCCTGTCATCATGTCCAACGCTGCAGCAGATTGTTCCTTGCTGGATTCACTTGTTAACTGCCCAGTCATTGCAAGCCTACCAGCCAAATCTGGGTGCAACCTTAGAATGCCCTCTTTAGCTGAAAGTAAAGGGGAGTAAACCATTTCAAGACTCTTTTGGGACAAGACTGAATTTCCCCACATAGCTGACAATCCAGATAAAGATCAGACTGCATGTTTAGTGAAATCTGGGTCAGTGTTCACCAACCATTCTTAAAAACGTTGGTCTTATTCTCAAGAATTTTCTAAATTTGAAAGTAGCGCAAATTCTGGTTGGCTAAACCAAATGATTTAGCCTATCAGAACTTGTATTACCTTCTAAATCTATAACCTGGTGGCCAGGGAGGTGCTGTTATGAACCAGCCTGTCTGGATAATTTGATGTTTTCCGTGTTTTTCATAGGATTGTTCTTGGGCAAGGCACTGCAAATTACTATCCTATTACAGGCAAAATCCATAAATACTTAAATAAATGAGCTGTTAATCTGATTTAACCCTTTACTACATAATCCCGACTTTCAACAACCCTGAAAAAGAAGTCTTTTGAAAACATGGTGGAAAAAGGAGAAAATGCTGGTAACCAGCATTTTCTGCTTTTCCCACTTTGTTTTCTACCCTTCTCAAAAGAAATTTCAATTTTTGAGTCATTTTAATTTTGTCATCTGTAAATGCTTTCAATTTGGACCAGTCTAAAATTCGTCGTTTGGTAAAGAGTTAACTGAAATGGTTTTGACAGTAGCTTAATCCTTTATGACACAATTCTGTGTTTTAACAAACCCGTGGAAGAGGGCTTTTAAAAGAAACTGCAGAAAAAGAAAAAAAAAATTGATAACCAGGATTTTTTCCTTTTTGCATGCTTTCCTTCCTTCACCATTTGAGGCCGGGCAGCTTGGTGGTTAGCGTATCTGACTCATGACCTAGTGGTTGCTGGCTCGATACCCAGTTGAGGCAAACTTTCTTTCAGTGATTTTTCCCTCTTACATCTGAGGCCATAAAACACATGCACAGGTACACTGACTGCCATGATATGAATGAAGCTGTTAAAACGGTATTAAACTCCAAAGTAAACAAACAGAATCCCCATTTGATCCAAACTGAATTTGTCATGTGGAAGTATTTTTAACCCCTAAAGCGCCTTTCACAACTATAGTTGCATTTGCGGCCAGTGTAGATCAAGGTCAGTCTGCACAAAACGTGCAGCCTGATCTTTGATCTACACTGTCCACTTTGATGAATCACTGTAGACAAAAGCAACTATGAAATTGCAATTATTTGGGTTGTATTTCTAGGATTAAAATGTCTAGCAGGTTTATCCGGTGCTCTAAGGGTTAATTTGAACGAGTCTACAATTTTCTCATCTGGAAAGGAGTTGAAGAAACATCATTTAATCCTTTAACAGATGACAAAGTTTTAGCCTTGTCCAAATTGAAAACATTTGCAGACGACAATTGCAATGTGGCTCAAATGGTGCAATTTTTCTTTGATGGGGTAGAAAATATTGTGGGTAAAAGAGAAAAAGCTGGTTGCCAGCATTTTCTCCTATTCCCACAATGTTTTCAAAATGCTTCTTTCCTAGGGTCATTAAAATGAGGCATTGTGCACTCAAGGGTTAAACAAGCAAAACATGAGAGACTTTTCAAATTTACCTGACATTGGTAAATCATCCATAAACTTTGAGAAGGCATTATTTATATCTTTAAATGCTGAAAATGGCCTTTCTTGGCATACAGATGCTGCAAATAAGGCACAGTGCTCCACAACATTTCCAAACTTCTCAACAAATTCTTCATATGTGAGCTTGTTCACGTCACTTACTGATAGTAAATTGCTGGAAGACATCCTTAGAATCTGAAAAGCAAGACATGTAAACTGATATATAATATACTACTGGGCGAAAATACCAGGTGGTCAATATAACCTGTACCACACAATCCTGAGTTTTCACCACCATGAATAAAACACTTGAAAACACTGCTGAGCTACAATTTTTCTCCTTTTTCCCATGATGTTTTGTACCCTTTTAGAGACAAATCCCACCATATGGGCCATATCTAAAATGTTTTCTGCGAATGATTTCAATTTGGAGAAGTCTACAGTTTTGTCGTTTGGTAAAGGGTTAAGCAGTGCACCAATGCAAGCTAAGATGGGTACCAAACAAAACAGAGAGACTGTGAACTGTGAGGTAAACATTGCCAGAGCTGCTCCATTATTCCGAAACTTCATATCTATAGAAAAGTTATCAATGGCCAAGTATGAAACTCAAGCAATGCCAAAGGGTCATACACAAAACTCGTACTTCTTATCAAAACAGTAAGATCAGAGTAATAATTTGCAGGATCATTCGAGCACCCAGACCGTTGAAGAGTCCTAAAATTTGACCTGAGAGGTAACAGGAACAGCAAACGCAGACTTGCGGTAACAATATGCAATCTCTGAAACAGAGGTGGAATATTTATTTCATAAAACTACGTGGCATGGTGTGAATCGGGGGTTTCGCTCAGCAAATCAAAAGTGCAATGAGCTACTTTCGGTTTAAATACGCACCAACGGGCAATGGTCAGTTTACTTTCGGTTTTCCTGATATTCTAACGTCCGTTTCTAAAGGTGGGTAATACTATTTTGCGGACGCTATCTGCGGACAATATATCCAAAGAAGGATTTTGCGGACAATATGGAACATGGAGGGATTTTGCGGACGCATCATCATCAACTACAGCAGATCGAAATGAAAAAGATAACGAGAATATTCATTTCAAGTTTCTGTTGTTGTTTGGTGATAGTATCCTTGTGTTCTGTTTAAAAAAAAATGCGATCAAGCATTTGTATTCATGAAACCACCATACACGATTTATTTCTCTCAGTAGTGCGAGTATGTATTACCCTAATTCACGTGTTTACAATTCAAAACTGCTTCTTGTAGAGGACGTATTAAAGAGATATTTTTCTCACAAACCCGCAGAATGGAATGTTCTGCATACTGGGTCCCGTTTTGATTCTCGCGCAACTACAGGCCGGAAAACTGTTATACTCTCTACAAAAGAGAATGTCGCAAAAATGCAAAAGAGACTTCTGGCGTAAATATCGAATGATTTCTCGTTTCCATGTGTATCCTTCTACACGAACTGTCAAAAAACACGTAGACATTTTATTCGCCCTGTTCGTGGTTCAATAGCAAATGGGGAGCGAATAAGATAAACTTACCCATTTAGTCCAAGTTCGAACCAGAGTCTTGTCAAAAACATGGGGCGAAATCGGGGGCGAAACTGTAATATTCTTAAAATAGTAACAATCTCGTCATGAATCTAATCAAAGCGCTAATAGCACGTCATATTCAGAGAGACTTAGATGTAGGCTTTGCATATAGACCTGTCAGTGCTAAAAGCAACCTTTGAATGCACGTTGGTGAAGGTCAGAGTCCTTGATCGATAGTCAAATAATGGATTTTGACTTTGAAAGTGTAGAAATTATTCTTGGACTTGGAGAAAATGCAAGTCACCAGCCTTTTATTCTTTTCCCACAATTTTTTTCAAAAGGCTTTATCATTGGTGACGTCGGAACATGGGATTGTCTGTGTTGAAATTAACCCTTATGCTGCTAAACACGACCCCAGACCTTTTGCGGACAGAGACGATCAAGACCTGACTGCACAGAATGTGCAGTCTGATCTTGGATCTACTCTGTCCAATGAGGAGATATCTTTCCTCCAAAAATACCTTTGAACTAGGAAAGTTTGGGTTTATTATAGGTTTGAAACTTTCATTTCTTTTATTTAGCAGGATAAGAGTTAATAGTGTCTGTGAATATGCATGCTGAGCCCAAGCAGGAGTATTTGTTCATCTCTTTTAGTGAATTTATACCTACCAAAAAGCAAACTGTTACTTTAAGCTGGGAACTATACTGGTAAAAGCTATGTGAGCCCACAGTTATACACAGATAACAAAACACAATATTTCTAGTCTGAAAAATAATTGAAACTTATAAGTAGGACTAAATAGAGGCATGCTGTGGATGAGAGAGACAGTGTGGGTGTGTCAAGTTTTTTTTCCTGCATATACTTGTGACATTACTTGTTAATTGTTAACAATTTAACTCTATACGAAACGACAAAATTTTGGACGCTGTCAAATTGAAAAAAAGACGAAAAAATGAAAATAGCTCAAGTGTTGGTCTCTGTCTTTGATAGGGTAGAAAACATTGTGAGAAAAGGAGAAAATGCTGGTTACCAGCATTTTCTCCTTTTCCCACAATGTTTTCAAAACTAAGGCTTCTTTCTCAGGGTCGTTAAAAGTCAGGATTGTGTGGTAAAGGGTTAAATATGATACCTAATTGAAATGATTAATTCATTTTTTCTATGTAGTGACAGAGACATACAATACATGTCTCTGGTAGTGAACAAAAAACAAAAGAAGGATTTCAATTGGTTTTTTTTCTCAAATTGTTACACCTCATAAATAATACAGTAGCCATTGTCCCTGCTTCAGCCTTTACCACACAATCTCGGCTTTTAACAACCTTGAAAGAGAAGGCTCTTGAATACATTGTGGGAAAAGGAGAAAATGCTGGTAACCAGAATTTTCTCCTTTTCCCACAATGTTTTCTAACCTTTCAGAAATAAATCCAATCATTTGAGCCACATTTAATATGTCATCTGCAAATGCTTTGAATTTGGACCAGTCTAGAATTTTTACATGTGGTAAAGAGTTAATCAAGACATGATTGTTTCACCCTTTACCACATGACAAAATTTTACACTTGTCCATATTGACAGTGTTATGAACAGATCTCTGGTAACACACCCCCTTTTAAGAGAAGTCATCATTTTGATGACGAAAAGCCTTATTCGGCAGTAATTCTATTATTTACACAACAAATGGCTCAATGGCCAATAACCAGCAATTTTATAGACAACAAATGGCTCAATAGCAAACCCGAACGAGCCCCTATCTTATGAACATGAAAGTTCCCACAGATGCACAGCTTAAATACAAACCACCCCGGCCAGGATTCGAACCTGTGTGGCAAAGATCCTTGTTTATTGAGGTTTAAAAGACCAATACACTAACCCCTGAGCTAAAGAGAATTCTCCCTAAAGCAGTTGTCAGGTATTGATTTTATACAGGAAGAAGCTATGCTGTAAGGAAGGAGTGATCTATGGTAACAATAGCAAATTTGCACACAACAAATTAGATATAGCTCTGTTGGTGGGATTTATCTCTCAAAGGATAGAAAATATTGTGAAAATGGAGAAAAAGCTTGTTACCAGTATATTCTCCTTTTCAAACAATGTTTTCCAAAGCTTTCTTTCTCAGAGTCATTAAAAGTCTGGTTGTTTGGTGAAGGGTTAAACACCCTAAAGTCAGCAGATTTATGTGCAAAAAGGAACATTTTAGAAAATTCAGCTTTTTACCTTGCTTGATCTAAATTGACTTTATCACTCATAATGAAGAAAAAGAAAAGCATATTATACAAAGATGACATGTTAAATGTTTAGAAATGAAATATCGGAGCTCACTCATTTATTCAAGGGTGATAGACATTCCTTGTTTATTAGCACATCGAGGTTGTTGTTTTGACAGAATCTGTAAACAAAAAAGTAGCCAACAGTTTAGATCCAAGATCAGACTGCAATTTCAATTGCAGTCAGGCTACATATTCACCAACCATTCTTAGGAACATTCTTTGTCTGATTCTCAAGAATTTTTTAAGTTTGAATGTTGAAAAAACTTATGATTGGCTGAACAAAATGGTTTAGCCTATCAGAAGTTGATTTACTTTCTAAATCTTAAATAAGACTAAGAATGAAGCTAAGAATGGTTGGTAAGTACAGGCCCTCTGATCTTGATCTATAATGTCTGCAGTATTTAACCCTTTACCAGACGACAAAATTATAGCCTTGTCCAAATTGAAAGCATTTGCAGACGACAATTTCAATGTGGCTCAAATGGTACAACTTTTCGTTGATAGGGTAGAAAACATTGTGGGAAAAGGAGAAAATGCTGGTTACCAGCATTTTCTCCTTTTCCCACAATGTTTTCAAAAGGCCTCTATCCCAGGGGCGTCAAAAGGCGTCATTGTGCAGTAAAGGGTTAAGCAACTTTAGCCAGTTCAAGCACATGGAGGGTTATAGTTGATCAAAAAATGAGGCAGTGGCATCCACTCTTTCTCCAAAAGTCTGTGGTATGTGGCACGAAAAAATATATTTGTATTAAATCATATATACCCAGCCATGCAGCAGATCTGATTACCTTCATTTTTTTTTTTTTAACTCTTTGCCAAATGAAAAAATTTTAGAACAGTTCGAGATGAAAACATTATTAATTATTTTACATATGACAAATGAATTGTGGATTGAATGATGAACTTTATATTGGAAGGGGTTAAAAACATTGTGGGAAATGGAGAAAATGCTGTATACCAGTATTTTCTACTTTTCCATGATGTTTCCTAAAGTCTTCTTCCTCAGGGTCATTAAAACTCAAGATGTGGTCAAGATACCTTTTTCTCTTCAGCCAATGGAATGGTAATAAATTCATCTTGCTGATTTTTCATTTGATAAGTGCACACATATTTAACCTATGTCACACAATCCCAAGTTTTAATGACCCTAAGGAAAATGACAGTTGAAAACATTTTGGAAAAAGAGAAAGTGCCGGTAACCAGCATTTTCTCCATTTCCCACAAAGTTTTCAGCCCTTTTACAGAAAAATTTCCGAATTTGTGGAACATTTAGTTTGTTGTTTGCAAGTGCTTTCAATTTGAACCAGTCTGTAATTTTGATGTTTGGTACATAGTTTATACAGGTTGCTTGCTTATAGAGGTGACCACTACTGAAGGTTTTTCTGTATGTACAGCTATAAAATACAGACTCATTAGGGAGGATAAAAAAGACGGAAAGCTTTTGTGTAATTTTTGTTACAGGGACTTTTATTTTTATCTAACCACAGCATTCAGTCATTTTACATCCTTTTGGTTAATTTCTAATCTTTTTTTTTCTAACCCGACACTTTTAAAAATCACGTGATGTTCAAAATGGTGGACTTAAAAACTTCCTGGTTACTCATTTCAGCCTGAATGTAAAAGAGCTGTAAGTATTCGTGTGTTTTAAGGTATCATAGGACTATATTTCGTGTGCATTATGGAAAAAAGTATTTTTAGAAAAGGTTTTTTATCTTGAAAGTGTCACGGGTTGAGAAATAGGTGACTTAGTCTTTACAGGACTACGTATTGATTAAACGGACAAGTCTATAGCATAAAATGGGACATTTTTTCACGTGAGCAAATTCGTACAATAAATCCAGATTTCGAACTTTTTAGTGACATGGTAGTTTTACATCAAGTTAATTTGTATTTGTTGTAGTTGGATATAATTTTGAAATGAACAAGAGCTTTTCCTAACTTTTTCAGATAAAGAAGATACGAGATCATAGAGCTGTATTACTACCTTCAGTCGGAAGGGTTGCTCCGATGGTTTTTTTTGTGATTGGATCTCCACACCCCTTCATATCAGCCATTCGTTTATGGCTTCTGGAAATTCCAAAATCTTACCGGTCATCTTTCAGTCGGCAATATGTGTCTTAAATCTGCTTGTCAGCTATACAAATGGACATGAATCAATAGATAAATGATTTAAATTCATATTGACACCAAGTGTAGTGCAAGGTTGTCATCGATCTTTTTGTAATTTACCTTTTATTTGACATTAATTCATCTTTTCAATTTGTAAACAAACACACATTATAAATTCAGTTAACTGCGCATGCGCAGTCATTTTTGTTTTTTTCGTAAAAATGACATTGTGTGATTGGCAATTTAAGTGATAATTATGACTCCTCGTAAATGAAATACATCCAGTGTGTTTCAATTTTCCCTTCAATGCCCAAATGGATGAAACAGAAGCCGATAAATTGTGAAAAAAATAATTTTACTATACTGTAAATGACTTTTGGAACATGCGCAGTAAATGTAAAGCCTAGTTTTGATTTCCCTGGAAGTAGGTCATTGAATATTTACACTTCAAAAACATGGAATTACAAGGAGGGTACAGTTACATTTTTAATAATATGGCATTTTTGTAAAGATCAATCATTTTTCCAACGATCCATGCCCATATTATTGGCAGTCAACAATAACATTGCCACATAGAGCCATTAGAAGAGATGCCGGTCTGATCAACTTTCATTCCAGAATAGAACTATGATTGGCTGATATGAAGATGAGCAGAGAAACAGTCACAAAAATAACATCGGAACAAACCGTCAGACTGAAGGTACTATATTACAGATTTGTAACAACAAGTGATAATCTTACTTGGCATTCCAAGTGAATGATGGACTAAGTGCACCAGTACCTATGACTTAGCATACCAAATATGAAATATAAATCTTTCTATAAACCAGATGGAGGGAGTGATTTTGATTTCAACTCTCCACTAAACCCTATGTTATGGGTACTTGTTAGAATTGTCTCAATGAGACGGTTCTAATGAGCACCCACAACATAGGGTTTGGGAGAGAAATAATGCATTTAGAACACTATCACATCCTTTTATCTTGAGGTCTGATCTATTCCATGATATGCTGAAATGATCATTAATGCTGATAAGGTAGAAAACATTTTTAGAAAAGTAGTTTTCTTTTATTTTGTACAGGTCCTTGGTTTTTGATTAAAGATAATCTGAAATCCCTTTCTGATCCTCAAGAAAAAAACATGATATCATGATATGCATGACGTTGATGTGTATATTTCTTATTATAACCGTTTACCAATGACAAAATATTAGACTCAGATGACCTAATTCAAAGCATTCACAGACGACAATTTAAATTTGCCTCAAATGTTAAAATTTGATAGCATTTACAGAAGACAAGGTCTGACGAATCACCGAAATACCACCAAAACACCGAAATACCCCTATTTTTTTTATTACTGAGGTCAGATAACTGAATACAATGCAGGATTTTTCTTTCTCCTTTCTTCAAAAGAAAACATGCTTAATCAAAGTATTAATCATCATTGAGAAGAATGATGCTGTTAATTTACATTGATCATAGATTTACCTGAAAAACGATCACCGAAACACTCGTGTGTCTGGTCTGTTACACACTGAAATACTCGGCCTTCAATCTGGACTAAACAATTACAGTATCTCATTTTTGTATTAATGTTATTATTTCTTTGAATGATAAACACACACAAGAGAGCGCTAATGCACTTCATTTATGAACGAAGGAGACCCAAATTAGATAATTGCATGATGGAGGTTTTTGAAGCAGCTCAGTACATTCTGTTCTGTTTTGTTCAAGTGAAGCAATCAGAATGAAAGTGTTTGGCTGATATAATCCAACTTATTTCATGTGTAAGTTGGTCATTGTTGTTTCTAAATTACTATGGTAATTATTCATAATCTTATCTGCGGAAATTATAATTGTCTTATCAATTTACGCCTGGTAACATGCTAACTACAGATTCAATATGGCGGCCAGTTTTCTAATTTGGTGATTCATTTTAATTTCATATGCCCATTATGAAAAAACACATTTTTTTTTTTGTCATACTTATGGACAAATATCAGACACATCAACCTTGTACAAAAGCTACTGTAGTGAGATTGCAAAGGTAAAATCCCTAAATCAACAAATTTTACTACGTCAAGCAGGTATTTCGGTGGACATTTACAGGTAGGCTATTCCGGAGCACATTTTTCATGTTGGGCCTCAATGGTATGTTGTTGTCTCATCATTTGGTTTTAAACTAACTTTCCTTCATCAATATGATTACAATTTGTGTCAAAAACCAAAACTTCAGTTATCTGATCTCATTAGTTATAAAAAAAAAAGGGGGGGGATATTTCAGTGTTTCGGTGATTCGTCAGACCCATGACAATTTAAATTTGGCTAATATATCATCATTTGGTTTTAAACTAACCTTCCTTCATCAATATGATTACAATTTGTGTCAAAAACCAAAACTTCAGTTATCTGATCTCATTAGTTATAAAAAAAAAAAGGGGGGGATATTTCGGTGTTTCGGTGATTCGTCAGACCCATGACAATTTAAATTTGGCAAAAACGTTAAAATTTGTTTTTGAATGGGTAGAAAACATGGTAGAAACCAGCATTTTCTCGTCCAGCAACCCAATGTTTTCAAAAGCCGTCTTTTTCAGGGACGTTAAAACTTGTAACTGTGTGGTAAAGAGTTAAATAAAAAGAAATCGTAGTTTCAGCATTTGTTATTTGGTAAGACATGAAATCTTTCGTTTTCGTGCTAGTAAGATTTTAAAAGCCTTTTTAATTAGGGCCATTGAAGCTAGGATTTGTTTGGTAAAGGCTTAACCCTTTCCCAAACAACAAATTTTGGACTGGTTCAAGTTGAAAGAGTTTGCAGACGACAATTTTAAATTTGATGAAAATGGCAGAAAGGTCTCAAAACAGGTAGAAAACATTGTGGGAAAAGGAGCAATTTCCCCTTTTCCCACAGTGTTTTCAAAAGACTTGTACTGCAGACACTTGAAAACCAGGGCTTGTTTGGGAAAGAGTGAAACATCACCCATGAGGGCATCATACAAAAATGTACAACTCTATACCAAACAACCTGGTGGTTTAACTCCTTTCCATGCGACAAAATTTTAGACTTGTCCAAACTGAAAGGATTTGCAGACGACAAATTTAATAGAACACAAAACATGAAATCTGACTTTCATAGTGTAGAAAACATGGAGGGAAAAGGAGAAAATGCTGGTTCCCAGCATTTTCTCCTTTTCCCTCAATGTTTTCAAAAGGCCTCTTTCTTAAGGTCGTTAAAAGTTGTCATTGTGTGGTAAAGGGTTAATGATCATGAGGAAGAAGACTCTTGAAAGAATTGTGGGAAAAGGAGAAAATGCTGGACTGATGACCAGTGCTTTCTCCGTTCTTCATGTTTTGTACCCTTTCAAAGACAAATCTCATGATGTTATCACATGGAATTTGCTGTCTAAAAAAAAATGGAAAACCGATATATGCTTGCGGTAATTAGTTAATCCTTTACCACACAGTGCACACAATCCCGAGTTTTAACGACCCTGAGGGAAAGGCCTTTTGAAAACATTGTGGGTAAAGGAGAAAATGCTGGTAACCAGCATTTTCTTCTTTTTCCACAATGTTTTTTACCCTTCTAGAAAAAAATTTGAATTTTTTATTTTTTTATTTTGTTGTCAGCAAGTGATTTCAATTTGTACAAGTCAAAAATTTCATCATTTGGTAAAGAGCTAGAAAATTATGACTTTTAACCTTACATGGCTTTTGAAAACTTAAGAAGAGAAAAAATTGTTCCTATGATCACATCTTTCTTTTGCGGTATAGTGATTTTATACATGCACCCATGTATCAAATTATACGAGGGACACTTTTTAAGTTCGTAGAGTAGGGGGGTCTTTTTAAAACCGCTTGAAATATCAAAATTTTATTTATCTAAGACCGTCGAAATATGCCCCGTCTGCCTCCACACACATTTTACACCAATCTACCCATTTCCGGAATGCCGCCCGGTAGTCCTCTTTAGGTATATGTTGCAGACACTGGTAGACCGCACTGCCTATACCACAACGGGATTCAAAACGGTGCCCTGCCAGCATTTCCTTTAGTCTTGGGAACAACCAAAAGTCACAGGGGGACAGGTCAGGGCTGTATGGGGGATGATCTAAGACATCGAGCCCAGATTCTTTCAGATATTCCTGTACCGTAGCGGATTTATGGGCCGGTGCATTAACATGGAGTAATTTGATGCCGCGGACACCGGTGCGCGGTCTGCGTTTCTGATAGAAATCAACAAGTTGAGTAAGAACACTTTCTCTGTAAAACTTTCCAGTGACAGAACTACCTTTCGGGACTGGAATTTGAAGGACTGGACCTTTCGAATCAAAGAATATCGCATACAACACGCGATTTGATGTTTTGCAACGGCGCGCAATGACAGGTCTGTCGCCCTCAGATGAAACCCAAACCTTATTTTTAGCCATAGAATCGAGTTGAAAATGATAGATCCAGGTTTCATCACCTGTAACTATCTCTTCCAAACGACGTGGGTCACATTTATCATATTTTTCAATAACTTGCGATGCAAGTCTAACCCGACTTTGTTTCTGCTCGTCAGTGAGCAAATGGGGCACCCAGCGCGCGCAGGTCTTACATAGCCCAAGTCGTTCACGCAAGATCTTCAAAACACTTGACGAATGAATGCCACTTAATTCTTCTATCTCTTGCACGGTATAACGTGCGTCTTCCTCAATTAACGTTTTCACAGTAGCAACGTTCTTTTCCGTCAAAACGGAAACCGGCCTACCCACCCGAGGGTCATTTTCAATTGACTCCCGACCATCATTAAAACGACGTACCCACTTGCAAACTGTAGCATATTTTAAAGCACCATTCCCATAAACTTTTTGCAAATCAGCATGAATTTCTGTTGGCGGAAACCCGAGCTGTGCTCGAATCTTACAATATACCCTCTGTTCAGAGATTTTTCCATCCATATTGAACGCTATATTTTACTATAGTGTATAAAACCACGTGTTGAAAATACCCAGCGCAGCGCGCACGTGGACCTCGTGCGCCGCATACCGTGACACCGTTCGAGAGAGGAATGATTATGCAAGTTCTGTGTAAAAAATCGTGCAACTTCATAATCGCGTTAAAAAGTTATAGGCTTACTCTACGAACTTAAAAAGTGTCCCTCGTATTTCCTCTTTGCCTATTCAAAGGATATTTTCAAAGTCCTCAACATTATGTCAGAAGATGATGAGTCAGTTATCTTATTAGCATGTTGAATCGTACATGCTTTTATTCATAATTGCAGATCAAAATCAGACTGCATCAAACATATCTGATCTTCCATCTTCATTTTGCAGCATATTAACCCTTTACCACATTCCAGACTTAAAACGACCTTTTGAAAGAAGACCTTTTCAAAACACTGTGGAAAAAGAAGAAACTGACAGACTTTTAAAAAAATTGTAACAAAAGGAGAAAATGCAAGGGGATAAAGTAGTGTACACTGTTGACTGATGAGTACTTGTATTTTTGACTCATTCATTACATACTCAATTTCTTAGTTAAATGCATATCTATTCATAAACGTGGGCTATTGTCCTAGTGTGCTATTGTCCCAGTGGGATTTTGTCCTAGTGTCCTAGTCGGCTATTGTCCAGCGGGTTATTGACCTGGTGGGCAATTGCACTACACTCCCTGAGTGAAAAGGTTTCCAAAAACAATGTGCAAAAAGGATAAAATGCTGTTTGTTTTTTTGTAGCATTTTCTGATTTTCCCACATTGTTTTCTACTGTCTAATCCAATTCCCACTTGAGCCATGTTTGCTTTGTCATATGCAAATGCATTCAATTTGGACGAGTTTTGAATTTTGTCCTCGGGTAAAAGTGTTGGTTGAAACTTGAATAGAAGGGATACATGTAAAAACATTGTGATAAATAGTGAAATCAGCCATTATGAGTAACTTCCCACTTTTGCCACAATGTTTTCAAAGATGGTGTGCTAAAAGACATAAAAAATGTTGTCAGTAGGAGGTAATGTGTAAAGGGTTTAATTCTTTACTACACAGTCGAATGTAGACTTGTCCAAAATGAAAACATTTGCAGATGAGAATTTAAATTTGGCTGAAATGATGAAATTTGTCTTTGACAGGGTAGAAAACATAGTGGGAAAAGGAGAAAATGCTGGTTACCAGCATTTTCTCCATTTCCCATTATGTTTTCAAAAGGCTTCATGCTCAGGTTTGTTATAAAACTCGGGATCGTTTGGTAAAGGGTGTAATCATATTTACAGAAAAGATGTCATCAGAGATAGCAGAGGAGGGTGATGAACAAAAGGACTTGTCAGATCTTCAACCTTCTGTGAGTGATGATGGTGAAAACCTGTATATTAACAGTGCAGCACTAATGGGCAATGTATTTGATAAGTCAGATGAAACAGAAGTGAAAGTACCAATAGATAAAGATCCGTTGACAAGTATGAGCAACTGTAATGAAGAAAGGCCTAGGGAAAAACTCAATTCATCCATGGCAGAAGTTGGAGAACAAGAGAACAGAATCGAGAGGCCAGAGAGCCCAGATGTCAGAGCATTAGCCAGTCAGTTTGAAAACAAAAATTTACAACATACTGTAAAACCTGTTTCAAAAGGAGCAATTGACACTGGTAAGGTCCAGGTAAATGATACTCAGTCAAGGATAGGGTCAGCTGAGCCTTTTGTGTATTCTTTAGCAAAAAATATTCCAAGTTTAACTGTAACTGGAATAAATTCATGTGTTAATTGTAGATCTCTAGCCATACCCTGCCCTGAATGTCAGCTGAAATCTTTGGGATCACAAAGTTCAGGGTATTGTTCAAATGATCCAAATATACCTGTAACTTTAGATGTGGAAAATTCTTTACCCCAGTTCAATAATTTCAGTGAAGAGCTATGTCATAGATTAAATAGAAGACATGCAGAAAATGCTCCAAGTATACAAGACCATACTACGAGAATAAAACTGGTTGCTGAAACTGAAAATACAGAAACTGATCAAAACATGGGAAGACACTACAGTAATGATTCTGAAGTAAGTATGGAACAGACAATTTATGACAGTGTTTGCGAGACATCATGTAGTTTAAAAGGGTTTGAAGTTATCAGCAAAGATCCACATGAATTGTCAAGCAAGACTGCATCCAGTAAGTCACAGAAATCTCGACGTTCTAGAATGTTGCTCAATGAAGGAGAGGATTATGACTGGAAAAGAAAAGAAGCGAAGAGAAAGTCAAGAACCCTCAGGAGAGTCCCTAAACCAGGTGAGAAGGGCTGCACTTTTTTTGGGGTGGAATGCTTTAACCCTTTACCAGACAGCAAAGTATCAGACTTTTCCAAATTGAAAGCATTTGCAGATGCAAACAACAAAAGAATAACAGCTCAAATGATTGGAATTTATGTTGAAGATAAAGAAAACATCGTGAGAAAAGGAGAAAATGCTGTTTACCAGCATTTTCACTTTTTCCTATGATGTTTTCTGAAGGTTCTTTTCATTTTAGATCTAAACAGCGACCCCTTGTTTCCAAGCCTTGTACGTAACCAACTGAGCTACTGAGCTTGGCCATAAATACAATGGAAAAAATAAACAGGATCATGACTAAAAAGGTCAAAGGTCAAGTTTCATTTTCTGAGTTATTTCAGACCCTTAGAATGCCTATCACAAATATAACACAAGCTGATTTTTTTTGGCCAGCATAGATCAAGATCAGTCTATACAAAACTTGCAGTCTGATCTTGGATCTGTAAATGTTACATTTGTTGGATGATTCTGGTTCAGAACACTCTTGAAAATGCAAAATTGCGGTCCTCTTGCCGGAGTGAATATATGTCATTGTTGTATATTCCGGGCCCTTACAATTACTGGTAAGTGTTAGAAGTGTATCGACATGGGACAATAAACCCTTTAATACCAGGCAATCCTGTCTTTTAACAACACTGATGAGGAAGGCTTTTTAACTCTTTACCACACAATGCGGCTTTTTAACAACCCTGGGAAAGAAGCCTCTGGAAAACATTGTGGGAAAAGGAGAAAATGCTGGTCCCAGCATTTTC
This sequence comes from Tridacna gigas, assembly GCA_945859785.2. Taxonomy (NCBI): domain Eukaryota; kingdom Metazoa; phylum Mollusca; class Bivalvia; order Cardiida; family Cardiidae; genus Tridacna; species Tridacna gigas. The sequence continues at coordinate 16,908,198 of OX244041.2, forward strand.
TCCTTTTCCCACCATGTTTACTACCCTATCAAAGATTGCACCAATTGGGTCATACTGAAATTGGCGTCTGCAAATGCTTTCAATTTGGGCAAGGTTAAAATTTTGTCATCTGGTAAAGGGTTAACTCTCACTACTGAGTCCAGAAATCTGCCTTTTTTCAGCTTGTAGATGTAGATTTTCACTTCTACTGAAGATGACTTTTTTCATAGATAAGTACATGTACCAGATGTAGTGGATCTAGGATCATACTGCATGTTCTGTGCAGTCTGATCTTGATCTACTCCATCTGCAAAAACTACTTTTGATGATGAAAGAATTTGATTAAAACATTACTGGAGAAACGAGAAAATGCTGGCAACCAGCATTTTCTCATTTTCCAACAATGTTTTCTACTCTCTCTAAGACAAATTCTGTCATTTGAACCGTGTGAAATGATGTCATCTGCCAATATGGATGATTTTAACCCTTAACCAAACAATCCCGAGTTTTAATGACCCAGGGGAAGAAGCCTTTTGAAAACATTGTGAAAAAAGGAGAAAATGCTTTTCACACAGTGTATTCTATCCCATCAAAGACAAATCCTACCATTTGATCCACATTTAAATTGTGGTCTGCATATGCTTTTAATTTGGACAAGTCTATATTTTTGTTGTGTCGTAAACAGTTTAAAATACTTGTGCTAATTAAGACTAAAACATTTTTTTTTGTGATCATTTCTGCCAATTTTCTACCAATTTTCAGTTTGTTGTTAAGTTAGCCTGTAGTTTGATGGCTTAACTGTTTATCAAATGACAAAATTCTAGACTCTTCAACACTGAAAGTATTTGCAGATGACAAATCAAATGGGGCTCAAATGATAGATTTTTTTCTTCGATGGGTTAGAAAACATCATGGGAAAAAGAAAAAAATGCTGGTAACCAGCATTTGTAGGTCGGCTGTTTTCAAAGAAAATGATGAGTTATTGTCGTAGCCCTAGCGTCGTCGTCTGAGTCGTTGTCTTGCAAAATTTTGACATTTTGTAATATCTGCATTGTTACTTAAGGTATTGACTTCAATTTTGGACAAGTTGTTAACTATCAAAAGGAAAACTCATACAGCAGGGGCAGATATTCATCAAAGTATTTTTTACACAGTTATGCCCCTTTTTTCAACCTAGAATTTTCACTGAAAATCCAGCTATTGTAGCCAAGCGTTGGCACTCACATGTGGTGCTTTTGTTCATGTTGTTCCATTTATTCCCACTGTAATATCAAAAGGCTGGTTAAAACACTGTTAAGAATGGGATTTTATGGTTAAGGGTTAAAATATGAGATTGTATGTAAAGGGTCAACCCTTTACAACAGAGTCCCCCATTGTGGGGAAAAGTGAAAATGCTGGTAACCAGCACTTTATCCTTTTCCCACAAGGTTTTCTACCATGTTAACCCTTTACCAGATGACAAAATTTTAGGCTTGTCTAAATTGTAAGGCCTTGTAGACAACAACTTCAATGTACCTCAAATGGTGCAAGTTTTCTCTGATGGGATAGAAAACATAGTGGGAAAAGGAGAAAATGCTTGTTACCAGCATTTTCTGCTTTTCCCGCAATGTTTTCAAAAGTTTCTTTCCCAGGGTCGTTAAAAGGCAGCATTCTGCGGTAAAGGGTGAAAGAAATTTGATATTTTGTCTGAAAATGCCTTCAATATGGAGGAGTCTAAATTTTGTCATTTGGTAAAGTGTTAAATCGGATAGTACCCCACTTATATAAAATTATTCTTAGTATGTACTATATGAAGAGATGCTTGGCGGATGGTCATTGGCCTAAAGAACTACACTGACACACTTTCTACCAAACTATGAAATTTTTCCAACCTTTGGGTCCTCCATGAGGCATTTGAAAACACCATGAAAATGAGGAACTGCAAAAGCTGTGGCCTGTACTTTGCTGCAATACATTCCATATTACTTAACCCTTTACCAAACGACAAAATTTTAGACCAGTCCAAATTGAAAGCTTTTGCAGACGACAAAATAAACGTGAATCAAAAATTGAAATTTGTTTTTGGAAGAGTAGAAAACATTGTGGGAAAAGGAGGAAATGCTGGTTACCAGCATTTTCTCCTTTTCCCACAATGTTTTCAAAAGGCTTTTTTCTCCGGGTCGCGAAAACCCGGGATTGTTTGGTAAAGAGTTAAGAAAGACATTTTGAAATTGTGGAAAAAGAAGAAAATGCTGATTACACTATGTTTTCAAAAGCTCTCTTCTTCAGGTCATTAAAATACGAGACTTTATGATGTGTTAACCCTATACCACACAATCTGGACTTTTAATGACCCAGAGAAAGAAAGCTTTTGAAAACATTGTGGGAAAAGGAGAAGATGCTGCTAACCAGCATTTTCTCCTTTTCCCCCAATGTTTTCTACCCTTCCCAACACAAATTTCAATTTTTGAGTCATTCATTTTGTCGTCTGCAAATGCTTTCAATTTAGACAAGTCTAAAATATTGTCATTGATAAAGAGTTAAGCCTTTTAGTTAATGACGTACGAGATTTAAGATTTGTCCATGCTGAAGACATTTGCAGCGGTCAAAGAAAACATGGCTAAAGTTATGGGGTTTGTCTTTAAAAGGGTAGAAAACATTGTTGGAAATGTGGATCACTTTTCAGGGACAGTAAGTTTGATTTCACCTTTAAGAGAAATGCTAAAACCCAGGGCAACAGAGATCATCCTCATCATGATTAACTGTTTTATTCAGATAATCTGTTGATGTAAAAAAAAAAGAAGTCAGGAGATTTGAAAGAGTTTTGTGCCTAGTGATTGCAAGGCAGAGCTCAAGAACACATACATGTAGATAGATGTAGTACAGACTTTGAAATATTTGATGCACTATGAAAATTTGGATAAGCTCTCTACCACACAAGAAAATTTTACAAGTGTTGTCCAAACAGAAAGCATTTGCAGACGACAAATCAGATATGGCTAATATGGTGGCATTTGTCTCTAAAAGGGTAAAACATTGTGAGAAAAGGAGAAAATACTGGTTACCAGCATTGTCTTCTTTTACCACAATGTTTCCAAAATGCTTCTTTCATGGGGTTCATTAAAACTTGAGATTGTGTGATAAAGGGTTTGCATTTGCCTGACATATTATTATACCCCCGCAAACGAAGTTTGTGGGGGGTATACTGGAATCAGCCTGTCGGTCGGTCGGTCATGCGGTCGGTCGGGCTGTCGGTCTGTCCGCAAAATCTTGTCCGGACAACTCCTCCTACAGTTTCTGTCTGATTCACGTTAAACTTGGCAGAAGTGTTCATTAGGAGCTGTAGATGTGCAAGACACACATTTTGTGAAAATTCCATCAAGAATTACTGAGTTATTGCCCCTGATTTGACTTAAAAATGCTTGTCCGGACAACTCCTCCTACAGTTTCTGTCTGATTCACTTTAAACTTGGCAGAAGTGTTCATTAGGAGCTGTAGATGTGCAAGACACACATTTTGTAAAAATTCCATCAAGAATTACTGAGTTATTGCCCCTGATTTGACTTACAAATGCTTGTCCGGACAACTCCTCCTACAGTTTCTGTCTGATTCACTTTAAACTTGGCATAAGTGTCCATTAGGAGCTGTAGATATGCAAGACACACATTTTGTAAAAATTCCATCAAGAATTACTGAGTTATTGCCCCTGATTTGACTTAACAATGCTTGTCCGGACAACTCCTCCTACAGTTTCTGTCTGATTCACTTTAAGGAGGTCTTTTCTGTCATATGTATAGTTGGCCAACATTATGCGAAAAGGCACCTTTGGACATTTGCAACAAGTTTGGATCCAGACCAGCCGCTGTGTCTCAGACATATTATCAGATCATGGTCTGCACTTTTTTACACTCATTTAGTTTTGTGTCCAATTAAATTGATACTTTGCATAAATATTCACCAGGAGCGGTAGAGAGTCAAGATGCATTTTTCTCAAATGTTTGCCAAATTAATTACCCCTGAATTTACTCAAAACTTCTTGTCCAGAGAACTGTTCCTTCAGTTTAAGTCTTATTCACTTGATATTTGTCATGATATTCACCAGGAGCCATAGATGTGCAAAGCACAAATTTCATGAGTGTTGGCCTAATGATTACGGAGTTATTATACCCCCGCAAACGAAGTTTGTGGGGGGTATACTGGAATCAGCCTGTTGGTCGGTCGGTCGGTTGGCCGGTTGGTCGGTCGGTCGGTCGGCCGGCCGGTCTGTCGGTCATGCGGTCGGTCGGGCGGTCGGTCTGTCCGCAAAATCTTGTCCGGACAACTCCTCCTACGGTTTCTGTCTGATTCACTTTAAACTTGGCAGAAGTGTTCAATAGGAGCTGTAGATGTGCAAGACACACATTTTGTAAAAATTCCATCAAGAATTACTGAGTTATTGCCCCTGATTTGACTTAAAAATGCTTGTCCGGACAACTCCTCCTACAGTTTCTGTCTGATTCACTTTAAACTTGGCAGAAGTGTTCATTAGGAGCTGTAGATGTGCAAGACACACATTTTGTAAAAATTCCATCAAGAATTACTGAGTTATTGCCCCTGATTTGACTTAAAAATGCTTGTCCGGACAACTCCTCCTACAGTTTCTGTCTGATTCACTTTAAACTTGGCATAAGTGTTCATCAGGAGTTGTAGATGTGCAAGATGCAACTTTCGTGAAAATTCTATGAAGAATTAATGAGTTATTGCCCCGATTCACATTTAAAATGCTTGTCCGGACAACTCCTCCTACAATTTCAGTCCGATTCGCTTTATACTTGGCAGAAGTGTTCATTAGGAGCTGTAGATGTGCAAGACACACATTTTGTGAAAATTCCATCAAGAATTACTGAGTTATTGCCCCTCATTTGACTTACAAATGCTTGTCCGGACAACTCCTCCTACAGTTTCTGTCTGATTCACTTTAAACTTGGCAGAAGTGTTCATTAGGAGCTGTAGATGTGCAAGACACACATTTTGTAAAAATTCCATCAAGAATTACTGAGTTATTGCCCCTGATTTGACTTAAAAATGCTTGTCCGGACAACTCCTCCTACAGTTTCTGTCTGATTCACTTTAAACTTGGCAGAAGTGTTCATTAGGAGCTGTAGATGTGCAAGACACACATTTTGTAAAAATTCCATCAAGAATTACTGAGTTATTGCCCCTGATTTGACTTACAAATGCTTGTCCGGACAACTCCTCCTACAGTTTCTGTCTGATTCACTTTAAACTTGGCATAAGTGTCCATTAGGAGCTGTAGATATGCAAGACACACATTTTGTAAAAATTCCATCAAGAATTACTGAGTTATTGCCCCGATTTGACTTAACAATGCTTGTCCGGACAACTCCTCCTACAGTTTCTGTCTGATTCACTGTAAACTTGGCATAAGTGTTCATTAGGAGCTGTAGATGTGCAAGACACACATTTTGTAAAAATTCCATCAAGAATTACTGAGTTATTGCCCCTGATTTGACTTACAAATGCTTGTCTGGACAACTCCTCCTACAGTTTCTGTCTGATTCACTTTAAACTTGGCATAAGTGTCCATTAGGAGCTGTAGATGTGCAAGACACACATTTTGTAAAAATTCCATCAAGAATTACAGAGTTATTGCCCCTGATTTGACTTAAAAATGCTTGTCCGGACAACTCCTCCTACAGTTTCTGTCTGATTCACTTTAAACTTGGCAGAAGTGTTCATTAGGAGTTGTAGATGTGCAAGACACACATTTTGTAAAAATTCCATCAAGAATTACTGAGTTATTGCCCCTGATTTGACTTAAAAATGCTTGTCCGGACAACTCCTCCTACAGTTTCTGTCTGATTCACTTTAAACTTGGCAGAAGTGTTCATTAGGAGTTGTAGATGTGCAAGACGCAACTTTCGTGAAAATTCTACGAAGAATTAATGAGTTATTGCCCCTGATTCACATTAAAATGCTTGTCCGGACAACTCCTCCTACAATTTCAGTCCGATTCGCTTTATACTTGGCAGAAGTGTCCATCTGGAGTTGTAGATGTGCAAGACACACATTTTGTAAAAATTCCATCAAGAATTACTGAGTTATTGCCCCTGATTTGACTTACAAATGCTTGTCCGGACAACTCCTCCTACAGTTTCTGTCTGATTCACTTTAGGGAGGTCTTTTCTGTCATATGTATAGTTGGCCAACATTATGCGAAAAGGCACCTTTGGACATTTGCAACAAGCGTGGATCCAGACCAGCCGCTGTGTCTCAGACATATTGTCAGATCATGGTCTACACTTTTTTTACACTCATTTAGTTTTGTGTCCAATTAAATTGATACTTTGCATAAATATTCACCAGGACCAGTAGAGGTTCAAGATGCATTTTTCTCAAATGTTTGCCAAATTAATTACCCCTGAATTTACTCAAAACTTCTTGTCCAGAGAACTATTGCTTCTGTTTAAGTCTTATTCACTTGATATTTGTCATGATATTCACCAGGAGCAGTAGATGTGCAAAGCACAAATTTCATGAGTGTTGGCCTAATGATTACGGAGTTATTGCCCCTAAATTGACATTGCAGAGTTATTGCCCCTGTGACATGAAATATAGGGGCGGGGGTATTTATCACCTTTAGTGATAGTCTAGTTTAATGCCTGTTTTAATCTAATGTTTTGAAATTCTGAACTTTTGAAAACATTGTTGTAAAAGGAGGAATTTCTGGAAACAAGAGGATTGATGAAACCTATTGCGGCAGAGATCATTCTCCTCTTTCTGATGGAACATTGGTTTTATTCAGATAATCTGTTCATGCGGAAAAGTAGCCAGGAGCTATGAACAAGTGTTTTGCCTAGTACTGGCAAGATAAAGCTCAGGAACACATAGATAGATGTAGTGCCGACTGTGCGTTACTATAAAAAGTAGGGTTAGACACATGACAAACAAATTTGCATTTGCATGACATATCATTTAACCCTTTACTGCACAATGACGCCTTTTGACGCCCCTGGGAAAGAAGCCTTTTGAAAACATTGTGGGAAAAGGAGAAAATGCTGGTAACCAGCATTTTCTCCTTTTCCCACAATGTTTTCTACCTGATCAAAAAAAAAATTGCACCATCTGAGCCACATTGAAATTGTCGTCTGCAAATGCTTTCAATTTGGACAAGGCTATAATTTTGTCGTCTGGTAAAGGGTTAAGGCCTGTTTAACCCTTTACTAAACAATCCAGTGTTTTAAAGATTCTAAACTTTTGAAAACATTGTTGAAAAAGAAGACATTGCTTGAAACTAGCATTTTCTTCTTTTCCTACAATGTTTTCTACCCCTCCAAAGACACATCCAATCATTGATATGTGTTTTATTTGTAATCTGCAAATTGCTTCAAATTTTGTAAGTGGACACATTCTATCATGTAGTCATTCAGTCACGAGATAAGTCTACAAAATTTTTCAGTCTACCAAATTGAAAACATTTACAGACGACAAATTAAGTTTAGTTCAAATAATGGTTTCTGTCTTTGGTAGGGTAGAAAATATTAATGCTGGTTACCAGCATTTTCTCCTTTTCCCACAATGTTTTCAAAAGGCTTCTCCTTCAAGTTTGTTAAAACTCGGGATTGTGTGGTAAAGAGTTAATGTTACAAAGCTGATAGAGGGAAGAGTAGTTAGAGAGGTAGCTGGACATTGATATGAATTAATGAGTGTCAGTATATATAGTATAGTACAAAGGAGATCGTGTGTCATTCGATAAGGGTTAAACCATAGGATTTTTCGGATCTGTGACATTTCATCAAAAACCATGTTTGTTGTAAACGATCCCAAGCCCTGGCCCTTACCCTAACCCAAATGAATTGTGGCTCAAATCTTCCTCCCTGATAGAGCTTTTCATGAAATAAGTCTAGGAATTTAGCAGTCAATATTTTAAAATGTACTTGGATTTCGACGAAACATCCTTTCGATGAAACGTCATGCACCACGATTTTTCAGTAGCGATATATCGCATAAAACTTAAATCATATACCAAATTACAAATTTTTATATTTGTCCAAACTGAAAGCATTTGCAGATGACAGATTAAATGTAGCTCAAATGATGATTTCTGTCTTTGATAGGGTAGAAAACATTGTGGGAAAAGGAGAAAATGCTGGTTACCAGTATTTTCTCCTTTCCTACAATGTTTTCAAAAGCCTTTTTGCTCAGGGTCGTTAATACTCAGGATCGTGTGGTAAAGAGTTAACTCTGATACTCATAATCCATGTTCTTTGGTGTTGCTCTTTATTTTTTTATGTATATACAAGTGACACAATATTAAGGTCTAACTACTGTATTGCAGTTGTTTATGGTTTATGCTGAAGACTGTTCATGTAAAGTGTGGTATCATCGAAGTAAGACAATTTGTATAGTGTGGCACACTCTTTGTCTGTTTTCCGCTAGGACCTGTTTTATGTGGTTTTACTGGGGTCAGATAGGTCCTTCGTGACAAATATAAAAGTAAACCAATCAGTGTGGAGGAAGAGCCTTTCCTTAAGTAGGGTTTTATGGAATAAGTGGGTGTTTCATAAAATCTTGTCAACAAGTGCGGTATGTCAAGGTACTTTTGTTACTAGTTAACCCTTTAGCACACAATCCTCACTTTTGACAACCCCTTGGGAAAAAAAACTTTTAAAAACATTGTGAGAAAGGAAGAAAATGCTGGTAACCAGCATTTTGTCCCTTTCCCACAATTTTTCTTTACCCATTGAAAGGAAAATTTTATGTTTTAGTTACATTTGTCATCTGCAAATGCTTTCAACTCTACCAAATTGAAAGCATTTGCAGATGACAAATGTAGCTCAAATGATGATCTCTGTCTCTGATAGGGCAGAAAACGTTGTGGGAAAGGAAGAAAATGCTGGTTACCAGCATTTTCTCCTTTTTCCACGATGTTTTCAAAAATCTTCTTCCTCAGGGTCATTAAATTAGGGATTGTGTGGTAAAGGGTTAAGCAAACAAGTATATGTAAGAACCAAGGGAAAGTTCTTGCAGATGACCTACCAGATGTAGCTCAAATCAAAGAATTTGTCTTTGAAAGGGTATAAAACTAAAACATTGTGGGAAAAGGAGAAAATGCTGGTGACCAGCATGTTAGTTACCAGCATTTCCTCCTTTTCCTCAAAATGTTTTCAAGGTTTTTTTCCTCGGGGATAGTTTGGTTAACGGTTAAAAGAGGTAAAATAGCAAACAAATAAATGATTAATTGTAATTGTGATTATGTCATTAAAGAGCATTATTCAAACTGTGTAATGTTTGATGATTGAAGATTGTATGCAAAATGATAAGATAAAGATTGTGGTTTACAACAATTAACCGTTTGAGCGTCGAATATACCCAACAGACATTTTCATGTTAAAATTGAGATCTCAATATTAAATTGAAATATTATGATGGCTTATGTCTATCTATAGGGTTCAGCAGACATTGTAGATCAAAGAACAGTCTGCATGTTTTGTGCAGTCTGATCTTGAACGTCATTGATTGAAAAGGCAACTATAGCAGTGAAAGATGCTGTAAGGGTCAAAACTAAAAAACTAGTACCAGTAAGTAACCTTAACTCTTAAACATCCGACAAAATTTTGCGTTTGTCCAAATTGAAAGCATCTGCAGACGACAAATGGTAAGTGACTCTAGTGATAATTATGACTTTTCTTTGAAAGGGTAGAAAATGTTGTGAATTAGGGAGGAAATGTTGGTTACCAGCATTTTCTCCTATTCCCACAATGTTTCAAAAGCATTTTTTTTTTCTGATTCATAAAAACTCAGGATTGTTTGTTAGAGAGTTTAACTGAATGTGAAGAAAGACAAAAATATTGGGACAGATGGAGGAATAGCATAGAAAAGCATTTCTCTATTTGTTACATTTTTTTCATAAGTCATCCTTGTCCAATGCATCTAATAGGCTTAATTTAACCCTTACCACACAATCCAGAGTTTAAACGACCCTGACCAGAAAGGCTTTTAAAAACATTGTTGGAAAAGGACAACATTTCTCCTTTTCCCACAATGTTTTTACCCAATCAAAATCCAAAATTTTGTTGTTTGATAAAGAGTTAAGGGAAAAAGAGCAATAGATAATCTTTTCAATATTTTCAAGAGGTTATTTAACCCTTTAACAAAAGGCAAAATTTTGGACAAGACCAAATTGAAAGCAATTGCAGACGACAAAAGAGGCACAGCTGATGATTTCTGTCTTTTACTGGTAGAAACCTTGTGGGGAAAGGAGAAAATGATGCAAGCCACAATGTTTTCTAAAGCCTTCTTTTCCAGCGTCGTCATTTTCTTTTTCCAAAGCCAGTTTTACCCCTTACAAGGTGACAAAAATGTAGACTTATCAAAGTTGAAAACATTATTTTGACAACATCAGAACAAATTAAATATGGATCAAATGGTGAAATTTGTTACTGAATGGATAGAAACCATGTTTGGAAAAGGAGAAAACGCAGGTAACCTTTCAACCCTTTACCACACAATGCCGACTTCTAACTACCCTGATGAAAAATCCTTTTGAAAACATCGTGGGCAAAAGAGAAAATACTGGTAACCAGCATGTTCTTCTCTTCCCAAAATGTTTTCTACCCTATTAAAGGCAGAAATCATCATGTTAGCAACATTTAATTTGTCGTCTGCAAATGCCTTCAAATTGAACCTGTCCAGAATTTTGTCATGTTGTAAAGAGTAAAAAAAAATTTCCAAATGCCATTTCTTGAGGTTGTAAGAACACCAGATTGTTTGGTAAAGGGCCCGTTAAGTTAACCTGTGTAGCGCTAATTAAATTGCTTTTGAAGACAGTGTAAATCAAGATCAGACTGCACAGAACATATAGTCTGATCTTGAACCTACACTGTCTGCTTCTTTGTCAGATATTCTGAAAAAATGGCTTTTAAAACAGCAATATGTGCATATTTAGTCCAGATTTAGAATGTTTGTTTGATTTATTTAGCCCTGTAAGGATTTAACTGCATTTATTGGTATTGTATTAACTGGTATTTACAGACGACAAGATAAACACGATTAAGAAATTGAAAGTAGTTTGGGGAAGGATGGAAAACATTGTGGGAAAAGGAGAAAATACTGGTTACCAGCATTTTCTCCTTTCCCACAATGTTTTCAAAAGGCTTCTTTTTCAGGGTCATTAAAAGTCAGTATTGTTTGGTAAAGGTCAAGTGAAAGGCATCAAGGTTGCTATTTACAAACCATTCTAAATTGTAATCTTAATATTCTCATTCTAGATTTAAGGCCCAGTAAAGGCCATAGGTAAACAAAGCGGATGTTAAAATGCATTTAAATATAACTCTTTACCAAATGATAAAATTTTTGACTCAACCAAATTGAAAGCATTTGCCGACGACAATTTCAGTGTGGCTCAAATGGTGCAATTTTTCTTTGGTTGGATAAAAAACATTGTGGGAAAAAGACAAAATGCTGGTTACTAGTATTTTCTCCTTTTCCCACAACATTTTCAAAAGCCTTCTCTTTCAGGGTTGTTAAAATTCGGAATTGTGTTAAAGAGTTACATCATACCTTTGAAAAGTTTGAAATCATTGTGAGGATGGCAGTCTGTTATTTTATGGTCTGTCCAAGTGTAAGTTGGTGGCAGAAAAGTAGATTCTAAAATCAGGTAAAAGTACACAATAGACAGGGGGACTTAGCAGCTTTTGACCTACTTCTAAAATTCATTCCTCTGCCAGCAACTAACCCTTGGACTGGACTGACCGTACAATAACAGATTACTTTTAAGTAGTATGGTTTAAATGCATTCTAACACCTGCTTTGTTTACTTTTGGCAGCTGTTATGGCTGTAAGAAGGTAACACAATTTGTGATTTGCGAAACCTTTTGTTTGCATAGTTACAAGAATTTTTAGTCATTTTAGTATTGGATATTCTGTTTGTTATTTTTTTTTCTTTTAACTCTTTACCAAATGACAAAATTTTAGACCAGTCTAAATTGAAAGCATTTGCAGACGACAAAATAAAGGTGAATCAAAAATTGAAATTTGATTTTTGAAGAGTAGAAAACATTGTGGGAAAAGGAGAAAAGGCTGGTTACCAGCATTTTTCTCCTTTTCCCACAATGTTTCCAAAAGGCTTTCTTCCTCAGTTAAAAGATGGGATTGTGTGGTAAAGAGTTAAATCCTTTTACCACGTAATTCCATGTTTTATCATCTGTAAAGAAGAAAGCTTTTGAAAACATTGTGGGAAAAGGAAGAAATGCCAGTAACCAACATTTTCCCCTCTTCCATTTTTTGCTAACTCTTTCAAAGACAAATCCCATTGTTTGAGTCATATTTAACTCTTTACCGTACGACAAAATATTAGACTTGTTCAGATTGAAAGTATTTGCAGACAACAAAATGAATGTGACTCAAAAAATGAAATTTGTGTTGGACAGGGTAGAAAACATTGTGGGGAAAGGAGAAAATGCTGGTCACCAGCATTTTCTCCTTTTCCCACAATGTTTTCAAGAGCTTTCTTTCTCAGGGTCATTAAAAGTTGGGATTGTGTAGTAAAGGGTTAACTTGACGTCTTTGTCAATGTAGACAAGTCTAAAATCTTTGACATCTGGTAAAGACTTAAGTAAATGATGATTACATAATTTTATAAAGTTTTATCATTTTTCAGAAAGTGCATTGCATCATCATGGTAAATTTGAAGACCCTAAAGAAGGAGGTACGATTTTTGTGTTTTATCTAAAATTGAAAATGGTTTATGAAGGGATGTAGGTTAACTGAACAATCCTGACTTTAAAATATCCAGGGAGTAAAAACAGTTTTGAAAACATTGTGAGAAAAAGAGAAAATAGAGGTAACCTCTTTGAAACATATGCTATAATCTGAGCAATATTTAATTCTTTACCAAACAACAAAATTTCAGACCAATCAAATTGAAAGCTTTTGCAGACGATAAAATAAATATCACTCAAAAATTGAAATTTGTTCGGGAAGAGTAGAAACCATTGTGGGAAAAGGAGAAAATGCTGGTTACAAGTATTTTCTGCTTTTCCCTCAGTGTTTTCAAAAGGCCTTTTCCTCAGTGTTGTTAAAAGTCAGGATTGTGTGGTAAAGGATTAATTTGTTGTCTGTATACACTTATCTTGAAAGTCACTGCATTGATAGCCACCTTGAAAAGTAGTCTGATTTTGTACCCAGAATGCCCATATCAGATACATGTGTATTTGAAAAATGCCGCCTAGGGTAGATCATGGATTTATTGTAGAGGGCTGACAGTACAGTCTCAGTTATATTTAATCCTTTACCACACAATCCAGATGACCCAGATGAACTGACCTTTGGAAAACATTGTGGGAAAAGGAGAAAATGCAGGTAACCAGCATTTTGTCCTTTTCCCGCAATGTTTTCTACCTATTTTGGGACAAATACTGTCATTTGAAAAAACATACGAATTGTCATCAGTAAATTCCTTCAGTATTGATGCTTGCAAAATTTTGCTGTGTGGTAAAGGGTTAAGCCTTTACTACACAGAATAACTGAAGAATTTGTTCTAATCTACACTTCTTTCTCTTTCAAGTTCTACCAGAGTTATCTACACTTCTTTCTCTTTTAAATTCTACCAGAGTTAGATGGCAGTTCTAATCTACACTTCTGTCTCTTTTAAGTTCTACAAGAGTTAGATGACAGTTCTAATCTACACTTCTTTCTCTTTTAAATTCTACCAGAGTTAGATGACAGTTCTAATCTACACTTCTTTCTCTTTTAAGTTCTACCAGAGTTAGATGACAGTTCTAATCTACACTTCTTTCTCTTTTAAATTCTACCAGAGTTAGATGGCAGTTCTAATCTACACTTCTCTTTTAAATTCTACCAGAGTTAGATGACAGTTCTAATCTACACTTCTTTCTCTTTTAAATTCAACCAGAGTTAGATGGCAGTTCTAATCTACACTTCTGTCACTTTTAAGTTCTACAAGAGTTAGATGACTGTTCAAATCTACACTTCTCTCTCTTTTAAGTTCTACCAGAGTTAGATGACAGTTCTAATCTACACTTCTCTCTCTTTTAAGTTCTACAAGAGTTAGATGACAGTTCTAATCTACACTTCTTTCTCTTTTAAATTCAACCAGAGTTAGATGGCAGTTCTAATCTACACTTCTGTCTCTTTTAAGTTCTACAAGAGTTAGATGACAGTTCTAATCTACACTTCTCTCTCTTTTAAATTCTACCAGAGTTAGATGGCAGTTCTAATCTACACTTCTTTCTCTTTTAAATTCTACCAGAGTTAGATGACAGTTCTAATCTACACTTCTTTCTCTTTTAAATTCTACCAGATTTAGATGGCAGTTCTAATCTACACTTCTTTCTCTTTTAAGTTCTACCAGAGTTAGATGACAGTTCTAATCTACACTTCTCTCTCTTTCAAGTCCTACCAGAGTTAGATGACAGTTCTAATCTACACTTCTCTCTCTTTTAAGTTCTACCAGAGTTAGATGACAGTTCTAATCTACACTTCTTTCTCTTTTAAGTTCTACCAGAGTTAGATGACAGTCATGGTTTAATGGAAGCCTTTAACCCTTTTGAGTTTATGGAGGACGATTCGGGGTCAAATATCAGCGACTTCACCGACTCCTCTTTTGACCTATCCGACTCTGAAAAGTCTGATTCAGAGCTTATTTCCAGAGATTCCTATAGCTCCAAACCACTGCCCCCTGAGCCCTTGAAGCACAAGGTATGCAATGTGCTTTTTAGCTCACCTGAGCACCAAGTGCTCATGGTGAGCTATTGTGACCGTGCTGTGTCCGTCGTCCGTCGTCAACTTTTTACCTTGTGTACGCTCTAGAGGCCACATTTTCAGTCCGATCTTCATGAAACTTGGTCAGAATGTTTGTCTTGATAAAATCTCAGACGAGTTTGAAATTGGGTCATGTGGGGTCAAAAACTAGGCCACTAGGTCAAATCTTAGAAAAACCTTGTGTACGCTCTAGAGGCCACATTTTCAGTCCGATCTTCATGAAACTTGGTCAGAATGTTTGTCTTGATAAAATCTTGGACGAATTCGAAAATGGGTCATGTGGGGTCAAAAACTAGGTCACTAGGTCAAATCTTAGAAAAAACCTTGTGCAGGCTCTAGAGGCCACATTTTCAGCCAGATACTTGTGAAATTTGGTCAGAATGTTTGTCTTGATAAAATCTCGGACGAGTTCGAAATTGGGTCATGTGGGGTCAAAAACTAGGTCACTAGGTCAAATCTTAGAAAAACCTTGTGTACGCTCTAGAGGCCACATTTTCAGTCAGATACTTGTGAAATTTGGTGAGAATGTTTGTCTTGATAAAATCTGGGACAAGTTAGAAATTTGGTCGTGTGGGGTCAAAAACTAGGTCACTAGGTCAAATCTTAGAAAAACCTTTTGTACACCATAGAGGCCACATTTCCAGTCCAATACTCTTGAAAAATGGTCAGAATGTTTGTCTTGATTATATCGTGAAATAGAACGAAAATGTGCCACGTTGGGTCAAAAACTAGGTCACCAGGTCAAGTCTAAGAAAAACGTTGTGTATGCTCTAGAGGCCATATTTTCTGTCCAGTACTCTTGAAAGTTGGTCAGAATGTTTGCCTTGATAATATCTCTGACTAGTTTGAAAATGGGTCATGTCGGGTGAAAAACTAGGTCACTAGGTCAAATCTTAGAAAAACTTTGTGTAAGCTCCAGAAGCTACATTTTCTGTCTAATACTCTTGAAAGTTGGTCAGAATGTTTGTCTCGATGATATCTCAGTAGAATTTGAAAATGGGTCATGTCGGGTGAAAAACTAGGTCACCTGGTCAAATCTTAGAAAAACCATGTGTACGCTGTTGTGGCCACATTTTTTGTTCAATACTCTTTTAAAGTTGCTCAGAATGTTTGCCTTGGTAATATCTTGGATGAGTTTGAAAATGGGTCATGTTGGATCAAAATCTAGGTCACTAGGTCAGATCTTAGAAAAACCTTGTGTACGCTGTAGAGGCCACATTTTCAATCCAATACTCTTGAAATTTGGTGAGAATGTTTGTTCTGATGATATCTTGGACCAGTTTGAAAATGTGTCATGTTGGCTGAAAAACTAGGTCACTAGGTCAAATCTTAGAAAAACCTAGTGTACGAACAATTCTCAGAAAGAAGCCTTTTGAAAACACTGTTTGAAAATGAGAAAATGCTGGTATCCAGCATTTTTTCCCTTTTTCACAATGTTTTCTACCCCTTTGAGAGACCAATCCCACAGCTTGATCCACATATTATTTGTTTTATGCAGAAGGTTCAGACTGATGAGTTTAAAATTTTATTGTTTGGTAATACATATATCTCACAAGACGTTGGAAATTGGTTGTGCTTGGTCAAAAGGCTCAGGTGAGCGACTCCAGGGCCATCATGGCCCTCTTGTTTGTTTTTGTGTGTTTTATGTCATTTTCAGTAGAATTTAGCCATGCTCTGAAAAGGGGGGCTTAATGCATCGCCGTGATGCATCATACTTAGCAACTCAATATAGCATAGATCGATAAAATTGGTTTTGTATAATAGGCAACTGAACCATGAGGTAAAATGGTCCTTTGAGCTGTTGAAAATTTACCCAAAACAGTAAGTTTCGGCTCAGGTCAGCCTGTGCAGGCTGTCCTGGGTCAATACTTTTTGCAAATGCATTAAGCCCCCTTTTCACATGCTAGAGCATGGCTCATGTTATTTGATTTGTGATCTGCAATTGCTTTCAATTTGGAGGGGTCCTGTGAGGCTCAGAGGTAAAGTGTAGGACTTGAAACCAGGAGGCCCTGGGTTCGAGCCTCACTGGATCCACTTGGTCTTTCATGGGAGTGTTCTTAGGCGAGACACTTCTAGCCCTAGCCTAGCACTGGCGGAACCCAGCATATACATGAATATGTGAGCTGTGGCTGTGATATGACTGAAATAATGCTGAAAGCGGCACAAAACACCATTCATTTAATCAATCAAAGCTTTCAATTTGGACAAGTCTAGAGTTTTGTCATCTGGTAAAGAGAATAGCTATGTATACCTTCATTATCTAGGCTCATGTTGTTCGAGATTTACGACAACTGATTTATCGAGGGGATGCAGATTGCAGTGAGGATAAGGTTGAACTAGAAAAGGTCCATTTACGGAGAAAGCGACAAAGTCCAGCGCTACCTGAAGCTCCCCCAGGTCTCAACCAGAATCAAGTAAGACAACTGCTTTTGTTTTTATCCCCCGCCGAAAGGCGGCGGGGGATATGGTAATAGTCTCCGTCCGTCCTTCCGTCATTCCGTCCTTCCGTCCCACATTTTTGTCCGGAGCATATCTCCAAAAGTATTTGAGATATCATCTTCAAACTTCACAAGTGGATAGATCTCATTAAGGAGGTGTGCAGTGCACAAGAACCATAACTCTATCTTCAGTATTTTTGGAGTTATTGCCCTTTGTACACTTTTTTTCTGGAATTTTTGTCCGGAGCATATCTCCAAAAGTATAAAAGCTAGGAACTTGAAACTTCACACACATATAGAACTCATTGAGGAGAAGTGCAGTGCACAAGAACCATAACTCTATCTTCAGTATTTTTGGAGTTATTGCCCTTTGTACATTTTTACTTTGGATTTTTGTCTGGAGCATATCTCCAAAAGTATAAAAGCTAGGAACTTGAAACTTCACACATATATAATACTCATTGAGGAGAAGTGCAGTGCACAAGAACCATAACTCTGTCTTCAGTATTTTTGGAGTTATTGCCCTTTGTAAATTTTAACTTTGGATTTTTGTCTGGAGCATATCTCCAAAGGTATAAAAGCTAGGAACTTGAAACTTCACACACATATAGAACTAATTGAGGAGAAGTGCAGTGCACAACAACCATAACTCTGTCTTCAGTATTTTTGGAGTTATTGCCCTTTGTAAATTTTTACTTTGGATTTTTGTCCGGAGCATATCTCCAAAAGTATTAAAGCTAGGAACTTGAAACTTCACACATATATAGAACTCACTGAGGAGAAGTGCAATGCACAAGAACCATAACTCTATCTTCAGTATTTTTGGGATTATTGCCCTTTGTAAATTTTTACTTTGGATTTTTGTCCGGAGCATATCTCCAAAAGTATAAAAGCTAGGAACTTGAAACTTAACACACATATAGAACTCATTAAGGAGAAGTGCAGTGCACAAGAACCATAACTCTATCTTCAGTATTTTTGGAGTTATTGCCCTTTGTCAATTTTTACTTTGGATTTTTGTCCGGAGCATATCTCCAAAAGTATAAAAGCTAGGAACTTGAAACTTCACACATATATAGAACTCATTGAGGAGAAGTGCAGTGATTTAGAACCATAACTCTATCTTCAGTATTTTTGGAGTTATTGCCCTTTGTAAATTTTTACTTAGGATTTTTGTCCGGAGCATATCTCCAAAAGTATAAAAGCTAGGAACTTGAAACTTCACACACATATAGAACTAATTTAGGAGAAGTGCAGTGCACAAGAACCATAACTCTATCTTCAGTATTTTTGGAGTTATTGCCCTTTGTAAATTTTTACTTTGGATTTTTGTTCGCACATTTCTATTTAGATTCACAGGCTTTTTTTGACTGATTACCCTTTGATGAATTTATCCTGTTCTGGAACAAGTGCTAGTTTATTTTTCATACTTATTATCCCCCTGGTGGTGGGGGGGGGGATATGGTAATAGTCTCTGTCAGTCCCTCCTTCCGTCCCCAATTTTTATCCGGAAGATAACTTAACCAGTATTTCAGATACCAACTTCAAACTTCGTAAGTGGATAGATCTCGTTAAGGAGGAGTGCAGTGTACATGAATGACAACTCTGTCCTTCAAATTTTTGGAGTTATTGCCCTTCGTTATTTTTCAGGCTTAATTTTTTTTCTCTAGCACATAACTTGAAAATTGTTTCACATATCAACTTGAAAATTTGTATGTGTCTAGATTTCAATAAGGAGAAGTGCAGTGCAGAAGAATAATAACTCTAATTAACTTTCATAATTTTTGAGTTATTACCCCTTCTTATTTTTCAGGCTTAACTTTTGTCTAGAACATAATTGAAAAACTATTTCAGATATGAACATGTAACTTAATCGGTGGATGGATCTTACTGTGAGGAGTGCAGTGTACAAGAATGATAACTCTGGCAATATGATTTTTGAATTATTGCCCTTTGTTATTTTTCAGGCTCAATTTTTGTCCAGGACATAACTCAAAATTTATTTCAGTTAATGACATGTTTCTTCATACGTGGATAGATTTTATTGTGGGGGACTGCATTGTACAAGAATGATAACTCTGCTTTTTATGATTTTTGAGTAATTATGTAATGAAATCCTGTGCCATGGAACAAGGGAGCTTAATGTATAATTTTATCATGGACCAATAACAAAAAGGCCACATGTACGTGCAAAACACAATACCTCTTATACGTTTGTATCAAAAAAGGTCTTTTTCGGCGGGGGATATCATTTCAACGAAATTGCTTGTTCTTCTTTGGATTGTTGTTTGTTGTCTTCTCTTCACTGATGTTTTGTGTCAAAATGTATGAATAGTACAGAAAATCTGGCTTTACAGGTTGACCCGTTGCCACACGACAAAATTTTAGACTCATCCAAATTAAAAGATATATAGAGGAGAAATTAAACATGTCTCAAATGATGAGATTTGTTTTTGACAAAATAGAAAACATTGTGGGAAAAGGAGAAAATGCTGGTTACCAGCATTTTCTTCTTTTCCCACAATGTTTTCAAAAGCCTTCTCATTCAGGGTCATTAAAAGTCAGGATTGTGTGGTAAAGGCTTAAATGGGAAAATCCACTCTTTACCTCTTCAAACAAACTTACTGCAAAAACTGCTTGTTTTGATTTTAAAAAAAAATGTCCATGAACAAAGATAGAAATTATGGCTGCGAGCCAGATGACAAAATTTTGGATTTGTCAAAATTCAAAGCCACTGCAGATGACTAATTAAATGTGGCTGAAATGATGAATTCCTGTTTGATTTGGTAGAAAACATTGCGGGAAATGGAGAAAATGCTGGTTACCAGCATTTTCTCCTTTTCCCATGTTGTCTTCAAAAGGCTTTCGCCTCTTGATTGTTAAAACACAGGATTCTTTGGTAAAGATTTAACTTGCACCAAGTATTTGGAGATTCTTTGAAAACTAATATAAATGACCAAAAAGGGGGAAAAAATTAAAGAAAAGGAAACTAAGCATATGTACTTTGAATTTTGTGAGGAACTTTATGGGCAAAGAATCAAGTGGTTGTAACATGCAATTGCAAGTTCTTTAACCATAATGTGCTCAAAAGATATTCACTTTAGGGATTTAAAAAGTTTAAGTTTTGAATAGATAATATTATCAGGAAAAAAATGAAAAGTTTGACATTGGTGTACAATGAAAACAGGGGGTCTTTTGGTAGACTGATGATAGTTATTGCGACAGGATTCATTCCTTTTTCACCACTGATCACTTGTTTGACAATGTTCATGTGGCAAAGCAGCCTGGGGCTTGTGAATAAAGAGCAAAGCACTGGAAAAGAAACTTTGGGAAAGCATGGATCTGTGCACTGGCTGCCATGATTTAACTGAAATGAAGCTGAAAACTGCATTATACACTATACATACAAACAACTGGTGTCCATGGTTTTGAGGTAGAGCATCAGCATAAGGTCTGGAATTCGATATCCAGGAGCAGGTGTCAACTTTGGGACTATTCATTAGCTTACACATTCGGCACGCATACTTGTGTAGTTTCCAGGAAGCAGAATTGAGAGAGATTTGTACAAGTTGCAGGAACTTGTTTCTCAATCTATGTAAAATAAATATGTTTAAACATTTAAAGAAACAACTGACAGCTTTTTTTGCTTTTGATTCCAGATAAAGTTAAGAAGTGTGTTACAGAGTTTGATTGACAGTGAGAAAAACTACATAACATCTCTAGACAGACTAGTAAAGGTAGTGTGATGCCTTCTCTGTTTTTGTTTTTTTTTCCTACCATTTTGTGATAAGTGAGGCAATTTTGATGAATGGCTCGTTCCTAACCATAAAGCCTGGGGCTACAATATTTTTGCAAGTAGCTTTATCTAGTAGACCTCTACCAAGGTTGTTCAAATTAAAGCCTCTGGGTCAAAAGGTCAAAACTGGTTCCTTCTTGGGGTCACAAGTTTTACGTAGGCCTATATAGTGAAAATGATAAAATCTGTCCTGCTCCTAACTCTGAGAGCTAAAGCTGTAATATTTTGTCTGTATTATCATCGATTAGGCCTCTACTAGGAGTGTTCAAATTATCTCACTACCACACAATCCCAAGTTTTAAAGCCCCTGAAAGAGAAGGCTCCTGAAAACATTGTGAGAAAAAGAGCTTTTCCCACAATGTTTTCTAACCTATCAAAGACAGAAATCATCATTTTAGCTACATTTAATATGACATCTGCAAGTGCTTTCAGTTTGGACCAGTCGAAAATTTACATGTCCAAAATTTAACATTTGGTTAAGAGTAATAGCTCTCGAGTCAAAATTGACCCTGCCCATAAGGGTCACAAATTTTACATTTATAAACTTATATTGTTAATCTTTATTAATCTTCTTGCTCCTTATTGTGAAAGCTTTAAAAATCTTCTTGTTACTAACCATAAACCCTATGGCTACCAAATTTAGCAGATAGCTTCATTTAGTGGAGTACTACAAAGTTTGTTCAAAATTTGTAGCTCTGAAGTCAAAAGTTGTTCTTACCCTGGGGGTCACACATTTTACATGGATTTTGTATCATGGAAACTTTAAATATCTTCTTGTATGGAACCCTTACGCCTAGACCTGTATTATGTGGTATGTAGCTGTTATCGAAAAGAATTAAATTGATCATATCTTTTCGGTGAAAAATGGCCCCTTTCTGGGAGTGACAAATTTTACAGAGAAGACTTATAAAAATCTTCATGCACCAAACCATTTGGCCTAAAATTGTAATGTTTTCGTATGTAGACCTCTACCTAATGTTTCTGATGTAGCATGATATCGGAGACCTTTACCTTATGTTTTGTATGTAGCATGATATCAGAGACCTTTACCAAATGTTTCATATGTAGCATATATCAGAGACCTTAACCTAATGTTTTGTATGTAGCATGATATCAGAGACCTTTACCCAATGTTTGTATGTAGTGTGATATCAGTGACCTCTACCCAATGTTTGTATGTAGTGTGATATCAGAGACCTTTACTTGATGTTTTGTTTGTAGTGTGATATCAGAGACTTCTACCTGATGAAGCTTCATACATGTGTTCCGTATAATAGTGCGCTGCTATACTGTTTCTATTTATTTATTTAATGCTGTGTCATGGAAAAGGGGGGCTCTTTTCAGTGGGGGATATCGTTTCAACTAAAAAAGCTTGTTTGCATCATAGCCCTTTTGTTGAAGTTTGGTGAGATTATAAAAATCTGAATAGTCGCCTTTAACTCTTTACCAAACAACAAAATTTTAGACTTGACCAAGTTGAAAGCACTTGCAGAGGACAAATTCAATGTAGGTCAAAAGATCACTTCTATGTTTGAAAGGGTAGAAAACATTGTGGGAAAATGAGAAATGCTGGTTACCAGCGTTTTCCCCTTTTCACACAATGATTTCAAAAGGCTTCTTTCTCAAGACTGTTAAAATACCGGATTGTTTGGTTAACACTTTACCACACAATCCCGACTTTTAACGCCCCTTAAAAAAAGACCTTTTGAAAACATTTTGGGAAAAGGAGAAAATGCTGGAAACCAGCATTTTCTCCTTTTCCCACAATGTTTTCTGTCCTTCCCAAAATAAATTTCATTTTTTGAGTCACATTTAGTTTGTCATCTGCAAATGCTTTGAATTTGGACTAGTCTAAAATTTTGTTGTTTGGTAAAGAGTTAAGGGTTAAGAAATTGGATTGTATGATAAAGAGTTAAATATGTTGTGTTTTAAAAGGTATACAGAGACCCTATTCAACAACAGTTTGGTATCAGAAAGAATGAGGTGGTTGTTACCTTTAACAAGGTGGAGGAGATTCTGCAGATACATCAAATGTTCCAGATAGAATTGGGAGAGAAACTTTCGAAATGGACAACAGATGAAAAAATTGGCAATACTTTCCATTTGGTAAAAATTTGAGATTCTTAATTGTAATTAGTTTTTTGCTTGCTGTTCCTAATGCGTTCAGCACCAAAGATGAAAACACAGGCCTTTTCAGACAGCGTAATATATATTTGAAGATCAGACTGCACAGAATGTGCATTCAATTGTGTATCTGTACTGCCAGTGTATTTAGTCAAGCCTTTGGGATGAAAAACAAAAAAGAGTTTCTGTGGATTGTATTTTCAGCTGTTGAAAGAAGTATAATTTATATGAGCCATGCTCTTGCAAAAGGGAGCTTAATGCATCTCCGTGATCCATGAAGCAATTACATTATTATGGAGCCTTAAAGTCCATTTTGTCTAACAACCAACTGAATTTTGAGGTAGACTGGTCCTTTGACATACAGAAAATTGACAAATTAGCGAAAAGTTTGGCGCACGGTGACCTGGGTTGATACTGTTTGCAGATGCATTAAGCCCCCTTTTCACAGAACATAGCTCATATATTTGGTGCTGTAAGAATGAACTATTTCAGTCATATTATTATAACAGATTACTTATCCATGACCTGGATTTCACTAGCACTAAGCCGAGTCTCTTGTGCCTTTACCAAAAACACACCTATGTGAGGTGGATGTCCAGCAGTGACAGAACAGAGATTTTCTGATAACCCTTTATCAAACAGTCGGCAGTTTTTAGCTGACTCGAGCACAAAGTGCTTAACCCTTTCCCAGATGACAAATTTTGGACTGGTCCAAATTGAAAGAGTTTGCAGACGACAATTTTAAATTTGATGAAATTGGCAGGAAGTTCTCAAAAAGGGTAGAAAACACTGTGGGAAAAGGAGAAATTGCTCGTTACGAGCAATTTCTCCTTTTCCCACAGTGTTTTCAAAAGACTTGTACTGCAGACACGTGAAAACCAGGGCTTGTTTGGGAAAGGGTTAAGGTGAGCTTTTGTAATCATGCTGTGTGCCGTTGTATGTCGTTGGTCATAAGTCGTCCAGGTGTCAACAATTACCTTGTGCGCAGTCTGGAGGACACATTTTGCAGTCCAGTACGCATGAAACGTCGTCAGAATGTTTGTCTTGATGATTTGTCAGACAACTTTGAAATCCAGTCACATCACGTTAAAAAGTAGGTCACTGGGCCAAATCTTACAAAAACCTTGTGTATACGCTAGAGGACACATTTTCAGCCTGATACTTACAAAACTTGGTCAGAATATTAGTTTTGCTGATATCTTGACCAAGTTTAAACTGGTCATGTTGGATCAGAGAATTGGTCACTAACGCTCATGTGTTTATCATCACAACCAGGATGCCTTCAACTTGATCAGTCCTAGATGATTTTACTCCGTGAGTGCTGTAGGGCTAATGGTCCTCTTGTTTAACCTCTACCAAATGACAAAATTTTAGACCCGTCCAAATTGAAAGCAAATGACAAAATAAATGTGACTCAAAAATCAAAATTTGTTTTGGGAATGGTAGAAAACATAGTGGGAAAAGGAGAAAATGCTGGTTACCAGCATTTTCTCCGTTTCCTACAATGTTTTCAAAAGCTTTCTTTCTCAGGGTCGTTAAAAGTCGGGATTGTGTGGTAAAGAGTTAACTAGCCTGAAAAATAAAGCTTTTGTGAACATGGAGGGAAAGGGAAATAGTACTGGTAACCACAATTTCCTCCTTTTCCCACAATTTTTTATACCCTTCCAATCACATTTTTCATTCTTTGAGTCACTTTTTTTTTTGTCTACAAATGCTTTCAATTTGGACAAGTCTTACGTTTTGTCCTTTGTTACAGTTTTATGAGTTGGATTCTGTCACATGTACTTTGTCAGTATTGTGACATCAAAATGCTGAAATACATCTTTTACATTAAAAAACTGATACCAAAACACAAAATGACCTTACAATGTTCACCCATATCCTGCTGAATGAGTTAACTCTTTTCCAAACAACAATATTTTACTTTGGTCCAAATTGAAAGCATTTGCAGACGACAAATTAAATGTGACTCAAATGATTGGATTTGTTTCTAAAAGGTAAGAAAATATTGTGGGAAAAGGAGAAAATGCTGGTTACCAGCATTTTCTCCTTTTCCCACAATATTTTCAAAAGTCCATTTTTCCAGGGTCGTCAGAACTTGGGATTGTGTGGTAAAGGGTTAAATAATATCCTCAAGTCAATAGTAAAAACTCAAATGTTGCTATTTCAAAGTTACTTTTGGGGGCAGAAGAAACTCTTTATGGGACAGTGTGCATCCAAGATCAAACTGCATGTTCTGTACAGTCTGATCTTGATCTGCACTGTCTGCAAAAGATCCTTGAGTCGTGCTTAGTAGCCTAAGGGTAAATTTAATCCTTAACCAAACTATCCCATGTTTGATGACCTGCAGCAAGAAACCTTTTGAAAACAATGTGGGAAAAGGAGAAAATGCTGGTAACCAGCATTTTCTCCTTTTCCCACAATAATTTCTACCATTTCAAAGACAGCAATTATCTTTCGAGCTACATTAAATTTGTTGTCTGCAAATACTTTGAATTTGGATAACTCTAAAATTGTGTTGTGTGGGAAAGAGTTAAAGTAAAATTAGTAGGTTAAGTTTGCATTGAAATTTTATATGCAATCATCATCATTTTCAGTTTACCGGCAACATGGTGTTAGACATCTACAGCGAGTATGTCAACCATTACGAAGCAGCCAGTGAACTTATCAAAGAAAATTCTAACACAAAACCAGCGTTTCGTGACTTTTTGAAGGTGGGTATAATAAGTGTTTACCAAATAATCCCAAGTTTTTAATGACTTAGAGAAAAACATGATGGGAAAGCAGAAAATGCTGAGGAAAATGCCTTTTAAAATATCGTGGGAAAAGGAGAAAATGCTGGTATCCAGCTCTTTCTCCTATTTCCACAATGGTTTTTACCCTTAAACCGACAAATTCCATAACAGTAGTAGTGTTTAATTTGTCATCTACGACTCCTTTCATTTTGGACATGTCAAAATATGCCAAGTGTGGTAACTTAGTCTGTAACACACAGGGCCCATATTCACCAACCATTCTTATGAACACTCTTAGTCTTATTTCCAAGATTTTCTACATTTGAAAGTAACACAACTTCTGATTGGCTAAACCAAATGGCTAAATCTGATTGGCTAAAACAAATGGTTTAGCCAATCAGAGGTTGTGTTACTTTCAAATTTAGAAAATTCTGGAGAACAAGATCAAGAACGTTCTTAAGAATGGTTGGTGAATACGGGCCCAGGACTTGAAAGCAGGGGTTAATTCAATGGAACCCCCAGCTTAGCCAATTTCTCTTTGAGGATTGATGATACACATTCCTGTCTCACAGCTGATCATGATTTCAGCAATAGTCATGTGGGAAAGCAGCTAGTGCCTTGGGAAGATATAACTTAAATAATCTTAAAAACTGTGTTAAACAGGTAAAAAAACAAACAAGCAGGTCAAAATAAAGCATGTACCTTATTGCTATTTGTATTCTATAACTGACATTTCACTCACACATTGATGCTGTTTCATCACAGGAAAAGCAAATGTCCAGTCCAGACAGACTGTCTTTGCCTGGTTTAATGTTGAAGCCTATCCAGAGGTTTCCACAGTTTATTATGATTATAAAGGTAAGTTACATGAGTCTTCTTCTTAAACCCCTCCTAAATAAATATTTTCAGGGATATACTTGAATCAGCTGTCTGTCTGTCCATCCAACTGTCTGCCCATTTTTCTGTGGACATGTTGAGAGTAATATAAGGGCCCCCACCTTAGTTTTGCTATCATTGATAGAAACTTCATACAAGAGCCCACCTGCAGTTTTGCAATCACAGTATGGAAAACTTCATACAATAGCCCACCCTCAGTTTTGCTGAGTCTAGGACAATCCCCCCCCCCCCCCCCCCCCGACAAATGCCCCCCGGACAACTACCCCATGCAAATTCCCCCCTTGGACAATTGCCCCCCAAGACAATAGCCCCCCGGAGACAATTACCCCCTGGACCATTAACACCCCCCCCACTGTGCCCCCCCATTACCCACTGGACAACACCCCCCCCCCCCCCCCCCGGACACCCCCCCCCCCCCCCCCCCCCCCCCCCAGGACAATTGCTGCCCAACAACTCCCCCCTCCAGACAATTCCCACCAGGATGTTCATACCATCATATGCACAACTCGATGAACTCAATTTTCTGTTCACGAGGAACTCCTACTCGACGTACGTACTTCAAATGTGATCACATGAAAAATCTAGTAATCTAATCTAATCTAGTTTCAGTTGAACTCGGCCTGACGCTGAAAGCCGACAATGACCTCGTCCCAAAGCAAAAGCAGAAGAAATTGGGAGGGGGGGGGTTGTTGTTGTTGTCCGGGGGGCAATGGCCCGGGGAGCAATTGTCCCGGGGGAGGGGGGGGGGGGCAGTTGTGTGTGTGTGTGGGGGGGGGTATTTGGGGGTGTCCGGGGGGGGGGGGGGGGGGGGGGGGGGGTGTCCAGGGGGCAGTTGTCTAGGGGGGAATTGTCCTGATACGGGTTTTGCTATCACTATATGGAAACTTCATACAAGAGCCCACCCTAAGTTTTGCTATCATTGTATGAAGACTGTATACAAGAGCCCACCCTCAGTTTTGCAATCACAGTATGGAAAACTTCATACAAGAGCCCACCCTCAGTTTTGCTATCACTATATGGAAACTTCATACATGAGCCCACCCTCAATTTTGCTATCATTTTATGGAAACTGCATACAAGAGCCCACCCTCAGTTTTGCTATCATTGTATGGAAACTGTATACATGAGCCCATCCACAGTTTTGCTATCATTGTATGGAAATTTCTTACAAGAGCCCACCCTCAGTTTTGCTATCACTGTATGGAAACTGCATATAAGAGCCCAACCTCAGTTTTGCCATCTCTATGGAAACTGCATACAAGAGCCCACCCTTAGTTTTGCTGTCATTGTATGGAAACTGCATACATGAGCCCACCCACAGTTTTGTTATCACTATGTGGAAACTGCATATAAGAGCCCACCCGCAGTTTTGCTATCATTGTATGAAAACTGCATACAAGAGTCTACCCTCAGTTTTGCTATCCCTCTATGGAAACTGCATACAAGAGCCCAACCTCGGTTTTACTATCACTGTATGGAAACTGCATACAAGGGACCACCCTCGGTTTTGCTATCCCTGTATGGAAACTACATACAAGAGCCCACACTTGGTTTTGGTATCATTGTATGGAAACTTCTTACAAATTCCCACCCTCAGTTTTGCTATCACTGTATGGAAACTTCATACAAGAGCCCACCCACAGCTTTGCTATCACTATATGGAAACTGCATACAAGACCCAACCTCAGTTTTGTTATCACTGTATGGAAACTGCGTACAAGAGCCCGACCCTCAGTTTTACTATCACTGTATGGAAACTGCATACAAGAGCCCACCCTCAGTTTTGCTATCATTGTATGAAAACTGCATACAAGAGCCCAACCCTCAGTTTTGCGATCACTGTATGGAAACTGCATACAGAAACCTTCCCATAGTTTTGATATCACCATATGGAAACTGCATACAAGAGCCCAACCTCAGTTTTGCTATCACTGTATGGAAACTGCATACAGGAGCCTACACTCGGTTTTGTTATTATTTTATGGAAACTGCATTCAAGAGTCCATCCTCAATTTTAGTATCGTTGTATTGAGACTTCATACAAGAGCTAACACTTAGTTTTGCTATCATTGTATGGAAACTTCATGCAAGAGCTCAGCCTCAGTTTTGTTGTATGGAACTTCATACAGGAGCTTTCTTGTAGGTTTGCTATCATTGTATGGAGATTTTATACAAGAGACCAACCTCAGTTTTGCTATTATTGTATGAAAACTTTATGCAACCCTTCTCCAGAAACTAATGATATGCATGGCACAATTTTTGGATCCTTGCTTTGAAGCCATTACTAGAGGACAAAATTTTTTACTTGACCATTTTCAAAGTATTTACAGATGAAAAATCAAATGTGGCTAAAATTATGGGATTTATTTTTGATATTGCAGAAAATATTGTGGGAAAAGGAAGAAAATGTTGGTTACCAGCATTTTCTCCTTTTCCGACAATGTTTTTATAAAAACCTTCTCCCACATGGTCATTAAATCTTTATCACACAATCTTGAGCTTTAACAACCCAAAGTTAGAAATCTTTTGAAAACTTTGTGGGAAAATGAGAAAATGCTGGAAAGCAGCATTTTGTCCTTTTCCCACAATGTTTTCTACCCTATCAAAGATAAACTCTATCATTTGAGCCTTTAATTTATTGTCTGCAAGTCCTTTCAATTTGGACAAGTCTAAAATTTTGTCATGTAGTAAAGTGTTGTAACTCCAGACTATGTGATAAAGAGTTTAAAGTTGAGGAATTACCTCATGTTGCACTTGACCATGTTTCTGTGAAATGCACACAGGGTTTGGCTGTCTGTCTTCCCAAATTGTTTTTGAAAGACTTATTCTACAGGTTGGTAGAAACACAGGTTTATATAGAAAAAGATTTAATTCAGAATTAGCCATATTTGGAAAGTCCAAAAGTATGCATACAGGAAACTGCTTAACCCTTTACCACACAATCCCATGTTTTAACAGCCCTGGAAAAGAAAGCTTTTGAAAACATTGTGGGAAAAGGAGAAAATGCTGATAACCAGCATTTACTCCATTTCCCACAATGTTTTCTACCCTTCTCATAACAAATTTCAATTTTTGAGTCACATTTAACTTGTCGTCTGCAAATGTTTTCACTTTGGGGTAAAAGAAAATTTTTGTCTTGTGGTAAAGAGTTAAATGGTTTATTTAACAGGACCTGCTCAAATATACACCGAGAGAGCACCATGACAGAGTATCACTACAAGAAGCACTTACAGGGATGGAAAATGTTGCTCACCAGCTAAACGAGCGCAAGCGTCAGAGTGAACAGTATTATCACGGACATCAGATCTTGTCAAAGTTCACACCTCGTCTAAATAGTGAGAAAAAATTGTTTTTAATTCGACAAGATGATGTGCAGCAGCTGAGTCAGGTACATGTGTACTTTGCTTTTTTAACCTCCTTCATTATTAGAGAGTAGTTGCCAAGCCCTCATAACTCATGCAGTAGCGTACAGGACTTGAGAACAGAGGTTTGCTGGTTCAGTCCCTGGCTCAGCCAATCTCTTTCTGAGAGTTGATAATAGTCATCACAGCAAAATTCATTCTTCTCCCACGGCTGACAATTGTTTAGGCATTGGTTATGTGGGAAAGCAGCTAGTGGCTTGGAAAGAATATTTTGTGTAGTACTGGTAAAAGAAACTCCAGGAAAGCATGGATAGGTGCACTGGCCACTGCAATATAACTGAAATAATGTTGAAAACAGGGTTAAACACCATACAATCAATCAGTAGAGAGTAGTTAACTCTTTACCAAGTGACAAAATTTTAGACTTGTTCAAATTTCGAAGCAAACACAGAGGACATATTAACCCTTTACCAAACGACAAATTTTAGACTGGTCCAAATTGAAAGCATTTGCAGATGACAAAATAAATGTCACTGAAAAATGGAAGTTTGTTTCTGGAAGGGCAGAAAACATTGTGGGAAAATGAGAAAATGCTGGTTACCAGCATTTTCTCCTTTTCTCACAATGTTTTCAAAAGGCTTCTCTCTCAGGGTCGTTAAAAGTCGGGATTGTGTGGTAAAGAGTTAAATATGGCTCAAATGATGAGATTTGTCTCTGAAAGTGTAGAAAACATGGTGTGAAAAGAAGAAAATGCTTGTTACCAGTATTTTCTCCTCACAATATTAAAAAGCCATGTTCTTCAGGGTCGTTAAATCTTGTGATTATTTGTTGCAGAGTTTATTGATTTGGCTGCAGAATTGTTTTTTACTGGAAATAACCACTTCAAGAGAAAATTTTAATCTTTACGTCATTGCTCATGGTTGCACCCTTGTGTGTACATTTGAGCCATGCTCTGTGACAAGGGGGCTTAATGCATCTGCGAAAAGCATCAACCCAGGTCAGCCTGCGCAGTCTGTGCAGGCTGACCTTGGCCAAAACTTTTCGCTATTGGTCAGTTTTCTGTATGTGAAAGGACCAGTCTACCTTACGATACAATCGGTTGTTAGACATGATGGATTTTGTGGATCCCCAATGGCTTAGTATGATACATCATGGAGATGCATTTAGCCCCTTTTTGCCAGAGCATGGCCCAATTTATAGTAACTCATAGTTGATGTTGATGTTTGCTTGTTTACGCTCCTATAGATAGTCTAAACAGACACTTAATTTGAAGAGTTCTACTTATGGAAATAAGTTTTACATGAGATAGTGGCAAATTGTATTAATTCTTTACCACACAATCCCGAGTTGACCTCAAGGAGGAATCCTTTTGTAAACATCATGGGAAAAGGAGAAAATGCTGGTAACCAGCATTTTCTCCTATTCCCATGATGTTTTTTTACACTTTCAAGAGCAAAGCCCATCTTATGTGCAATATATATGTCGGCTGCAGATGCTTTCAATTTGGCCAAGTGTTAGATTTTGTCACTTGGTAAACAGTTAAGGAAAGTTACTTGAATGGCAAATTAATCACAGAATTTGATGAGATCACATAAAGAGATTTTTAGAAATTACCAATTATACTTTTTCAGGATTCCACAGGCCAGCAAAATGTAAAACACAGACGGTTGTTTTTGATGAATGATAGACTGATGTCTGTCCATGTGTCACAAAAGTAAGTAATAGTAATCTTGGGACAATGCTTTTTTAGTTAAGTTTTTGTTATTGTCATCAAGCCAATTTTTTCTCATAATGCAAGCATCATTCTGTACAAACTGTATGTTCTGTGCAGTCCGATCTTGAACTACACTGTCCACTTAGGCAGCTAAATAGTAAAATGCTTTTTAACTCTTTACCAAACGACAAAAATTTGGAGTCCACCAAATTGAAAGCATTTGCAGACGACAATTATAATGTGGCTAGAATTATAAATATGGCAGTGAAGGAATAGAAAACATTGTGGGAAAAGGAGAAAATGCTGGTTACCAGCATTTTCTCCTTTTCCAAAAATGTTTTCAAAAGGTTTCTTTCTTAGGGTCTTTAAAATTCGGGGTTGTGTGGTAAAGAGTTAAAGCTAAAGAGCTAATTCATAAGTCTCATTTGAATTATTTCAGAGAGTTGAATGGTGGAGTGGAGAGATTCACCTACAAATGGCATCAGAATCTAAGTGAACTCGAACTTACAACCTCAGCTATAACGCCTAACATGCAGACAACAGTGCACAAGGATAACTCAACAATACTGTCTCCAAAGTTAGGTGAGTAAGTTTCATCGAAATTCTGAATATTATCTTTGTAAATACAGTTTACAGTAATACTGTCTCCAAAGTTAGGTAGGTAAGTTTCATTGAAATTCTGAGTTTTTATCTTTGTTCATGCAATTTACAGTAATACTGTCTCCAAAGTTAGGTGATTCAGTTTCATTGAAATTCTGAATTTTTATCTTTGTTCATGCAATTTACAGTAACGCTAAAAGGCATGTTATGTCGGGTAATTTTATTGTAAAAAAATTATTTTTAATGGTAAAATTTAATATTATTAATTCTTCACATCATCACAGACTTAACAAGGGCTTATAAATCAGTACCTCCCAAAATGAATTTCCTGGGGATGATTTTGAAAAATATCCCTGTGTATGACGGTCCCAGTCAGGTTTACAAATAAACGGATATATTTAAGCCCTGCTCTGTAAAAAAGGGGGTTTAATGCATCTGCAAAAAGCATCGACCCAGGTTAGCCTGCTGATCAGCTTTGAAACTTTCTGCATTTGATAAATTTGCACCATGTCCAAGGACCATTGTACCTCAGGATTCAGTCTGTTGTAAGACAAAATGGATTTTATTGATCCATATGATGACTGGCTTGGTATAATGCATCACAGAGATCCACTAAGCCTCCTTTTGCCAGAGCATGGTGCATTTAAGTCTTCACCACATTACAAAATTTTGGACTCGACCAAATTGAGAGCATTTGCACACGACAAATCAAACGTAGTTCAAATGATGATTTCTGTTTTTGATAGGGTAGAAAACATTGTGGGAAAAGGAGAAAATGCTGGTTACCAGCATTTTCTCATTTTCCCATAAGGTTTTTATAGCCTTCTTCTTCAAGGTCATTAGAACTCTGGATTGTGTAGTAAAGGGTTAAATCAGCAGATATTCAGTAATGGAAAAAAATCACTGTATACTTGCAGACCATACGAA
Source organism: Tridacna gigas (assembly GCA_945859785.2). NCBI lineage: Eukaryota > Metazoa > Mollusca > Bivalvia > Cardiida > Cardiidae > Tridacna > Tridacna gigas. The sequence goes on from OX244041.2 coordinate 16,941,533, forward strand.
TGAGGACCCATACAGTCTAGCTACTGATATAACAGACATGGTACATGATATCAGCATACTGGCGCAGGTACAATTGATGGTGTCAGCCCTGAAGCTTTCATACCCTGTAAGTTGTTTAACCCTTTTCCACACAATGCTGCCTTTTAACGACCCCGGGAAAGAAGCCTTTTGAAAACATTGTGGGAAAACGAGAAAATGCTTGTAACCAGCATTTTCTCCTTTTCCCGCAATGTTTTTTACCCTATGCAGAGAAAATTGCACCATGTTATCCATACTGAAATTGTCATCTGCAAATGCTTTCAATTTGGACAATTTGGACAAAAATTTTGTCATCTGGGAAAGGGTTAAATTGTAGCATTTTCTAGTTAAATCAATCCTGTCTTAACCTGTTACCAAACAAACCATAGTTTTAGCGACCTTTTGGGAAAAAGCTGTTGAAAGCATTTTCTCCTTTTTCCACCATGTTTTCTGACCTTTGAACAATAAATTTCGTTATTGAGTAACGTTTCAGTTGTTGTTGGTAAATGCTTTCATTTCAGGCATGTTTAAATTTTTTTCTTCTGGTTGAAAGTTAAGCAGCCACCCAAGAGGAGGCCAATAGTAGTACCTGAAGGCAAATGGCTGCTTAACACAGGGACAAATACATTGAAAACTCAGATTAGAGAGCTTCAAATATTGGTTTTCTTGTACAGATTACCACTAAATTCAAGCAGGCAGTAATGTGAGTTTGATACCAAAAGTGGTACACATTTTGCCCTAACTTCTCCTTTTTACCTGAATTCCAAGACTAGCGATCTAAATGGTTAACTCTTTACCAGACTGCGCAGATTGTGCAGGCTGACCTGGGTCAATACTTTTCGCAGATGCATTAAGCCCCCCCATTTCACAGAGCATGGCTCATTTGTTTGTATTTTCAGAAACTGAATGAAGATCTTCTCCATGAGATAATGACAGGTCTACAGAGGGACATACAAGGGGTGGACTACCAACTTCAGCTCTTGAACTCTAGTTCTATCATTCTCCATGATAAAGTCAGGTAAGCACATTAAATTTCTACCTATCCCTTCATCAGACAATACAATTTGAGCCATGCTCTGTGATAAGTGGGCTTAATGCATCTGCAAAAAGTATCGACCCATGTCAGCCTGCACAGTCTGTGCCAAAGACCACTGTACCTCATGATTCAGTCGATTGTTATTACAAAACAGTTTTTATGAATCCATAATTTTATTATGACTTACATGCTATCATGTATCACCGAGATGAATTAAGCACCCTGTTCACAGAGCATGGCTCAATTTATATTTTTCCATATTGATAGCATTTGCATTATGAAAAAATAAAACATAACTCATCATGATGGAATTCGTTTGTGAAAAATTAGAAAGCATTTTGGTTACCAGTATTTTCTCCTTTTCTCACAGTTTTTTCAAAAGCCTTTGTAGGGTCATTAAAACTGGGGATTGTTTGGTAAAGGGTTAATGGTTTGAGAGTCAATGATTAGCATGGTTTCAACATTTTGTTTTTATGACAGTGTGATTCAAAATCAGACTAACAGAATGAATCATCAAATGTAAGATACTACACTGTCTGTTGTTCAGATCAAGAGAGCCTCAACTTACCCATCATCATCATCACAAAATGTGTAGTTCAATCTTTGATCTGCATTGTCAGATATTTTTAATAGTATTTTCTGGCCATATTGGTGGAAATGTTATTAAAAATAACTCCTTTACCTACAGTGTTTCTATATCACTCATTTAGATTCATTACTTTTGTGGCAGATTACGATTCAGTGGTAGGTAGAAAATCATCCTACAATTGAATGGTAAAATATTCCCTCACAAAAAAAAAATTAGTTAAAGTAATGTGAAGATTCAATTTACTCCTCTTCCATTCAACCCCTTGTTTACTTTACTCAGAAGAATGAAGCTTTTAAAAGAATTGTGGAAAATATAGAAAGTGTTAGTTTTCTATCATTTTCAGAGTCAAATCCCATCAAATGAGCTATGATGGACTTTTTACTTCAACCGGCTACCACACAATCTGGAGTTTTAACGACCATAAAAGAGAAGGCTTTTGAAAACATTTTAAGCAAAGGAGAAAATGCTGATAACCAGCATTTTCTCCTTTTCCCATGTGTTTTCTACCCTTTCAAAGATAGAAATAACCATTTGAGTTACATTTAATTTGTCGTGTGCAAATGCTTTGAATTTGGTCCAGTCCTAAGTTTTGTCGTTTGGTAAAGAGTTAATATGCTTTTGGATTGTCTAGAACTGTTGTTTAGTAAAGGAATAAAAAAAGTTACAAATTAATCTCATAAATAAAATTATTCTTTATATTTTAGTTCTAGTAAGTATTATGTAATGTACATGTATTTCATTTCAGAAAGAGGAAATACGTCTTTAGTGCAGCCAATGCTAATGTCAAACAAGAATGGTGTATTGACTTTCTGCTGGCTAAATATGCATTAGGTAAGTCACTTTGCTATTCAATTTCTTCACTATGTGGAGGGAATTCTATTATATTGGAGAAGATTATAGACAATAAATTAACAGGCTATTTTTATGCCTACCAACATTTGTTGCACATTATACAAAGGACAAATATCTAACCTTTTACCACACAATCCTGGTAACCAGCATTTTCTCCTTTTCCCACAAAGTTTTCTACCCTAGCAAAGACAGAAATCATCATTGGAACTACATCGAACTTGTCGTCTGCAAATGCTTTCAACTTGGTTGAGTCCAAAAGTGTGTCATTTGGTAAAGAGTTAAAGGAAAGGAAGGCATGGTGTACTATGAAGATTCAATGAATTTTATTAGAATGCATACAGCAAGGCATAGGTAAGGCCAATTTTAACCAAGGCCCCTTTTCTAAACAACAAAATTTTAGACTCGTCCAAATTGAAAGCATCTGCAGACGACAAATCACATTTGGCTCAAAAATTGAAATATGTTTTGGGAAGGGTAGAAAACATTTTGGGAAAAGGAGAAAATGCTAGTTTCCAGCATTTTCTCCTTTTCTAACAATGTTTTCAAAAGGCTTCAGCATTATTAAAATCAGGATTATGTGTTAATGGGTTAAACTGCTAAATAAATGAGAGAGATTTTCATTTTTACCTGGAAGAAAAGACCAAAAATGTTGCAAATTACACCTATTTTGTCATCTATTTTGGCCTCAGCATGTAACAAAATATCACCCAGTTTAGATCTGTATAGTCTAAAGTTGCTCTAAACTTTCTGCAAAAGTCCTGTAAATTTGCATTGAGCATTGTTATGTAGAATGGAATACTCTTTGTTTTGACTTGCGCTTTTCATGTCAATGCTCTAAATTTTACAGTAGAAGCTCTAAATATAAGATTAAAACTATTGAAAAATTTTACATATGCACCATGTGCTGGCAAATGGGGGCTTAATGCATGTCCTCAGTGCATTATACCTAGCAAGCTATCAGATAGTTATGGATCCATAATAGCCCAGTTTTTTTTTGTTTTTTTTTTTTAACAAACCAACTTAATCATGAGGTAGTTCGGTCCTTGAACATACAGAAAAATTGGCCTATAGCAAAAAGGTTCGGCCCAGGTCAGCCTGCGCGTACTGAAGAAGAAAATGTGGGTAAACAGTATTTTCTCATGCATAGCAAAGCAGGCTGACCTGGGTCAATACTTTTCGCAAATGCATTAAGCCCCCTTTTTCACAGAGCATTGCCCATATATATATATATTTTTTTTTTTTTTCTATTACAGACATTGTGAACATTCCAAGCTGGCATAAACAGGAGTTTGTAGGAACACATGATAAAAGTCAGCCTGCATTATTGATGAAACATCTGTCTGTAGATATGCAGAGGACCTTCACGAGGGTAAATTGAAAATAAAGAAGAGCACTGCATGAGACTGCCAATGCTTAGCTGCAGTTGCTTGTCGAAATAGATTGATTTTCAGTGAAAATTCTAAGTAGAAAAAGGGGTGTAACTGTCAAAAATATTTTGATGGTTATCTACCGTACTGGAATGATTCCCCTTTGATAGTTAACAACTTGTTTATCTTCAGTGACAGAGATATTATAAAAAGTAAAAGGTTTTGCACACTGACAATGCAGATGACGACAGGGACATGACAATGCCTCAAAGCTTTCTTATTAACAGCCAGGCTAACAGAAATGTTAAGATTGGAAATCCCAACCAGATTTCCATGCTGAGCTGGTTTTCCGGGGGCAAAGATATTATTCATACAATTTTCTGTCTGTTTTTTTTTTTTTTCCCCAATTTTAGTTTCTTTTTTTATTTTATTTATTTGTAAACAGGGTAAATCAAAAAAAAAAAAAAAAAACTCAAGCAGAGAAAGATAAGTTTTTACTTTGCCATTAATTTACAATTTATGATATGTATATGCTATGTATATTCATGTACCCAATTGATACATTAACTGCTGTAAACAACTTTGGTGATCTAGAAGCAGGCCTATTTTGAGAAGACATTGTGGCAGTAGGAGAATGTGTTGTTGGCAATGAAGAAAGATGTTTCTCTTTTTTTTGCACTAAGTTTTGACATGTATTTATGTATTAACTCTTTACCAAACAACAAAATTTTAGACTGGTCCAAATTGAAAGAATTTGCAGACAACAAATTAAAGGCAGCCCAAAGGACAAAATTGATAGAGTAGAAAATATTGTGGGAAAAGGAGAAATGTTGGTTATCATCATTTTCTCCTTTTCTCACAATGTTTTCAAAAGCCTTCTTCCTCAGGGTTGTTAAAAAGTTGGAATTGTTTGGTAAAGGGTTCAAGCCTAAGCCAAGCCTGGTAGCCCAATCAGTCAGTAAGCTGTTTGATTGAGAATTTCTAATTGTTACTGGGACTAGGTTCATTTCTCTCTCAGTGGTGTATGCATGATGTTTGTGTGAGAAAAGTTCATGTCAGCAAACTTATGGTAAAATGGATAGGTGCACTGGATGCAGAAATATGACTGAAATGATATTGAAAACAGCTTTAACCAATTAAATAAACACAATGAAATCTTAATTTTTGAAGGTTATCCATATTTTACAATGAAGGTTTTTTATTAAGATTTCTTTGCTACAAATATGTGTCAAGAGTTAACCCTTTACTAGACAAAATTTTAGCCTTGTCCAAATGGAAAACATTTGAGACGACAATTTCATTGTGGCTCAAATAGTGCAATTTTTCTTTAATAACGTAGAAAACATGGTGGGAAAAGGAGAAAATGCTTATTACCGGCATTTTCTCCTTTTCCCACAAGGTTTCCAGGGTCGTTAAAAGATGGGATTGTCAGTAAAGGGTTAAAAGACTTGAGAAAAATCAGAACTTCCTTTCTGTATGGAAGCAATCACAAGACCTCACAGCAGCCAAACAACCCTCTATATTCTCTTATCTTTAGATCAAATGTGCTGTCCCAGTGTATTTCCCAACAAGGAACGAAGGTTCAGTGGAACACCTGTGGGTTTGCTGCTCAACCGAATCTCTCAGTCAGGTGTCCATTGTTTCCTTGCACACGGCGAGGCCGGCTCTAGTGGAATCTTTCCAGGCGACGCAGTCAGAGATCGTGTGTGCTGAAACAGTACCAGGAAATGGTTACATCACCACTTCAGAGAGTCCATTTGCTGAGGACACTGTCTGGATGAGCACTACAGATTCAGAGTGAGCGATGTCATTTATTGACTCTTTCCTCATATACATAAATCATGTTATATTAACTCTTTACCACACAAACCTGACTTTTAATGAACCGGAGGAAAAAGCTTTTAAAAACACTTGAATGGAACTTAATCTTTTAATGATCTGACTCTTTACCACACAATCCCTTGTTTTAACTGTCCTGAGGAAGAAGCCTTCTGAAAACATTGTCGGAAAAAGAGGAAACATATATTTTCTGAGTTAAATTCCTTACCACACAATCCCCACTTTAAAAGACATTGAGAAAGAAAGCTTTGATAACATTGTGGGAAAAGGAGAAAATGCTGGTAACCAGTATTTCTCCTTATCCTGCAATGGTTTCGACTCTATCAAAGATAAATTACATCATTTGAACCACATTAATTTTTTACAAATTATCTACCACAAGTGCTTTCATTCTGGATTAAGTCTAAATTTTTTGTTATGTGCTAAAGTGTTAAATGATTTTTTTCCCTTTTGCATCATTAAATTTTGTTTACAGGATTCTTGTATTTGTGTTGAGTGATAGAGACAGTAGCCAACACCGTAAGCCAGTCCATGTGTTCAAACAGTCTAGTATTGTACTGCGTATGTTGTATCTCGATGACAGAGTATTTTGCGGGAACAGAAATGGCAACGTGATTGTATACAGTAGAAACAATGGTGAGTACAATCACATGAGCCATGCTCTGGCATAAGGGGGCTTAATACATCTCCGTAATGCATTATACCAATCAAGCCATCACATAATTATGGATCCATAAAAGCTGCTTTTTTTAACAGCAGACTTAATCAAGAAGTAGACTGGTCCTTAAACATTCAGAAAATTGACCAGTAGCGAAAAGTTTCGGCGAAGGTCAGCCTGCACGGACTTCACAGGCTGACCTGGGTCAATCCTTTTCACAGATGCATTAAGCCCCCTTTTCACAGAGCATGGGTCAAATTTAAAGAGACAATTTCAATTTTGACAAAAGTAGAGAATAAACTTGGTCTTGATTTTGAATATGAATTACATTAGGCTTTACTACATTCCTGTATGAAAGGGTTACAGGTAAAAGGTGAGATAAAGGGAGGGTTGGCTAGTGTTTCTATGTTTAGGTTTTACAAAGTTTCCTATACAAGTGTGGCTTTGCAATACGGCTGGTAATTAGCATTTTTTCCTTTTCCCACAATGTTTTCAAAGGCTTCATATTCAGGATCATTAAAGCTCGGGATTGTGTGGAAAAGGGTTTGTATGTGAAAACATTGTGGCTGAAAAAGAAATTGCTAGTATTGAATAATTTCTTCTTTTTCCCTGATGTTTTCTAAGTCTGTACCATGCAACAAAATTTAGGATTATCCAAACTGAAAGGATCTACAGACAGCCAATTAAGCCTTTACCGCACAATGATGCCTTTTAATGCTCCTGAGAAAGAAGCCTTTTGAAAACATTGTGGGAAAAGGAGAAAATGCTGGTAACCAGCATTTTCTCCTTTTCCCACTATGTTTTCTACCCTATCAAAGAAAAATTGCACCATTTGAGCCACACTGAAATTGTCATTTGCAAATGCTTTTAGTTTGGACAAGGCTAAAATTTTGTTATCTGGTAAAGAGTTAAATGTGACTCTAATGATTGGATTTGTCTTTGAAAGGGTAGAAGACAGTGTGGAAAAAGAAGAAAATGCTGTAAACACCATTTGCTTCATTTTAAATGGCTTTTTCTTCAGGGTTTTCAAGGTGTTTGGTAAAAGGTTATAAAAGTTGAAAAGGGTCTACTGACCAAACACATACCTACTGGAATTAATAAGTTAACTCTTTACTAAATGTCAAAATTTTAGACTGGCCCAAATTGAGAGCCTTTTCAGATGACAAGTTACATGTGAATAAAAAAGTAAAATTTACTTTTGAAAGGGTAGAAAACATGGTGAAAAAAGAAGAAAATGCTGGATACCAGTTTCTCTTGTTCCCACAATGTTTTCAAAGGCCTTTTTCCTCAAGGTTGTTAAAACTGGATTGTTTGGTAAAGGCTTAGCAGTTAACCCTATACTGCACAATGCCACCTTTTGACGCCCCTGGGAAAGAAGCCTTTTGAAAACAATGTGGGAAAAGGAGAAAATGCTGGTAACCAGCATTTTCTCCTTTTCCCACAATGTTTTCTACCCTATCAAAGAAAAATTGCACCATTTGAGCCACATTGAAATTGTTGTCTGCAAATGCTTTCAATTTGGACAAGGCTAAAATTTTGTCGTCTGGTAAAGGGTTAACACATGACTTTATTATTTGAGATCTCCGTGATGCATCATACCATGCAAGACATCACAGAATTAGGGATCAGTAAAATTCATTGTGTCTAACAACCAACTGTATCATAAGGTAGACTGGTAAACCTGTGCGGGTAGCTCAGTGGTTAGCGTATCTGACTCATGAGCTGGTGGCTACGAGTTCAATACCTGGTTGAGGTAAACTTTCTGTCTGGTGATTTTTTGCCTCCCACCTCTGATACATGTGAGAAAAGTAGTCAGTGGCTTTGGAAAGAAAGTTTTGATAGTACTGGTTTGAGAAAGCACATTGGTGCATCACTGACCGCCATGATATGACCTGAGCTGTTAAAATGGCTTTAAACTCCAACACAAACAAAAGTAGACTGGTCCTTTGAAATACAGAAAATTGACTACTAACTAAAAAATTCAAGCCAGGTCAGCCTGTGTGGACTGCGCAGATGCATTAAGCCCTGTATTCACAGAGCATGGCTCATTTGTATATACAAACCAAAATGGATCGACTTTCTGACATATTTTACAGATGTTGAGTGGGCATTGATCCTCCTTCTAATGCTGGATAACCAGCCTATAAGGTCAATTATCAGCGTACATGATACATTGTGGGTGGCTTGCGGTTCGACTATTCATATTGTTGATGCAGAGAATTACAGTACACTGGTTTGTTATTTTGTTCTTTCTTCATTTAACCCTTTGCTACACAAGTTTTAACGAACTTGTAGAAAGAGGCCTTTTGGAAAACATTGTGGGAAAAGGAGAAAATGCTGGTAACCAGCATTTTCTCCTTTTCCCACAATGTTTCCTGTCCTTCAATAGACAAATCTCACCATATGAGCCATATCTAATTTGTTGTCTGCATATGGTTTCAATTTGGACAAGTTTAAAATTTTGTCATTCTCTCTCTCTCTGTCTCTCTCTCTCTGTCTCTCTCTCCCTCTCACTCGCACACACACTCAGAGACACAGACACACACAACAAGAGATTGTTCAGTAAAGGACAAGATTGTTCCACTTAATTAAACTGGTCCAAATTCAAACCTTTTTTCAGATTACAAAATGTGACTGAAAATTTGGAATTTGTTTGGGAAAGGGTAGAAAACATTGTGGGAAAAGAAGAAAATGCTGGTGACCAGCATTTTCTCCTTTTCTCACAATGTTTTCAAAAGGCTTTCACATGATCGATTAAAGTCTGGATTGTGTTGTAAAAGGTTGAACTTTAGCAGTTACATATTCTTAATGGCCTTCATGTCAAAATTCTGTTCCTGAATTTTCACTGATTATGCTTATCAGTCTCGCTTTGTGTCTTTGATGTATAACACTGTTTCAATCTAGACAGCAGTTCAACTTAGTCTATGTGGGAAAGCAGCCAGTGATGATGAAAGAAAGTTGCAGTGCTGGTACAGAAACTCTCGGAACATAGAAATTGATGCTCTGGTTGCCATAACAAAAGTGAAATAACACTGTTTTAAGCTAGACACTGTTTCAGTTCTGTCTATGTGGTAAAGCAGCCAGTGATCTAGACAGAAAGTTGCACTACTGGTACAGAAACTGGTAGAACATAGGAATTGATGCTTTGATTGTAGTAACAAAATTATGAAACTGTTGAGAAGAATGTTAATTCTTAGAGTGCTGAATTAATGATTCGGACCTTTCTAATTAAGAAAAATAGCCCGAGATATTGCTATTTAAAAGTTGTTTCTCTGAGAATATGTGACAGATTAGCAGACAGTGACGATCTAAGATCAGACTATATGTTTTTTGTTGTCTGATCTTGATCTACAATGCCTGCAAAAACAACTTAAGTCAGTTCCAGGGCTTTACGGGTTAAATGCCAAAATTAGCAATGATAGAGTACTGATTGCAGTGACTTTCATCAATCTTTGGAAAAACTTGATGTTGAGCAAAGATTTGAATTGAGTGTTACCATTGATTGTTGATTATTTAATGCTATTTTCAACATCATTTCAGTTATATTGCGGTGGGTAGTGCACCTGTCCATGCTTTCCTGGAGTTTCTTTTACCAGTACTATGCACAATATTCTTTCCAAGCCACTGGCTGCTTTCCCACATAACCATTGTCGAAACAAAGGCCAGCGGTGAGAGAGGAATGAATCCTGTTGCAATGACTATCATCAATCCTCGGAAAGAAATTGGCTGAGCCAGGGATTGAACCACCGATCCCTGTTTTCAAGTCCTGTACACTACTGACTGAGCTACCGGGGCTCGGCGAGTTGTTACCAATTGAACTGTCATGGCTGTATTTTGAGTTTTGAACTGTTAGGTCCTGTATGGCTCAGTATAATGTTAAGGTGCTGGATTGGTAATCTTTCTGTCATAGGTTCAGTCCTCAGTTTAGTCATTGAATTTTTTGCGGGAGTGTCCTTTGGTAAGGCACTTCAGAGCCCTGGTTCTGGTGAAACTCCAGACACACATGAATAAGTGAGCTGTCAGTATGATATGACTGAAATACTATTGAAAGTGGCATAAAGTACCATTCAATCGTTTGAATTGGTGAGAACATGTAGCAAGTTCCTTAGAACTGTAAACTGAAAGAAATAAGAACTGTCCAGTAATTTAAAGAGGTTTGTGGGATACCTTCTTAACCCTTTCCCAAACAAGCCCTGGTTTTCACGTGCCTGCAGTACAAGTATTTTGAAAACACTGTGGGAAAAGGAGAAATTGCTCGTAACGAGCAATTTCTCCTTTTCCACAGTGTTTTTTACCCTTTTGGAGAACTTTCTGTCATTTTCATCAAATTTAAAATTGTCATCTGCAAACTCTTTCAATTTGGACCAGTCTAAAATTTATCGTTTGGTAAAGGGTTAAACTTGTAGCAAGTTCTCTGATGTTGTTCCGCTTTTATATATTAGTCTTGAGCCATGCTTTGTAAAAGGGGGGCATAATGCATCTTCGTGCCGCATGATACCAAGCAAGTCATCACATGATCATAGATCCATAAAGTCCATTTTGTCTCACAACCAAGTGAATCGTGAGGTAGAATGGTCCTTGGACATACAGAAAATTTAATAGCGAAAAGTTTTTGCACACCTGGGTCGATACTTTTTGGCGATGCCTTAGGCCCCCTTTTCACAGAGCATGGCTTGCTTCTATTTTTGGTATAGGTGATGTAACTGGTATACTGCTGAAAGCAATATTAATCATCAGCATTTGTTTAATGCAGGATACAGTCGGTCATCAGCAACCAGAGGATGTCACTTTTAACTGTCTGGTAAAAGCAGGTGTTGGTGTTTGGGCCTCTTTTCTCGGCAGATCCAACATCTCTCTGTACCATATGGAAACTAAACACCATTTACAGGACTTCAATATTGGCAATGCTGTCAGTGATTTTATATCAGGTGAGCTTTCTGTCTCAGACAGTTAGATATGCTAGCCCCATGGTATTTGAAATTTGAGCTTTTTTTTAGAATGAATTATGAACTGGCCCTGGTATTAAGAATCCAAGATGATGTCACCAGCTTAGAGTTGTATGCACATGGCAATCATGTATGACCTGGCAATATGAAATTTCAAATACTGAATTCAAATAGTACAAGATTAAACTCTTAGTACAAGATAAGCTCTTATCATGCTATGGTTTTGGTAAGGTATTTTTCAGTACAGTTTACATGAAGATCAGACAGAACAGAATGTGCAGTCTGACCTTTGATGAGCGCTGACCCCATGTGATGAGATAGTCTAGCCTAACCAGCTGTATACTCTTTACCAAATGACAAAATTTTGGACTGGACTTAATTGAAAGCATTTACATGGTTGATAACAACACAGAATGCTGTGATAGTTATTTTAAGAGAATATACTTGTGGAAATAATCGTTTACTGCATCAATAAACTTTTTTATTCTACTTTCTAGGTAATTGTGTATGTACACATTTGAAGCCTTTATGTAACAGTCCGAGTTTTAATGACCTCAAAAGAGAAGGGTTTTAAAACTTTGTGGGAAAAGGAGAAAAAGCTTGCTTGTAACCAACATTTTCTCCTTTTCCCACAATGTTTACTACTCTTTCAAGACATATTGCTTGTGCTATAATTCATTTGTTGTCTGCAAATGCTTTTCAATTTAGGCAAGTCTAACATTTTGTTGTCTGGGAAAGTAGTTAACCCTGTATTACACAACCCCAACCCAGAGAAAGAAGCCTTTTGAAAACATTGTGGGAAAAGGAGAAAATGCTGGTAACCAGCAATTTTCCTTCTCCAAAATTGTTTTCTACCCTTCCCAGTACAAATTTTAACCCTTTCCCAAATGACAAATTTAAGCCCTCCCAAATTGAAAGCACTTGCAGACGACAAATTTGAAAGTGGTACAAATGAACTAAAGGTTTTTGGACAGGGTAAAAAACATGGTGGGAAAAGGAGAAAATGCTGGTTACCAGCATTTTCTCCTTTTCCCACAATGTTTTCAAAAGGCCTCCTCCTCAGGGACGTGAAAACACGGGACTGTTTGGTAAAGGGTCAATTTTTCAGTCACATCTGTTTGTTGTCTGCAGATGCTTTCAAGTTAGACTTGTTTAAAGGTTTGTGATTTGGTAAAGAGTTGAACAGAACTGTACTTGTTCACATAGACCTGCACACAGCCTATAGACTAAAGAGTACGTTTGTCTACCATTGGTTTTATGTGATAAATAGAACCTCACATTGGAGTATATGTATTATCACTATTTTTATCACACTTCTTGACCAGAATATAGTCAAGGCTCATGTCATGTGTTCTTTTCTGGTAACAATGATAATATTTAAGCCTTTACCAAACGACAAGATTTTGGACCAGACAAAATTGAAAGCATTTGCAAACAACAAATTTAATGTAACTTAACCCTTTACCAAACAACATAATTTGGACTGAATCAAATTGAAAGCATTTGCAGATGACAAGTTATTTGTAACTAAAATGCTGATTTCTGTCTTGGATAGGATGGAAAACATTGTGGGAAAAGGAGAAAGTGCTGGTTACCAGCATTTTCTCCTTTTCCCACAATGTTTTCAAAAGGCTTCTTTTTCAGGGTTGTTAAAAGTCGTGATGGTGTGGTAAAGGGTTAAATGATTATTTCTGTCTTCATTTGGGTAGAAAATATTGTGGGAAAAGGAGAAAATGCTGTTTACCAGCATTTGCTCCTTTTCCCACAATGTTTTCAAAAGGCTTCTTTCCCAGGGTAGTCAAAAGGCGGCATTGTGCAGTAAAGGGATAAAGACTCATGTAAGATCCCCTTCAGAGGAAGAATGAAAGAAAATCAAGCAAATGAAATATGATTTTTGTTTCAGTCCATTCGGGCATGAAAGAATCCACTAAGAACTATGAAGTGACAAGTTTGATGGCCAGTCTAGGATTACTGTGGATTGGAACTGATATAGGAGTGGTCTTGACCTACCCATTACCAAGGTTACGGGATGGTGTTCCAAAGATCAATCAAAGACCCAGTGTTGCATTACATGGACATAACAGAGCTGTACAGTTTATCATCCCAGTGCACTATGGTCCTGTCAGTGGGTCGCCAGTGAAAAGACGACCTTCAGAAATTCTCAAAAAGAACAAAGTAACGCCATCTGTGATACAAAGACTTCCTAAATTAGAGGAAAATGAGAGACCCAGAAGTGAAGAATCACATAAGTACTTGTCTCTAGATGCAGAGGCTATGTCAAAAATTTCAGACCCAGACAATCTATATGAACCTGTTGGTGCCATTTGTTCTCCTCTTGATAAAGATCAAAGGATGGATGATACCCATGAAGACAGGGACAAACTGTATGAAGATTTGAACATACCCTCTCCTAGGGATAAAGTGGAAGTACCAGAAACAACATTAAAATCAGATAAAGAGAAGGATGGAGAACTTGCCTCAGTTAATGAGCTCTATGGAAATGTAGGTTGTACTGCAAAAGAAGAAAATGGGAAAGAATTGAGAGATTCAGGGGAACATACTTACTTTGTCCTTGAAAAAACAGGAGAAAAGTCTGTTGAAACAAGCACTTTTTTAACCAACAGTGGCTATGCTGATATGAATTACAGTGTAAAGAAAAAGCTTTCAGATAACAAGGATATTGTAAAGAAAAAGCCTTTAGATGACTTGGACTTGGTGACTAGACCTAAACCATCTCCAATTCTTGATCCTTCGCCGCTGAGTTTCCGATCAGAATTGAGGAATAAATTGAACCACAGAAAATCTCTGGAAGATCTGGCAGACCGTGATGTGAACACGGAAGAGGTTGGTCGTCTGTATGAGACTCTTATGAGACCACGAAACTTGGCAGCTCCTCAGCTGAATTACCAGGATAGCGTATCATCACAGCATAGCCATAATCCAGATGGTAAATCAGGATTATTATATGTCAGACCCAATTCCCTTAACCCAATTGTTCCTCAAAAGCCCAATTACTCAAGCTTTAGCAAAAAGGCTCCAAGATTTGACTCTGTAAAGCAAAAACGTCAAGCAAACAAAACGAGTGTCATGTCTGAACAAAAAGGTCCTGTTTCACCTAAAAATAAAGTTGGCAGCAGTTTTAGTGCTGGTACGAGTATAGACACTTTGCGGAGACAGGATTCGAACACGATACTAGTGCTTACTGGAGGTGATGGGTATAAAGACTGGAAGAAAAGGCAAAGTTTACAAAGTTACAGACCTGAAGAACCATCCCTTGTGTTTTGGTTGTATAAATTTTAGGTTGAAATTTTAGGCCTTTTGCGTCTGTATTTACCTTAACTTCTGACATACATGTAACAGATGAGCCATGCTCTGTGAAAAGGGGAAAGGGGGGGGGGTAAAAAGTATCAACCCAAGGCATATGGGAAAAGTATCAACCAAGGTCAGCCTGCACAGTTTGCGCAGGCTGACCTGGGCCGAAACTTTTTGCTATGTATCAGTGGTTTTCTGTATGTCCAAGGACCATTCTACCTTAACTCTTTACCAAATGACAAAATTTTAGACTGGACCAAATTGAAAGCAATTGCAGACGACAAAATAAATGTGGCTGAAAAGTTGAAATTTGTTTTGGTAAGGGTAGAAAACATTGTGGGAAAAGGAGAAAATGCTGGTAACCAGCATTTTCTCCTTTTCCCATAATGTTTTCAAAAGGCCTCTTTCTCAGGGTTGTTAAAAGTCGGGATTGTGTGGTAAAGGGTTAATGATTGAGTCGATTGTTTCAAAAAAATTGCAACTATTGTAATTATGTGATGGTATGATGCATCACAGAGATGCATTGAGCCCCCTTTTGCCAAAGCATGGCTCATGCATTGTTTTCGTTCTGAATAAGAATTCTGTGGCTAGCTATCTGATTGGTTGAGATGGTTTACATGAGCCATTTAGATGGTTACAGTTCAGTTCAGATTATGACGAAAAATTCCAAAAGCAGCCATATGGTTAGTATAAGCATTCTGTCTCAACAAATCAGGTAGCTTGTCTTGGAATTAGAATTGGTATAATACACACGAGCCGTGCTCTGGCAAAAGCGGGCTTAGTGCATTTAGGTGATGCATGATACCAGGCATGTCATCACATGATCATGGATCCATAAAGTCCGTTTTGTCGAACAACCAAGTGAATCATGAGGTAGAATCGTCCTTGACATACAGAAAATTGACCAATAGCGAAAAGTTTCGACCCAGGTCGGCCTGCATGGACTGCGCAGGCTGACCTGGTTGGATGCTGTTCGCAGATGCATAAGCCCCCTTTTCACAGAGCATGGCTCAAATATTTCCAGTCCCAGGAAAAGACTTAAGATTTTATAATTCGGTTCAGGAACATTTTTAACTTTTTAGCACAACAAAATTTCAGACTCATCCAATTTAAAAGGTACTGCAGGTAACAAATTAAATGTAGTTTAATTGACGAGATGAGATTTCTCTTTTGGTTACTTTTTTATAGTGAAAAAGGCAAAGACTTAACAGGATAAATGCTGGACATTGTTGTTGGTTCCTGTTGGCTTTTGCTTTTAGATGCAGGGGTTGTACATTTTTTTTCACAATAATTGTGAGATTCGATTTTGAGGTTTGTGATACAAACTTGTACTAAGTTGAAGCCTGTGCTTTTTTTCATGGAAGTATTTTCTTTTTCAAAAATTGCAAAGTATGTGTTTTTTACTTCTATTTTATATATGAGATGTAGTTGCTCATATGTCCTCTTGTATACCATCATGGCAGTAGAATGTATATCCTTAGTTTACTAGGATCTTAATCTCATCTGCTGCACACTTGTTCACAGAGGTAATTCGTTCCAAGATTCTAACAAACCCGAGATAGAAAGCTGTTTAAAATACTGCGAGAAAACAAGAAAATGATGGTAACCTCCATTTTCTCATTTGTTTTCACCTTTTGATAGACAAATTTAATCATTTGGGCAAAATCCAGCATCTCATCTGCAGAATTATTTTGAATTATTTAGTATGATAGTAATTTGGGCCAATGATCAAAACAGACTTCAAAGTCAAACAGTTGTGACTTTTTACACTCATGCTTTTGAAAAAATACTTTGATCTTTTAGATCAATGTTCAAAAGTCCTGAAAGTACATTTGTCTTATGTTCAGGTTATTTAATTACTTTTTCTCATTTCGGTCATTTTTTTGTACTAAGTTAAAATATGTGTTTGGACATGTGTGACCAAGCATCCATCCCCAAATAACTGTTCTGTTTTGCAGCAGATGACTGTCCATAACATTTGGCAAAAGGATAATGCACTCCTTGTGCCAAAAGGTTGTCACTTTTGCATAAGTATTAAAAACGAATTTATGATTATTTTCCATATTTTTACAAGGATCCTTTAACCCTTTACCAGACAACAGAATTTCAGATGTTCCCAAAGTTACAGCATTTACAGACAACAAATTACATGTGACTAAAAAAACTGAAATTTGCCCTTGGAAAGGTAGAAAACATTGTGGGAAAAGGAGAAAATGCTGGTTACCAGCATTTTCTCCTTTTCCCGCAATATTTTCAAGAGTCCTTTTCTTTGGGGTTGTTTAAACTCATGATTGTGCAGTAAAGGATTGAAGTTTTCTGCCACAAACTTTCTGCTCGAATTTCTTGGATTTAACCCTTTACCACACAATCCTTAGTTTTAACAACTTTAAAAGGGACTTCTGAAGACATTGTGGGAAAAGGAAAAAATGCTGGTAACCATCATTTTCCCCTATTCCAACAATGTTTTCTACCCTTTGAAAGTAAAATTTCCTAAATTGTGTAACATTTAGTTTGTCGTCTGCCAATGCTTTCAATTTGGACCAGTCTAAAATTTTGTCGTTTGGTAAAGAGTTAAGTCCATGAGAATGTAGAAAATTAAACTAACTGCACTTGTTGGCTAAAATATCATGTTTATCTTCTGGAAGTTTAAAAAAAAAACTGTGTATACATTGAGATACATGTATAAATGGAAATTTGTGTGTGCGGTCATATTATCGTCATAATACTTTGAATAAGAAATTGCTCAAATTGTTTACTGTGTATCAGAATTTTTATAATGACTATTATTCTCTAATGTTTCAAAATATCGTAACTTTTATCACAACAAAAAGACTTACAGATGATTTATCATGTGCTTGATTTTTTTTTTTTGAAAAAAATAAATTTTAACCTTTTAGTACATAACTCAGAGTATTCATGATCTTGAGAAAGAAAGCTTCTGTAAACATTGTTAGAAAAGGAGAAAGTGCTGATAACCATGATTTTCTCATTTTCCCAGAATCTTTTAACCCTGTACCAAACAAGCCCTGGTTTTCACGTGTCTGCAGTACAAGTCTTTTGAAAACACTGTGGTAAAAGGAGAAATTGCTCGTAACGAGCAATTTCTCCTCTTCCCACAGTGATTTCTACCCTTTTTGAGAACTTCCTGCCATTTTCATCAAATTTAAAATTGTCGTCTGCAAACTCTTTCAATTTGGACCAGTCCAAAATTTGTCGTTTGGGAAAGAGTTACGGTAACCCTTTCAGAGACATCATCCACTATTTTAGCCACATTTATCATGTCTACAGGTGCTCAAGTCCAAAATTTTGTTGTTTGGGAAGAGGTAATATATTTAACATAAGCAAGAGAATGAAATTGGCATTGATGTTTAACCCTTTACCACACAGTCTGATGTTTTAACAACCCTAAGGTAGAAGGCCTTTGAAAACATCGTGGGAAAAGAAGAAAATGCTGGTAACCAGCATTTTCTTCTTTTCCCACAATGTTTTCAATGATCTCACAGATAGATACTGTCATTTGTGCCCCATTTTATTTGTTGTCTGCAAACATTTTCAGTTTGGACTGGTATAAAATTTTGTTGTGTGGTAAAGTGTCAATACATTTTACAAACATAAACAAAAGGATAAAATTGGCATTAATATGGTATAACCCTGTACCACACAATCTCATGTTTTAATACCTTAAGGAAGAAGGCTTTTGAAAACATTGTGGGAAATGGAGAAAATGCTGGTAACCAGCATTTTCTCCCTTTCCTCAATGTTTTCTGCCATTTCGTAAAGAAATCCCATAAATAGAGCCACATTTAAGTTGTCGTCTGCAAATGCTTTCAATTTGGATGAGTCTATAATTTTGTTGTTTGGTAAAGAGTTTTTAACTCTTTACCAAACGACAAAATTTTAGACTAGTCCAAGTTGAAAGCATTTGCAGACGACAAAATAAATGTGGCTGAAAAATTGAAATTTGTTCTTGGAAGTGTAGAAAACATTGTGGGAAAAGGAGAAAATGCTGGTTACCAGCATTTTCTCCTTTTCCCACAATGTTTTCAAAAGGCTTCTTTCTCAGGGTCGATAAAAGTCGGGATTGTGTGTAAAGGGTTAATATATGCAAGCAAGTGGATAAGTTAGGCATTGCCTGCTGTACTGTATGCTTTGTCAGCCAGCAAAAAGTTTAACATTACTTTTAACAAACAGTTTTTGTCTGATTGATATGCAAAACTCACAGTTATTTCTGTATGTTTTTCATTCGTATGCTTTCTATAGATACTGATGCTTAAATTTGTATATTCACCAATGTGAATTCATAATCATCTTTTTTGTGTTTCACTTAATTCCAGATTTTAAGGACCTTGAGGAAGAAGGCTTTTGAAGATGTTCTGAGAAAAGGAAAAGCTGAATAGCAGCATTATCTTCTTTCCCCCCACAATGTTTTTTTACCCTTTTAGAGACAAATTTCGCTGTTTGAGCCACAGGTGTCTTCTGCAAATTCTTTGGATTTAGGCAAGTTGAAAAACTTGAACCCTTTACCACACAGTCATGAGTCTGGATGACCCATACGATGAAGCCTTTTGAAATCATTGTAGGAAAGGAAAAAAATGCTGGTTACCAGCATTTTCTCCTTGTCCCACAATGTTTTCTACTCTGTCAGAGACAGAAATCATCGTTTGAGCCACAGTTAAATTGAGATCATTATAGATACATTTAATTTGCAAATTTTGTTGTTTGGTAAAGAGTTTAATCACAGTGAGATAAAGAGCACTGGTTTGTAACAAGCAGTTGTTGGCTCTCCTACAGTGTTGTTCATTCAATTGATTCTCTGTTGTCTCACTTCTAATTGCTAGTACGTGTTAGAATAGCCAGGATTGTAGCATTGTTACTTTCACCAAACATCAACATCAAAGATGCATCTATATTGAAAGCTTATTGAAAGATAAATCAGAAGTGCTCCTAACTTTAACCCTTTACCACACAATCCACACTTTTAACAATCCTAAAAAGGAAACCTTTTGAAAACGATGTGGGAAAAGGAGAAAATGCCGGCAACCAGCATTTTCTCCTTTTCCCACAATGTTTTCTTCCTGTCCCATAACAAATTTTAATTTTTAAATCACATTTAATTTGTCGTCTGCAAATGCATTCAATTTGGAGAAGAATACAATTTCGTCGTGTGGTAAAGAGTTAACCCTTTACCACACAATCCCGACTTTTAACGACCCAGAGAAAGAAGCCTTTTGAAAACATTGTGGTAAAAGGAGAAAATGCTGGTAACCAGCATTTTCTCCTTTTCCCACAATGTTTTCTTCCTGTCCCATAACAAATTTCAATTTTTAAGTCACATTTAATTTGTCATCTGCAAATGCATTCAATTTGGACAAGAATACAATATCGTCGTGTGGTAAAGAGTTAACCCTATACCACACAATCCCGACTTTTAACGACCCAGAGAAAGAAGCCTTTTCACCAAACATCAACATCAAAGATGCATCTATATTGAAAGCTTATTGAAAGATAAATCAGAAGTGCTCCTAACTTTAACCCTTTAACACACAATCCACACTTTTAACAATCCTAAAAAGGAAACCTTTTGAAAAC
Source organism: Tridacna gigas (assembly GCA_945859785.2). Lineage (NCBI taxonomy): Eukaryota > Metazoa > Mollusca > Bivalvia > Cardiida > Cardiidae > Tridacna > Tridacna gigas. The sequence goes on from OX244041.2 coordinate 16,961,739, forward strand.
GATGTGGGAAAAGGAGAAAATGCCGGCAACCAGCATTTTCTCCTTTTCCCACAATGTTTTCTTCCTGTCCCATAACAAATTTTAATTTTTAAATCACATTTAATTTGTCATCTGCAAATGCATTCAATTTGGACAAGAATACAATATCGTCGTGTGGTAAAGAGTTAACTCTATACCACACAATCCCGACTTTTAACGACCCAGAGAAAGAAGCCTTTTGAAAACACTGTGGGAAAAGGAGAAAATGCTGGTAACCAGCATTTTCTCCTTTTCCCACAATGTTTTGTAGCCTTCCCAACACAAATTGAAATTTTTGAGTCACATTTAATTTGTCGTCTTCATACACTTTCAATCAGGAAAGGTCTAAAATTTTGTTGTTTGGTAAAGAGTCAACTGGCAGAAATGACATCTTGTCTCAACTTGAAAGCATTTGCAGACAACAATTTAAATATGGCTCATATTATGGATTTTATCTTTGATAGGGTTTAAAAATTGTGAGAAAAAGAAAATGCTGGTTATTGTGTTCTTTGGGTCATTAGCACTCTCGACTGTGTGATAAAGCTTTAAGCAATGTACATTGTGGTGGAGAAGATTAAAATCATTTTTGGAAAAAAGAAGAGAGTGCTGGTTTTCTTTCAAAAGTCTTCTTACTTCCTCCTCAGGACTGCAAAGACATTGAATTGTTTGGTAAAAATTTAAATGCATTTCAAGCTTTCAAATATCTTTTGTGATAATCAGAATCACTTGCTCTTGCTTTCAAGTTACAAAGATTTTTCTGTACAACTGCGTTATTCAGTTTTCTAATTAATGATTATGCTGCAAAGATTTCTTCTGTAACCCTTTCCCAGGCAATCCCAAGTTTAAATGACCATGGGTAAGAGGGTTTTTGAAAACATTGTTGGAAAAGGAGAGATGCACGTAACCAGCATTTTCTCCTTTTCCTACTATGTTTCCACCCTACTAAAAACAAATTTCAATTTTTAAGTCACATTTATTTAGTAGTCTGCAAACTCTTTCAATTTGGACAAGGCTAACATTTTGTCATCTGGTAAAGAGTTAACCCTTTACCACTCAATCCCAAGTTTGAACGACCCTGAGGAAAAAGGCCTTTGAAAACATTGTGGGAAAAGGAAAAAATGCTGGTTACCTGCATTTTCTCCTTTTCCCACAATGTTTTCTACCCTATCAAAGACAAGTCCCATTATTTGAGTCAAATTTAAATTGCCGTCTGTAACTGCTTTCAATTTGGACAAGTCTGCATTTTTTGTTGTTTGGTAAAGAGTTAAATATAAATGCCTTTTTTTTAATTATTCTTTTAGAAAGTATTGCTTTTATTTATCGAGAAATTCATTCCACTGTATTTACATTAGATGCAATATGCATGTATATATTCTAACTTGTTTATTTAAATTCAGTTCTATTCTATATATCGTAACTCAAGTTTTGTGATATTGTTCATACATAATTCTATTGTAAGACTGTTTATCTCTTTTAGCTCATCAGAGCATGAAGCCCTCAATGTGAATTGTTGTAATCATGCTGTGTCTAGCATTCAGTGTTCTCTGGTGTCAGCTTTCACCTTGTGTGCACTCTAAAGGCCACATTTTCAGACCTATGCTCATAAAATTTGGCTGGAATCTTTGTTTTGAAAATAAGTCTTTTAACCCTTTCCCAAACGACAAATTTTGGACTGGTCCAAATTGAAAGAGTTTGCAGACGACAATTCTAAATTTGATGAAAATGGCAGAAAGGTCGCAAAAAGGATAGAAAACACTGTGGGAAAAGGAGAAATTGCTCGTTACGAGCAATTTCTCCTTTTCCCACAGTGTTTTCAAAAGACTTGTACTGCAGACACGTGAAAACCAGGGCTTGTTTGGGAAAGGGTTAACCCTTTACCAAACGACAAAATTTTAGACTGGTCCAAATTCAAAGCATTTGCAGACGAGGAATTAAAGGTGTACCAAACTATGAAATTTGCCATTGATAGGTTAGAAAAACCATGTATGTACTCACAGGTCTCTTTTTTTAGTCCATGAGGGGTCCTGTGTGGCTCAGTGGTAAAATGTAGGATTCATGACCTGGTAGCCTCATTGGATCCACTGGGTTTTTCGTGGCATTGTCGTAGGACAAGACACTTCGGAGCCCTAACATAGTACTGGTAGAACCCAGGTTACATGAATAATGTGAGCAGTTGCCGTGATGTAACTGAAATAATGTTGAAAGCGGTGTAAAACATCATTCACCTAATCAATTTTAGTCCAGTGCTCTTGAATCTTATTTGTAATGTATGTCTTGATTTACCCTTTACCACACAATCCAGCGTTTTAACGATGCTTAGGAGAAAGGCTTTTGAAAACATTGTGGGAAAAGGAAATAATGCTGGTTACCAGCATTTTCTCCTTTTTTCCCCACAATTTTTTCTACCCTGTCATAGATTAATTCCATCATTTGAGCCACATTTAACTTGGTCTTCTGCAGATGCTTTCAAGTTAGACAAGTTGATTTGCTTTCGTGTATTATTGAGTCAAAACAGACAATGAATGAATGAGATTTTACAGCCAGTTCAGAGGTCATATTGGTCACAAAACATTGAAATTACTACTTAAAAGATTAAAATGGACAAATACAAAAATTGGTCACTCCAAATCAATGTGTACCTTATTGGGTTGGATCAAAGTAAAAACTTGGCAGACAGTTTCAGTCAAATGTTCTTAAACCTTGCTCAGAATTTTCAGTAGTATCAAATCTTGTACAAGTATGGAACCGATCACCTCTCTTTGAAAAATAGGTCACTAGGCTAGATCATAGAAATATCTGATGGGCTTTCTAGAGGCCATTTTTTAGCTCTGACATTTTCTACAATTTCAAGGTATTGTCAAGATGCTGCCATTATCGTGATCTGCGTCGTCCTACAAATACTTTGATATTTTATATCTCGGTCATTACTGAAGAAACTTACTTCAAACTAAGACTAGTTGTTCATTGTGAAAAGGGGAACACATACCGGTAAGGCAGCTAACCATCAAAATATCTTTGACACAGTTATACCCCTTTTTAACTCAGAATTTTCACTGAAAATCACCCTTTTTCCAGTATCTCTGTCATTACTGAAGATATTTACTTTAAACTTGTACAGGTCGTTTTATATTAAAAAGGGAACCCATGCCAGTATGGCAGATAAACCTCAAAGTATTTTTGACACAATTATGCCCCTTTTTAGTCCCCTACCGGCGAAGCCGAAGGGGACTTTAGGTTTGCACTCCGTCCGTCCGTTTGTCTGTCCATCTGTCCGTCAATTCAGTTTTCTGGACTTTTTTTCTAAACACTGGTACATATTGATCTGAGTTTTGGTGTGTAAGTCACCCACCATCACTTACAGATCAAGTTCGACTTTCGTTCCGGTCCACTGGTTTTTCACGGATTTACGGGCCTTGGACTTACAAAATTTCACTGATAAATCAGTTTTCCGGACTTTTTTCCGAAGCGCTGGTATGTATTGATCTCAGATTTGCTGTGTTACTCAACCACCATGACTTACAGATCAAGTTCGACTTTTGTTCCGGTCCACTGGTTTTTCACTGATTTATGGGCCTTGGACTTACAAAATTTCACTGATAAATCAGTTTTCCGGACTTTTTTCCTAAACGCTGGTAGATATTGATCTCAGATTTGCTGTGTAACTCAACCACCATGACTTACAGATCAAGTTCGACTTTCATTCCGGTCCACTGGTTTTTCACAGATTTACGGGCCTTGGACTTACAAAATTTCACTGATAAATCAGTTTTCCGGACTTTTTTTTTCTAAATGCTGGTAGATATTCACCTGACTTTTGCTGAGTAAGTCAACCACCATTACTTACAGATCAAGTTGAGTTTCGTCCCGCTCCACTGCTTTTTCACGCATTTACGGGCCTTGGACTTACAAAATTTCACAGATAAAACATTTTTCTGCACTTTTTTTTCTAAACGCTGCTACATATAGAGCTGATTTATGGTGTGTACATCAACCACCATGACTTACACATCAAGTTCGAGTTTCGTCCTGCTCCACTGCTTTTCGACGCATTTACGGGCCTTGGACTTTAAAAATTTCACTGACATGCCAGCGATACATACGGCCGGTAGGGGACTGTGTATTGCTATGCAATACTATCAGAATGCTTGTTCTTCATAGTATTTTCCCTATCTCTGAAAGCCCTTGCAGGTAAGTTTTTGCAGCCACATAAGATGCTCTTGTTTTACTCAAATGGTCATATTATTTGGTTAGAACATTTGTTTTAATCAAAATTGGCCTCTGGTCAATAAGTAGATCATAAGGTAAAGTCCGAATAACTTTTTCAGCTTCCCAGAAGCAAAATTTCTGTGTTCTGTTGATGAAAGTCATTATGATGTCTTGACAATATCTCTGAGAAGTTTTACCCTTTACCAAACAATCTGGACATTTAACGACCCTGGAAAGGAAGCCTTTTGAAAACATTGTGGGAAAAGGAGAAAATGCTGGTAACCAGCATTTTCTCCATTTCCCACAATGTTTTCTACCCTATCAAAGAAAAAGTGCACCATCTGAGCCACATTGAAATTGTCGTTTGCAAATGCTTTCAATTTAGACAAGGCTGAAATTTTGTCGTCTGGTAAAGGGTTAAATATGGGTCATTCTAGGACAAAAAGTGGGTTTTGTTCAGTAGAATATTAGGAAAATCTTTTGAACCATTTAAAGTTCATATTTTCAGCAAAGTTTTCTTGGTTAGAAAGCCCATCTCAATAATACCTTGTCTAATTTTTCTATGATTTACAAAAGCTCAGATGAGCAAGCAAAGGCATTTATGGCATGTTTGTTTTTCTATTGCATGGTGCATATTATTTATATATACTGTCAGAGTACTCATTTGTGCCCAGCTATATTAGCACATTACTATTTGCAGTCAGTTGTTTTACCTTTAGCAGACTACTTTTAAAAAAATTGTGGAAAAAGAAAAAAATGCAAGTAACAAACAGCTTCTTCTTTTGCCACGATGTATTTACATAAATTCATATACTCATTCTGTATCCGAAGACAAACTCACGAGACTCATCCAAGCTGAAGGCATTTGCATATGACAAATGTGGGTCAAATGATGGAATTTGTCCTTGAAAGAGAAGAAAACAGTCTTGGAGAAAATTCTGGTTATAAGCATTTTGTCCTTTTTCCACACAGTTTATCAATCTTTTTGGTCCACTAGCCAGAGGCAAGGGAGCTCATTTCATGGTGAGCTTTTTTGTGTCCATAGTGCTTGTGTGCTTTAACTTTTATTTCAAACATATCTAAACTTACCCATCCAGTTTTTATGAAACTTCACAGGAATGATCCCGTCATAGCCCTCTTTGATTCCAGTGAAAACTCTGGTTGCCATGGCAACAAAACTGAAAAGTATTGAAAATCTTTAAAAAAAATCTTTTTGTCCAAAACCGTAAGGCCTAGGGTTATTAAATTTGGTGTGTAGCTTTTGTCAATTGTGTATGATAGATTTATTTACAGGGCAGGGGAGCGATACATGGCCACCTTTGCATTCTTGTTACCAAACTTTACAGAAATGATCCAGCCATGGCCGTCTTTAGTATTTCTTCAAAGACTTTGATCATTCTAATAAGAGAGCCATGATGGCCTTGTATCATTCCACTGCCTTTTGAATAGATGTATCATGCAATTTATTGACAGAGACATAAATCATGTCTGTGTGGCAGTAAACTTTGATAGGAAAAAATAGCCCCCCCCCCCTCCCCCAAAAAAGTCCCATCTTTTTCAAATGCAAAGATTATATTGGTGAGTGCAAGCAGGTCTAATCAAGTATCATTCATACCAGATATCAATACAATTTAACAAAGAGTGCTTTGAAGAGAAGATCTCCAAATCTTAGAAGCAGAAAACATTTTTTTAAATGGTTAAATGGCATGAATAGTAGAATTCTTAAACTAGACTGAATACTAGAAACCTTACTTTGTGTCAAATATTCAACTCATCCGAGCATAACTATTAACATCAAAATAAACCACTCATACTTAAAACGTTTTCTTTCCAAACAAACTGAAATACCCAACACCAGTCATGTGGTAGTACATATTTGATAATCAAGGGATGTAAGTGGTATAACAGGAGTTATTTCCCTTGATTGGTGTATAGACTGAAGATTAAGCCATATTGACTTCATGTACTGCAAGAAGATTTCCAAGTTTTTGCCATTTAACTCTTACCCAAAAATGTAGACTCGTCCAACTTGAAAGCATTTGCAGAGGACAATGTAAATGTGGCTCAAATGATAGAGTTTCTCTTTGATAGGGTAGAAAGCATTGTGGGAAAAGGAGAAAATACTAGTAACCAGCATTTTCTCCCTTTTCCACAATGTTTTCAAAAGGCTTCTTGCTCAGGGTCGTTAAAACTTGGGACTGTTTGGTAAAGGGTTAAACCTTTGTAAAAATTTGTTTTCCCCAGGGCTATGGTTTTAGCAATCTTGCCTCAGGTCCGCTAGATGAAACTACAAGCAAAGTTTCCTATATTTTACCAAAGGTTTCATGTAGCTTTATCAAGTGGGCCTCTACTAAGATTGTTCAAATTAAAGCCCTGAAATCAAAACTAGCCCAATCCCAGGGGTTAAAAGTTTTATTTAGTTAATACTTTAAAAATCCTCTTGATTCTAACCATATGGTTACCAGATTTTGCATGCATCTTTATCTGGTTGAACAATATCATGAGTTCAAATTATAGCCCTAGGGTCAAAATTGGCCTCAATGTGTTGGTCACAATGTTTACATAGGCTTTGAAGAAGAAAACTTTGAATATTCTCTTGTTCGAAACCATTTGGTCTATCATTGTAATTTTAAGTATGTATGGCTTGTATTTCTTTGGCAGAAGAGAGATACAGGGCCAGAAAATTATATTTGTACAGAAATTTGTTACTGCATGCTTTGGGCTCATACACATTGTTACAGTGCTTGTTAAGATTTGTTTATTTGTTGAAAAATCATGAAGTAAGTTTAACTTTTTACCATACAATCCTGAATTTTAACGACCTTGAAAGAGAAGACTTTCGAAAATGTTGAAAACAGAGAAAATGGTGGTACCACCACTTTCTCCTTTTCCAACATTGTTTTCTATTCAATCAAAGACAGAAACCATAAGTTTAGCTGCATGTAATTTATTGCCTGCAAATGCTTTCAAAATGGTCTTGTCCAAAATTTTGGTTTTTGGTAAAGAGATGCACATTTCCTTCTAAAGGTTTGGGGACACAGAAAATGTATGGATGTCATGTCCAACTGTGATAGCTATTCAGTAACTAACAATGACTTGGATATCAGAAATACTGATAGGATTTTATCTCATTTACAACAATACATTTGTTGCAAGTTTTGGTTGTAGGAGTTTAAAAATGCCTAGCTTTTTGTGGTATATATTTTTTTAGGCCAGCGTATATTACTACATACTTTGGCTGTGTTAAAAGTATGAGATACAATTTAATTTTTTGTTGATGAAAAGGGAACATTAAAAGCAATTCTAATTAACAAGATACTGAATGTTCTTTTTTTTTTTTTTGCATACAGTGTTCATATGTGTATCTCTAAGCTTTTGGAGGGAACCTTGTAATATTATTTTCTCATTATTCATTTGTTTACTGTGAGAGAAAAGAATGAATAAATTTGAATGAATAAATGATTACTGTACTTAATGGTGTTGTTGCCCATTGGTGTCACCTACAGACTGTATGACTCTTACCATACAAAATGTTACATGTGTCCAAATTAGAAGCAATTGCAGAAAACATGTTCAGTAAAACTGAAATAATTGGGTTTGTCTTTGAAAGGGTAGAAAAAGGTGATTATTAATTTCTCCTTTTCTCCTTTCGCCCAGCGCCCCCCCCCCCCCCCCCATCAAGTTGTGAAGGACCAAGCAGGTCTTCACTATCAGCTTTGCAGTCTCTGGCTTGTGCTGCATAGTGCCAAGAATCACCTGGAATCTGTTGGCAAGGATCCCAAAGGCGTTCTCCACCACCCTCCTGGCTCTCGACAGTCTGTAGTTGAAAATGCGCTCCTCCTGTGAGACCACGGAGACCGTAGGGCTTCATCATGTAGGCTCTCAGGGCAAAGGCGTCATCTCCAATCAAGAAGTATGGAACATCTGTAGTGTCTTGTGGGAGAGGTATAGGCTGTGGAACCCAAGCAGGTCTTCTTCAGCTCCATGTTCCAGCTCACTGGAGTTGCAGATCTGGGCATCGGATGCTGATCCCAGGCCTCCAAGATCTGCCCACAGAAACTTGTGGCCAGAATCCACTAGGGCCAGCAACACGATTGAATAGAACCCCTTGTAGTTGTAGTACAAGAAGCCACTGTCTGCAGGACACCTAATGGCCACATGCTTGCCATCTAGTGCTCCCAGGACATGGGGGAAGTTCCACCCATGATAGAATCTGTCAGCAACTTCCATCCACTCTTCTGGCGTACTGGGGCAGGTCAGCATCCCATCCAGGTACTCGTCCAGTATGGCATGGCAAACCTCTCTGACCACCAGTGACTGTGTGTTGTGAGGTACTCTCCAGCCAAACTTCTGAGAGGCATAGCTGTCACCAGAGGCAAGGTGTCGCAAAGTCAGGGCCAGCTTCATACCAGGGTCGAGGGCCGGTCTAAAGCGAGTGTCCTTCTTGGTGATCCTGGGACCAAATCTGTCTCAGCTCATCAAACATCACTGGTGGCAAGCGCAGGAAGTTGTGGAAGGAGGCTTGGTCTTCAGCTCTGAGTTCAGCCATCAGCTTGTCATAAACACCAAATTGTGGTCGCCTTCCTATCCAGGGTCTCACCCAGCTCTTTCTCCCTCTCCTCTTCCTTTTCTTCTTTGACTCTGCCTTGGACATCTTGACCTGATGCAATGCCAACGGCAGGAGGTTGTTGTGATGCATGAGAGCAGCAACAACATACTGGTGTTTCTCTTGGTCCGTCGTTCTTCTGAAGTCTTCACTCTGTGAAAGTTCCAACAGGACTGTCGGTGGCCTCTGCAAGCCCCTTACATATGGCAAGTGCCTGCAAAATGCTCTTGAACGCTACCAGTAGGTTACAGGCGCGTTACAAAGACATTACATGGACGTTACACAGACGCTGGAAAATTTCAAAATGCTGACAGACGTTAGAAAGACGTTGAAAGAGCGTTACATGAGCGTTAAGAACGCTCGGCGAACGCTGAAAAACGTTGGCGACACGCTGGACAGACGTTCGATGGATGTTACAGAGGTGTAATGCAAGCGTTACCCAAGCGCTAGGCACGCGCTGGACACTCCAACCTGATGGGCTGGCGTCCGCCTAGCGTCCAGGGAACGTCCTGGCTTTCGAGTAAGGTTCGAGTAACGCCCGCAAACTTTCGTGTTACGTTCCTCTAACGTGTAAGTAGCGTTCTGGTAGAACGTCCCGAATTTTTGTGCACACCCAAAACTATTTTTCACCCTCAGCGTTCACCGATGTCCCTCGACGTTCCCCAACGTTTGCCGACGCTCGTCTAACTGTCTTGTAACTTTTTTCTAACGTTCTCGACGTTCCTCTGCGTTTCGCAACACGTTACTCGAACGCCCGTGAGAACGTCGTAGTGTGACAGACCTCTTACCCTGCTTTATAAAGCTCTTGGAAACATCATCAAAAGACTAGAGGACAAATTGGTTGTGACAATAAATTGATTCTTTTGGTGTGACCAGAAAGATATTTTCCTCGTTTCAGAGTGTGTGTGTGTGTGTGTGTGTCTCAAAAACCAAAAACGGGATCAGAAGCAGTACAAGGCCGGAGGCGTGCTTACGTGACTCCATAGATCAGAATGTTAACAATGAGAGTCTAGTTGCTACTCAAAGTAAATTATGAAAAGACAGGGCTAAAATGTATTTGCTATCTTAAGGTGGCCATTTCTTGAGAAAGAGAATGTAACATAACTATTTCTTTGGGAACTAATTAGTGTCAGTGCCCTTATCAAGAAACATGGTCTATGTATGATTGATAAGAGCCTCTTTTTTCACTGATTTTTTCGAGGAAAGAACTTTGTATTTTGGGTGGAATTGCAAAAATGTTCATAGCTCATGATGCCTCTTTCTCTGCCTTACTGTAAAGGCGGGTACAAGACAGTTCCCAGACACAAGTAAAGGCCATTGGACGTCCTTTTACAGAGAAGGCTCAGCAAAACTCCCACTTTGTCAACAAAAAAGCAGCAGAGGTTCGAACACAGTGGTTTTTCACTGTATTTTCAACGTACCAAAAAGTAACTGGTGTGACACCTATTTTTTTTTTTAATAAGCAACCAGTCTGAGTTAATCAAGGGTAAGCCTGAAAAAAAAAAAGAAATAGAAATGTTACAGGTAAAATCAGGCTAAGGCAATGAGACGGCCGTTTTTTTTAACGAGGTTTGCTACGAGTGAAAAATTTTCCCTCTTTTCTATTTTTTATTTGTTTCTTAATCAACCAATCAAAACCGGCCACGTGACGACCACACCGGTTTTTGGCACCCATCTGAAGAGTGGTAGCGAAGGAATTGCGAGGACAGAAAAAGCTAGTTTTAATTTGGAAAGATGAGGTAAGTTTGTTATTTATTCGTTATCCTTATAGATTTTATAAATGAAAGATAACAGACCTGTCAGCATGGTTAATTGATAATGTTTTCTGTACTCATAGCTTTGTCCGACTTGAGGGTATTGTTATGCTTTGAAATGTTTTCTTTCCCGCCCTCCGATTTTCTCATGAAATTTTGATTAATGTATATTTAAAAGTTGTCCTAATTTTCTTTCCTTTCTATTTTGCAGTATGATTGCTTTCACAAAAAGTTCATTTTTGGTTGTCCTCTGGAAAATTACTAAATAAAAAACTGGTGAACAAGGCTCGTGCAAAATTCCGTGCATTGACCCAGCAACAATAAATACTGTATTCCATTTACCCAGTAACTGTGTACTAAGCGAATTCCAATTCTTTTGCGAAGTGGCTCATTTAACCCTTTAACACGCGATAATGTTCTAGATTGGCCCAAATTCCAAGCATTTGCAGACGACAAATTAAATGGGGCTCAAATAATAGGATTTGTTTATGAAAGGTTAGGAAACATCTTGGGAAAAGGAGAAAATGCTGGTTACCGGCATGTTCTCCTGTACCCATGATGTTTCCTAACCTTTTAAAAGTCTAATTTTCCAGAGGCATTAAAACTCATTGTGTGGTAAAAAGCTTACTCTATCATTCAAGAAATTTTTGACTAGATCTAGACCAAATAAGGGATAGTAAATTACATTGCAGCAGACAAATGTACTTCAGATAATGATCTTTGTCTTTGATAGAATTGAAAACATTGTGAGAAAAGGAGAAAACGCTGGTCACTAGCATTTTCTCCTTATCTCACATTGTTTTCCAAAGCCTTTTCTCCCAGTGTCATCAAAACTTAGGATTGTGTGGCAAAGGGTTAAGGTCAAGGAAACACTTTAGATATACCAAACAATCTCTTGTTAAAGGAGCCCAAGAAAGAACACTAAACCCTTCACCACACAATCCCAAATCTAACAACCCTTAGGAAGAAGCCTTTTGAAACACTGTGGGAATAAAGGCTGGTAACCAGCATTTTCTCCTTTTCCCACAATGTTTTCTAACCTATTAATAAGAAAATCCAACGATTTGAGTCTCATTAAGCTTGTCGACTGTGAAGGTGTTCAGTTTGTACAAGTCTAAAAGTTTGTCGGTTGGTAAAGAGTTTTAAACTCTTTAAAACTCTTTACCAAATGACAAAATTTTAGACGTGTCCAATTAGAAAGCATTTGCAGACAACAAAACAAAGGTGATTCAAAAATTGAAGTTTGTTTTGGGAAGGGTAGAAAACATTGTGGGAAAAGGACAAAATGCTGGTTACCAGCATTTTCTCCTTTTCCCATAATGTTTTCAAAAGGCTTCTTTCTCAGGGTTGTTAAAAGTCGGGATTGTGTGGTAAAGGGTTAAAAAACAAAAAATTTTACCTTTTCAATAACAAAAAAAAGAGCCAGAATATGCTGATAGTGATTTCAATGGTGCTTTTCCAGAATACATGACAAAGTAGCAGAAGGTGTGCATCCAAAATCAGACTGTACATTCTGTCTAGTCTGATCTTGATGTACAATGTCTACAAAAGCATTATAATGTACAAAGTTCTCTATAAGTTGATAGATCAATGTTGTCAGCAAATGCCTTCAGTGGTCAAAGATTTTGTTGGCTGGTAAAGGGTTGACCTTTTACCACATGGCAAAATTTTAGACTTGTCCTAAATTGAAAGTATTTGCATATTACATGATGGATGTGGCTCAGAAACAGAATTTTTCATTTGAGAGCGCAGGAAACATTGAAACAGGCAGAAATTTGCTTCTTTCAGATGTATCACATCTTTACCAAACAACAAGATTTTTAGACTAGTCCAAATTCAAAAGCTTTGCAGACAACTGATTACCAGCATTTTCTCTTTTCCCATAATGTTTTCAATTACCTTATTTCATAGGATGTTAAAACTTGGGATTGTGTGATAAAGGATTAAACTCCCTTTTCACAGAGCATGACTAATGTGTATGTTGTTTTTGTGTATTTTTGTGCAGGATCCACTAGCCTACAAGATGAATTAGACCACAAATCATGCTAGTTTCTTCAGACCTGACGATACCAGTGGAAGTGTTTTGGTCTAGGGAATAGTTACAAGAGGCTACAGTAAACCAATACAAGGTAAAGTCATTATTTCCATGAAAACTAATAGGAGCTTTTGCAGACACTATATTCAAGAATAAACCACAAAGAATGCAGTTTGATTTCAGATCTGCACTGTCTGCAGCATTCTTTCTCAAGCATGACCAAACACTACTCTCTTGTGGAATTGAAATTTTCTCCTAGAAAATAGGTGTTTCAGTAGAACTGAATTTTACCATATCAGTTTAACCCTTTACCACACAATCCCAACTTTTAACAGATCTTCACTCTTTTGTCAAAGGATAAATATTTGGACTTGTCGAAATTGAAGGCATTTGCAGATGTCAAATCAGTTGTGGCCCAAATGTTAGAACTGGCCTTGGAAAGGGTAGGAAACATGGGAAGAGTAGAAAGAAGCTTCTGAAAAAATTGTGAGAAAAGCATTATTGCCTTTTTCCACAATGTTTTCTTCTCATTCAAAGACCAGCTCCATCCCTTTAGGCACATTTTATATGTCATCTACAAAGGCTTTCAAGTTTGGAGAGCTTAATTTTTTTTCATGTGGTGAAGAGTTAATTCATAAGATTAGAAGCAGTGTTGCTGAACTTTTTAGAAGACATCAAAATTTTAGACTTTTCCAAATTCAAAGAATTTGCAGACGACAATTTAATTGTGGCTCAAAGGATGGCTTTTTTTTCCTGAACAGTAGAAATTACTGCGGGAAAGGAGAAAATGCTGATTATTAGCATTTTCTCTTTTTCCTACAGTGTTTTCAAAGGCTTTCTTTATCAGGGCTGTTAAAACTTGGGATTGTTTGGTAAAGGGTTAAATCTGTGCTTTGGCTTTATAAAGCAGAGACCTCCAGGATCAGTGGTGAAAGTGTTGAATGAGGTCCTGAGTTTGACCCTAGCTCTCGACACTGAGGTTTTCATGGGTATGTCCTTTAGCAAGGCATTTCAGAGCCCCAGCCTGGTAGTGTAGGAACTCAAACCATAACTCAAGACACACATAAATAAGTAAGCTGTTCTTCTGATATGATTATAATAATGTTGAAATCTTTATGTTTGAATAAATGTTATGTTCAAAGCACAAGGTATAAATTTGGGTGCTTTTCTAGACAGTAGATTGGATCAGACTGAAGAAATTCTTTGATCGTGGAATTACCCTAGTAATCATTTTGGTTAATTATTTATATGCATTATTTTGGGCTTGTTTTCAGATTTAAAGTTTGTAGAAAGGCAATATTTAGACAATGGTATGAGTCATGCCCAGACAAAAGGGGGTCTAATGTATCTCCAGGATGCATTTTACCAAGCAAGACATCACCTAATTATGCATTGGATCCATGAAATCTGTTTTGTCTAACAACTGACTGAATCAAGATGTAGAATATCCCTTTGACATGCAGAAAATCATGAACATGTAAAAGGTTTTGACCCATGTCAGCCTGTGCATATTGACATGTGTGGATACTTTTTGCAGATGCATTAAGCTTCCTTTTCACAGAGCATGGCTCATATATATATATAATGATGATTCCTATTTCAATTCACAGCTGACTGCTGTATTAGATGATTCAAGATGTAACATTGCTCGAGACACTGTTGATGTGAGCATTCTGGGTATTCCAGATGGTATATGTCCGATATTCACAGGGACTGATAATGATGGCGAGTACAGGGTGGGTGAAATAAGTAATCTAACCTATTGAATTTGTTCAGGACAGACAGGTCAGTTATTTGACTTTGTTTTATCCCCTTCTTTTGTCTTTTTTATCTTTGTCTTTTGTCTTCTTGTTCAGGGTGAGTCTCTACAGCAGGCTGTAGGGCCATTAGTTTAAGGGTTGTGAGTTTGAACCCTGCCTCAGTCAAAATCCTTTAAGAGTACTGATGATAGTTATTGTAACATCACTAACATTGCATACACCTTGATTATGTGGGAAAGTAGCCAGTAATTTGGAGAGAGAATCGTTAGAAGTGCTACAAAAGAAACTCTAGGAATGCATGGGTGGGTGCTCTGGCTGCAGCATAAAGTTTTTAAGATATGAGCCATGCGAATGTTAGAATATTCTTAAAGGGGGCATATACCTATGTGGACTTTTTTGCCGCAATTCAAAATTTATTGCATAACACTTATAACTGCTACTGAAGTTATTTTTCTTTGCAAGTGTTAGGGACTGGAGGGTTACATTCAGTACAATGGTGTGATTATGGGATTTAATTATTTTTCTGAGACCAGATATGAAATCATAGTACCTATTTGAATATGATCCCCAGACTGACGCTTGATATTGATCATGTGACATTTCAACAAGCCATTGTGAAATTCTGACGAGAAATGTAAAAATACTTTAAGAGGCTTTGTATCAATGTCTGGAAATTCCATTAATTTTTAGCTCTACAGGCAGAAAGCCAGAATAGCTTATGTCATGGTGTGGCTTCTGTTGTCCATCCATCTGTCTATCCGTCCACCCGTTATTCCTTTTTTGGTTTACTTGATAAGAATCCGCATTTGTGGTTGGATTTTCGTGAAACAGTTTGTTTACATCATTAATAGCTTCAACCCTATTGATTTGAATTTTTTCCTCTTTAACCCTTTAGCCAGGCCCCAGTAGCTCAGTTGGTAGTGTACAGGACTTAAGAACAGGAGGTCGCTGGTTCGATACCTGGCTTGCCCAATTTCTTTCTGAGGATTGATTATAGTAATTGCGACAGGATTCATTCCTTTCTTGCTGCTGACCATTGTTTTGATGATGATTATGTGCGAAAGCAGCCAGTTGCTTGGAAAGAATATTATGTGGTGTACTGGTAAAAGAAACTCCAGGAAAGCATGGATAGGTGCAGTGGCTGCCACAATATAACTGAAATAATGTTGAAAACTGTGTTTTACACCATAGAATCAATCAATCAATCTTTAACCCTTTACCACATAATCCTGAGTTATAACAACCCTTACGAACACTGCTTTTGAAAATATGGGAAAAGGAGAAAATGCTCCCTTACGGAAAAGCTGTCCTCTTGCGAATATCCGGCAAATATGTTGTGAATATTTGGCGAACTGCACTGTTCGCAGTAACTGTTCGCGACATATTCACTTCTTGTCGCGAATATCCGGCGTACAAAGTTGGAAAGACAAAAAAGTGATCGCTGAATGTTTGCGGCTTTGTAGTATGATCGCTGCATATTCGCAGCAAAAACTTAAACATTTTCTAGCGCAGTGTATTATTCGCTCAGTATTCGCTACAAGAACTTAGTTCTGGATACTGTTCGCGGTATATTAGTCCCAGCGACTTTAACTTTTTATGTGTTCGCGGCATGCTCACAGAAAGAACTTCAACAAATATAGCTCTGAATTCATAATTTATATAAACTTAAACTTTGGTACTGTTCACTGTATGTTCACAGCAAATACTTAAACTTTTTGTGTGTTTGCATATTGTTCTCTTAGAAAGCTTGACAGTTTATTCATACTTCATGTCATAATTTTGACTCATCTTTCATCATAAGACAAATTTAGCCACAGAAGTATCTGAGAATATCTGTATGAGATAATGAATGAATGAATGAATGTTATTAAAAGAACGGATGCATTAATGAATGAAAAAACCTGTTGTCATCATTGTTTGCTCTTTTCCATACTTGCTTTCCACATGAACACATTCCTTTTACGGAAACTGTGCTGAAAGCTTGGAATGCTGGTTACAAGCATTTTCTCCCTTTTTTTGGAAAGTTCTTTCTCATCAATATGCACATAGGGGTGATCTGATCTTGAAATACCACTGTTACAAATTCTAATAATGTTTTAAGTCTCAATAATTAAGGTAAATAACATAGACTTGCAATTCCTTTTGTGCTTGTCAAAAATAAAAGTTCGTCGGGGTATGGAAACAATAACCTATCACATGACAACATTAAGATATAAAACATTAACCCTGAAGAACCTCTGGGAAAAAAAAAATAAATAAATAAAATATACAGGGACATTATTTTTTGGGAGGGGGTGGGCGGGGAGTTTCAACCAATTCGGCATGAAAATTGAGGGACGTAAGGTTTTGATCAAAATATAGACGTTTTGACTGGGGGACGTTTTAACCGGTGGAGG
Source organism: Tridacna gigas (assembly GCA_945859785.2). Taxonomy (NCBI): domain Eukaryota; kingdom Metazoa; phylum Mollusca; class Bivalvia; order Cardiida; family Cardiidae; genus Tridacna; species Tridacna gigas. Next base: position 16,978,514 of record OX244041.2, read on the forward strand.
TTTTGAATATGGGACGTTTTGACTGTCGGACATTTAAAGCAAATACTATTTTCATCATGTGTGGGATCCACGGCAGCATCTGGAGTGTTTCCCGTGATTTAGTGCTGTTAATTCCGGTTGTATCAGCACTTTTGGCGTAAATCTCGGTAACGCAGCTGCAGGTAAATTACCACAAACATTGACAGTACTTTGTTTATTTCGACTTCAGTAATTACTTCCCCTCTTCATGTTCTCATGAGATTTAAAATTTCACCCACAAAAAGATTTTCGAAATATCAGTTTATTGTAGCCATTTGGTTTCAGCTGAACAATGAATTTGATTTCTAGAATATTTCATTGTGTGCTATGATAAAATTGATTAGATAGCAGTAACAAGAATAAAATAAATTAGTTTACGGAACCATTCGGACATTTCCGGAAATTTACGAAGGAAAGCGCGGACATTTTAAACAACCACTGACATTCGTCCATGACAGAAACGATGTCATTTACAAAGAGAAACAGCTTGCCATTGAGGTTTCTAGAAAGTGGTAAGTTCCATTTGTTGAAGATAGATACTCCAGGTGATGTTTAGTAAATTAGATCTGTTAAAGAATCTGTTTTTTGACCGGGTCGGTTCTGATTGTGATGCGAATAACAAGTCATTTTCGTCCTCGAAGTCGAATGACCCCAGCAGCGATTTCCAGCTGTCTTTTTGTAGCACCCTCACATTAGTCATTGGAATGAAATGTTTTCTTTTTCTTTTGTCCAGATTCCGAAGCTAAAATGGTGACATATTCATGTTAAGTGGCATCTTCTCAAATTTACCAGCCAGAGGTTTAAACATGTGAATGCTAAAGTAAGATGTGAGTATATTTTTTGAATATTACCTCCAGAAAGTATCACAAACACTATATAAAATCATCTCAGGATTCTAGAGAAGATTTGTGTCGATCAGTGCATTTTCAATTTGCTCGATCAGAGAACATAGTATTGTACTGTAAATGCTCATTTGAATTTCTTCAGCAAGCTGATTTTCACAACCTGATTGTCATGAACATGCAATGAGCTTGGTATAACTAGATGATAGATTATTGAAATGTTAGAGAAAACAAAAAAAGAAACAAAAACCATTATGTACAATTTGGGTTTATAACCTGGAGCTCCATTTATTTGGTATTTATTACAGTTTTAAATTTAAAATGAAAACCTGAAACTGGCTGGAAAAAAAATATATATTAATTGTGGTTTGGGGCATATAGAATGTTAACATCTAATTTTTAAAAATCTTTGTTTTGAGCTGAAAAAAAAAGAAGATTTTTTCAAAAACTATCTGTAGCTAGATAATTTAATTGTACATGTATAAAAAATTGATGGAACTAGTATAAAGAATTAATTGAGTGCATGTGTTGAATTTTACAATTATGTATACCAATATGCCCAAGTTCAGAATTTCGGTGCATAACCAATCAAAATAAGAATAAATTCTCAGTTTTCAACTGTAACATTATATACGTAGGCATATATGATTGTGTAAACTTTCCTTTAACTCTTTACCACACAATCCCGACTTTTAACGACCCTGAAGAAGAATCTTTTTGAAAACATTGTGGGAAAAGGAGAAAATGCTGGTAACCAGCATTTTCTCCTTTTCCCACAATGTTTTCTACCCTATCAAAGAGAAATTCCAGGAGTTGAGCCACATTTATATTGTCATCTGCAAATGCTTTCAATTTGGACTAGCCTACATGTTTGTCGTGTGGTAAAGAGTCAAGTTCATTTCAATACTTTTTAAATTAATGAAGATAATTATGGATCTTTTACAGATTACATCTTCGGATAGTTCTGTCCCTACTAGACTGCATGCATGGCCATGGTCCAATTTTGAGGGAATGGTTCCAATGTCCAGGTCCCAGTCAAGCAGACAGAGCTTAACCAGGGAAAAACATAAGGAGCTAGCTGTACCCTCTGAAGTATATAGTCTGGATTTCCTGCCTGTACCACTATGTTATAGGGCCAGGCAAAGTGCAATAAAGGCGGCCTCCATGGCTCAAGCTTAGCCCTACATGCTTTCCTGTTTTTCCCAATTTCATGTGGTCCAGTTTTATGAGTGAATGAAATGAGATCAATTTTGTGCAAAATATACATTACCAAATCTAAAATGTGCTGTTGGTGTATGGTTTAAATATACTGCCTGACATACTTTTGAAATACGGCTGGGTATATGTACCAGAGACCATCTGAAGTACTACATTCAGGGACAGAGAACATTTGCGGAATATTCGCCACAGTGAAAAATAAAGTTTCTGAGCCCATATTTGCGGCATAATTGCAGCTTGTTCACAGGATATTCACAGTTACTGTTTTCAGCATATTTGCAAAAGCTATTTTACTATACTTTAAATGTTTGCACCATATTCGCAGAAAGATCGCAGGATATTCACTGTATATTTAACTTGTGAATTTGAATCCATGTTCGCTGCATGTACGCAGAATGTTAGCTGGCTATTCGCAGCATATTTAATCCACAGCCTTGAATCATGTTTGCCGCATGTTCGCAGAATATTCGCAAGCTGTTTACATAAAGTATTTGCAGCAAACCTAATTTGCATGTGAAAAGTGAACATCCTGTGAATATGCCGTAAATACTAGTCAGCCTGTAAAGGTTATGTTCGCCGAACATTCGCTGAGTATTTGCTGACCGTTTGCAAAAATAGTTCGTGGCAGGGCGTTTTTTTCCGTAAGGGCTGGTAACCAGCATTTTCTCCTTTTCTCACAACGTTTTCTACCCTTTCAAAGAAAAGTCCTATCACTTTTGCCACATTTGAAATGTGATCTGCAAATGCTTTCAAATCGGATAGGTCTAAAATTTAATCATTTCGTAAAGAGTTAATGGAAATTGAAGGCTTTTATTTTCAAAGAGTGCCTACTTAGATTGATTTTTTACTGCTATTCAAAGTTTCTTGTAAAACACTGATAAATGTTACTATAATAGATACATTTTTCTTTACAAGTGTACAGACACTGGATGGTTTCATACATGATGGCTGTTTTGCAATCAGAAACTCCATCAGTTTTTCTGAGACCTGATATGACCTCACTGTCTCTATTTGAATATGATCCCACTTTATCTACACATCCCATGGGTCATGTGGTCTAACCAGCCCTTGAGAAACTGTGGCACAAAACCTGAAATTACCTAGAAAGACTACATATCACTTACAGGGAATACCACTGAATTGCTTTTTTCGTCACTTTTTGATAGTTATTTGTTTGCTCTTCTCTTACAGTCCATCACTGTTATATATGAGATTTTACAGGGCTGACAGCCTGCCTCTTCTTGATGGATACTTCAAAATTATGGCCATTTTAGTATTTACCCTTTCTTAAATGAAAAAAATTGTCCCTTTTTCAAAACATCAACAAACAACAAATTCAGAATCAAGTTCTCTGATATAATTGAAAACATTATGGACATAGGAGAAAATGCTGGTAACCAGCATTTTCACCTTTTCCCACAATGTTTTCCAAAGCTTCCTTCCTTGGGTCATTAAAGCACAGAATTGTGTGGTAAAGGGTCAAATGCATTTGATTTGTCCACTCTTCTCCATCTAAGTATTCATGCTCAGCATCAGCATGTCCCCTATGCAATGAATTTATTTGCAGAATGAATTTGTTTGGGTTTGCCCTTTATATATTAAGAAAAATGATATGTTTAACTTACCACCCTTTCTCTTTTGAGCCCTGTGTCATTAGGAGTCATGAATATGACATTAAGTAGTGCCTAGTGTCAGATGACCCTTTGCAATGAATACTTGCAGAATTATGGCCCTGTCCATGTTAAATCTTGTGTCTGATTTGTTTATGTTCTTTAACCTCTTGCCTATTTTGGATAAAATTTGCCAGTGGTATGACATCTAGTTGTGACATCTAGGTGTGCTTAGTGTAAGCATGTTCCTTTGTGTTGAACATTTGCAGTTATGGCCATTTTAAACACTACCTTTGATTTGTTAGCTCTTCTCAATTTTTCTCCTTCGTTCAGTATAGAGGAAATTGTACAGGAGTCAGCAGTAAGATATCTTTTTGTGCCTGAAATCTCCTTGTCCTTTTGCAATGAGTACTTGCAGGGTTATGATCTTTTTTGTATTAAATGCTTTTTTTGATTTGTCTGCTTTTTTTTTCTCCTAAACCTCTATGATATTAGATTTGTCCTAGGGTCAGCATTGAGTTTCTATGCAACTGTGTATGCCTTCCTTCTTTGTGACATTGTTGAAATAAACAAAACACAACATTGATAATAAAGAAACTAAAACTTTGACTGAATTTGGTAGAACTAACAATTTTTTACGGACAAGTATAACTGTTCTAAAGCCAATTTCAGCAATTCTAATACAGGTTTTTATCCATAGATTTTGGGAAGAGTAAGTTCCCTGTACTACAGGTCATGGTTAGATATTTAGGCAAGAATCTTTATATGGGCTAGTTTCTGGTTTGGGTCCATGAAAAGTTCTGTATATTATGTATACTTTCGTAGGACTTGATTCTCTTGACTATTATCAGACACACCAAAGCTCCTTTTACAAATATTGTTACCAGCCAGTAAAAACAAAATTGAGGAGGGATGTTAGGTTCCAACCAGTTAGAACATTGGTTTGTAAGAATATTACAAATGTGAGCTAGTTACTGGTTTTGGTCCAGGACAAGTTCTTCATAGATCAAGTGCTTTAAATTTGGTAGGACTTGCAATAAAATCCTGACAATTTGCCATGTATAACAATAATTTGAATAACCAATAAAATGAGTGGACATGATTTAATGTAGCTTATCAGTCAGTCAATTTTCACAACACTTAGAAACAACAGATACGAACATACAAACATACAAACTGAAGCATGAACGTAAAACAAGCAGTTACATCTCATGCAATATTCAATGATAAAAATTAAATAGCAGACAAGTTAGATTATAAACATAGCCTTTGACAAAATTAACTGGATAAGTTCTAACCAAGTGTAGGCCATAAGACTTAATGAATAAGACTACGCGGATTACACTCAGTTTTACTTATTCTATATGCATAACAACTTTGATACTTATGAAAAGCCAAAACTTTTTTAAATAAAAAGGCCACAAAGAATGTTTATAAATATAAACAAAACTACTTAGAAACAGATAACAAATGGATTTATTAAAAAAACATGACAAAGAGTTATTTATAAATGAATGTAATCTGTTACGGAAGCATTGAATCACTGCCTGATTTAATAAATAACTTCAAATGAATTAATGTTTATTTTTAACTGAAATTACGTATTTAATTCTGTTACAGGAAAAAAATATCAGATTTTGGGTACTGGAATGGGTGGGTAAAAATTTTACACGACTGACTGTCTTCACAAGTAAACAAAACTGAGCAAAAGACTGCAAAGCATGTTTACAAAAGACTGCGCATATCAGTACAGAGAAGTGCCAGACCAATCAAAATCTTGTTATGCCAATTAACTGATTTTACGGGTTCCTGCAAAACCAAGCCAATTATGTGGTTAAATAACTAGGGTTAATGTCAGCTATTGTTGTACTTGTTAAGGTTCATGTATCAGGGTGCCCATGTATCAGGGTGCCCAATCACGTAATTCACTTATAGATTCTACACTGCAAGCACAAACTTTTCAGTGCTTATGTGCATACATGCACTGTAAAAAGTATGCACATACAGAAAGGAAAGTAATTACATACGTGTACACTGCACATACAAATTAAATACCATTTCGTATTCATTATTTCCCCATTATATCAAGCTATGTTCAACTTTAACTCTTTCGTTCTCAGCATTATTTTCATAAACCATATACCATTGGAAAGGTTTTGCAATTTTCTTTCATATTTACATATGCAAATTACCAAACTTTTGCATATAATGCATATTCATATATGGAAATGACCTCTAGTAACAATAAAAAAAAAAAAGACATTTTGTTGTTTTTTGTCCTATAAAACTCTTTCAATCAGATTTTTTTCCCAAATTTCAGTCTAAATAAGCTTTCCTATGGTTAGACATATTTTGTAACAAATTTCAAAGTTTTTTGTAGTTTGGGCGCTTTGTTTTGAGAATGAAAACAGATATGGGAACCCTTCTTTCATTAGAATTTGTGTGAAAAATACATGTTTCAAACTGTAAGCATAGCAACATTAGTTACGGGTATCTAAGTCAGTTTTCAGTGTTTTTTACAACATGAATTGCATTGTTGTAGCCACTTATCAGTGGGAACTAGTTATTGTTTAGTCTGAGAACCAAGTTGTGGTAGTTTGCATGGCACGGCACTGGGCACAGTCGTTTGACACACGTCGCACAAGATACAAGATACAAAATTTTATTTTAAGTCGGTTTCAAAGTATTTAACAAAATAACATTAGCGATGTATCGCTATTTACCGACATAATTAGACATACGTACATAAGACAAACATAGACGTACAATGTTAAAAACAATAAAAACAGAAACATGCAATTACATGCAATGACAAATAAACGAAGCACATTTTAAAACAGAAGCGAAAAGCAAGCACTTTAAAAATAACATGCTATAAGCTTTGTAATACGGTAATTTGAAAAGACTACAGCTTAAAAAGAGAACTTTATGAAAAAAAAAAAAAAACGACTTTATAAAAAAACAAAATGGACTTTATAACAACACGGTGAAAGACATTTTAAGTACTTTCATTTGAAAGCAAGGAACCCTCAATTTTTGTAATCTCATGGATTATTGCACTTTGTTGGGCTGTATAAATGTACTTGTGCAGGGAATCCATCAAGAGTTTTGAGCTCTGAAGGGCTCCCTAGACAAGCACATTGTTAACTAGATATGGTAGAGTTATCGGACTAAAAAGTAATTACATCATAAAGTTGGCTGCAGAAAAATGCCTTGGCTCATAACAAAACAAAAAAGCAATGCAAGCATGCAGGCATAAGCAGACAAAGAGGAAACACACAAAAAAAAAATTAACTCTCCACCAGTGAAATATGAAAAAAAAAAAAGCATTGTGGGAAAAGAGAAAAAGTTTATTGTAGACAGTTTCTCCTCCGCCACGAAGCCCTCAAGCTAAAAGCCTCAGGATTATGTAGACCAGTATTCACCGATAGAGAGTAAAAGAAGCAGTAAGCATTCAAATAGAAGCATTGAACAAGAAAATTTTAACTAATTTGAACAACAAGAACATCTACAACTCTTGCCGTCCCACGCCCCAATCAGGCCCTGGAACTGGCTCAGACCTGTTACTTCACGATAGTGTTGTGGGAGCGAGTTCCACAGCCTGGGAGCAGCGGAGCGGAAAGAGTTGAGACCGTAACCAGTGGTTCTTACCTGTGGTACATCACCTCTATTTGTATACCTAAAAGAATAGGAAGACTCTTTTATTTTAATTAAATCATGTAGGTAGGATGGAGTTTGTTTGTGTATAATTTTAAAAGTTTCTAAAGCCATGCTTCTAAGTCTTCTAACTTTAAGAGTTGGTAATTTGGATTTTAATAATAAGGTTTCATAACTTGAAGAATAATCATCATAGATAAATCTCAGAGCTCTTTTTTGAATATTTTCAATCTTTCTAGTGTTTGTTTCACCACAAAAATGCCATGTTAGAGGACAAAAATTGAAGTTTGACATAATAAAAGAATGATAAATATTTAGTTTGCCTAGTTTACAGAGATATTTTCCTATACGTTTCAGAACATTTAGTTGTCTGGATGCTTTTTTGCAAATAATGGAAACATGTGATTTAAAATTCAGTTGAAAATCAATAGTGACTCCTAAAAGTTTGACCTCCTCTTCACACTTAATATTGGCACCTGGTAAAGAAAAAGAAAATTCATGCTTTTTAGATTTTTGACCCATAGCAATAGCTTGAAATTTTTCAGGGTTGGCTTGCATTTGGTTATCTGTGAACCATTTTATAAGGACAAGACTTTCATTTTCTAAAACAGATTTAACTTCATTTGGATCATCACTTGCATAAGAGATGGTGTTATCATCAGCATAGTTATAAAGATTACTTTTTTCAATAAAATAAAAGATGTCATTTATAAAGATGTTGAAGAGAACAGGTCCTAATATAGATCCCTGGGGCACTCCCTTATAAATAGATTCAAAATCACTCTTAGAATGACCAAGTTTAACACATTGTTTTCTATTTGTTAAATAAGATGATATTAAGTTAAGTGATGATTCTGTAAGTCCATAATGTTTTAGTTTTGCTATAAGTAAGTCATGTGGTAGACAATCAAAAGCTTTTGATAAATCCATAAGAACAGCCGCCAGATAGTAATTTTTATCCAGAGCCTGTTTCCAATCTTCGACAATACGTAAGAGTGTTGTTTGGCAGCCATATCCTGATCTAAAAGCTGATAGAAAGGGATTAAAGTGTAAATTGAAATAGGCTGACAGTTGGGAGTTAATTGCTCTTTCAAAAATTTTTGACATGACAGATAAGATACTTACTGGACGATAGTTAGTTTTGTCTAGTGTACTGTTTTTCTTATGGAGAGGAGTAACTTGGGCAATTTTAAGATTATCAGGAAATATTGCAGTCTGAAATGACAGGTTTATCATGGAAGTTAAATAATATGTGATTGTGTTTTTAGATATTTTAACATTTTTAGGGGGTATTCCATCCATACCTGTGGCCTTTTTGGGACTGAGTTTATCTATTTCCTTACTTACATCAGAAAATTCGACTGAATGGAATTTAAAATCAGGGCAATCTGCTTTTTTAGAATTAATGGCATTAATACTTGGGTGGTTTTCCAAAGATTGAGATGAGCTTTCTCCGATATTTTTGGCTACGTTTACAAAGAAGTTATTAAATATGTTACAGATTTCTTTTTGGTCAGTTTTGATAGACTCATTTTCATGTAAAATTGTATCTTTAGTAATTTTGTTTCCCTTGTTGGTTAAAAAGGGTTTGACTGTTGACCAGAAGGTTTCAGATTTACAACCGCCTGTACAGTGATCAATAAAGTATTTGTTCAGTGATCTTCTTCTAAGACTAGTGACTAAGTTTCTTTGTCTACGAAAGTTTTCCCAAGTTTTAGGAGTTTTATTTCTTTTATATTTGTTGAATAGCATTCTTTTTTTGTATATTTCATATTTTAGTGCTTTATTCATAAAAGGAGCTGGCTGTTTTACTAATTTTCTTTGTTTAAGGGGGGCATGTTTATTGACTGTTTCAGTCAGAATATTGCTGAATTCATTATATAACTTACTTACATCATTTTGAGACATGTCCAGGTTCTGCAGGTTTGAATACAATTCTTCATTGTAAGTTTCAGGGTTAAAATTTTTATAACTTCTATAAGTACAATATTTTCCTACTGGTTTGTTTGTTTCTTGTTTAACTTGAAAACCTACTAAGTTATGGCAATCACTCGGGCCACAATCAAAATTGCATGTATTTCCTAAAATATGAGTATTATTAGTTAAGATAACATCTATCGGTGATGGGGCATTATTTACAGTGAAACATGTTGGTTCTGAAATAAGATTATCAAGAGCAAAAATATCACAGCAGTTTCTAAGTGTTTGGCTTTTGTCAGTACAGTGCATATCATAATTTAAATCTCCAATTACCACAATGTTTTCAAATTTACTGAGACTTTTGTCTATTTTGAGATCAAAATCTACCTGAAAAGAAGTGTTTGTTATGGAGGGAGGCTTATAAGATCCAAAGATCAGTAGTTTTGATTTATCCAAATTTACCTGTATTGCAATAGATTCAATTTCTTCAAATTCATATTCTTGTTTTCTTTCTCCAGCTATATCAGATCTGAGATATGATAATATTCCCCCTCCATTTATAGATCTGTCTGCCCTCCACATGTGGTAGTTATTTACTGAAAATTGAGAATCAGGAAATGAATTATCTATTTTTGTTTCAGCAATGAAAATAAGATCAAGAGTATTAGACATCAACAAATCTTGTATACAGTAAAATTTGTTTCTAACACTATTGATATCAATATAGCCAACAGTAAAGTATCTTGGATTTTGTTGCTTTAATGCTGTTAAGGGTTCATAATTGTCAATATCACCATTGTCTCTAACTGAGATGACTGATTGGTCCACTGATAAAAAAGAATGGTTAAAAAAACTGTCAGTAAAATGAAAGGCATTGCATTGTTCACATATCCATGGATCATCACAATTTGCTAGTTCTAAATATTCCTTTCCCGTAATATTAGCACATTTAATATGCTACCAGTGGTAGCATGCTTCACAGTATATTCCCCAATGGCTTTTGGCAACTGGTTTGTAACATCCGCCGCAAGGGTTTCGTATTGGTCCTGGATTAAGTGCAATGTCACCAGACAGGATAATAAGATACAGTCTTACACAATGTCTAGGGTTAACAGGGATCGATTTGACTCGTCTAGTACGAGTAAAATGATAATATATCAGAACGAAAAAGTCCATTCCGTGATTTGAGAAGTAGCTACAGTTACAGTTTTGGTTCGGCACCTGATGAAATTGGCTCGTTTCTTTGTTCAGTGAAATGTGGGGATGCAGTTTGTATGTGTTGTCCGTTTGTATAAGGAACTGGTTATTTGGGGTAGGTACATTGACTTCATATGGTAGGAATAAAACCAGCAGTTGTATTAAAAGCAGAGTTCTTATCATACTTCCGTGTTTCTAGTGCAGAACAGTCTTCTCGGAGAGACGCTTGTCGGCCCTGGTTTGTAAAGCGCTTTGCGATCTTGGTGAATTTGTTTGTTGATGTAAGAGCAAGCGCCCATATGATACAGAGTTTATGTAGTGAAGAAACTTTTTGATTCTTCGTTTCTGCGTCCGACTCCGGTAGAAGTTGAATGGACGAACGTTCCTTAGCTGTTATTTTACCAGAAAAATCAGTTGCTTGGCGCGTTTTATCGGTTTTTGCCTTGTTTTGGATTTTTCTTCTCCCACCGTTTTACTGACGACTGCGCATGTCACCGGAAGTCTTAGGAATTTTGTCTTTTTTCCTCTGGCCTGTTCCTGTCCCCAAGCAGCATTCATGGTATCTGCCTTTCTTCAGAATGCCAAGACTCTGTAGGTCAACTGGCTGGTGTCCTCAGTCTGTAAGAGGAAGGTCTGGTTCACAGTTTATAGCTAGTCCAAGTTGCCGGCCAGCAGTAAAGGTTCCAACGAGCTCGTGAATGACTTTGCTCCTGAAGTTTTTGGTGGACAATATCTTGGTTGGTGGAAATTTCATTGGGTTGTTTGTCAGACAGAATGATTTTGAGTACAAAATATAGGCATTTACTATGACATGTCTAGCATGCCCAAGAATATTCTCATCTACCACCATCTGCTCTTTTGAATATGTTGACTGCATTTGGTCATGTCTGTCAAATGCTCCCAAGTTCACGTTATAGTCATTCACATAAGGTGGCACTTGGAGCTGGATGATTTCTCCATTTTTCCTCTTCCTGGCAACTCTGCCATCACCATGAGCACTATGGGCATTACTAAGAAAGGCCACAAGTTTTGTATCTTGCCAGACAGTACAGGTCAGTCCCTTTATGGAATCAGAACAAGTGTGCATTTCTCCCCAGGGCATATCCTTTGTGAGATTAGGATCCTTCAGTGCCTCTGGAAACCCTTTTCTGTGCATTCTTATTGTGCCGTCAGTGTATGTACCTCTTTCCTGGAGATCATCAGCCACTTCCAGTCCAGTGAAGAAGTTTTCTAGGTATAAAACATGATTTGGCTCCCCAAGGTTTGGTGTGACCAGGTCGAACACGACTTGGTATGACAGTCCCCTCTCCTTTCCTGCCGCTGCACCTGTGTATATCATGGAAATCATACAAGTATGCTTAGTCACAACACCGTAAACGCCATATTTTAGTCCCTCTTTTGACAGGTTTAGTAGGCATGTATTGTTTCAAAGGATTTCTGCCTTTTCCTTTCACCATGTGCTCATTAACACAGACGTTTTGTCCAATATGGAAGTGATCTCAGAATGTAATGCAAAGACTTTGCAGGAAAGGTCTTAGCTTGAACAGTTTATCCTGACCTACCTGTCCAACTGGGATATAGTCCTTATTGTTGACCAAGTGAATATTTCCCCAAAGCTGCCAGAATCTCCTCTTGGTAAATATATCTTGAATAGCAGGCACATCAAGGATCCAATCCTTGCTAAAATAGTCATTTAACCCTTTACCACACAATCCCGACTTTTAACAACCCTGAGAAAGAAGCCTTTTGAAAACATTGTGGGAAAAGGACAAAATGCTGGTAACCAGCATTTCCTCCTTTTCCCACAATGTTTTCTACTCTTCCCAAAACAAATTTCAATTTTTGAGTTACATTCGTTTTGTCATCTGCAAAAGCTTCCAATTTGGACTGGTCTAAAACTTTGCCGTTTGGTAAAGAGTTAATTGGGGAAGGCGGTGAATCCCTATCATGTACAAAGTAGCTAGAAAGGCATGCATTTCTTCAAGAGTGGTGTCAGCATCCCATATTTTCCTACCTTTTTGGTGAGCATATCTATTAGTTTCTATAACAAGGGTCTGCACTAGTTCATCAGGGAAAAGTTGTTTCCAGAAATCAACAGGCATAGAATCTCTACCTAATGGAACTGTTGGCCCATGTTTGCCACCAAAGATGGGATAGCTTACAACTGTTTGGTGATCTAAGTCACACCATCGATCTTAATGGAGGGCGCTGAAATGCATTTGCTGCATTCTGAACCTGGTCCTGAGCATTTCTACCTAGAACTTGTCCTCTACGGCGATCACTCACTGTTCTACTACAAGGACGACCATGCCCACTCACAAACCCAACCCATGAGGCAGACAAGGGGATCAAACCTACAATACGATATGTTTCTTGGCTGTCAGAATCACTCGAGGAGGATTCCGAAACAGGCCCGTCCTCTAAATCACCATCCCTGCCAGAAAAGTCAGGATCATTGCTATCAGATTCGTTTGGCATTTCTGATATGATTCGCCGGGCTTCTTCGGCAGAATATCTTACCCTTTGATTCATTATTATTATTGAAAAAACCTCAAAAGGTGGATGTTTTTGTTTCTTTTTGATAAGCTTGGTTTACACGGATATAATTTCTGGTTATGTGGTGCTTTAGCACAAATTTACTCATTAAAATGTCTGTTTTGGTAATCGATCTAATGCATATATAGAAGCACGCTTGAAAGTGCAGTTGAGAATGAAAGGGTTAAGTTACTGTTGCAGATGGTCTAGATCAAGATCAGACTGCAGAGAACATGCAGTATCATCTTTGATGTAAACTTTCTATTTTGCGAGGTATTCTGGTGAGAGGTGCCTTGTAATTGCCATACCTTTCTTTTCTACCAATGAACTCAACTGAGCACAAAGTGCTCAAAGTGAGTCTCTGTGATCACTTGAAGCCCGTCACATGTCTGTTTGCCTGTTCAACTGCAATTATGAAAACCACTTCTCAGAAAGTGCTGGATTAAATGAATTGAAATTTTATGCATAGACTCCATATTCATACATGAGCTGCACTCTGTAAAAGGGGGGCGAAATGCATCTGCAAAAAAGTATTTATCCATGTCAGCCTGCACTATCCGTGCAGGCTTACATGGATCTAAACTTTTTACTATTTGTAAATTATCTGCATGTCCAAGGACAATGCTACCTCCAGATTCTGTCAGTTGTTAGACTAAATAGATTACATGAATCCTTGATTATTTGATGATTTGCTTGGTATCATGCATCATTTGCCTTTTGCCAGAGCATGGCTCATATATAATATTTGATATGAAGCATTTTAGGATAGCCTTTTATCAAAGTTGTGTCCCTTCGGTCAAACATTGCCAGCCTTGGGAGTCACAAGTTAAACAGAGTAATGGAAAGAAAAATCTTCTTGTCTTAAACCCATGGGTTTAGAATGTTGATATTAGGTATGTGGCTATTTGTTGGATGCTCTTTTATCAAAGTTATTGGAATTGTGCTTTGGGATCAATGATAGTCCAACCCATGGCGTCACTTGCTTTACATTGTGTTCTGCTGGAAGACATATATCTCTACCAAAAGGCAAAATTTTGGACTATACCAAATTTAAAGCATTTGCAGACAACAGATTAAATGTAAGTCAAATGATGATTTCTGCCTTTGATAAGGTAGAAAATATTGTGAGAAAAGGAGAAAATGCTGGTTGCCAGCGTTTTCTCCTTTTCCCACAATGTTTTGAAAAGCTGTCTCTTTTAGGGTTGTTAAGACTCGTGATTGTGTGGTAAAGGGTTAAAGAATCTCCATGTCTGATCCTATTCAGTCCTTGGGTTGTTATATTTGGTTTGCAGCATCAGAAGATATAGAGGATATTTGTTTTTTAGCTCACCTTAGCACAACGTGCTAAAGGTGAGCTGTTGTGATCGCCCTATGTCCGGCGTCCGGCGTCTGTCGTCCGTCGTCCGTCAACAATTTCTTTAAACATCTTCTTCTCCTAAACCACTGGGCCAATCTTGATGAAACTTGGCAGGGATGTTCCTTGGGTGAAGCTCTACCAAAATTGTTCAAAGAATTGAATTCCACCCACAACTCTGGTTGCCATGGCAACAAAAAGGAAAAAAAAGCAAAATCTTTGAAAATCTTCTCTGAAACTAGAAGGCGCAGAGCTTTGATATTTGGTATGTAGCATCTCCTAGTGGACCTCTACCAAGTTTGTTCATTTGATGCCCCTGGGGTCAAAACTGGCCCCGCCCTGGGGGTCACAAGTTTGAGCATAGTCATAAAGAAGGAAAACTTTAAAAATCTTCTTCTCTAAAACTTGAAGGCGTAGAGCTTTGATATTTGGCATGTAGCATCTCCTAGTGGACCTCTACCAAGTTTGTTCATATGATGCCCCTGGGTCAAAACTGGCCCCGCCCCGGGGGTCACAATTTCCAACATAGGAACAAAGAAGGAAAACTTTAAAAATCTTCTTCTCTGAAACTTGAAGGAGTAGAGCTTTGATATTTGGCATGTAGCATCTCCTAGTGGACCTCTACCAAGTTTGTTCATATGATGCCCCTTGGGTCAAAACTGGCCCCACCCCGGGGGTCACAATTTCCAACATAGGAACAAAGAAGAAAAACTTTAAAAATCTTCTTCCCTAAAACTAGAAGGCATAGAGCTTTGATATTTGGCATGAAGCATCTCCTAGTGGACCTCTACCAAATTTGTTCATATGATGCCCTTTGGGTCAAAACTGGCCCTGCCCCGGGGGTCACAAGTTCGAACATAGGAACAAAGAAGGGAAACTTTAAAAATCATCTTCTCTGAAACTGGAAGGCATAGAGCTTTGATATTTGGTATGTAGCATTGCCTGGTGGACCTCTACCAAGTTTGTTCATATGATGCCCCTAGGGTCAAAACTGGCCCCGCCCCGGGGGTCACAAGTTTGAGCATAGTAACAAAGAAGGAAAACTTTAAAAATCTTCTTCTCTGAAACTTGAAGGCGTAGAGCTTTGATATTTGGCATGTAGCATCTCCTAGTGGACCTCTACCAAGTTTGTTCATATGATGCCCCTGGGGTCAAAACTGGCCCCACCCCGGGGGTCACAATTTCCAACATAGTAACAAAGAAGGAAACTTTAAAAATCTTCTTCTCTGAAACAGGAAGGCATGGAGCTTTGCTATTTGGTATGTAGCATCTTCTAGTGGATCTCTACTAAGTTTGTGCATATGATGCCCTTGGGGCAAAAGTTGGCCCCGCCCCGGGGGTCACAAGTTCAAACATAGGAACAGAGAAGGAAAACTTTAAGAATCATCTTCTCTGAAACTGGAAGGCGTAGAGCTTTGATATTTGGTATGTAGCATTGCCTAGTAGACCTCTACTAAGTTTGTTCATATGATGCCCTTGGGGTCAAAATTGGCCCTGCCCCGGGGGTCACAAGTTCAAACATAGGAACAAACAAGGAAAACTTTATTTTTTTTTTCTCTGAAATGGGAAGGCATAGAGCTTTGATATTTGGTATGTAGCATCTCCTAGTGGACTTCTACCAAGTTTTGTTCCAAGGATGCTGCTTGGGTCAAAACTGGCCCAGCCCCTGGGGTCACAAGTTCGAACATAGGAACAAAGAAGGAAAACTTTAAAATTCTTCTTTTCTGAAACCAAAAGGTGTGGAGCTTTGATATTTGGTATGTTGCATCTCAGAGTGGATCTCTACCAAGTTTGTTCATATGATGCCCCTGGGTCAAAACTGGCCCCGCCCCGGGGGTCACAAGTTCGAAGATAGGAACAAAGAAGGAAAACTTTAAATTTCTTTTTCTCTTAAATGGGAAGGTGTAGAGCTTTGATATTTGGTATGTAGCATTTCCTAGTGGACCTCTACCAAGTTTGTTCATATGATGCCCCTGGGTCAAAACTGGCCCAGCCCCGGGGGTCACAAGTTCGAACATAGGAACAAAGAAGGAAAACTTTAAAATTCTTCTTTAAAACTGGAAGGCGTAGAGCTTTGATATTTGGTATGTAGTGATTCTCTTCTAAGTTTGTTTGCCCATCTAAGCACAAGTTCATTGAGTTCAAAATTGGGTCATCTTGGGTCATTATCTAGGTCACTAGGTCAAATTAAAGAAATACCTTGTTGGCACTCTCGACGCCACATTATTTGCTCAATTGCCTTGAAAATTAGTTAGAAAGTTTGTCTTTATAAAGTCTCACATAAGATTAATTTGGGTCATCTTAGGTCATAAACTAGTTCACTGGGTCAAATTAAAGAAATACCTTGTTTGCACTCTGGAGGCCACATTTATTGCTCAAATGACCTGAAATTTGGCCAGAATGTTTGTCTTGATGAAATACCAGATGAGTTTGGATTTGGGTCACCTGGAACCATAAACTAGGTCACTAGGTCAAAATAAAGAAATACCTTGTGGGCACTCTAGAGGCCACATTATTTGCTTAATTGCCTTGAAAATTGGTCAGAATGTTTGTCTTTGTAAAATCTCACATGAGTCTGAATTTGGGTCAACTGGGGTCATAAACTGGTTCACTTGGTCAAATTAAAGAAAGAGCTAGTGGGCACTCTAGAGGCCACATTTATTATTCATTTGATTTGAAAATTGGTTAAAATGTTTCTTTTGATATAGTCAAAGACCAGTTCAAATTTGGGTCACCTGGGGTCATAATCTAGGTCACTAGGTCAAATTAAAGAAATATCTTTAGGGCAGTAGAGGCCACATTTTTTGCTCAATTGACTTGAAAATTGGTCAGAATGTTTGTCTTCATGAAATATGAGTTTGAAATTGGGTCACCTGCAGTCAAAAACTAGGTCACATGGTCAAATAAAAGAAAAACCTTTAAGGCACTCTACTAAGGTGAGCGACCCAGGGCCATCATGGCCCTCTTGTTTTCAGTGAAAGATTGAAATTTATTTCATTGCGTGAACATCTTGGTAATATAATTTAAAGAGTGGCACAACCACAAGTGAAAATATTACCGATGATGTTCACAATATGAAATTCAATTTCAATCTTTCACCGAAAAAAACAAATATTCTTTTTATTTCATGCTTCTAACCCCTATTTTGTTGGAATTTTCGTCAAAATCTAGTGCAGTTGTTTTCGGTAATTCCCTGTGGCATACCCCTGTCACATAATAACGCATTACAATATTATGTAAAGCGTGAGAAATATATCCGTAAATTACATCATATTTCCCTCCATTTGAATAGCATGCGCTGATTACCTAGGGAAATAGTGCGCAGGAACTACTGTTTCCGCCTTCAATTGAAGAGTTAGAAAATATATAATAGGTATTTTCACTGGTCATAACCATGAAATATCAAATCATTATCCACTATTATTTCTCTATAAACGACCAAAAAGCATGAAATAAGGTCTGTTACATAATGTATTTCAATTGTTTTGCTTTGTTTAAATATGGCTTTACCGTAGGGTCACATTTTGCACTATAAGTTGTCTTGGGTCTTTTTCCTCTTTTCTGAGCTCATAATGGGGTCTAGAGCATTTATATTTGGTGTTAACTATCATATAATCATTTAAAGGCTGAAGTTAATGATCAAGGTCACTTGTTAAGTACAGAACAGAAAATAAAATGAGGAATCAATGATAACTCTTTGAAACAAATGTGCTAGAATGATGAATGTAAGCAGTTTGATATCTTGTTATGCACTGTTCAATGTTTTCTTTTTTTTGGAAATAGGCAAATGCCACTGTTTCTAAAATTTTAGAAAAATGTGAAATTTTCAATAGCATCTTTGAGCTATGATTCTCTTTGTTGGTTGGTCTTGATATGTAGATAATATGCCCATCTTCTATCTATGCTTGAAGTAAAGTATTATGGAAGATCTTGATATGCAAATGGTGTGTATACTTCATTGTTTTTATGACGTAAAGGTCAAGGTCACTGTAACTTAAAACAGAAAAAGGGGGAATTAGCTATGTATTTGAAATTTGGGAGTAGGCCTCACTATTCAGTTTGGACAGATGCCATCTTTGCAAGGTAAATTTTACTGTTACTTATAGCCACTCTAGTGGCCAAAAGGTATGGATATTATTGGAAGTCTGAAAAGATGTTACAGTTTATTCTGTCAAAGTACCAGTTGCTGGAAAAAAAGCTTGAAAAAAAAAATTAAATATAGAATTAATTTGGCAACTTTAATTCTAGTTCTATGGTTTCTTTTTCTACCATCTGCTTTAAATGGAATGAATTTATTTTGCCCACAGTTGGACCCCCAAATTATTTTCTCTTGGCCACTAGCAGGCCTTTAATGAATTCAGCAAAAAAATAAACATTCAAGTTCTTAGCTGGTAGTAGTCTTTTCTCTTGCCATACAGTTCTTGTTCCAGACCTTGTTTGCTCTGGTGAGCGATATAGGACTATAATTGTCCTCTTACTTTAACTCTTTACTACACAACACAAAAATACGGACTTGTCGAAATTGAAAGCATTTGCAGACAACAATTTAGATTTGGCTCAAATGAAAGAATTTGTCTTTGATGGTGTGAAAAACATTGTGAGAAAAGGAAAAAATGCTGGTACCCCGCATTTTTTCTTTGCCCTCAATGTTTTCAAAAAGCCTCTTTCCTAAGGTCGTAAAAACTTGTGATTGTGTGGTACAGAGTGAATTGTTGTCATTTTTTATATGGCAGGCACTTTAACACTTTTTTGGTGAAAGCGTCCTTCTATTGGGGCCAGAATAGTGATAAACCCTGGCAATCTGGAACTGAATTGAAACATCTCCAGGAGCATACTCCACTTTGATCACCTGTGAATGTCAGCAAGTCAACAGTGTGGCACCGGCGCACCAACGTGGTGAGACGGGATGATTCCTGCAATCTTCTGCACATCACTGGCGGCAAACCTAAGGTACTCTGTGCCAAACCAGGGCTTTACCTGGATAGTCTTTGGTCATAACATGCAATCCAGCTTCTGAACTAGGAAAAACCAGGGCAACATTGGGTTTATGAGAGTGTTAACCCACTTTTAAGAGGGAAAACACCCTAGTATACATGCTACCCTTCAACAAGAGGAAAACGGGCCGACAATTACTGTGAGAATGTGTTTTACTTAGAGATTTGGGCTAGTCTTTAGTAAGCCAGATTTAATATCTGTGAGAGCCAAGCACAACTTGTAGCTTCTTTTGCAGAGCGTAGATCAAGATCAGACTGTTCAGAACATGCAATCTCATCATTGATGTACTCTCTCTGACATTTTGTGGGGTATTCCAGTGAAAACGGCTCTGAAATTGCAATATCTGTCCTGGCTATTGATTTGAAATATTCTTTCCACTTTTTGCAGGCAGTTTTAACCCTTTACCTCACAATGATGCCTTTTAACGACCCTTTGAAAGAAGCCTTTTGGAAACATCACGGGAAAAGGAGAAAATGCTGGTAACCAGCATTTTCTCCTTTTCCCACAATGTTTTCTGCCCTATCAAAGAAAAATTACACCATTTGAGCCACATTGAAATTGTCGTCTGCAAATGTTTTCAACTTGGACAAGGCTAAAATTTTGTTGTCTGGTAAAGGGTTAACCCTTTCCAAATCAATATTATTCAGGGTCATCCAAACTGAAAGGATTTGCAAGTGACAAATTTGATTCCAGTAATAAAGTTTGTTGTGGAAAGAAAAAAAAAAAGCATTAGGAAACAGAGTTCCAGACACGGACTGATTTTGATTTCAAAATTGAAAATGTTAATTGTTCTCCACTAAACCCTATGAGACAATTCTAATGAGTACCCACAACATGGGTTTGGAAGAGAAATAACAGACTTACCATCACTCTCTCTTATCTGGAGCTCTGAGGAAAACAGAAAAAGCTGCTTAACCTTGATTTTTTACCTAGGCCTCCTTGCTCTCATTTGTAAAAACACAAAATTGTTTTGTAAAGGGTTAAGGGTAAGTGGGTCAAACTTATACCATTACCTCTTCTAATACAAAAGAAAACAACATTTTAAATGCCCTTAACTTATCTGCTGCTAAAGAAATAAAGAATAAGATTGTACATGTATGTGTTTTACCCAGAATGAAAACATAATTATTAATTGAAAGTAGGTCTAGACAAATAGAAAAAATTGTGCAAATAAAATTTCATTAATGTATGATCAAGGCAAACCAGACAGCCTGTTGATCTATCCAGGGAGAAATAATGGAAAGAAATTTATGCCAGACTAGTTTATTTCTCTACATTTAAGGGCAGATAATGGTAGGAAATTTATACCAATAGATATTATGTTTCTCTACCCATAGAAGGTAGTGTATGTGTGTGTGTGTGGGGGGGGGGGGGGGGGGGGGGGTAAAATCTTTCACCAGAATAAATCATTGTTAAAAGATGTATAAGCAAGATATTTTATACAAGTTCAATTGTACAGGCTCAAGTCCATGTTAATGGCAGGTTTGCAACTGTCCATAGTAGATGGGGTGATGACACTGTCACCAATGACGGATCAAGGCAAGCTAGAAAAGTTGTCGGTCTATTCAGGGGCAGGTGTGTTCAAGTGTGAAGTCGGTCCTATGATGCCTTTTTTCAAAAAGTAAGAAAATGAACTGCAATGACAAATAAATCACCTATGGGACAGAACATGATTATATAAAAGTATAGCATAAGTCAAGATCAGGCTGAACAAAATGTATAAAAACCAGTACTAGGCTAGCTGACACTGGCCCCAGGTACAAGATGCCTGAAGAACTTTATCCTGGACCCAAATAGTAATAAAGTGCTTGTGTAAAATATCTTGCTTAAGTTAATTACTGACTTAAAATTTTGGCAGTCTTAAGTCTTCAGTAATTTTATCGATAAAACATGAATCCTAACCAGTATTATGCTAGCTGACAATGGCCATAGTTATAACCTAATACTTGTCAGGATATTATTGTAAATCCTACCAAATTAAATCTTACAAAGATTATTTCATGGTCCCAGACCAGTATTCAGCTCATATGTATAAAATTCTTGCCTGATAATGCTCTTTCCATGAAGCATACTTGTTGGCATCTTACCTTCCCAACAATTTTTTACCGGCAGGATAACAGTATGTTAACAGGGAGCTTGAGTGTCTCTAATAGAGAAAATAAACTAGTAAGACATTAATTTCTTACAACAGATCAACAGCCTATCTGCCCTGCATTGACCAATTATTGTGACCGTATATCTCCACTATTGTGGTGAGAATCTAAAAGTTTTGGTCTGTTTATTTATACATTAGACTTACATGTATTCAAAATTTCACAGAGTTACCAGGTCCTGTGTACACCTACCATTTTTATCAGCATTCTTAATCTAATTCTCAAGAATTTCCTATATTTCTAAGTAACAAAATTTCTGAATGGCTTAACCCTTTACCACACAATTCCTAGTGTTAAGGACCCTAAGGAAAGAGGCTTTTGAAAACATTGTGGGATAAGGAAAAAATGCTGGTAACGACTTACCAGCCCTTTCAGAAGATGAATCCAATCATTTGCGTTCCATTAATTTTGTCGTCTGCAAATACTTTCAATATAGAGGAGTGTTAAATTTTGCCATGTGGTAAAGTGTTAACCCGTTGGTTTAGTCAGTCAGATAAAGGTTTTATCTAAGAGACAATATATACAAATTTGATCTTTATTTCTTCAGCAGCATACAAGTTTAAATAGTTAGAATGTTTTGAATGGGGCTATAGTATAAGTTTGACCAAATTACCCTTAAAGTGCCTGCTTAATCTGAAAAGGACAATTAAAATCAATAGAAAGGGCAGATGTTGTGGTTACAAGCCTTTTTTTACCAGAATACCATACAAAGTATCAGACATTGTACATCACAGATGATGCTGCATGTTCTCTGCAGTCTGATCTGAATCTACAATGACTGCAAAATGAACTTTAAGATGTTCTTGGCTCTCTAGGAGTCAATATGGGTGAGATAACTTGAATGCACAATCTGCTTAAATCAAGATTAGCCAAAGTCTCTAAAGCCCTATTCTCACAGTCATGGTGTTTGCCCTGATCCTCCCAGTGAAGTGTAGCGGGTAATCAGGAGGTGTTTTTACTCTAAAGAATGGGGTTACATTCTCATACACCTAATGTTACCCTGGTTTTATCCTGGTAAAGAAGCCAGATTTCATGTTGTGACCACAGGCTGTTCAGGTTAAGCTCCAGTTTGTGATGGAGTACCTATGTTTTGCTGCCACTGATGTGCTGAAGATTGCCAGAATCATCTTGTCTTACCACCTTTGTGCGACAGTGACATGCCAGCGACATGCTGGCATTTGTAGGTTACCAAAACAGTGTGTGTTCCTGGAGGTGATTTCATTTAGTGCCAGAGATCCAGGGTTTATCACAATTTTGGACCCAATGAATACTGTATTGCAATTTCAAGGCTGTTCTCATCAGAATACCTCACAAAGTATCAGTTTTCGATGATGGCTATGTGGGAAAGCAGCCAATGGCTTGGAAAGAATATTGTGTTTAGTACTGGTCAAAGAAACTCCAGGAAAGCATGGATAGGTGCACTGGCTGCTGCAATATAACTGAAATAATGTTGAAAATGGCATTAAACACCATATAGTCAATCAACAGTGTACATCAAAGATTGGGCTATTTGACCCTTTACCAGATGACAAAATTTTAGACTCGTCCAAGCATTTTGCCGACAACAATTTAACTGTGGTTCAGATAATGGGAATCGTCCTTGAAGGAGAGGAAAACTTTGTGAGAAAAGGAGAGTATGCTGGTAACCAGCATTTTCTGCTTATCCCACAATGTTTGCAAGAGGCTTCTTTCTCAAGGACATTAAAACTTGAAATTCATTGGTAAAGGGTTAAAAAATCTTTCCTTATGGCTCCAAGTTACACTAGCAGTTTCAATACATTCAAAACTAAAAGTCAGATCGTAAGGGTCCATTCCAGTTTGTCATAAATTGTCCTTGTTCACAGATCTGCAAATGTAAAATGCAGTCTGACCTTTTGATCTATGCTGTATGTAGCTTTATTCTAGACCATGTAGATTACCTTCATTTGGCCTGGAATGAACTTTAACCCTTCACTACACAGTCCCGAGTTTTAACAACCCTGTTACTCTTTTGTGTGTGCCCCATTTCACCTGAAAATCTTGTTTAATATTTCAATCACAGAATCAATCAACCATGATAAGACAAAATGCAGGTCATGGTCACAGCAAGGTTTCAAAAGTCATTATTATACAAGAATCATGTCTGCTCTGTTTTCTGCTGAATCCCTACTCTGGTTAGTCAGTTTTTTACATACTTGTGGTGTACACCTTGATGAGACAACATGGAAATGAAGGTTTTACATATCAGTCTCTAACGTCAAGGTGGCAGCAGGGGTGGACAGACCACAGGTACTAGAATCATATCAGATCTCTATCTCTTGAACCCCTTGTCCTACTCTTTTTATGCCCGCGAAAAAAATGTTCGCATTGTCCGTCCGTTCGTCCATCTGTCTATCCAGACAGCTATCTCTATAGATGAAATTTGATGAAACTTATACATGTATTCCTTATAATAGTCTCCCAATATACTTATTTCTTTTTTTAAATTTATTTATTGCCATGTCATGGAAAAAGGAGGCTTGATGCATATTTCCATTATGGACCAATACCTCTTATCTACCAGACAAAATTTTATGAAACTTCACATTTATATTGTTTATCATAAGCCACAGACAATCATTATTTGTTTTTATTAAATGAAATTCCATGTCATGGAAAAAGGGGGCTTAATGTATGATTTCATTATGCATTATGCACCAATAACTGTCCGTTAGCCTGTCTGTTTGTCTGTCTGTCTGGACAGATATCTTCTAAAATCTTTGTTGAGAATTGATGAAACTTCATACATGTGCACCTTAACCCTTTCCCAAATGACAAATTTTGGACTGGTCCAAATTGAAGACTTTGCAGAAGACAATTTTAAATTTGATGAAAATGGCAGAAAGGTCTCAAAACGAGCAATTTCTCCTTTTCCCACAGTGTTTTCAAAAGACTTGTACTACAGACACGTGAAAACCAGGGCTTGTTTGGGAAAGGGTTATGATAGTACACCGATATAGGTTTGTATGACTCCATGGAATGGGTTGGGGGATATAGTGTTACTCTTGTCTGTGTGTTTACGCATGTATGTTTGGAAAACAGTGGTGGTCGTGTCCAGACAATAATTTCTAGTTGCATGGTCCAATTTTGAGCTGGTGACACATTCATGTCACCAGCTCAAAGGTCAAGGTCACAGCGCTGGTTTGAACTGTGTCAATATTTGTACAATTACAGTTATGACAGATGTATAATCCGATTCTAAAATAATTTGGCACAAATGGTCACAATGGATAGACAAAGTGTCACATGCAAGATTCGTGATGCCAGCTTGAAGATCACAGGGCCTGGTTGAACTTTGTCAATAATTTTTACAATTTTTACTTGTCATGTATCCAGCGTGATCATTTGTGCCGCATTATTTTAGAATCTGATCATGCACCTGGAAATTACTGGCCGGACACGACCACCACTCTTTACCATAACTGTAGCAAAAATTGACAAAGTTCAACCAAGCGCTGTGACCTTGACCTTTGAGTTGGTGATACAAATGTTGCATATGACATGTTGTCAATCAATGGTGATAATTTGTTCCAAAAATTAAACATCAAGTTGTGAAACAAATATTGAACATGAAAAGAGTAAAAACAATAATTCAAATATACAATGTTGGCCAAGTAAGGAAAAATAAAAGTGTAGGTACATAAATTGAAATGAGTGACATCACTAGAAAAATATAGACAATCATTGGTCTTACAAAATACTTCTTATTGCATTGATTTTGAAGACATAAATTATCAAACCATATAGAAATAAATCCATGCACATTTAATTTAAAGCAATGGTTCTATATTCATAAGATGATTTTATAAATTCAGACAGAAATATATCAAAGCAATTGAAGCAATGGTTCTGAATGAATTTGTGAATCAAGTACATTTGCCTTAGGAAAAGGCATTGGAAAGAAATATACCACATGAAAAAGTCCCATAGTACTTAGCTATGGTTCCATGCAATAAAAAGGAAATAAGCAATAAACTAGTAACAATATACTGTACACACAGTGGAACGAAAGTAATAAATTGTGTTTATTTGTTAAGAAGTTCCCAGTATTCTAAGAATCGTTTCTAAGCACAGAGAGATATCCATGCTGTTCAGCATAAAGATGCACAAAAAATGGTGGTTTTTTTTTTAACATCCTCCAAAGCATAAAAGCATTAAAAGTACCTAGTTTCAAGGAAGATGGCACACTTACATTCTCATAAGTTAAGGTATTATCACTGAAAAGTCTTGCCATTTGACATATAATAATGGGGCATACCAAGTTCCTCCAACCTGTAGGTCAGAAATAGACAAAGGCACCTGTATGTCCATGTGTGATGCACATATAGGTAAATCAACAACAGGTAGAACCACACACTGCTTTAAATTTGTCACTTGCAGAAGGATCTGTTGTCAATTAGGTTTCAAGAAAGTCTTGTACATTATGAAAATTAGTAGCAAGATATTGAATACTAACAAGACAAAAATACTACGATCCCACGAAAGGCAGGTGCCTAAGTCAAAGGTGTGAGTAAAAGTTGTTTCAGTGCTAAGTTTATATAAAAAAGAAAGTAAATCTGATGTAGGTTTTAACTTTTTTGCTAGGCTGTCATTTTATTTATTTATTTATTTATTTATTTTTTTTTTTTTGAAAAATGAAATAGAAATTAATACTCAAGAGTTCAGTTATTCTTATAGAAGTTTAGTCAATGTTCTGGGTCAAGTCTGTAGTGGTATCAGTGTCAAAATCCAGGTGGCCATAATTGTATTCAGTTCCATATCTTCCAGGGCTGAAGAAAGGCATCTTGGTTGTGTATTTGTGACTGCCTAACTTTCTCACCAAGGATTCTATTTAGAACATCAATTCATTTCCATTATGGGATCTTAATCTTCTCCACCACTTTTTATGAAGCAAAATAATTGTTAAGTCCATTGTTGGGAAATCAGTCTCGGAACTCAAAAACAGATATTTGGGGATAGATGCCTTGAAATAATGAAGAATTGCCTGAATAAACACAAATTATACATGGTACGAACATTTTAATTAATGTCAAACTTTTTCATACGATGAATTCACCCTTAACCACACAATCCCGAGTTTAAACATCAGAGGCTATGGTAAACATTGTAGGAAAAGGAGAAAATGTTTGTAACCAACACTTTCTCATTTTCTCAATGTTTTCTATCCTTCTCTCAAATCAAATGTCATTTTTTTGATTTGCGTTTTTTTTTTTTTTTTCATCTGCAAAAGCTTCCAATTTGGTAAAGTTTAAAAATTTCACGTTTGTTACAGAATGAATAAATTTATAATGTACAACAATAAAGCTGTAAATATTTGCAGACGACAATTAAAGGTTGGGTAAGTGAAGGGATTCTTCTTACAAGGTATAGAAAAAATTATTTATCAAAGTTGTTAGAAAAATTAAGTGCATAGGCTTACCTAGAAGGTTGAGTCATAGAAACTTAAATTTTATCACCCTCTAGGCTGGCCTGCAGCGTTAATATTTGTAATGTAGCATCACAGAATGGTCCCTAATCAAATTGATTCAGATTGTGCTGGTGACCTTTTAACAAATTTAAACTGATCAAGAATCTTCATGACAAACAAGCCTGAGCAAAATAGTGATAAATCTTTCAAGAGTACCTTACAATGGGAAGTCTTTTACATCTGGCTATCAGAACATGTATGCAAGAATCTTCATGACAAACAAGCCTGAGCAAAATAGTGATAAATCTTTCAAGAGTACCTTACAATAGGAAGTCTTTTACACCTGGCTATCAGAACATGTATGCACTTCCGATTATATTATATTCTTCTTGTAAAATACCGTACAACTCCTGAACAGTTGGAAAGAATTTGAAGAGGTAAAAAAGTAATTAACCCTTTACCACTCAGTCCCAGCTTTTAACGATCCTGAAGAAAAAGCCTTTTGAAAACATTGTGGAAAAAGGAGAAAATGCTAATAACCAGCATTTTCTCCTATTTCCACTATGTTTTCTACCCTTTACAAAAAAAATTTCTGTTCTTGAGCCACATTTGATTTGTCGTCTACAAATGCTTTGAATTTAGACCAGTCTGAAATTTTTTTCATTTTAGAGCAGTGTCCCCAATTGATTGTGAATATTATATAATGTTGAAAAATATGATGAGATACAATCAGAAGAATTGCCACAAATACAAGTGTTTTCTCATAAAAAGATCTTTTTACTAAAAGGCATCAACGAAATTTCGGATAATGATGTAAACATTGTCTCCGGGAAAATTTTCCACAGTTATCCCAATATTTATTGCCCTATTGTGGACTACATATTATCCTTGGGTATGTGTAAATGAGATTATTTGGTATGACTTATTCTTAGACAAATGAGTCTCTCAGATTGCACAGTTGTCTGTCAGATCAACCCCTTCATCTGTCATTAATGGCTTAACTCGCCTTACCTCATCTGTGACTCTTCTTTCACTTTAGATGTGGAGCTCTGGAAAGCAGGGTTGAAGGTGAATCGTGGGTTAAGATAAGGCTGGTGACTTTGTTGCAAAGTAGTGAAGGATTGTTGTGTACATTCCAAAACTTCATTTGTGGATTAAACTGCACATGTAATCAATTAAAAGAGTGTACGACATTTCGTCGAAAGACATTTCGTTGAAAGGCATTTTAGTCGACAGGACATATGGTTGATACGGACAAATAGAACATACAGAGATTTCCAGTAAACAATGGTATTTTATTAGATAATTTTTCCTGTTTGAAATCATTATCAAATTAAGAAATTTGTTGCGAAAAATTGTCTTGGTTTTTCCACAGACATATTATTTACAGACATTTTCTGCATGCTATTTTAAACGGCAATTTATGCACTGCGTATTAATATTTATCCTGTTTAGATACAGGATAGTAATGCGTCATAACAGACATGTCGACATAAACTAGTAGTGGTGAAACGGTTTACCGATTAACCGATTAACCGCGGTCTATTCAAAGAAAAAAACCGAAACCGGTTCGAATTTTACCGTATCGGTATTTCTGCAATATGTCGACTTCTCTTAATTGCATCAGAAAGTCCGGTTTTCCCAAAAATTCTGTCAGAAATCGATCGTTTTTCAACTTACAGTTCTAAAGATTTCCAAAAGCGAAAGATGTTTATTTTTTTCCACAGACGGTGTCACCGGTGTTTAGGTAAAACTATGACCACATAAAATTCACGACACAAACTCCAAATAACTGTCGAGCTTTAATGCTTTTGAATCAACGGAGTTCGTATGTTATTCATTTCTTATAACTTTGCTTACACTTATTTTTGCGTTTTCCGGTAGTTAAGCGGCAAAGTATTAGTGTTAGTACAGTAAGCAACTGAGTAAGTTAGTGCATCGCACTGTCTACTCTGTTGAGCTCCCGAAGTTCGGTATAGTAGCGGTGGTTTTTATATAAACAAGTACACTCTTGAAGAAAAAAAAAAATGGCAGACGAAAATCGTCAAGATAGCGAGTGTTAAAGACTAGTCAATTTCAGTTTGTTTTTATTTGTTCATGCAAAAGAATTGCTTTTTAGTTCATTATCTTGAAAGAATGGAAGAGTTCCAAGCACATGTACTAGTTTTTTTTATCACCTTTTGAGCATATGCTACCCTAACAGTGACTACAAGTGGTCAGATATGCTAAATGTCAGCATATACAGCATATTGCAATACGTATTGCAATACGGGTCAGCCGTATTGCAATATATTGCAATATATTGCAATACGCTTTTTACCGTATTGTTTCACCCCTATAAACTAGATGTAAAACAGCTCAGAACAAGGGCTATGGAAAACTAGATGAAGACATAAAAAAAACTCATGATTAGTGATGATTATTTATTTCAATTTAACTGGGTAACAATAATTTACAAACAACAAAACGAGTAAAACTGTATCTGATTTTAGTAAGCACAGCTCACTTCTTTAATGAACCTTGTTGCATACGGCTTTCTTTGGTTGGCTTATAGTCTAGTTGTCTTGCGAGATCATAATTGGTGCAAACAAGTTTCGACCATTTGTCGCACCTGTGAAAAAAATATTGACCAAATGGTGATTCGACAAAATGGCACTTTGACCAGGTCTCACTAAAATACGCCACAACAGAAATATATGCCACAGGAGAAATTGATATGCCACAGCACATATATAGCTATAAATGCATGATTTTTATGTTTGATCTTCCTCATATCGTTGTTATCTTTCATAGTTGTAAGACATGCTTAGAAATTTTATATATTTTTGTAGTAATTCGATGGATAAACAGGTGGTGAATTGGTAGCCATTACCAAGCGTTGATCTATTTATAAGTACTTGAAGGGAGATAACTCTAATGACTAGGAGTTGGTCTAATTTCCTGCTTGACTAATTTGAGACTAACGTATGGGGGAAAAAAAAATTCAGGATTTTGAATAGTTAATAAATAACATTTTCATTATAATCAAAAGGACAGTCGATTTTGAGATTGTAGAAAATATTGTGAGAAAATGTTACTAGCATTTTCTCCACAGTGTTTTCAAAAGCCTTCTTCATAAATGTCATTAAAACATGGAACTATGTGGTAAAGAGTAAATGACCAAGAAGGTATTGATAACAATGTGGGAAAGGAAAAAAAAATCTGTTTAACCATCTAGTTTTCTACCTTGTGAGGTAGGATTTTTTTACTTTTCCAAATTCAAAGCATAAGCAGACGACAAAGTGCGTCTATCAGAGTGCATTAACAAACAATTCTGGAGAAGAAGTCCTTTGAAAACATTGTGGGAAAAGAAGGAGATACTGGTAACCAGCATTTTCTTCTTTTACCACAATATTTTCTTCCACTTTCAAAGGCTTATTTCGGTTTTCAGTTATGTTTAATTGCAAATGCTTCGAAAATTGTGTAGTTTTGAAAAGAGTTTATAATGAGGTAGCATTTTGGACTTTCCCAAATTCAAAGCATTTGCAGAAGGCAATTTGTGTTTCAAATGCGGTAAGTTGATTTTGAGAGGTCAGATAATATCTAAGGGAAAAAATGGAAGGACAGGGGTTATTACTCTAAGGGATAATGGACAAAGCTAGGTCTCTCTCTCCCTTTCTCTCTCTCCCTCTCTCTCTCTCTCTTTGACAATTTGACAAAGAAAGGCAACTGTCTTTATTGGGTGGTCCTGAAAAGGACCGTTTCATTATATTCATATATGTATTCAGGCTGGCTTCACAGTAACGCTTCTGAAAAAGATTGGTTTCAGAGTCCCTTCACTATTTCCCGTAACTGCATAATTTCCGTCGTCTAGTTGAAACATCGGCATGCCGCTCTCCAGGTACTTCTTTCTGTTAAAAGATATAACAACTGTTGAATTCTTCTTCAGTTTTTAGCTCACCTGAGCACAAAGTGCTCAGGATGAGCTATTGTGATCACTCACCGTCCGTCGGCGTCCGTCGTCCATCCGTCCGGCGTCCGTCCGTCCGTCGTCCGTCCGTCCACATTTTTTTGTTTACACTCTAGCATCTACAAATATTAACCAATCAGCACCAAACTTGGTCAAAATGTATATGACCATAAGATCTCGGATGAGTACGATTATGGGTGTAATCGGACCAGAACGAGTGAGTTATTTGCCCTTGAATTAGAAAAAGTGCTATATTTGATTTTGTTTACACTCTAGCATCTACAAATATTAACCAATCAGCACTAAACTTGGTCTAAATATATAAAATAAATTATGACCATAAGATCTCGTATGAGTTCGATTATGTGTCTAATCGGACCAGAATGACTGGAGTTATTTGCCCTTGAATTAAAAAAATTGCTACATTTGACTTTGTTTACACTCTAGCATCTACAAATTTAAACCAATCAGCATCAAACTTGGTCAAAATATATATGACCGTAAGATCTCGAATGAGTTTGATTGTAGGTCTAATAGGACCAGTTATTGCTGTGTCATGGAAAAAGGGGGCTTGACGTATATTTTCATTGTGGACCAATATCTCTTTCACTACAGGACAAAATGTCATGAAACTTCATCTTTTTATTGTTTATTGCAAGCCGCAGACAATAGTCATTTGTTTTTATTTCATGAAATGCCTTGTCATGAAAAAAGGGGGCTAAATGTTTAATTTCGTCATGGACCAATGACCATCTGTTTGTCCATCTTTCAGGACAGATATCTTCTAAAATCCTTAACAAAAACTAATAGAAATTCATACAGGTGTTCCTAATGATGTCCGCTGATATTTATTGGTTTTTTTGCCTTTTTAGCTCACCTGAGCACAAAGTGCTCAGGATGAGCTATTGTGATCACTCACCGTCCGTCGGCGTCTGTCCGTCCGTCCGTCCGTCCGTCCACATTTTTTTGTTTACGCTCTAGCATCTACAAATATTAACCAATCAGCACCAAAGTTGGTCAAAATGTATATGACTATAAGATCTCAAATGAGTTCGATTATGGGTGTAATCGGACCAGAACGACTGAAGTTATTTGCCCTTGAATTAGAAAAATTGCTATATTTGACTTTGTTTACACTCTAGCATCTACAAATATTAACCAATCAGCACCAAACTTGGTCAAAATGTATATGACCATAAGATCTCGGATGAGTTCGATTATGGGTGTAATCGCACCAGAACGACTGGAGTTATTTGCCCTTGAATTGAAAAAATTGCTATATTTGACTTTGGTTAATATGTTTACACTCTAGCATCTACAAATATTAAGCAATCAGCACCAAACTTGGTCTAAATATATATGACCGTAAGATCTCGAATGAGTTTGATTGTAGGTCTAATAAGACCAGTTATTGCTGTGTCATGGAAAAAGGGGGCTTGACGTATATTTTCAATGTGGACCAATATCTCTTTGACTACAGGACAAAATGTCATGAAACTTCATCTTCTTATTGTTTATTGCAAGCCACAGACAATAGTTATTTGTTTTTATTTCATGAAACACCATGTCATGAAAAAAGGGGGCTAAATGTTTAATTTCGTCATGGACCAATGACCATCTGTTTGTCCATCTTTCAGGACAGATATCTTCTAAAATCCTTGACAAAAACTAACAGAAATTCATACAGGTGTTCCTAATGATGTCTGCTGATATTTATTGTGTTTTTTTTTTCCTTTTTGATATCAAATACTGTCTCATAGGAAAAAGGGGCTTCATGTATATTTCTGTTAAGGATCAATATACATGTATCTTCAACTCAAAATCCTGGACAAAAATTTGTGAAACTTCGTACATGTGTTCCTTATGATAGTCCGCCAATATCATTAGTTTAGCTTTTTAGCTCACCTGAGCACATAGTGCTCAGGGTGAGCTATTGCGATCGATCGTTGTCCAGCGTCTGTCCGTGTGTCCGTCCGTCCGTCCGTGAACAATTACTTAAAAAATCTTCTCATCTGAAACCGCCCAACAGATTTCAATGAAACTTCAAAGAAATGATCCTTAGGTGATGCACTTTCAGAATACTTCAAAGATTTGAATTCCATGAAGAACTCTGGTTTCCATGGCAACCGAGAGAAAAAACTTTAAAAATCTTCTTGTCCCAAACCGTAAGGGCTAGAGCTTTCATATTTGACATGTAGCATCATCTAATAGCCCTATACCAAAATACTTCAAATTATGGCGCTGTTGTTGAAATTGGCCCTATGTTGTGGGTTCTCGGATTTCACATAGAGATAAAGAGGGAAATCTTTAAAAATCTTCTTGTTTACACTCTAGCATCTACAAATATTGACCAATCAGTACCAAACTTGGCCATAATGTATATGCCCATAAGGTCTCGGATGACTTCGATTTTGGATCAAATCCAATCAGAACATCAGGAGTTATTTGCCCTTGAATTTGCAAAAATTACTGAATCTGACTTTGTTTACACTCTAGCATCTACAAATATTACTCAATCAGCACCAAACATTGTCAAAGTGTGTGTGATCATAAGATCTCAGATTAGTTCAATTATGGATCTGATCGGACCAGAACTGTCTGAGTTGTCTGCCCTTGAATTAGAAAATTTGCCATATTTGACTTTGTTTACACTCTAGCATCTGCAAATATTGACCAATCAGTACCAAACTTGGTCAAAATATATATTCCCATAAGGTCTCGGAAGAGTTCAGTTATGGGTCAAATTGAACCAGAACATCCAGAGTTATTTGCCCTTGAATTGGACAAAATTTCCATATTTGACTTTGTTTACACTCTAGCATCTACAAATATATACCAATCAGTACCAAACTTGGTAAAAATTTATATGACCATAAAATCTTGGATGGGTTTTGATTATGGGTCTTATTAGACCCAAACAACATGAGTTATTTGCCCTTCAATTAGAGTTGCTGTATTTGACTTGGTTTACTCTGTAGCATCTACATGTATATATAATGCAAACTGAAAAATCTTTATGTTTAAACCCAAAATGCCTAGAGCTATGATACTTTGCATGAAGCATCACCTTGTGGAACTCAAGAAATTTTGCACACAAGATGCCCCTGGGATCATTACAGGTCCAGCCGTGGGGCTTAGACATTTGTACTTGGGTATCTTTCGTGCAATTGTAAGAAAATTTTCTGGGTAACCAAAGGCCTAGACCTCTGTTAAAGTTGTGAGTTGTCTCTCTTTCATAATCATTTGGCCTTGAACTTCAGTATTTGGTATTTATCTTTATTGTTAACCAGTACTGCTTAGTACTCAGGTGAGCGATATAGGACCATCATGGTCCTCTTGTTTCTTGTTGCTTGCGAAGTGAATGAACTGTCAGTTCATTTTCTTAAGTCCATCTTTCCATACGCTGTCGTAGGCGGTTTCCGTAGTTCTGTGAAAGCAGTACTTAACATCAGTTGACCTTGATATATTTCTTCAAAGGAGAGGGACTAAAACATACACTGTTTGTCCAGAAGCTGCCCTGATGAATCCTTTGCAGGTGGAAAAGAACAATCTTTTTGTCTTGTGGCTGTTTGATGATTTCCTTCAGAAAGCTCGTGTCTATTCCAAATATTGTCAGGATATGTTGAACCCTGACATATCCAGCAGCATCCATCGGGGCCTTGTCATTGTGGCAGGGGTATCTTACGATAGATTTAGATAGTTGTTCAATTTTGAACTGGCCAGTAATGGAAAATTCAACCTTCTATACATTTTCCAAGTGCCAAACATGTTAATTAGGCTTTTGGGGTCTTTAATTAACCTAGGAAAAAATGAAAATCACCATCAATCATAATTATCAAAACTGCTAAATGAACACAATCTGCTTAAATGAATTAACACCTAAATGTCCACCCTCTGGAGACTAACCCTTTCTAAAACTTTTTCCATCTGCATCTGCAGCCTGCCTTGCGCAATTTGTCTCGGATGAATTTTTATCCATAACAGTATTTAAAAATGTACTATGTTTTCCAAATACATCCACAGCTTGCCTTGTGCTCTTTGTCTCGGATGGGATCTTTTCGTGCTGTATATAATGCTTTTTTCTTCATGTTTGTCTTTAACAATTTGTCTTTCTAGTGCTTTCTAGGGCTGTGTTTCATTGTATACGACTTTGTATGTGCTATATTTACTATATTTTATTACAAGTTTTTGGATTGACATATGTAACGAAAAAATTTAGCTCTATTGCCCGAAGGCCAGCAGAGTTTATGTCATGATGAGGTTTTTGACGTGTGTCCGTCCATCTTGTCATTTAAAGGGTACATTGTTTTACTTAGGTTTGTAGCAATTCTTTCGGGCAAACATTGTCTGCCATTTTTGGTCCCATTTTTAGCTCCACTGGCCGAAGGCCAGCGGGCTTATGTCATGGCCCAGTGTCCGTCGTGCGTCCGTGCGTGCGTGCGTGCGTGTGTCCGTCCGTGCGTTAACTTTTATTTCAAACATCTTCTTCTCTGACACTACCCATCCAATTTTCATGAAACTTCACAGAAATGATCCTGCTATGGTCCTCTTCAGAATTTCTTGAAAGAATTTGATTCCTTCAAAAACTCTGGTTTCCATGGCAACAAAACTGAAAAATATTGGAAATCTTTAAAAATCTTCTTGTCTGAAACCATAAGGCATAGGGCTACCAAATTTGGCATGTAGCTTCATGTAGTAGACCTCTATCATGTTTCTTGAAATTATAGCCCTGGGGTCAAAATTGGCTCTGCCCCAGGGGTCACAAGTTTTACATAGGCTTATATAGAGAAAACTTTAAAAATCTTCTTGTCTGAAACCATAAGGCATAGGGCTACCAAATTTGGCATGTAGCTTTATGTAGTAGACCTCTATCATGTTTCTTGAAATTATAGCCCTGGGGTCAAAATTGGCTCTGCCCTAGGGGTCACAAGTTTTACATAGGCTTATATAGAGAAAACTTTAAAAATCTTCCCGTACCTAGCCATAGGGCCTAGAGCCACCAAATTTCGCATTTAGCTTGATCTAGTTGGGGTCTACCAAAAGTGCCCAAAGTATAGTCCTGGGGTCAATTTGGCCTCATGCTGGGGGGAGGGGGGGAGGTTCACAAGATTTACATGGGCTTACATAGGAAAAACTTTTAAATCTTGGTGTACATAGCCATAAGGCTTAGGCTACCAAATTTTGCATAATTATAGCATTATCTAGTGGACAATTACAAAGAGGGCCCAAGTTACAGCCCTAGGATCAAGTTTGGCCCTGCACCAGGGGTCACAAGTTTTACATGGGTTTATGGAGTGAAAAGTTCAGAAACCATCTTGTTACTAGCCATAAGGCCAAGAACTCCCAAATTTGGCATGTTATTCTTCTCATACACATATTCCCCATTTAGTCCAACGGTAGCCCTGGGGTCAAAGTTTTATAAGGGCTTATAGTGAAGACTTTTCTTCATGGTTTATATTTATAAGCCAGTGGAGCGATACAGGGCCATCATGGCCCTCTTGTTAGCTCACCTGAGCACATAGTGCTCAGGGTGAGCTATTGTGATCGATCGTTGTCGGGCGTCCGTCCATCCGTCCGTGTCTGTCCGTCCGTCCGTGAACAATTACTTAAAAAATCTTCTCCTCTGAAACCGCCCAACATATTTCATTGAAACTTCACAGAAATAATCCTTAGGTGATGCACTTTCAGAATACTTCAAAGATTTGAATTCCATGAAGAACTCTGGTTGCCATGGCAACCGAAAGAAAAAAATTTAAAAATCTTCTTGTCCCAAACTGTAAGGGCTAGAGCTCTCATATATGGCATGTAGCATCATCTAGTGGCTCTCTACCAAAATACTTCAAATAATGGCCCTAGTGTGGAAATTGGCCCTATGTTGTGGGTTCTCGGATTTCACATAGAGATAAAGAAGGAAATCTGTAAAAATCTTCTTGTCCCAAACCGTAAGGGCTAGAGCTTTCATATTTGGCATGTAGCATCATCTAGTGGCCCTGTACCAAATACTGCAAATTATGGCCCTCGTGTTGAAAATGGCCCTATGTTGTGGGTTCTCGGATTTCACATAGAGATAAAGAAGGAAATCTTTAAAAATCTTCTTGTCCCAAACCATAAGGGCTAGAGCTCTCATATATGGCATGTAGTATCATCTAGTGGCCCTCTACCAAAATACTTCAAATAATGGCCATAGTGTGGAAATTGGCCCTATGTTGTGGGTTCTTGGATTTCACATAGAGATGAAGAAGGAAATCTTTAAAAATCTTCTTGTCCAAAACCGTAAGGGCTAGAGCTTTCATATTTGGCATGTAGCATCATCTAGTGGCCCTCTACCAAAATACTTAAAATTATGGCCCAAGTGTTGAAAATTGGCCCTATGTTGTGGGTTCTCAGATTTCAAATAGAGATAAAGAAGGAAATCTTTAAAAATCTTCTTGTCCCAAACTGTAAGGGCTAGAGCCCTCATATATGGCATGTAGTATCATCTAGTGGCCCTCTACCAAAATACTTTAAATAATGGCCCTAGTGTGGAAATTGGCCCTATGTTGTGGGTTCTTGGATTTCACATAGAGATAAAGAAGGAAATCTTTAAAAATCTTTTCCCAAACCGTAAGCACTAGAACTTTCATATTTGGCATGTAGCATCATCTAGTGGCCCTGTACCAAAATACTTCAAATTATGGCCGTAGTGTTGAAAATTGGCCCTATGTTGTGGGTTCTCAGATTTCAAATAGAGATAAAGAAGGAAATCTTTAAAAATCTTCTTGTCCCAAACTGTAAGGGCTAGAGCCCTCATATATGGCATGTAGTATCATCTAGTGGCCCTCTACCAAAATACTTTAAATAATGGCCCTAGTGTGGAAATTGGCCCTATGTTGTGGGTTCTTGGATTTCACATAGAGATAAAGAAGGAAATCTTTAAAAATCTTCTTTTCCCAAACCGTAAGCGCTAGAGCTTTCATATTTGGCATGTAGCATCATCTAGTGGCCCTGTACCAAAATACTTCAAATTATGGCCGTAGTGTTGAAAATTGGCCCTATGTTGTGGGTTCTCAGATTTCAAATAGAGATAAAGAAGGAAATCTTTAAAAATCTTCTTGTCCCAAACCATAAGGGCTAGAGCTTTCATATTTGGCATGTAGCATCATCTAGTGGCCCTCTACCAAAATACTTCAAATAATGGCTGTAGTGTGGAAATTGGCCCTTTGTTGTGGGTTCTCGGATTTCACATAGAGATAAAGAAGGAAATCTGTAAAAATCTTCTTGTCCCAAACCGTAAGGGCTAGAGCTTTCATATTTGGCATGTAGCATCATCTAGTGGCCCTCTACCAAAATACTAAAAATTATGGCCCTAGTGTTGAAAATGGCCCTATGTTGTGGGTTCTCTGATTTAACATAGAGATAAAAAGGAAATCTTTAAAAATCTTCTTGTCCCAAACCATAAGGGCTAGAGCTCTCATATATGGCAAGTAGTATCATCTAGTGGCCCTCTACCAAAATACTTAAAATTATGGCCCTAGTGTGGAAAATGGCCCTATGTTGTGGGTTCTCTGATTTAACATAGAGATAAAGAAGGAAATCTTTAAAAATCTTCTTGTCCCAAACCATAAGGGCTAGAGCTCTCATATATGGCATGTAGTATCATCTCGTGGCCCTCTACCAAAATACTTCAAATAATGGCCCTAGTGTGGAAATTGGCCCTATGTTGTGGGTTCTCGGATTTCACATAGAGATAAAGAAGGAAATCTGTAAAAATCTTCTTGTCCCAAACCGTAAGGGCTAGAGTTTTCATATTTGGCATGTAGCATCATCTAGTGACCCTTTACCAAACACTTCAAATTATGGCCCTAGTGTTGAAAATGGCCCTATGTTGTGGGTTCTCGGATTTCACATAGAGATAAAGAAGGAAATCTTTAAAAATCTTCTTGTCCCAAACCATAAGGGCTAGAGCTCTCATATGTGGCATGTAGTATCAACTAATGGCCCTCTACCAAATTACTTCAAATAATGGCCCTAGTGCGGAAATTGGCCCTATGTTGTGGGTTCTCGGATTTCACATAGAGATAAAGAAGGAAATCTTTAAAAATCTTCTTGTCCCAAACCGTAAGGGCTAGAGCTTCATATTTGGCATGTAGCATCATCTAGTGGCCCTCTACCAAAATACTTCAAATTATGGCCCTAGTGTGGAAAATTGGCCCTATGTTGTGGGTTCTCGGATTTCACATAGAGATAAAGAAGGAAATCTTTAAAAATCTTCTTGTCCCAAACCATAAGGGCTAGAGCTCTCATATATGGCATGTAGTATCATCTAGTGGCCCTCTACCAAAATACTTTAAATAATGGCCCTCGTGTGGAAACTGGCCCTTTGTTGTGGGTTCTCAGATTTCACATAGAGATAAAGAAGGAAATCTGTAAAAATCTTCTTGTCCAAACCGTAAGGGCTAGAGCTTTCATATATGGCATGTAGCATCATCTAGTGACCCTCTACCAAAATACTTCAAACTATGGCCCTGGTGTTAAAAATTGGCCCTATGTTGTGGGTTCTCGGATTTCACATAGAGATAAAGAAGGAAATCTTTAAAAATCTTCTTGTCCCAAACCGTAAGGGCTAGAGCTTCATATTTGGCATGTAGCATCATCTAGTGGCCCTCTACCAAAATACTTCAAATTATGGCCCTAGTGTGGAAAATTGGCCCTATGTTGTGGGTTCTCGGATTTCACATAGAGATAAAGAAGGAAATCTTTAAAAATCTTCTTGTCCCAAACCATAAGGGCTAGAGCTCTCATATATGGCATGTAGTATCATCTAGTGGCCCTCTACCAAAATACTTTAAATAATGGCCCTCGTGTGGAAACTGGCCCTTTGTTGTGGGTTCTCAGATTTCACATAGAGATAAAGAAGGAAATCTGTAAAAATCTTCTTGTCCAAACCGTAAGGGCTAGAGCTTTCATATATGGCATGTAGCATCATCTAGTGACCCTCTACCAAAATACTTCAAATTATGGCCCTGGTGTTAAAAATTGGCCCTATGTTGTGGGTTCTCGGATTTTACATAGAGATAAAGAAGGAAATCTTTAAAAATCTTCTTGTCCCAAACTGTACGGGCTAGAGCTTTCATATTTGGCATGTAGCATCATCTAGTGGCCCTCTACCAAAACACTTAAAATTATGGCCCTGGTGTGAAAATTGGCCCTATGTTTGGGGTTCTCGGATTTCACATAGAGATAAAGAGTGAAATCTTTAAAAATCTTCTTGTCCCAAACCGTAAGGGCTAGAGCTTTCATATTTGGCATGTAGCATTATGGTGTTGAGCTGAGTTGCATTTCAGCTGAGCGATTTAGGACCATCATGGTCCTCTTGTATTTATTTCATTTTTTATTATTTTTCAAACGATTGAGTTTAAATATTTAATCATTTCTCTATTCCTTTTTAAATCCTGAATTCATTCTGTATGCTAGAAAATTCACTGCTAGTTGAGCGATTGAGTTTGACGCGGGGCGATTTTGGTCCGAATTTGGACCATTTTGGTCTGAATTCGGACCATTTTGGTCTGAATTCGGACCATTTTGGTCTGAATTCGGACCATAGCCTTTTTTCGTGGTCCGAATTCGGACCATGCCCTTTTTGAGTGCAGTGGCTAGCTTATACTCGCTGTAGACCCACAACTTGGGTCGGGTTGCGACCCCCACGGGTCCTCCTCATAATTTTGACCAGGTTCGATCCCCATAGCCAATGCTTGGCCTGGCCCTGGCCTCGCCAAACGGCTCCCTGGGGCTTTACGTCTCCAAGTGCAGGTCGTGTGCTCAAGTTGCCGAACCTTTTGATCTAGGGTGTCTGTCTCCGGCACCTGGTGGCAGGAAAAACCCAGACCAGACCCGCGGTGGCTTCTAGCCCTTGCACGGGTCTCGCCAGACGGCTCCCTGAGCCTTTCCGATATGAAATGAAGGTAAATTGCTGCTGGAAGTCGGAGATTATATCTCTTTGCTGGCTTTGCTGAGCAAGGAATGCTTGAAAAACTTACAGGCGAGACCCCCGGTGGCTAATAGCCATTGCTCCGGCCTGGCACGGGTCTCGCCAGACGGCTCCTTGAGCCTTTCTCATATGAAATGACGGTAAATTGCTGCTGGAAGTCGGAGATTATATCCTTTGCTGGCTTTCCCAAGCAAGGAATGCTTGAAAAACTTACAGGCGAGACCCTGGGTGGCTAATAGCCATTGCTCCGGCCTGGCACGGGTCTCGCCAGACGGCTTCCTGAGCCTTTCTCATATGAAATGACGGTAAATTGCTGCTGGAAGTCGGAGATTATATCCTTTGCTGGCTTTCCCAAGCAAGGAATGCTTGAAAAACTTACAGGCAAGACCCCGGGTGGCTAATAGCCATTGCTCCGGCCTGGCACGGGTCTCGCCAGACGGCTCCCTGAGCCTTTCTCATATGAAATGACGGTAAATTGCTGCTGGAAGTCGGAGATTATATCCTTTGCTGGCTTTACCAAGCTTAGAATACCTGGAAAGTTGGATTGCGAGACCGCCGGTGGCTGTTAGCCATTGCACGGGCCTCGCCACGATGCTCTGGACCCTTACAGACACTTGAAGTGCTATTGAGGCATAGGTTATACCGGTGGATATATGCCTCGCACTATTATATCTGATAATCTGCTCTAGAGAACTGAAAAAAAGGCCTGTGGATAGCGGTAGCCGGGAGCCGTTAGCCATTGCTCGCGGCCGCCGTCGGTCTCTACGTTCGACTCCCAAGGAATAGATGCCAGCTCCGTGTTGTGCTGTGGGTATCCGAACACTGAAGACCGAGTTGGGAGTTGAGGAATTCCAAAGTGTTCCACTCTGAGGAGCAAGTTTGGACTTAGTTTTTTTCGGGTGTTCCATTCTGAGGAGCAAGTTTGGACTTAGTTTTTTTTTCGGGTGTTCCACTCTGAGGAGCAAGTTGGACTTCGTTTTTTAAATACTTAGGAGGCATTACCGAGCAAGCAATGTTTGAAACCCTTCGTGGCGAGAACTCGGGTGCCTACTAGCCATTGCTCGGGCTGGCACGGGTCTCGCCAACTGGCTCCCTGACCCTTTTCAGTGAGAAATGCAGTTAAATTGCTGCTGCAACTTGGAGATTATATCCTTAGGTGGCATTACCGAGCAAGGAATCTTTCAAAACCTTCATGGCGAGACCTCGGATGCCTACTAGCCATCGCTCACACTGGCACACGTCTCGCCAAGTGGCTCTCTCAGCATTTTGGATGAGAAATTGCTGCTGAATCTTGGAAATTTTCTACTTTGCTGGCTTTTCCGACACAACAATGCCTGATAAAAAGACCACCGGTGGGCGTTAGCCATTGCTCGCTCCGGCACGGGTCTCGCCGTCTTGCTCTTTCAGCATTTTTGATGTGAAATTCAGATAAATTCCTGCTGAATGTTGCAAATTTTGTACTTTGAGGAGCAAGTTGGACTTTATTTTTTTTTTTTTTTTTTCGACCCAGCACTGAAATATTACGATTCCGAACTGCAATCTACTTTTAACC
The DNA here is from genome assembly GCA_945859785.2 of Tridacna gigas. Taxonomy (NCBI): domain Eukaryota; kingdom Metazoa; phylum Mollusca; class Bivalvia; order Cardiida; family Cardiidae; genus Tridacna; species Tridacna gigas. Next base: position 17,020,906 of record OX244041.2, read on the forward strand.
ATTCCATAAAACCCTTACAAACCATGTATGTACTTGCAGCAAAAATCATTTCCTACAAATTAATATTCATTTCCAAATTCTACCTCAACAACACAACGAGCAATGGCTAAACAACGGCTCCCGACTCAGCGCTTTTTACCGATAAAATACAAGTCCCGACTATAATTTATAAATTAAAGCAAACTTTTTTTCCTCATGATAAAAACTCAGTAAATTAATGCTGGAAGAAGAAAAAAATATTCAATTTGGCAGTTTACTTCATGAGTCTCCCTAGGTTATAAAGCGAGCAATGGCTAATCAGCAGCCTGGCCGATCCCAGTTTATTTCCGTAATGGGATTAATTAATTACCAATAATTGACAAAGTCCAAAATCAGATACATGTACATGTTAATTGCCTAATTAATCAACTATCCAATCAGATTGCGCCGTTTGTCATTTTTCCGATAAAGGTAAATATAGGCCCGCCCACTTTTGGTATTGACCAATGAAAAAAATCGATAACCTTATCGCTACCTTATACGGGTTCCGCCAGCGAGTCAAACCTTTAGAATGGGTCAAAAATGGACCATGACAAAGGTTTGACTTTCTGGCGGAGGATATTAAAAAACCATTTAAACTACACAAACGATTTTTTCCATCTGAACCATCTTATATCATTACTTGAAATATTTTATACCGCAGAAATAACAATTTGAAGAAGAAAAACAATTTTGATTTTTTTTTTTCTTCCATAGCAGACGAATACGCTGTGCAGAAATACCTCCGTAACAGAGATTTAAAACCTAACTTTTTTGTCTTTCATGCAAACCCCTACAAACTTACATCAAATTAAAGGCAAAATTATTTCCTACACATCAGTCTTTATTTCACCACTCTAGGTGGCCAACCGGCCGAGCAATGGCTAAAACACGGCCCGCCCACGGCATATTTCCGACTTTGTCATTTAATATCAAAAGGTTTTTAAAACCTAACTCTTTTAATAATATTCCAAACCCCTACAAACTATATATCACATTAAAGGTAGAATTATTTCCTGAAAGACAGTCTTTATTTCGCAAGTCTAGGTGGCCAACTGACCGAGCAATGGCTAAAACACGGACAGCCCACGGCATATTTCCGACTTTGTTATTTAATATTAAATTTTTTTTTATAATATAATTATATATTAAAGCAAACTTTTTTCTCATGACAAAGATCTCTACTCAGTAAAATAATGCTGGAAGAAGAAAAAATATCTTGCATTTGGCAGTTTACTTCATGAGTCTCCCTAGGTTATAAAGCGAGCAATGGCTAATCAGCAGCCTGGCCGATCCCAGTTTATTTCCGTAATGGGATTAATTAATTACCACTAATTGACAAAGTCCAAAATCAGATACATGTTAATTGCATAATTAATCAACTATCCAATCAGATTGCGCCGTTTGTCATTTTTCCGATAAAGGTAAATATAGGCCCGCCCACTTTTGGTATTGACCAATGAAAAAAATCGATAACCTTATCGCTACCTTATACGGGTTCCGCCAGCGAGTCAAACCTTTAGAATGGGTCAAAAATGGACCATGACAAAGGTTTGACTTTCTGGCGGAGGATATTAAAAAACAATTTAAACTACACAAACACTTCTGAAAACGATTTTTTCCATCTGAACCATCTTATATCATTATTTGAAATATTTTATACCGCAGAAATAACAATTTGAAGAAGAAAAACAATTTTGATTTTTTTTTTCTTCCAGAGCAGACGAATACGCTGTGCAGAAATACCTCCGTAACAGAGGTTTAAAACCTAACTTTTTTGTCTTTCATGCAAACCCCTACAAACTATACATCAAATTAAAGGCAAAATTATTTCCTACACATCAGTCTTTATTTCACAACTCTAGGTGGCCAACCGGCCGAGCAATGGCTAAAACACGGCCCGCCCACGGCATATTTCCGACTTTGTCATTTAATATCAAAAGGTTTTTAAAACCTAGCTCTTTTAATAATATTCCAAATCCCTACAAACTATATATCACATTAAAGCTAAAATTATTTCCTAAAAGACAGTCTTTATTTCGCAAGTCTAGGTGGCCAACTGACCGAGCAATGGCTAAAACACGGCCCGCTCGCGGCATATTTCCGACTCTGTCGGTCAGTAACGCAACTAATCTGTATTCTGATCCCAGTCTCCCCCCCAGAGCGCAAATTTTCCTTTATAATGGCAAAACTAATTCAGAAAAACAAGATTTCAACATGAAATCTTTTTTAGGACTTATAAAATGAAAATTCATAAGAGTCCGCCAGCGAGTCAAACCTTTTGAATGGGTCAAAAATGGACCATGACAAAGGTTTGACTTTCTGGCGGAGGATATTAAAAAACCATTTAAACTACACAAACACTTCTGAAAACGATTTTTTCCATCTGAACCATCTTATATCATTACTTGAAATATTTTATACCGCAGAAAAAACAATTTGAAGAAGAAAAACAATTTTGAATTTTTTTTCTTCCAGAGCAGACGAATACGCTGTGCAGAAATACCTCCGTAACAGAGGTTTAAAACCTAACTTTTTTGTCTTTCATGCAAACCCCTACAAACTATACATCAAAACGATATTAAAAAGGACTTTTTTATGCAAACCCCTACAAACTATATATCAAATTAAAGGCAAAATTATTCCCTACACATCAGTCTTTATTTCACCATTCTAGGTGGCCAACCGGCCGAGCAATGGCTAAAAGAAAGCCCGCCCACGGCATATTTCCGACTTTGTCATTTAATATTAAAAGGTTTTTAATTCCTAATTTTTTAACACTATTCCAAACCCCTACAAACTATATATCACATTAAAGCTAAAATTATTCCCTATAAAACAGTCTTTATTTCACAAGTCTAGGTGGCCAACTGATCGAGCAATGGCTAAAACACGGCCCCGTGCGGCACAATTTCGGCCATATACGCTTTGCTCCTCAGAATTGAACACCCAATCTCATTCATACATGCTCATTGTAATTTATCAAAAGTTAGTATTAATGGATTCTACAAAGTCTCGTCTTTAAAATGATACCATAATTTTATTAATAGCTTCATAAATCGGGGCACAATTTAGTACTTTTTCCGGTGTCGGTATCACTACGTTTAGGCAAATTTCGGTATCATAGAGTCCGCCCGCGAGTCAAACCTTTTGAATGGGTCAAAAATGGACCATGAAAAAGGTTTGACTTTCTGGCGGACTATATTAAGAAAGCATATTTTTTTTGTTTTTCATGCAAACCCGTACAAACTATATATCACATTAAAGGCAAAACTATTTCCTACACACTAGTCTTTATTTCACCACTCTAGGTGGCCAACCGGCCGAGCAATGGCTAAAACACGGCCCGCCCACGGCATATTTCCGACTTTGTCATTTAATATTAAAATGTTTTTAAAACCTAACTTTTAGTCAATATTCTAAACCCCTACAAACTATATATCAAATTAAAGGTGAAATTATTTCCTAAACAACAGACTTTATTTCACAAGTCTAGGTCGCCAACTGACTGAGCAATGGCTAAAAAACGGCCCGGTCGCGGCACAATTTCGGCTATTGTCAATTATTACAAAACTAGTTAAACACGAATCTTTTTTAAGAACAGTTTAAATCCCTCGAAACTTATATCAAATTGAAGGGAACATTATTTCCTACAAATTAGTTTTTATTTCAAAAGTTTAGGTCGCCAACTGACCGACCAATGGCTTTAAAAAACGGCACGGTCGCGGCATATTTCCGACTCTGTCGGTCAGTAACGCTTATTTTAAATAATCTGTATTCTGATTCTGAAAGCAAAACATTAAAATTAGTAAAAATAATATCCCCGCTATCAGCTCTTGCACTTTTTCAAACAAAAAACAAGACTTGTCCATGTTGGTTTCATACTGTCACGGAGAAAACGTAAATCCTCAGCCAGTAAGCCAAACCTTTCACAACGGGAATTCGTCCCTATGGAAAAGATTTGATTTCTGGCAGACGATTTTGTTCGATGGAGAAAGCTTAACCATCAATTTCTGAAAAGTCCAAGCTTTCCCCCGAACAGTCGTTCACTGGAATCCTCCTTTTTGCCTCCGCAGGAAAGTTCGAATCCCAATGAACGGCTTTGACGAAGGTCTGGTCAGCCGGTGCACACTGCCTGTTCCTTTTCTCTTCCGTTTTCTTCTTGTTCCGTTCATTCCCCCGAGTGCTCGGGTTACCCAATCTTTCCGTGATCAGTCGTCTATGAAATACGCAGTTCCTCTGATTCCGCTGAATGCACCGAAGCATCGAGATGCCCCCGACTACAATTGCAATAATTGTCACGGTCACAACGCTCCCAAAGCCTGCAATGGATCGGCCAGGACCCCTCTGGAGAAAGGCACTCGTGGTCCATGTTGTCAACATCGTACTGGCGAGTGCCTCAGACTCGTTGGCTAGCTGACTCGCTTGTTTCTCCAAGATCTTAAGCTTTCCTTTAACTACGGCTCCGTGGTCCGTGATCTGTTCAATCTGCCTGTCCAGGGCCTTGAACTTCTTTTCGGACAAGGCAAATTTATTGTCAAACAACGAGCCAGCACGTAACTCCTGGAGCAACGCGTCCTCCTCTTTTTCAAATGTTCTAAGCACCGCAAAGTTGACCATATGGTGCTTAGTAACATGTCTTGCCTGACCTAGGCCCGAGCAACGGCCAACACTGGAGGTCACAACTTCGTACGGATGGGCCTTAACCACGCAGTTGCAGGGCAGCTTCATTAAGCATGAGTTGCACCCACGCATCGTTCTCCTTTCCTTTCCACATCTGACCGTGACCGTCCTGATGTTCTGAAACAGGACCTTGCCTTGACCAACAGGGAGCAGCAGAGGGGCAATGACATTTGCTTCAAGGGCAAAGGTACATGTTTCCATTATGTACTTTTCTACCCCTCTGAATAAGTTGTCAATGCAATGAGGACCATAGCGCTCTCGGAGGGGCAACATGAAAGGACAAGAAATAATTTCACCCATTGAACAAGTCTGTAACTGATCAAGGGTTAAGAATCCAACTTTTGCCTTTCCTTGGCTTACGACCATGTACTCCGGCAGATCCTGAATTCTTGTTGCATGTTGGGATTCGGCATAGACGGGGGTGCTCCAGGAGTGAACCCTATACAGATGCAAGGGTTGCATGATTCCAACGGGTATTTTGACCGTGATCCATAAATCGCTTCCGTTAACAAATGCAAAAGTAGAGGAGCCCACGTGGAACTGACGCGGGTTTTCAACCATGAAATGAAAATCGTCACCCATACCTTGCTTTACCTTGTCCAGTTCCTCAAATACAGCTCTAAAGTCCTTCTCCGACACCAGGCGGTCCGACAGTATACCCTGGCTCAGGTCTGTAATGGCACTGTGCATCAGGGTGAGAGTGAAGTCCATTGCGGCCATCACTGTCTGCCGATTCGCCACGAATGCCAGAGCGTGGACCATCCATTGCATGTTTGCAACCTGTGCCTGATGTGACAATTGGAATTGCCGCTCCAGCTCCTCGATCTGTCCATGCTCCTTCGATGCCAGCTTGACCAGGTTCTCCATCCTGAAAAGAGAGAATAAGGACAGGTGATAATCGGTTGTCATCGGCAATTTCCGCAAAGGATCGAGTAAACACGGAAAAGGTCGAAGTTGTATTTCAGCTGATGTGAATTGCAGAAAACAATCCGGAAGTATTGTCCAAGATAAACAAAAAATGGCTAAGGACTTACTGTTCATTGGCAGTCTTCATGTACGAATGCAGGGTGCTTGTCGTCTTTTTCAGTTCCTGGCTCATGATCACACTGGCGCTCGAGACCCTGTTGGCCAGATCGGCAATTTTCCTGACATCGTCCATTGTGGCCGTGCCAGATAAGCTCTTGCTGAGGGAGCCAACAAAACCAAGTGGTGCAGATCTCTTTCTGCGGGCATTGGCTTCCTCTCCTTTGGGCAATTTGGGCAGGCGTTCATTGGCATACTGTATCAGTTCCTCTGCCTTTTTGGCCAGTCGGTCGGTCTGCTCGTCTAAGTCCAGAATCGTTGAAAGCACTCTTTTGTCGTCTCCTTGCTGCCGCCGAAAATCCTCTGGTCTTGGCATGGAAATGACGAAAGTGTGATGCCAGTACGTGGACGTACTGATCAACTGTAAAAACATGAGAAAGATAAATATTAACAACAGGTGGCAATAGCGTTGAAATTCGAAAGAACAAACTACAAAACGCGTCTTCTTTAAAGCACGGAGGAAGGAAAACGAACTGCCGACAAAACTTACCTTTCCCATTTTCTCAAATGCCACTCCAAAGTTTGGCAACATCTTGTCCTCGAACTCCTCCACGTCATGGAAAACATTTCCCTGGGCAGGAATGCTGAAAGTCAAAACTAGAAAAAACTCCACAAACATGATTATTTCTTAAATATAAACCGATCTTAATTTTCTATGCATCATTTTGTAGCTGTGAATGTCTATTTGAATCACCGTAAAGAAATTTTCCCAACTCCTGAAAACAGCGTGGAAAAAGACGAAAAACCAATCCAAAATTGGGCCGATTTCTGAAAAGTCGAAAAATTCGACCTTTTCAAGAAACCTTTGCAGGGCCCTACAGCCCTTAAATATTAACCGATCGTAATGTTCTATGCATCATTTTGTAGCTAGGAATGACTATTTGAATCCCTGTAAAAAGATCTTTGCAACTCCAGAAAACAGCGTGGAAAAAGACGAAAAACCAATCCAAAAATGGGCCGATTTCTAAAAGTCGAAAAATTCGACCTTTTCAAGAAACCTTTTCAGGGCCCTACAGCTCTTAAATATAAGCCAATCTTAATGTTCTATGCATCATTTTGTAGCTCAGAATGTCTATTTGGATCCCTGTAAAAAGCTTTTCCCAACTCCTGAAAACAGCGTGGGAAAAGACGAACAACCAATCCAAAAATGGGCCGATTTCTAAAAAGTCGAAAATTTGGACCTCTTTCAGAAACCTTTTCAGGGGCCTACAGCCCTTAAATATTAATCGATCTTAATGTTCTATGCATCATTTTGTAGCTGAGAATGACTATTTGAATCCCTGTAAAAAGATCTTTGCAACTCCAGAAAACAGCGTGGAAAAAGACGAAAAACCAATCCAAAAATGGGCCGATTTCTAAAAGTCGAAAAATTCGACCTTTTCAAGAAACCTTTTCAGGGCCCTACAGCTCTTAAATATAAGCCAATCTTAATGTTCTATGCATCATTTTGTAGCTCAGAATGTCTATTTGGATCCCTGTAAAAAGCTTTTCCCAACTCCTGAAAACAGCGTGGAAAAAGACGAAAAACCAATCCAAAAATGGGCCGATTTCTAAAAAGTCGAAAATTTGGACCTCTTTCAGAAACCTTTTCAGGGGCCTACAGCCCTTAAATATTAATCGATCTTAATGTTCTATGCATCATTTTGTAGCTGAGAATGACTTTTTGAATCCCTGTAAAAAGATTTTTTTAACTCCAGAAAACAGCGTGGAAAAAGACGAAAAACCAATCCAAAAATGGGCCGATTTCTAAAAGTCGAAAAATTCGACCTTTTCAAGAAACCTTTTCAGGGCCCTACAGCTCTTAAATATAAGCCAATCTTAATGTTCTATGCATCATTTTGTAGCTCAGAATGTCTATTTGGATCCCTGTAAAAAGATTTTTTTAACTCCAGAAAACAGCGTGGAAAAAGACGAAAAACCAATCCAAAAATGGGCCGATTTCTGAAAAGTCGATTTTTCGACCTTTTCAAGAAATCTTTGCAGGGCCCTACAGCTCTTAAATATTAACCGATCTTAATGTTTAATGCATCATTTTGTAGCTGAGAATGTCTATTTGGATCCCTGTAAAAAGATTTTTTTAACTCCAGAAAACAGCGTGGAAAAAGACGAAAAACCATTCTGAAAATGGGCCGATTTCTGTAAATTCAATGATTCGACCTCATGTAGAAACCTTTCACAGACTTTGCACTTCTTTTAAAACCTCGAAACCGAGTTTTAATACATTCTACAACGTCTCTGCTTTAAAATGATACCAAGATTTCATCAGTAGCACCATAAATAAGGACAGAATTTCCTACTAATTCGGTGTCGGGGTTACTGGAAAACGAAAATCACGGGTTTTCGCGACGTACCCCCCCGCGCGCTGAAAAATGACACCATTTAATGTGCTCGAATTCAATTATATTTTTTTTTATTGTGTAGCCCTATTATCTGGCTACACCGTGGTTATAAAATCTTAGCTTAATAGCCCGCCTGGGTGGCTCAGTGGTGAGCGTGTCGGACTCATGACCTGGTGGTTGTGAGTTCGATACCCGGTTGATGCGAACTTTCTTTCCGGCGTATTTTCGCCTCTCACCTCTGCTGAAGCATGTGAGAAAAGTAGTCGGTGGCTTTGGAAAGAAAGTTGTGTTAGTACTGGTGTGAGAAAGCCAGGAAACACATGTGCGTCACCGACCGCCATGATATGACCTTAGCTGTTAAAGTGGCGTTAAACCCCAATACAACCAACCAACCAATTAGCTTAATAACCATTAATAAAGGAGAATAAAGACTTACATGACTTTGGTCTTCGAGGCCGTCTTCCTCTTTTTATCTCAGCCTTCTTGGATGAACGTCTTTTCCGTGTCCGAGTTGGCAATACTGTCTCGGGAGCCCGTGAACAGGAGATGGGTGTGCCCCAAGGATGTATTCTCTCTGTTACACTTTTTAGTGTAAAAATAAACAGTATAGTTAAAGCTATCTGTCCTGGTGTAGACTGTTCTCTTTATGTTGATGACTTTGTTATATGCTTCAGATCTCGAAATATGAATATTATTGAGAGACAACTTCAACAGTGTCTCAACAAACTCCAAACGTGGTCTGATGAAAATGGCTTCAAATTTTCAAAGTCCAAAACCAAGTGCATGCACCTATGTAATTTACGTGGTGTTCATCCAGACCCTGAACTGTATTTGGACAAAACTAAAATTGAAGTCGTTTCTGAGTTTAAATTTCTTGGAGTCATCTTTGACAGAAAGCTTTCCTTCCTTCCTCACATTACTGCACTTAAAAAGAAATGCAAGAAGGCTCTTAATCTTTTAAAGGTTGTGGCCCATTCTGAATGGGGAGCAGACCGTAAAGTCCTCTTGCGGCTTTATCGGTCTTTAGTCCGCTCCAAATTAGACTATGGATCTATTGTATACGGATCAGCCCGTAAATATTGTCTTAAAATTCTCGATCCTATACACCACGAAGGCCTGCGTCTTATACTTGGAGCTTTCAGAACTTCTCCCGTCAATGGTCTCTATGTTGAAGCTAACGAACCTTCTCTTTCTTACAGGAGGGAAAAACTCTCACTTCAATATCTTTTAAAACTGAAGTCAAATCGTTTTAATCCAACTCATAAAGTTGTTTTTAAACCTCATTATAAACGTCTTTTTGAAAGGAAACCAAATGTTATTCCTCCATTTGGTATCCGCATGGAGCCCATTGTAGATAACCTTGGCATAGACACTTGAGTCTATTGCCGATTATAAAATCTCTGAAATCCCTCCATGGACACTAAACAGTGCAGAATTCAGATTTGACCTTGCATCCGACAAAAAGTCAGTCACGGATAGAACTGTGTTTCATGCTAGATACAACGAGATAAAGGAGCATTATTTTTCCTTCAAACCAATCTATACAGATGGATCTAAAGAGGGAAATTCTGTAGCAGCTGCCGCTATTTATGGAGAAAGGAGCTTAAAGTGCCGCCTTCCAAACAATTCCTCTATCTTCTCTGCAGAAATTAAAGCTATTGATCTTGCCCTTAATCTAGCTGAACATTCTAATTCCAACCGTTTCATTATCTTTTCGGACTCTTTGTCAACATTACAGGCCCTTTCAAATCAACGACTTGAGAACCCCTTGATCTGTACTTTACTTGAAAGGATCTCACAAATTTCTTCTATGAATAGATTGGTGTTCTGCTGGCTTCCAAGTCATGTAGGCATCAAAGGCAATGAAAATGCCGATAGATCTGCCAAATCTGCACTTAACCTTCCCATTTCAGATTTTAAAGTTACACATACTGATTTTAAATCCTCTGTTTTAACACATATCCAATCTTCTTGGCAATCCCAGTGGGATGCTGATGTTTTCAATAAACTGCATTCAGTTAAACCTTCCCTTGGTGAATGGTACCCCGTTTACAGGTCTGTTCGTCGAGAAGAAGTGATAATTGCACGACTTCGAATTGGCCATTCACGCATTACACATTCCTGGCTCTTGACCAGAGATGATGCCCCTGAATGTATTCCATGCAATGCACCCTTCTCTATAAAACACATTCTACTAGATTGCATTGACTTTCAACCAATTCGTTCAAAATATTTCAACGTCGATAGTTTAAAAAATCTTTTTGATTCTGTCAGCGTTGAATCTATTATCGCTTTCATAAAGGAGATTGGCATTTACAATAAACTGTGATATTTGCTACTTTTGAGATGATAGGGATTGCCCTGTCACTCAATAATGTCCTTTATACATATTAAGATCACACACAATCCTTCTTAACTCAACTCTTTTACTATTATAAATATATTCAAACCTTTTTCAGTTTATAATCCCATTTTTAATATCTTTTAACACACACATGCGCGCTAAATGACCAAAGCTGTCGATGCGCCATAAAACAACATTCATTCATTCAATAAAGGAGAAATTTACGATTTCTCAACCCCACCCCCCTAAAAAGGCGAAAAAAAGAAGAACGATTTTGGCCATAATTTTTACCAAAACTTTTTTTTCCCCGCCAAACTCGGCTAGAATCTTAGGAACAATACCTCAAATCTCCTGCAATCGTTTTTGTACAAAAATATTAACGTTTTAAGGAGCAGTATTGGTATCCAGGTCACGGGAAAACGAAAATCACGGATTTTCGCGACGTACCCCCCGCGCGCTGAAAAATGACACCATTTAATGTGCTCAAATTCCTTTATATTTTTTTTTTATTGTGTAGCCCTATTATCTGGCTACACTATGGTTATAAAATCTTAGCTTAATAACAATTAATAAAGGAGAAATTCACGATTTTTCAACCCTACCCCCCTAAAAAGGCGGAAAAAAGAAGAACGATTTCGGCCATTATTCCCACAAAAACCATTTTTTTACCCGCCAAACTCGGCCAGAATCTTGAGAAAAATACATTTAATCATTTGAAATCGTTTTTTTTAGAAAAACATCAACATTTTAAGCAGCAATATGGGTATCCAGGTCCCGGGAAAACGGAAATCACGGGTTTCCGCGACATACCCCCCGCGCGCTGAAAAATGACACCATTTTTAGTACATGAATTCATTTATATTTTTTTTTTATTGTGTAGCCCTATTATCTGGCTACAACATGTTACTAAAATTTTAGCTTAATGACCATTAATAAACGAGATTTTTTCGGTTTTTCTACCCTACCCCCAAAAATGTGAAAATTCTGCATTTTCCTATTAAACGTGTGAGTATTACTCACTTGTTTCCCAGCCGATTTTTATAAAACTTGCATCAATATGTCACCCTGGACTAGTTCAACAGAAATACATGTTCTCGGGTATATTTAACGATGATTTACCGACGTAGGACCGATTGAAAAGCTCAAAAATAAGGTTATTTTTCGAGTTCGGAGCTATGCTTAGCCAATGTTCGTCCGGTTCTGCCCAAGCTGCCTGAGCCGAAATCGTTGTCCGCCAAGTTATATTCGAAAGAGCATTCAATTCCCTACAAAATGATACCCAAACGTTGGGTCTAAACCAAATAGCAAGGTGGCTATATGGATTTAGTTGAAGGCAGCCCCCCACCCCCGCCCTTAGGGCTAGCCTATATACTGGCGTTAAGGGCGTGAGCACTACTCATTCATCTTTGGGCCGATTGTATTGAAACTTGGTGCTAAATGACCGCAAGCTATCCGTGTACCCGCAGAAGTTGTAATTGTGAGAAATAGTAATGATATGGCGACGAAGGACCGATCGAAAAGCTGACCAATAAGGCTATTTTTCGAGTTTGGAGCCTTAGCCAATGTTCGTCTGGTTTCGCCCAAGCCGCCTGAGCCGCAATCGATGTCCGCCAAGTTATAATCGAAAGAGCATTCAATTCCCTACAAAATGATACCAAAATGTCGAGTCTAGGCCAAATAGCAAGGTAGCTATGTGGATTTAATTGAAGGCACCCCCCGCCCAAAGGCCTGGTCTATATACTAGGGTTAAGGGTGTGATCACTACTCACTCGTCCTTGGGCCGATTCTATTGAAACTTGGTGGAAAATAACTGCAAGGTACCCATGTACCCGCAGAAGTTGTAATTGTGAGTTAAATCAACGATTTGGCGACGCCAGGCCCATTTAAAAGCCCAAAAATGGGGATTTTTTAGGATCGCAGACCCTTAGCCAATGTTCGTCTGGTTCCGCCCAAGCCGCCTGAGCCGCAATCGATGTCCGCTAAGTTGTATTCGAAAGACCATTCAATTCCCTACAAAATGATACCAAAATGTCGAGTCTAGCCTAAAAACTAAGGGAGCTACTGCGACTTAAGCGAAGGCACCCCCGCCGCCCCAACACTCGCCATTATAGAAAAAGTGGGTGGGGTAAGTTAACTGGGCCTGGAGCCCTCAGTTTGTATGAAACGGGATTGTTTTTTGCTTTATCGGATGCAGGAATGGTAAATGTCGTTTTAAATGCCTAAATTGATTGAACAAACCCGATTTTGAAAACAGGTTAGACGAAAAACCAGCCCAAAAGACCCAGGAAGAAGTATGGCGAGGGGGGGGTGCCATTGCAAATCAGGTTCCGCCGGTGGGAAAACGTCCCTAAACAGGTTCCGTCGAAGTAGATTAGTACGGACAATAGATTTCCCTACAAAATGGTGTAAAAATTATTACTCTGCGTCAAAAAATAAGAAAGTTATGGCGTTTTATCGACAGGACCCGAATGCAGCTTTTTTCCAATTTCCGAAAAAAACAGGGGGGAGGGGTAAGATATTCGAACCTGGGACCCAAACCAAGTACGTCAGCGTCCTGAATCGTTCATATTTCTTTAGGTAATATATTTTTCTGTAAAACAAAAAAGATTTGATGCAAATCGAGCAAGAATTGAGAAAGATATGGCGTCCGAAAGTGTGTTTCGAAATGGAAGTCGCGAAAATAGACGACTTTATCGGTCAAAATCGGGTTTGAGCCTCGTTTCTCGGGCCGTGTTGGCCTTACATACCTATTGTTATATATGGTTTTAAAGTACTTTTCCTGGGCTACAAGATGCAGAAAGAATTATTCTTCTAGCTCTTCTGGAAAACAATTTACAGGGCTTTGAACATGGCGTAACGACAAATGTCGACCGCGACGCGTAAACCAGGGCACTTCTGGGGTTTGAACCTGCAACCAAGGCTAAACTGTTGAGGACGGCAGTGGCCACTATCTCCTCTTATTTCAAAATGCCTTTCATATTTTTTAACTTTGTCATTTTTTCTTATTTTATTTTATGTTTCATGTGTTTTATTGTATTATACACACGTAATAAACTAATAAATATTTCAATAACCAATTTTGTGCATTAATACATTAAAATTTTTTCAACATTCATGTAAAACAACTTCATGTAAACTGAAAAATCTTATAAAATGACAGAACGATATGTGTATCATACAGAACAATACTCAAAATATATATATATATATATAAAAGAAAAATAAAAATGTTTTTAGAGTAGAACCACGTCCACGTCGTTGAATCTGGAAACATTTAATCATGGCAAAGAGTTCTACATTCAAACCAGGTAAGTGGTGCGGCCAATGAATATTGAGATCAGACTGCAAAGAACATGCAGTCTGATCTTTGATCTACACTGTACGATAAGAAGTTATTTTACGCTGAAAAAATAAGTCTGAAATAACATTATTTGGGGTTTTACTATTGGCTCAAAAGTTTTTTTGAACTTACGTAGCAGGATAAGGGTTTAAGAAGGATATTGTATGTATATGTATTGTATGTACTGAACATTCACATGTATCATCCATTGTATAATTATGTTAAATTTATGCATATATAACATGATAAATCTGAAAGTGTTCTAATTGATGTATGCATGCTGAATAAGCTTTTTATTCGTCAGTGTGGTTCAGAATCTAGTAAATATATTTTAACTTTTCTAAATGTAGGTTGATCAAACATAATTAGCCATAGAAACGTTTAAAGAATATTTCACCTTTCACCTATTATAAATTCCATATTTCAAACAGAAATTTCATTCAAAATTGTCATCGTCAATTGAACTGCTCCAACTTCAAATTTGTCACATGGTAGGTGTGAAAAACAGTATATCGAATTTGATCAGTACATGTGGTCAACCCTTCATCTCTGTGCGATAAAAATTTTGCCTTTCGCAACTTGAATTTCGGATGTCTAAATGATCTGAACTGAAAAATATACTATATAATAATATAAGTACAAAATTTTCCAAAGTTAAATAAAGCAGGAAACATCGTAGAAAAAGAAGAACTCTTTACCAAACAACAAAATTTTATACTAGTCCAAGGCATTTAACATATAACAGAATAAACCAGACTCGGATGTTAGACAACTTTGTTTGAAAAGGAGAAAATGCTAGTAGCAGCATTTTCTTCTTTTTCCGCATTTCTCCTACAAAATTTACAGTTCTTTGCTGTAATAAAGCTTCTATAGTAATTCCCGCAAAGCTCATTCTTATCCCATACTGATGTGTACTCCACTAATATAAATTCATTTGTCGTCTGCAATCTGCAAAATCAAGACAAAATTTTATCAACCTATTCATTGGAGTTACCTCCCTTCAAGTATTTATAAATAGATCTACACTTGATAATGGCTACCAATTCACCACGTGTTCATCCAATCGAATTAAGCCAAAAATATATAAAATTTCCCAACTATTTATGCAACTATGATAAAAAACATCATAATGAAGAAGATCACACAAAAAAATCATGCATTCATAGCTATATATGTGCTGTGGCGTATCAATTTCTCCTGTGGCATACCTGTGGCGTATATTTCTTCTGTGGCGTATTTTAGTGTGACAGCTTTGATCAAAATTTGTTGACTAAAATGTCTTTCGACCAACTGTCTTTCGACGAAATGTTGTGCACCAAATTAAAATGGGTGTCCAGTGATTTCACATAGCAGATATTTATTTGTCAAATTTCCTGTTTTACAAAGCAATGAAGGCTTTGTACAACACCTAGCATGCAGGAACAATAATTGGAGGATTCTAGGATGAATAATGAAAACAGAATCACCTTAATTCACCAGTATATTCGGACAGAAAAAAATTAATTAATTTTTTTAGTGTCTGAATCTTTAGGAAATTATCATTTTGAAAAAAAGGGGGTTGCCAAAGTAATAGGTTTTACCTTGTTGTCCGAAAGTGTGTCCGAAATAATAGGGGTAAAATCTGGCAAATTTAGATCTATTTATAGCACCAATGAAGGGGTCTAAACTGTAGTATATCTAAAGTTCCAGTGTGTTTTCAATCTTAAATGCACAAGTTTTAAAAATTTTCTTAATTTATTTAGACCTGAAAGCAGTAATTTTCTAAAGTCATAGTTCAGTAGTGGATGTATAGATCCAAGATCAAACTGACATTGTGTTTAATCTGATGTCTCTCTACACCACCCACCAACATTTTAAACTCCACCATCTTGCTATCAGCAGACTAAATTAGAAGCCATCTGTCAACAAGATTTCACACCTGTCGCAGGTACACAGATGTTTGCAGTAGAACTCTGATTAGGGGTATGATGTAACATGCAAATCCACCAGAGCGAGAGGGTTGTAATGCACCTGTTTTTAGCTCCACTGGCTGAAGGCCAGCGGGCTTATGTCATGGCCCGGTGTCCGTCGTGTGTCCGTCAGTCCGTCCGTGCGTCCGTCCGTGCGTTAACTTTTATTTCAAACATCTTCTTCTCTGAAACTACCCATCCAGTTTTCATGAAACTTCACAGAAATGATCCTGCCATGGTCCTCTTCAGAATTTCTTGAAAGAATTTGATTCCTTCAAAAACTCTGGTTGCCATGGCAACAAAACTGAAAAATATTGGAAATCTTTAAAAATCTTCTTGTCTGAAAACATAAGGCACAGGGCTACCAAATTTGGCATGTAGCTTTATGTAGTAGACCTCTATCAAGTTTCTTCAAATTATAGCCCTGGGGTCAAAATTGGCTCTGCCCCAGGGGTCACAAGTTTTACATAGGCTTATATAGAAAAAAAAATAAAAATCTTCCTGTACCTAGGCATAGGCCTAGAACTACCAAATTTTGCATGTTGCTATATCTAGTGGGCCTCTACCAAGCAGGCCAAAATTTTAGCCCTGGGGTCAAAATTGGCCCTGCCGCAGGGGTCACAAGTTTTACATGGGCTTACATAGTGACAACTTAAGAAATCTTCCTATTTTGATTTTTTTTTTTAAATAAGCCTGGCATCAGGGGTCTTATGTTTTACAGAGGCTTCATATGGACAAAATTTGAAAATCACCTTATTTATAACCGTACAGCGTAGACTTGTATTATTTTGGCATGTGGCTTTATCTTGTGGACCTCTACCAGGGTTCAAGTAATTATAGCTCTGGGATCAAAAATGGCTTAGCCTTGTGGGTCTCAACTTTCACGTGGGCTTTTACAGAGAAAACTTTGTAAGTCTTCATTTTGAAACCATTTGGATCAGAATTGAAATGTTTAGTATTTATGGTTTATATTTACAAGCCAGTGGAGCGATACAGGGCCATCATGGCCCTCTTGTTTGTACACACACACACTGCTTAATAGATCTCCCTGGCTACAGGTTGACCTCCAACCGACATAAAATGACCAAACAATAAGCCAGTATCATGTCCACTCTATACTAGCTGATAGTGCCTTTTTGCATTTAGGAATGGTTATTACTTGAACACCTAGGCAGCTGTGTCACATAATTTGTGTAGTCAGCAGAAAATAAAATCTGCCTGTTTTTTTCTTTAAAAAAAAACTCCTTGCAGCTGAAATAAAAGGGAATGCATACAATAATTAATGCATCAGATCTAGTTAGCTCCACTGGCCGAAGGCCAGCGGGCTTATGTCATGGCCCGGTGTCCGTCGTGCGTCCGTCCGTCCGTCCGGTCGTCCGTCCGTCCGTCCGTCCGTTAACTTTTATTTCAAACATCTTCTTCTCCGAAACTACCCATCCGATTTTCACGAAACTTCACAGAAATGATCCTGACATGGTCCTCTTCAGAATTTCTTGAAAGAATTTGATTCCTTCAAAAACTCTGGTTGCCATGGCAACAAAACTGAAAAATATTGGAAATCTTTAAAAATCTTCTTGTCTGAAACCATAAGGCATAGGGCTACCAAATTTGGCATGTAGCTTTATGTAGTAGACCTCTATCAAGTTTCTTCAAATTATAGCCCTGGGGTCAAAATTGGCTCTGCCCCAGGGGTCACAAGTTTTACATAGGCTTATATAGAGAAAACTTTAAAAATCTTCTTGTCTGAAACCATAAGGCATAGGGCTACCAAATTTGGCATGTAGCTTTATGTAGTAGACCTCTATCAAGTTTCTTCAAATTATAGCCCTGGGGTCAAAATTGGCTCTTCCCCAGGGGTCACAAGTTTTACATAGGCTTATATAGAGAAAACTTTAAAAATCTTCTTGTCTGAAACCATAAGGCATAGGGCTACCAAATTTGGCATGTAGCTTTATGTAGTAGACCTCTATCATGTTTCTTGAAATTATAGCCCTGGGGTCAAAATTGGCTCTTCCCCAGGGGTCACAAGTTTTATACATAGGCTTATATAGAGAAAACTTTAAATATCTTCTTGTCTGAAACCATAAGGCCTAGAGCTACCAAATTTGGCATTTAGCTTGATCTAGTTGGAGTCTACCAAAAGTGTCCAAAGTATAGTCCTGGGGTCAATTTGGCCTCATACTTGGAGGGGGGGTTCACAAGATTTACATAGGCTTACATAGGGAAAACTTTTAAATCTTGGTGTACATAGCCATAAGGCTTAGGCTACCAAATTTTGCATATAATTATAGCATTATTTAGTGGACAGTTACAAAGAGGGCCCAAGTTACAGCTCTAGGATCAAGTTTGGCCCTGCACCAGGGATCACAAGTTTTACATGGGTTTATGGAGTGAAAAGTTCAGAAACCATCTTGTTACCAGCCATAAGGCCAAGAACTCCCACATTTGGCATGTTATTCTTCTAATACAATATTCCCCATTTAGTCAGACTGTAGCCATGAGGTCAAAGTTTTATAAGGGCTTATATAGTGAAGACTTTTCTTCGTGGTTTATATTTATAAGCCAGTGGAGCGATACAGGGCCATCATGGCCCTCTTGTTTTATATATAAATGGATTACCGATTAATAAAGGAAATAAACAATGAGGTTTAGTATTTATAAATTCTGTAATATTGTTTATGGAGGGACAATTTCACGCTTCCGCAGGTGCCTTTTGAATATGTTATGGAAAAAAGGATTCATGCTCGCAACGATGAATATCTGCTGTGCAGAAATGTGCAAATATGCAGCAGATCATTATTGGAATCATTTTCTAAATGTGTTTATGTTAAGTATTAACTGTCTGATATTTTTGAGAATTCATGTTACAGTCTATCCGAATATTTAGGAAAACTTATTTTTTAGACTGTCCGGAATATGGACTCAAAAAAAAAATATTTTTGAACATTTTTTTAACTTTCAGGGTGTCCGAATACATTGGTGAATTTCGGTACAGATAAAAGTTTGCAGTAGCCCTTGTCCTCGTGAGATGGTGATGCATGTAATTGAATATGAGTTAAACTTATATTTAATAGTAAAAGCAGAATCATGTGTTAAAACAAAAGTTCTAAGAGGTCCTTGTCCTTATGAGATGTTAAAATATTTATCTGAATATGAGCTATTGAGAACCAGTATTGCATATAAAACTTTTGAGCAGCCCCAGTTCCCACGAGATGTTGACATCTATAGTTACGTCTTCCCACTTCTGCCAAGCCCTGGTAGCTCAGGCGGTAGCGTACAGGACTTGAGAACAGGAGGTTGCTGGTTCAATCCCTGGGTCGGCCAATTTCTTTCCAAGGATTGATGAGTCATTGCGACAAGATTCATTCCACTCTCACCCCTGACCATTGTTTCGACGATGTCTATGTGGGAAAGCAGCCAGTGGCTTGGAAGGAATAATTATGCATAATACTGGTAAAAGAAACTCCAGGAAAAGCATGGATAGGTGCACTGGTTGCCGCGATATGACTGAAATAATGTTGAAAATGACGTTAAACAACATCAATAAATCAATCTTCCCACTTCTCCAAATGATTTGGGGGAGACAGTGTTTGCATTTAAGTTGTTTGTCAGTCTTTCTGTCATTCCACCTCTTTCAATTCTTCAAACCAACCGGTCCAGATTTTGTTTCTATATGAAATTTCTCAGAGGTCATTGTCCTTTTGAGATGTGGCACATGCAGTTGAATATTACCTAAACTTATAATAATTGAATTATAAAAGCAGAATTGTGTGTTGCAATAGAAGTTCTCAGAGGCCCTTGCCCTTGTGAGATGTTGATATAAAATATTATATACTTGAATAAAAGCTTAATTTATACCAAAAATAAGAGAAGCAGAATCTTGTATTATTATAAACATTAGCAGAGGGTCCTTGTCCTTGTAAGATGTTGAAACATGTATTGTTGGATATAAGCTTATATCGAATAACGAACAGAATTACATATAAAAGTTCTGAGACCCCTTGTCCTTGTGAGATGTTGAAATATATTTTGTTGAATATCCGCTAAATCTCTATTAACCCTTTCCCAAACGACAAATTTTGAACCGGTCCAAATTAAAGAGTTTGCAGACGACAATTTTAAATTTGATGAAAATGGCAGATAGGTCTCAAAAAGGGTAGAAAACACTGTGGTAAAAGGAGAAATTGCTCGTAACGAGCAATTTCTCCTTTTCCCACAGTGTTTTCAAAAGACTTGTACTGCAAACACGTGAAAACCAGGGCTTGTTTGGGAAAGGGTTAAATAATAGAATGACATGTAAAAGTTTGCAGAGGCCCATGTCCTTGCGAGATGTTGACACATGATGTTGAATATAAGCTGGCAGGATCATGTGTTATAAAAGTTCTCAGAAGCCATTGTCCTTGTGAGATGTTGACACACACAAATGCATGCATGCATGCACCTGCATGTCCATGTATGTGTGTATATAGTTGAATATAAGCTAAACATATATAAAACAACAGAACCAAAATTAAGTAACAAAACCAGAATTTTATGTAAAAGTTTGCAGAGGCCCTTGTCCTTTTGAGTTTTTGTACATACAGCCGAGCCGTGTTTATCCGGGCTCCATAATTCCGGAAATCTCAGGATCCGGACAAAAACATCAGTGAACGGATATTTTCTGTACAATTTTTACTTTTTATTCCGGAAATCCGCGTTCCGGAACCGGAATTAAAAAATCGTGAACAAAGGGTTAAAAATTAGTACAAACCTTATCTGATAAACCTGACGTGGCCTGTGTATCACACAATTTAAACTGGAACCCGTCGTATCTCCCGTAACCATCCGAAAAATACAAAGATCGACAACAAGCTACCAGTTTACACACAATTTAGACTTGTTAGTATCCCCGGTACCATAGACTGGTTATCATAAATATCATAAATACAGTCTACTTCGAACGATTTCGGACTAGTGCGTCGTGAATAATACGGGTATCAGGCTAACTGGTGTCATTTGATACAGACGATTTTCACACATATTGAAAACACACATGTTAATAAGTAGTGTTTTCGAAAACTGTTAAATGACGTTCTCGTGTGTAAAACATATGCTGTTGTAATTCTAACGATGCACGGTGTCCCTTATCAACATGAAGGGAACTGACCTAGCTTAACTTGGATGCCATGCCAGCAATCCCAGTTCGTTGATCCAGAAATACGGCTGATCCAGAAATATTCATAGGAAACAGAAGTGTCCGGATAAATGAGGCTCGACTGTATATAGATTAATAGAAGCTCAAATTACTGTATATTAAATAAAAGAAACAGAATACATAAAAAAGTTTATAGAAGTCCTTGTGAGATGTTGACATTAGTTGAATAAAGGTAAGCTTTTACTTATAATGTTGAGAAGCAGAATCATGCATTATTATAAAAGTTCCCAGAGGCCCTTGTCCTTGTGAGATGTTGACTTACATAGATGAATATAAGGTAGAGGAATGTGATATAACAGAACCATATTTTACATAAGTTGTTGACATTTACAGTTTAAAAGTAAATAGTAGAACCAGAATTATATATCACATATTTAAAAAGTTCTCAGAAGCCCTTCATTGCTCAGAAATGTTTTCCATACCAATGGGTGATTTCCTTTCACTGGTTAGTATTACAGAAAGTATACTTTACACAGAGAGAGTCAAGCTGGTTACTGGTAGGATGCTAAGGAAATGCATTCCAACAGAAGTTGTCAATCTCTATTAACCCTTTACCGCACAATGCCGCTTTTTGACGCCCCTGGAAAAGAAGCCTTTTGAAAACATTGTGGGAAAAGGAGAAAATGCTGGTAACCAGTATTTTCTCCTTTTCCCACAATGTTTTCTACCCTATCAAAGAAAAGTTGCACCATTTGAGCCACACTGAAATTGTCGTCTGCAGATGATTTCACTTTGGACAAGTCTAAAATTTTGTCGTCTGGTAAAGGGTTAAAGGACCGATAACTGTCAAAAATTCATATCATCAGAGTTCATTTGCCTCTGTCCTGTATTCCCTCTACCTATAGCTTTGTGGAGAGAGTAAGATTGGCACAGGTACAGGTGATGGTTAAAACAATTGTAGAAAAGATATCTTATACAAGCTAGTCTAGAACTGACTAAAGTCCACATTAATTGCTGGTTGGCAACTGTCCACAATAGGATGCTGATGCTGTTACCAATGACGGATCAAGGCAAGCTAGAAAAGTTGTCGGTCTATTCAGGGGCAGCCAAATGTCATTTAAATAGAGAATACGTACATAGTGTTTTCGTAGATCTATCTAACGAGTTAGATATTTTTGATCTACGACAACACTATGTACGTATTCTATTTATCTTTTAACCTATGATTTGTACTCATTGTGAAAAGATGTGAAAAATGTTGCTGACAAATAGACTACAATTTAAAAGTTTTAAAAGTTTATTTATGTCGGAACTCCCATTTTAAAATTGCATTACCCACATACATAGTACTTTATCGTAGTAATTAAACGTCCGAAAATTGCGATTGAGTTCGCTTGGGATTATTCTATTTCAGAAGACGCGGTAAACGAGCATTCAAATGACGTCACGGGCAGGAATTACGTAGGCAGATCATCGGAAAGTAGCGCGCGTGCAATGACATCGTTCTTTTTCGCGGGCTTTCTGTAGTAATCGTTACTATTTTTGGAATGCATTTCATTCATAAATGTTGATGGGGGCGGAGTCAGTGGAACTTACTGTTCTATAAATATCCGTGGTATATCAAAAATCTATAAATATCCGTAGTATATCAAAAAAAATATCGCATGGGTGTTATTTCATGGATATCCGGTTAGTTGAAAGATAAAAGACAACCTAAACATAGAGGATTTTTTCAAAAGTTACATCAGTGGATTTATTTTTAACCTTTCAACACAGAAGGCAAAATATGTAGCATCACATATAGTATAGATGAAGATCAAACTGAACAAATGTGCAAAAACTATTAATGAGGTTGTGGTATTTGCCTTATTAACAACTTAATTTTTGTCAGAAGCATGACCTACGGTATGTTTTACCAAAGTACATGTTATGTGGAGAATTGTTCCTTGACCCAAATCAGTAACAAGCTTGTATAAAATATCCAGCCTACAAATAATATCACCATGACTTAATCTGGTGGGAATTTTACCAATCCCCAAAATTTATAGATAAAAATCTGGCTCATGGCTAGTATTAGGCTAGCTGACATTAGCCCTATGGCCAAATATTAGTAGCATTGTCAGGGCTACCACATACATGTTACATGAACCATTTTCCTGGACCAAAAACAAGTGTGTAGTTCACATTATGTATAATATTCTTGCCTACTCACGTTCTTAAAATCACCTACATGTATACTCCCAGTAATTACTCCATACTTTCTCTATCTACCTATACTTTCTGGATACTTACCTGTCCAAGGAAATCACCCATTCAGCAAGGTCAACCTCTTTGAGCAATGACCTTTAAAAACATTTCTGTTTTATAAATACTATTTCAATTTAAGAAGGCTTTTTTGCCAAAATTTGTGTGTTCACTCTATTGAAATCCTTTTTCATAATTTTCCTTCAAATTTATTCTATCTGGTCTCTGAAAAAAAAAAAAAAAAAAACATTAAAAAACATTTGTATCTGTTGTCTTCTTATGCTAATGTTCGTGCAGTGTTATTTTGAAAAAAGAAGTACTGTCCCCATGAGACGGTGGTGTTGACATTTATATTTTAAATAAAAGAACAAACTTAACATCAAACAACAAATCTTAATTGCAAAAAGCATCTCGGAGGCCTCAACTTTACTTATGAGACATTTACATATACCGAGTACATGTATGGTTGAAGTATAGAGCTCTTAACTTAAGTAATGGAACTAGTTTTGCATAAAAAGTCTTGAAGGTCCCAGCTTGCTTATATCCCATGACGCCAAGCCCCCGTAGCTCAGTCGGTAGTGAACAGGACTTGAGAACAAGAGATCCCCGGCTTGGTAAATTTCTTTCCGAGGATTGATGATCGTCATTGTGACAGGATTCATTCCTCTCACACCGCTGACCATTGTTTCGACGATGGTTATGTGGAAAAGCAGCCAGTGGCTTGGAAAGAATATTGTGCGGAGTACTGGTAAAAGAAACTCCAGGAAAGCATGGATAGGTGCACTGGCCGCCACGATATAACTGAAATAATGTTGAAAACGGCGTTAAACCCGATACAATCTGTCAGTCATTATAGCCCATGACATGCTGACATATACATGTATATCATTCAAGTTCGGTGACGGTTTTTTAATTTTTTATTTTACCAATCCACAAACCCACATTTTTTCATGAAACTGAAGAAAAAAATAAAAGTACTTTTTTTCAATTTTAGTTTTTGCCATCGCTATGACTCGATTAGAAGAACTGCATACCAAAATAGATAAACATCTTTTTTACAAGCACCAACATCGTACCCACACTATCTTGAAAACGGTTAACAAGTCCAGAACTTTTAAAATTCTTCCAATGGTCTTTCTCTGTTACAATATCGAGTCCAAATCAGGAAGGAGGAAGTCAGGAAAACCACATGATGTAAACAGGTACCTGTTGTTTCTCCGATAATGCCATGAACTGATAGACTAAGATTGACATTAGACTGCCATTTATATATTGTTGACTATCCGAGGTCATTCTGAGGCACATTTTTTCTCTTAAGTATGACAGGAATTGCTTGCAAATGACAGAAATTCTCACAATTATACTATCTCGATCTATATCGCTCCACGTTAATGGCTGCAACTGCATTCTAACTTTCCCACATATACAAATTAAACATTGGGATACTTCAAAAACAGCATATATGAACTGACGACATGATGCATGTCATAACTTTTATCATGGAACTTGTCTGTAAATCAAAGTCCAATAAAATTTGCTGCTAAATTTAGACACAGTCTTGTTCTGATTTTACTTTTCCGCCTTTTAGATTCAGTAGAATTTTGTCGCACTTGCTCTATACTATAGTAAACAAACCCATATTTGGATGTGTACTACACTTCAATAGCAAGAACAATTTCTCATCAAACAAAACTTGTTTTCGTGCGATAAAATATTTGTACAGGCCAGCCGTTAAGTAATAAAAGAATCTTGGCACAAGACTTCATTTTTTGTGTCTTTTGTCGTGTCATTTGAGGTAAGTGCACAAAAAAGTGGGGAGTTTTTTGGTGGTAGAGATTTCAACTTAACACTGGTGACTTTCATTTGCAGTAAATTATTGAGTGGAATAAATCTGCTCACTTAAATAAAAGAGAAGCAAATGTTTAAAACTTGCACCACATTTTGTTAGATATAAATCTAGATTTAGACTAGGGCGCTATACTTGGTAATTATGAGAAAAAAAGGATTTAGATGCGAATCCAGTGGCAGTAATTGAACCAAAAATTACCGATGTGTCACAATGAAAGAAGACGTCTGTTTCCTCAAAAGTTGTCTTGAGAAATTGGCATCAGTTGACTGACATTTAAAACTAGTTTCGTGTTTCCTATGTCGACATATTTTCGAAGATATTGCTACAAAATACATAAATTTATGTCACAAAAAAAGATACTGATGAGACATTTGTCGCATATTGAAAATTATTGAGTACGAAGCAGACCTACTGATTCCTGAGCAGTTGATATGAAGGATTGTACAAAAATAACAATAGCGCATCTTTTGGGGTGAAATGTCTTAGCCTCTTAGATTTATTTAATTATGTCAGGAGAGAACCTGTATCATATTAAAAACTTGTCTATCACATGCAGACAGTCATGAATCCATTTTAATTGCTATTAGTTTTCGCGTTTTTTCAATCGCCGATTAGGCAATGACACAATCATTGTAGAAGTAACCCAGATGTATTCATTGCATCCTTGAAGTACAAAATGCTCAATATTTTGCAACTTCCCTTAACTCTTTCACTAATAACTCTATTAATAAATTCTATTTTTTCCTAGATCTAAAAGAAGATTCCCACTGCTGTTGAAGATGAATTGCGTCATAGTCTTGCATCAGGTAGCGGATGGTGTGGATCAAAGATGAGACTGCACATTCTATGCAGTCTGATCTTGATCTACACCACCCACAAAATTTGTCGTAAGTAGTGAAAGAGTTAGATAAAAGATATATGAGAATAAATTTCATATTATTTGTATGTGCTAAAGACTTTTCAGAAGTGAACAGTGCCAGGAAGTTATAAATCTATCATTATTTTTGAGTGCATTAATCCCTCCCCCCTCTGTATGCCTGTCTGTCTGTGTGTCGGTCGGTCTGTCTGTCTGTCTGTCTCTGTCAAACGACAGTTATGTTTTGCATTACTGTAAATCATGACTTTTTTACCATGCTTTTTCCAGCAAAACACAGTGCAGGATGAGCTTGCTAAGGCTACTCTCTTTAATCTCTACTGTAGAATTGAAAGACTGCAGCTTCAGCAAGCTTATCCTGTCCATGCTACCAAAATGCCATGGTTCCAGAAAAGGTGATTTTGCAGGTATGAACTCAACTTGGCTCAAATGATTGGTCTTGTGATGAAAAGAGGGAAAAATATTGGTTAATAGCATTTTCTTCTTTTTCCACCATGTTTTCAAAAGACCTTTTTCCTATGGCTTCTTAAAAACAGAACTGTTTGGTAAAAGATAAAGAGGAATAATTTAAAAAAAACGCAGTTTCAGCGTGCCCGCATTTGTAGCTACAATATCAATAACATGACAGTGATAGATCCAGTCGTGGTGAATTTTATTTACAGTATTTTTTTTTTTGTCCTCCATCCCTAACTTTTCACGAAAAAATCGATAAAACAAAAAATATTATTGACTTTACTTGTTTCTAAAGTTATAGCTACAGTAACTTTGTACCTGTATTAATATCAGAAATTGACACCACAATCAAGAGTTTCAACTCTTTACCAAACGACATAATTTTAGCGTTCTCCAAACTGAAAGCATTTGCAGACGACAAATTAAATGTAACCCAAAACATGAAATTTGTCTTTTATAGACTAGAAAGCATTGTGGGAAAAGGAGAAAATGATTGTGGGAAAAGAAGAAAATGCTGGTTACCATTTTCTTCGTTTCCTGCAATGTTTTCAAAAGGCTTCATCCTCAGGTTTGTTAAAAGTCGGGATTGTGTGGTAAAGGTTTAATGATCATCAGCAAGAAAACTTTTCAAAACGTTATGAGAACAGAAACATTTTCCCCTCCCACAATACTCTAGCTCACCTGAACACAAAGTGTTCAAGGTGAGCTTTTGTGATCATGCCGTGTCTGGCTTGCGTTGTGTGTCGTGCGGTCGTCAACATTTACCTTGTGTGCACTCTAGAGGCCACATTTTCTGCCAGATCCTCAAGAAACTTGGTCAGAATGTTTGTCCTGTATAAAATCTTGGACAAGTTTGAAATTGGGTCACATGGGGTCTAAAAGTAGGTAACAGGGCCAGGTCTTAGAAAAACCTTGT
This sequence comes from Tridacna gigas, assembly GCA_945859785.2. NCBI lineage: Eukaryota > Metazoa > Mollusca > Bivalvia > Cardiida > Cardiidae > Tridacna > Tridacna gigas. The sequence goes on from OX244041.2 coordinate 17,048,132, forward strand.
GTGTGCTCTAGAGGCTACATATTCAGCCTGATACTCATGAAACTTGGTCAGAATGTCTTGATAAAATCTCAAGGCAAGTTTGAAATTGGGTTATGCAGGGCCAAAAAGTAGGTCCTGGGGCCAAATCTTGGAAAAAGCTTGTGTGCACTCTAGAGGCTGATACGTGTAAAATTTGGTCAGAATGTTTGTCTTGATAAAATCTCAGACAAGTTCGAAATTGGGTCATGTGGAGTCAAAAAGTAGGTCACAGGGCCAAATCTTAGAAAAAGCTTGTGTGCACCCTAATGGCCACATTTTCAGCCTGATACTCTTGAAACTTAGTAAAATAATTAGATGTAATCTCGGACAAAATTGAATTGGGTGACGTAGGGTCAAAAAGTAAGTCACTGGGCCATAACTTAGACAAACCTTGTGTATACTCTAGAGGCCACATTTTCAGCTTGATACTCATGAAATTTGGCCAGAATGTTTGATGGATAAAATTTTTGAACAAGTTCGAAATTGGGCCACAGGGCCAAATTTTAGAAAAACCTTGTGTGCGCTGTAGAAGCTACATTTTCAGCCTGATACTCTTGAAACTTGGTCAGAATGTTTGTCCGGATGAAATCTCAGACATGTTCAGAATTGGGTCATGTCGGGTCAAAAAGTAAGTCACGAGGCCAAATCTTAGAAAAACCTTGTGTGCACTCTAGAGGCCACATTTTCAGCCTTATACTTGTGAAACTTGGTCAGAATGTTTGTCTGGATGAAACCTCAGAAAAGAATGATATCGAGTCAGGTCAGCTCAAAAAGTAGGTCACAGGGTCAAATCTTAGAAAAACCTTGTGTAAGTCTAGATGCCAAATTTTGATCCAGATTAGAAATTCATAAATAGGCATAACCAGTCAAAAAGTAGATCACCTACACTCATGTGTTTTTACATCATCACGTCCAGGATCTTTTCAGCCTTATCAACCCTAGACGACCATACTCAGGTGAGTGCTTTAGGGCCAATGGCCCTCTTGTTTTTTTTTTAAGACAAATCCCCTCATTTGAGCCACATCTTATTTGTGGTCAATTTTGAAAACTCTTAAATTTTGTCTTCTTGTAAAGAGTTACAACTGTCATTCCCGCACTAGTCTATAGGCATCAAGACTGACCTAGAGTCAAAGTAAACAAAAAACCCCACAGTTGCCAAGTACTGTCTCACAGAAAATACTTCTTTCTGTTAGAAATCTTTAATTCTGTTATATATGATAATTTTGACAAAAACTACTAAATCTCTAACACTCCAATTTGAACATGTCGTCTTAGAAAGTAATAAACTGAACAAGAGGTCATTAATAAGGTACAAGATCTTTGCTTATATGTAAATTAAGTGACCTATGCAATGCAGAGAGAATCACTTATTCCTACACCACTGTTACATTATGAATGAAGCTATTAATAGATGCACCTAGGTAACTTGTAGCAAATCCCAGCTATATTAACCCTTACTGGACAGGGAACCCTTGTCATTCCTTCATTCATTCATTATTAGCTCTACTGGCTGAAAGCCAGCAGAGCTTATGTCATGGTGGGGTTTCGTCGTCCGTCCGTCCGTCCGTTAGTCTTTTTCTTGTTTACGCGATAAAGTCTGCATTTGTTGCCGGATTTTCATGAAACTTGCACAGTTTGTTTATCTCATCAATAGCTTCAAGCCTATTGAATTTGAAAAAAATCCAACAAACAGTATGGGAAAAGTAGCCATTTCAAGTTGAAAATTTCCAGTTCTTGTTTACGCGATAAAGTCTGCAAATAACTTCAGATTTTCGTGAAACTTGCACAGTTTGTTTATTTCATCAATAGCTTCAACCCTATCGACTTTGAAAAAATCCAACAAATAGTATGGGAAAAGTAGCCATTTAAAGTTGAAAATTTAAATTTTCTGTTCTTGTTTACGCAATAAAGTCTGTATTTCTGGTCAGATTTTCATGAAAATCACACAGTTTGTTTATCTCATCAGTAGCTTCAACCCTATTGATTTTGAAAAAAAAATCGAAGAAACAATGTGGGAAAAGTAGCCATTTCATGTTGAAAATTTCCAATTCTTGTTTACATGATAAAGTCTGCATTTGTAATCAGATTTTTGTGAAATTCACCCAGTTGTTTTGTCTCATCAACAGCTTGAATCCTATTGATTTTGAAAAAAAATCCAAGAAACAATGTGGGAAAAGTAGCCATTTTTTTTTGTTGAAAATTTGTCTTTTTGCATCATGAATTCATAATGTATGCTAGCATAAAAGCAAGATTTAATTCCCTGCCAGTAGAGCATATTCAGGCCCTTCAGGGCCTTCTAGTTTAGATCATTGTGTACCATTGAACAGTTATGCTAAAATGCTATTCAATGTCTTAACCTTTACCAAACAATCACATGTTTTAACGACACTGGGGAAGAATTCCTTTATAAACATTGCAGGAAAAGGAGAAACTGCTGGTAACCATCATTTTCTCCTTTTCCCACATTGTTTTCTGTCCATTTGGAATCAGGTTTCATCAGATCAACCACATTTAATCTATGGTCTGCAACAGCCTTGAATTTGGACAAGTGTAAAATTTTCATTTTGTAAAGACAGACAGTAAACTACATCCTGTGCTACTGGATATTGACTAATTGATTGCATGGTGTTTAACACCATTTTCAACATTACTTTAGTGATATTGCGGAGGCCAGAGCACCTATCTGTGCTTTCCTGAAGTTTCCTTTAACAACACTACCACGATTCAATGACCTTTTGCAGAGGTGGTATTTCAAGATCAGCCTGCACAGAGCGTGCAGGCTGATCTTGGATCTACACTGTCAGATAAGAGGATGTATTTGCTCCAAAATGTAACTCTGAAATAGCAATATTCAGGTGTTTACCTTCGGCTTGAAAGTTTCATTTAACATTTTGTAGCAGGTTAAGGGTTAAACTTAGACTGGATGATAGTTAACCAATAGCACGCATAGCCCCGGTAGCTCAGTCGGTAGCGTACAGGACTTGAGAACAGGAGGTCACTGGTTCCATCCCCGACTCGGAAAGTTTCTTTTCAATGATTGATGATAGTCATTGCGACAGGATTCATTTCACTCTCATGTTTCGTCGATGGTTATGTGGGAAAGTAGCCAGTGGCTTGGAAAGAATATTGTGCAGAGTACTGATAAAAGAAACACCAGGAAAGCATGGATATGTGCACTGGCTACTGCTACATAACTGAAATAATGTTGAAAACAGGAATAAACACCATACAATCAATCAAATTCGCTAGTCTGTCAGTACTTTCAGTACTTTGATTTTTTCAGTAGGTTTATATGGAATGTTATGTTGTGGTAACCTTCCTGGTGCTTATACAGCGAGAAGTAAATACAAGCACCAGAAAAGTTACTACAACATATTCCTTTTATCATTTATATACCTACAACTTCCACTGACAAAATTTTTCAGCTCTTGACATTTGATTTGTAAATTGGTAAACAAAATAAAACAAACACTTGTGTGACATCATTTTTATGAATGGCAGATGAATATAATAGCGTAAACACTGACCAATCAAATCGCAAGTTAATACATATGTTATCTGCCCACAAGTTATGTCATTGTTAATTTGTCAGCGTGCGACGCATGTATTTGAGCCAGAAAACTTCAGGTATATAATAAAACGAAATACCAGATATGGTAGAGTAAGGTCTTTATGAATTCTGTTATTTTTCAGTGACAATCGAAATTGCTGAGCCATGGTAGTGTCATTGGTAGCTAGAGGAATTGAGAATAGGGTTGACCACTTTCTTTTCTGAGGATCGATGATAGTCAGTGCGATAGGATTCATTCCTCTCTTACTGCTGATCATTGTTGAGTTGATGGTTATGTGGGAAAGTGACCAGTGGTGTAGTTTCAGGTTTTATTCCTGTTGGAACTTTCAAGATTGAAATGTAAAGGCATGTCTGGTATTGTTTTAAAATTACATAATAGATTTCCTTTCAACTGTTTATTCTTTCCGTTATATTTGGCAGTTTTTAGGCCCCTGAAAAAAAAGGGGGGGGGGGCGTTTAGTCCATCTGCCTGTCTGTCCATTTTTGTGTCTGGGCCATTACTTTTTTCCCTATTTTTTCAATGTCAAAATAACTTGAAACAAATATTTAACCACATCGAGACTATATGTCATGCGATAGAGATATGTCCATAGGTTAAAGGTCAAGGTCACAGCAAGGTCAAATGTGTTTAGGGCATGGGGGATAGTCATTTTTGTGTCCGTGCCATTACTCTTTTCCCTTTAACTTAATTTCAAAATAACTTTGCACAAATGATAATCACATCAGACAATGTGTCATGCACAAGAGTCATGTCCATAGGGTAAAGGTCAAGGTCACAAAATGGTCAAATGTTCTGAGGGGATAGTATTCGTTTTTTTAATTATGAATGAATTTCATTGTAACTTGCAGAATTTTTAACCACATAAAGACACTGTGTCATGTGCAAGAGTCATGTCCTTGGGTTAAAGGTTAAGGTCACAGCATGGTCAGATATGTTACGGGAGTAGCGGTTTTAGTGTCCAGGCCATCACTTTTTTCTTTATGACTTGATTTCAAAATAACAAAGCACAAATGTTTACCACATTTAGATTATTTGTTATGCCCAAGATTCATGTAAAGATCGAGGCCACAGCGAGGTCATATGTGTTTTAGGGGGCATCAGTCCCTTCTCAATGAGACATCCTGTTTGTAGGTTTAAAAAATAGCCTATGCATTGCTGTCTTTTACAGCATCAAGTGATGTTGAAGTAAGTTTCTGACAATGAAGTACTTTTATCAGTCTTAGGCCATCTTGAAAGAATAAAAAAGTTGAAAATGTGTTGATATTTGGTTGAAAGTCTAAAAGTTCCAGACAAAATTCAGATTTTTAGCTCTAGAATTACTTCTCATGTATAATGAATTTACAGTTTTGTAACAGTAGTGTCAAGTCAGATAAGGGTAGCATTTTTTCTGCTATACAATGACAGTTTTATTCCAATTGACCTTTCTGCCGATTTTGATTGACAGGTCCTATCAACCAATTAAAATGCAGTATAGCGTGACATGTAAACACACGGGTCAGACAAAGTGATAGACTTTACTATTGACAATGTTACTGTTTTCTTTTTGTTTAAACCATAGTTCTAAGACTTGATTATACAATAATTATTTCAAAATGGATTAGAATTACACATAAGAATCATGTGTTAAGGTAATTTTTAAATTAAATACCTTGAAAGGAAAACTAAATTTATCCATTCCAAAGCCTAGATCTATGTAAAACGTTGCTGGTCGATTTAACCAGGATTCCGAAAAACCAGCCACTCTACCAAATGATAGAAAAGCAGGGATTTTTTTCCCCAGTCTTTCAGGAAAGAAAGAAAGGTTATGCCAAACTGTTTTGTTAAACTACCTGTATTGAAATCTAACTGCACATACATCTTTCAAATTCCAAACCAATACTCCTAGACAATCATGATCATTACATACGAAACAAGCGACAGGAAGAAGGATATTTTATTGACAGCCACTCATCATCCTGTTTCAAAAAGAAGTTGACATTGCGAACGTCATTATATGATTCTTGTTGTAATACTTTAGAGAGCATTCATATTTTCTGCTTGCTTCATAAACCCGATTGCATGTGACTGTTAATGTCACTTTTGCCTGGTTCATACAATTGTTTGTTTTCCCAACGATTGTTGCCGGATTGATAAATGCACGTCCATTCCAAATCAATATAATCCTTACAATCACCCCAGTGACCAAATATACTCACAATTAAAAAGTTTTTTGCAATATATATCTGTTAACAAGAGAGCCATGATGGCCCTGGATCGCTCACCTGAGTCAATAGGCAAAATTTCACTCCAGGGTCATAATGACCCAATTTAAAACTCATCAGACATATTATTAAGACAAACATTCTGACCAATTGTCAGGTCAATTGAGCTGAAAATGTGGCCTCAAGAGTGTCCAAAATGTCTTTCTTCAATATGACCTAGTGACCTAGTTTATGACCCTATGTGACCATATTTCAAACTCATCCGAGACATCAAAACAAACTTGTTGACCAAGGTTCAGGTGAATTGGGCAAGAATTGCCGCCTTTAGAGTGCCCACAAGGTATTTCTGTAATTTGACCTAGTGACCTAGATTATGACCCTATATGACCCAATTTCAAATTCATTCAAGATATCATCAAGTCAAACACGCTGACAAATTTTCAGGTCAGTTGAGCAAAAACTGTGGCCTCTACAGTGCCTACAATACGTTTCTTTAATTTGACCCAGTGACCTAGTTTATGACCCTATGAGACCCAATTTCTAAGTGATCCGAGATATCATTAAGTCAAATATGTCGACCAATTTTCAGGTCAATTTAGCTAGAACTGTGGCCTCTAGAGTGCCCACAAGGTATTTCTTCAATGTGACCCAGTGACATTGTTTATGACCCTATGTGGCCCAATTTTGAACTCATGCGAGATATCATCAAGACAAAAAATGTGGCCTCTAAGAGTGCCCACAAATTATTTCTTTAATTTGACCTAGTGACCTACTTTATGACCCCAGATGATCCAGTTTCAATCTCATCCGAGATTTTAATTAAAGCAAACATTCTGATAAATTTTCAAGTCAATTGAGCAAAAATTGTGGCCTCTAGAGTGCCCACAAGGTATTTCTTTAATTTGACCTAGTGACCAAGTTTATGAATCTAGGTGAACCAAATTCGAACTCATCCAAGATTTCATCAAGACAAACATTCTGACCATTTTTTAGGTCATTTGAGTAAGAAATGTGGCCTCTAGAGTGTCCACAAGGTATTTCTTTAATTTGACCTAGTGACCTAGTTTATGACCCCAGATGACCAAATTTCAAACTCATCCAAGATTTAATTAAGACAAGCGTTTTGACCAATTTTAAAGTCAATTGAGCGAAAAATGTGGCCTCTAAAGCACACACAAGGTATTTCTTTAATATGACCTAGTGACCGACTTTATGACCCCAGGTGACCCAAATTCAAAGTTATGTGAAATTTAATTAAGAAAAGCATTCTGACCAATTTTCAAGTCAATTGAGCGAAAAATGTGGCCTCTAAAGTGCCCACAAGGTATTTCTTTAATTTGACCTAGTAACCTAGTTTTTGACCCCGTATGACCCAATTTCAAATTCATCCGAGTTTTTATCAAGACAAACATTCTGACCAAGTTTCATGGGTATCAGACTGAAAATGTGGCCTCTAGAGCGCACACAAGGTTTTTCTAAGATTTGACTTAGTGAACTAGTTTTTGACCCCACATGACCCTATTTCGAACTCGTCCGAGATTTTATCAAGACCAAACATTCTGAAAAAGTTTCACAAGTATCTGACTGAGAATGTGGCCTATAGAGCGCACACAAGTTTTTTCTAAGATTTGACCAAGTGACCTATTTTTTTACCCCACATGATCCAATATCAGACTCGTCCGAGATTTTATCAAGACAAACATTCTGAAAAAGTTTCACAAGTATCTGACTGAAAATGTGGCCTCTAGAGCGCACACAAGGTTTTTCTAAGGTTTGACCTAGTGACCTAGTTTTTTACCCCACATGATCCAATTTCAAACTCGTCCAAGATTTTATCATGACAAACATTGACCAAGTTTCACAAGTATCTGACTGAAAATGTGGCCTCTAGAGCGCACACAAGGTTTTTCTAAGATTTGACCTAGTGACCTAGATTTTGACCCCACATGACCCAATTTCAAATTTATCCGAGATTTTATCAAAACAATCTCACCACATTTCACAAGTATCTGACTGAAAATGTGGCCTCTAGAGCCCACACAAGGTTTTTTAGCTCCACTGGCCGAAGGCTTATGTCATGGCCCAGTGTCTGTTGTGCGTCCGTGCGTGCGTGCGTTAACTTTTATTTCAAACATCTTCTTCTCTGAAACTACCCATCCAATTTTCATGAAACTTCACAGAAATGATCCTGCCATGGTCCTCTTCAGAATTTCTTGAAAGAATTTGATTCCTTCAAAAACTCTGGTTGCCATGGCAACAAAACTGAAAAATATTGGAAATCTTTAAAAATCTTCTTGTCTGAAACCGTAAGGCATAGGGCTACCAAATTTGACATGTAGCTTTATGTAGTAAACCTCTATCATGTTTCTTCAAATTATAGCCCTGGGGTCAAAATTGGCTCTGCCCCAGGGGTCACAAGTTTTACATAGGCTTATATAGAGAAAACTTTAAAAATCTTCCTGTACCTGTACATAAGGCCTAGAGCTACCAAATTTTGCATTTAGCTTGATCTAGTTGGGCCATCATGGCCCTCTTGTCTAAGATTTGACCTAGTGACCATGTTTTTGACCCCACCTGACCCAATTTCATACTCGTCCAAGATTTTATCAAAACAAACATTCTGACCAAGTTTCATGAGGATCAGACTGAAAATGTGGCCTCTACAGTGCACACAAGGTTTTTCTTAGATTTGACCTAGTTTTTTGCCCCACATGACCCAATTTCGAACTCGTCCGAGATTTTGTCAAGACAAACATTCTGACCAAGTTTCAAGAGCATTAGACTGAAAATGTGGCCTCTAGAGCATACACAAGATAAAAAGTTGACGACGGACAATGCACGCCAAATGACGGAAGCCAGACGCCAGACACAGCACGATCACAATAGCTCACCATGAGCACTTTGTGCTCAGGTGAGCTAAAAATACGACAAATCACCTAATTGATTACTTAGATAAACTTCTTGATTTTCACTCAAACAGGTGTTAGAGGTGTTAATTACATCTTTACCAGACAACAAAAGATTAGATTTGTCTGTTTTGAAAACATTTGCTGTCGACAAATTAAACGTTACTCTGTTGATGAGATATGTCTTTGAAAAGGTAGAAAACATCTAAGGAAAAAAGTTTACCTCTTCAAGGTTGTTAAGGCATGGGTTTGTCTGGTAAAGGCTTAAATTGTAAATCCTTTTCTCATATTGTTGACTGTCTAACTGACGTGTTAAATACTGACTTAATGTCTTAAAAACCTATGCCCCTATTATAAGTTATGGATAATGCCGACAACAGTCTACTCACAATGTATTTTTAGTTTAAATGCTGTGACCAAACATGAAATTACGAACATATTTGCGCTATCATCATTTCTCGATAAACTGAAAAGAACATTGGGAAAAAAGCTTTGGGTACTTTATTTATAGCGAAACATAAGCTAGAATAAGACTGAAATAATCTCTCTTTTTCTGTGTATTTGACACCATTTTCTGGTTTGTTTGTTGGGCCTAACGACCGAAATACCGTGTTACTAAAGTGGGCGTGCCAAACTCACGTTTGCAGAAAGGTCAGTTCTCCATAGAATCACACATCTTTTTAAAGTGAACCAAGAAAGTTAAATATTCTGCGGATTCTCCTACTGTATCCTGTCTTTGGTCTTCTCATCCCTTAACTCTCTGTTGATGTATCATTAGAAAATATTAATAAATAAGCATTTACACGTCACAAGCAAATGCTCATTTTCACATATTTTCATTGAGAGAGACAGAGAGTGTGTGTGTGTGTGTGTGTGTGTGTGTGTGTGTGTGTGAAATGAAGCTGTGTGTGTGTCACACACACACACACACACACACACACACTTGTCTTCAAAGGGGTAGAAAATGTTGGAAAAGGAGTAAATGATGGTTGTTACAGACCCTACTCTTCACAGAAACCTCTGATGTGAGGGGCAGATGCCATATCTCTAACCTTAATGTTTAGGCTGTAAACTTCCACCTTGGCAATGCAAAATATAATATTTATAGCAGGACTATCTGTCAAAGGAGGAAAAACACACACTATTTACATCAACAACAATTTATTTCTAGATAATAAACACTATATTTTTACTCTGTTATTTCTTTGCAACATAAAATATAGATAACTCTGTTTAGAATGTAACATTGTTGTAAATACAAAACAAAAGAGGAAAAAAAGAAATAGTAAATGTTAATTTAAAGCATATGACAATATTGCACTAGTCTTATCTCGTTTTTACAAAAGAAAATGAAGCCATTTATATAAGAAAAACTTAAAAAATAAATAAACATGTCCATGTCCTACAATGGGAAGCTTTCTCATTTCCTTATACAAATCTTCTTTAACTCTTAACCACACGACAAAATTTTAGCCCAGTCCAAATTGAAAGCGTTTGCAGACGACAAAATAAATGTGAATGAAAAATCAAAATTTGTTTTGGGAAGGATAGAAAACATTGTGTGAAAAGGAGAAAGTGCTTTTTCTCCTTTTCCCACAATGTTTTCAAAAGGCTTCTTTCTTAGGGTTGTTAAAACTCGGGATTGTGTGGTACAGAGTTAAAGGGTTTTACCCCTTTACCTGAGAAAATTACCACAAGATCTTTTAGCAAACATTACGAACAAGATGGCCCTGTATCACTCCACTGCCTTTTGAATAAATAATCATGACCTTAACCCTCTACCAAACAGTTTTCATGAACCTGAGAAAGAAGTCTTTTGAAAACATTGTGGGAAAAGGAGAAAATGCTGGTCAATCCAACATTTTCTACTTTTCCCACAATGTTTTCTACCCTTCCTGTAACGAATTTCAACTTTTGAGTCGCATGAATTTTGTCGTCTGCAAATATTTTCAATTTGAACGATTCTACTAGAAATAGGTGTGTCAGAGACATGGATGCCCCCGCTAAATAGTATTGGTCACAGGTATGTCATATGACACTAGTACTCAAAATGGAGAACAAGTGTGCAAAGTTTTTTTGAAATCCACTGATAAATGTAGAAGTTATGCTCCGGACAAGGTCAATTTAAACATTTGACCTTCAACCGTGACCTTGACCTTGTGCGTATCGAAACAAACTTTTTGCATTACACTAGTACTTGTTAAGGAGAACAATTGTGCAAAATTATTTTGAAATCCATTGATAAATGTAGAAGTTATGCTCCGGACAAGAATGGGACACACACACTAACGCACACACACACTAACACACACACACACAGAGACAGACACGGATAACTCTATATGCCCCGCCCCCCCATTTCATGGCGGGGGCATAAAAATTTTGTTGTGTGGTAAAGAGTAAATTGACATTGACAGAGACATGAATCGTTTGTACGGCAATAAACTTTCCTGGCCATAAACTTGGCTTTGAAGAAAGAAATACATTAAAAAATATTTTTATGTTAAACCTAGTATGTATAGATTTATCGAACTGATGAATTAAAAAAATCCAATGACAATGAATAACCTAGGTCAGTATGTATATGAGGCGTTCTCCTTACATAACAACTTGACTAATGTTTAACTCTTTTGCTGAAACTAAATGTTTTTTTTTTTCTTGAGGTTTATAAACATGTAGTTCTTATCAACTGAATCTGTACTCCTTATTGTGTGAATTGGCTTTGGACAGCGGACTGCTTGAATCTAAGATCAGACTGCATATTTGTGTGGTCTGATTTTGATATACACAGTCCGCAACAGCTATCTTGGGTGAGATCTTCAGATATTACCTGTAGGCCTGATAGTTTGAAAACTTACTTATGTCTTAATTAATTTCAGTTTCTATATATATGTATGTTTTCTTATTACCTCCTGTATGATTGTGTAATTGTGTGGATTGGATTCAGACAGCAGACGGTTTAGATCTAGGATCAGTGCAGTCTGATCTTGATCTATAAAGTCTGCAACAGCTATCCAAGGTGACATCTTCAGATGGTTTGAAAACGTAAATGCTTATGTCTAAATTAATTTCAGTTTCCATATATGGGTATGTTTTGTTACATAGGATTTTATTACCATCATTGTGAATTTGTAATTGTGTGGTTAAGCTTCAGACAGCAGACGGTTTGGATCTAAGATCAGACTGCACATTTGTTGTGCAGTCTGATCTTGATCTAAAGTCTGCAACAGCTGTCTAGGGTGACAACTCAGATATTACCAGTAGGCCTGATAGTTTGAAAACATATATGCTTATGTTTAAATTAAAAATCAGTTTCCATATGTACGTATGTTTTTGTTACATAGGATTTTATTACCTCCTGCATGATTCTGATATTGTGTGGATTGGCTTCAGACAGCAGATGGTTTAGATATAGGATCAGGCTGCACATTTGTGCAGCCTGATCTTGATCTACAGTCTGCAACAGCTATCCACGGTGTCATCTGATGATAGTTCAAAAACTTAAATGCCTACGTTTAAATAAATTTTCAGTTTCCATATATATATGTATGTGTTGTTACGTAGGATTTTATTACCTCCTGTATGATTTTGTAATTCAGACAGCAGCCGATTTAGATCTAAGATCAGACTGCACATTTGTGTGGTCTGATCTTGATCTACACAGTCTGCAACAACTATCTAGGGTGACATCTTCAGATATAACCAGTAGGCCTCAGAAGTTTGAAAACTTACATGCTTATATCTAAATTAATTTCAGTTTCCATATATACATATGTTTTGTTACATAGGATTTTATTACCTCCTGTATGATTCATGTTGTCCTTTGATGTTAGATAATTAATGTTGAAACGATGACCTGTATAGGTCAAGTTAATAAAATGATCTGTTCTGTTCATTAAATAAATAGCCTAGCCCCCCCCCCCCCCCCCCCGCCCCCCCCCCAAAAAAAAAGGGCACTATTTCTTTCAAATGCAAAGATGATGTCAATGAATACAAAAAGGTCTAATCACTAATCAAGTATTGTTCATACCAAATATCTGTGTACTCTAATAAAAAGTACTTTGACGCGATTTCCAAAACTTAGGTAGCAAAAAACATTTTTTAAGTGTCATGAATGGTAAAGTTCTTGAACAAACACTGAATGATCCAAACCTCTCTTCATATTAACCCTTTACCACACAATCCTGACTTTTAATGACCCTGGGAAAGAAGCCTTTTGAAAACATTGTGGGAAAAGGAGAAAATGCTGGTAACCAGCATTTTCTCCTTTTCCCACAATGTTTTCTACCTATTTAAGGACATTATACTGTAAATTGAAAAACATTTGAATGTTGGTCTGCAAATTCCTCTAATATGGACAAGTCTAGAATTTTGCCGTGGGGTAAAGGGTTAATTGAATATTCAACTCATCTGAGCATAACAATTAACATCGAAGTAAACCACTCTCACACAGGAGGATGCACAGATGGATGCACAGATGGACGCATAGCCGACACAGGGCCATGACATAAGCTCACTATACTTCAGCCAGTGGAGCTTACAATCATTCTAGATAAAAATAAGCATGGATAAAAATGAGAAAATGTAGTTACATCTTTGAGATTTACACCTGTTACATTTGAAAGTGCAATACATGTCGATCAAACTCCCTAAACATGTCTTAAAATTATTGGTCTTCTTTTATAATCTATTTTTTTTACCAGGACAAAAATTCTCTTTGTAGTTTGAACTTTTGAAAAATGTTGAGATTTTTTTCATAATTTAGTCCCTCATATTGAATCAGTAATTTCACCATATTCCCAAGGCTTTAAACAAACCCCCCGACACACATACACGCACACACACATTATACTCATATAATATAGGCATGCAGAAAAAAATATCAAATATCCGATTTGACATTACATGAAACAAAATTAGGGCCACGATGGTCCTGTGTCGCGCTCCACTGCCTAGTTAATTGCCACAAACATAAAATGGTCATCAAAACTGTTGGAAAAATTCAAATCTCTGTTGCAATCGCCCTGAAAAAGTCGGGTCTTTTTAACATGAAACTCTGATGATTTTAATGAGTACAGGCAGTTCTAATCTAGTATTTCATATCAAATATCGGAGTATTTCTATAACAGAAATTTCTGAGAAAGAGCCAAGAATATCCCTTAATCCTTTACCAGACGACAAAATTTTAGCCTCGTCCAAATTGAAAGTATTTGCAGACGACAATATCAGTGTAGCTCAAATGCTGCAATTTTTGCTTGAAAGGGTAGAAAACATTGTGGGAAATGTTCCTACAATGTTTTCAAGAGGCTTGTTTCCCAGGGTCGTCAAAAGGCGGCATTGTGCGGTAAAGGGTAAAGAGAACAATTTGTGACACCCCAACCTCCCTGTGGACCAATTCTAGACACAGTGGCCAGAATTTGAACAATCTTGATAGAGGGCCCAAATACCATGCTTCATACCAAATATTACAGTGCTAAGCCAAATGGTTTTGAACAAGAAGAATTGCAAAGTTTTCTCTCTAAAAGCTAAAATGAAAGGTGAGACCCCAAGGGCTATAATTAGTTGAATCTTTGTAACAGGTATTTCTACCAACATTTTCAAAGAAAATGATTTTCTAAAACATAGAGGGTAATAATAAAAAATTTTATCTAAAAATCACAACCTTTAGGCATGAAATCAAACTTTATGCCCTATCAAGAAACCCCCCCCCAAAAATGTAAATGATTAATTTCAAATACAAACGATAAATATGTGTACAGATCGACACAAAAAGTTGTTAAAATATTTTAAATATGCTATAACAGCTTAACTCTTAACTCTTTACCAAACAACAAAATTTTAGACTGGTCTAAATTGAAAGGATTTACAGACGACAAAATAGATATAAATAAAAAATTGAAATTTTATTTAGGAAGGGTAGAAAACATTGTGGGAAAAGGATTGAATGGTGTCATTTCAGTCATATCTGGGCAACAGTTCACATATTCATGTACTTCCTGGGTGTTACCAGTACTAGGCTAGGGCTCTGAAATGTCTTGCCCAAGGACACACCCACATAAAACCCAACCAATCAGGTAGGGCTCGAACCCGGGGCCTCCAAGTTACGAGTCCCACACTTTACCACTGAGCCAAGCAGGACCCCTGTGGGAAAAGAAGAAAATGCTGGTTACCAGCAATTTGTCCTTTTCCCACAATGTTTTCAAAAGGCCTCTTTCTCAGGGTCGTTAAAACTCGGGATTGTGTGGTAAAGGGTTAAGCACAAAAAAGAGAATCCATGATATGCAGCCTCAATTTTTGTTACTCTTTGCAAGGTTATAAAATTTTAGACTTGCCCATCATGCAACATTTGCAAACCACAGATAAATCCTCTACCAAACAATCCTCAGTTTTGACAGCCCCATGGCAGAAGCCTTTTGAAAACAATGTGGGAAAAGGCAAACCAGCATTTTTGCATTTTCCCTCAATGTTTTCTACCCTATCAAAGACAAATTCAATCAAATGAACCACATTCAATTTTGTTGTCTGCCAATACTGCCAATTTTGACAAGTCGAAAATTTTGTCATTTGGTAAAAAGTTAAATTAGGCTCAGATGATGAACTATGTCTTTACAAGGGTAAAAAACATTATGGAAAAAGAAGAGATTGCCGATAACTAGCATTTCAGGCTCTCAAAAGCTATCCTTCTCAGGGTATAGAGCATAATTACAGCCCATAACAGAAAAGCTTTGCTGATTCTTGATCTTTTCCAATATATCTCATCAGATAAAGAAATCATTCTCTGAATGAGAAACAGGTAAGACTTGTAGGCATTAACCCTACTGTTGACTTTTAACCCTTTACCACACAATCCCGACTTTTAACAACCCTGAGAAAGAAGCCTTTTGAAAATATTGTGGGAAAAGGAGAAAATGCTGGTAACCAGCATTTTCTCCTTTTCCCACAATGTTTTCTACCCTTCCCAAAACAAATTTCAATTCTTAAGTTACATTTATTTTGTCGTCTGCAAATGCTTTCAATTTGGGGCAGCCTAAAATTTTGTCGTTTGGTAAAGGGTTAACAACCTTGAGGAAGAATTCTTTTGAAAACATTGTGGGGAAAGGAGAAAATGGTGGTAACCAGCATTTTCTCCTTTTCCTACAATGTTTTCTACCCTATCAAAGAAAAATTGCATCGTTTGAGCCAAACTGAAATTGTCATATGCAAATGCTTTGAATTTGGACTAGTCTAAAACTTTGTTGTGTGGTACAGGGCTAATAAGACTTCTGTATAATATACAGATAAAGTTTGACAGCTCCAAATTCTAACCCTCTAACAACCAACCATGTTTTAACCTCTCTGAGAAAGACCACTCTTGAAAACATTGTGGGAAGTTGAAAAAAATGCTAGTTAAAATATTTTTTCTACTTTTCTCAATGTATTCTACTCCTTCATCTTCAAATTTGATATCCTTCTGATAACTGATTCTGATAAACAGCATTTTATTCTTTTCCAATATTATTTTCAACCTTTTCAGAAACAAATCTCCTCAATTCATGTTCTCCCTTTTCCCATGATGTTTTCTACCTTTCCATAAACAAAGTTCAATTTCTGATGCACATCTTTTTTATAGTCTGTAAATGCTTTCAATTTGGGAAAGTCTAAAATTGTGTCGTTCAGTAAAGGGTTGTAGCATTTTTGACATATTACAATATGAGCATACAACATGGATGTGCTTTGAAAATCTCAAATATAATTTGGGATAGAGGGTAAACATTTCACTCTTTATCAGACGACAAAATCTTGGCCTGGTCAAAATTGGAAGCATTTAAAGATGACTAACATATAACATAAAATTAGTCTTTCAAACTTTACAAATACATGTAATTGCGGGAAAAGGACAGAAGGTTGGAAACCAGCTATTTCTCCTTTTCCCACAATCTTTTCTTACTTTCCAAAAAAAAAATAATTTCACTGTTTGGATCACATCTATTTTGTCATCTGCAAATGCTTTCAATTTGGACAAATAAAAAAATGATCGTCTAGTAAAGAGATAAAAAAATTACATAATAAACTAACAATTTGGAATGAATAAAAATGTACACAATAAAACTTTTCCAAACAATCCTGTGGTTTCATATCCCCTTCAAGATTTTGAAAACATTGATAAGCAGCATTTTATTCTTTTCCCATATTGTTTCCAACCATTTCAGAAACAAGTCTCCTCCACTGAGTCACATTTGATTCGTCATCCACAAATATTTTCAATAAATGTGTGTCTAAAACCTTGTTTTCTGGTCAAATAATAAACTCAACAGTCATTAGTCGTTTACCAGATGAAAAAATTGTAGACTTGTCCAAACTGAAAGCATTTGCAGATGAAAAATTAACTCTTTACCAAATGACAAAAGTTTAGACTGGACCAAATTGAAAGCATTTGCAGCCAACAAAATTAATGTGACTCAAAGGTTGAGGGAAGGGTAGAAAACATTGTGGGAAAAGGAGACCATGCTGGTTACCAGCTTTGTAACCACCATTTTCTCTTTTTCCCACAATGTTTCAAAAAGACTTCTTTCTCGGGGTCGTTAAAAGTCGGGATTGTGTGGTAAAGAATCAAACAATGGGGTTTGTCTTTAAAAGGTTTGAAAACATTGTGGGGAAAGGAGAAAATGCTGGTTACCATCATTTTCTCCTTTCCCCACCATGTTTTCAAAAGCCTTTTTCCTCTGGTTACCAGCATTTTCTCCTTTCCCCACCATGTTTTCAAAAGCCTTTTTCCTCTGGTTTATAAAACTGCAGGATTGTAGATCTTACTAACACAATAATACAATATTACAGAGAATGATTTATTACCACAATACCTGCTGAACCAAAAATGCAGCAGACAGCTTCCATAACATTTATATAAAGTGTCAGCATGAATTTAGGTTTAACTCTTTACCAAACAATAAAATTTTAGACTTATCCAAATCCAAAGCATTTGCAGACAACAGAGTAAAATTTAATGTGACACAAATGGTGGTATTTGTTTTTGAAAATGGAAAAAACGCTGTGGATAAAGGAGAAAATGCTGGTTACCAGTATTTTTCCTTTTTCCCACAATGTTTTCAAGAGTTCTTTTTTTAAACTCTAGGTTGTGTTGTAAAGGGTTCATACATTAATGCATGTAAACTTTTTACCAAACAGCAAAATTTCAGAACTGTCTAATTTGAAAGCATTGGCAGTCACTCACATCGCTCAGAGACCTCTTTACAATAGTCCCAGGTTTTAACTCTTTTGCTAATGTATAACATTTTATACCACTCCATATCGAAAGCATTTGCAGATGACATATTATAGGTGACCCAAAAAATGATAGGGTAGAAAACATTGTGGGAAAAGGAGCATTTTCTCATTTTTCCATGATGTTTTCTAACGTTTCAAAGAAAAATCATTTGACCTAAATTTTATTTGTCGTCAATTTGAACCAGTCCAAAAGGTCTTGTGGTAAACAGTTAAGAGGCATTTTAATGTGTGTGAAGGAAACAACTTTCTTAATATAATAAATCTGCAGACTTTTGTACCAAAATCTTGCTGTTTCTGTCTACAAACCATATTGTTATACGTCTTAAATCTTTACCACACTACAAAATTTTAGACTTGTCCAAATTAAAAGCTTATGCAGATGACAAACCAAGGGTGGCTGAAATGATGAAACTTGCCTTTGAGTAGAAAACATTGTGGGAAATGGAGAAAATACCAGCATTTTCTCCATTTCCCACAATGTTTTCAAAAGCCTACTTTCTAAAGGTCGTTAAAACTCAGGATTGTGTGGCAAAGGGTTATTGCTACTATATATTTGATTGTGAAATGCCAGTTGAAATTGTGACCATTTGCAACAAATTTCGAATTTTGGATGAAAATCTTTGAACGTGGTAACAACACTTTACAAAAATTATACTCATTCTGCAAAATTTCACATAATTCTGCCAGAAGACAGAGTTCAACTCTGTACCAGAATACAAAATTTTAGACTCGCCCCAATTGATGTACCAGACTACAAAATTTTAGACTCCCCCCAATTGAAGGAGTTTGCTGACAACAATTTTAACATTGCTCGGGTTGTAGGATTTGTCGATTATGAGAGGGTAGAAAACGTACAAAAAGGAGAGAGCATGCTGATCACCAGCATTTTCTCCTTTTACCATAATGCATTCAATAGGCTTCATTCTCGAGGCCATTAAGATTTAGAAATGCTTGGTAAAGGGCCAAGTTGACTAAGTTTTCAATGTCATCATATCTGAATTATGTTTATGTGGTACAAAATCAACATTTTTATGTTGAAGCCATCCATTTAATTTATATCCACTGGAGATTTTGGAAAGTTGGAAGTTTCACAATTGTTTATTCTCACCAAACTTCACATTTCTTATCTGGGTTCATGGGAGAGTTTTGCGGACAACTGTACTGCTCTGCAAATTCATAGGAGTTAGAAAGCGTTCCAATCACCCTGTAAATACAACAAGATAAAAAACAAAATACAGCAAAAGCACCTCGTATGGTACCAACACTCAGCAGCAGGTGCTTTTCGAAAATGGGCCATAACTATCAAAAATACTTTGAGAGTAACCAGCCCTATCAATACAGGGTCTCCTTTTGATAGTTTTCCGCTAGACGTAAGTATCTGTGGTAAGAACAGAAAAAAGAGAAATATCACGGCTTTAGGATAATGACCATAAGCAGACTACGACAGGTCCATGACAATACCTCATGGTTTGCAAAAAAAAAAAAAAGCCAAACTAAAGGTACAACAAACATAAAACTGTCTGACAGTTTCCAAGACAAACATAAAAATATTTATCTACAATATGAACAATATTGAAAGGGCCGAAAAAATTGTGGGAAATGAAGAAAATGCTGGTTACTAGCATTTCTCCTTTTTCCACAATGTTTTCAAAAGGCTTATTCCTAAGGATTTTTTAAACTAGGGATTGTGTGGTATAAGGTAAAAAAACGGGCTTTTCTGTATCCTACTTTGGTTGAGCCAGGATTTGAGCAAGCAACCAGCTGAAACACTAGCTAGTAAAACACAAATGAGCAAATATGGTGATAATTATTTTACCTGAATTTGGCCGGTGAATGTTCATCACCTATAATGGAGAGATGATCAGCTTCTGGAGTACTCACTGAACACCAGACCTGTACAGAATGAAGGAGTCACTTTAAAGATACATCATTACAGCCAGAGAGAAAAGAATGCTTTTAAAATTTGATAGCCCCTTTTGTTCCCTCAACTTACTATGCCTGAGCACTAGATGAGCTTTATGACTCAATTACTTCCCCTAATTCCTCTCCCATACTACATTTGTCCAGATGTTGATAGTATCTGGCTTTATATAGAGGATCTTTGCTTTTTTTGGTGACAGATCGAAATTTATGTCATCCTGTGAACACCATCGGTTAAATTTTCATGAGTGGCACAGTCACACGTGAAAATATTACTGTATGATGTTCATGAGATGAAATAAATTTCAATCTTTCACTGAAAAAAACAAACAAACCCCTTTTTTGTTGGGAAGTACATTGGAGATCTCAACATTTCTGTGCCCGTGAGTTTATCAATCATTCGCTGGTAGAAATAGTGAGATTATCAAATCATAATCCAATAATTTCCCAATAAACTACCAAAAGCATGAAATAATGATTCTTCTTTGCACTAAAAAGATATGTTTCTATATCAATATCGTAATAGATCTTACTATAATGTTAATCAATTCTATGTGTAAGTATTTTTGTGACGGCTGAGTACATCACATGGTAA
This sequence comes from Tridacna gigas, assembly GCA_945859785.2. Classification (NCBI taxonomy): domain Eukaryota; kingdom Metazoa; phylum Mollusca; class Bivalvia; order Cardiida; family Cardiidae; genus Tridacna; species Tridacna gigas. The sequence goes on from OX244041.2 coordinate 17,068,605, forward strand.
TAGATCCATAAAACCGATCTTTGTCTAACAACCAACTAAATCATGAGGTAAACTGTCCTTTGGCAAGTAGAAAATTGACCATCTGCAAAAAATTTTCACCCAGGTCACCCTGCATTGTCTGAGCAGCCTGACCTGGGTCGATAATTTTGGCAGATGCAATAGACCACCTTTTCACAGATTGTGGCTCAAATAAGTTAAAAATAATTAATATTTCAGTTATGTGACAGCAACAAAGGTATCTTTCTGTGCATATCTGGTATTATTGTCACTGGTACTATTTGCACATTTTCAAAGCCACTAGATTGCACCCCATAAGGGAAAAACTCTCTCAAAACAAGAGATGTTTGTAAAACATATATGCCCCCCTAATGGCATCCAATTCTAAATATAACGTGATTATAAACAGTTAAGTTCAAAGTGTAAAAACGAACAAAGGGTAATTACTCAAAAATTATTAATGATAAATTAACAATTCTTGGGCACTGCACTTCCCATTTATGTGAACTATCAACTTATAAGGTTTCATGATTTTATCTCACATACTTTTTGAGTTATGCTCCGGAAAAAAATTAAGTACGAAAATCAACAAAGGGCAATAACTGCAAAAATATAATGGGCAGAGTTATGGTTCTTGTGCAATGCACTTCTCCTGAATAAGATCTATCCACATGTAAAGTTTCAAGATGATATCTGAAAAACCTTTTGAGTTATGCTCCGGACAAAAATTAAGTATGAAAATCAACAAAGGGCAATAACTCCAAAAATATGATGGGCAGAGTTATGGTTCTTGTGCACTGCACTTCTCCTTAATAAGATTAATCCACCTATGAGGTTTCAAGGTGATATCTGAAATACTTTCTGAGTTATGCTCCGGACAAAAATTAAGTATGAAAATCAACAAAGGGCAATAACTCCAAAAATATGATGGCAGAGTTATGGTACTTGTGCACTGCACTTCTCCTTAATGAGATCTATCCACCTATGAGGTTTCAAGATGATACCTGAAATACTTTAAGAGTTATGCTCCGGACAAAAATTAAGTATGAAAATCAACAAAGGGCAATAACTCCATAAATATGATGGGCAGAGTTATGATTCTTGTGCACTGCACTTCTCCTTAATGAGATCTATCCACCTATGTAGTTTCAAGATGATACCTGAAATACTTTTTGAGTTATGCTCCGGACAAAAATGTGGTCTACGGACCGACCGACGGACCGACCGACAAGTGCAAAGCAATATAACCCCGCTTCTTTGAAGGGGGGCATAATAATCTCGATTTTGTTGCAATACATGTCTTCTTACTGAGACAGATGTTACTCCTGTTACTATGACTATCATCAATTCTTGGAAATAACTTGGCCTACTTGTGAGTCAGACAAGCGAACCTGGCTTTTAAGACCAGCATGCCACCAACTAGGCTACTGGGCTCAGCCACACTTTCAAAAGAGAGTGGCTGAGCTGAGACTAAAACCATGGAACCGATATATAACAAGTCCTGCATCTTACAAACAGTTATTCTGACTTCGTCAATCTACAGAAACTTACATGTGCAAAACTGAGGAAGAAGAGTTGTCTGTGAGTGAGGTTCAGTCCTGGCAAAGGAGCCTCCTCATTGTACTTTGATAACCAGTCCTCATATGCCTAAAATAAAGATCCAAACATTTTGTTGTTAACCCTTTACCACATAATCCCAACTTTTAGTGACCTTAAGGAAACAGTCTTTTGAAAACCTTGTGGAAAAAGGAGAAAATGCTGGTAACCAATGCTGTTAACCAGCATTTTCTCCTTTTCCCACTGGGTTTTCTACACTTTCATAGACAATTGCCATCATTTCAGCTAAATTTGATATGTCCTCTGCAAATGCTTTCAATTTCGGCCACTCGGCCAGTCTTAAATTTTGTTGTTTGGTAAAGAATTAATTATAAGAAGAGTTGCCTATGTGTGAGGTTCAGTCCTGGCAATGGAGCCTGCTCAACACGTTTTGATGTTGTTCATTAATGCTGTCTAAAAAGCAGCAATCACAAACCTTTCGAAGTATTTATATTTCACAAATAAATTAAGAAGCACCTTGTAGTAAAATAAAATGGTCAAGTTTTCTTTTTATCATAACTCTGTTAATGCTTCCTCCCTCCCTGCTGAACATATGTAGAATGAGTGTAGTATGCCTTCCATCACATATTTTTCAAACTATCGACCTTTGTATCTGCACCTACATGTATGTACTGTGTTGTTATGGCTAGAGGTGAGTAAGTGTTTAACCCTTTACCAAACAATCCGGTGTTTTCACAATCCTAGAAAGAGGCATTTAGAAAACATTGTGGGAAAAGGAGAAAAAGCTGGTAACCAGCAATTTATCCTTTTCCCAGATTGTTTTCTACCCTTCCACAATCAAGTTTCAATTTTTTAATCTCATTTATTTTGTTGTCTGCAGCTGCTCTAAAATTTGGAATGGTCTAAAATTTGTTGTTTGGGAATGAGTTAAAGTTTAAGTAAAGGGTATGAGTTTTGATTGCCAGTCCTCACAAGCCTAAAATAAAGATTAAAATATAGTGTTTATTATCAAAAGAAGTTGTATGTGAGTGGGGTTCAGCCCTGGCAATGGCCCCTACTCGGCATGTTTGGATAGCCAGCCCTAATAAGCCTAGAACAAGGATGCAGAAATTTTAGATTTTATCAAACAAAATTCCTCCTCTCTTTACCACATCAAAAAATACTAATTTCCCCATGGAAGGATTTGCAGACAACGTATTAAACTTTTTTACCAGATGACAAAACTTCAGATGTGTCCAAATTAAAAGCATTTGCAGGACGGATTTGATGTTCCCAAAAACATGAACTTTGTCTAATTTTAGAAAATACTGTAAGAAAAGGAAGAAACATTGCCAACATTAACTCCTTTTCCTACAATGTTTTCAAAAGCCTTCTTCATCAGCGTTGTTAAAACTCAGGATTGTTTAGTAAAAGATAAAATATAGCCTAAATCTAGGTTTTGTCTTTGAAATGGTACGAAACATTGTGGGAAAAGGATTTCATGTTATTTATCTATATTTTACATGAATCTGTTTACAATTCATTGGCTTTAAACTTGTCTCAGAAGGAAATGAGTTACCTCTTTATAAGGCAATCCATATCAAGGGCATGTCCATATAGCTCAAAGACAAATGATAGATGTTTGCAAAAGGCCTCTTCCAGTGGGTTTTGAAGGGAAAAGATTGTTTTGTAAAGGGTTAAATTTATTCCACAGTAAAAATACAATGTAAAAATGGTTATGGTCATTTACTCACGTAGTATGCAGCTTTCAATCCACCATTATCAGCAATATTTTCACCAAGCGTTTGATTGCCTCTAACCTGATTAAAATAGAGAGATTGAAATCAGATTTTTTTTGTCAAGTTAATTGTCAAGTTAATGTGATAAGTCATCAAAGGGCTTATCAGGCCAATCATCAAATGGTTCCTCAGATCAAGAATCATCAAAGGGTTGATCAGAATCATAAATGGGTTAAAACAACCATCAAAAGATTCATCAGAACAGTAATAAAAATATCCAGCCCACCAATCATCAAAGTAGGGTTATTTTAACTCTTTACCACATGACAAACATTAGACTTGTCTAACCTAAAAGCATTAATTTTGCAGACAACAACATAAACGTAGCTTGAATGATGATATTTGTCTTTGATAGGGTAGAAAACATTGTGGGAAAAGGAGAAAATGCTGGTTACCAGCATTTTCAGCTGGTTACCAGCATTTTCTCCTTTTCCCACAAAGTTTTCTAAAGGCCTCTTCCTAGGATCATGAAAACACAGGCTTGTTTGGTAAAGGGTTAAACATTTACCATATTTCTAGCCATAACAATACAGTACATACATGTAGGTACAGACATCTTTTACAAAGTTCTATAGTTTGAAATTGTGATGTAAAGGGTTATTCAAAAGATCATCCAAGAATTTGTGTGACCAATCATCATGAGGTTAAAATGACCATCAAAGGGTTAATTGGAACAATCATAAAGGTATCCATCACATGAATCATCATAGAAGGCATTAACTGGTACATGAACAAAGAATTTATAAAGTCAGTTATCATATGGTCCATCAGGGCAACCATAAAGTGTTTATCATCAAAGTTTAATTGTATAATTACCAATCACAAAAAGGTTCTTTGCACAAATCATCAATGGTTTCATCAGAGCAATCATCAAAGGATTTATCGGATCAATCATCAATAGATTGATTAAAGGTTTACCAGAACAATCATCTGAGTTTTCATTGCAACAGTCATCAAAGGGTTTATAATAACAGTCATCAAAGTGTTTGACTCATTACCAAATGATAAAACTTTAGACCAGTCAAAATTGAAAACATTTGCAGACGACAAAATAAATGTGACTGAAAAAATTGAAAATTGTTTTGGGAAGGGTAGAAAACATTATGGGAAAAGGAGAAAATGCTGACCAGCGTTTTCTTTTCTCCTTTTCCCACAATGTTTTCAAAAGGTTTCTATCTCGGGGTCATTAAAAGTCGGGACTGTGTGGTAAAGGGATAATTGGAACATTTACCAACGGGACAAACTTGGCCTGTGAACTCATCAGTGTATTCCTATTGTTTTTTAACAAATTACAAGATGACAAAATTTCAAGGCTGTTCATGTTCAAATAATTACACCAGTGTAATCATAGATCCAAGATCAGATTCCACAACCGTATTTCTTGATCTACATTGTCCGCAACTTAAGTCCCACGAAATGTTAAAAAGGGTAATTCAATTGAAATACAAAAATCATTTACCATCTAACAAAAGCCTAAATAATCTACTGAAAGACCAAGAACACAAAACAAGATAAATAATGATAATTACATTTTCTCCATTCAATTTATACTGTGAGTACTGATCCACCATACATTTGGTTCTCTCTTCAAACTTGGTGATGGAATCATTGTTCCACCACGGTCGCAGGTTACCAAACTTGTCATACTCTCTCCCTGGAAGGGAAAAAGGGGATGTTTATCTTACTGGATTTACCATTGATACAAACATAAAATACCTGGCTTTTTGCTTAGAAAACCTTTCTCATACTCCACCATGATCGGTATGAAATTTCATTTACATAACTGATACACCTCACAGAGCAACCCTGTTCTATTAAAACTTCTTACTTGTAACTGAATTACAGCCTTAAGTTTGAGCCCTGCTCTGTCAAAAGGGGGTTTAATGCATTGGCAAAAGCTATCGACCCAGTCAGGCTGACCTGGGTTGAAACTTTTTGCTATTTGTCAATTTTCTGCACATCATAGGACCAGTCTACCTCATGATTCAGCCTGTTGTTGGAGAAATTAATTATATGGATCCGTAATAAGATTGTGACTTACTTAGATATCGGATCACAGAGATGCATTAACCCTTTACCTAACGACAAAGTTTTAGACTTGTCCAAATTGAAAGCATTTGCAGATGACAAAATACATGTGACTCAAATATTGAAATTTGTTCTGGGTAGGTCAGAAAACATGGTGGGAAAAGGAGAAAATGCTGGTTACCAGCATTTTCTCCTTTTCCAACAATGTTTTCAAAAGGCTTTTCTCCAGGGTCGTTAAAACCTGTGATTGTGTGGTAAAGAGTTAAATCACTTTTTCCAGAGTGCTGCTCATTGCTATTGTCTGACACATTAACTCTTTGCCAGATGGCAAAACTTTAAAATTGTAAGCAGTTAAAGTGGACAAATGAGGCTCAATCACAGTGCTTTTCCTTAGAAAGGGCAGAAAACAATTCAGGAACCATTATTTTCTCCTTTTCCCACAAAGTAAGCCTTTGCATTAAGATCATTACACATGGTCTTGTTTAGTAAAGGATTAACACCTTCAACCCATTACTAGACGACAAAATTTTAGGCTTGTCCAAATTGAAAGCATTTGCAGATGACAATTTCAATGTGGCTCAAATGGTGCAATTTTTTTTTGATGGGGTAGAAAACATTGTGGGAAAAGGAGAAAATGCTGGTGACCAGCATTTTCTCCTTTTTCCACAATGTTTTCAAAAGGCTTCTTTCCCAGGGTCGTTAAAAGGCAGCATTGTATGGCTAAGGGTTAAATAATCTATAAGTATAGCAGAAACTGAGTTGAGCACAAACTCAAATTTTTATGCAAGTTGGTCCTGACTCTGCCCTAACTTGCCGTTTAACTTTCTACAAGATGACAACATTTTAGGCTGGTTCAAATTGAAAGCATTTGCAGACCACAAATTGCAGGTGACCAAAATGACAAAATTTGTCCTTGATAGGGTAGAAAACATTGTTGGAAAAGGAGAGAATGCTGGTTACCAGCATTTTCTCCATTTCCCAAAATGTTTTCAAAAGCTTTCTTTGTCAGGGTCTTTAAAAGTCCTGTGGTAAAAGGTTAACTCTCTACCAGTCTTAAAAAAATATGACATGCCCAAATCCGAAATATTTGCAGACAACATATTAACCCTTTACCACACAATCCCAAGTTTTAACAACCCTGAAAAAGAGGCCTTTTGAAAACATTGTGGGAAAAAGAGAAAATGCTGATAACCAGCATTTTCTCCTGTTCCAACAATGTTTTCTCTTCTTCCCAAAGCAAATTTCATTTTTTGGGCCACATTTATTCTGTTGTCTGCAAATGCTTTCAATTTGGACTAGTCTAAAATTTTGTCCTTGGTAAAGAGTTAAACATGGCTCAAACGATAAGATTTACCTTTGAAAGGTAGGAAAGCGGTTGCCAGAATTTTCTCCTTTTCTAAAAATGTTTTCTACCCTTTTAGAGACATATCCTATCTCTTGAGCCTTATTTATTTGTTGTCTGCAAGTGCTATACATTGGTCAAAATGTAAGATTCTTAGTTTGGCAAAGAGTTCAACCAATACTGCAAAAACAACATTTACAATCCTGTAGTAAATAGGATAGGTTTTACAAATTAACAAAGATTTATTAACAGAAAAGCGGGAGAGAAATAAAATTAAGAATAATTATGAGAGAAAAAGGTGTATAGAAAGGTAGGCTTTTAAGCAATAAACCAATGAAAAGGACACTTTCTGAAAGCTAAAAAGGCAAAAAAAAAAAGAGATTTTTCATTATCTTAATTTCAAATGCCAGAATATCTTACAGACATCTTCTGCAGATTCAGGACCGGACAACACATTCTGAGCAGTTTGGTGGTAATCTAAATTATCAGCAAAGGTAATCAAAATTATCAACAAAGGTAACTACAGATGTTCTTAGTCTTCACTGGATCAATGGTACCAGTTCTCCTTTTCCCAAAATGTTTTCTATGCTGTTCAAAACAATATTTCTTCCTGTCAAATATTTCACCTATGTGCAATTTCTTATATTTTTGGGTAGGACTAAAACAGCCTGAATAGTAAGGAGATATGTAGGAAAATATGTACATCTAAATGTAATGAAAAGTTATTATTTTGACATACATTAGCGAATATCAAATATTAAAATTATAAATAAAATGACTACAAAAATTAGTAAAAATATCACAAAAGAAAACAAGCACACAAAAAAGACCCAGAAACTTAAAACAAATATAGGAAATCAAATAAAACCTACTTCAATACAACTTGCATGACAGACGAACTGTTATAGGTCTTTAAATTCTGGAAGCATCTTGTTGCTATTTTACTGACAGAGTAGATCAAGATCAAACTGTATAGAATATGTAATCTAATCTTGGATCTACTAGTACATGTACATGATCAAATGCATTAAGAAATTCTAGCCAATGTATAATTATGTACTTCTAAAATTATAAATTTTTTGCAGAAGACATCAAATGTGGCTCAAGGAAACACTGAAGGAAACTGAGAAAATGCTGGCAGCCAGCATTTTATCCTTTTCTCACAATGTTTTCAAAATCCTTCTACCTCAAGGTCAGTTACCCTGTTCCATACAATTCTGGGTTTAAATGACCTTGAAAGCAAAGGCTTTGAAAAACGCTGTTAGAAAAGGAGAAAATGCTGGTAATGCAGCATTTTCTCCCTTTCCAAAAAAATTTTCTACCCTTTCTGATACAATTCCCATCATGTTTGACACATTCAATTTTTCGTCTGCACTTTCATTTTGGAATAGTCTAACATTTCGTTGTTTAATAAAAGGTTCAAGGAAGGATTGTATAGAAATGATGGCGCAATGACCATACCTACAATGTACAAAAAAAAGTTTATAATTATTACAATTAACCCTTTACCACACAATCCCGACTTTTAATGACCCTGGGGAAGAAGCCTTTTGAAAACAATTGTGGGATAAGGACAAAATGCTGGTAACCAGTGGCACCAGCATTTTCTTCTTTTCCCACAATGTTTTCTACCTTTCCCGAAACAAATTTCAGTTTTTGAGTCCCAAAACTACTTTGTTGTCTGCAAATGCTTTCAATCTGGAAACGTCCAAAATGTTGTTGCTCTGTAAAGAGTTAATAATCAGGAAAGTTGTTGTTTTCCTACCCTTAAAATATTATTTTCGTCTGTAATGCTCATGTTGTTGGTGCTCACAACACGGATTTTCATGAAGAAATCAAATGAAAGTACCCTTTGAACCCCCAAAGTTTCTCTTTTTCTACACTTCATATATCAACCAATCAAAACTCACAGCATTGAAATGAACATGCCTGGCAAGTGCTAAAGGATTCTACCCTACAACAATTCAACAATTCCATGCAATTCTCTGAGGGGAACCACTGTTTTCCAAATAGATTTGTAGCTTAATTTTATATTTACTGTTTTGCAACATAGATTTGTGTTTGAACTCTTCATGTACTCTTTTCCACAACAGATTCGTAGCTGAATTCTGTATGCACTATTTTCCAAAATAGATTTTTAGCTGAATTCTATATGGCCACTATTTTCCAAAACAGATTTGTAGCTGAATTCTGCAATTTTGCATGTCCTTTTTTCTTGTGTGTGTAAAAAAGTCCTACTCTGGCAAATAGGATTTAACCCTTTCCCAAACAAGCCCTGGTTTTCATGTGTCTGCAGTACAAGTCTTTTGAAAACACTGTGGGAAAAGGAGAAAATGCTCGTAACGAGCAATTTCTCCTTTTCCCACAGTGTTTTCTACCCTTTTTGATAACTTTCTGCCATTTTCATCAAATTTAAAATTGTCGTCTGCAAACTCTTCAATTTGGACCAGTCCAAAATTTGTTGTTTGGGAAAGGATTTACTGCATCTTCATGATGCATTATACCAAAGAAGTCATCACAAAATTCCCATCCACAAAATCTACTTTGTCTAACAACTGACTCAATCATGAGGCAAAATGGTCCTACAACATGCTGATAATTGACCAACAGCAAAAAGGTTTGACCCAGGTCACTCCATGCTGACTACCCAGACCTGGGGCTTTACTTTTTACAAATGCATTAAACCCCCTGTCACAGAGCACTAGTCTTGTAGCTGTACATGGACTCTTTTCCATAATACTTTTTTTATGTCCTAGGTTAATTTTGCATGTAGCGTTTTCGAAATTAGATTTACAGCCGTATTCTGCATGTACTCGATGGTTTTCTCAAATCTACCTAAAACACCAGATTTATAGTACATACTATGACAACTCATGTCTTATGTGACCTATTAGGTTGGGTAAAACTTATAAATTTAATATCAAAATGAAACTTTCTTACGAAGACTGAACTTATTTGTTGATACTCTGGCAAGAGTAACTGATCAAGTTTGATTTGTATACATTCAACATTATTTCAGTTATATCAGAGCTGCCAGTGCACTTATCCATGCTTTCCAAAAGCTTCTTTTGTACTTTGCATAGCATCCTCCTCAAGCCACTGGCTGCTTTCCGACATAACCATCATCAAAACAATCAGTGGTGAGAGGGGAATGAATCCAGTCGCAATGGCTTTCATCAATCCTCAGAAAGAAATTGGCTGAGCTGAGGGTTCAAATCAGCAACCCATTTCCCACATCTTTAAAATGCTTCTTTCTGAACATCATGAACGTTATGGAATGGTCTAGTACAGGGTTAACTAACAAAACTACAGCTTAATTATACACATCCTTGTTAACATCGCATAAATAAGAGGGCCATTGGCCCTTAGGCGCTCATCTCAGTAAAGTCATCTAGGATTGATAAAGCTGAAGTCATCCTAATTGTGATGATGTAAACACATGAGTGTTAGTGATCTAGTTGTTGTTTTAACATGGCTAAATTTAAAGATACATCTTTGCAGACAGAGAGAAAAAACACTGCTAAAATTTGATAGACTGTAGAATGATTCAGAATTTAGTCAGCTGTGTAAACATAGACAAATTACTGATACAAAAAAAGTCATATTGTGTAAGGGATAAATATACAAATCTTCCATCTAAAACCAGAAATGTAATTACAGTTATTTCTTTGATGGCCTCATGAAAATGACTTGCATTTCGATCGTAATCTATGCAACCTTGTAACTGTCAGGGGCAACATTTAGCATGAATATACAAGAATGATTTGAGTTTGATGAAATGGGTAAAAAACTGGATGAAAACAAGTACACATGTATCTTTAAAACTTGTTCAAAATATTATCAAGACAAACATTCTGATAAAATTTCAAGTGTCTCAGACTGAAAATATAACCTCTAGAATGCAAAAAACATTTTTCTAAGATCTGTGCCAGTGACTTACATTTTGACCCAATGTCACCCAATTTTGAACTTGTCTCAGAAATTATCAGGATAAACATTCTAACCAATTTTCATGAGTATCAGACTAAAAATGTGGTCCCTAGGGTACACAAGTTTATTTATAAGATTTAAACCGGTGACCCACTTTTGGAGTAAATGTGACTAAATTTCTTACATGTCTCAAATGTCATCAAGATGAATATTCAGACCAATTTTCATGATTATTGGACTGAATATGTGGCCTCTAGAGTGCACACAAGGTTTTTCTAAGATTTGTTCCCATGACCTACTTTTGACCTGACATGGCTCAATTTTCAACATGTCTGATATAACATCAAAACAAATATTCTGACCAGGTTTCAAGAGATTTGGACTGAAAATGTGGCCTCTATAGTACACAAAAGGTAACTGTCCTGGACAATGGACGACAGACAAGGCAAGATCACAAAAACTTACTCTGAGTTCAAGTGAGCAAAAAAAAGAGCAACTGCTTGTAACAAAAGCTGCTCCTTGTCTGGCAATATTTTCTACCAAATTTGAAACAAATAATTGCCTTTCTTACAAATATTTTTCAAGTCTACATTTTTTTAGCAAATTAGCTTTAGAGTTAAATGGTTATTTGTATGTTCTATAAAAGCTGACAAACAGAAAAGAGATACTGAGAAGAAACAAAGTGAGTAGAATTACAGAATTCTAACGTCTTTAACCCTTTACAGCACAATGACGCCTTTTGACGCCCCTGGGAAAGAAATCTTTTGAAAACATTGTGGGAAAAGGAGAAAATGCTGGTAACCAGCATTTTCTCCTTTTCCCAAAATGTTTTCTACCCTATCAAAGAAAAATTGCACCATTTGAGCCACACTGAAATTGTCGTCTGCAAATGCTTTCAATTTGGACAAGGCTAAAATTTTGTCGTCTGGTAAAGGGTTAAGAAACATACTTAATTTATATTTGTCCAAAATGGAAACACTTGCAGACAACAAAGAAAATGTGTCCAAAATGAAGCCTGATTGATTGTACAGTATCTACCATCATTTTCACATTAGATCAGTAGCATCATGGCTGTCTGCTCACCTATCTAAACCATCACTGAGGTTCTTTTCACCAGTGGTTCAAATCATATTCTGTCCAAGCCACAGGCTACTTTCCCAAATAACCAACATTGAAACAATGATCAGTGGTTAGAGAATAATGAATCATTTTGCAATGACTATCATTAGTCCTCAAAAAGTACTGGGCCAATCTGGGGATTCAAACCAGCTACTCCAAGATTTTAACTCCTGTATATTACTGATGGAGCTACCAGGCTTGGCTCAAATGAAGGGATTTAACTCTTTTCCACACAACAAACTTTTAGACCAGCAAAATTGAAAGCATTAGCAGACAACAAAATAAGCATGACTCAAAAATTGAACTTTGTTTTAAGAAGGTTAGAAAAAATGGCGGGAAAAGGAGAAAATGCTGGTTACCAGCATTTTCTCCTTTTACCACAATGTTTTCAAAAGGCTTTTTGTTCAGGGTCGTTAAAACCCGTGATTGTGTGGTAAAGAGTTAAAAGGGTAATAAATAGTGTACTAAGAAGACAAAATGCTGATAGCCAGCAGTTTTTCTCCTTTTTTCTATGTTGTGTTCAAAAGCAAATTACCTTAAGGTCCTAAAAACAACTGTTTTGTTCCATTAAGGATAATGCATATTTTGCTCAAAACATGTAGATCAAGAGCAATTGGAGACATTCTAGCCAAAACAACCTTGAGATTGAACCAAATGTATCTAAGCCTATTGCTTATTCCAGCAAACAAAATATTTCCTCTACATTTGAAACCCAATTATCCAGTCGGCAATTTTGGAACTACCCCATACTGGAAGTATCTTTCTGGTAGACAGAAGATCAAAATGTCTACACAATTTAACCCTCTACCAAACAATTCTTACTTTGGGATTGCTGGTAACTGGCATTTTCTCCTTTTTCAGCAATTTTTTCTACCCTTCCATAAACAAATTTCAATTTCTGAGTCACATTTGTTGTCTGCTAGTGTTTTGAATTTAGGTTCCGTCTAAAATGTTGCCGAGTGGTTAAGACATTAATGCAACAACGGCCAAAAATACAGCATGACATAAGGAGAAATTATGGTACACATTATAAGCAATTTTTTCATTACCATATTTTCAAAAGCCCCTATGCAGAGGGGGCTAGTATTTGGAAAAAAGGATTAACTCTCTACCACACAAAAGAAAGCTTTTGAAAACATTGTGGGAAAAGGAGAAAATGCTGGTAGAAAATGCTGGTAACCAGCATTTTCTCCTTTTCCCACAATGTTTTCTACCCTTCCCAATACAAAATTCAATTTTTGAGTCACATTTTGTTGACTTAAAATGCTTTTAGTTTGGATTAGTTGAACATTTTGTAGTTGGTAAAGATTTAAGATTTGTCAAGCCCTGAAATGCTATTAGAAAACAGTGGTATTTGTGAGAGAGAGGTAGATACACAGATGAGACAAGCAGACACTTAAATACCTTCATCATCAAACCCATGGGTCAGTTCATGACCCATAACCACTCCCATAGCACCGAAATTTAACGATCTACGCAGCATGTGATTAATAAAAAATTGTATTAGTATTTTCAGACTGAATAACTTACAGATTAATCTTCATGGGCAACACAAGTGGGGTTGCAAGATATTTTCGATCAAGATCAGACAGCAAGAAATATGCAGTTTGATCTTGGATCTACAATGTCCATCTTCATTTGATATGGATTTGAGCTGTGCTCTGTTAAAAAGGGGGCTAAACTCTTTACCACACGACAAAATTTTAGACCTGTCCAAATTGAAAGCATTTGCAGACAATTTCAGTGTGACTCAAATGATGTGATTTGTCTTTGATAGGGTAGAAAACATTGTGACAAAAGGAGAAAATGCTGGTTACCAGCATTTTCTCCTTTTCCCACAATGTTTTGAAAAGGCTTTTTCCTCAGGGGCGTTAAAAGTCGGGATTGTGTGGTAAAGAATTAATGCATCTGCAAAAAGTACTGAACTGTTTTGTTTGCTATTGGTCAATTTTTTGCAAGTCAACAAACCATTCTACCTCATCATACAGTCAGTTGTAAGACAAAATAGCTTCAACTCTTTACCAGATGACAAAATTTTAGCCTGACCCAAATTAAAAGCATTTGCAGATGACAAAATAAATGTTACTCATAAGATAAAATTTGTATTTCATAGGGTAGAAAACACTGTGGGAAAGGGAGAAGATGCTGGTTACCAGCAGTTTCTCCTTTTCCCACTATGTTTTCAAAAGCCTTCTTTCTCAGAGGCGTTAAAAGTCAGCATTGTTCAGTAAAGGGTTCATGGATTCATAATTATGTGGTTACTGCTACTTGCTTGGTATAATGTACCAGGAGGAAACATTTTCCCCTTTTGCCAGAGCACAGCTCATTTGTTTTTCAAAATACTGAAAACTAACCAATTTATCTAAATGGTGGCACAAGATCTAAAAACAATGATCCAAATATCCTACAAATGGTATTTTCTTTTTTTACATTCAGGTAGGCATGTTTGGTAAAGCAGGCATTCAGTAAAGCGTAAATTAGCTTGGGTAGGCTTACGCTAAGCTTGGGTAGGCGGAGGTCAACAGATAGTTTTGTGAGTGTTATAAAAGCACAGCCCTTAAAATCTTATTAACCCTTTACCACAATACAGAATTTTAGCCTGGTCCAAATTGGAAGCATATGCAGGCGACAGAATAAGCATGACTCAAAAAGTAAATTCTGATTTGGGAAGGGTAGAAAACCTTGTGAGAAAAGAGGAAAATACTGGTTACCAGCATTTGCTCCTTTTCCCAAATTGTTTTCAAAGGCTTTCTTTCTAAGTCATTAAAAGTTGGGATTGTGTGGTAAAGATTAAACCCTGTACCACACAATCCTGAGTTTTAATGACCCCAAGAACAGGACTTTTAGAACACATTGTGGGAAAAGGAGAAAATGCTAGTAACCATCATTTTCTCCTTTTCTCACGATATCGTCTACTCTTTCAAGGACTATTTCATCATTTGTGCAACATTTAATTTGCTGTCTGCAAATGCTTTCAATTTGGAAAAGCCTAAAATTTTGTCATATGGTAAAGGGTTAAGAACCTGAAACGTCTTATATTATGTGAAATTACTGGTATCTTTCCAAAATTGGCCTTACAATTGCAACAAATGTGCTTAGCAGGGTCGAAGATACCACATGGAGAAATTATAGGTAAGAGTTAATATCAGCTTGCTATATTCAACTCTTTACCAAACGACAAAATTTTAGACTAACTGCATGCTCCAAATTGAACGTATTTGCAGATGACAAATTAAAGGTTGCCTAAATCACAAAATTTTTCCTTGATAGGATGAAAAAAATTGTGGGAAAAGGAGAAAATGCTGGTTACCAGCATTTTACCAGCATTTTCTACTTTTCCCACAATGTTTTCAAATGCCTTCTTCCTCAGGGTTGTTAAATCATATAATTGTGTGCTAAGAGATAAAAACAGATTTCCTCTCTTACTTCTAACCTCTCAATACATTAAATCAGTTTGCCTTGCAACCTATGGTCAAAAAAAGCATGCACTACAAGAAAGCTGTAACACATGTAACAGTGTAATATAATGGGAATTTCTAGATTCAAATTTCACATGTATTTATATCCTGTCTGCATTATTTATACTTTCCAGCATTTTCCACACATCTGCTACAGTATACCAGAGATACGTGTTTTTTTTTCATGTTCCTACAATGAATTGCCTTTAACTGCAGAACATAAGCCTATGCTGAATTCAACAACTTCTTATCCAGTGTTTTGATTAGCATTCGAAGAGGGAACTTGTTTTGAAAGTTCCAAGAATACATGGCAATCCAAAGCAGATGTTCCACACCTCTTTACTTCATTAACCCTTAACTCTTAACCAAACGACAATTTTTGAGAGTAGTCCAAATTGAAAGCATTTGCACACCACAACTCAAATGTGGCTCAAAATTTGAAATTTGTTTTGGGAAGGGTAGGAAACATTGTGGGAAAAGGAGAAAAAGCTGGTTACAAGCATTTTCTCCTTTTCCCGCAATGTTTTCAAAAGGCTTCTTTCTCAGGGTCATTAAAAGCAGGGATTGTGTGGTAAAGGGTTCAATACACAATCCCAACTTTTAAAGACCCGAGTTAGAAGGCTTTTAAAAAAACACTGTGGGAAAATGAGAAAATGCTCATAAGCTTTTTTTCTACTTTTCTCACAATCTTCTAGCCCATCTGAGAGGTAATTCTCATGATTTCAGCCAAATTAATCTTGTCATCAGCAAAATGCTGGATGGTAGGGTAAGTATATAAATAATGATTTGGTACAGAGTTGAGTAAAGCAGTTTAATTAACCATTTACCACACACTCACAAATTTTAACGACCCTGCGAAAGGTGCCTTTTGAAAACATTGTGGGAACAGGAGAAAATGCTGGTCACCAGCATTTTCTCCTTTTCCAACAATGTTTTCTAACCCATCTAAAACAAATTTCAATTTTTGAGAAAGATTAATTTTGTCGTCTACAAATGCTTTCAATTTAGACTTGTCTAAAATTTTGTTTAGTACAGAGCTACCAAAAGAAAGTAGACTCACTTTGGCCAATTTTCATCATAGAATGGTGCTTGTAGAATTCCTGCAGGGAAGACTATCTCATTCTTTGTTGGTGTGTAGTATGCATTGACAGTGGGTGGGGTCATGTCCCATCTGAAAAAAAAATCACAAAATAGGGAAATTATACAAAAAGCAGACTTTCCATCAGGTGGCAGATATTTTTGGAAACTTTTACTTCTTATCACTTAACCCTGTACCAAACAACAAAATTTTAGACTTGTTGAACGCTTTTGCTGACGAAAAATTGCATGAAGCTCAAATTCTGATAGTTGTCTCTGAAATGCTAGAAAAAATTGTGAAAAGAAAAAGAAAATGTTGGTAACCAGTATTTTTTTCATTTTCCCGCAATGTTTTCAAAAGACTCTTTCCTTGGGGTCATTTTAGAACTCAGAATTGTGTGGATAAGGGTTAACTCTTTCAGCACCATTTATATGTGAGTCAGGCTACCTGAAAAGTGGGTTTAATACATCTGCAAAAAGTACCGACTCATGTCAGCCAGCATGGATTGTGTGGGCTGACATTAGCTGAAACCTTTTGCTATTTTCCTGACATCGGCTGATACTTTTTGCTATTTGTAAATTCTACCTCATAATTCAGTCAGTTTTTGGACAAAATGGATTCTATAGATCCAAAATCATGTGATTACATGCTTGTTATACAGCCTCACAGAGATGCATTTAGCCCTCACAGAGCCTGGCTCAAATGGCATTCTCAGACATTATTGACACACATATTGAAATTTCAGGTTGTTTTTGTCAAAGCATTTTGCAAAGTTTTTGACAGTAAGTATTCAAAATCACACAGCACATTCTTTGCATTCTGACCTTCATCTACACTGCCCATACAAGTACCATAAGCCAGGTTTCAGCCCTATGTAGGTTCAGACTATTTCACAAACATCCACATATCTAGACAATCAAGTAAAAATTTAACCAACTACCACACAATTCCGAGTTTTAAGGAAGAAGTTTTTTGAAATCATTGTGCGAAAAGGAGAAAATGCTGGAAACCAGCATTTTTCTGCTTTTCCCAGTATGTTTTCTATCCTATCACAGGAAAAAGCCTTTTGGAATCATTATGGGAAAAGGAGAAAATGCTTGTAACCAGCATTTTATCCTTTTCCCACAATGTTTTCTATCCTATCACAGACAAATCTTAACATCAGATCAATAGTTAATTAGTCATCTGCAAATGCTTTCAATTAGGACAAGTCTAAAATTTTGTCATTAGTTAAAGAGTTACAAGGGACACTTTTTAAGTTCGTAGAGTAGGGCGGTCTTTTTAAAACCGCTTGAAATATCAAAATTTTATTTATCTAAGACCTTCGAAATATGCCCCGTCTGCCTCCACAAACACTTTACACCGATCTACCCATTTCCGGAACGCTGCCCGGTAGTCCTCTTTAGGTATATGTTGCAGACACTGGTAGATGGTGCCCTGCCAGCATTTCCTTTAGTCTTGGGAACAACCAAAAGTCACAGGGCGACAGGTCAGGGCTGTATGGGGGATGATCTAAGACATCGAGCCCAGATTCTTTCAGATATTCCTGTACCATAGCGGATTTATGGGCCGGTGCGTTATCATGGAGTAATTTGATGCCGCGGACACCGGTGTGCGGTCTGCGTTTCTGATAGAAATCAACAAGTTGAGTAAGAACACTTTCTCTGTAAAACTTTCCAGTGACAGAACTACCTTTCGGGACTGGAATTTGAAGGACTGGACCTTTCGAATCAAAGAATATCGCATACAACATGCGATTTGATGTTTTGCAACGGCGCGCAATGACAGGTCTGTCACCCTCAGGTGAAACCCAAACCTTATTTTTAGCCTTAGAATCGAGTTGAAAATGATAGATCCAGGTTTCATCTCCTGTAACTATCTCTTCCAAACGACGTGGGTCACATTTATCATATTTTTCTATAACTTGCAATGCAAGTCTAACCCGACTTTGTTTCTGCTCGTCAGTGAGCAAATGGGGCACACAGCTCGCGCAGATCTTACGTAGCCCAAGTCGTTCACGTAAGATCTTCAAAACACTTGATGAATGAATGCCACTTAATTCTTCTATCTCTTGCACGGTATAACGTGCGTCTTCCTCAATTAACGTTTTCACAGTAGCAACATTCTTTTCCGTCAAAACGGAAACCGGCCTACCCACCCGAGGGTCATTTTCAATTGACTCCCGACCATCATTAAAACGACATACCCACTTGCAAACTGTAGCATATTTTAAAGCACCATTCCCATAAACTTTTTGCAAATCAGCATGAATTTCTGTTGGCGGAAACCCGAGCTGTGCTCGAATCTTACAATATACCCTCTGTTCAGAGATTTTTCCATCCATATTGAACGCTATATTTTACTATAGTGTATAAAACCACGTGTTGAAAATATCCAGCGCAGCGCGCACGTGGACCTCGTGCGGCGCATACCGTGACACCGTTCAAGAGAGGAATGATTACGCAAGTTCTGTGTAAAAAATCGTGCAACTTCATAATCGCGTTAAAAAGTTATAGGCTTACTCTACGAACTTAAAAAGTGTCCCTCGTAAAGAAGACAATGCTTGAAGAGGATTTTACACCACACTGAACACAATTATGTGCTACATTAAACAATCTTTCATAAAAGCAGCTCACTTATTTTGTCTTTCCTGGGTTTCACAGGCAATAGGTTAGGATTTTGCAGTGGATTGCCAAAGGACATTCCAACATGACCAGCATTATATAGGAAAAGGAAATAACACAAATTACCAGTATTTTCTCCTTTATCCACGAAAAATGGCCATCTTCAGTGTTGTTAAAGTAATGGGATTGTTTGGTAACAAAACAAAGATTTAGACTACCAAAATTCAAAGCAGAAGCAGATGACAAATTAAATGTGGTTGGAATGAGAGGATTCATCCTTGCAAGGGCAGAAAATGTTGTGGGAAATGGAGAAAATGCTGGTAACCAGCATTTTCTCCTTTTACCACAATGTTTTCAAAAGGATTCTTTCTCAGGGCCTATAAAACTCTGGATCCTGTGGTAAACAACTGAAGACCTCAAAATTCAAAGTAGAATACAAAGTCAAAAACAAGTACTCAAATGGCTCCGGTGCTTTTCTCAGCTGTTCCACATTTTCCTGCATTTCAACTTCAATATTCCTGATGTTGTTATCGAAGTATTCCGACTCATTTATCTTTAACTGAAATCACAGAGATAAATAACCTGTCAGTTTTACTGATTAACTCTTTACCAAATGACAAAAGTTTAGACTGGTCCAAATTGAAAGCATTTGCAGACGACAAACTAAATACTGCACAAATCAGGAAATTTTTCTTTATATTGGTAGAACACATAGTGGAAAAACAAGAAAACGCTGGTTACCACCATTTTCTCCTTTATCCATAACGTATTAAACATACTTTTTCTTGGGATCGTTGAATCTCTGGCTTGTGTGGTAAGGGGCTAACAAACATATACCTATAGCAAAGGCATATTACTGGAGCACCAAATATGCAAAACGAGTAAAATTGGAAAAAATGTGATTAGATCGAAGAAGGTTTTGCGTCACCTTAGAGTACAAAATTATTCTTATTATTAACCCTTAGTACTCTAAGCACAACTTGACCCATTACCGCACAACTCTTGACTTTTAATGACCCTGTTGGAGAAGACTTTTGAAAACATTGTGGAAAAAGGAGAAAATGCTGGTAACCAGCATTTGTCGTTTTCCCACAGTTTTTTCTACTCTGTCAAAGAGTTCCAGTTTATTTGTATCACTTTTGAAATTGACTTTTGTAGAAGCTTTCAATCTGGATAAGTCTAGAACTTGTGTGGTAACTATATACAGTGTAGATTCAGATCAGGCTGCCTTTTGTGGACAATGTAGATCAAAATCAGACTGTGTTGAATATGCAGTCTGATCTTGGATCTACATTATCTGCAATTTTGTTAAATAAACAAAAGCACTTCCAAATGCATTGTTTTGATTTTTCTTGACTGGTAAAGTCCAGTTATCTATTAAGCGCTTTAGTGGGTTAAATACAGGTGTCGATTTGGGGGTCTCAATGCTTCTTAAATCCTGGTTACACCCCTGTATAGCTCACTGATAATGTGTAGTACTGGATATATGGGGCCTGTGAGGGCTGATAAAATTTGTTGTGTCAAAATTTATCCATCTTTTACCACTGGGCATTGTTTCATCTCTTATGTTGGAAAGCCCCAATTGCTCAGAAAGGTGTGGTGCTTAGAAGCATTTAACTCTAAAACATACAATCCAAGGTTTTAATGACCCTGGGAAAGAAGGCTTTTGAAAACATTGTGGGAAAAGGAGAAAATGCTGGTAACCAGGATTTTCTCCTTTGCCCACAATGTTTTGTGTCCTATCAGACAGCTAAAGCTCATTTGTACCTATGATGAAGTTGTTTAATGCAGATGTTTTCAATTTGAAAGAGTCTAAAATTTGTTGTCTGGGAAAGGATTAAAAAACTCCAGGATAAACATGGATATATGTAATTTAGCCATTCCATATCTGAAACAGTGTAAGATAGTGTTGTAAACACAAACATTTACTGTATAAAGATGTTAACCTTAAGACTGCTAAATGAAGAAAACTGACTTTGATATATTGTATAAAAATATCTGAGTTTTTCAAGTTCTTAACACTTTACCACACAATCCTGACTTTTAACAACCCTGAGAAAGAATCCTTTTGAAAACATGGTGGGAAAAGGAGAAAATGCTGGTAACCAGAAGCATATTTCAAATTTTTGAGTCACATTTATTTTGTCGTCTGCAAATGCTCTCAATTTGGACTAGTCTTAAATTTTGTTGTTTGTTAAAGAGTTAATCAAGATGAAATATCTGGAAAGAAATAACAGATAATAAAAGTTTAGATCAGACTGCACAGAATGTAAAGCGGCTCAACTCTTTCACAGAAGATATAATTTTAGATAAATCCAAATGGAAAGTGTTTGTAGACAAAAATGTAAATATGACTCAAATAATGGCATTTATCTTTAAAAGGGTAAAAAACATTGAGCAAAAACATTGGTATTCACCATTTTCTCCTTTTCCCACCATGTTTTCAATAGGCTATTTCCTCAGGATTGTTTCTACGAGGGATTGTTTAGTAATAGGATAAAACAACAGCATGGCACATGTTTGTCAACACTCTGCTGCAGTTGCTTAATTCTAAGAAAAAATTCTAAGCAACTGGTTTGATTTAAGAAAAAATTCTAAGTCAACGATCGGCTTCAGTTGCTTGCTTTCCAGTGAAAATTCTAAGTCCAAAACGGGGCATAACTGTGTCAAAAATACTTTGATGGTAACCTGCCCTTGTTGTATAGGTTCCCTTATTGATAGTTAACAATCTGTCCAATGTTTGAAGTAAATATCTTTAGTAATGACAGAGATATTATATAATGTCAAAGTTTTTGCATGATGAAGACACAGATGACAACAGGGTTATGACAATACCTTGACTTTTTCTTCAAAAAAGCCGAGCTAAACATTTAATGCATTAGCAACCAAACATCTAAAAATTAAAATATCAAACCTTGATATATTCGTTGTTGAGTCTGGTCTTGTTCAAAATATACTCTGGAAAACCTATCATGTCTATCACAGCATTGGCCTGGGTAAACAAGATACAATCACTAACAATGACAATTTTGGGCAACACAGATTAACATATTATAAACTGAAGAATTATCAATATACAAAAATACTTCATTCTGAGGCAGTGACAGAGGTTCACAATCAATCAATCAATCAATAAGGTACAACTTCTGACAATTCAGAGATCAATTGTCCAATTTCCGACATGACATATTACTCACTGCCTTTCAGCCTTCAGTTGATCTTTTTAAACTTGATATTTTCAAACTCTCCCACCCCACACATCCAAAATCTTTATCAGATCAGGGTTCCAATTTTGCTTTTTTTATCTAATGGCAAGTTTTTGCCATGTCAATACAAAGATTGATAACAAGCTGCCAGTTTATTTTACCCTGAAAAATTATAAATATGTGTCAAAGGATTTTCTCAGAGCATCATGACAATTGTGCAGAAAGAAACAGATTACCTTGTTTGTATTCACACATACAATTTATTTCATTTGGGTAACTGACCTTCGATAATTTTCACTCACATTTTTTTGCAAGCCCTCCAGTGCTTAAAAATTCAGCCTAAATTTTCCAATTCTGAATAGCACTTTGCCAGTAAATATATGGGAATTTCTGATCCTGCACATGACATGCATGTGTATTACGGATGACAAACTAAATGAAGCTCAGCTGATGGGTTTTGTCGTCGATGAGGTAGAAAACATTTTTGAAAAGTGGAAGAGAATGTCTACAAGGATTTTCTTCTTTTTAAACAATGTCTATGCGGGCCTTTTTTCCCTGGGGTCTTAACCCTTACCTTGCTACATCAGTTTAACCCTTTCCCAAATGACAAAATTTGGACTGGTCCAAACTGAAAGAGTTTGCAGACAACAGTATTAAATTTGATGAAAATGGTAGAAAGTTCTCAATAAGGGTAGAAAACTGTGGGAAAAGAAGAAAGTGCTCGTTACGAGCAATTTCTCCTTTTCCCACAGTGTTTTCAAAAGACTTGTGCTGCTGACACTTGAAAACCAGGGCTTGTTTGGGAAAGGGTTAATGAAACTTTCAAGCCAATAGTACAAATACGAATAATGCTATTTCAAAGTTATTTTTTGGAGAAAAATGTCTCCTTATCGGACAGTGTAGATCTAAGATCAGACTGCACATTCTGTGCAGTCTGATCTTGATCTACACTGTCCGCAAAAGGTTAGCAGCCTTAGGGTTAATAAATGACATAGTTTGGTAAATTGTAAACTGTTTATCATATGACAAAGTTTCAGACTTATTCAAAGTCAACGCAATTGTACACGGCAAACTAAATATGGCTCAAATGATGAGACTTCCATAAAAGGGGAGAAAACATTGTGGGAATAGGAGAAAATGCTGGTATCAGCATTTTCCCCTTTTCCCACGTTGTTTTCATGTGCCTTGTTGTACAGGTTAATTAAAACACAGGATTATTAATCCTTTACCGCACAATGCTCCCTTTAACGACCCCGGGAAAGAAGCCTTTTGAAAACATTGTGGAACTGGTAACCAGCATTTTCTCCATTCACCACACTGTTTTCTACCCTATCAAAGACAAATTCCATGACTTGAGCCACACTGAAATTGTCGTCTGCAAATGCTTTCAATTTGGACAAGGCTAAATTTTTGTTGTCTTAAAGTGTTAAAGGATTAATTTTTTACCAAACAACCAAATTTCAAACTTAACCAAATTCAAAGTGGTTGCAGAGGACAAATATGGCTCAAACAACAGGATTTGTCTCTGAAACGGAAGAAAATGTGGTAAAATGAGAAAATGCTTTCCTGCAATGCCTTCAAAGTCCTTGCCTAGGGTAGTAAAAACACAATAGTTTAGTAAAAGGATTAAGTTAACACCCCATACTTTATCCACAGCAGCTGCTCTAGTTTCGTCATCCATCCATTTTAAATGAGGCAGATTGTTTTTAAAAGCCATCTTCACCTCCTCTATCATAGCCTCTGCCTGCAAAAATTACATACCATGTAACATATTAACTCTTAAATCTTTACCACATGACAAAATTTTAGACCAGTCCAAACTGATAGCATTTGCAGACGACAAATTCAATGCAACTCAAGAATTGAAATTTGTTTTGGAAAGGGTAGAAAACATTGTGGGAAAAGGAGAAAATGCTGGTTACCAGCATTTTCTCCTTTTCCCACAATGTTTTCAAAAGGCTTCTTTCCTAGGGTCGATAAAAGTCGGGATTATGTGGTAAAGAGTTAACTAAACAACAAAATTCTAGACTGGTCCAAATTCAAAGCTTTTGCAGATGAGGATATAAATATGGCTCAATTGATGGAATTTGTCCTTGCAAGGGTAGAAAGCATTTTGCAAAAGGAGAAAATGCTGGTTACCAGCATTTTCTCCTTTTCCCATAATGTTTTCAAAAGCATTCTTCCCCAAGTTCATTCAAACTCTAGACTGTGTGGTAAAGGGTTAACACAGAGATCCAGGTTTTTGGTTACTCCATATCCTTTAAATTGTTATTGCTTGAAAATCCATGATGTGGATACTCACAAAACTTGTCTAAGAAATTATTACTTTGATTTCATATTAGAAATCTGTTTATTAATGCAATAAAAATTATCACTAAAAGGAACTTGCAGTGATGAAAATGCTAATGACAATAAAACAACTTCTTTCTGCATTGTATGTTTCACTCCAGTGAAATACTTGACTATTTCTTTGTCAATTCATTGAAAGCCCAAAGATTGCACTGTCTTATGAATTTAATGAAATATTACTACAATGTATGTCCCTTTACCAACCAATCTCATGTTTTAACAACCCTGATGAAGAAGGCTTTAAAAAACACTATGATAACCAGCATTTTCTCCTTTTCCTATAATATTTTCAGTTGTTTTCAATAACAATCCCAACATTTAACTCTTTACCAAATGAAAACAATGAGGACTTTTCCAAATTGACAGCATTTTCAGATGACAACTATAATGTGACTCAAATGATGCAGCTTGTCCATAATAGGGTAGAAAACATTGTGGGAAAAGGAGGAAATGCTGGTTACCAGCATTTCCTCCTTTTCCCACAATGTTTTCAAAAGGCCTTTTCCTCAGGGTCATAAAAACTCGGGATTGTGTGACAATGGGTTAACACTTTACCACATAATCCCAACTTTTAATGACCCTGTATAAGAAGCCTTTTGAAAACATTGTGGGAAAAGGAGAGGATGCTGGTAACCAGCATTTTCTCGTTTTCCCACAATGTTTTCTACCCTTTCCAAAACAACTTTCAATTTTTCAGTCATGTTTATTTTGTTGTCTGCAAATGGTTTGAATTTGGACCAGTCTAAAAATTTGCTCATGTGGAAAAGAGTTAAACGACATTTGACATCTGCAAATAATTGTGACATTGATGACTCTAAGGTTTTGTTTTATCAAATAACCTCCCTTGTTTTTAGTGTCATATTGCAATAACGAATTTTCTTATCTTACGTACATTTGAGACAATATTTTGTGATGTCATATAGGAGCACTATGTGACATCATTTGCTAAAAAATTATATTCTTGCCAGTTATTTTAAAAAGTAATGTTCAACACAAATTCAACTGTGAAATTTATGATTGTTGTAAAGCTTAGTTTTGTATCATTTTCATTTTTAAGATCAAATTATTATATCTTAGCTTCTTTGGACCTGTTTTAACTCTTTACTAAACGACAAAATTTTGCACTTGTCCAAATTGGAAGCATTTGCAGAAGACAAATAAGATGTTCTCTAAAAGGGTAGAAAACATTATGGGAAAAGGAGAAAATGCTGGTTATCAGCATTTTCTCCTTTTCCCATGATGTTTTCAAGAGGCTTCTTTCTCAAAGTCTTTAAAAGTGAGGATTGTGTGGTAAAGAGTAAAACTCAGAACATACATCCTTGTCAAAGCAGTGGTTCAGTCTCATTCATGAGTTAACTATAAAATACATGGAACTTCCCTATATTCTGCAGTTAGTGCTAACACTAAATCATGCTACAACTGCATTAAGTTGTTGAACTATACCTTCTCTTTGTTGCCAAGCCCCAGTAGCTCAGTCGGTATCATACAGGACTTGAGAACAGGGCCTCACTGGTTCCATCTCCGGCTTGGCCAATTTCTCTCCAAGGATTGATGATAGCCATTACAACAGGATCCATTCCTTTCTCACCTCTGACCGATGTTTTGATGATGATTATGTGGGAAAGCAGATAGTGGCATGGAAAAAATACTGTGTGTAATAATGGTAAAAGAAACTCCAGGAAAACATGGGTAGGTGCACTGGCTGCCACTATATAACAAAGATGATTTTGTAAACAGTATTAAACAATATCCAATCCATCAATCAACCATACCTTTTCTTTGTTATCTCCCTTGAACACTTCCCTCACAAACATGGAACCCAGGGCAAAGCCCAGGACTTTATCTGTGTCCGATATACAGTGTCTCCATAGCTCTTCACCTCCAACAGTTCCTGTAAAAATTTGTATAACTGCAGTATTATTTAGAACCAAAGAACAAACCTGGACTGAATTGAAAACATGTGCTGACGACAATTTAAATGGTTGAAGTTGTCTTTGATATGGTAAAAAACATGGTGGGAATAGGAGAAAATGCTTGTTACCAGTATTTTCTATTCTCACAATGTTTTCAAGACGCTTCTTTCTCAGGGTCATTAAAAGTCGTGATTGTGTGGTAAAGGGTTAACTCTTACTGCCAACTAAATAGAGCCAAGTTTTCTCTTGTCATTGGTCAATTTTCTGCATGTCAAAGGACATTCTACCAACAGATCCAGTCAAATGTTAACCCTTTCCCAAACAAGCCCTGGTTTTCATGTGTCTGCAGTACAAGTCTTTTAAAAACACTGTGGGAAAAGGAGAAATTGCTCGTAACAAGCAATTTCTCCTTTTCCCACAGTGTTTTCTACCCGTTTTGAGACCTTTCTGCCATTTTCATCAAATTTAAAATTGTCGCCTGCAAACTCTTTCAATTTGGACCAGTCCAAAATTTGTCGTTTGGGAAAGGGTTTAAAAAAACGGATTTTATGGATTCAAAATTATGTGGTGACTTGCTTGGCATAATGCATCACAGGGATGCATTATGCCCCCTTCTGCCAGAGCAAACTGTTATTTAAAAAAAAAAAAAAAAACTACAAAAAGTGGTGGAAGGTGGAGATTACTCATTTTTATTGCAAGAACAAATCTGTTGCTGAGCACCATAGAGTGTCAAATAGAGGAATAGCCTGCATTCAAAGCTAAATTTTCTTTCTTTTATTATCTCTTTACCACACAATCCCGACTTTTAACGACCATGAGGAAGAAGGCCTTTGAAAACTTCGTGGGAAAAGGAGAAAATGCTGGTAACCAGCATTTTCTCCTTTTCCCACAATGTTTTCTACCCTTTGCTGGTAACCAGCATTTTCTCCTTTTCCAACAATGTTTTCTAATCTATTAAGGGCAGATTTCATCATTTAGGCTGTCTTTAATTTGTCGTCTGAAAATGCTTTCAATTTGGACTGGTCTGAAATTTTGTTGTTTGGGAAAGGGTTAAAGAAAACAATTATCCTACCTGACAAAGCCTCTGTCAGTATGTTCCTTGCATTTGTAAATTCATCTGACAAATAAGGTGTCATGGCCTTCACAACATGCCATATCATGTAATTGTTTAATATGCTATGGAAAACAAAAACAGTATGAGTACAAGGAACATTTAATATTAACTCTTTCACTACTAATGACGACTTGATTACCTTTTGCGGACAGCATAGATCAAGATCAGACTGCAAAGAACGTGCATTCTGATCTTGATCTACACTGTCCGCGACTCTTTTTTTAGACTATGACAAAGTCGTTTTCAATAGAAGTGGAAATCTATTTTTAGAGCTCAGAAAAAAAAACAGCATTTCCGGAGTTAGTAATGAAAGAGTTAAAGATACATCTATACTTGTTTTCAGCCAGTTTTTAACCCATTTTAGCTTTATTTTATCAAGCTATAATTATTCTTGTATCTTCATGCCGAATGTTGCCCCTGATGTTGCAAGGTTGCATAGATTATGAAAGAAAATGAATTTCATTTTCAGGAGGCCATCAAAGAAATCACTGTTGTGATGTTTCTAGTTTTAAATCCAAGATCTCTGATCTATGTATTTATCCCTTACACCATACATACTGGTAACTTATCTATGTGTACACAACTGACTAAATTCTGAACCATCCTATATAAATTCAAAAGGAGCTACATCGGTAATATTTCATTTTTTCTCCGAGGAAAAGAAGAGCTACATCGATAATATTTCATTTTTTCACCAAGGAAAAGAATCCATATCATTCATTGAACTCTTTAAAAGATGACTAAATTTTTGACTGATCTAGATTGAAAATGTATGTCACAAGTACTGGTTCCATAATATATGGATCAACCCTTTCCCATATGGCAATATTTTAGACATTTCCAAATTGAAAGCATTTGCAGACAAAAAAATAAATATGACTTAAAAATTGAAAGTTGTTGTTTGGCAGGACAGAAAACATGGTGGGAAAAGGAGAAAATGCTGGTTACCAGCATTTTCTCCTTTTCTCACAATGTTTTCAAATGCCTTCTTCACCAGGGTTGTTAGAAGTCGGGATTGTGTGGTAAAGGGTTAAATACATAAGCATTCAATACAATCAACAATACAGTCATCTTTCCATACCTTTTGCCATCCTCTTTAGCAAGAGTATTCTGAACAAGTGTTGTTAAGTTCTGGAAATAGACTGGGAAATAAACAACAACTTTCTCTGATGAATTCACTGTCAAATTACCCATAGACAGCATGACATTTATAAACTGTAGCCAGTCCATCTGAAATTAGATTACACAGCAAGGCATTTATAAGTTGTAGCCAGTCCATCTTAAATTAGACTAGACAGCATGGCATTTATAAATTGTAGCCTGTCTATCTGCCAGTAGATTAAACAGCATGACATCAATGATTTGCTGCCAGTCCATCTGAAATTAGATAAGACAGCATGGCATTTATAAACTGTAGCTAGCCCTTCTGAAATTAGATTAGACAGCATGGCATTTATAAACTGTAGCCAGTCCATCTGGAATTAGATTAGACAGCATGGCATTTATAACCTTAGCTAGCCCTTCTGAAATTAGATTCGACAGCATGGCATTTATAAACTGTAGCCAGTCCATCTGAAATTAGACTAGACAGCATGGAATCTATAATCTGCATCCAGTCCATCTGAAATTACATTTGACAGCATGACATTTATAAATTGCAGCCACATCATCTTAAATTAGACTAGACAGCATGACATCTATAAACTGTAGCTAGTCTGCCTGAAAGTAGATTTGACAGCATGGCATCTATAAACTGTAGCCAGTCCATCTAAAATAGATTTGACAGAATGACATCTATATATTGCAGTCAGTCCTTCTGAAATTAGACTAGACAGCATGGCATTTATACACTGTAGCCAGTCCTTCTGAAATTAGACTAGACAGCATGGCATTTACACTGTAGCCAGCCCTTCTGAAATTAGACTAGACAGCATGGCATTTATAACCTGTAGCTAGCCCTTCTGAAGTTAGACTAGACAGCATGGCATTTATACACTGTGGCCAGTCCTTCTGAAATTAGACTAGACAGCATGGCATTTATAACCTGTAGCCAGCCCTTCTGAAATTAGACTAGACAGCATGGCATCTAAAAACTGTCAGTCCATTTGAAATTAGATCTGACAACATAGCATTTATAAACAATAAAAAGTCCATCTGAAATCTGATTTGAGAACATGGCATTTATAAACTGTAGCCAGTATATCTGAAATTAGATTTGACAACATGGCATCTACAAACTGTCAGTCCTTCTAGAATTAGATTTGACAGCATGGCATCTATAAACTGTCAGTCCATCTGAAATTAGATTAGACAGTATGACATCTACAAATTGTAGCCAGTGCAT
This sequence comes from Tridacna gigas, assembly GCA_945859785.2. Lineage (NCBI taxonomy): Eukaryota > Metazoa > Mollusca > Bivalvia > Cardiida > Cardiidae > Tridacna > Tridacna gigas. The sequence goes on from OX244041.2 coordinate 17,098,442, forward strand.
TTTAAAATTAAGATTGTAAGTTTGCTCATTTAAATGCCAGCTTGTAAGTTTGATCATTTAAATTCAAACTGGAGTTTTAGATATTTTTGCTCTTCATTTAAAATTAGACTAAGAAAAGTTTATATTCATTTTGAGGAATATTTTTTTCCTGGCTTCTATCTCCCAAAAGTAAATGGCTGCAAAGAGCATCTTTAACATCTTTATCTAATATGGAATAACATCATGAATTCAAAACATAAATACAAGAGGCATAACAAGAAATAATCATTAGCGATGCATCCTTTTGCCATAATATTTTCAAAGGCAGTCATCTGAAAGAGTGAAAAAGTCTTTTACTGGTGTTCATGTGAAAATGCACACTGTTATTTAACTCTTTACCAAAGATAAAATTTTGGGCATTACAAAGTTAAAAGTATTTGCAGACGATAAATGTACCTCAACTGATAATTTCTGTCTTTGATAGAGTAGAAAACGTTGCGGGAAAAGGAGAAAATGCTGGTTACCAGCATTTTCTCTATTTCCCACAATGTTTTCAAAAGCCTTCTCTTTCAGGCTCGATAAAATTCGAGACTGTGTGGTACGGGTTAAAGAGTATTTTTCATCCCTTTCACATATTTATGAAACTATTTCTGTTCCTACTTTTAAAATATATTACCCTTTAACTACTACATAAATAAATTCTAAAAAATCAGCCATTAGAAGAAACCCAAAATTTTTTACATCAACGTTCTTTTTATGACAGAATATCCCCATTGACTGGACAGTGCAGATCCAATATCAGACTGCACATTCTGAGCAAATTTATCTTGATTTAAATTTTCTGCAAAATCTCGGTGAGTTGCGCTAAGCAACAAACAGGTTTTAATAGGGATTTTACTATATATGTACTTACAAAAGGGGCCAGATTCTGCAGCTCTTCAATAGTCATCTTATGATATTTCTGTGAATCATCTCTTCTCTGATCATTTGGAATGGTAATCTGTTGAGGGAAAAGAAAGACATACAAAAAAAGGATGTCATCCTTTGTTGACTGAGAGAAAAGAAAGACAATGAAACTTACAGTATTTTGCCTATTATAGACAACTGTATTCACCAACGATACTTTGAGTCATCCTCGGTAAAAAGGAGGGTTAATGCATCTACAAACAGCATTGATTCATGTCATCTTGTGCAGTCCGTGCAGGCTGACACAAGTCCACAACTTTTTACTACTTGCAATTTTAAGCATGTCAAGGACCATTCAACCTCAGAATTCAGTATGTTGTCAGACAAAATGGATTTTATGGATCCGTGATTATGTGTTGATTTGTACAGTATAATGCATCAGAGATACATTTAACGCATTTTTGCCAGGGTGTGGTATTGTTTATGCCTAACTTAACTCTTTAACAAACAACAACAAGTTTTAACAACCATGAAGAAGATCCCTTTTGAAAACACTGTGGGTAAAGGAGAAAATGCTGGAAACCAGCATTTTCTCCTTTTCCCACAATGTTTTCAACCCTATCAAAGACAAATTCTGTCATTTGAACTATATATAAATTGTTGTCTGGAAATGCTTTCAGTTTGGACATGTTTAAATTTTTGTCCTGTGGTAAAGACTCAAGTTCACAATGAAATATGGTCTTCAAACATGCTTTGTCTTTTTATTGTATGTCTATCACTCTTTATTGTACAAGAAAATCTTAGACTGGTCCAAGCTGAACATGTTTGCAGACAACAAATGAAATGGGGCACATTCTTTAAGACCTTCAAGATCGTTGAAAAAATAGTTACAAGCATTTTCTTCTTTACCCGCTATGTTTTCAAAAACCTTCTTCACAGTCGTTAAAGCTTGGGATTGTGTGGTAAAGAAGTAGCCCTTCATCATACAATCCCATATTGGGAAAGAAGAAAATGCTACAAACATAATTTTGTAATTTGGCAAAGGCTTAACATTTCACCAAACGACAAAATGTTAGACTTCTCCAAATTGAAAGCATTTGCATACTGTGATTCAAAATCTGATTTGTTTACTTGTTGGTGTAGAAAACATTGTGGGAAATGGAGAAAATGGTTGCTATCAGCAATTTCTCCTTTTCACACAAAGCTTTTTAAAGCCTTCTTCAATAGGGTTTTTAAAACTTGGGACTGTGTGGTAAATGGTTATTTAGTTACCTCACCGCAACATTGTAGACTGTTCCAAATTTAACATTTTTGAAGACAAGAAATTAAATGTGGCTCAAATAATGTAAATTTTCTTTGAAAGTATAGAAAACATTGCTGGAAAAGGAGAAAATGCTGGTTACCGGCATTTTCTCCTTTTGCCACAATGTTTTCAATTCAGAAGTCTTTCTCCCCTGGGTCATTAAAACTCAGGACTGTGCAGTAAATGGTTAACACCAAGATAAAAAGAAAAGTAAAAGACACAATTCCACAAACGGTTATTCTTCTGTGTTATTTCTAACGGTTTAACCCTTTACCAAACGACAAAATTTTAGCCTTGTCCAAATTGAAAGCATTAGCAGACAACAATTTCAATGTGGCTCCAATGGTGCAATTTTCTCTTGATAGGGTAGAAAACATTGTGGAAAATGGAGAAAATGCTGGTTACTAGCATTTTCTCCTTTTCCCACAATGTTTTCAAAAGGCTTCTTTTCTAATGTCGTTAAAAGGCATTGTGCAGTAAAGGGTTAAGTAGGTTTTGAAATAGTCAATACAGTGAAGGGTTACACCATTCTTCATCTTACTTCAGCTAACTCTGCCTCAAACTCAATAACATCTCTCATCTGTGACTGCGTGTCATTTGCCTCACCCCCTAGCAACACGCCCACCTTTGTCATGTATTCTAGGTATGCACTCAACACCTGTAATGCATCAACACACGACAATCACTCATTTGAATTTCTTTAATTACACAAAAATCACATAAACAGAACCAAATTCTAACAAGATGTCTGTTTGTAAAACAGTCATGCCCCCCTACTTCCACATTGATACAGGAAGTGGCACAGTTCATAAACTGATATCAATCGCTGAAAAACATCCACATAATTTGATCCTTTAATTGCCGATAATTTGTTGACAAGTCCATCTTTAATTGGAGATGGGTCAAAGTACCGACATGCGTCGGCAATAATCGCTAATCAAGTAATTAACATCCTTTAATTGTCTGATTTATAGCCCACTTCAATTGTTAAATGTGATAATCTGTCAACAGTTCACATAATTATACACACTGCCATGTGTATACATACAAGATTGTAAACAGTCGCCAATACACAGACAGGGTTATTGATTTTCTTCTCGGCACGCGCGTTCAACTTCCGCTTTTTCCCAGTCGACTTCAATGCTTACTACGTCCCAGATGATACACGAATAAAATGTTGGAGCCACAAGTTGAGCCACATATGATGATTTTTGAGACACTTTAATTTTTTTTTAGCAAATGGCTCAAGTAGCGAACGACAGCGCTGGCCCTGAATCATCTGGTGGTCAGTGTGACCTTGACCTTTCACAGATTACCCTTAAAATCGATAGGGTTCATTTACACTCCAAGATGAATATCTACAGAATTTGAGGAACCTATGTCAATTCTGTGTCTACTTATCATCTGGACAAGGTTTGGTCTATATATCATTAAGGTGAGGGCCACTGTGACCTTGACCTTTGATGGATTAATCTCAAAATCGACAGGGATCATTTACACTCCAAGATGAATATCTGTACAGAATTTGAGGAACCTATGTCAATTCTGTGTCTACTTATCATCTGGACAAGGTTTGGTCTATATATCATTAAGTTGAGGGCCACTGTGACCTTGACCTTTGATGGATTAATCTCAAAATCGATTGGGATCATCTACACTCTGAGATGCACGTCTGTGCCAAATCTGACGAACTTAGGTCAATTCTGTGTCTAGTTAAAATCCGGACAAGGTTTGGTCTATATATCAACATGTTGACGGTCACTGTGACCTTGACATTTGACCAATTGACCTCAAAATCAATGGGGATCATCTACACTCCGAGACGCATGTCTGTGCCAAATTTGACGAACTTAGGTCAATTTTGTGTCTAGTTATCATCCAGACAAGATTTGGTCTATATATCAACATGTTGATGGTCACTGTGACCTTGACATTTGACCAATTGACCTCATAATCAATAGGGATCATCTACACTCCGAGGCGCATGTCTGTGCCAAATTTAACGAACTTAGATCAATTCTGGGTCTAGTTATCATCTGGACAAGGTTTGGTCTATACCGGTATATCAACATGTTGACGGTCACTGTGACCTTGACATTTGACCAATTGACCTCAAAATCAATAGGGATCATCTACACTCTGAGACGCATGTCTGTGCCAAATTCGACGAACCTAGGTCAATTCTGTGTCTAGTTATTATCCGGGAAAGGTAAGGTCTACCAATCGACTGATCGACCAACCAACCGACCGACATGTGCAAAGCAATATACCCCCACTTCGTTGAAGGGGGGCATAACTAGAACTGTTGCAAAGTGGACAAATACCACCAACCAGTACCTTGTCATTGGAGCAGCACAATCAGAGAAAACAGTCACCTGTGACCTTGACCTTTGACCCATGTGACCCCAAAACAACAGAGCACCTTATTGGGTCATGAGCAACATTTGTATAAAGTTTCAGGGTCCTAGGTCAAATGGCTTTTAAGTTAGAGCACAGAAATGAAAACATGGATTGATTTAAAGACTGATGGACAGACAGACAGATTGCACGGATGGATGGACAGACAGACATTGTGAAACCAGTACACCAGTACCCCCCTCTACTTAGTAGGCGGGGGGAGGGGGTTATATGCTGGTATACTGGATACAAGTATTTTCTCATGGTCTAACATTACTTTTGCAACATCTCTATCAATGGGTTAAAAAGAAAAAGGTCAAAAACTTCTATCAAAGGGTCACAAAAACATGGAATCGTTGAAAAGGAAAATATGTTTTATACCTTGTCATCATCAATTGATTTGTTGATATAAAAATCTCTCTCTAACCCCAGTCCACCCAAATCAAACTGAAACAAAGTAAAGATATAAGTTTAGCATTCTGACTCTACTCTTAACTCTTTACCACACGAGAAAAAATGTAGACCTGTCTAAATTGACAGCATTTGCTGACGACATTTTAAATGTGACTCAAATGAGGAATTTCGCCTTTGATAGGGTAGAAAACATTGTGAGAAAAAGAGAAAATGCTGGTTACCAGCATTTTCTCCTTTTCGCAAAATGTTTTCAAAAGATTTCTTCCTCAGGGTCGTTAAAAGTCGGGATTGTGTGGTAAAGGGTAAACCCTTTACCAAACAACAAAATGTAAGACTTGTCCAAACCAAAAGCATTTGCAGATGACAAAATATATGAGACTCAAAAACTGAATCTTTTTGGGGGAAGGGTAGAAAACATTTTGGGAAAAGATGAAAATGCAGGTTTCCAGCATTTTCTCCTCTCCCATAATGTTTTAAAATATTTTCTTCCTCAGGATCGTTAAAAATTGGGATTGTGTGATAAAGGGTTAAGATGCTAAGGGCATGCTTTTGCCAGCAGTTTAGTGCTGAGCCCCACTAGCTCCATCAGTAGCGTACAGGACTTGAGAACAGGAGGTCACTGGTTTAATCCCTGGCTTTGCCAATTTCTTTCTGAGGACTGATGATATATCAGTCATTGTGACAGGATTTATTCCTTTTCACTGCTGACCATTGTTATAGCGATGATTCTGTGGGAAAGCAGAAAAGTGGCTTGGAAAGAATATAGTGTGGAGTGCTGGTAAAGGAAACTTCAGGAAAGCATGGATAGGTGAACCAGGGTATAACTGAAATAATGTTGAAAACCATGTTAAATAGCATACAATCAATCAATCAATCAATCTATAGTTTAGATCAAGATCAGTCAATCCACAACAGTGATTTTGGAAAAACTTTTGATCAGAAATTTAATATATGTTAATATATGTTTCTCAGCCAAATAAATCTTTTAACTAATAAAATATAAAACAAACTTTTTGGACGTATCCGGGACTGAGAAAGAAAACCTTTGAAAATATTGTGGGAAAAGGAGAAAATGCTGGTTCCCGGCATCTTCTTTTCCCACAATATCTTCTACCCTTCCCAAATCAGAATTAACTTTCTGAGTCACATTTATTTTGTCGTCTGCAAATGCTTTCAATTTGGACAAGTCCAAAATTTTGTCGTGCGGTAAAGAGATAATTGTTGGGGCACCAAATACATGAAATCTATATTTTCCTTCTTGGGGTTGCAAAAACATAGAAATACTAGATAACAGGTAAAAAAAAAAAAACAGAATACGAGGAAGACCACTATATTACCCATGCTCTGGCAAAAGGGGGCTTAATGCATCTTCGTAATACATTGTACCATGCAAGACATCACATTATAAGGGATCCATAAAATCTTTTGTCTAACAGCCAACTGAACCATGAGGTAGACTGGTCCTTTGACATGCAGAAAATTGACCCATAGCAAAAAGTTTCGTACCAGGTCAGCCTGTGCAAATTGCACCCACTGACCTGGATCGATACTTTTTGAAGATACATTAAGCCCCCTTTTCACATAGCATGGTTCATTATTTTTCTGACAAACCTGCATTATATTTTGTGATGAGTTTTTCTCATCTGCAGAAATATAGAAGGAGAATAATATTCCAAAGACATGAGTCTTTTCTAGCATTGTTTGAAAATCGCTCTTTGCTGCATCCCAGAATCCTGTTTTATTGGATATGCTCCATCCCCCTTTCTCTCGAATGAGGTCCTCCAAAGGTTTTCCACCCAAACGTGAAATAGTTTTGTTTTTATCCAAGCAAGATCTGTAGTAAAGTTTAGCCTTCTGTTCTGCATCACTGTCACTTGTGTTCAATGGCTTCTCTGTAGTAATGTAATCAACATAATGTAATAAAGACACATGTAGTTTTCTAGCCTTTACAAATTTACTCATAGTGAAAGTTGATTGATTCATTCATTGTATGGTGTTTAATGCAATTCAACATTATTTCAGTTATATTGCTGCCGCCAGTACATCTGTCCATGCTTTCCTGGAGATTCTTTTACCAGTACTCCGCACAATATTCTTTCCAAGCCACTGGCTGCTTTCCCACATAACCATCATCAAAACAATGGTTAGCGGTGAGAAAGAAATGAATCCTGTCGCAATGACTATCATCAATCCTCAGAAAAATTGGCAGAGCCAGGGATCAAACCAGCGACCTACTGTTCTCAAGTCCTGTATGCTACCAACTGAGCTACCAGGGCTTTTGCAATAGTATTAGTAAACAGTTTTGAGATAAGCTTTATTTGACATCACAGCATTTTACAACTCTTTTTTTAGAAGTGAATTGGATTCTATTTAGGAAATTCCCATACATACATGTAATCATATGAGCCATGCTCTGGTAAAAGGGGCTTAATGCATCTCCATTATACATAATACCAAGCAAGTCATCACAAAACTATAGATCCATAACAGCTACTTTTTTTTTAACAACCGACTTAATCATGAGGTTCAACATCAGAAAACTGACCAATAGCGAAAACTTTTTGCTCAGGTCAGCATGCGCAGGCTAGCCTGGGCAAAAACTTTTTGCAAAGCATTAAGCCCCCTTTTCCTAAAGCATGGTTCAAGTGCTTTTGCATCTTCTGACCTATTTTTTATGAGGTATCAAAATTCCATAAAACAAATGTATTGGCGTATGAGCTCAGTTTTTATCAACAAGAGGGCCATGATGGCCCTGTATCGCTCCACTGGCTTATAAATATAAACCATATATAATAAACATTTCAATGCTGAACCAAATGGTTTCAAAATGAAGACTTACAAAGTTTTCTCTGTAAAAGCCCATATGAAAGTTGAGACCCGCAGGGCAAAGCCATTTTTGATCCCAGAGCTATAACTACTTGAACCCCGGTAGAGGTCCACAAGATAAAGCCATAAAAATAAGGTGATTTTCAAGTTTTGTCCATATGAAGCCTCTGTAAAACATAAGACCCCTGATGCAAGGCTAATTTAAAAAAAAAATCAAAACAGGAAAATTTCTTAAGTTGTCACTATGTAAGCCCATGTAAAACTTGTGACCCCTGCGGTGGGGCCAATTTTGACCCCAGGGCTAAAATTTTGGCCCACTTGGTAGAGGCCCACTAGATATAGCTACATGCAAAATTTGGTAGCTCTAGGCCTTATGGCTAGGTACAGGAAGATTTTTAAAGTTTTCTCTATATAAGCCTATGTAAAACTTGTGACCCCTGGGGCAGAGCCAATTTTGACCCCAGGGCTAAAATTTTGGCCCACTTGGTAGAGGCCCAATAGATATAGCTACATGCAAAATTTGGTAGCTCTAGGCCTTATGGCTAGGTACAGGAAGATTTTTAAAGTTTTCTCTATATAAGCCTATGTAAAACTTGTGACCCCCGGGGCAGAGCCTGGGCTATAATTTGAAGAAACTTGATAGAGGTCTACTACATAAAGCTACATGCCAAATTTGGTAGCCCTATGCCTTATGGTTTCCGACAAGAAGATTTTTAAAGATTTCCAATATTTTTCAGTTTTGTTGCCATGGCAACCAGAGTTTTTGAAGGAATCAAATTCTTTCAAGAAATTCTGAAGAGGACCATGGCAGGATCATTTCTGTGAAGTTTCATGAAAACTGGATGTGTAGTTTCAGAGAAGAAGATGTTTGAAATAAAAGTTAACACACGGACGGACGCACGCACGCACGCACAGATGGACGGACGGACGCACGACGGACACCGGGCCATGACATTAGCCCGCTGGCCTTCGGCCAGTGGAGCTAAAAATAAAAATACCAAGTTTACAAAAGGCTTGCTTAATAACAACATTTCTTTCTGGACTTGGTTAACCCTTTACCACACAATCTTGAGTTTTAATGACCCTATTAAGGAAAAAGGCTTTTGAAAACATTGTAGAAAAAGGAGAAAATGCTGGTAATCAGCATTTTCTCCTTTTTCCACAATCTTTTCTACACTTCTAAAGAGAAATTTCAGATTTTGATTCACACTGATTATGTCATCTGCAAATGTTTTCAATTTGAACAAGTCTTGAATTTGTTGTTTGGTAAGTAGTTAACAGAAGTTATCTTAACTTCCAATTTAACTCTTTACCAAAAGACAAATTTTTGGACTAGTCCAAATTCAAAGCATTTGCAGATGACAAATTAAATGCAACTCAAAAATTGAAATTCATTTTGGAAAGGGTAGAAAACATTGTGGGAAAAGGAGAAAATGCTGGTTACCAGCATTTTCTCCTTTTCCCACATTTTTTCCAAAAGGCTTCTTTCTCAGGGTCGTTAAAACCCGGGATTGTATGGGAAATGGTAAAGCATATACCAAAAAACCCAATTTTATAACAACCCTGAGGAAGAAGGCTTTTGGAAACATTGTAAGAAAAGGATAAATGCTGGTAACCAGCATCATTTGGATTGAATTTAACTTGTAGTTTGCATATGCCTTAAATTTGTGCAAGTCTAACCTTTTGTCATCTGGTGATAAAAAGGTGATATAATTTATCTCAACGATCAATTAGCCCTTTATCACACAATCCTGAGTTTTAACGAGAATGAAGCCTTTTGAAAACATTGTGGGAAAAGGAGAAAATACTGGTTACCAGCATTTTCTCCTTTTTTCACAATGTTCTCTTCCAAAAATCAAAGGCAACTTCCATGATTTGAGCCACATTTATATTGTTGTCTACATGCTTTCAATTTGGGCAGGTCAACATTTTTGTCATCTGGTTACTCTTTACCACACAATCCCAAGTTTTAACAACCCTGAGGAAGAAGCCTTTTGAACACATTGTGGGAAAAGGAGAAAATGCAGGTAACCAACATTTTTTCCTTTTCCCACAATGTTTTCTACCCTTCCCAAAACAAATTTCCATTTCTGAGTCGCATTTATTTTGTCATCTGCAAATGCTTTCAATTTGGACTAGTCTAAAATTTTGTTGTTTGGTAAAGAAGTAAAAGGTTAAAGCCAGACCCTTTGTGTAAAAGGAGGAAAGGGTGTATTACTTCACTGAATACATTAACTTCAAAGAGCCCTTGTTTAGCAGACTGATGAAATAATTGCAATCACTGCACTCAACTGTAATTTTATGTCGCCATGTAATTTCTTCCCCTTTGAAATATTATGATTTTTTTTCATGGGAATTTCAGCTAATTAACCCCTTAAAGTGCCTTTCAACACTATAGATGCCTCTGCAGCCAGTTTAGATCAAGATCAGACTGCACAAAATGTGCAGCCTGATCTTTGATCTACACTGTACATTTTGCTGAAATACTGCAGATAAAAGCAATCATGAAATTGCAATGATTTGGGACGTATTTCTAGAATGAAAACATAGACGTAGCCAGGATTAAAATATTTATGTGCACAGTGATCCACGAAGTGCTGATGGGGGACGGAGTGGGTGGGGTAAAACATCACCATTTATTATAATACATAGATGAATTTCCTGGTTATTAGTGCATCAGTTTGACCCATCTATTTAGTTTGAAAAGGCGCAGATCAAGAGAAAAATCAATACATAGGTATGATATTGTGTTTTACAACTTTGCTCACGGAATTTTTTTTATATGCATGAGCATTTATGCGAAATGGGCACTATGCCCTTGGAAAATGTCTGAAAGGTTTATTTGGCACTCTCAGGATAAGGTCTTGCAGTACATATTCAAATGAAATGAACAGTCTCAGTCAGTACCTGAGATGCATTTACTGCTATTTTAGATCAGTTTTTGTTATGTTTTACCTGTCTCTCTAAGAATGAGATAAGCCCATCATTGTCACTGTCATTCACTGTAAATTACACATCTTCTCCACATACCTCAAATAATGAAAAGTGTTTACCCCTTTACCATACAATCCCAAATTTTAACAACCCTGAGGAAAATGGGGTTTGAAAGCATTGTGGGAAAAGGAGCTAATGCTGGCAACCAGCATTTTCTCCTGTTCCCACAATATTTTCTACCCCTTCTAAGACAAATTTCATCTTTGAGAAATATTTAACCCTTTACCACACAATCCCGACTTTTAACGACCCTGCAGAAAAAGCCTTTTGAATACATTGTGTGGGAAAAGGAGAAAATGCTGGTAACCAGCATTTTCTCCTTTTCCCACAATGTTTTCTTCCCTATCAAAAAGAAAAATCATCATTTTAACAACATTTAATTTGTTGTCTGTTACTGCTTTCAATTTTGATCAGTCTAAAATTTTGTCGTTTGGTAAAGAGTTAAGTTGTTGACTGTAAATACTTTCAAGTTGGACCTGTCTAAAATTTCTATGGTAAAGAATTGATAGCAAAGCCAGAGAAGAAAGTGGAAATCCTTGACCTTACCAATGACCTTTCTCATGACCTCCTGGTTGACTTTCCAAAGTTCACCGAATGAACTCCACCTTGAATGGCCAGATGGTATAATATGGGTGTTCATCCATCCGCCACAAGCATACTGGTAAAAATCTGTACAAGGGTCTACACTGGTATCCATGGAGTTTATTAGAGTGCTAGCCACTGTGACACAGGCAGGGGTCACACATAGACTCGCAGGACCTTTCTCTTTGTCAAGGTCAGTGCTGTACGTAACCCCTGCCTGGTCATCGTCCTTCACCTTGCTGCTGACTGACCTCTGTGACCCTGACTGATTGAGTTGTGTTATTTGATGATCCCTGTTGGCCAAGAGAGCTGCGAGGATGATAATCGTCAAGCTAGCAATGCCTAATAGACCCGCCAGAATACATTCCAGCCAGCTGCGCCTACCCCTGGATGAAAAAACATGATGTATGACAAATACAACAGAAATCAAATCACTACCACTTACCTCTTTACCAAACAAACTTTCAATGAACCTGAGAAGGAAGCCTTTTGAAAACATTGTGGGAACAGGAGAAAATGCTGATAACCAGCATTTTCTCCTTTTCCCACAATGTTTTCTACCCTGCCCAAAACAAATTTCAATTTTTGGGTAACTTTTATTTTGTCATCTGCAAATGCTTTCATTCTGGACAAGTCTAAATTCTTGATGTGTGGTAAAGAGTTAACTCTATAAAATAACAAAATTTTAGATTTGTCCAACTTCAGAAGCATTTGCAGACGACAAATAAAACGTGGTGCTAATCATGAAATTTATTTTCTTCAAAGGATACAAAACATTGTGGAAAAAGAAGAAAATGCTGGTTACTAGCATTTTCTACTTTTCCAAAAGGTTTCTTTCTCAGAGTGGTTTAAACTTGGGGTTGTGTTGTAAAGGGTACAACAAATTTGCTGCAGTAAACCCTGTACCGCACAATCCTGACTTTTAACTGCTGGAAACCAGCATTTTCTCTTTTTCCCACAATGTTTTCTACCCTTTAAAATAGAAATTTCATGTTTGAATAATAATTAATTTGTCATCTGCAATTCCTTTCAATTAAGACAAGGCTATAATTTTGTTGTTTGGTAGAGTTAACTTTGAAGACATGATAAATCATTATGGATAACCATTATGAATTCACATAAGCTGTTTATCCGACGAATAAAACATCCAAATTGAAAGCTCTGAAAACATAAAACTGAATACCTATGGCTGACAAGATGGGATTTCTTTTTAAAAGATGAACAAAACATTGGGGAAAATGGAGAAAATGGTGGTTGCTAGCATCTTCTCCTTTGCCAATGCTGTTTTTAAAAGCCTGCTTTCCCAAGTTCAAACAAAACTTTTGATATTTTGGCAAAACTTTAATACCAGTCATCATTTTATACATATGAACACATCTTGGCAAGAGCTGAAATATTCAAATTACATGTTACAAGCAATTGTTCTCTTACCTTAAACCCTTTACAAAACAATCCTGTTTCAGCAAACCCGTGAAAGACGCCTTTTGAAAACATTGTGGGAAAAGAAGGAAACCCAAAGGTAGGTAGAATTTTGCTCCATTTTCCGTAATATTTTCTACCCTTTCAAAAAAAGAAATCATCCTTTGAGCTACATTTCATTTGTCATCTGCATATGCTTTCAATTTGTTCAAGTCTACAGAGTTAACTCTTGACCACACAACCCCAACTTTTACCAACCCTGAGAGAGAAGCCTTTTGAAAATTATGTGGGAAAAGGAAAAAATGCTGGTAACCAGCATTTTTCGCAGATAAAAGACAAGTTCCATCAATCTGAGCTGCGTTCAATTTGTCATCCGCATATGCTTTCAGTTTGGATAAGTCTACAATTTTGGCATTTGGTAAAGAATTAAATAATGTGATTTGTCCACAAAATGGTAGAAAACAAGGTAGGAACAGTAGAAAATGGTGGCTAGCTGCATTTGATCCTATTCACACTACAATTTTTTCCTCAAAGCCCAAAAAACGTAAGATCATTACGCAGCAAGTCAAATTTAACCCTTTACCACAAAATCCTGATTTTTATCGACCCTAACATAAAAGGCTATGGAAAACGTAGGAAAAGGAGAAAATGCTGGTAACCAGTATTTTTTCCTTTTCCCCGCAATGTTTTCTAACCTTTTCAAATCAAATTTAAATTTCTGAGCTGCATTTATTTTGTTGTCTGCAAATGCTTCCAATTTGGTCTAGCCTAAACTTTTGTTGTTTGGCAAAGAATTAAATTTAAGGTACTACACATTACCTAAAAAATTTGGGTCCCCTTTTCAAGACCACAGTTGTGTTAAACTCCACAGGTGGGGTACCAGCCCCTGAGACCTCATCCTCTTCAAACCTTGTCCGGGTGTATTTCTGATCCGTCATCTTAAACATAAAAGAAAAGGAAAACAATATGAGCCAAGCTCTGTGAAAAGGGGGAGGGGGGGGGGTATTAACGCATCTGCAAAAAGTATTGACCCATGTCAGCCTGCACAGTCTGCACATGGTCATGGGCCAGTTATATGTTTTGCTATTTATAAATTTTCTGCATGTCAAAGGAACGTTCTAACTCATGATTCAGTCTGTTGTTAGACAAAATGGCTTTTATGGATCTATAACTATGTGATGGCTTGCGTGGTATAAAACGACAAAATTTTAGAGTGGTCCAAATTGAAAGCATTTGCAGACAACAAATTAAAGGTTGCCCAAATGATGAAATTTGTCATTGATAGGTTAGAAAACATGGTGGGAAAAGGAGAAAATGCTGGTTACCAGCATTTTCTCCTTTTCCCACAATGTTTTCAAAAAGCCTCTTTCTCAGAGTCAATAAAAGTCGGGATTGTGTGGTAAAGGGTTAAAGCCCCTTTAGCCAGGGTGCCCCTCATATATTTTCTAACCACTGCACATCTGTTCTGCCATAATTGCTTTAACTCTTTACCACACAATGCCGAGTTTTAACGACCCTGAGGAAGAAGCCACTTGAAAACATTGTGGGAAAAGAAGAAAATGCTGGTAACCAGCATTTTCTCCTTCTCCCACAATGTTTTCTACCCTTTCCAAGACAAATTTCAATTTTTGAGTCACATTTATTTTGTTGTCTGCAAATGCTTTCAATTTGGACTAGTTTAGAATTTTGTCGTTTGGTAAAGAGTAAACTCTTTACCAAATAACAAAAATTTCAGACTTGTGCAAACAGAAAGCATTTGAAGATGACAAACGTAGTTGAAGTGTGGTAGTTGTCTTGGAACGGGTAGAAAACCTTGTGGGAAAAGGAACTGCTTACCAGCATTTTCTCCTTTTCCAAATGGTTTGTAATGCCTCTGTCCTCAATGTCATTAACCCTTTATCACACAATCTAGACTTTTAATGACCCTAAGGAAGAAGGCTTTTGAAGACAATGTGGGAAATGGAGAAAATACTGGTAACCACTAATCAGTATTTTCTCCTTTTCCCGCAATGTTTTCAAATCTATCAAAGAAATATTTTGTCATTTTCATCACAATGAAGCCCTTTTTTCACAAAGCTTCATTCAATAGTCAGAAAGTTCTCTTTTATCTGTCCAAAAGCTTCATTTCAACGTAAGTTAACTCTAAAATAGAGAATAAATCACCAGAATGCTGACAAGGTCTTTTAAATTATATAATTAACTGTTTACCAAATAAACAGTCCCATGTTTAAATGATCCTGAAGAAAAAAACACTTTAACAAAAAAACATTATTGGATCAAGAGAAACTGCTGTAAACTAGCATTTTCTCCTTTTTCCTGATTTTTTGACCTGTCGGAAAACAAAGTTCATCATATGGCTAACGTTTCATTTGTGGTCAGCAAATTCTTTCAATTTGGACAACTTTATAAAATGTTCATGTCATAAAGTGTCTTTGATAGGGTAAAAAACATTGTGGGAAAAGGAGAAAATGCTGATTGCCAGCATTTTCTTCTTTTCCCACCATGTTTTCAAAAGGCTTTTTGTCAGGATTGTTAAAACTGGGGATTGTGTGGTAATAGTTAACTCTTTACTAAAAAATATTTTAGGCTTGTCCAATTCAAAAGCACTTGCACAAGCCATGCTGAATATAATTCAGATGATAACATTTGTCTTTGAATGATAAGAAACATTGTTGGAAAAGGGAGATAATGCTGGTTACCAGCATTTTCTCCCTGTCCAGCAATGATTTCAAAAGGCATTTTTTTTTTTTTAATTTTTGTCTCTGGGTCTTTAAAACACAGGATCATGTATTAAAGAGTTAAATACAAAATCATCTGTGCAGGGCTGATACATGAATAAGGTTGAAAATATTGTGGCAAAGGGATAGTTGCTTATTGAAATAACATTCCTCCTTTTGCCAGTGTTTTTGTTGTGAAAGATCTATTACCAGTGGAAATAAACTTATTCATACTTGTGTAAAAATCAATCTTTCTATTACCAATGTAAGAAATTAAACCATACTTGTACAAGAATCAGCCTTTTTATCTCCAGAAGCTTAAAACGAACATGCAGAACGCTATGTAAAGAGCTGCAGCATATGAAATACACATATTGCAAAATGCAAGAACATACCTGTGTTAGCTGAATTCCAAATAGTGACTGCATGCAAAAAACAAAAAAAGTAAAATTTGAATAAAAATCTGACCCTTTACGAGACAATGAATGTTGTGCAGTAAAGCTATTGAAAAATCGTGGGAAAAGGAGAAATGCTAGTAGCCTGCATTTTCTCCTTCTCCCACAATGTTTATTACCCTTCCAAAGACAAGTCCTATCTTTTGCACAAGGTTAAATCTGTTGTCCACAAAGACTTTTAACATGGACTAGTTTAAATTTTGTCAACTGTTGAAATTGTAGACTTGTCCAAATAGAAAGCAGCGGCAGACGAAATTTTAAATATGGCTCAAATGATGAAATATATCTTTGGTAGGGTGGACACTCTGAAAGCATTGTGGGGAAAATGAGAAAATGCTGGTTTCCAGCAATTTTTCCTTTTCCCACTATGTTTTCAAAAGGCTTTTCATCTGGTTGGTTAAAACTTGGAATTGTGTGATAAAGGGTTAAATGTGAAATCTTTTAAAGAAACCGTCACATCAGAAAAAGTCCGTGCTTGTTTGCAATGCTGTGAATTCACTTTAGACAAGTTTTTGGGTTTAACTCTTTACCACAATATCCTGAATTTCAACAACCCTGATTTAGAAGACTTCTGAAAAACTCTTTTCCTGCAATATTTTCTACCTGTATTAAGACAAAACCCATCAGTGTGAGCCAAGTATAATTTGTTGTCTGCAAAACGCTTTCAAAATGGAGGAATCTAAAATTCAGTCATCTGGAAAAGGATTAATATTTCCAACCTCATTTGAATTACAATGCATGATTGTTTGGACTGCCATGGAAATTGTACATGTTAACTCTTAGCAAACGAACAGATTTTATACTTGTCCAAATTGAAAGCATTAGCAGACAACAAAATAATTGTGGCTTAAAAACTGATATTTTTTGGGGGGGAAAGAAGAAAACATTATGGGAAAAGAAGAAAATGCTACCAGCATTTTCTCCTTTTCCCACAATGTTTTCTATCCTTCCCAACATAAAATTCATTTTTTGAATCATATTTGTTCTGTCGTCCGCAAATGCTCTCGAATTGGACAAGTCTAAAATTTTGTTGTTTTGTAAAGAGTTAACATCCTACTAACTGTGACCAAAAGAATAACAGCAAGCTGAAAAATGACAAGTTTTAAGGCTGAAAAAATAAAAACAATTATCTCAGCCCCAATATTTGGTTGACTTAGCAAGCTATGAGCATTTTGTTCAATCATTTATTTTTGTAATTTGCCATTTGCGCTCCAATGGTTGAAGGTTAGTTAAGAAGTCTGCCAATTTGTTTCTAGAAGAAAATACTTCAAAAGTGACGGCTTCACAAGTTATTTCTCAGTGCCTCTTTCAGTAAATCACTTTCAGTAAACTTAGTGATTGGGTTTAACTGAGAGCTTGTTATCGATCACTATCTGTTGGACGGGATAGGAGTTGTAACTGGCACTACCTTCAATACGAAGGCTGCTCCAATATTATTTTTGTGAATGTTCTCCGCTCACCTTCACAACAGCCATTCTTTATGATGCTTCAAAATGAACCTTCAAAATCTTAATGGTCACCTTTCAGCCAGATGTACGCATCTGTCTTTAATCTGCTTGCCAGTTACTGACATGGTCGTCGATCAATAGATAAATGATTTAACTTCCCATTGACACCAAGTTAAGAACTGGGTTTTCATTATCTTCTTGTATTTTACCTTTGACATAAACACATCGGGTTAATTTGTAAACAAACACTCATTATAAATTCATGTATGACTTTCAATTTCATTTTAAAAAATAGAACTACATGGTTGGCAATTTAACCCTTTTTATCACAATTATGTTTTAATGACCTTAAGGAAAAAGCCTTTAGAAAATGTCCAGCACAATGTTTTCAACCCCTTCCCAAAATGAATTTCAATTTTTGAGTCACATTATTTTGTTGTCTGCAAATACTTTGACTTCAGATTAGTCAAAAATTGTGCCGTTTGGTAAAGAGTTAACCCTTTACCACACAATCCCAACTTTTAACAATCCTGAGAGGGAAGCCTTTTGAAAACATTGTGGGAAAAGGAGAAAATGCTGGTAACCAGCATTTTCTTCTTTTCCCACAATGTTTTCTAACATTTCAGAAACAAATGAAATCATTTTAGCTACATTAAATTTTTCTGCAAATGCTCTCAATTTGGACTAGTCCAAAATATTATCGTTTGGTAAAGAGTTAAGTGCCAAGTATGACTGCTTGTACATGAAATACCTATAATATATATCCTAGTTTTCAATTCCATGCCCATGCCCAAGCTGATAAAATAGACAGCTGATAAAGAGTGAAAAAAAAATGAACTGATGTTCTGGTGTTTTTATAAAGAATGATCATTAGTTTATCAATCAAGGACCTTGATGGTAGCTGACAAAGATTATCAAACGAAAACAAGTAGGATGAGCACTGAAGTGGTAGAGCACCTGTCACTCATCGAAAGAATATTAAGATACGTCATCATTCGAGCATAATAAAAACGAAATAACGATGAAGGCTTATCTTACTATAATAGTCGTGCAAAGATAAATAAAATAGGTTACTGTTACCATTTGACGTTATGAATCTGGAACTATGACAATAACAACTCCATCACTTCATTAGCATATTCTATGAAGAGAATAGTTCCTTTCTCACGGTTTAGCAATAAGTACAGATTGAATCCTAAGGTTCGCAGCTTGTATCTGTATTCAGGCTGATCACTAGTGCATTGCAGTTTTGTTGCTATTACCTAAAAAAGGTCCAAGTATCAGCAACTTCATTAACATCGATAATTATTGATTCAACTAAACCGCAAGTCTTGGACATTCTCTTGCTCTAGGCTAGTAATAGAAATATTGGACTATTCGTTTTATAAACAAAAGGGGCGGTGTATAACGCGGCTTTACTTGCGCGGAAATGTCTCGTATTTTTAGTAAGCCTCCATTACACGAATCTTGAACTCTTTACCAAACAATCCCTGGTTTTTACGACTCTGAGAAAGTAGCCTTTTGAAAACATTTGGGAAAAGGAGAAAATGCTGGTAAGCAGCATTGTCTCCTTTTCCCACAATGTTTTCCACCCTTCCCAAAACAAATTTCAGTTTTTGAGTCACATTTACTGTCTGCAAATGCTTTCAATTTGGACGAGTCTAAAATTCTGTAGTTTGGTAAAGAGTTAATAAATATACATACTAATAATGGGGAAAGGAGAAAATGTTCTAAGCAGCATTTTCTCCATTTCCCACAAGGTTTTCTATCCTTTAACCCTCTACGCACAATGCCGCCTTTTAAGACCCTGGGACAGAAGTCTCTTGAAAACATTGTGGGAAAAGGAGAAAATGCTGGTAAACAGCATTTTCTCCTTTTACCCAATGTTTTCTGTCCTACCAAAGAAAAATTACATAATTTGAGCCACTCTGAAATTGTCGTCTGCAGATGCTTTCAATTTGGGCAAGACTAAAATTTTATCGTCTGGTAAAGGTTTACCACACAATCCCGAGTTTTAATAACCGTGAGAAAGAAAGCATTCGGAAAAATTTTCTGGATCTTCAACTTGCAGGCACTAATATGCGGTAGAGCTATGATATGTATGAAAAGCGAAGAATGCTGTTGAATAACTTTGTCCAAAATACCAGTATTAGCCATAAATTTAAGTAAAGTTCCAGTACTGTTATCTTGTGCCTAGAACTCTTTACCAGACGACAAAATTTTATACTAGTTCAAACTGAAAGCACTTGCTGACGACAAATTAGATGTGGCTCATATGGTGAGATTTGGCTCTAAATGGACAGAAAACATTGTGGGAAAAGGAGAAAATTCTGGTTACCAGCATTTTCTCCTTTTCGCACAATGTTTTCAAAGGGCCTCTCTTTCAGGGTCGTTAAAACTCGGGATTGTGTGGTAAAAGGTTAAGCAATGTAGATTACATATGGTAGTTTGTTTTTTAATGTGTTTTTATACATTTTTTTTTTTTTTTTTTCTCTCTCTTCAAAATTGCCTATTTTGGTTAAACCTTTCAAAAGCCTCTTTTTTCCTTTCATTTTCACCACTATGACTTCCTTTGTGGCGTAATTCATTCATAGCTTTAAGGTGATATTACTGCATAATAATTCCTTTTTTTTTATCTATTCAGTTGTTCATATTTTCAATCACATGTCCTTTTAAAGTCTTTACCAAACCAACTTGTGTTTTAACGATCCTGACAAAGAAGTCATTTGGAAAAAATTGTAGCAAAAGAACAAAAATCCAGGTAGCTTTTATCGTTTCCAGCAATCTCTGCTATCCTTACAAAAATAAGTCACTGAATATGAGCCACATTTAAAATGTCTTTTGCCAATGCTTTTAGTTTGATAGAGTCTTGATTGAGTCCTCTGGTAAAGAGTTAGGCAATTACTAAGTCTGCTCCAGCAACATTTAAAAAAAAATCATTGAAATGCATATACGAAAATGCTAAGATTATATTATAAGATTATAGCTTATAATGAATATTTATAAGCCATTTTAAACTTCTAACCATTAGGGGAGACCGGGGCAAAGTGAAACAAGGGGCAAAGTGAAACACCTTCTAGAACTTGTCACCGATGTCACTTATGACGTCATAACTTTTCTCAGAATTTGAATTTTTTCGGTCGCTATATCGTGGAAAATCAATAGCCGTTTTCAAGCCAGGAAGAAAAAAGTACCACAGATTTTGTGTTTTGTTGGCAAGTAAGTAATTTTTTAAAGATTTTGAAAATGTTTTATTTCAAGAAAGTATTGAGGCTTATTTAATTTTCAAAATTGTACAAATAAAGTCCATATAGGAAAGATTAAGTCAAACATGTAGATAAACACATAAAGTATCGGACAAGAGAGCAGTCGTAAGTCCACGTGACCAAGGAGACCCGGGGCAAAGTGAAACAGCATGGCCGGGGCAAACTGAAACAGTGTTTCACTTTGCCCCGGCTCTCTATTTTAGTATGAAACTTGTGTTTTTAATAGAAATTTGATGTTCATTGTAGTATATTAAAGACCTTTAATGTCGTTGCGTTTAAAATTTTCACATTGTATGTCTCTTTTTTCCAGAATGGTCCGTAATTACATCAAGAAGACCAATCAAGGGAATGTTCCTGCAGACGTTATAAGAAAGGCTATATCCTGCGTCACCACTGCAGGCAGATCAATTCAAGCCACCAACAAAGAAAAGTGAAAAAAACAAGAGAGAAATGAAAGACACTCAAAATCGTAACAAAGGCAAAAATTACGAGAAAAACGGGCAACAAAGACTACTCTTCTGACCAGGAAGAGTATTTTTGCCTAATATGCGCCGAGCCCTTCTCCAATAGCCTACCCAGAGAAAAATGGATCCAGTGCATTTTATGCAAAGGCTGGGCGCACGTTGAATGTACGGGGCTATCAAGGCATGAAAGCTTCACCTGCCAGAATTGTGATTCTGATGACGACGTTTTTCTGTAAAGTATAACGTCAGTGAGCAACCAAAACCTCGTAACTACAGCTTGAATATAAGCTGTAGTTAAGACGTTTTGGTCGCCCTCAGCCGATAAGTTTAAATGTACGTGGTCCTTATGAATAAATTATTATGTATGACGGGTCTCATGTAAAATATAAACAATCATTTGTTCTGACAGAGTATTGTTAAACTTCGGGTAAATTTGTGTGGTCAAAGTTAAACAGTTCTATGTAATTATGATTTATAGTTTCTCATTTAGCAGTATCAGACAATTTACCAGTTCTAAATATTTAATATCTTATTTTGATGGAGAGTCATAATTACAGACAGTCACCGTAAAGTTTGTCTTTAAATGTGAAAAACTTTTGCGATTTTGTCCATAATTTTAACGGTTTCATTAAGCTGTTTCACTTTGCCCCGCTCATTGTTTCACTTTGGCCCGCACCTGGGGCAAAGTGAAACACGCCACCAACACTTTTCGAGGTATGATTTCAATTATAAAGTGCAGTACCACATACATTATTCAAGGCTGAAATCAAAGAACATATATTAAACAACATTTTAAAACAGGTGAATTCGAAATTGAACTCACCATTATGAAAAAAAATCGATAAATCGAAAAAGTGTTTCACTTTGCCCCGGTCTCCCCCCAATGGCACAGTGTAGTTTAATTATCTTTCAATGTTGATTTTCAATGCATACTTGTCCCAAGTTCTAAAGTACTATTTTTATACATCGCATTTTCTGGTTCTTCAACTTTGGCATGAGCCATGAGTATGTATGAAAACTTAAGAAAGAAAGAATGTTGTTGAATAACTTTGTCCAAAATACCAGTATTAACAATCTAGTATTGTTATCCCAAGACTTTAAACAATGTACATGTACATATACATTCAGTCCCAACTTTTCTTTTTTATAGTTTATTTATGCAATTTTTATTTTTATCATTTTCACAAATAAGTTTGCATTTTATTCTCAGTCTGTTGTTTTGTACTTCATTTTCCTCACTAACTCTTCCTTTGTCCAGTAGTCAACAGCTTGTAAAACAATAAAGCGCAAGCACAATCTCCCGCCCAGAGTAGCAAGGATAGGGCGTATGCGTATTGCCCAAACACTCAGTTCACCAACCAGGCACACATGGTTTATACAATCTACAAACAATCTCATCTTTGTTTGTGTATGTCATATTCTTCGAAGATTGTCCTGGAGACCTGCTATGACGCATCACCACTGTATACATGATAAATAGTAATAGATCTATGCGATGCGTAAAATGAAAAGCAGTGCCTCCAAAAGAGTAGCAAGTGGAAAATGGCTATAATACGTCTGGAAAAATCAAGCCTATTTTCCTTGAAAAATATGATAATTTTAGACAGAAAGCAAAATGGCACATGGCGGAAGATAATGTAAATTCATGGAACAGACAACGTCTCATGAAAACAATCATGGACTGAAAATGTGCCATAATCGTTTTGATATTGTGCAGACCAAGATCAACAGAACAGAACAGAACAGATTTTATTCAGAAAAACGACTTGAACACATAAGGTTCATCGTCGACATACATACATAATATTACACACGTCAGTATGGACATAAACTCAATACATGTGAATACATTTCATTAATGCGGAAATAATGTACAATGAAGGATCTTACAAAAACATTAATAAGAGTAGAGAATGATATTACATTTAGAATGAAAAATTGAAAAATTAATTACTGATATTGTTTAATTCATGTTTTCTTTTATCTATTGCCTTAGTATAAAATATGCCAATAGCATTTAGAGTTGTAACATTTTCCGAGTTCAACAGTTCTATTAATTTAATCATATTGGGCTTGTTGTAATAATACTTTTTTTAAATAGTTTTGTCTTAATTCCTTATAGGCGGGGCAAACTAGCAAAAAATGAAATTCGTCTTCTAATTCGTTTTTGTCACAAAGTTCACAGATTCTTTCATTTCTGGGGATATTTCTATGGCGTCCAGTTTCAATCAATAGTTGGTGAGCAGATATTCTTAATTTTGTAACAGCGTTTCTATACTTACTAATTTTCATTTTATTTAAGTATATTGAATAAGTAAAAGTATCCTTTAAATTTCTAAAAATTAATAAGGAGTAGCGATTACCAATATCTAGAAACCATTCATTTATATAAATATCCCTTAATCGATTTCGGAATATTGGCAAAAAAGCTTTTGTATTGACAGAGGCAGGAAATAACCAAACATCATGAAAACCAGTTCTCTGTAATAAATCCTTCACTTTAAAGGTCCAAAAATTAGGGTTGGTAAGATAATTCATTTCTGCCAATACAGTTTGTAGTATACAATTCGAATTTTTTTCTGAAAAGAGTTTGACAAAGTATTTGATTATTTTAACTTTTATATTTATATGTAGAGGGAATCATCCCAATTCTCCATAAATTGCCGAATTACTGGTTGATGACTTAACATTTAATATTTTCTTTAGGAATTTTTTATGTATTCTCTCAACGAGTTCACTCGTTATAAAGCCCCAGACCTCACTAGAATAGTATAAGATTGACGCCACAAAAGAGTCGAATAAATCAAGCATGATTTTTATAGGGATATCTTTATTTTTAGTAATATAAAATAATTCACTCATTGACCGAGTTGCCTTCCCTGTTAATGTTTTAATGGCATCATGGAAATTTCCGTTGCTACTAAAGATTAGACCTAAATAGTTAAATTTAGAAGCAATTTCAATAATATTTCCTGAATATGTAAAATCTATATTTTCATCTACATGTCTACCTCGACTAAAAATGACTATCTTAGTTTTTTTAACATTAACTTTTAATTTCCATTTATCGCAATACTTTTCAAAAGCAAACAACAAACTTTGTAGTCCTGTAGAAGTATCGGAGATTAAAACTGAGTCATCTGCAAACAGCAATAAATAAATCGATAATTGGCCAATTGTAAAACTTTCAGTAGTATTATGTAGTAAAAATAGTTCAATGTCATTAATGAATAGGGAAAATAAGAATGGCGAAAGTGACTCGCCTTGTAACAATCCAACATCACAATTATATAATTCTGAAACAGAATTCGAGTGTTTAACACATAATTTAACTTCGTCGTATAATGACCGAATGACACTAAAAAGATTATCAGATATATTATTTTTGATTAGTTTTAACCATAGTCCGTTACGATAAATTGAATCAAAACATTTTTCTAAATCTATAAAACAGCAATAAAGTTTCTTTTTATCCATAAATTGTCTCTGTATGAGAGAATTCAAAATGAAAATTGCATCTACTGTGCTATACTTGGCCTTAAAACCAAATTGGGCGTCACTTAAAATATCATAAACAGAGCTTATCACAAGTTAGCGGGAGGGGCGGAAGGGTCTCCATGTTCATCAAAGGAGACATGCATTTGAGAAATATTCAGATGTCGAGTACAGAAATGAATGCATAGACTGTCTGTTAAACGATGATGTTTGTGAGGTGTCTAATAAGCACTTAATTGTGGTGTTTGTTTGTATTTCTCTAGAAGGGTCTGTTATTTATGACCGAGACAAACCAAATGGTATTGATAATCTTTATAGCTATTTATTATTGTTAAGAAATGCATATCTCGACTGCCTCTTTTTTTTTTTTACATAGCAGGTGATTTTAATAACGCTCATACCAAAGACATTTTAGGTCACATTCCTGACAACTCATTGAATTTCAATTTTGTTGACACCCCTTTTTCTCAGATATTTTTTCACTTCCGTCAAATATAGAGATACTTGGTACAATGAATTTGGAAAGTCATCTGGTAAAGAGTTAAGTTGTTGCTAGTGTGTTAAATATGTTGACATCAATGGTGTTTAACTCTTTACCAAATGGCAAAATTTCAGACTTGTTCAAATTGAAAGCAATTGCAAATAAAAAATTAAGTGCAACTGGAAAATTAAAATTTGTTTTTTGAAGACTAGAAAACATTGTGGGAAATGGAGAAAATGCTGGTTACCAGCATTTTCTCCATTTCCCAAAATGTTTTCGGAAGGCCTATTCCTCGGGGTCGTAAAAACTAGGGATAGTGTGGCAATAGGTTAAAGCCGTCTCCATCAAAAGTTCAACTGTAGCTGTTGTTGGAGAAGTAGTAGTAGTAGTGGTAGTGGTGGTGTTAAAAGTTGCAGCGGTAATATTGTTAGTTGGAGATATGTGAGATGATGTTGAAATTTAGTTGAACCTAAAAATATATTAACCCTTATCCTGCTAAATAAGTGAAACAAAACTTCCAAGCCAATAGTAAGAACCCAAATTTTGCTATTTCAAAGGCATTTTTTGGGGGAAAGAATATCTCCTTATCAGACAATGGAGATGTAAGATCAGACTGCATGTTCTGTGCAGTCTGATCTTGATCTACACTGTCCACAAAAGGCCAGTGAGTCGCGCTTAGCAGTCTAAAGGGTTAAATATGTTTGAACTCTCTCTTTTACCCTTTCCTGAATGATATTTGTATTTGTTGGGTTGTGTGGTGTTTAACCCTTAGGCTGCTAAGCGCGACTCAATGACTTTTTGGGGACAGTGTGGATCAAGATCAGACTGCACAGAATGTGCAGCCTGATCTTGGATCTACACTGTCCGATAAGGAGATATTTTTCTCCAAAACTTAAGATTGAAATAGCAACATTTTACTATCGGTTTGAAAGTTTCATTTAACTTATTTAGCAGGTTAAGGGTTAAAACTGTTTTCAACATTACTTGAGTTACATTGTGGTAGCTAGTGCACCTCCATGCGTTCCTTGAGTTTCTTTTACCAGTTTTTCTCACAGCATTCTTTCCCAGCCACTGGCTGCTCTCCCACATAGCCAACATCGAAATAGTGATCAGCGGTAATAGAGGAATGACAACTGCATATGGTAATGTGTTAAACCTTGAAGCACCTTTCACGACTGTAATTGCCCTTGCGGCCAGTGCAGATCAAGTTCAGGCTGCACAAAATGTGCAGCCTGATCTTTGATCTACACTGTCCGCTTTGATGAAACTCTGAAGACAAAAACAACCATGAAACTGTAGTTATTGGGTTAGTATTTCTAGGTTGAAAATGTCTGATAGGTTTATTCGGCGCTCTAAGGGTTAATGCAAGTTTCAATTCAAACACACAAAAGCATGCGAGGTAGAAACAAGAACAAATACATCAACATCATCTTTATTATCAATCAAAGAAACAACAACAAATACATCAAAATCATCTTTATTATCAATCAATAATTATTGCACAGTTTAATCTGTTCATTCCAACAACTTTTGTTCCATCTTAATTTATTCACAAAACTCAAACTAAAAACAGTCTGCAGGCAATCTTTCAGTCTTAACTCTTTACCAAACGACAAAGTTTTGGACCCAACCAAATTCTAAGCATTTGCAGACAAAATAAATGTAGCTGAAATGATGATTCCAGTCTTTGATAGGATAAAAAACATTGTGGGAAAAGGAGAAAATGCTGGTTACCAGCATTTTCTCCTTTTCCCAAAATGTTTTCAAAAGCCTTCTTTAGTGTCTTTAAAACTTGGGATTGTGTGGTAAAGGGTTAAAGGTGACCATCTGAAAACATTTTACTTTCAACAAACAATTTCTCCTTTTGGTGTTTTTACATCTACAAGTATAATATATCAAAGTAGCATTCAGCCAGATTCCATTTCATAAGCTTTGTAGAAAATCTTTATAAAAACAGGCATTGTAAAGGGAAAAGTAAATTTGAACATGGAAAAATAACATTTGCCTGGATAACACGGTTGGTATAGGTTCTGCAGTTCGAATCCCAGCTGAAACGAATTACTTTTGCAGTAGTTTTTCCTCTTACACCCCTCCCCCCCCAACAAAAAAAAATGTGGTCTACTCCCAAGTTCCTTTAAACCTTATTCATGTTGATTTTTCAAAGACGCTTAAAATTTTATGAAACAATACTAAATTGTTTACTTATCCATACTGGCAGCATTTGAAGACAACACAATAAATGTGATTCAAATGACAGATTTGTTTTTGTAATGGAAAAAAAGCGTTGTGGGTAAGAAAACAATGCTTTTTACCAAAACTTCCATTTCCTACCCAATGTTTAGTTGTCTATGTAAGGGTAGAGGATACACTACTGGCTCATTTATTGGATACAATCCCATGTTTTAACCCTTTACCACACAGTCCAAAGTTTTAACGACCCCTAAGGAAAAGGACTTTTGAAAACATTGTGGAAAAAGGAGAAAATGCTGGTAACCAGCACTATCTCCTTTTCCCACAATGTTTTCTACCCTTCCAAAGAAAAAATTCCTAATTTGTGTAGCATTTAGTTTGTCATCTGCAAATACGTTCAATTTGGACAAGTCTAAAATTTTGTTGTTTGGTAAAGAGTTAACTACCCTGAGGAAGAAAACAGAGTTTTTTACCAAAGTTTCCTTTTTCTACACAATGTTTCCAATAGATCAATCTCAGAAGCAGTAACTATTGAAGACTGTAAGGTTCCACAGAATCCCAAGTTTTCACAATCTTGACGAAGATGGCTTTGGAAAACATTGCAGGAAAAGGAGAAAATGCTGGTAACCAGCATTTTCTCTTTTTCCCACAATGTTTTATACCCTATCAAAGATGAATTCCATCAATTAACCCTTTACCATACAATCTTGAGAAGGAAGGCTCCTGAAAACATTGTAGAAAAAGGGAAAAAAGCTAGTAACCAGCATTTCCTCCTTTTCCCACAATGTTTTCTACACTTTCATAGGCAAATCCAACCCCTTTAGCCACCTTTGATTTGTTGTCTGGGAAATGCTCTCAGTTGGGTGGAGTCTAATATTAGTTTTTTGGTAAAGAGTTTAACGACAAACGAATTCTCGTCTGCATACGCTTTCAGTTGAGACAAGTCTATGATTTTGTTGTGTGGTAAAGGGTTAAAAAGACAATGAAATTTGGAGTTTAGGAATTTCTTTAACCTTTACCACACAATCCTGAGTTTTCATGTCCCTGTGGAAGAGGCCTTTTGAAAACATTGTGAGAAAAGAAGAAAATGATGTTAGCCAGCATTTTCTTCTTTTCCCACAATGTTTTCTTCCTTTCCTAAGGCAAACTTCAGTTTTTGAGTCATGTCTATTTTGTTGTCTGCAAATGCTTTCAATTTAGACAAGTCTAAATATTTGTTGTGTGGTACAGAATTAAACCCAACATATAAAGTTTGCCAGTTTACTTCCAGACTTTCACAACACCGTTCCTAGAGGAAGTTAAAACGAGACACTGGGAAGATCTACACAAATTAACATCAGTAATGATGTCTGTGTGGCCTGTAGGGGGAGCTTCTGGTCCTCTCCGTGGAATGTCGGACATATTGACATGCTTTTTGGAATAGGTTTCTTCTGTCACTTCTGTGCCTTCCACCAGTCTTGACCTACAAAAACACAGATTGGTTCAAGCATATACTACCAAACTATCTCTCATCCTTTCCCAAACCGCAAAATTTAGACTTTTCAAAATTCAAAAGACCTGCAGACAATAGATTCAAAACTGGTACAAATGATATTAAGCTCTCTGATAGGGTTAAAAACACTGTGGTGATAGAAAATGCTGGTTACCATCTTCTCCTTTCCCACAATGTTATCAAAAGCCTTCGTGAAAATCCGGGATTGTTTAGTAAAGAGTTAAACAAACAGGCCTTCATACTTTGAATAAAATATTGTATTGTATTGTAATGTATTGTATTGTAAAGAGTTAATAACACTCTCAAATTATTTACTACATAATCCCGAGTTTTGATAACCTTGAGAAGAAGGCTCTTGAAAACATAGTGGGACAGACACACAGACAGAACATTTTATTGATAATCTTGTAGAAAGTACATCGTCATCAAAAAAAAAAACAATATGTACATAATTATTATATACCAAACAGGAATTGAAATAAATACAATACAATAAAAGAAGAAAATGCTAGTAAGCATCATTTCCTTCTATTCCCACAATGTTTTCTATCTTTTCTGCTACAAATCCCATCGTATGAGTCACATTTAATATTTCGTCTGCAAATGCTTTGAATATGGACCAGTCTAGAATTTTGTCGTTTGGTAAAGGGTTAATCAAAAAGACAATAAAAGTAAAACTGATGACAGGATTATAATAGCAATCATTCACATGCAGGTCAGTTTAACAGAATTCTCAGAATATAACCCTGTCTATCTTGTGTGAGGGCTATCAAGAAGTACATAGAAAGAGAAATGGTTTTTTTGGGGTACATAAAATGACTTCTCACATACAACTTTTACAAAGATATTTTGATATGATTTTTAAACAAAACAACAGGAAACTTAGCCTAAGTGCATGCACACCAATGTAAACTTTAGCAATATCAATTAGCCTGAAGTAGGAAAAATACGACAGGATTATGGTGCCCACAGACTCTTTCTAACATAGATATCACTACATTACATGCATTCCTACATTAAACTTTTTGCACATGCACCAAATTTTAGACTCTTCCAAATTTCAAAGCCTCTGCAGATGCCAAATTCAAAATTGGTACCAATGGGCTTAAGTTCTCTGATAGGATAAAAGCATTGTGGGGAAAAGGAGAAACTGCTTTTTACCAGCATTTCCTCCTTTTCCCACCATGTTTTCAAAGCATTCTTACACAGAGACATCAAACGTCCAGACTGTTTGGTAAAGGATTTTATATTTGTTGATTATTTACACCTTAGAAGGATGTTTTCAAAGTTGTCGCCCATCAATTTGTGTACAGAAGCAAGGACTTGGCAATTGCTGAGGGTGTGTTACCACATAGAGATATGCCCTGTGACTTACCTATAGTTCACAGAGGTTTGCTGATGAAGGTCGCTAGCTGCATGGGCCATTATAAATGAGTTGGATGCGTAATTGAGATCCCAAAAACGGACCCTCATGTCAGAACCTCCTGTAATCAGGAAGGTACTGCTATCTGTAACACCAATATACATTCCATATATGGCATGTGGGCTTGCCTGAAAATATGTCAGATTTATATGTACTGATACCATCCTTCTTCACATAATCCCATTCTTTTTTCAATCTTGAGGTAGAAAGCTTTCAGAAATTTTTATTGGAAATAAGAGAAAATACTGGCTTCTGCCATTTTCTCCTGGTTACCACCAATTTCTCTTCACAAACAATGATTTCCACCCTTTGAGAGACAAACACAAATTCTGTTCATCCAAATGAAATTTGCTGAAGACAAATGCTTCCTATAAGCAAAAGTCTAAAATTTTGTTGTGTATAGTAAAGAGTTAACCCTTTACAACACAATACCGAGTGTTAACAACCCCGAAGAAGAAGGGTTTTGAAAACATTGTGGGAAAAGGATAAAATGCTGGTAACCAGCATTTTCTCCTTTTCCAAAAAAGTTTTCTATCATATCAAAGACAGAAATAATCATTTAAGCTACCTTCAAATTGTCGTCTGCAAATGCTTTCAATATGGCCTACTTTAAAATTTTGTCGCATGGTAGAGAGTTAAGTAACAATCTTAGACCAATCTCTTTCACAACTTTCAAAAGATACTTGTGAGTAAAATACTAAATGATTATCTCTTTTCATTCAAATTCTGTATAGAAGAAATCACTCTGAGGAAAAAAAGCAACAGGGATCCCTTCCTTTGTCTTACAATTTCTGGGCTTTTTGTTGAATAAGAGATCCTGGACAAAAATTACAGAAAATACAAACAAATGCTACACCTTTGTTCCTACAAAGATAGCTGAAAAAATTACTGTACAGTTGCAAAAATGAAACAAAATAAGAGAATGGTTTAAAAACCCAATAGCTACCTGTGTTTTAGAGAAAGTTGGTACAGAACTCGCCCACAAAGCTTTTCGTCTAATACCAGTTTCAATGTCCCACATTGAGACTTCGTTATTCCACTGTGTGGCAGATATAATCCAAGACTGCTCTAACGGATGTGCTATCAATTTCCGAACACGGGACTCTGCACACAAATACATGAACCAGTCATCAAATCAAATAATACAGATAAATGTCAATTATTGAAATGCTCTATAATTAGATCACCAGCACAGGGCATTTTCAGACAACAAATCAAATGTTGCTAAAATGACAATTTCTGTCTTTGATAGGATAGAAAACATTGTGGGAAAAGGAGAAAATGCTGGATACAAGCATTTCCTCCTTTTCCAACAATGTTTCCAAAAGCCTTCTCTTTCAGGTTTGTTAAAAGTAAGGATTGTGCATTAAAGGGTTAAACATTTTCCAGATCAACTACTGTACAAACTACTGTATATGGGGAAATTTTTGCAAAATGGAAATTTTTGTGATTTTGTGATTTTGAAAAATTTGCTAACTTTTCTGTTCCCCTGTTTTAACAACAAATAATGAGTGTCTTGAACTTGCAAACATTTCCATACGCAAAATGTCAGTAATTGGTAATTCACAAATTTTTCGACATGCATCTACATCCAGGTATACAGTACAGTATATCCAGGTATACAGTAGTTTTGAATCTATCTAGATTTTTAGAAATTACAAAATTTATAAACAGTTGAAGAACAGGAAAGTACCGGTATCATTGTTCAACAGTCTTGAAAACAATCTGGAAAACGTAGCAGTTGCTTATTACAAGCAGTTACTCCGTTTCCCACGGTTTCCTACAGCTGTCAACTGCATGGGCATAAAAACTTGCATCTATTTGTACACAAACAGGTTTAACCCTTTCCCAAACGACAAATTTTGGACTGGTCCAAATTGAAAGAGTTTGCAGACGACAATTTTAAATTTGATGAAAATGGCAGAAAGTTATCAAAAAGGGTAGAAAACACCGTGGGAAAAGGAGAAATTGCTCGTTACGAGCAATTTCTCCTTTTCCCACCGTGTTTTCAAAAGACTTATACTGCAGACACGTGAAAACCAGGGCTTGTTTGAGAAAGGGTTAAAAGATAATCGGATAAAAAAATTCTTTACACAACAGCACAAACATGCAGCCTCTTTCTCTTTTGACAACAAACACAAACAACAGCACCACATGTGGGTGCCAATGCTGGGCTGTGAATGCTTGATTTTCAGTGAAAATTTCAAGTCAAAAAAGGGGCATAGCTGTGTCAAAAATACTTTGCTGATTACCTTCCCTTGTTGTACAGGTTCTCCTTTTAATAATAATCAACTTGTCCAAGTTTGAAGCAAACATCTTCAGTAATAACTGAGAGATTTTAAAATGTCAAAGTTTTTGCATGCATGGCAGACGACAATGCATGGGGCGACTACAATGCCATGGCTACCACAATACCTCGACATTTTCTTTGGAAGCAGCCAAGCTAATAATTACATGAAGTACCATCAAGCTAACTAACCTGCAGGATGTACAATGGATGTTATTGGCAGTTGAAAGCGCAAATCCCAGCATACATGGTTACCACTGCTGGTCCCTACTGCTAGCCAACATTGTGACTGATGAACAGCAAATGAGGTGATTAAACCTGTATTATGATATAAAATGAGCCATGCTATGGCAAAAGGGGGCTTAATGCATCTTCATGATGCATAATACCAAGCAAGTCATCACATCACTATGCATGCGTAATCAACTGGATCTTTAGTTAGAATGGTCCTTGCCCATGCTGAAAATTGACCAATGACAAAAAGTTTCAATCCACGTCAGCCTGTACAGATTGAGAACTGAACAGAATTCAGAATTGACTAACAGAACTGAGTCATAATCTGGCAAAAGGGAATGTAACGTATCTCCATGATGACCTGCGTCAGTGCTTTTTGAAGATGCATTAATTCTTTACCACACAATCCCGACTTTTAATGATCCTGAGAGTGAAGCCTTTTGAAAACATTGTGGGAAAAGGAGAAAATGCTGGTAACCAGCATTTTCTCCTTTTTCCCACAATG
Source organism: Tridacna gigas (assembly GCA_945859785.2). Taxonomy (NCBI): domain Eukaryota; kingdom Metazoa; phylum Mollusca; class Bivalvia; order Cardiida; family Cardiidae; genus Tridacna; species Tridacna gigas. The sequence continues at coordinate 17,131,719 of OX244041.2, forward strand.
TTTTCTACCCTTCCCAAGACAAATTTCAATTTTTGAGTCATATTTATATAGTTGTCTACAAATGCTTTCAATTTGAACAAGTCTAAAATTTTGTCGTTTGGTAAAGAGTTAAGCCCTCTTTACACAGAGTATGGCTCATTAATAGAATTCCTGAAATGAAAGATTCTAAGCCTTAGCATGCTATAGCAACTGGGTCTACATCATCAACTTTAATTTGAAGCATGCTCTGTGAAAAGGGGACAAAATGCATTTGCAAAAAGTATCGACCCAGGTCAGCCTGTGCAGTCCGCACAGGCTGACCTTGGCCAAAACCTTTTGCTTTTGGTCAATTTTCTGCCTGTCAAAGGACCAGTGTAGCTCATGATACAGTAGGTTGTTACACAAAATTAATTTTAGGGATGTATAATACTATGATGACTTGCTTGGTATCATGCATCAAGGAGGTGCATTAAGCCCCCTTTTGCCAGAGCATGGCTCATTTCTTTTGGGCAAAACAGCCTTGCATTTATATTTATCTTCACTGAAAAAAAGAAAATTTCATTCAATTCAAAATCTAGGTTAGAATAACCTCAGATTATTTATAGAGTTACAACAAACCATTTTCCATCTCTGTGAGTTTACACCCTCCAGCATGCATCTTTATTGTGTAATTCAATGAATACCTTGTACAAAACTTCCTTTTAATTTTTCAAGTGTGTCTTGTGATATTATACAAAAAGATATCTCTTTACCAGACAACAAAATTTTAGACTCATCCAAATTGAAAGCATTTGCAAGCAACAAATCAAATGTGGTTCATTTTTTACTTGAAAGGGTAGAAAACTTTGTGGGAAAAGTAGGAAATGCTGGCTACCAGCATTTCCCTCTTTTCTCACATTGTTTTCAAAAGTCCTATTTCCTAGTGTTGAACTCCAGATTCTGTGGCAAAGGGTTTAAAGATTCTGATCAGTATCAGCTTAAATTTTAAGAATTATAGAAAGTATCCGTTGCCCTATTCCTTACTAATTACTTCCAATTATGAACCATGCTCTGTGAAAAGGGGGCTTAATGCATCTGTTAAAATGTATCGATTCAGGTCAGCTTGCGCATTCCGCGCAGGATGACCTGGGCCGAAACTTTTTGCTTTTGGTCACAGGACCAGTGTACCTCATGATTCAGTGGGTTGTTAGACAAAAGGGATTTTATAGATCCATAATTATGTGATGACTTGCTTGATATTAAGCATCGCAGAGATGCATTAAGCCCCCTTTTACCAGAGCATAGCTCATATAAAATACTCTCTGGAAACCCATTGTAAACATAAATCGTGCAATCTCACCAGTCTTTGGGTCATTTTTCAACATCCATGCCAGATCAGGTGACCTAAGATCCCTACCAATTAGGTGCCCATTTACAGTCGCATAGGCTAAAACTGACTGATTTCCTGCAAAAGAAATGCATCTGTGTAAAAATCAAAACACATACGGAATGTCGGCTAATACCTAATCTTACTACTGCTGGCACCAAATCGGTGAATTGAAGAATTATAATTGAGTCATGCTCTGTCAAAAAGGGGTTTAATGTATATGTATCTGCAAAAAGTATGGACCCAGGTCATCCTGCGCTGACCTGAATCGCAACTTTTTGTTTTTGCCAATTTTCTTCATGTCAAAGGACAGTGTACACCATGACTGAAGTCTGTTTTTAGACAAAATGGATTTTATGGATCTATGATTAAGTGATGACTTGCATGGTACATGTATAATGCATCATGGAGATGCATGAAACCCCTTTTTGCCAGAGCATGGCTCAATTCTGTCATTTTTCAACTGCTGAAATACCAAGAACAGCTTTAGCTGCTTATGTGGAGAGTGTAAGACGAGATAAGTCTGCATAGAAGTTACTGTCTTATTTAGAATCAGCACCGACTTCTTACCTTGCTGCACAATTACACAGGGGCAGCATAATTTAATTTCAACCCTTAGGTTGCTAAGCAGGACTCAAGGACCTTTTTCGGACAGTTTAGATTAAAATCAGACTGCACAGAATGTGCAGTCTGATCTTGGATCTACACTGTCTGATCAAGAGATATTTTTCCCAATTCCCTGAAAAATAGCTAAATTTGCGTTTTTACTATTGGCTTGCGAGTTTCATTTCATTTATTTAGCAGGATAAGGGTTAGGTAAGTTATCTGTGACTGAGACACTCATAATCTACTTATATATAGGACTATGCCAACAACATGGACAGATGACTTTGCTGTCACTGTCATCTAACTGAAAAACATAACCTTTGAAACATTTCATGAATGATTTTCAGTTATAAGAAAAGGAAAATGAATGCCGACTGATGGTATAATAGAAAGGTAATAGAACATATAGTTTTGATTTCACAAAAAAAGGTGGTATTAGCAAACAGGAGATGAATATACCTGTGTCAAAATGTAACAAATCTACCACATGACCTTGGGATTGGATGTTTACAGTTTGACTGTCTGAAAGTGTTACTCGTCCATTGTCTAGCCTGAGTACAAAGAAAACATGGTAGGTATACGTCTAACGCTAAATCAAAGCTTTTACATGTATTTCTAGTATAATTTATCTGTTATTTAGCAATGTCAAAAAAGTCTATCCAAATCTTTCTAATCTTTTTATCCCCTTTCATGCATGTGTAATATCATTCTTAACCCTTTACCACACAATCCCGAGTTTTAACAACTCGAACAGAGAAGGCTTTGGAAAACAATGTGGGAAAAGGAGAAAATGCTGGTATCCAGCATTTTCTCCTTTTTCCACTATGTTTTCTGTCCTTTTACTTACAACCTAAATCATGATAGCCACATTCAATTTGCTGTCTTAAATGCTTTGAAATTGGATCAGTCTAAAATTTTGTTGTGTGGTAAAGCGTTAAGACACAATACTTAACTCATTTCATTATCTTCAAAACAAATACTGTATGCTGAAAAAAACTTTGAAAACATTCTTGTAAGATATGCGTGATCAATATGAATCAAGGATTAGTACATGAATAAACATAATCCTTCTACCACAATGTTTACTACAGTGCTGATAGGCAAAAATGTTTTCTGCAAGGTGACAATACCTTGATCTTTAACACATGTCAGAAATTCAGACTTGATCAAATTGAACTTGTTCAGTGACAAGTGGCTCAACGTTTTTTTATCACTGAAAGGGCAGAAATTTATGGTGGGAAAAGGAGAAAATGCTGATTACCACCATTTCCTCCTTTTCCCACAATGTTTACAAAAGCCTTCTCCATCAGGGTTGTTAAAAAGTAAGGATTGTGTGGTAACGGATTAATATATACAATTATGGTCATGCCTTTGATACTAAATTTTGTAACAAAACCATGTTAATTTTATCATTACTGAAGTTTATTTCATAAAATATCTACAAAAAGCCATAGGAAATTACACTGACACTTTCAGATAGATGCTAAGCTCTACTAGTGTGATTATGTAACACAAAAGTAGAATATTTCAATAGTTAAGCTTTGATCTTATAACATCTAAATGAGCCATGCTCTGGCAAAAGGGGGCTTGAAGCATCTCCGAGATTCATGATATCAATCAAGCCATCACATGGTCATGGAACCATCAAATCCCCCTTTTTCTAATATTCGAATTAATTATGAGGTAAACAGGTCCTCTGACATACAGAAAATTGACCAATAGCAAAAAGTTTCGGCCTAGGTCAGCCTGCACGGACTGCACAGGCTGACCTGGGTCGATACTTTTCGCAGATGCATTAAGCCCCTTTTTCACAAGGCACAGCTCAAATATTATAAACAATTTTCATCAAGCTGATACTTACTCGTACACATGGATCGCCCCATTATCCGAGGCAGCAGCCAGTTTGTGAGAACCTTCAAAAAATGTGGCCAACTTCACATTTCCACCTGGAATATTAAAGCATAAAAGCTATGTGTTTTCTTTTCTAAGGAAAATTCGGGGCCCTTATTTATCAACCATTCTTAAGAACATTCTAAGCCTTATTCTCCATAATTTTCTAAATTTGAAAGTAACACAACTTTGATTGGCTAAAACTTTTCATTTAGCCAATCAGAAGTTGTGTTACTTTCGAATTTAGAAAAGACCATATACATGTATAAAGACTGAAAATGTTCTAAGGATGGTTGGTGAATACACCACAGGTTTTTTTGTTGGTGTTGTTGTTGTTTTTTTAAATTGTATTTTATACCTTTAAGAGCATTTGAATCAAATCATGATGACAGCTCACTTATCCAGAGGGGTCCTGCATAGCTAAGAGGTAAAGTGTAGGACTCGTGACCTGGAGGCTCCGGGTTAGAGCCTTAATGGATCCACTGGGTTTTTTCATTGGAGTGTCTGTAGGCCTAGCCTTGTACTGGTGAAACCCAGGAAAGATATATGTAAGCTCTCGCAGTGATGACTGAAATAATGTGGAAAGCGGTGTAAAATACCATTAATTCATCCAGTCAATCACTTTGCAATACCTATGAGCCATGAAGAACCTAAAAGAATTGTTTCCTTCTCTGTGGTACATAGTATAATTCTTTACAAGACAACAAAATTTTGGACTTGTCCAAATCCATACGATGACAAATTAAACATGGCTGAAATGGTGGGAAATGTCTTTAATAGAGTATTAAACATAGTAAGAAAAAGATAAAATGCAGGTCATCATCATTTCCTTTTTCCACAATGTTTTTAAAAGCCTTCCTTCTCTGGGTCATTAAAACTAGGGATTGTGTGGTAAAGAGTTAAAGAAAAAGTTTTTTCTCCTTACATTGCCCTTCGGCTCACCAAATAAATGCCTCTGCCTTGCCCAATAAACTTAACCCATCCAAGACACCAATGATCTATTCCCTATTTATATCATCTACTTTCAGGAGTAATACAAAGAAATTTACCCATCAGAACATGAGCTATTTCTAAACCTGCCAAAGCATTTAACCCTTTACCACACAATCCCAAGTTTTAACAATGCTGAAGAAAAAGCCTTTTGAAAACATTGTGGGAAAAGGAGAAAATGCTGGTCACCAGCATTTTCTCCATTTCCCACAATGTTTTCTACCCATCCCAGAACAAATTTCTATTTTTGAGTCACATTTATCTTGTTGTCTGCAAATGCTTTGAATTTGGACTAGTCTAAAATTTTGATGTTTGGTAGAAACAGCTAATCTCTTTTTCCCCCGTTTTCAAAATCCATCTTCCTCAGTGTCATGATAAAATGGAATTGTATTGTAAAAGGTAAATATTTGGCAAAAACCATACCTAGCTTTAGAGTTTGTTTTGATCTATTACATATACTTTTTCCTTCCAATTTTCCACACTCCCACAACTTCAGAAGTCCATCATTGGCACAAGTAGCAAAGAAACTGTGATCAAAGCAAACTGTTATCCTGAAATATTGGTAAATCAGGTTCAGGTTACTAGTTCTTTCAAAATAAAAATCACCATTTTTGAAAACTTTCTTTCTCACTATGTTCTCATAAATAAAGTAATGATATTGTTATGTTATTTGATGGGACATGACAGGAAAATTTAACAGATGTTCATTTGCATTACATTTTTCTGAAACAGATGTGAAACATATATGATAGTTCTAACGTAGGAAATCCATTGTTCATGGTGTGTAATAAGACAGAAATAAATAATTATCCAATGTCTATTTACTGCACCTCTATGTCCATAGAGATGTGCTACCATCTGTCCCTTGGGTTTCCAGTTAGATGGAGGCTGTAGCAAATGTGAAACATACATGACAGTTCTCACTGAAGAAACCCATTGATCATGGTTTGTAATAAGACAAAAATAAAGAATTATCCCATACCTATTTACTGCACCTCTGTGTTCATGAAGATGTGCTACCAACTGTCCCTTGGGTTTCCAGTTAGATGGAGGCGGTCGACTGTCCCAGGAGATCCCTTCTAGTTGGTCCCGTGTAGCAATATCAGAAGCATACTGACCCCGACGTTTGTGTACAAGTGTCCTCAAGTCCAGTTTACATGGGTTATATCTTGCTGTATAAGGAATGATATACGATGAATTAACCTTGTATCAAGAAATCCTGTATTTTAACAACCCTGAAGAACAAAATTTTGAAGAAAAAAAACACTTTGGGAAAAGGTGAAAATGCTAGTTACCATCATTTTCTTTTTTCATTTTCACTGATTTTCTACCCCTTCAAAGACAAATGTCATTTTTTTGGCTGTGATTGATTTAACTCTTTACCACACAACAAAATTTTAGACAGGTCCAACTTGAAAGCATTTGCAGACAACAGATTAAAGTTGGTAAGAGCAATGAAATTTGTGTCTGACAGAGCAGAAAACATTGTGGGAAAAGAAGAAAATGCTGGAACCATGATTTTCTCCTTTTCCAACAATGTTTTTTCAAAGTTTTATTCTTCAAAGTCGTTAAATCACGGATGGTATAGGTATTATTTGAGATTTTGTAAATGTTATCAATATTGAAGAGTCCAAGATTTGTCGTCCAGTACGAACTTAATGCTTTTCTTCATGAAGAGATAATTCAATGCACCCTTGAGAGCCTTTACCCTTTAGCCCCTTCCAAATTAAAAGCATCTGCAGACAACAAATTTGCAAGTGGTACAAACAGACTTAAGGTTTTTTGACAAGGTAAAAAACACTGTGGGAAAAGGAGAAAATGCTGGTAAACGGCATTTTCTCCTTTTCCCACAATGTTTTCAAAAGGCCTCTTCCTCAGGGACGTGAAAACATGTGATTGTTTGGTAAAGGGTTAAGATCCAGTTGACCCAGTTCCTGGTAGGAATGCCATAAAACTAAGATACCAGCACATTATGCAGACCTATCCTGTTAATGGGTCTAAGACACTATCACATACATAATAAGAGGTTTTACCAGGCATCAAACATTCCTCTATATTTCACACACAACATTATTTGGTGTTTGTTTAACCCTTTACCACACAGTCCCCAATTTTTAAAACCCTGAGAAAGAGGCCTTTTGAAAACATTGTGGGAAAAGGAGAAAATGCTGGTAACCAGCATTTTCTCCTTTTCCTACAATGTTTTTTGTCCTCTTACAGGCAAATCGCAAAATGTGAGCCATATCTAATTTTTCGTCTGAAAATGCTTTCAATTTGGACAAGTGTAAAATTTTGTCGTGTGGTAAAGAGTTAACTGTTATAGAGCCTATGTTGTATAAGTTCTTTAACATTATATTTTCCTACTTACTCTGATAAGTCACTTTCTCTCCTTTGATGGTACCAGATCTAATAGAACTGTCAACAGAAAGCTGGGATACAGTCACCAAACTGGATGTGGAGGAAGACTGGGAACCAGCTGGTGTAGACATTTTTCGGTCATAAGTGATTTCAGGTTTTCCAGTGGGTTTCATAGACTTTGGTGATGAGCTTAGTGACTTATCCGATGAATTTGATCCAAACATGCTCTTCCATTCTGCATTCTAAAAGAATACGACACTTTTCAGCTATGTAACACTTAACTCTTACAGCACTAAATGAGCCATGCTCAGGCAAAAGGGGGCCTAATGCATCTCTATGACACATTATACTAAGCAAGCAGTCATACAATTATGGATCCATTTGTCTAACAATTGACTGTATCATAAAGTAAACTGGACCTTTGACATGGAGAAAATTGACCAATAGCGAAAAGTTTCGGCCCAGGTCAGCCTGCACGGACAGTCTGCACAGGCTGACCTTGGTCGATGTTTTTCGCAGATGCATTCAGCCCCCTTTTCACAAAGTATGGCTAACTAACTCGGCCTCTGTCAACAGCCAAAAATTCAATCTATTGAAACCCTCAATGATTTTTATCGCATAGGCACCACTAAATAAATGGACAGTACAGATCCGAGATCAGAGTATACATTTGTGCAGACTGATCATGATCTATGCCATCCACAAAAGCCCCGGCTTTCACCTATAAAGCTGAAAGGGGTCAACCGTTTTCACTGGAATGTAAAGGAACCAAGCACAACTATGTAAAATATGAACAAAGGCCATATTCACAAAAGTCTTAAGTATCATACTTATACAAAGTATGAAAACTTATCACTTAATTGGCTGAGACATAACCTCTCCACCAATCAGATGTTCTCTTTTGGAATTTAGAATTTAAAATTAATTTAGAATGGTCACCAGTCTTTGAATTCAGAAGTCTACTGCACTGATCACTTTCCCTGCCGATAACAACTCCCATAGCTTTTGCAGACAGCATAGGTCAAAATCAGACTACACAGAACATTTAGTCTGATCTTTGATCTACACTGTCTGCTATCTGATGGTAAAGTACAACAAAAATCATCATCATTTGCAAATGGAAATCTACCTGTACAATTAAATCTATTTAACTCTTTACCACATGATAAAATTTTTGCCATATTCAAAGTGAAAGCATTTGCAGGTGACAAATGTTACTCAAACCATAACATTTGTCTTTCAAAGGGTAGAAAACATTGTGGGAAAGGAAGAAAATGGTGGTTACCAGCATTTTCTTCTTTTCCCACAATGTTTTCAAAAGCCCTTTGAAAGAAAAATGTTATGGTTTGAGTAACATTTGTCACATGCAAATGCTTTCACTAAAAGTCGTAATTGTGTGGTAAAGGGTTAACTCTTTACAACACAGGAAAAATTTCAGACTTTAAATCTTTAACTCTTTACCAACCAACAAAATTTTGGACTTATCCAAATCCAAAGCATTTGCAAAGGACAGAGTAAATGTGGCTCAAATTGTGGAAGTTGTTTCTGATAGAACTGAAAATATTTTGGAAAAAGGAGAAAAAGCTGGCTACTAGCATTTTCTCCTTTTCCCACAATGTTTTAAAAAAGCTCCTTTCTCAGGGCTGTTAAAACACTGGATTGTGTTGTAAAGGGTTAAAATTTAATATTTTCAAAGGCTTTCTTTGTCAGAGTTGTTAAAAGTCAGAATTGAGAGGTAAAAAGTTTACTGGCAGCCACAGAGTTTATCCCTTACCACACAATCCCGTCTTTTAAAGACACTGAGGAAGAAGGCTTTTGAAAACATTGTGAAAAAAGGGAGAAAATGCTGGTAGCCAGGATTTTCTCTTTTTTTTAACAATGGTTTCTTCTCTTCCAAAACTAAGTTTCCATTTCTGACTCACATTTAACTAGTCGGCTGCAAATGCTTTCAATTTTGACAAATTCAAAATTTATTGTGTGGTAAAGCATTAAAATGGATGCCAATGAAATTCTATATTTTCAGTTAGAGCATAGAAATCATGATAGATGGTTTAGTGTCTCTTTCTCATATTGTTTTCACTCTGTTATGTGAGAGAGCAATCAGTCCCAACAGAAAAGTACTGTATACAGAGCTAATACAGAAATACAAAGAAGTTATTAGTAGGTACACCGGGCTAACTGACATAACTGACTGAGTTACTGTTGAAAACAGTTTTCAGCACACTGAGACACACACAAAAAGAATAATTTGACCTTGCCAGATAACAAAGATGATACAAACTCACCATGGTTGTCGCAGAATTGTCTGGGCCAGGAGACTTCTTCTTTCTGCGACTGGTTAAAAAAATAGAAAAGGCATCTTGAAACTTGGTGCATCCTAATTACCTAACTAATTATACATGTCAGTAAAGAGATATGCCTATTAACATACAGGAAGTTGCAAAATATTAGAGAAACTTCATCTACATGCACGTTCTGTGTTTACATAAGACACATTATTCATTCTTTAACTCTTTACCAGACAGCAAAATTTTTATCTGGTCTGAAATGGAAGCTGGTTTCCAGCATTTTCTCCTTTATCAAAAATGTTTTCAAAAGCCCTCTTCTACAGGGTTGTTAGAACTTGGGATTATATGGAAAAAGGCTGACAGGCAACAAAATATTAGACTTGTCCAAAATTGAAAGCATTTTTTCCTGCAGACAAGAAATTATGTATGGCAACAATGATGCTATTTGTGAAAAGGAAGAAAACAATGTTTGAAAAGAAAAAGAAGAATATGCTGGTTTCCAGCAATCTCTTCTTTTCCTGCAATGTTTTAAAAGCCTTCCTACTTAGAATCGTAAAAACTTGAGACAGTTCATTAAGAGGTCAATTAATTTTGAATGGTAGGAATCTTCCTCTCCCTCCCTAAACAATAGGTACAGAAAAAAAAATGCAGCCAATAGTAAAACAGAGAAACCAAGAGCACAGCATGTTTGTGCCAACATTCTGCTGCAGTTGCTTTTAGTGAAAATTCTAAGTTAAAAAAAGGGCCATAACTGTGTCAAAATATTTTGATGGTTACCTGCCCTTGTTGTATGGGTTGCTCTTTTAATAGTTAATAACCAGTCAAGTTTGAAGTAAATATCTTTAGTAATGACAGAGATATTATAAAATGTAAATTTTTGCACAATGACAATGCAGACAATGCCAGGGTATACCTGGACATTTTCTTTGAAAAGGCTCAGCTCAAAAAAAGTTGAAACACACCTATTTGGAGAAGACTGGTTGTCCTGTTTCCCATCTTTAGTTTTATAGAGATCAGCATGACGTCTTGTGCACAGTCTGGCCATGTTATGGATATTAATAGTTCCAGGTTTCCTCTCATCTGTGTGTCCATCTGCACCTGGTTCTGTAGATCTACAGGAAATAAATAATGAGGGCATGTCGATGCCAACACTTTGCTGTCTTGATTTTCAGTGAAAATTCTAAGTCAAAAAAGAAGCATAACTATGTCAAAAATATTTTGATTGTTACCTGCCCCCGTTGTATAAGTTCCCCTTTTAAGTCTTTACCACACAATCCCGACTTTTAACAACCCTGAGGAAGAAGACTGGTAACCAGCATTTTCTCTTTTTCCCACAATGTTTTCTAATCTATCCAGGGCAGGTTTCATCATTTGGGCTACCTTGAATTTGTCGTCTGCAAATGCTTTCAATTTGGACCAGTCTAACATTTTGTCGTTTGGTAAAGGGTTAATAGTTAACAATCAGTCCGAGTTTGTCGGTTCAGTGCCTTTCACTTACAGTTTGAGGGGAGGAGCTTTTGCCTGTCTACAGAAATGAACCCTGATACTTGGTCGCCTATGATTTTCAGTTATTGAAGAAATTCACGAACGTATTTGCACTAAAATGAGGCATTTGAACCCATTGCCACACAATCCGAAGTTTCAATGACTTTGAGGAAGAAAGGCCTTTGAAAACATTGTCGGAAAAGGAGAAAATGCTGTTAACCAGGATTTTCTCCTTTTCCAACATTTTCTATTCTTTCAGAGACATATTCCACAGTTAGAACCAAATTTGATATCTCACCTGTAAATGCTGTGGATTTGGACAAGTCCAAAATTGTGGTAAAAGGTCTAGTGATAAAAGGTTAAGGAGAAAGTATGAATAAACAAATAACCAAAAAGAACAAACCCTGCTCTGGCACGATGCAGTTTCAAAATGAAATCTTTCAAAGCCAAAATTTTGTCCTCATGACTTTCACTGCAACCAAGAGACTGTAACTTTTTGAAAATCTGAAAAATTAAAGAAGATGCATTTGTTACTCACATAGGTAAATACTGCAGATAATTAACCCTTTACCACATGATCCTGAGTTTTAATGACCCTGACAAAGAAAGTCTTTAAAAACATTGAGGGAAAAGGAGAAAATGCTGGTAACTAACATTTTCTCCTTTTCCCATAATGGTTTTTGTCCTTTTGCAGAAATTTTTATCATTTGAGCCATGTTTACCTTGTCGTTTGCAAATACTTTCAATTTGGACTAGTCTAAAATTTTGCTGTGTTGTACGGGGTTAAAAGGATAGGAAACCAAACTCATAGCCAGCTAATTTAGAATTAAGGAGCTTTTGCAGAGACTGTGGATCAAGGTCTGAACATGCCATCTGGGTCCGTATTCACCAACCATTCTTATAAACATTCTCAGTCTTATTCTCCAAGATTTTCTAAATATGAAAGTAACACAACTTCTGATTGGCTAAACCAAATGATTTGGCTTCACCAAATGATTTAGCCTATTAGAAGTCCTGCTATTTTCAAATTTAGAACATTCTAGAGTACAGGACTAAGAATGTTCTTAAGAACGGATAGTGATAATAGACCAGGATCTTGGTTCTATTATCATCCCCTGTTTATTTTTTTTTAAATATTCTGGAAAAAATACCCATGAATTTAGTGTTCTGGTCTCCTGTCCCTGACTGGAAGAAAGTAAATCTAATTTATTTCTTGCTCAAAGTGATTAAGCCTATACGGGCTACATAGATCAAACATTATCTTCAATCTAGTTTCACTCTTTACCAAACAACAGCATTTTAGACTTGTCCAAATTGAAGACAGTTGCTGACAACTAATTAAATGTGGCTAAAACTTTGGAATTTGCTGTTGAAAGGGTAGAAAACATTGTGGTAAAAGGAGAATATGCCGGTTAACAGCATTATCTCCATTTCTCAAAATATTTCAAAAGTCTACTTCCACAGGGTCATTAAAACTCGGAATTGTGTGACAAAGTATTCTAAAGGCAGAGTTTGTATAGTCAATACCTCGCAATATATCTGAAAAAGGAGATTCAAGATCAGACTGTATGCCCTGTGCAGTCTGATCTTGATCCCTACACTGTTAGGAAAAGCATCTTATGTTCCTTGTAGTTTGCTATCAGTTAGAAAGGAAGCAATAATAACATACAAGCTGTCCATGGTGATTATTTGTGCAAAACTTGACCATGCATTTACAAGTTTGAGGCCAGACACGAAAACAACTTTTCTAAAGACACAAAAACAAACACATAGACAGGATTAAAACTAATCAAATTATGGCTGGGAATGAAAATACATAATGATAAAAATGTAAGTATGAAAAAATTCAAACCTGGGTCATGGTATCATCCATTTCTGAGTAGATAGCCTTATGTCCATGACGACTGATATCTCTCATGTAACTTCTCTCCTGTAGTGTACTAAATAATCTCTCCAGTGTATTAGATCTTAATATGTAATCAAACACCTTCTGTGGTACAGGGTCCTGTAGCGCATTTAACAGTAGAACCTAAAATAGAATGAGATTTGAGCTGTGCTCTGGCAAAAGGGGACTTAACTCCTTACCACACAATTCCGACTTTTAACAACCTTGAGAAAGAAGCCTTTTGAAAACATTGTGGGAAAAGGAGAAAATGCTGGTTACCAGCATTTTCTCCTTTTCCCACAATGTTTTCTACCCTTCCCAAAACAAACTTCAACTTTTCGGTAACATTTATTTTGCCGTCTGCAAATGCTTTCAATTTAGAACAGTCTAATATTTTGTCGTTTGGTAAAGGGTTAATGCATCTCTGTGATCCATGATTCCAAGCAAGTAATCACATACTAGTAATTAGGGATCAATAAAATCCATTTTGTATAACAACCTTCTGATTCATGCGGTACACTAGTCCTTTGACATGCAGAAAATTGACCAATAGCAAAAAGCACTGACCCAGGTTAGCCTGCGCTGACTGCGCAGGCCAACCTGGGTCAATGTTTTTCACAGATGCATTAATTCCCCTTTTTGCAGAGCAAAGCTCATTTAATTCTGAAAATCTTGCTTCATGGAACCTGCAAGCTATTTTCTGTTGATTGAAGAAGGCAAATGTCTCACTCATCACCAGCAGAAACAAATTTGAAACATATAATTTTCAAAAATATTCTTGCAAAATATGCACAGTCAACAAAAATTACAGTTCAGTACATAAAATCTTGTGAAAACTTTGCTATTTACCAGCGAATCAATAGATGTAGTTTGAGTGAAAACAACATCTGAAAGAATGTGAATAAAATGGAAATGTGCAGATAGCACAAAAGGTATGAATGTTGCAAATTCACAGATATTTTTGCCAGAATATTTGACAAGATATCAGACAGTAAAGTTGCAAATATTTCCCACATGCAATGTTGATGCAGCCCCGAACCCAAGGGCAAGTATACTTGGTTCTCAGTTTGAATCCTTGGCCTCCATGCTCTGTGAAATGGGATTTTAATGCATCTGCAAAAGAGTACCGACCCAGGTCAGCCTGCACCGTCCTTGGAGACTGACAGGGTCGAAACTTTATGCTTTTGGTAAATTTTCTTCATGTGTAAGGACCATTCTATCTCAGGATTCAGCCGGTTGTAAGACAAAAGTGGATTTATGTGATGACCTGCTCGGTAAAATGGATGACGGATATCAATTAAAACCCCTTTTGCCAGAGTGTTGCTCATATCCAACAACTTTGTGCACGTAACTACAACACATACTATAAATCTCCTACCTGTAAATATTATTTCATAACTCTCCTACCTGTAAATACTATTTTATAATTCTCCTACCTGTAAATATTATTTTATAATTCTCCTACCTGTAAATATTATAACTGTCCTACCTGTAAATAATATTTTATAACTGTCCTACCTGTAAATAATATTTTATAACTCCGGCCTGTAAATATTATTTTATAAATGTCCAACCTGTAAACAATATTTTAACTTTGTTTAACACGTTACCAAAATTTCTGTGTTTTCACAACCCTATAGAAGGCTGAAAACATTTTCTCCTTTTTCAAATATTTTGTACCCTTTCAAAAAAAATTCCATCATTTAACCTTTTACCACACAATCCTGAGTCTTAACGACCTTGAAAGAGAAGGCTTTTGAAAACACTGTGGGAATAGGGGAAAATGCTAGTAACCAGCATTTTCTCCTTTTCCCACCATGTTTTTTACCCTATCACAGACAAATCTTACCGCTTGACCAAAATTTGATATGACGTCTGCCAATGCTTTCAGTTTGGACCAGTCTGAAATTTTGTTGTTTGGTAGAATTAAGCAACATTTAATCTGTCATCTGCGAATGCTATGGATATTAAAGTCTATCAATTTTCCTTGGGGAAAGTTCTAAAGAGGAAAGCAGTTAGTGGCTTGAAAAAAATGATGTCCATTGTACTGGTTAAAAATACACTCTCAAAAATGCAAAATGCAAGGGTATGTGTAATGGCAGCTGCAACTTAATTGGAAAATAACATAAAACTGCAATCGGTCAATAATTTTATTCTGATTTACAAAGTATGAAAAGAAATCTTAAGTGTCTTTCAGCTGTTCAAGAGTATAAGATTGTAACTCACCTCTTTATCAATTTGAAGGATTCTAGTCTTCAGGAATGGCTGTAAAGTTGGGAGTAGATTACAGTGTATATCAGCAATGTTCAACTTTTCTGCAACAGCAGAGAGAAACCCAACGCTGCCCTGTCTAATCCACATACCCTGAAAATTGAATCAGATATTGCTAGTATTATACCCATGTCATGGAAATATACAAAAGTGACCACAGAAAGCAAGTAGCTGTAACAATACTTTTCTTTTCAAGATTAGAATTAAGGACCTTGAAATGATACTTGTTTAACCCTTAACAATACAATTTTGAGTTTTAATAACCCTTAGAAAAGAAATGAAAACATTTTGGAAAAAGAAGAAACTGCTGGTAACCAACCAGCATTTTCTTCTTATCCCACAATGTTTTCTACCCTTCCTACAACAATTTTCAATTTTTCAGTCACATCTATTTTTTTGTCTGCAATTGCTTTCAATTTTTACAAGTCATGTAGCTATCCATTGAAACATACAACAGTGACCACAGAAAGCAAGTTGCTGTAATAAAGCAGACACTTTTCTGTTCAATATTTGAAGTCAGGATCTTGAAATAATAGTTGTTGATATCTCTGATAGGTATGAAATAGGGTCATGTCCGGTCAAAAAGTAAGGGGTGTTAATAAATGCTGGATAAAAAGCAAAATCCTCTAAGTAAGTCAATAAAAACATACAGGATGTGTTAGTAATGGTACCACAATCTTCACAAAGTAGTGCAGCATGCTTTTCTGTAGTAATCCCAACTCTGTCAGTGATTTTAAAGCACCAAGCGTTTTATGTACAATAAAATCTTCTGAATCTGACAAACCCTGCAAAAAAAAAAAAAGACGTTTTTGATGACAGATTACGTCTTGCAGACTACTACGTTGTCTTGAAGCAGACGACATTTGGAAACTTTCTGGCATTTCTCCTTTTGTACTTTAACTCTTTACCACAAAACAAAGTTCTAGACTCATCCAAATTGAAAGCAACTGCAGATAGCAAATTAGGTGTGTGCTAGGTTTTATCTTTGAACGGGTAGAAAACTTTGTGGGAAAAGGAGAAAATGCTGGTTACCAGCATTTTCTCTTTTTCACAATGTTTTCAAAAGTCTCCTTCTGCAGGGTGGTTAAAACTCGTGATTGTGTGGTAAAGGGTTGAGTTTTCATTTGCATCTCTTTTAGTTTCATTTCTCAGCATCTAATGAAAAACGCTAGTAAGTATTCAGATACATTTTTGCTGGATTATCTACAGATAATTACCACAGGTAAAACTGAAATGACAAAAACTTACAGGTCAGAGCAGGCTGATCTGGATCGATACTTTGGGCAAACCAGTCAATTTCCTACATGTCAAAGGACCAGTCTCCCTCAGGATTCAGTGGATTGTTAGACAAATCAGATGTAAAACATTGTGGAAAAGGGAGAAACTGTGGGCACCCATCATTTTCTCCTTTTCCAATAATATTTTCTACCCTAGCAAAGACAAATCTTATCATCTGAGCCCTGGGTCTGTATTCACCAACCATTCTAAAGAATATTCTTGGTCTTATTCTCCAAGATTTTCTACATTTGAAAGTAATACAACTCCTGATTGGCTAAACCAAATGGTTTAGCCAATCAGGAGTTGTGTTATTTTCAAACGTAGAAAATTCTGGAGAACAAGACAAAGAACGTTCTTAAGAATGGTTGGTGAATACGGACCCTGGTAACCCCTTATCACACAATTTAGAGTTTTAAGAACCCGATGGAGAATGCTTTGGAAAACATTGTGGAAAAAGGAGAAAATGCTGGTAATTCTCCTTTTCCAACAATGTTTTCTACCCTTACACAGACAAATCTCATGTTTCAATCAATTTTTATTTTGTTGCCTGCAAAGACTTTCATTTTGGTACAGCCTGAAATTTTGTTGTTTGGTAAAGAGTTGAACTTGTGGTCTCGAAACACTTTGAATTTATAGACGAATCTTAAATTCTGGTAAAGAGACATCACACAGTATATTCTGCACATGAACTGACCATTACCTGTTCCAGAAGAGGTTTGATTATTTCTGCACTTTGCCATCCTACATAGGCTGCTATACCAACAATGTTGTCGAAAAATGCTCCACGCAGATGCCAATCAGTCTAAAGGATAAAATACAAAATTTATCATAATCCTTTATCATATAATCCCATATTTTTATGACCTTGAGCAAGACAGCTTTTGAAAACAGTCTCATGAAAGGAGAAAATACTGGTAACTAGCAATCTCCAGTTTCCACAATGTTTTCAAATCTGTCTTGGACAAATCCCATCATTTCACCCACACTTGATCCATAAATGCTTCACTATTTCAAAAAGTGTTAATTCCATGCAAATCCCACAATGGATCTTCTACAGAATGAGTAATTTCTCTATTTGCCTCAATATTTTGCATAATCAGTATATCCAAGTATAATAGTCAATATCTATGCAAACTGTAAGAATACCAGAACCCCTCTTTGCAAGACAAGACAGTTTTTTTTCTAAATCTTACTATGTACTGGAAAGAATCCAGAAAGTTGGAATGAGTCAAACTTTCAATGTTATAGCTAAAATATGTTTGAGAATAAAAATCAATTTCCACCTCATACAAATTCGCATAGGACAACCCTAAAACCATCTATGTAAAATATGGCTAAAGAAAATGAATTTACCCTTTACCACACAATCCTGAGCTTTAATGTTCCTGAAAAAGAGGGCTTTTGAAAACATTGTAGGAAAAGGTGAAAATGCTGGTAACCAGCATTTTCTCTTTTCCAACCATGTTTTCTACCTATTCAAGAAAAAATACTACTATAATTTGAAAAACATTTGAACTGTCGTCTGCAAACTCCTTCAATATGGGGTGGAGTCTAAAATTTTCCTATGTGGTAACGAGTTAAGAGTTTATTCATGAAAAAATGTGATAAAATTGTGACAAAAGAGAAAATTTTTCGATAACAAGCAAACATGTTTCAAAAGGTACCATATAAGATGAAAAAATTCAGCTGAATGATAAACTCAGAACATTAATGGAAATAAAAAAGCCTTACCTTATCATTCAGAAATGTGATCATGTGGGACAGTATCACATCATTTGCTGAAATATAAGACAAATATAACTGAGCCCTGCTCTGGCAAAAAGGGCTTAATGCATCTCTGTGATGCATCATACCAAGTAAGACATCACATAATTAGGGATCTATAAAATTCATAGTGTCTAACAACCAAAGCAGATGCATTAAGCCCCCTTTTCACATAGCATGGCTCAACTCTAACAAACTCAACAAGTGATTCTTTTGATAACTGAAAAGGAATTACAGTACACAGGGTAGTTTAATGGAAAACTTCATTACAATACAGCCTGCAAACAACCTTGTTTTTCTTGCAGCCAGTACCTTTTGAAAGCAATGTGGCAAACAGAAAAATAGCTCATATAATGGCAATTTCTTCCTTCAATTTATTTATATAAAGACATGTATTAAACTATAAGGATGTATTCTTAACACTCCGGAACAAATTTATATCAACCAACAGACTATTTCTCAAAATACATATGGCGTGCAACACATGAAAAGGGGCCTTCGGACATTAGAATAAAAGTGTGTCATGCCAGATCAGCCTGTGCAGTCTGTGACTAATACGAGACGACACTTCCCGTTTTTGTGCGATTTTCTGTTTCACAAAAATCTAGTGTATGAAAAAATCTTAACTAGTCATAAAGTGCCGTCTTGGATTAGCCTGCGCGGACTGCGCAGGCTAATCCGGAACGACAATTTACGCAAATGTCCGAAGGTCTTATTTCGCATGTTCCAGGCCATATACACTTTATCTGATAATGTCTGTTCAAAAGATGTTCTGTCTGATCTCAATCAACTTTATTAAACACGCATCTACAAATGTCATTACCTCCACATGGACTAAAGTTACCTTTTTGTCGGCCAAAGAATACACAAAGTCTGGTAATTCCATTATCAAGCAGTGTGCGTTTGACAGTATTGTCTGGATCATTCAAATGTAAAACCACCTTCTCCTGTATAATTTCTTGTAGAGTCTGAAGTTCAAGGTCATAGCTTGACTGTAACAAGACAAAACATTTGATAACTTCACCATTTGGAACATTTGCACAGGATGATGAATTTCTCCTTGTAAGGCTGTATCTTAACCCTTCACCACACAAAAAATAATAAGCTTGTCTAAACCCAAAGCATATGAGTCATGCTCTGGCAAAAGGGGGCTCAATGCATCTTCATGATGCATGATACCAAGCAAGTCATCACATGATTGTGGATCCATAAAGTCTATTTTGTCTAACAATTGAATGAATCATGAGGTAGACTGGTCCTTGGACTTGCAGAGAATTGACCAATAGCAGAAAGTTTTGGTCCAGGTAAGCCTGTACAGGCTGACCTGGGTTGATACTTTTTTTGCATATGCAGTAAGCCCCCTTTTCACAGGGCATGGTTCATATACAGACACCAAATTAGATGTGGCTATAATTGTGTCGGTTGTCTTTGATAGGATAGAAAACATAGTAGAAAAACATTGTAGGAAAAGGAGAACATGCTGGTTACCAGCATTTTCTCCTTTTCCCACAGTGTTTTCAAAGGCCCTCTTTTTCAGGGTCGTTAAAACTTGGTATAGTAAAGGGTTAAGCTACAACATTAAGGTCTTAGTAACGATGACTGTCATTTACAAATCAATCAGTATTTCTTTTGCAGGCTAATTACTCCAGCTATACAATTATCTACTACTACAATAATTAAATCATCAAATGCAGGGATTCTGTATTGGATAGTCACTTTGTGCATTAGTTTGTCATAACTGTAAATTCATTCTTTAGATTATGAAATAGGATTACATACTTTTTTGGATTTTCCCATTGGGTGCTTTACTTCAGATTTACAATTCTACATGAGCCATACTATGTGAAAAGGGGGATTAATGCATTTGCAAAAGGTATAAACCCAGGTCAGCCTGCCCAATCCATGCAGGGTGATGTGGGACATAAATTTTTGCTTTTGGTAAATTTTCTACATGTCCATGGACCATTTTACCTCAGGATTCAGCTGGTCCTTACACAAAATGGATTTTATGGATCCATAATTATGTGACCACTTGCTTGGTATAATGCACCACAGAGATGCACTAAGTCCCCTTTTGCCAGAGCATAGCTCACACATTTTTGTTTTTACACAGCCATCCACATCACAATATGATAATTTAACCCTTTAACCACACAATCCCGAGTTGTAACGACCTGGAGAAAGACAGCTTTTCAAAACATTGCAGGGGAAAAAGGAGTAAATGCTGGAAACCAGCATTCTCTTCTTTTCCCACAATGTTTTCTTCTCTTTTAGAAACAAATTTCACTTTTTTGAGTCACGTTTATTTTGTCACCTGCAAATGCTTTCAAATTGCACAAAACTAAAATTTTGTTGGTTGGTAAAGAGTTATGGTTACTTACCATGTCTGCTTCACTGTCATCTGTTTCATCATTGTCATTTAACTGCATCATCTCTAGCACTCTTTTAAAATGGAAAATGACAAATACAATGATAGAGATATGAGCCATGCTCTGTAAAAAGGGGGGCTTAATGCATCTACAAAAGGTATCAGCCATATCAGCCTGCACAGTCCCCACAGGCTGAACTGGGTTGAAACTTTTTGCTACTGGTCAATTTTCTGCATGTGCAAGGACCATTCTACTTCATGATTCAGCCGGCTGCTAAGCAATGTGGATTTAATGGATTCATAATTATGTGATGACTTGCTTGGTATAACACAGCACGGAAATGAATTAAGCTCCTTTTTGCTGGAGCATGACTCATATACATGTGTATCTTACAAGTCAGCCATGCTCTGGCCAAAGGGGGTTCAATGCATTGCCATGATGCATGAAACCAAGCAAGTCATCTTATGATTATGGATCCTTAAAGTCCATTTTGTCTGAACGACTGAATCATGAGGTAATCTGGTCCTTGGACTTGCAGAAAATTAACGCTAGGAAAAAGATTCAGCCCAGGTCAGCCTGAGGGAAGATCTTTCATACACAAAAAGTTCAGTGATTTCCCTTTTTAGTATTTCTTCCAAAAAGCTGTGTAGTAACGAAAAAAAAAAAAATTAAACTAAAATCACTCAGACACGTTTCCCCTAACTAAAGTACATGTATGGGCAACCAACAGTTCTACTTCAAAATGAACAGACTATGACATCCTTTACTGAATCAAGAATGTTTGTTTGGTGTCTACAGAGCACTGACAAGAAAACAAATTTCTCATTCAACTGTTTACAAAACAACCCTATAATTTATCTCTTTACTACACAATCCCGGGTTTTAACAACCTTACCAAAGAAGGCTTTGGAAAACATGGAAACCAGCATTTTCTCCTTTTTCCACTATCTTTTCTACTCCATCAAAAACAAATTCCATCATATGAACCACATTTAAATTTCATGCTTTGAATTTGGACCAGTCTAAAATTTTGTCATTTGGTAAAAGGTTAAACACTCTTTTGAGAACACTGAAGGGAAAAAAATGCTCATGACCAGCATTTACCACTTTTCCCACGATATTTTTCGTTCCTTTCAAAGGCAAATCATTCACATTCACATTCACATTTTTATTGCTTTGAAAAGTTCAAAACATTGCCATCATGTAAAGAACAGCAATTTGAAATTTTGGACTTTCTATGTCTAACAGCATCTGCAGATGACAACTCATATGTGGCTAAAATAATGAGATAATGTCTTTCAAAGGATGCAAAACATTGTAGAAAAAGGACAAAAAATGCTGGTTACCAGCATTTACTCCTTTTCGTAACCAGTATTTTTTCCCCTTCCCACATTGTTTTCAAAAGCCTTCTTCTTCAGGGTCACTGAAACATGGAACTGTTTGGTAAAGAATTAAGATACATATATATATGGTACTGGTAGCCATGCTCTGTGAAAAGGAGGCTTAATGCATCTGTGAAAAGTATCGATCCAAGTCAGCCTGCGCAGTCTGAGCCAACACTTTTCGCTATTGGTAAATTCTCTGTGTGTCAAAGGACCAGTCTACCTCATGATTCAGTCCTTTGTTAAAAAAGTGGCTATTATGGATCCATAATTATGTGATGACTTGATTGGTACTATGCAGCATGGAGATGTATTTGGCCCCCTTTTGCCAGAGCTTGGCTCATATTCATATATTTTCTTCTCATCACTAAGTCTTGATAGTAACCACAGATTTTTCTCTGCTTGAAACAACATTTCCCTTATAAATATCATAGGAAAATAACCCAGTGTAAATTCTAACCACGTTCTTACCTAAGTGCAGTTTCTGCAAGCTGGGCTATATTCTGTGCATATGCTAGTCGAACAATTGTTGCACTGTCTTGTGTTAAAACTGACTGGAAATAGAGGATAATACAAAATAACTGGCTAATTAATACATGTACTTTATACATGGCATCTTAACTCTTTACCACACAATCCCGACTTTTAACGACCCTATGAAAGAAGCCTTTTGAAAACATTGAGGGAAAAGGAGAAAATGCTGGTAACCAGCATTTTCTCCTTTTCCCACAATGTTTTCTATCCTTTCCAAACCAAATTTCAATTTTTCAGTCACATTTATTTTGTCGTCTGCAAATGCTTTCAATTTGGACAAGTCTAAAATTTTGTCATTTGGTAAAGGGTTAAACTGATTAGTGACTAAAAATACCATTTTGATTCTATCTTAAATCCTTAAAAGCACCAAAACAACCAAAAGAACACTTTAGATTGAACAGAAAAAAAAAAGCACAAATATTGTAAAAAATTGATTCTCTAATACTACACATAACTATCTTTAAACTTAAATATGTTTTGAAATAATTTTCTTTATAAATCACTTAAAAAGTATCAAGACTTACCAAATTTGGAAATATATACTCTTGAAATACATTGGAATCACTGAAAATATTGAGAAAAAAAAAAAATAGCATTTAACCCTTTACCACACAATCCCGACTTTGAACAACCCTGAAGAAGAAGCCTTTTGAAAACATTGTGGGAAAAGGAGAAATTGCTGGTAACCAGCATTTTCTCCTTTTCCCACAATGTTTTCTACTCTATCAAGGACAAATTTCATCATTTGAGCCAACTTTGATTTTTCGTCTGCAAACGCTTTCAATTTGGACCAGTTTAAAATTTTGTCGTTTGGTAAAGAGTTAAACATAGGTTTGTACAAAATATACTGGTTAACAAATGGACAAACGGACACACATCATCCAGGGGGACCATGACTAAAGCTTACCGGCTTTTGACCAAAGGAGCTAAAAATGAATACAGCATTGTTTCCACTGATTCTAAAAACATCAGATCATAACCAAAACCAATTATGCATGTGTAATACTATTAATATGGGTACTCACAACAAAGGTTTTGATGAAAATATTCTTGCCTTTGAAATCTGTTAAAACTCCCTTATCTATGCAGTCTTGTGGAGAACAAAGTTATTGACATAATTCCAACCCTGCATAAAAACATTCTATATTTTTATGATCCTCAGAAAGAAGACTTTTGACACCATTGTGAGAAAACAGAGAAAAACGTGGTAACCATCATTTTCTCCTCCAAACACTTTACCGCATGACAAAATTTTGGACCTGTCCAAACCCCAATCATATGCACACACCAAATTAAATGTGGATAAAACTGTAAAGTTATCTTTCATAGGACAGAAAACACTGGTGGAAAATGAGAATATGCAGGTTACCAGCATTTTCTAATTTTCCTACAACGTTTTCAAAGTTGTTAAGTCGGGTTTGTGTGGTAGAGGGTGAACCTTACCGAGTTCCAAATAGAAGGAGTGATATTGATTTCAAAATTGAAAATGTTACTTATTCTCCACTAAACCCTATGTTATGGGTACTTATTAGAATTGTCTGATCGAGACGATTCTAATGAGTATCCACAACACAGAGTTTGGAAGAGAAATAATGGATTTAGAATACCATCATTCCCTCTTATCTGGAGCTCAGCCTTACTGTTTTCTCCCTACAAAGACAATCCCATAGATAAAGCCACATTTTACATGGGGTCTGAATTCCTTTTCACTGAGTAAAGAGTCAACTACATAGTGAAAAAACTTAGACAACAAAAGTAAATTTACAGACCTTCTAGGTACATTTTCCAAATGTTTCAAGCATTCAGTCACACAGTTCAACATATCTGCTCGAACTCTAGGCTCCTCATCATTGACTAACACGATCTGAAACATTCAATGACTGACGATTACAAATAAGCCATGCTCTGTGAAAAGGTGGCTTAATTCAGCTGCAAAAAGTATCAACCAAGGTCAACCTACCCAGTTCGTGCAGGCTGACCTGGGTTAAAACTGTTTGCTATTCGTAAATGTTCTGCATATTAAAGGATCAGTATACCTCCAGATCCAGTTTATTGTTAGACTCAACTAAATGGATTTTTTTTATCCATAAATTGCAGTGACTTGCTTGGTATGATGCATCAGAGAGATGCATCAAACCCCCTTTTGCCAGAGTATGGCTCAAATAAATATGCTAGGCTCCTTATCATTGACTAATACCATCTGAAACATTCAGCAGAGCTCCAGATAGAGGGAGTGATTTTGATTTCAAAATTGAAAATATCAGTTATTCTCCACTAAACCCTATGTTATGGGTACTCATTAGAATTTTGTCTCATCGAGACAATTCTAATGAGTACCCACAACATAGGGTTTGGAAGAGAAATAATGGATTTAGAATACCATTACTCCCTCTTATCTGGAGCTCTGATTCAGTAATTGAAAATTACAAATAAGTATGTCAAAAACTATTTTCCACAGAATTTCAAGTTCATTCAATTCTCTATAAATTCTTGAGAAGAAAAAATTTTGGCATGCTATTAGTTGATAGAAATGATCTGTAGAGAAACACTGCATTTATTTAGTTAAGGGTTTACAAGAATTTTTCATATAATAGCAGACAGTAAAGATCTCAGATTCTGTGCAGTCTGATCTTGATCTATACTGTTAACCAAAATAGTAAATAATTTGGTTCCAGCCCTTTAACCTTTCAACAGAAATTGCCAGTATTTTGCATATTTCCTTACATCATAACATTCCTTTTTCAAATTATTCAGACTGCCACAAACTCTGAGTGAGACTGAACATATTCTTTCACTTACCAAATAAGGCAGTATCCTGTCTAATAAAATATCTGCAGTCACATATTTGGCAAAGTCTGTCAAGAGGCTTAGAGCCAACAACTTGGCATTACAAAACTGAAATAAGACACACATGTAATAAGTTAACTGATATTTCATAGCTATGAGGAATTTGAACTCTTTACTACACAACAAAATTTAGGACTCAAGCAAATTGAAAGCATTTGCAGACGACAAATTAAATGTTGTGCAAATAATGATTTCTGTCTTTGATAGGATAGAAAACATTGTGGGAAAAGGAGAAAATGCTGGTTACCAGCATTTTCTCCTTTTACCACAATCTTTTCTAAAGCCTTCTTCATCAGGGTCGTTAAAACTTGGGATTGTGTCGTAAAGGGTTAAGTCATATGAGTCGGTACAATTGGATTGCTCAGCACAACTGTAGATGGTTTTGCAGACAGTACTAGAATCTGGAGATCAGACAGAGCATTGCAGAAATGAACAGCTGGGATGAGACAGCACAGCTCACCTGAAAAAGTTAACTGTTGGGAGTGGCAATCATTTGGTCTGGCAAATAGCTCTAGAAAACTTTGACATGAAATTTCAAAATCTGTGACCTTAGGCATGGGCATGGCTGGGGCATAGCTCAATGAAACTTTGGATCTGTATCTGTCATCAAGCCAAATACAAACCAAATAAATCATTTAGTTTGGGAAATACAAGCTCTTAAAAAACTTTACTGTTAAACTATGATGTAAAATATCAAAGTCTACAACCTTGACTTTAACATCATTGGCATAGGCAAGGATATATTACTGAAAGAAACTTTGAACCTATATCTATCCTAACACCAAATATGAATCAAATCCATCTATAGTTTGAAAAATACGAGCTCTTAAAAATCTTTAACATACAAGTGGATGCTGACTCCAACACTAACAAAAACACTGACACCAGGATTAGTGCAACAGCTCCCCTGGACTTTGTCCAGGAAAGCCAAAAAGCCAGAGGAAGAAGGGGAAGAAAGCTACATACATGTGTTTTCCTAAGACTTGAACCAATGAGAGAAATGATCAACACAAGTACAGAGTTGTTCTCTGGATGAATTTCTTCGATCTTCAGGTTCTTTAATATAAGGTCCATGTCTTTTTTTACTCTGGAAGGAAAAAGAAGTATGCATCAGCATTAAATTTTAGGGTACCTTGGATAACTTTAACTCTATACAACACAATCATGAGATTTGAACGACCTTAAAACGACCCTAAAACGACCCTAAGGAAAGAGCCTTTTGAAAACATTGTAGGAAAAGGAGAAAATGCTGGTAACCAGCATTTTCTCCTTTTTCCACACTGTTTTCTGCCCTATCAAATACGAATTCCACCACCGGCGCCACTTTTAAATTGTCGTCTGCAAATGCTTTCAATTTGGACAAGTCTACATTTTTGTAATGTGGTAAAGAGTTAGCTGCTTTTGTAGACAGCATAGAACGTAAGTCCACACAAAATACAAAATATACAGTCTGATCTTATATCTATGAAATTAACAATGTCCAATTTTCAACAACACAGCCTTGAATTTTTGATACTAGTACCTGATCTTATCTACTGTCAGACTGAATATCGTTGCAGTCGGGTTTTAGATACGTATTTCAAATGAGTACGAAGCTGTTTGAGTACGAGTAATTGTTTTCATATTATCCCAATTTAGCGAGCAAGATTGTTTATCAGACATAATTAGCTGTTTCGAGGTTCCACTTTGTAAATGAGTTGTGTATTCCTACCTGAGTGTCAGTGTGTATCTATCCGATAAGGCCAAGCTTTACGGTGGATATCACTGTCATGCAGAGTGCCCGCCATTTTACTTGTTGACGTAGCGCAATGCATCATGGTCTAGTTTACCTTAGCAACGTTAGAACTATTGTCGGCAGCTTCAGTACAATTTTATCTTATCTTTATTAAAGTGAGTTGTAATCTGCCTTTTTGGTCAATATAAGCTTTTTTCAACAAGTTCATCAGTAGAATGGTTGCAATTTTCAGTGAAAATGCTCTGTTCCATTGAAAGTGTCCTTTTACAGTAGTTTTAACTGGGAAATACACATTTGACAGCTGTGCACGCAAATGCGGGCAGCTTCCAATTGCGTGCATCCCACAGTTTCGGGAATGTGGGATTGTGTGCATCCCGCATCTCGAGTGGGGGGCAGCGTTTGCTATATAAACCCAGCACTTTCGGGATGCGGGGACTCCATCTCTGACTTTCTTAGGTGAAACTTGATAGCTACTTTTGATTATTTGATAGTTCTTAGGCTTACTGCAGTTGAGGCATTGCAAGTAATGAGATCAAGATCCGACTGGCTAATCCTATTGTGATAATTTTATCGTTGGAAACATTGCAGATACATTTTTAACTTAGTTCTGAAAGCTTGGATAGTTCGTATTCTTTGATATCGGTCATTTTAACTTATTCTTTAAGTTAGGAAGGTTAGGATCTCACCAGCCTATTCCTCTGCTGTTTATCGATACCTGTCCACTTTGTACTTTGTTTAAACCAAAAGCTTCTATTTATTGTATTCTTAGATACCTAGATTACTTCTCTAGGTGATTAAATTTTCAATCTTTATTTATTTTCTTTGGTCATCTATCCACTCTCCAAACTTTTGTTCCCTTTCCCTTATTTTTTTGCTCGGAGTCTATGTTTATTTACCAGCCTAAAGTTGTTACGTTATAATCCTACTCTACCAAGCTTGTAACAATATATCCATTTCCTTTATTTGGTACAATTACAAATAACTTCTTCTGCCGTGGAAAATTTAAAAATCAACACGACAATCTAAGGAATGAGGAAATTATGCACTCTTTATTCATTTATTACATTATTCATCATAAATCAGCAACCCATTTCGGACAACTCTAATTCGATGGCTTTTGACAGTATGAAAAATCATTTTGTAAAAATTAAATCTAAGTACTGAGAGAGGCAAAAAAACATACATACAGACATGACTCACCCATTTGTCAAATGTTTTCAAAAGCCTTCCACTGCAGAACCTTTAAGAGGCCCTTGCCTGAGGAGCCGAGCCCTGGTAGTACTGTCGGCAGCATGCAGGACCTAGAGGATAGTGTGTTCAAATCCCCAGCTTGGCCAAATTCTTTCCAAGGATTGAAAATGGTCATTGCGACAGGATTCATACCTCTCTCATTGCTGATCATTGTTTCAACAATGATTATGTAAGAAGGCAACATATTATTGTATTCCAGTGAGGCTTGAACCAAAGACCTCAAGGTTACCGGTCCTACACTTAACCACTGAGCCATGCAGGATCACTGTTGCCAGACTAAAAAAGTCAATCCTACTTGATTATGAGTGACACACAATACAAAACATTACATTACTCTCTAAAGTTTTACCATTTGACCTTTTATTGAGCAATTCCTTCTGAAGAAGGAAAACACAATAGGAAAAGGAGAGAGTGCTTGAAACCAGCTCTTCTGCTATTTTCTCATTTTCTCACATTGTTTTCTATTCATCCAGACAATGCTCACCTATATATTCTGTCATCTGGAGACAGCATAGGTGGCGTAGCAAATCTCTGTATGTAGAGTTTTAGGAATGTATAAAAATACTCCGGGAATGTTTTCACTCTCTGTTGTATCAGATACTCTTCTGCTGACAGACGATGATTCGGATCTTTTTGCATCATGTGGCGAACTAAGTCCTTCAATTTGAAAAACACATGTTTAAAGTATTTCACCCTTTACCAAGTTCTAATAATACTGTGAAAGAAAGTCTTTGAAAACAGCAGGTAATGATTAAGTCAAAGCAATAAAGGTCATAGCAAATATTGGCATTTTTAAAGCTTTGTTCAAACTAGAGCTGTCGCAAAGTGGACAAATAACCCCAACCAGAACCTTGTCACTGAAGCAGCACAATCAGAGAACGGAAATGATTTTCTAACCAACGTTCACCTGTGACCTTGACCTTTGACCCATGTGGTCCAAAAACAATGGGGCACCTCCCTGGGTCATGAGCAACACTCGTATAAAGTTTCAGGGTCCAAGGTCAAATAGCTTTTGAGTTAGAGCACGGAAGCGAAAACGTGGACTGATTGACAGACGGACGGACAGACTGCTTGACAGACAGACATGGTGGAACCAGTATACCTCCATCTACTTTGTGGGTGGGGGGGCTATAATAACATCTCTGACTCCTTTTAGCATGTAAAAAACAAGCAAATTTATTTTTCAATAGAAGGCAATTGACTAACCCAAGTACATATTTTTATTTTTAATAAATGTGAACCATGCTCAGTGAAG
This sequence comes from Tridacna gigas, assembly GCA_945859785.2. Taxonomy (NCBI): domain Eukaryota; kingdom Metazoa; phylum Mollusca; class Bivalvia; order Cardiida; family Cardiidae; genus Tridacna; species Tridacna gigas. Next base: position 17,161,252 of record OX244041.2, read on the forward strand.
AGGGGGCTTAATGAAAAAATATCGACCCAGTTCAGTGTGCGCAGTCCACGCAGGCTGATCTGGGCCGAAACTTTTCACTATTGGTCAATTTTCTATGCCGAAACTTTTCGTAATTGGTCAATTTTCTATATGTCCAAAGGCCAGTCTACCTCATGATTCAGTTGTTTGTTAAAAAAGTGGCCAGATCCATAATTTTGTGATAGCTTGATTGGAGGCCCATTAAACCTTCTTTTGCCAGTGCATGGCTTATGTATTGTTTTAATGAAGAATGCAAGGGATTTTGCATTTTATCAACTATCTAATGCTAGGGAATAAAAAGTCACATCTATTGGTCAACATAATATTTCATAGACTGACTTACCCTCACACCATTATCCTCTATCTTCTCTAACACTTTCCATGGACTGTATTCCCTGTTTCTATAGGCCAACAGCTGGGATAGATCAAATGGTGCAGTGCCTTCTGTGAACAGTTCTGCAATAACACACCTGAAACACAAACAGTGTACACCATTTCAAAACAGAAAATATTTGATTGGCACTCTGGGAAAACAGGGTTTAATGAATCCGTGATATGTGATACTATACAAGTCATCACTTAACTACTGATCCATGAAATTCATTTTGTCTCACAACCGAATGAATTATGGGATACACTGGTCCTTTGACATGCAGAAAATTGACCACTAGCAAGATATTTTGATTCAGGAGTCAGAATGAATGGATAGCGCAGGCTAACTCAATAATTTTTGCAAATGCATCAAGTCCCTTTCCACAGAGCATGGCTCATTCTTATGCAAATTTCAAAGCATTGTAGGATAAGGAACAACTGCTTTTGGCTATGTCCCACATTTTTTTTTCTTTACAGTATTCACAAAAGACAGAAAAAATGTTGGAGTACCTCCAACACATAGTTCTGCTATTAAGCACCAAAAACAGAAACAAGTGTAACCCTCTACCATACAACTACCTCTTTCTATATCCTTGCAGCAAACTGCTTTTTTGACAAGCATTTTGCGTAAAAAGGCAATCGGATGTTGCCTATTACAATATTACCTTGAAATTAACCCTTTGCCAAGCAATCTCAAGTTTAACAACCCTGCAGGTTAAAGCTTTTGAAGACATTGTGGGAAAAGGAGAAAATGCTGGTTACCAGCAGGTTACCATCATTTTCTCCTTTTCCCACAATGTTTTCTATCCTATCAGAGAACTCAGGTATGTTTGTAACAATTCTGAATTTGTTGTCTGCATATGTTTTGAATTTGGGCGTGTCCAAATTTTGTCCGGCGGGAAAGGGTTAAGTAACTGAAATGTTCAGTGAAAAAGCCATATAAAAAAATTCATTTTCAACTCCACTTTGCTCAGAATATATCAGGAAGAAAGGAAGTGTGAAACAGCCTTTCTCTCTAGTTGTGCATCCACTCAACACAGTGATACTGTATGCCATCTGTTGCAGACACCTAAAATGTATCCTTCTTGTAAAAAAGGACTAATCAGTTACCCAGCAGAAAAAATATCCATGGCTGGAGTCAAATCCCCTGTCTTTATATCATTGTATGCTGTAAGATCTAGGTTGCCGAGGTTACCAGCCTGACCCCCTGTCTCTGCCGCTCTTCCCCCACCTTCAACAAACCTCTCTGGGGCAATGTAGCATGTTCTTCTTCTAGATGTGTCAAAGAAGTAGGAGAAATCTGAAGGGTTGTCCTGTAAAGGTAAAATTGACTGATTGATTAGTTGTATGGTGTATAAAACCATTTTCAACATTATTATTTTAGTTATATCTTGACAGCTAGTGCACCTATCCATGCTTTCCTGGAGTTTCTTTGACCAGTACTCTGCACAATATTCTTCCCAAGCCACTTGCTGCTTTCCCACATAACCATTGTAAAAATGATCAGCCGTGAGAGAAGAATGAATCCTGTCGCAATGACTATCATAAATTCTTGGAAAGAAATTGGCAGAGCTGGGGATTCTAACCAGCGACCCCCTGTTTTCTAAGTCCCATATACTACCAACTGCCCTACCAGGGCTCCGCTAGAGGTGAGAACTCTACCATTAAAATATTTTCAGGAAACAGTCAGTGACACACAAGCAGCTGCATTGTATTTTCCGCATCATTTATAATGTTCCTTCCCATTATTGTAAATAACTTTGTATAATACAGGTAGTTTTTAAGAAAAATGAGTTAATCCTAAAAGCTAAACATAAATTTTTGAAAAAGGCCCAGTTCTTGTAATTGAAGATTCTTATTCTATCTCGCAATATTGTGTCCTGAGTAGATTCAAGATTAAACCATACATTCTGTGTCATCTAATTTTGATTAACACTGTTAGCAAAGAGAACTCAAATTGTGATGAGCAATCTGGGTTAAGCAATGCTTGAAAATTATGTAAACTTAATAAATTCAACACTAAACACGACATTCCTAACACTTACATCTGGCAGATAGGTGGGTTTAAAGCTTGCAAAGTCTGTTAGCAGTAACCAGTTCCAGCCAGTTATCATCACATTTTCTGATTTGATATCACCATGGCACACCTGTAACACGTTTTCATAAGAGATTCAAATCATCATTACTTGAATCTTCATTGACACCAGATGTTTTGACCTTTCCATATGGAATGCTTAACTCTTTAGTACACAAGGAAAATTTAGGCTGATCCAGACTGAAAGCATTTGCAGACGACAATTTAAATGTGACTCAAATAATGGAATTTTGTCTTAGATAGGGTGGAAAACATTGTGGAAAAAGGAGAAAATGCTGGTTACCAGCATTTTCTCCTTTTCCCACAATGTTTTCGAAAGGCTTCTTCCACAGGGTCATTAAAAGTCAGGATTGTGTGGTAAAGAGTTAAAGCAGACTACAAACTAAGTCATAATCACTGAAGGAAAAGGAGACTATGCTGGTTACCAACATTATCTCCTTTTCCAGCCATGTTTTCATGAGCTCTCTTCCTCAAGGTCATTAAAACATGGGATTTATGATACAAAGTTGACTGAAACTAGTGATGGTCGACTCAACAATCACTCTTTACCAAACGAAACTTTAGCCCAGTCTAACTTCAAAGCATTTGCAGATGATAATCTAAATGTTGCACAAATTAGGTAATTTTTCTTTGAGAGGGTACAAATAATTATGGGAAAATAAGAAAATGGTGGTTACCAGCATTTACTCCTTTTTCCACAATGTTTTCAAAAGCCCTTTTCCTTTGGGTCATTAAAACTCTGGATTGTGTGGTATAAGGTTAACCCTTTACCACACAATGACGCCTTTTGACGCCTCTGGGAAAGAAGCCTTTTGAAAACATTGTGGGAAAAGGAGAAAATGCTGGTAACCAGCATTTTCTCCTTTTCCCACAATGTTTACTACCCTTTCAAAGAAAAATTACACCATTTGAGCCACACTGAAATTGTCGTCTGCAAATGCTTTCAATTTGGACAAGGCTAAAATTTTGTCATCCGGTAAAGGGTTAACTGAAAAATGACAATATATTAGACTTATCCAAATTGAAAGCATCTGCAGACAACAAATTAACTGTCACTCAAATTATGAGAATCAACTGTCAGGGTGGAGTATGTTGTGGGAGAAGGAGAAAATGCTGGTTACCAGCATTTTCTCTTTTTCCCACGATGTTTCCAAAGGGCATCTTCTTCAGGGTCATGAAAACACAGGATTGTTTGGCAAAGGGGTAATCCAACAGCTACAGCAGACACCTATTTTTTGTGCTTTTGCAGACAAAGTTTGATAACATTGCAATACAACTGGATCAAACAATTTCTCCATTCACCATGATTATTTGAGCCAGGCTCTAGCAAAAGGGGGCTTAACACATCTCCGTAATGCATTATACCTAACAAGCCATCGCATAAATATGGATCCTTAATGGAGACTTTTTTCAACAACCGACTTAATCATGAGGTAGAATGGTCCTTGGATAAAAAAAAAATTGACCAGTAGCGAAAAGTTTTGTAATGTAGTAAGCCCCCTTTTCACAGAGCATGGCTCATTTTCAAATGTACTAGTGTTCAAAGACTGTGGCAAAAGGAGAAACTGCTTCATACCATCACTTTCTCCTACAGCTATTTGTATAATTTGTTCAAATATTGTTGCATGCAAGATGCAAAAGGTTGTCTGCAGAGCCAACACAACCAAACTTTGATTCAAATTTTCCTTCAAACAAAAAAAAAATTAAAGACAAACAACACACTTTCATCACTTACCTTAAGTTTATGACACTGGTTAAGGGCACATAACAGCTGAAAGGCAATCCATTTCTTTTCTATGTTGTTTAAGAAGGGACGGGTGCTTATTCTGTCATATAAACTGTCTTTGAAGTATTGTCTGGACAACAGAGCAGCTTTGTCAAATTGCTGTAAAAAATCAACAAAAATCAAATCTTTCAATTCTTGAATACATGTAGTATAAGTCTGATCACTGGTGACACTTGCATCTTGTCAAAAACAAGTAATACTTCTAGTCATATTTCAACTTCTTACCACATGACAAAATTTTAGGCTTTACCAAACTGAAAGCATTTACAGACAACACAAAAAAAGTGTTTCAAATGATGATAATTGTGTGAAAAAGGACAGAAAACATTGTGGGAAAAGGAGAAAATGCTGGTTACCAGCATTTTCTCCTTTTCCCACAATGTTTTCAAAAGCCTTCTTCTTCCGGGTAGGTAAAAGTCAGGGTTGTGTGGTAATTGGTTAATATATTCTATTCAGTTCTTCACCAAACTACATACATGTAATTGTACACTTGTCCAAATTGAAAAGGGAACTTAATGCATCGCCATAATGCACTTCATCACGCAAGTCATCATACGATTACGGATTCATAAAACCAGTGGTATAACAACCTACTGAGTGATGAAGTAGAAAGATCCTTTGACATGCAGAAAATTGACTAATAGCAAAAGTTTTGACCCAGGTTAGCCTGCACGGACTGCACCGGCTGACCTGGGTGGATACTTTTTTGCAGATGCAATTTAACCCTTTTCACAGAGCATGGCTCATATAATTTGTTATAGCTTACCAAAGATTTCTGGAAAGGGAGACAATTTGAAGTGCCCTGTAGCTTCATGTTGATGTCTGAAAATCATCAAATGTACAGTAAATAGGGATGGACAGACATAACTTGAAAATGGATTCTTACATTCCACATTGCAGGTTACTGTAACTTATCACAGAGCTCCAGGTAGTGGGAGTGATTTTGATTTCATAATTGAAAATTTTAATCACTCTCCACTAAACCCTATGTTATGGGTACTCATTAGAATTGTCTCATCGAGACAATTCTAATGAGTACCCACAACATAGGGTTTGAAAGAGAAACAATGGATTTAGAATACTATCACTCCCTCTTATCTGGAGGTCTGTTATCATATACCTGAACATTTTCTGGCTCAAATACATGTGTCACACGCGGATAAAATAACACATGACAGAAAAAAAACCTGTATCTACACACTGTGAAATACGGTTCCAAAAATGGTATCATGACAAACCTCATGTGCAGAAAGCGTGTGTATTGATTCGCGATTTAATCGGTCAAAATGTTGCTCTATAATATTCATCCACCATCTATAAAAGCAAACTTACCGATCACTTTACCATTATTTCTTTTATTCCGTTTACTGCTTTCAAATAAAATGTCAATATTTGCAAAATTTTGTCTTTCAAAGTGGTAGGTATATACTAAAAGGAATATTATGTTGTAGTAACTTTCCTGGTGCTTGTACTTACTTCTTGCTGTGCATTCACATTTAAACACTTTACTACACAATCCTAACTTTTAATGACCCTGAGAAAGATGGCTTTGAAAACATTGTGGGAAAAGAAAAAAATGCTGGTAACCAGCAATGTCTTCGTTTCCAACAATGTTTTCTACCCTTTGAAAGACAAATTTCATGGTCTGATGAACAGTAAAAATGTCGTCTGCAACTGCTCTCATTTTGGACAAGTCTTAAATTTTCTCATTTGGTAAAGAGTTTAACCCTATTCGTGCAATCCATTTTTTACAGGAAAGTTTTGAAATTTGCCTATTACACTTTCCCCAGGATGTAATGGTTTATAGTATTGTGCAGAAATACTGCTCAGCAGATCTATTGATTCATGTTTACTCTTTACCATGACAACAAAATTTTGGACTCATCCAAATTGTTAAGATTTAATGACGTACAGCATCGTGCAGAAATATTGGTAAGTACAATGTACCAGTAGATCTACTGATTCATGTTAACTCTATACAAGTCTTACCTGACAACAAAATTTTGGACTGATCCAAATTGATAAGATTTCCAGAAAATAAATGGAATGTGGCTAGAATGATAAAACTAGTCTATGAAAGGGCAAAAAAACATTCTGGGAAATGGAGAAAATGCTTGTTAGCAGCATTTCCTACTTGTCAGCCGCATTTTCTCCTTTTCCTACAATGTTTTAAAAAGGCCTCTTCTTGAGGGTTGTTAAAACATGGAATTATGTATGAAAGGGTTAACCCTTTACCACACAATATGGAGTTTTAACGAGCCTGAGGAAAATGGCTTTTGTAGACATTGTTGGAACAGGAGCATTTTCTCCTTTTCCCACAATGTTTTCTACCCCATCAGAGAGAAGTTTCAACATTTTAGTCACATCTAATTTGTCATCTGTTTTCAACTGGGGACATGTTCAGAATTTTGTCATTTGGTGAAGAGTTAATGTGAAGACTAAGAAAATTTTAAAAAACCCTCACCATCCAACTTTGTCTTGTATGAGGCAAGAGGCAATGACGGATCATGTATAACAAACACCTTGACAACCACATTCCCTTCCTGTGTCGAAGCTTTAGCAACTTTGAAAAATCGGGTACTTCCTAGGCTGAAAAGTAAGATGGGAACTGTTACATGTTGTTTTTCCACATTTAACCTTTTACCACACAATTCCAAGGTCTAACGACCCCTGGGGCGGAGCATTGTGGGAAAAGAAGAAAAAGCTGGTAACCAACATTTTCTCTTTTTCCAACAATGTTTTTTACTCTTTCACAGGCAAACACCATAATGCCTGGCACATTTAAATTGTCAACTGCAAATGCTTTAAATATAGAAAGGTTTACACAAGGACGATGAGCTACTCAGTTTAACCCTTTATGACACATTCCGACTTTTAACAACCCCAAAAGGAAAGTGACTTTTGAAAACACTACCTTTCTTCATCATCCCTTGTATTTTGTGCTTCACAGACTCAGTATCTGACACTTATCTGCTTAACCCTTTACCAAATGACAAAATTTTAGACAAGTCCAAATTGAACGCATTTGCAGATGACAAATTAAATGTGGCTCAAATGATGAAACTTCCAGTGAAAGGGTAGGAAACATTGTGCGGAAAGGAGAAAACGCTGGTAACCCATATTTTCTCCTTTTCTAACATTGTTTTCAAAGACTTTCTTTGTGAGGGTCCTTGAAACTTGGAATCCTGTGGTAATACATGGTTATACATATGAGCCATGCTCTGGCAAAAGGGGGCTTAGTGCATCTCCATGATGCATGAAACCAATCAAGCCATCATTAAACCACTGACTGAATTATAAGGTTGACTGGTCCTTGGACATATAGAAAATTGACCAATAGCAAAAAATCCGGCCCAGTTCAGGCTGACTTGGGTCAAAACTTTTTTTAGAGGCATTAAGCCCCATTTTCAAAACGCCTCATATCATTATTATGTATAAATTACTTGTGAAATTACTAGCCATCCAGAAATAGACTACCATACAACCAAGAATTTTAACAACCCTATTGGAAAAAGCTCTTGACAACCCATTTGAAAAAATAAAAGCAAATGCTGGTAACCAGCATTTTCCCATTTTCCCACAATGTTTTCTGCCCATCAAAAGCCAAATCCCATCATTTGAGCAACATGATTCAGTTTGTTGTCTGCATTTGGACGAGTCTAAAATTTTGCCATGTGGCAGACAGACTTCACTGTTATACACTGTTATGTCATTAACTTCAAGTTACTTGAAGAATAGGGGATACCCTCAAGGTCTTGTTCAATCTTGAAATTTAATAGCCTGTTCAGTTGTTTTTCTAGTTTATCTAAAATTTACATACATGTATTTTGTCCTAGCTATAAAGTAACCCTTGCATAATGTTTCAAAGTCAAAGACCTGCTAATAGAAGATTTCTATTAAAACATACTTCTGCAAAACTTACCTGCACTCGAATTTGTAGTCAGAAGCATCTGCAAGATAATGTTCTACAGGTAAAATCTGTGATGGGGCTATCCCAGTCAGCTGATTACCCATCCTTGAAGATTGTGTCCTTATATGTCAAAACATATATTCACCATCTAAAACAATGAAAGTCATACACCGGAGATGCATTAATCTATTAACCCTTAACCCTTTACCACACAATCCAGACTTTTAACGACCCTGTGAAAGAAGCCTTTGAAAACATTGTGGGAAAAGGAGAAAATGTTGATAACCAGCATTTTCTCCTTTTCCCACAATGTTTTTACCCTTCCCAAAACAAATTTCAGTTTTTCAGTGGCATTTTTTTTGTTGTCTGCAAATGCTTTCAGTTTGGACAAGGTTAAAATTTTGTTGTTTGGTAAAGGGTTAAGCTGCTGAAACTACAATTTCCACTCAATGGTAAAAACCCAAATAATATATATTTTCAAAGTTGCTTTCACCACATTATATGGGAAAGTGTAGATTCAAGATCAGACTGCACATTTTGTGCAGTCTGATCTTGATCTACACTACAAAAACACCCCGATGGCCAGTTACACTTAGCACCCCAAGGGTTAACAAACAATCCTATGGTTTAACACACGGAATCAGGCTGTTTTTGAAAACATTGTAAAAAAAGGAGAAAATGCTGGTTACCAACAATGTTTTATACATTTTTAAAGACAAATCCCATTATTTCAGCCACACTTAATTTGTCCTCCACAAATGGTTTTCAAATCTGGACAAGTCTTGGGTTTTATCATCTAGTAAAAGAATTCATATGCTATGTTGACATTACCGATCACAAAAATTGCCACTGGCGATTAAAATTAGCAGCTGGTGCCTTCAGACACCAAACATCTGATATTGCCAAGTTAAAAAAATGTGATAAGATAGTATTGCTGACCATGATCAGTCTTGTTTATAGGACACCTCTGGAAATTGGTGTACAACAACCTTCCAATTTAGCGTATACCTATACTGTATATACCAGGTAGCCTAAACCATTATGCATTGCATCTCCCATAACAGTCTGACTGATTTACAAAGATTTACCGCAGCCTGAACCCTACATTCAATGAAAGCTAGGTGTGGAACGATATTTGTATAAAAACATCTGAAACACAAAAAGGATGTTTTGCGGTAAATTTAATCAAAAATGGATCATATGTCAATTCATGCATTGCATGCATAAAATTCTTATCAGTTTGAAGAAAATCTAAATGTGATTAAAATATTATTGTATCCTTTTATAGTTTACTGTTATATCATTCATCAGCTTCCAAGCACAGGAATTCTTACATCTAACAATATTTCAATTGATAAGGAAGGCTGACTTTTGACAGAATGTCAGTTCAATACTTGGCTCTCCATGTAAATATAGTGATACTGTTAGAAATTCTAATAAAAACAAACTTACAAAAACCAGTGCTATACAGTCACAGTGGTCAGGTTCATCCACTTAACCTGGTTTTTGATCAACAAAAAAATTGGCTAGTAAAAATCCTTTGCTGGCTGCAACCTAGATATGAGCAGATTTCTGTTTGAAAATAGTTTCAGTACTTTCAGATTTGGGTATGGAAGTATATGATAAATATGACAATCTAATTGCAATTGATAACAACATACTGGTAAATCCAATTAGGCTATATTTAACTTTTCAGCTATCACTGTGGGTATACAAAGGTGAGGACAGAAGTGATACAACTGAATTCTGAATTACCTGGTCAAACCTAGCTCAATCACTTGGCCCTTCAGGATGAAATAGTTGTGGTAAAAACACTGAAAGCATGGAATATGAACCATGGATAATTACTCTTCACTCACAAGTTAAAATTTGAAATATACATAGGCTTGCTTGGATGTTACTTTTTCATAGTGTCTGGGCTAGCCCCTGTATCAGCCATTTTTCCAATGCATCTGGAATAAATTTGATCAGACCTACATCTCTTCTAACAGCTCCATGCCACAATATTTTAGTTGACTACGAATAATATGAGCACGAAGCATTAGATAAATGATTAATATGTACAAAACACCAAAGTAATTGCAAAAAAAAAGTAAATGTTCTCTCTTGTAATATCAGTTTTTTTGAAATGTTAATATCCACTGATCTACCATACTTCCATGGAAATCGAAACTAGGTTTGTTTTTCACTGCGCATGTTCCGAAGTCATTTCAAGTACAGTAATGTTCTATTTTCCACAATTTATCTGCTTTCTGTTTTATCAGCTTGGGCATGGTAAATGAAACTAAAATGTACTGGATGTATTTCATTTACAAGGAGTCATACTTTGCACTTAACTTACCCATTATATGGTACTATTTTTTTCAAATCAAAATGAATGTGCTAGTGCACTTAAATGATAGCATTTATTTACAAATTATCAGATGGGTTTATGTCAAAATTAAGGTAAAATACAAAAAGATAGATGAAAACTGTATACTAAATTTGGTGTCAAAAGGAAGTTTAATCATTTATCTATCGATCCACGTCCATTTTCACACCTGACAAGCAGATCGAAGACACATACATCTGGTTGAAAAATGACTGGTAAGATTTAAAGATTTCCAGAAGCACTGGAAGAGTGGCTGATATGCAGGGGAGTGGATTGCAAAACAATTAACATCGGAGCAATCCTTCAGACTGAGGTAACGAAAGGTGTTTCCTTAACCCTTTACCACACAATCCCGAGTTTTAACAACCTTGAGGTAGAAGCTTTCGAAAACAATGTTGGAAAAAGAGAAAATGCTGGTAACCAGCATTTTCTCCTTTTCCCATAATGTTTTCTAATCTTTCAAGGCCAATTGCTACCATCAGAGCCAGATTTAAGTTGTTGTCTGCAAATGCTTTCATTTTGGACCTGTCTAAAATGTTATTATGTGGTAAAGAATTAATTCTAAAAAGCTTCAATATATTTGCCTCCTCCAGAATCTAAATATAAGTTTAAATGGTACAAAATTGTTTGATTAATAGATGTGGCCATAGGGCTGGTTTTACAGACAAACATAAAGATACTGAAACCATTGTCCGGTTACTCTTACCGCCGATGTTTGCTACACTTTCAATGTTGACACACATCTGTATAAAACAGCGAAAGTTCTCGTTAATGACCCGCTTTCAATAATTAAGACTTAAACAATAATCAAAAGTAAACATTTAAATGAAACATCTGAAGTAGTACCAGAAAATTATTTCCTTAATACCTTTGTGGGTGGACAACTCAAGTCTGTTGTGGCCAGACGCTTGAGATATCTCAGTTACAGTGATGCGGAGAAATACCGGAATAGCTAGAGACGGACCGGACCGGACCGGAATGGACTTGAACATGGGAATACTGTTGTCATCTGCAAAGGCATTCAAAATAGACAAGTAAAAAAGAACTGCCATGTGTTAAAGAGTTAACTCTTTTTGGACAAAAGAATTTCAGGCTTGCCCAAACTGAAAGCATTTGCAGGTGAAAAATTTAATTAGGCTCAAATGATGGGCATTCAACAAAACATCTGGCTTCTGACTGAAAACTGTGATTAAGCTTAGTAACTTGGCACTCTCAGGGTAAATATATTTTGGATATCTATAGATATATTTATTTATAGATACAAAATTTGATACTGCTGTGTAGGCTCATAGTAGACTACTTTAAAATTATTTTCTTTAATAGGTACCGGTACTTGTAGATTCAGTTAGATCTAGAATTTACAAGCTTGAATATGTATCAGAATTCTAAATATGCCTTATTTATTGATGGTTTAATCCTTTCCCAATCATATGTCAACAACCCTGAGAAAAACGGTCTTTTGAAAAGATTGTTGGAGAAGAATAATTATATAAGCCCACAATTTTCTCTACTCTTTCAAAGATGAATGCCACTATTTGTGCCAGATTTAGTTTGTCATCTACAATTGCATTCAATTTTGGATACAGATCAGCCTTGGCACTTGCCATCACTTTTTCAAAGAAAATTGTAATTCAGAAAAGGGACATAGCCGTGTCAGAAATATTTCGCGGGCTACCTACCCCTTTGGTATGAGTTCCCCTTTTGATAGTTAACAAATAGCCAGAGTTTGAAGTAAATACATGTACCTTCAGCATAATGGCCTAGTCTGGTAGCTCAACTGGAAATGTACAGGGCTTGAAACGAAATGGTTGCTGGTTTGAGTCTCCAGCTCTGCCTTTTCTTTTGAGAACTGGTTATAGTGCAACTGGATTTATTTTTCTCTCACCACTGACCATTGTTTCCATGATAATTATGTGGGAGCAGCAACTGGATTGGGATGATTAACTCTTTCACAACACAGTAAAATTGTAGACTTGGCCAAACAGAAAGCACAATTATGCAGACAACAAATTCAATGAGACTCAAAAATGGAATTGGTCTTTGTGGAAACAGGAAAAAATCCTGGTTCCCAGCATTTTCTCATTTTCCTACAATGTTTTCAAAAGCCTATTTTCCAGGTCATAAAAACATAGGATTGTGTTGTAAAGAGTAAACAGAAAATTAAGTGAACTTCAATAAAGACACAGATATCAGAAAAGAATTTTGTAGTTTGGTAAAGAGTTAAAGAGAGAATGATACTTATGTCTTACCAGGCAATTCTGTGCTTTGACAAATAAGGGGAAGAAACCGCTCTTAAAACATTGTGGGAAAAGGAGAAAATGCGGGTAATCAGAATTTCCTCTTTTCCTTAATATTTTTAACCTTTCAAAGACAAAAAACATCATTTTGGCCACATTAACAATGTTGTCTGCAAATGCTCCAGATGTCCATAAGTCTAACATTTTGTCATCAGATCTGATAGAGTTAACTCTTTCCCAAACAGCAAAATTTTAGACTCGTCCAAGTCGAAAGAATTTGCAGAAGGCAAACAAATGTGACCCGAACGATGATATCAACCTTTGAAAGGGTAGAAATTATTGTGGGAAAAGGAGAAAATGCTGGTTACCAGCTTACCAGCATTTTCTCCTTTTCTCACAATGTTTTCAAGAGGTTTCTTCCATAGGGTTTTTAAAACTCAGGATTGTGTGGTAAAGGGTTCAGACACTTTCCTGGAATTACTGGTATTATTTAAGAAGCATCTTTGACCTTTTTCGTACTATTTTTTTTATTACACACTTACTTTCAGTGTACACTGTGTGGGTCTGGTGACTGGGGGTGGGGTTTACAGCATCTCACATCAGAGGTTTCAGGCAGGCCTCAGAGGTTTCCAGATTTGATTCCTGAGATGAGCAGGTTCAACCTTTAAAACTTCCCACATGACAGTGCCAATACTGTTCAACCCTTTACCACACAATCACGGGTTTTAACGACCCTGTAGAAGAAGCCTTTTGAAAACATTGTGGGAAAAGGAGAAAATGCTGGTAACCAGCATTTTCTCCTTTTCCCACAATGTTTTCTTCCCTATCCATAACAAATTTCAAATTTTCAGTCCCATTTATTGTGTCTTCTGCAAATGCTTTCAATTTGACCAGTCTAAAAGTTTGTCGTTTGGTAAAGAGTTAATTCTTTACCAAAGGCATAAATTTCAGATTTCTTCAAAATAAAAGTGTTTGCAGATAATATAATAGATATGATTCAAAGACTGACATTTGTTTATAAAAGGGTAGAAAATACTGTGGGAAAAGGAGAAAATGCTGGTTATCAGCATTTTCTTCTTTCCCACAATGTTTTCAAAATCTGTCTTCTTTACGGTCCTCGAAATTCCGGATTGTGTGGTAAAGAATTAAGGTCTCCAGGCAGCAGTGCTCAAGGATTGATTTTACTCGTATGAAATGTGTTTCACACTGTGAAATAGATTTAAATGAGCACAGTGTGTGCTATATGCCTTTGGTTTGCTTTAACCCTTTACAGTCCCAACTTTTAACAACTGAGAAAACCTTGTGGGAAAAAGGAGAAAATGCTGATAACCAGCATTTACTCCTTTACCCACAATTTTTACCATCCTTCCAAAAACCGATTTCAGTTTTTGAGTCACATTCATTTTGTCGTCTGCAAATGCTTTCAGTTTGGACAAGTTGAAAATGTTGTTGTTTGGTAAAGGGTTAAATATTAAATCTAGTTCTAGTATACAACTTTAAAAACATTAACCTTTTACCAAACAAGAAAACTTTAAACTTGTCCTAATTAACTCTGTACCACATGACAAAATTTTAGACCCATCAAAATTGAAAGCATTTGCAGGTGACAATTTCAGTGTGACACAAAAGATGCAATTTGTCTTTGATAGGGTAGAAAACATTGTGGGAAAAGGAGAAAATGCTGGTTACCTGCATTTTCTCCTTTTTCCACAATGTTTTCAAAAGGCTTCTTCCTTAGGGTCGTTAAAAGTCGGGATTGTGTGGTAAAGGGTTAATAGGTTTTTCACTTGACAATTTAAATGTGGCTGAAATGCTGGAATTTGTCTTTGAAGGGTGGAAAACATTGTTGGGAAAGGAGAAATGCTAGAAATAAGCATTTTCGCCTTGTCCCACAAAGTTTTCAGCAGCCTTGTTCTTCAGGATTGTTAAAACTCGGGATTGTGTGGTAAAGGTTTAATGTAAAATAAGCCTAAACAACATGAATTGAGGTGTTGTAAATGACTGTATTCCAGGTGGAAATACTATGGGACTAACAAAAATTTATGCTTAATGTGAGAAATTTCTTTGATTTTGCCACATTTTTAACTCTTTATCACACAATCCAGACTTCTAACGACCCTGTGAAAGAAGCCTTTTGAAAACATTGTGGGAAAAGGAGAAAATGCTGATAACCAGCATTTTCTCCTTTTTCCCACAATGTTTTCTACCCTTTTCAAAACAAATTTCAGTGTTTCAATCACAATTATTTTGTCGTCTGCAAATGCTTTTAATTTGGACCAGTCTAAAGTTTTGTTGTTTGATGAAGGGTTAATCTTTTCAAAAGAGGTCTGGTGGCTTGTACAAAGTTGCAAGCAGCCAGTAACCTATTAACAAACCACATTGTCTTCCGTGAACTTTTATTTTTGCTTGTTTTTCACTACAAATTTGCATCACATGTCTGACTAAAAAAATGGTTAAACATTTATAAGACAAACCCACTTTAAACAATCCTCAGAAAAAAGGCTTTTCAAAACATTGTGGAAAAAGGAGAAATGCTGGTAACAGCATTTTCCTTTTTTTCCACACTGTTTTCTTCCTATCCAACACAAATTCCAATTTTTGAGAAACATTTATTGTTGTCTGCAAAATGCTTTCAATTTTGACACTTCTAATATTTTGTCGTTTGGTAGAGATAAAATTCTTTTGAAGCCATTGGGTTTCATGTAAACTTTTGAAGTTATTAATTTCAACAATTTTGATCGCTAGGCAACTTTTGATTTTCAATTTACAAAAATTTAGACTTGTCTTTATTGAAAGCAAATAAGTACAACAAATTTGATGTGGCTTGAAGGTTAGAATATTATCTTGATATGGTTGAAAACGATGTGGGTAAAGGACACAATGCTGGTTACTAGCATTTTCTGCTTTTATCACAATATTTTAAAAAGTCTAATTCCTCAGGATCATCAAAGCACAGGATTGTTTGGTAAAAGGTTGAATGGTTGTCATTATTATGGATAGGCCTTTTATTTAACCCTTTACCACACAATCCTGAAATTAAATGACCCTGAGAAAGAATGCTTTCGAAAACATTGTGGGAAAAGGAGAAAATGCTGGTAACCAGCATTTTCTCCTTTTTCCACAATGTTTTTCACCCTTTCAAAGAAAAGTTTCCTTATTTGTACAACACTTTGTATGTCGTCTGCAAATTCTTTCAGACCAGTCTAAAATTTTGTCATTTGGTGAAGAGTTAAAGACCGTGTTAGAGGTGTGTGAAGCATAGGCCAATAACAAAATTTATGTTAGTCTACATGAACAGTAGACTACGTGAACAGTTGTCAAACATTTGGAGCTATCTTTGGCCCGAAGGGACTTGACGACAGGACCAAAAGCGACCAATAAGCTTGAATGCGAATGACACAATCAAATAAATACATGTATAGGTACTGTCATTTATGATCATAATACTGCTGTACATGTTTACAACTCACTGCAGAATGTATTCTTATCACACATCACAATTTTTGTCTTGACCAGTTTGAAGCTTGAGCAGATAACAAATTCAGTGTGACTCAAAAATTGAAATTTGCCTTTGGAAGGGTAGAAAACATTGTGGGAAAAGGAGAAAATGCTGGGAAAAGGAGAAAATGCTGGTTACCAGCATTTTCTCCTTTTTCCCACAATGTTTTCAAAGCATCTCTTCCTCAGAGTCCTGAAAACAAGGTACTGTTTGGTAAAGGGTTAACCCTACAACAGACAGACTGTCCCATGTCTTGAATACCCTGATGGAGGAATTGGAAAAGATTGAAGGAAAAAGAGAAAACGCTGGTACCAGCAGCTTCATCCCTTTTCCTTCAATGTTTTCAAAATGGGAAAGTCCTAGATGAGGTAAGAAAGTAGGTTTACTAATTAGACTGCTACTTCATCAGGCTGTCTTGAATCTCCATGTCTATTTGGTGTACACTGATATAGTGGTTTCTACAGTTTCCTTTCACGTTGAATGATTTGTGGCAAATGTGGCAAGTGTATGGTTTGACTCCAGTGTGGATACGCTGATGTCTGTCTAACCAGGATTTATGGAGAAATGCTTTCCCACAAAAACCACATTCATATCCTAGCTTATTCATATCCATGGTGAATCCTGTGCTAGGCTGAGGATCATGTGATTGATCGGCAGTACTGTGACCTGTTGAAAATAGAAAAGGCTTTCTCTCTGAGTCTTTTCTGTTTTATCTCATCACTCCAGATGCAATTCCCTAGCTATTCCATATGTCAAACTTAACACTTTACTGGACAGCAAAATTTCGAAATGTCCAGATTGAAAGCACAAATTAACCCTGTACCCAGAATGCCCAAATCAGACGGTGTGTTCTCTGAACATGGACCAGATTAAATTCACACCTATCTGGGAGGGGATTAGGACGGTTACTGAGGGGTGCTGATGTTTAGAATTGTACAGGTATAGATGAGCACTGATGTTGAAATGCTTATAGGAAAATATTTTAAAATATAGATAAAATAAGATGGTATAAAAGTGAATTACATGTGTAATTCAAAAGAATGAACAAGAATTTAAAAAATGATCAAAACTTTAACCCTTTACCACATGAAAAAATGTAAGACTCATCCAAATTGGAACCATTTGCAGATGACAATGGCAATGTGGCTCAAAAAATATGATATTTCTTTGATAGGGTAGAAAAAATAGTGGGAAAAGGAGAAAATGCTGCTAACCAGCATTTTCTCCTTTTCCCACAATGTTTTTAAAACGCTTCATTCTCAGGGTCATTAAAACTCGGGAATGTGTGGTAAAGGGTTAAATTAAAAACACCATCCCCAGTTTTAATCACCCTGAGAAAGAGGCAACTCAAAAATATCATGGGTCAGGGAGAAAATGCTGGTAAGCAACATTTTCTCTTTTCCCCCAAAATTAATGTTTTCTACCTTATCACAGATAACTTCCATCATTTGAGTCACATTCAATTTGTTGTCTGCAAACGCTTTCAACTTGGACAAGACTAAAATGTTGTCTTTTGCTAAAGATTTCAAAGAATCAGTATGATAATGTAGTTGTTCCTCCTAATGGGCAACGACTCCCTTTGTCACATTGTTTAACTCTACAAGTACAATAACAACTACACATATTGAGTAATAATTGATTCATTTAAATTCAAGATACAATATAATAATCCTTTTATAGTTAGTGTAACCAGATTTTTTTTTTAATTGAGAAGAAAGTTATATGAAATATAAATCTAGCCTTTTATTAAACTTTGTACTTTATTATCATAACTGTTCCCCCTCCCCACATCCCCCTAATCCCCCTTTCACACCCTAAATTGTTTCTTAGGAGTAGGCATTCAGGAAATTAACCCAGATGGTGTGTACATGTATTTGAAAAATGCCACCCAGCAGAAGATAATGAATAAATTATATGTTTATTCAAAACAAGTTTGTGGAAAAACTCTGCACAAATCCCAGTTTTTTTGTGAATCTATATTTAGACAGACTATATAAAGAGCTGCAGTAAACAACAACAAAGATTTGTAAATCAAAGCAGTGAACACACTTCTGAGGTGGGACGTGTTCAATCCTTCTCAAGTTGAAATCCAACTGTTGTACCAAATAAAAAGCACATAGTGCTGCTAGAAAGAGTTGAGTAAAAGCAAGCAGACATTTAAAGAGCCGAGTGGAATCTCTCCGATAAATCTCAAAAGCAAACTGACAAATTTCTCTTTTTTTTTTTTGTGGGGAGGGTGGTTCAATAGAATGTCAAAATAAAACGATGTGAGTAGTATCATTAAGCAATATCTGGACAAATAAAGCAATCCTATTCAAAGAAATTAGCACAAGAGTTCTCACGATGTTTCTAAGCACGATGCACTTCTTGACGCTATTTGGTGGAACTGAAACATAAATGCGTATACCTATGCATGCCTCACAGTAGTCTGTTCTAACACTCTTTTTTTTAAATTGTGTTATGATAATGGTGTATTTGTTTACACATTTATCCTACAAGTCATATAAGTTCCCCTTTTGTTAATGTTTTAGTCATGCGTTGATGACAAAGTGAATGAAGTGCTTTCTTAATGGTACTATTTTTCTAGGTGATGATTTTGCAATGTTAGGTACCCCAGAATCAGATTTTTAGGTTCAATTTCTCACATGGTAAATCTGAGATGGAATGCTTCACACCCCACCTCAAAAACAATGGTATTTTTACAAGTAATTTTTGATGTATGAACTATTATATTTTTAAGAAATTTTGAGCGAAAAACAGGCTTGTTTTCTCTGCAAACATACTATAAATAGCCATTTTCCACTTGCTACTTTTTAGTGAAAGAGTTTAAGTTATGTGCACCACCTATTAATAGTTATCCTCTAAAGGAGAATTACGCATCATGGCAGACAGGTCATTCTTCAAAGAATATGATATGCACAGACAAAAAAATACTGGTAACCACCATTTTCTCCTTATCCAACAATGTTTTCTAACCTTTAAAAGACAAAAAAAAATTAGGTGAGCCACTCTGAGTTTGCTTTCAATCTGGACAAGTGTTAAAGTTTGTTGTCTGGTAAAAAGTTGCAACACAGTTCATGAACTAACAATTTGAAACACAGCACAAATGGTCAACGAATGTAGATACGACCCATTGAGTCATGCTCTGTGAAAATGGGGTTTAATGCATCTGAGAGAGAGAGAGAGAGAGAGAGAGAGAGAGAGTGTGTATTTACCAGGGCTGACATGGGTTGAACTTTTGACATTTGTAAATTTTCTGCATGTCAAAGGACCAAAGGTTATTAGTGTAAATGGATTTTTATGGATCCATGATGTGATGACTTGCTTGGTATACAATGCTCTCCAGTAATCTTGGGCACCTAAGCAAGAGAATTTTTTAATTGTGACACTCAAAAAAATTGCAAGATACTCAAAGCTATTTACCAGTATATATTTATGTAAACATGACATTCACATAATGACACAAACATAATTTCAAAAGATTCCTCAAACAACACAAACATTTTGAGAAATTACACTAACCATGAGGTTTTATACTGCATACATCTGTCCGGTGACCTTGCGCACTCACATTAAATGAAGAAAAGGATTTCCAAAGTATTTTGTGGCTATATAAATACTCGCAGGCATAAATTTAGCTAGAGTTAACTTTTGTATTAATTCAAATTTCTACATTCCAAGAAATTCAAATTTCTACATTCCAAGAAACACTAGAGACACTGATAGAATTACACAAAACTGCTAAACAGGATATCTACCGAAGTGCACAAGATTACCAAACACACAAGATTACCACACACACAACTGCAATGCATGGTGGAGATGCATTAAAGGCCGTTTCACAAGAATGCTGCTCATATTCTGAATCTGCAACCAACAATATTAATAAAACAAAAGGTACAGATCTTCAAAAATAATACAAATACATAATTTTTAGACTGTATTCAATCCTAAAATAAAAAGACTAGCTACATGATTGCCTAAAACCAAATGCCTTCATCTACCAGATGACATGTCTCTTTACCACACAATCAAGGGTTTTAACAACCCTGAACAAAAAGCCTTTTGAAAACACTGGGGGAAAAGGAAAAAATGCTGGTAACCAGCATTTTCTCCTTTTCCCACAATGTTTTCTACCCTTCCCAACACAAATTTCAGTTTTTGAGTCACAGTTATTTTGTTGTCTGCAAATGCTTTGAATTTGGACTGGTCTAAAATTTTGTTGTGTGGTAAAGATTTAAATAAAGGAATAAAATAAGATTTAGAAATGCTGATGACAAAGAACCTCTAATACTAATAACCTATCGCTTTCCTAAATGACAAAAATTGTTATTTGTCCAAATTAAAAGTAGAAAATATAGAAGGTGAAGGAGAAAATGCTGGTTACCATCATTATCTTGTTTCCCCACAAGGTTTTCAAAAGGCTCAGGTTTGTTCAAACACAAGATCGTATGGTAAGGGATAAAACAGTCATGGACTATTTATTAAACACATATAGTTAACCCTTTACCACACAATCCCGACTTTTAACAACCCTGAAAAAGAAGCCTTTTGAAAACATTGTGGGCAAAGGAGAAAATGCTGGTAACCAGCATTTTCTCCTATTCCCACAATGTTTTCTACCCTTCCCAACACAAATTCCAGTTGTTGAGTCACATTTTTTTTGTCATCTGCAAATGCTTTCAATTTGGACAAGTCTAAAATTTTGTTGTTTGGTAAAGAGTTAAGCAGACTTAACCACTCATTCAACAGTGAAATACTTTATTTTGCTGATTTTCAAAGTTAGAAACACACAACATTTTGTTTCCCACAAAATGCTACAGCTAAATATTTATCATGACCATTCCAAACAAGCTGTGCCATCTCATTGAAATTTTCAAGCAGTTGCTCTACCCACCACACTTTAAATATCACCCAGAAGCTACAGACATTTTTCTTTTCCTATCCTTTGAGTGCTTCTCTTTTATGTCACTTAATCCTTGGCCACACAATTCCATGCTTCAATGACCTTGAGAAAGAAGGCTTTTGAAAACGCCATGGGAAAAGAAGAAAATGCTGGTTAACCAGCATTTCATCCTTTTCCCACAAAACTTTTCTACCACATCAAAGAGAAATGCTATCATTTGGGCAACATTTAAGTTGCCTGCTGTAAATGATCTCAATTTGGACCAGTCTAAAATTTTGTTAATCTGTAAAGTGTTAACTCTTTACCACACAACAAAATTTTAGACTGGTCCAAATGTAAGGCATTTGCAGACGACAAATTAAATGTGGCTCATATGATTGGATTTGTTTCTGAAAGGTTAGAAAACATTGTGGGAAGAAGAGAAAATGCTGGTTACCAGCTTTTTCTCCCTTTCCCACGTTTTCAAAAGTCTAATTTCCCTGGGGTGTTAAAACTTGGCACTGTGAAGTAATGGGTTAAACAACAGACCATTTTACATATTATGTCTAAATATAGCCAGCATGTTTATTGGTAATCTAAAAACAGCATGGACCAAAGTTCTACAGAAGACTACCACAGCATAACTCTTTACCAAAAAAATCACTATTTTTTATTCCGAAAGCACTTGCATACAACACTGTTGCTCATGTGACAAAACTTGGCTCTAAAAAGGTAGATGACATTGTGGGACAAAGAGAAAATGCTTGCTACCAGCATTTTTCATTTTACCAGCTGATATTGTCTCCTTTTTTCCATGGTGCTCCTTTCTTAAGGTTGTTAAAATATAGATTTGATTGGGAAAGGGTAAAGAGGCAATTAGTACTTATCAAACTTGACTAAACAAGGCACAATTTACTCTGATTTACAGAACTCGAAATTTAATGTAGCCCAAACCTCTGTTCCTAGAACTAGCTCAAATTACTTAACCCTTTACCACACAATCCTGATTTTTAACGACCCTAAGAAGGAAGCCTTAGGAAAACATTGTGGGAAAAGGAGAAAATGCTGGTAACCAGCATTTTCCCCTTTTCCCACAATGTTTTCTACCCTTTCAAGTACAAATATCATCATTTGAGCTAATCTAATTTGTTGTCTGCAAATGCTTTCAATTTGGACCAGTCTAGAATTTTGTCGTGTGGTAAAGAGTTACAGAAATACACTTTCCCTATATACAAAAATAATTAACCCTTGAGTAGCTCCCTATTGTTGTTCTCTGAAATGGACTCTTTGATCAACCAAGTATCTACAAAATGCCTCTGACCTCTCTACCACATAAGCAAAATGTAGACCTGTCCAAATTGAAAGCATTTTCAGAGAACAAATTAACCCTTTACCAGACGACAAAACTTTAGCCTTGTCCAAACTGAAAGCATTTGCAGATGACAATTTCAAGGTGGCTCAAATGGAGCAACTTTTCTTTGATAGGGCAGAAAACATTGTGGGAAAAGGAGAAAATGCTGGTTACCAGTATTTTCTCCTTTTCCCATAATGTTTTCAAAAGGCTTCTTTCCCAGGGGAGTCAAAAGGCGGCATTGTGCGGTAAAGGGCTAACTGTAGCTAAAATTTAAGATTTATGTCTTTAATAGGGTAGAAAACATTGTTGGAACAGAAGAAAACATTACCAACATTTTCTCCTTTTCCAACAATGTTTTCAAAGAGACTCTTCCTCAGGGCTGTCTAAATTCAGGATTGTGTGGTGAAGAATTATATGATACATTCCCTTTACTGTAACCTCTGAACAAGACAGGAAAGAAAATTTCACTAGCTTCTGTGTCCCACCGACGCAAAATCTTTACAATAACTCTTAACCACACAACAAAATTTTAGACTTTTCCAAACTGAAAGCATTTGCAGACGATAAATGTTGCCCAAGTGATGATTTCAATCATGGAAAGGGCAGAAAACATTGTGCGAAAAGGGAAAATGCTGGTTACCAGCATTTTCTCCTTTTCCCACAATGTTCTGCAAGGCCTTCTTCCTCAAGGTTGTTAAAACTCGGAACTGTGTGGTAAAGAGATAATATATTCATATCATACTGGGATTTAACATTATTTCAAGAAAACACTGCGGCAAAAGGAAAACAAGAGGGCCATGATGGCCCTGTATCGCTCCACTGGCTTATAAATATAAACCATAAAGAGAAGTCTTCACTATATAAGCCCTTATAAAACTTTGACCCCAGGGCTACAGTCGGACTAAATGGAGAATATGTGTATTAGAAGAATAACATGCCAAATTTGGGAGTTCTTGGCCTTATGGCTAGTAACATGACGGTTTCTGAAGTTTTCACTCCATAAACCCATGTAAAACTTGTGACCCCTGGTGCAGGGCCAAACTTGATCCTAGGGCTGTAACTTGGACCCTCTTTGTAGTTGTCCACTAGAAAATGCTATAATTATGCAAAATTTGGTAGCCCTAAGCCTTATGGCTATGTACACCAAGATTTAAAGTTTTCCGTATATAAGCCCATGTAAATCTTGTGAACCTGGCCCCCCCCCCTCCGCATAAGGCCAAACTGACCCCAGGACTGTAATATGGGCACTTTTGGTAGACCCCCACTAGATCAAACTAAATGCAAAATTTGGTAGCTCTAGGCCTTATGGCTAGGTACAGGAAGATTTCTAAAGTTTTCTCTATATAAGCCTATGTAAAACTTGTGACCCCTGGGGCAGAGCCAATTTTGACCCCAGGGCTATAATTTCAAGAAACCTGATAGAGGTCTACTACATAAAGCTACATGCCAAATTTGGTAGCCCTATGCCTTATGGTTTCAGACAAGAAGATTTTTAAAGATTTCCAATATTTTTCAGTTTTGTTGCCATGGCAACCGGAGTTTTTGAAGGAATCAAATTCTTTCAAGAAATTCTGAAGAGGACCATGGCAGGATCATTTCTGTGAAGTTTCATGAAAATTGGATGGGTAGTTTCAGAGAAGAAGATGTTTGAAATAAAAGTTAACGCACGCACGCACGCACGACGGACACCAGGCCATGACATAAGCCCGCTGGCCTTTGGCCAGTGGAGCTAAAAATACTGGTCATTAGATTTTTCTCCTTTTACTAAACTGTTTTCAAAAGCCATCTCCACCAAAGTTCTTAAAACTCAGCATTGTATTGTAAACAGTTCCTGACAACACTTAATCCCTATAAACATACAGTTAATGTTCTGATCTCAGAATCTGACAATCTTTTTGGTTATATTTATAATACAATCATTCTTTAACCCTTTACCAAACAATCCCAATTTTTAATTACCCTGAGGGAGAACCCTTTTGAAAAAATTGTGGGAAAATGGGGAAATGCTGATTTCTAGAATTTTCTCCTTTTTCCACCATGCTTCCTATCTTTCCTATGACAACTCCAACCATTACAGCTGTGTTTAACCCTTTCCCAAACAAGCCCTGGTTTTCACATGTCTGCAGTACAAGTCTTTTGAAAACACTGTGGGAAAAGGAGAAATTGCTCGTAACAAGCAATTTCTCCTTTTCCCACAGTGTTTTCTACCCGTTTTAAGACCTTTCTGCCATTTTCATCAAATTTAAAATTGTTGTCTGCAAACTCTTTCAATTTGGACTAGTCCAAAATTTGTCATTTGGGAAAGGGTTAACTTGTTGTCTGCCAATGCTTTCAATTTAGACTGGTATTAGTATTATATCTTGTAGTCTGGTTATTCGAGTTAAACCAATCTTTATTTGGATCTATTATATCATCTAAAGTGTCATTCGGAGCGGTCTCATCTGTGTTCTCTGCAATACTTTCCCCCGGCAGATTTACATTATGCACCGTAAAATAATGGCTTCGACAGTTTCCTTTCTGGCTGAAAGTTTTCCCACATATATGACAGCTGTATGGTTTGGTGCCTGTGTGAATACGTATGTGCCTCTGCAGCCAAGACGCATGCTGGAATGATTTATTACAAAAGTCGCATTTGTATCGATTCTGCAACTCGCCATCTCTTCCTGCAGTGCTGTCTGAGTCCTTTTTCAACAGATCTGCAACCTTATTGATGGCATTCTTGATCGCTTGTCCTCTTCCTGTACAACAAAAGTCAATTATTGGATAGTTCCATATTACTCTTTCACACTAACTCAGCTCTAATTTTTCTCATCTAAACCTTTAACCCTTTGATTATCTAATGTTTTTACAGCCCTTGGGCAGGACTTTTTTGAATCATTGTGTGGAATGGGGGAAATGCTGGTAACAACCATTGTCACCTTTTCCCATGCTATTTTCTACCCTTATTATGACAAATTGCATCATTTGAACTACCGGTAAATTTTATTTTTGTCTGCAAATGCCTTTAATTTTAACAAGTCTAAATTTTTTTTTATGTAATCCCATTCTTAACTCTTTACCACACAATCCTGAATTTTAACGACCCATAGAAAGAAGCCTTTTGAAAACATTGTGGGAAAAGGAAAAAATGCTGGTAAGCAGCATTTTCTCCTTTTCCCATAATATTTTCTACCCTTTCCCAATCACCTTCCAATTTTTTAATTTGTTGTCTGCAAATGCTTTCAATTTGGATCAGTCAAAAATTTTGTCATTTGGTACAGAGTTAAGGAGAAGACTATTAAAACCAATATGGGAGAAAAGTAGGAGTATTGGTAATATTATTTCTCTTTTTTCTACCATGTTTTCTACCAGGTATAAGACAAATCCTATTAGATGAGCAACATTTTCTATATGATCTGCAAAGTCTCTCTCAAATTGTGTTGTCTAGCAAAGAAATAAGCAATAAGCAAAAAGATTTTTCAAAATTGAGATTCCTGAAATATTTCAGTTTATTGTTCATTGTTTTCCAGAAAGTTGTAAGAAGCTTGCTATACACCCTGGATGAGTTGAGGCAATGTGTCCTTGTAAATGATGCTTCATACGGAATGATCTTTCACAATATAAACATGGGAATGGTTTATCTCCAGTATGTATTCTTGTATGTCTTTCTAGATTTTGTTTGCTTTTGAACTCCTTTGAGCACACATCACACTTAAATTCTCTATCTCCTGTACTGCCATTGTCCGACTGATTTAAGAAAAATCCCGCCAAGTCTGAGCTTGATTCATTCATAAAAGGTTGTCCTACAAAAAAAGGGAAAAGAAGATTTTGAAATTACTGTTATATTTTGTGTTGATACAAAAATTTTCTAGATTCTTAACCTCCTGGTTTTCAAACAGACAATAACTGATAGAAAACTGTTGGTATATAACAGTCTATCAAAGTTTGTCAGTCTTTTTGTTTGATCTGCTAATTGAAAACAAACATTATAGCTGAATAAAAGCATAATCAAGGACTTAAAAAAATTTTCAGGTTTTTATTTTTCAGTTCAACCAATCCGTTTCAATCCCATAAATTTTAATAATTACATTATTTATTCTACAACCCAGACTTGGCACAGACTTTTACTTGGACAACAAATGTCAGATTATGTATGGCAGTTAGCAAGCACTCTTTCACACACATCATTATCTAACATTTGAGCCATGCTCTGGCAAAAGGGGACTTAATGTATCACTGTGATGCATGATAGCGAGCAAGTCATCACATGATAATTGATCTATGATAGCCACATTTTTTTTAACAATTGACTGAATCATGAGGTAGACTGGTCCCTGGACATACAGAATATTGAACAATAGCGAAAAATTTCGGCCCAGGTCAGCCTGCATGGATACTTTTTGCAGATGCATTAAGCCCCCTTATCACAGAGCATGGCTCAATTATATGTATACTCTAATCACATAAAGCGTATGTAAAAGACAGAAATTGTTGACTGATCAGATGGCTAGTCTAAAAATTCAGAATTCAATTAAAAAATGGTTTGTAAACAAAGTGCAAGATATTCTATTTTTGGCCCTTTGGAGTTTGAAAAATTGAAAACAAAGACGACAAAATGTGGACACTAAGAAATGTGCCATGCTTTGGCAAAAGGGGACCTAATGCATCTCTGTGATCAATGCATTATACAAAACAAGTCATCACCTAATTAAGGATCAATTTTGTCTGACAATCGGCAGTATACTGAGGTAGAATCGTCCGTCTACATGCAGAAAATTGACCAATAGTAAAAAATTTCGACCCAGTATACTGAGGTAGAATCGTCCGTCTACATGCAGAAAATTGACCAATAGTAAAAAATTTCGACCCAGATCAGCCTGTGAGGACTGCGCAGGCTGAACTGGGTTGATACTTCTTGCAGATGCAATAAGCCCCCTTTTCACTGAGCATGGCTCAAATATGGATACTGGTATCCAGACAATGAAAAAAACAAAAGTCATTGAAATCAGTACATTTGAGTACCTTCACATCCTTTATCCTGAAAGTCTTATGTTAAATGTGACTTACTTCATCTTTTCCCAGGGATACAGTGGATAATAATCTGTTTTGTAAGTATAATTAAAATTTCTTTCATCGAGTGAAAAGTGGAGGCTATTATTTTCACAAGTGACAAAACCACGAGTGAAAATATGGCCATTGCTTTTCACAAGATGAAAGAAATTGAGATCATACACCGAAACAGACAATTATCCTATTTTCTTTTATGCTCTTCACTTTCACCTTTCTTTTCACATCCAATGTTTACTCATCGTGAAAAATTTGTGTGTTTTTCAAGCAAAATAGATCTATTCAATTTAGTGGGATATGGACTAGCTGTAAAAATGATGTCATGAGTGATGTTGACTACGTCATAAAACGTGACGTTCACCCGCTAAAAATTAACCTTTTCCCAAATGACAAATTTTGGACTGGTCAAAATTGAAATAGTTTGCAGACGACAATTTTAAATTTGATAAAAATGGCAGAAAGGTCTCAAAACGGGTAGAAAACACTGTAGGAAAAGGAGAAATTGCTCGTTACGAGCAATTTCTCCTTTTCCCACAGTGTTTTCAAAAGACTTGTACTGCAGACACGTGAAAACCAGGGCTTGTTTGGGAAAGGGTTAATTCATGTTCTATAAATATCCGAGGCAATTCACTGTTAGATTTCTATAAACTACTGAAAAGCATAAATGAAAATTTGAATTTTTTATGCCCTCAATTCTCTCTTGGCCCAATGCACATTGGTATAGGATATAAGCTACGGTTATCATGATCTGACAATGCACTTTCTTGTTATCCAGGAGGGCTCTCACCCTCATCACAAAGTGGTTCATAACATTTTTGCCTCACATGAAAGTACAGTTCTACTTTGAGACACACAAAGGTGGGCAGAAAAGAATCAGATTTAGATATTGCCGCATATTACTTAAAAGAGCACCACATACCGATTCCAATGGCTGTGGTTGCTTGATTTTCAGTAAAATTCTAATTCAAAATAGGGACATAACTGTGTCAAAAATACTTCGATGGTTACCTGCCTTCGTTGTGTAGCTTTCCCTCTTGATAATTAACAACTTGTCCAACTTTGAATCAAATATCTTGAGTAATAAGAGAGATATTGTAAAATGTCAAAGTTTTCAAATGATGACGCAGGGCTAAGACAATACCTTGACATTTTCTATGAAAACAGCTGAGCTACAAAAAAATAAATGCTAAAAAGCTGTTCATCTTAATATTTTTTAAATGGCTTCTGCAAAAAAAAAAATACTATATTTACCATGTGTTCTAAATTTAATGTTCCAATTTATCCAATCAGAAAGCTAGTCTTGCACTAATTCAGAGTAAGGACTGAATTTCACTAATATCTAATCTAACTGCTAAACATAGAATTATGTTAACATTCTTTACCAAAATTCTATTTTATATAAATTGTCTCAAGGATGCAATCTGTATGTCAGGGAATGCAGCACGTGGATTTTTGTCGAGAATTTTTTATGAAACAGTAGGTATACCTAAACTTTTACAGTCTGTTGTGAAACCTTAAATTTGATGATCTGTCAGCTCTTTTCCAGCTGAAGACAGTTGTAGAAATGTCCATAATGAAAGTATTTGCAGATGACATGGTAAATATGGCTAAAATGATTCGTCTTCAAAAGGGTTGAAAACACTACTGGAAAATCCCTGGTTATCAGCATTTTCTCCTTTTCTCCCACAAGGTGTTATTCCATAGGATGATAAACATGCAATATAATGTATTGTTGGCTAGAGTTAGGGTTGATGCACTGTTCTGAATTGGATTTACCCTGTACCAAATAACCCCCTGTTTTAATGACTCTGAGGAATACTCCTTTTGAAAAGACTGGGAAAAGGAGAAAATGCTCATAACTAGCATTTTCTCCTTTTCCCACAATCTTTCCTGCCCTTTCATAGACAAACCCAACCTTTGAGTCACATTTAATTTGTTGTTTGCCAATGCTTCAAATTTGGTTTCATCCAAAATTCTGTCGTTTGGTAAAGATTTAAGGTTTTATAGTGCTCCCACAGAGGACATACCCAGCTACTGCTTTGAAAATGAAAAGGTATTTCTAGCATGAAAAAAAGGCAGTGTAACACATTACTTCCTGCAAATCTTTAACCTGGCAGTAGATCACTTTCAAAAAGTTGTGGCAAAAGGTGAAACTGCACACGATAAGCCACTTTTCTTTTGTCACAATGTTTGTACATTACTTTTATTCATACAATAAACCTAAATTTTTGTTCATTGTCCCTTTTTTTAAGAAAATGTTTCTTCAGTCATCTGTTACAATTTCGTTAGTTAATCATTACCCAGACAACAAAATTTAAAACATGTCAATGTTGAAGCATTTGCAGACCCAAACTGACATGGGCATGCTGGCTGAAAAAGGGTTTTAGTACATCCGCAAGAAGCATCAACCCATGTTAGCCTGCATAGTCCATGCAGGCTGACATGAATCAAAACCATTCTGCTATTTGTAGATTTTCTACATGTCAAAGGACCTCATGATCCTGTCAGTTATTGAACAAAATGGACCCATAATTATGTGATGACTTCTTTAGTATCATGCATTCAGATGCATTAAGCCTTCCTTTGCCAGAGTGCAGCTAAAATGTACTTCAATTCATGAGATTTGTCTTTGAAAGGGTATAAAACACTGTGCAAAAATGATAAAACACTGGCAACCTTTTCTCACCATCTTTTCATAGCCTTCTACTTCAGAGACTTTAAAACAAAGAATTGTATGAGAATGGTTTAACCCATTTCCAAGTATTTCTATGCATCAACAGTCCTGTAGTGGAAGGCTTTATAAAACACTGCGGCAATAGGAGAAAATGCTGGTAACCAGCATTTTCTCCCTTACCCACAATGATTTTTTTTTTGCCCTTTCAAAGGTAAATCCCATTACTTAACCCTTTCCCAAACACGACCTGGTTTTCATGTGTCTGCAGTACAAGTCTTTTGAAAATACTGTGGGAAAAGGAGAAATTGCTCGTAATGAGCAATTTCTCCTTTTCCCACAGTGTTTTCTACCCGTTTTGAGACCTTTCTGCCATTTTCATCAAATTTAAAATTGTCGTCTGCAAACTCTTTCAATCTGGACCAGTCCAAAATTTGTTGTTTGGGAAAGGGTTAAGATACATCTATTTTGTCATCTGCAAAACCTTTCAATTTGGTTAAGTCTATAATTTTATCATGTATTAAGTCTTTACAAAACAACAATATTTTAAACCAGTCCTATTGAAGGAATATGCAGACGACAAAATAAATGTGACTGAAAAATTGAAATTTGTTTTGGGAAGGGTAGAAAACATTGTGGAAAAAGGAGAAAATGCTGATAACCAGCATTTTCTCCTTTTCCCACAATGTTTTCAAAAGGCTTCTTCCTCGGGGTCGTTAAAACTCAGGATTGTGTGGTAAAGGGTTAAAGAATAAAAGTAATTACCATAATCTGGCAAGTAGCCCACAGCCTGATATCCAGTCTTTGAGAAGTCCAGGGCAGAATTCTCATCCTCAATTCCTGTAAGCTCAACGTCACTATCAGATGTTGCCTCAACCTTTACCAAGCTTTCCAAACTGTCAGTTAAAGGACCAGAATCTGAGGTATTTTCTCTTTTCATCTCAGGGTAAAGTAGAGCTGTGTCGGCTTTATCTCCCTCAGAGTACTGCACCTGTTGTGCAAAAGCAGGCACAGACTTTCCTCTATCAACTGAATTGTTAGACAGTGTAGAAACAGGAGTGCTGCTTAAAAGATCTTGATGGCTGTCGTTGAGACCCCCACTATCTGTGCTTCTTTCTCTTCTTCTTTGGGTTTTAGAAATGTCCTGATAGCTTTGGTCTGTCTGTAGTCTTTCATATGGTTTTGGTCGTTTGTGCATTGAGTTGTTACCCGACTTCATACCTAAGATTGAGGGACGAGACAAGCGTTCCTGAGATTGTGATATGTGTCTTTGTTGAGCTGTTGAAAAAAAATGTACAGATGTTATGTCCATTATTAGCTGTTCATTCCTCAAATCACTAACCATTTTCCAATCAAAGATTTTACACTCTTCAAAAATAAAAGAATCAAAAGCGACAAATTTGACATTGGTAAATTTACATGAATTGAAGTGCTCTGACATGTTTGAAAAACATTGCATGAAAGAAGTGAATAACTTTACCATTATTTTCTCCTTTTCACACACAATTTTCAAAGGGTTTCTTCATCAGGGTTATTAATACACGAGATTGTTTGGTGAACAATCTCCAGTTTTGACGACCCCAAGGAAAACATTGTGGGAAAAAGAGAGAATGCTGGTAACCAGCTTTTTCTCCTTTTTCCACAATGTTTTCTACCCTATCAAAAACAAGTTCCATCATTTAAGCCACATTTAAATTGTCTTCTGCAAATGCTTTCAATTTGGACAAATCTAAAATTATATTCTGTGGTAAAGGGTTAAAAAGGGAACTTAACACTGGCTCCTACATATATGTACAATGTTTAACCCTTTACCACACAATCCCAAGTTTTAACAACCCTGAAGAAGAAGCCTTTTGAAAACATTGTGGGAAAAGAAGAAAATGTTGGTAACCAGCATTTTCTCCATTTCCCACATTTTCTACAGTTCCAAAAACAAATTTCAATTCTTAATTCACATTTATTTTGTTGTCTGCAAAAGCTTTCAATTTGGACTGGTCTAAAATTCTGTCGTTTGGTAAAGAGTTAAATGAAATGGGCATGTGCAATTCATAGAAAAGACAAACAAAATCACTAGTTCATTGCATGTTTTGCTGGAAACTCTTACAAAAAACTGAGCAATGAAGATTGAACAGCACAGTCCCTTCATTCTGATCTTGTTTCCACACAATCCAAAATGGCACTTTACTCTTTACAAGAGGACAAAATTTCAGACTCTTCCAAATTCAAAGCATGCTCAGATAACAAATAAATTATGATTCAAATGACTCTACTTGTTTAACTCTTTACCAAACGACAAAATTTCAGACTTGTCCAAATTCAAAGCATTTGCAGACAACAAAATAAATGTCGCTCAAAAACTGAAATTTGATTTGGAAAGGGTAGATAACATTGTGGGAAAAAGAGAAAATACTGGTTAGCAGCATTTTCTCTTTTTCCCATAATGTTTTCAAAAGGTTTTTTCCTCAGGGTCGTTAAAAGTCGGGATTGTGTGGTAAAGAGTTAATGAATGGAAGGATAGAAAACAACATTTTCAAGGTCTTTATTCATACGGGTAATTAAAAGATGGCATTATGTGGTAAAGGGTTAATATGCAAGATGTATAAAGCCTTGTGTAGTAATAATACTAGGAATCAAAAAGGCTTATCATTGATTTAGATTATATTCTATAAATGCAACAAATTTTCTAAAATACTTTTTATGATCTCCATGTAATAGTTTTCAAATGTATTATTAGTTTACAGTTAAACCTGTACTTGTACTTTGCTAGCAGCTGAGGGAAGTACAAAAATGGTTTGTGCAGGTAACTTTCTTCTTGGCTGTAGCATTTGGAAACTGTTGCCTCCTATGCACTAGTTTCTTAGCACTTTACAAAATTACTGAGTTTAGACTTATCCAAATCGAAAGCATTTGTAGACAACAAAATTAATCTGGCCAACAAGATGGGATTTGTTCTTGAAGGGTAGAAAAAATTGTCTTTTTCAGACCTCCAGATAAAAGGAAGTGATAGTATTCTAAATCCATTATTTCTCTTCCAAACCCTATGTTGTGGGTACTCATTAGAACTGCCTTGATGAGACAATTCTAATGAGTACCCATAACATAGGGTTTAGTGGAGACTGATTAATATTTTCAATTTTGAAATCAGAATCACTCCCTCTATCTGGAGCCCCGATAAAAGGAGAAAATGCCGGTCACCATTAATTTCTCCTTTTCCCAAAATGCTTTCAAAGCCTTCCTCTTGAGCACTGTTAAAAAAAAAATGTTTGGTAAAGGGTTAATAGACACCTTATTTACTACATGCTAGATCTACACAATTAAACCTATGTCATATTTACATAAACTTAAATATAATTTGTGAAAGCTCTCTACCTTTGAGACAGTAACCAAGAAATTGAGATTTAATCTCCTCCCTTCCATCCAAAAATCCCTTTCCCAATGTGGACCCTAAATGAGAAAGTGACCCATCATTAACACTGGCTGTCAAGATAAGGGATTCTTCTGCTGTGTGCTCTGACAGTTGTTCAAGCTGAAATGATAGATTAAAGATTTAAAAGGCATGAAGTCAACTTCATAATAATGCATAGCAATTCATTTCATTACAACATACATGAGTACATGTACATGTATTTTCCAAGTGCAAAATTTAGTTACTTGGCACAAAATTCAAGTTGTACAAAATTGCATAAAGCTTAGGTCACTGAACAAGAATCAGAGTCATTGTCTCTATGACTAGTATGTGTCTTGATTTTTCTAGACTCAGTTCAAACTTACATCACTTTAAAATATAATATTCTAAGAGTGCAAGAGACAGTTGCAGATTTTTGAAAATCTCAACTCTCATACCATCTACAGTTGATAATCTTAGCTCTTATACCACCTACTCCTAGCCCAACTTACACAGTCTTTGGGGACAGTTTTCCCCAAAATCAGTCTTCACAGAGCTTGCAATCTAATCTTCCATCTTCTCTTTCTGCTACTTAGCACATAAAACAATCTGGCAAGAACAACTTTGAATTTACTGTTTTTGACTATTTCTCCTAAGTAAAAAGGTCCAACTCAGAAATTCAGAGTCCCATGTCACTTTTTACTGACTCATGAAAATGGTTTGATAAAAAAAAAAAGAAGAATTTGTATAAATCTGAGACTGAACCTCTGCCATTCTATTACCATTTATCAATAATCATAATTGGAAACCAACATCTAACAGCTATTTTTTTAACAACCAACTGAATCATGAGGTAGACTGGTCCTTGGACATACAGAAAATTGACCATTAGCAAAAAGTTTCGGCCCCAGTCAGCTGGCCTGGTTCAATACTTTTCTCAGATGCATTAAGCCCTCTTTTCATGGAGCATGGCTCAAATATTTTTCAAAGACAAATCCCATCATTTGAGCTTACATCACTTGAGCCTGTACTTTGCTACCTTTGAATGTTTTCAATATAAATTTATCTCCATTAGGTTTTTTTGTCTAGTGAGGAGTAAAATATATGTACATTGTACTAAATACTTTACCAAACAATCCGGAATTTTAACCACCCTAAGGAAGGAGAATGATTACATTGTAGGAAAAGGAGAAAATGCTGGGTACCATCATTTTCTCCTTTTCCCAAAGTGTTTTCTACCCTTTCAAAGATAAATCCCATCCTTTTAGTCACATATAATATGTCCTTTGCAAATGTTTTTAATTTGGACAAGTCTAATATTTTTTTGTTTGGTAAAGATCTAGAGAGTTCTTACCAACACCTGTATCAAAGACTTCACTACAGACTTCAAAATGGGTTGATAACCAGGAATATCTTTCAGAACATCCAAATCAAGGGTCATGGAAGCCATTTCCTGTAAATAGGTTAACCTGAAAATATAGCATCAAAGGGACTTACATCTAGTATGTGCTGCTGCAAGTATCAAAAAATATCTTGACAAATATGTGTCCGAACATTTCACTTCAATATAACCCTTCACCAAACAATCCTGTGTTTTAACCACCAATATGAAGTGGAATTTTGAAAATGCATTTATGAAAGGAGAAAATGCTGGAACAATATTCCAAGGTCTGATCTGGTTACAAAGTTTGAACCGGTGAGTTTACCCACCAGTTTTGACTTTACCTGCAAATGAAATATAAAATATGATTCTTATGTCAGATAGGTAAATCTTGGCATGTGTACAACTAGTCCAAATATTCAGACATACACGTACTTACTTTTCAAATTTTATCTATTGGACATTTCACACTTTCATTTTCTTTTGCATGTAGCGTCTAAACGGGTCCCATTGAATTCTATGTACTATAGCAAACCCAATCCCTCTCTAAAAGCGGTACATGTATTATTACATAAAAGAACTTCATTTACCTTTCAGAAACACTTCATAATATAATATTCAGCCGTCTCAATAAATACTGGCCGATGGGTCCCACCAATCACCGAAATACCGGAATGCCACCGAAACACCGAAATAGCCCAGATTTTTTTTTAAACTTTTTGATTTCAAACAATTGAAGTTGTGGTGTTTAACACAAATTGTAATCATACTGATGAAGGAGGGTTAGTTTAAAACCTAATGATAAAATAACAACATGCCATTGAAGCCCGACCTGAAGAATGTGCACCGGAATATCCCACCGGTACTGTAAATGTTCACCGAAATACCTGCCCGGTGTAGTAAAATTTGTCAATTCAGGGATTCTACATCCGCAATCTAAGTACAGCAGCAGTGCTTGTGCACAAGGTTGATGTGTCTGATTTTTATCCGTAACTATGCTGGCAAAAATACTTTCCACTTTTATATTGGATATATGAAATTAAAAATCACCAAATCGGAAAACCGGCAGCCATTTTAAATCTGTGGTTAACACGTTACCAGGCGTAAATTGATAAGACAATTATAATTCCGCCGATAAGATTATTAATAATAACCATGCCATTTTAAAAATCAATATGACAAACTTACACATCAAATAAGTTGGATCATATCAGCCGCACGCCTTCAATTACGATTGCATCACTTGAACAGAACAGAACAGAACAGAACGGAGCTATTTGTGCGTTTCGATGGATCAGAGACCTACATTATGCAATGTCTGATTTGGGTCTACCTCGTCCGCAAATGATTTTGTATGTGTCTTTATCATTCAAAGAAATAATAAATTCATGTAATCATACGATACTGATAATTTTTCGGGTCTAGATTGGCGTAATCAAGATCGGGTATTTCGGTGTGTAACAGACCAGACACGCGAGTGTTTTGGTGATTGTTCTCCATGTAAATTAATGATCAGAATATATTAACAACATCATTCTTCTCATCAATTATTGATACTTTCATTGAGAGCATTTTCAGTTAAAGAAAAAAGAAAAAAAAATACTGCAAACTAATATCAGTTATCTGAACTTAATATTGAAAAAAATAGGGGTATTTCGGTGTTTCGGTGGCATTTCGGTATTTCGGTGATTCGTCGGACCGCTGGCCGATTAATTTAGAATTCAAGCACAACACTATCATGTCTGAATGCAGTTGGAACAGACACCCTGGTTTTCAATTATGAAGGCAGTTGCATAAGAAGCCAAAACTCACTACAGATTTTTTAATCAAATCTGTATTGATAATCAAACTAGAATGTGACTAACTTAACCCTTTCCCACACAACAAATTTTAGACTCTCCCACATTCAAACCATCAGCAGACGACAAATTCATAATGAATACAAATGTGCTTAAGCTCTCTGATAGGATAGAAAACATTTTGGGAAAAGGAAAAAATGCTGGTTACCATACCAGCATTTTCTCCTTTTCCCAAAATGTTTTCAAAAGGCCTCTTTCTCAGGGTCGTTAAAAGTTGGGATTGTGTGGTAAAGAGTTAACTTTATTAAAATGAAAAAAGGACATAATATGGTTCTCTAACGGTGTAAGGTTCATTTGTAGAGTTTCATTTGGAACGATAGCATCCATTCTGCATCAATTCATAATGAACGTACGTAGGTAGGGGCTTATAAATAGGATTAGTGTATATGGCTAAACATTTGAATTTAAGAAACCAAAACAAATTATGTATACACTATTACTAAATCTAAATCGGCGCTGTCGTGCTTTGTGCGAGTAAAAATCTACTATTCAATCATAAAATATAGGTATTTTACTAGGATAGTGAATCTTTTCTCTAAAAAAGCAGGAAACTAGCCCCTGTGCATCGGTGCGCTTCGATTTGAAAACAAAGATCACACAACGCCAGCATTGCAACGATGAGATATTGGTTACCATTGATAAGCTATTGACAAGAACATAACCGTTTTTTTTTTTTCCTACGGAAAGGGTAACGCCGTTTACTTTAACGGCCACTGGAAGGTAGATTACACTTACTGGTGAAACTCGGAATTTTAAGGAAAATGTTCGAACAGCAAAATAGTTCTCTAGTGTAGCTATTTCGTCCACTCTCTACCTCTGAAGTGGAGAGTACTTAATGCTATTCGACCCCAGTAATAATCGAACATCAGTAAACGTACAGCCACAAACAATGCTATTATATCTTTCAATGCCTGTCCTCCTATTTTTATGAACACGCAACCGTTCAGAACATTTTTCTTAACTCTCTGTCTGTATCAACCAGCAAAACGTTGATATAACAATTTTATCATTAAAATAGCAATTCGGTAATCCGAATTTTTCCCCGAGTCTTTTTGTTTTTTGCAAAACCATAGTGGTTGTCGGACTCACCCCCTCTCCCCCATCTTACGGTTGGTGTAATCAAAATAGATAATACATAGAAATGCGAAGCGATTCATATGAAATGAGAAATAGCGAAGTGGATTTGTATACTCACTCAATTAACTCCGAATTTATTGGCCTCTGAGGAGGGGGGTGCCTGGTCTCAATAGTGCCTAGTCTGAATACTTTAATAAATTTATTGAATTGTACTTGGCACTGCTTTCAACATTATTTTAGTCATATCATGGCAACAGGTCTAGGTCCATATTCACCAACCATTCATAAGAACTTCCTTAGTCTTCTTAATTTTCTAAATTTGAAAGTAACAGAAATGGTTTAGCCAATCAGAAGTTGTGTTCTTCTCGTAAATCTAGATTTAGAATGAAATTAAAATGGTTAATGATTTACGAACCCTAATATTTATGTATGTGCTTGGTTTCACCATTTGGCTACCAGGCCATGGGCCTGATTTGTCTTGCGCTATGCTGCTTCCACGAAAAACCTAATGCTTCCAATAAGACTCAAACCCGAGGCATTCAGGTTTAGAGTACTACATTTTACCACAGAGCCGCGGGGGATCATTTGTGCGTTTAGGAAGCAAGCGGTCAAAATGTTGCGTCACCAGTGGCAATATGTAACTGAACGCTAAATAAAGGTGTCAGAGTGACACGGTATCTATCAGATGAAAAAGTTCCAAATTTGAGATCTAGATAAAGTTTGTAAGAGCACCTCTCTCCCCCCGATAAAAATTTGGAGAACAGCTTGTTTTCCATAATTCTACGATGGTTAATCCTTATTTAACGCGATGGAACCGGCTTTAGTTACTTCATGCGGACAAGTGTAGATTAAGTTCAGAATGCACAGAATGCACCTACACTCTTTGAACCTACACTCTTTGTAGCATATTCTGGGCAAATCAGTCAATGAAATAACATTTTTTTTTGGGGGGGGGGCTGTTTTTCTTAATTGAAAGGTCCCGCTTCATCAATTTAGCGTTTAAATGGTTAACCATGAGGATACTCAGCCATGCATCCATTCAGAGAATAGAACTATCGCAACCTGAACTCATATGGAAGTTTTCCACTTGAACAAATATGGTTACACTGCTCAGCGGACAATCGGTTAATGAAGGAGATCCTACTTTCATGGATGATTTGTATTTTATTCAGTGAATATACCAGGATGTAGCGCTTTAAATTGCGGTTCATTGACATGTAGGAACCACTTCTCTTGGTGGGTCTAGATTATATTCCTTAGAATACCTCCGTGGTCGCCAACAGCTAAATGTATCAACGATTATGACCATCCGGGTTGCTGACGCTGTGTCAAGTTCTATACGATCCATACGGGAGTTCGTGCGTTTGAAGAAATTAAATAAATGTACATGCCAATCCCTCATACATACGATCCCGTTTTTTTAATGACCCTGGATAAATGGACTGTCGAAAAGATCGATGGAAAAATGAGATAATGCTGGTAATCAGCATTTTCACCTCTTCTTACTATGTTCTCCACCCGTTCAGGAACGAGTTCCACCATTTGAACAGCATTTACCTTTTCATCTGCTTACATGTGCTTTCGACTCGACATGTATGAAATATTGTCGTGTGGTAAGTAGCTATAATTGTGACTGACTGGTAACAGGAACTAGGTGTCTCGAGAGCTCCTCATAAATTAAATGAGCCACACTCTGGCAAAAGGGTGCTTAATGCATTTCTGTGATGCATGATACCAAGCAAGACCTCACCTAATTATGGAATCATAAAATCCATTTTGTAACACAACCAACTGAATTATGAGGTAGAATTATCCCTTGACATGCAGAAAATTTAAAGATAGCAAACAGTTTCGGTCCATGTCAACCTGCGCGGACTGCGCATGCTGATATGGGTCGATATTTTTTTTGCAAACACATTAAGCCCCCTTTTCACATAGCATTGCTCATATATAATCACGAAAATTATTTAAACTGTCATCACTCTGTCATGACAAAAGTTTCGATAGCAGATTTTTATTTCCTCCCTTGAAAGAAACTCGTTTATTTTTAGTTTAAAGCAGATAGAATGAAACATCACTGTCATCGTGATATTAAATTGTCATGGTAAAATTTGAAAAATACGGGTAACTAAAGTATCACCTCTAAAACCAGGAACTTTAGGCTATATATATAAAGTGCGTACCTACAAAATTAATGTAGTAAAGATGACGCCCAGTTTATTCTAAATTTTCTTCTCTCTATTTTTTTCCCTTTCTTTCTTTTGTCGTAGTTCCTGTAGAGAAATAGATGTAAGTACAGGATAGAGCAAAGCACAACTTTGTCAATTATTTTAGAAAACGTCAACCAAAATCAGACTGCATGTTGTGGACGATGTAGATCGAGATCATACTGCACAGAACGTGCAGTCTGATCTTTGACCTACATCGTCCGCTATTTAGTTGTTATTTTATAAAAGCAATTTTGAAATTGAGATGATTTGGTCCCTTTTCCTGATTGAGAAAGCGCATTTCGTTTATCTGATGTTTTGGTGGTTAATTTTGAAGCCCCAGCTTCCGCCTGGCTACGCACCTGGAAAATTATTTTATCAACCGTTCTCCAAACAAAGTAATGGAATCGAACAATCTTTAACCTTTACCAAATGGCACACTTTTAGACCAGTCCAAATGTGAAAGCATTTGCAGACTACAAGCTACAAGTAAATGTGACTCAGAAATTAAAATTTGCTTTGGGAAGAGTAGAAAACTTTGTTGGAAAAGGAGAAAATGCTGGTTACCAGCATTTTCTTCTTTTCCCACAATGTTTTAAAAAGGTGACTTTCTCAGGGTCGTTAAAACTCAGGGGATTGTGTGGAGAAGGGTTAAGCTCTGTGCGTGCATTTCCTCCTGTTTTTTTTCCATAATGTTTTCAAAAGCTGTCTTTCACAGGGTCGTTAAAACTCGGGATTGTGTGGGGACGGGTTAACCTTTGTGCTTAATTTACGAATCTGGGGAGTGAAGGCTTTTGAAATTATTGTAGGAAAATGTTAAAAGAAAATGCTAGGAAAATGTAATAATACCATTTTTTAGTCCTTTTCCAGACATTGTTTTCGATTCCTTCAAAGACATATCGCATCATCTGAGCCACATTAAATTTGTCGTCTGCAATGCTTTCAATTTGGACGTTTCTAAAACATTGTAGTCTGGTAAGGAGTGAAAATGGACGCCGCCATTTTCTCCCACTTTTCGCTCAGATTCGTCGAACACAAGTTCACAGTATGTGCAGTCTGATCTTGGATCTATACCGCCCGCTTGTATAGCCTAGTCCAACAGATAACGACGTGGACTGCATCTTCAGCCGTCGAAGGAGATCGGTTTTATGTCCTAGTATTACGCGCCAAAAGAGTTCCTTAACCCGTTATCACAAAATCCTTTTAATGACCCTGTGAAAGAGGCCTTTTGAAAACATTATGGGAAAAGGAGAAAATGCTGGTAACCAGCATTTTCTCCTTGTCCCACAGTGTTTTCTACCCTATCAAAGACAAATTTCCATTATTTGACCTACATTTAAATTTTCGTCTGCTAATGCTTTCAATTTGAACCAGTCTAAAATCTTGTCGTTTGGTAAAGAGTTAAAGAGGCATATTTGGATTTCTTTGCTGTAAATCAAACTTTCTAGTAAAAACAGTGTTACGTACTGCGTTATAATAAGTATAATATTGAGCCATGCTCTGGCAAAAGGGGACTCAATGCATCACTATGATCCTAAGCAAGCCATCATATAATTATGGATCCATAAAATATTTTTTTTATCCAGCAACCAACTGAATCATGAGATAGGCTATGTACTGGGCATATGACATGCATAAAATTTACCCAAAGCAAAAAGTGTCGGCTCGGGTCAGCCTGCAAGGACTGCGCAGGCTGACCTGTTTTTTTTTTTTTTTTTTTCTGGTATGCATTAAGTCCCATTTTCACAGAGTATAGGCTCATGTATTTTATCTGAAAGCGTAGAAACGAAAAAAACTTGAACAGTTCCATTTAGTAAAATGATTTTATATAAAGATATTATGGTGATGCGATCTCTAACTTCGTCTATATGCATGAGATCATATATGACGTCATCATGCCTATCTGAGGATGACCCACAGTAATCGAGACGTGCAGTTGATCATGCGACATTCTAACAAGTCTTCACAAAACATAGTGGGCGCGAAATCTAAAATACCATAAATGGCTACGCAGCCCGTTAAGAAAATACACTTCAGAATATTTGTCTTCTACTTTTCATTCTTACTTACTGGTGGGTTGCTAGCTATTATCTAAGTTAATTCACTAGTAAATCACTGGCTATGAAATAAAAAAAGACTTCCTAAACTGAAAGTAATGCCATGGACAGAAGTTTCATATGACTATAAAAAGCCAATCTTTGCTGGTGAAATAGCCTAGCATTTTCAGCAAAGAGATTTGGTGCTTTGTCGTATGACTGAGTTTTGCCATTTTTAGGGCTTAGGTTGACGTCCCAATTCGTTTTATGTTACAAATATTATACTTCAAATGGAGAAGACATATTTTCAGTCAGCTGAAACACGCATGTCTTGCAAATTTGCAAGAGTGTTTAGATCTAGATCTATGTCAGTAAGTTTTTTTTTTTAAATTTAGCTTGCAGTAAAATACTGAATATAGCGATTTCCTGCCTGCTCTGATCAATTTGTCTGGCATGGTAGACGTTAATGAAGATTCAGATCAGCCCGCTTTTTTTATGCGGGCTGATCTTGATCCTCGGGGCTTGAAGGGTTAAAATGGAATAGTAGAAAATATTCATATCCGAAGATAACTGACCTTTAAGAGAATGGATGAGCGAATCAGCGATTGGAATGTATATTAATATTTGAATGGCATTCAAAATTGAGATCATTTGCCTTTGCACTTACAGGTAAAACGGATGATCCTGAAAGTCTTTTCACGAAAAAAAAATCACTCTACCATTCGGATATGAGGCAGTGAAAGCGATATACAAGTATCCCTTCAAGTTTTCCAATACACAAGCGTGCTAAGTGTGGCAATAAACTGTTAATTCTTGACAGAGATCGGGAGAATAAAACGTGTGTATTCTATAGGTAAACGTACACGCTTAAAACTACGACAAAAATGTAGTTGTGGTGTTAGAAAAGTGAATTATCTTGGATCTGATCTAACTGTATTAAAAATGGCTACTAAAGTGATTTATTTTACAGTGGATGGAAGTTGTGAACAAGCCGAATTCAGAAGCGACGACCCAGCCGATGATATTAAAGGTAAGTAAGAGTTTTAAAACAATTACCTTTTCGCAACAAACGTGGGAGCAAAGTGTTTGCATAACTTTGAAGTACCGTTAAAAAACGTTTCCAACTGTGTAAACCTATTTTCCCGTTACTTTAAGTACTTTTATCACTTTTTCCTGTCATGGTGGGAATGAATAATTATCTGACTAGCCGTTAACTGTTGATTTTTTTGGGGGTGGGTGGCTGGGAAAGAAAGATAGAGAGGAACGTTTCTGCAAAATACAGGAAATATCCTCATTGCAAATTTATAGTACTTACTTCAACGAAAACAGATCTGTGCAATTTATACCTACAGGTAAACCTCTAATTAATAAATGATTGTGCATATACACAGTGAAAAGGCAATTTATTTATGAACAGTGTGTAACTTGTATAAGCCTTGCGACAAGTATAAAACTCTTAATTCTTTGATAGGCACCAAAATTTTAGGCTGGTCCATATTTGCAGTGCTTACAGATGACAGAAATCAAATTGTTCAAACGATGTAGAGCAACGGAGGGTATTATCGACCATTTAAGGTTCAAATCACATGACTGGTTAAATGGTGGTCTTTCACTCTTATACTATTGGCTGCCAGTGAGCGGCAAATATAGTCCCTCATTTGTGTGTATTACCGACTACATTTCTCTCAAAAAAGACTATTAGACGCATGTGCATGTAAAGTGATGGTGGTCAGTCTTTTATCGACCCGTTTGGCAGTTATCGACCAATGATGCGAATAATTAATTCATGACCAAATTATATACCAATTTGAAGACAAACATTTAAAATACAATTATTACGCTTGAAATTGTTTTTTCGATTGACAGTATAAGTGCATTTAACGTATTTCCAGGTATACCATTCTCAGTTATTGGCCAAGAAAAAACATAATGAAATAGAAGCAGAAGGCACAGAAGAAGCGATAATTTCTTGTCATGAACCTATCTGACTTGCAATCTAAAGACCATGGGTTTGATTCTGAGAAACCATAAATCTTTAACTTAATAATAAAATGCTGTTACGGTTTAATTATTGAACGAAATGTCAAACCTTTTAACACAAATAGAATTTTTGTATTGTTTTTTTTTTTTAATTCTCATTGATATATAGATCTAGCAGCATGCAGTAAAAGTATTCTTTTCAAACACATACAAATTTGAGAGTGATAAGAGCTAGATTTATACACCTTGTTTATTAGTTACAGACAGTACTTGCAATGAAACGGGTACTCTTTCATTTCCCCAACACTAATGTCAGACAAAATTGGGTCACCCAT
Source organism: Tridacna gigas (assembly GCA_945859785.2). Taxonomy (NCBI): domain Eukaryota; kingdom Metazoa; phylum Mollusca; class Bivalvia; order Cardiida; family Cardiidae; genus Tridacna; species Tridacna gigas. The sequence goes on from OX244041.2 coordinate 17,205,756, forward strand.
GCAGCTGATGTGCCATCAACATGGACATTTGACACAAGTACATCTTGACATTGCGCCGCCTTAAACTATTCCGCCATCTTTGTTGGTGAATACCGGACTCTTTTAGCGCAGATTTGTTGGCTCATATTGACCTGAAAATAAACAGAAAATATGAAAGGTTTCATTAAATAATGCAAATATTTTGTTGGTCCATAACACCCAATACCTGTAAATGTGTGTAGTAGTTATCGACCACACGTTTCTAAGGTTAAACAGGTTATGTGATAGTAATACTTGGTTGGAGGGGTAAATAACCTTACAACGAATATTAAATGTTGTAAAAATGTGAAACTAAAGAGCGAATTCACACGCATATGTAGTATGAAAATATACACTACGCTTAACTTGGTCGATAAGACGGCCATTTTGTATAAATTGGTTACTTACGTGATGTATTCTGGTGTAAAATAATCACGGAGAACTTCGCTTATTCGGCTACGACTTGGATGGAATTACAGTAAAAGACCGATGACGTCAAAATATTACGTTTTAAAACGTATCATATTGGTAGATAATCATGGAAGACTCATTAGAATAAAAAGTGGTTGATAAACCCTGATGGTCAAAATAACCCTCTGGTGCTCTAATATGTCTTTAGAAAAAGCAGTAAAAACAGTCTGAAAAGGACAAAATGCTGGTTGCCACATCCCACCATGTCAGGACACATCCAGACACTCAACACATCCTATTTCTGGAACATGCAAGGAAAATTTTGGAAGTATGGTAAATAAGGGACTTACAGAAAGTACATAACCCTATACAGAATAACAAATTTTGTACTCCTCTAAAGTATGAGCATAATGCAGTTGATAAATTCAAAATTGGTACAGTTGGTATAAACTCCTTTTTCCACAGTGTTTGTTAGCCTATCAAAGGCAGAAATCATCACCTGAGCTACGTTTGTCAGCAACTGCTTTCAATTAGGATCAGTCCAAAATTCTGTCATTTGGTAAAGAGTTAACCCTTCACCACACAATCCCGACTTTTAACAACCCTGAGCTTTTGAAAATACTGTGGGAAAAGGAGAAAATGCTGGTAACCAGTATTTTCTCCTTTTCCCACAATGTTTTCTACCCTCACCAACACAAATTTCAATTTTTGAGTAGCATTCATTGTGTCTTCTGCAAATGGTTTCCATGTGGACCAGTCTGAAATTTTGTTGTTTGGTAAAAGAGTTAACCCTTTACCACACAATCGCAAGTTTTAATGACCCTTAAGAAGAAGGCTTTTGAAAACATTGTGGAAAAAGGAGAAAATGCTGGTAACCAGCATTTTCTCCTTTTCCCACAATGTTTTCTACCTAATCAAAGACAGAAAACATCATTTGAATCACATTTAATTTGTCGTCTGCAAAATCTTTCAATTTAGTCCAGTCTAAAATTCCGTCGTCTGGTAAAGAGTTAAGCAGTGCTAAGTGGGCCCTGACAAAATGGGGCAGATAGATATTTTTCCCTATTCCAGTTGCAGGAGTGTGATTTTTCCTCCTACAGAAGATTTCGGCTGAAACTAAAACAGAAAAGAGTTAGCTATTTACCAAATGACAAAATTTTAAAGATGTCCAATTTGAAAGCGTATGCAGATGACATATTAAATGTTACTCAAATTATTGGAATTTTCTGTGACAGATTTGAAAACATTGTGGGAAAAGGAGAAAATGCTGGTTACCAGCATTTTCTCCTTTTCCCACAATGCTTTCCAAAGGCTTCTTCCTCAGGGTTGTAAAAACTCAGGATTGTGTGGTAAAGAGTTAAACATCACATGTTTAAAGAGATCTGATTCTGTGATTGCCAAGAAAAAAGTTTAGAACATGAATCTCTCATTACCTGGCTGTATGTAGGCCAAACTAAATGGGCCGAGAGTATCGCTGAATATAAAGGTGGATATTAACTGGTAGGCTGCTAAGCCTGCTAAGCCTGTGTGACTAACTGACCTTTTTGCAGACAGTGTAGATCAAGATCAGACTGCACAGAATTAACTTTTTAAGTCACCTTTATTTTGTTGTATGCAAATGCTTTCAATTTGGTAAAGTCTAAAATTTTGCAGTTTGGTCAAGAATAATATCGGACTGTTTCCTTTATTATGGAGTGGTAGAGATAACACTGCTGTTGATGTGGGCCCATCTGTTTTCTTTAACAAGACCTGCAATGTGGTTAGAAAACATTGTGGGAAAAGGAGAAAATTCTAGTTACCAGCATGTTCTCATTTTCCAACAATTTTCAAAAGCCTCCTTCCTCTTGGTCGTTTGAACAAGGGGTTGTTTGATAAATGGTTAAGTTGATTGACTGATTGTATGGTGTTTAACATCATTTCAACATTATTTCAGTTATGTTGCAGCGGCTAGTGCACCTATCCATGCTTTCCTGGAGTTTCTTTGACCGGTACTCAGTACAATATTCTTTCCAAGCCATTGGCTGCTTTTCCTCGTAATCATTGTCCAAACAATGGTCAGCAGTGAGAGAAGAATGAATCCTTTTGTAATAACTATCGTGAATCCTTGGAAAGAAATTTGTCGAGCAAGGGATCAAACCAGCAACCCACTGTTCTCAAGCCCTGTATGCTACAAACTGAGTTACCCGGGCTCTGCAAAAAGTTAAGTTGGTATGACCTGGTTGTTTATCCTACAGGCTGGCAAAGCCAATTCTAGTAAGTTGCTTCTACAGAGGATATAGATCAAGGTCCAACTACACAGAAGCTATTCAATGAGATAAACTTACAAAATAAATTTGAGGCTGAAATTGCCATATCAGTCTTTTTTTTGGTAATGGCTTAAACCTTAAGCAGCTAAGCACAGCCCGCTGACCTATTGAATGTGCAGTCTGATCTTGGATCTACACTGTCTGACACCGAGATTTATTTCCCTGAAATATACCTTCGAAATAATTATTTTGTTTGTTTACTATTGGCATGAAAGTTTCATTTCATTTATTTAGCAGGATAAGGCTTAAATTCCCCATTTCAAGTAAGGGTATTTGACTATTCAGCAGGAAGGGATGATTATCTTCACCTAGAAAATGATCCATTCTCAATTAACCCTTTACCGCACAATGCCGCCTTTTGACACCCCTGGGAAAGAAGCCTTTTGTGAAAACATTGCGAGAAAAGGAGAAAATGCTGGTAACCAGCATTTTCTCCTTTTCTCACAATGTTTTCTGTCCTATCAAGAAAAGTTGCACCATTTGAGCCACCTTGAAATTGTCGTCTGCAAATGCTTTCAGTTTGAACAAATCTTTTATCTGCAAATTAATGCTATCAATATAGATGTGTCTGAAATTTGCCTGTTGGTAAAGAGCAAGATTAGCTTAATTAGCTGGTGGGTTTATGATGGAAAGGTCAAATTCTGCCAATCTGTGCAATTATTCTGTTTGTTAGGTGTTGGATATCTCAGAAGTAACAGATTCTTTTTTTATCAGATGAAAAATCTAATTGATTTATTAGTCTCCCATAAATATTCATATGGAAACTGTTTACCCTTGGCCTGCCATATCATATATGACCATAGATGTATTTTGTGGAGAGATCAGCCTTTACATACTTGATCATGATCTACACTCTCCATTTCATTTTATTTTTACTGAACAATCTGATGTTAAATGGCCATGAGGAACTTCAGGAAGATGCTTTTGAAAACATTCTGACAAAAGAAGAAAATGCTGGAAACCACAATTTTCTCTTTTTTTTTCAAATTGTATATTAACTTATAATCCTGAGTTTTAACAACCCTGGGAGGAGAATAAGGCTTTTGAAAGCAATAACATCGTGGGAAAAGAAGAAAATCCTGGTAGCCAGCATTTTCTTCTTTTCTTACAATGTTTTCAACCCTATCAAAGACAGAAATCATCTTTTGAGCTACCTGTAATTTGTGTCTGCAAATGCTTTCAATTGTCAGAGTACAAAATTCTGTCGTTTGGTAAAGAATCTTTACTAAACAACAAAATTCTAGACTTGTCCAGATTGAAAGCATTTGCAGATGACAAAATCACTGTGACTTAAAAATTGAAACTTGTGTAGGCATGGTTAGAAAACATTGATGGAAAAGGAGAAAATGCTGGTTACCAACATTTTCTCGCTTTCCCACAATGTTTAGCAAAGGATTCTTTTGGAGGGTTGTTAAAGGTCAGGATTGTGTGGTAAAGGGTTAAGACAACTTCCATCACATCCTATTTAATTCTAATCCCCTGCAAGTGCTTTCAGTTTGGACAGATCTAAAATTTTGTAGTGTGGTGCAGACTTCAATCCTAATAAACTTTAAAAACTTTGTAGCTTTTACAGAGAAAATAGATAAATCTCAGACTACCCTGAACATGTAATCTGATCTTGGATTTGCACTATCAAAGATATTCTGTGAAGGGGTCCCTTTACCCTTTACCACACAATCCTGACTTACATCGACCCTGTAGAAAGAAGGTTTTTGAAAACATTGTGGGAAAAGGAGAAAATGCTGGTAACCAGCATTTCCTTCTTTTTCCAGTATGTTTTCTACTCTTTTGGACACAAATTCCATCATTGGAGCCACATTTCATTTGTCGTCTGCAAATGCTTTCAATTTTGGCCAGTCTAAAATTTTGTTGTTTGGTAAATAGTTAACTCAAATCCACTAGCATGCTTAATTCTGACTTAAGTTGAGTTTGTTGTTTGAGAAGCATTTCACTAACATAGATAGACTTAAGTAACATCTTGAGTTGATGCAACATTTAAAGTAAGACTAAATCAGCAAAATTAATAGACTTACCTTTGTTAACAGACTTAAGACCATTATTTTGCTGAGCTGAGTCTGTAACACTGATTGAGTGCAGGATTTGAGAACCCTACTAAAGTCTGTTAATGGTAAAGAAATGCATATGATTTACAAACTCCACTTAACTCTTTACCACACAGCAAAATTTTAGACTGGTCCAAATTGAAAGCATTTGCAGACAGCAAATCATATGTAACACAAACGATGATTTCTGTCTTTGATAGATAAGAAAACATTGTGGGAATAGGAGAAAATGCTGGTTACCAGCATTTTCTCCTTTTCCCACAATGTTTTCAAAAGCCTTCTGATTCAGGGTCGTTAAAAGTCGGGATTGTGTGGTAAAGAGTTAAGTTGGAATATGAGTTGGTTAATAGACTTGACAAAATAAGAGACTGAAGTGTCTTCATGAAACCAAGGTCCGTGTTCACCAACCATTCTTGAGAATATTCTTAGTCTTACTCTCCAAGATTTTCTAAATACCCGGTATGAAAGTAACACAACTTCTGATTGGCTAAACCAGATGGTTTAGCCAATCAGGATTTGTGTTACTTTCAAATTAGAAAATTTTAGAGATTAAGACAAAGAATGTTCTTAAGAATGTTTGATGAATACGGGCCCAGGTTCAGTTGCTTGGTTTTTATTGTCCTTGAGCAACATCACAATTGAGTCATGCAAATTTCTAAACGGTCTGATCTTGCTGTACAATGTCTGTGTAAGCAAACTTAAACTGTTCTGAGCTTAGCATTATTCTATACCAGACGATGAAATTTTAGACTTGGCCCAAATTGAAAGTAGACAGACAACATAGTAAATGTTGCTAAAATGATGAGATCTGTCTTTGAAACCTTGAAAACATTGTGAGATTAGAGAAAATGCAGGTTATCAGCATTTACTCCTTTTTCCATGATATTTTCAAAAGCCTTTATCAGGGTCATCTATGGGTTGTTTGAAAAAAGATTAGGATTCAGTTGTCCCAATTTCACTCTTAATGCTAATTGAGATGATACAATCTGTAAGGGGAATTGAAAATTTGCATAATGTGTTAATCAGGATTAACCCTTTGCATTTTACAAAGGTTCTCAAAGTTTTGACATAGATGAGATAAGGCAGCTTTTGAAAACATTCTCAGAAAGAGAGAAAATGCTGGCTACCAGCACTTTCTCCTTTTATCACGATGTTTTCTGTTCTTTGAAAACAAATCCTACAGTTTCATCTACATTTAATATGATGTCTACAGATGCTTCAATTTTTAGCAGGTCTGAAAATTTATCATTGGTAAAGTGATGAAAGGCTAGACCTGGCTTGATTTGCTTTAACCCTTTACTGCACAATGCTGCCTTTTAGTAACCCTGGGAAAGAAGCCTTTTGAAAACATTGTGGGGAAGGAGAAAATGCTGGTAACCAGCATTTTCTCTTTTTTCCACAATGTTTTCTACCCTATCAAAGAAAACTAGCACCATTTTAGCCAGACTGAAATTGTTGTCTGCAAATGCTTTTAATTTGGAAAAGGCTAAAATTTTGTTGTCTGGTAAAGGGTTAACAAACTGGTTACCAGCATTTTCTCCTTTTCAAACAATGTCTTCCTCCCTGTTTGAGAATTTAGTTAAGTTGTACTAATATTGAGTTTTTTCAGTAGATGAATTGAATTTAGAACAGTCTAAGATTTGTCGTCTGGAACAGAGTTAACCCTTTATCATACGATGTCCAGTTTTAATGTAGGAAAACAGACATTGTGGGAAAATGTTTTTAAATGCTCAGCATTGTTAAAACTCAGAATTTTGTGGTATTATTAGGTTAATCCTTGGAATGGGATTGGTTGAACTGATCCAAAGTTGTAGAAGTTCTTGCAACATCTCATCCAAAATGACAAGGAACTCACAGTCGCTAGACATTTTTGCTGGATCATCAACTATGTCTAAATTATATCAATATTTCCCTTTTTTTTGGGGGGGGGGGGGGTTGTTGACCAGACCTCCAGATAAGAGGGAGTGATAGTATTCTAAATCCATTATTTCTCCTCAAAACCCTCTGTTGTGGGTACTCATTAGAATTGTCTCGATGAGACAATTCTAATGAGTACACACAACAGTGGGTTTAGTGGAAAGTAATTAATATTTTCAATTTTGAAATCAAAATCACTCTTTTGTCTGGAGCTCTGGTTTAATCCTTTACCAGACAGCTCTCTGATTTTGTAAACATAAAAATTGATTGCTTGAGTGAGACAGTGTGCGAGTGTTTTTATGCCAGCTGCTACATTATTTTAGTCATATCATGGCAACAGTTCACATATTCATGTTTGGCTCTGAAGTTTCTTGCCCAAGGACACTTCTGCAACATAAAAAACACTTAGTGCTTCAAGTGAGGCTCAAACCCAGGGCCCCCTTGGTTACTAGTCCTACATTTTACCTCTGTGCCATGCAGGAACCTTTGTACCTTTTGAAAGAAGGCTTTCAAAAAATTGTTGAAAATTTAGAAACAGATACTGGTAAAGCAGCATTTTCTTATTTTTCCAGTGTTTATACCCTTTAAAAAACGAAATGGATAACTTCGGCCACATTTAATTTGTGGTATACAATTGCTTTCAGTGTGGCAAAGTTGTTTGTGAAAGTCATTTGATGCTATTTTGTGATGTTTTCCATGTATGCATTATTAATTTGGCTTGAAGATCAGATACTTGTTGTCCCAACAGAACTAATCAATGTATTTTTACTTGTCAGTCCTGTGTCATGTTTACATGTACGCTTTTGTCTGGCCTTCTGTGTCATTGGACTATATTTGACCTTTGGCATAATCTTATGGTAAAAATGGGTACAATAATACTTTAACCCTTTCCCAAACAAGCCCTGGTTTTCATGTGTCTGCAGTACAAGTCTTTTGAAAACACTGTAGGAAAAGGAGAAATTGCTCGTAACGAGCAATTTCTCCTTTACCCACAGTGTTTTCTACCCTTTTTGATAACTTTCTGCCATTTTCATCAAACCTAAAATTGTCGTCTGCGAACTCTTTCAATTTGGACCAGTCCAAAATTTGTCGTTTGGGAAAGGGTGAAGGGACAGAACATTCTAGCAGATTGTGCTACGTTTGACTGATTGATTCAATGTCGTTTTATGTGGTTTTAAACATTATTTTAGTCATATTACGGGGACAGCTCACATTCTCATGTATGGCCTGGGTTTTACTGGCACTAAGCACAGACTCCCAACTTCTCAGGTGTCTTGTCTAAGGACACTCCCATGAAAACTGCCGTGCTTCAAGTGAGGATCAAACATAGGACCTGCAGGCTACAAATCCTGTCTAAAGTCGCTGCCGGTAGACACATATATAGCAGTACATCAATCTCATACCAACAGAAAACCATTAAAGATACATCTATACTTGTTTTCAGCCAGTTTTTAACCCATTTCATCTTTATTTTATAAAACTATAATCATTTTTTTATCTTCATGCCAAATGTTGCCTTTGATGGGCAAGGTTGCTTAGATTATGATGGATAGAAATTGTGTTTCTTTTCTTGGCAGCCTTCAAAGAAATCACTGTTATGGTTTCCGAGGACAAATCCCTTGAGTTTTTCTATCCCTTACTCCACATGTATCGGTAATTTATCAATGTTTACACAACTAATCACATTCTGAGCCATTCTACACATAGTTATAACCGCATTGTTTCTCTCTGGCTGTAAGATGTATCTTTAAATTTTGTGAAACAAGATTAGACAAATAACTCTTGGAATATGCTTGTGAAACATTTATAACGGACATGAACTGAGGTTCATGATTCATTTGAAAATACCTAGACAGAAGAAGAAATTGATTGTTGTAAGCAATTTCTACTATGAATATAGTGTTTCAAAACAGATTAGGGTTCTGCATGTCTCCGTGGTAAAGTGTAGCAGTTGTGACCTGGAGGCCCCAGGTTCGAGCCTCACCGGATCCATTAGGTTTTTCGTGTAAGTGTCCTTTGGCAAGACACTCAGAGCCCTAGCTTAACACTGGTGAAACCCTGGAAGTATATGAATATGTCATCTTTTGCAGTGATATGACTGAAATAACATTGAAAGAGGAGTAAAACACCATTCAATCAATCAAAACAGATGTTCTGTAAGATGAGAAAATAAAAATGTCCGCAGGATTGATGGTTATTTGTTAACGGGATGTTTAAAATGCAAGGCGTGAACTTGAAAGCTGATTTACATTTATTGTTTTATGAGGTCAATTTGACATTAGTGTGGCCACATAAACAATTACTTCTTAAAACCAATTTACAAACAATCACACATTTAGAAAAGGGGCTTTCGAAAACATTGTGGGAAAAGGAGAAAATGCCGATAACCAGCATTTTCTCCTTTTCCCACAATGTTTTCTACCCTATCAAATACAAGTTCTAATATTTTAGTCACATATAAATTGTCGTCTGCAAATGCTTTTAATTTGGACAAGGCTATATTTTTGTCGTTTGGTAAAGAGTTAATGCTTTTAATTTTGATGAGTCTGACATTCTTGAGTTTGGTAAAGAGATGGCCCATTCTTATTCGAATGTAGGTTTTCAAATCTCAGCTTTTGGAAAAGAGTGTGGCAAAAGGGGCATTATCTTCTAAAAATATCAGACAATATAGTTTTATCCAAGATCAGAAAATACTTTATGTGCAGAATCTACTCAAGATCTGCTTTAAAATTTTGAAGTTATGACAATTAAAAGCATATGACTTTGTGTCAACAACAATTTAACCATTTTCTATAAACTCGCAAGTGTCAATGACCCTGAAGAAAAAAACTTTTGAAAACATTGTTGGACAAGTAGAAAGTACTGTTCTCCTTTTCCCCATAATGTTTTCTATCCTATCACAAACAAATCATACTATCCGATCAATATCTAATTTGTCGTCTGCAAATCCTCTGAGTTTGTACCAGTCTAAAATTTTATCCTTTGGTAAGAAATATTGCTCCAGTATTGAGTAACTTTGTATGGGTAGAAAACAATGACAAATGGGGAAATAGTGGTTACTGTCATTCTTTCCTTTTCCCATTACATTTTGCAAAGCCTAATCTTCTTCAAGGTGTTAGCACTGATGATTGTTTGGTAAAGTTGTAAGATAAGCATACTTACTTTGCCATGCTCTGTTAACTGGGTGTTTCATGTATCTGCAAAAAGTATCGACCAAGGTCAGCCTGCGCAGTCCACGCAGGCTGACTGCCTGGGGTCAAAACCTTTTTGCTTTTGGTAAATGTTCTGCATATCCAAGGACCGTTGTACCGCAGGATTCAGCCAATTGTTATACAAAATAGATTTTATGGATCCATAATTCTGTGATGACTTCATCGGTATAATGCATCACAGAGATGCATTAACCCTTTATCACATAATCCCGACTTTTAATGACCCCAAGAGAGAGGACTCTTGAAAACATTGTGGGAAACAGAGAAAATGCTGGTAACCAGCATTTTCTCCTTTTCCCACAATGTTTTCTACCAAATCAAAGACAGAAATTGTCATTTGTTATACAATTAATTTGTCGTCTGCAAATGCTTTCAATATGGTTGAGTCCAAAATTTTCTCGTTTGGCAAAAGGTAACACACCCTTTTTCCAGAGGATGGCTCATGTATCAGAAGCTACTTTGGATATTGTACATCATGATCTGAATGTCGTCTGCTTTGTTGAGATACACAGGCAGAAAACTGTTGTCCTGCAGAAGGCATATCTCTTGTTAACTTTATAGCAATCAATCCAGAGTTATAATGTCTATGAGGAAAAAGGTTTTGAAAATGCTGTGGAAAAAGGAGGAACTGCTGTGAAACAGCTTTTTTTTCTTTCCCCATAACATTTTCTATCCTTTCAAGAAAAATACCACAGCTTGAACTAAATTCAATTTTTTGTCTGGGACCTATTTGGATTTTGACGAGTGCAAAATTTTGTTGTCTGGTAGAGTTAACCCTTTACCACACAATCCCGACCCTGTAGGAAGAAGGCTTTTGAAAACATTGTGGGAAAAGGAAAAAATGCTGGTAACCAGCATTTTCTCCTTTTCCCACAATGTTTTCTAATCTTTCAGACACAAATTCCACCATTTTAGCCACATTGAATTTGTCATCTGCAGATGCTTTCAGTTTGGATTAGTCTAAAATTTTGCTGTGTGGTAAAGAGTTAAGCTACTATACCTGTGAATCCGTTTAATAATCATATGATGACTGTACAGAGGCTGCATGGCAGGAGGGATTTTTGGAGCACCATAAGCTCATGGTAGGCCAAACTGTAAATGAGCCATGCTCTGTGAAAAGGGTGCTTAATGCATCTGGGTCAGTGTGCACAGTCCACGCAAGCTGACCTGGGCACAATCTTTTCGCTGTTTTATCAATTTTCTGTATGTACAAGGACCAGTCAACCTCAAGATTAAGCCGGTTATTAAAAATGGTTGCTATAACGGATCTATAATTATGTGATGGCTTGATTGGTATCATGCATCACAGAGATGCATTAAGCCCCTTTTGCCAGAGCATGGCTCAAATATCTAATCTAGGTTTGACTGTAATGCTAAATTGTACAATGAAGCAGCACTGTGACAAATTAGACAATTATTTATTTCTGAGCAGAGTTCATATCTATATTTTACATGTGAGATGTCTTATTTGTCAAAATTTGTGTGAAAGATGGGATATGTGCATAAATTTATCCTGTCAACCCTTTTACCACACAATCTGGGATTTGAACAATCGTATCAGAGAAGAGTTTTGAAAATGTGTGGAAAAAGGACAAAATGTTCGTAAAAAAATTTTTTACACTTTTCCAACAGTGTTTTCTATACTTTCACAATTAAATCCTTTCATTTGAGCCACATTTAATTTTTGCTCTGCAAGCGCTTTGCAATGTGGACAAATCTAAAATTTTTGTCATCTAGTAAATAGCTAACAAACAATCTTATTTTTTTATGACCCCAAGGGTTACCAGCACTTTCCTCTTTTCCCATAACGTTTTTCACCCTTTCAAAGACGGCTTGTACCATTCGTTGTCTGAAAAAACTTATTGTCTAACAAGGATTATCCCTCTACTGCGCAATGCCACCTTTTAACGACCTTGGGAAAGAAACCTTTTTAAAATAATGTGGGAAAAGGAGAAAATGCTGGTAACCAGCATCTTCTCCTTTTCCTACAGTGTTTTCTATGCTTTCAAAGGAAACTTGCACCATTTGAGCCACATTGAAATTGCCATCTGCAAATGCCTTCAATTTGGACAAGGCTAAAATTTTGTCGTCTGGTAAAGGGTTATAGGATTTACAACTGTTACAGATCAAAAATACATCATGGACTTCCAATGTTGTTTATAATGTGGGAGGCCATTGGAGTTGGCAGACAACTTTTGTCATTTTGCTGCAGACGTCGTTAGAAAAATGATGGCATAAAGGAAAACTTGCTCACAAATTTCTCTTTTACCTAAGACAAAATGTTAGACATGTCAAAGTTGAAAACATTTGCAGAAGACAAATCAACACTTTACCAAACAGCAAAATTTTAGACTTGCCCAAATTGATAGCCTTTGCAGACAACAAAATAATTGCGAGTTGAAAATAGAAATTTCTGTTTTGAAGAGTAGAAAACATCGTGGGAAAAAGAGAAAATGCTGGTCACCAGCATTTTTCCCTTCTCCCTTAATGTTTTCAAAGGCTTCTTCCTTGGGGTTATTGAAACTCAGGATTGAGCTGGTAAAGGGTTAAAGCAAATTAAATGTTGCTTACATGGCTGCTTTTAATTTTGAAAGGCTTAACCCTTTAACACATAATCTCAACTTTTAACAACCCTGAAGAAGAAGCCTTTTGAAAACATTGTGGGAAAAGGAGAAAATGCTGGTAACCAGCATTTTCTCCTTTTCCCACAATGTTTTCTACTCTTCCCAAAATAAATTTCAATGTTTGAGTCACATTTATTTTGTCGTCTGCAAATGCTTTCAATTTGGACGAGTCTAAAATTTTGTCATTTGGTAAAGGGTTAAAAACATTGTTGGATTTAGAGATGACACTGCATTTACTCCTTTTCCCACAATGTTTTCTAGAGCTTCCTTCCTCAGAGACATTCAAACATGTTATTTGGTGGGTAAAGAATTAAAGACCGTGAAGAAAGCTAAATGGTAATTTTCTGTTTGCCACAATGTTTTCAAAAATATCATACGTGGGTAAATTTCAAGCATCTGTTTAATTGACACCACAGATCTAAGCTGCTCAGGAACAAAATTAACATTTTATGTACATTGATTTGTTTAGAGTTTAAGTTATTTTATCGCAGCCAGAGAACCTATCCACGTTTTTATGGAGTTTCTTTCACCACTACTCCATACATCAATTTCTTTTCACATCGTGCTGCTTTCCATGCAGACATCCTGAAACCAAACAATGTTGAGAGGTGAGAGAGAAATGAATCCCATCACAGTGACTATCATCAACCCATGGGAAGAGTTTTGCCGGGCTTTGAAATCAAATGAGGGGTTTAACTCTTTACCACACAATCCAGACTGTTAATGACCCTGAGAAAGAAGCCTTTTGAAAACATTGTGGGAAAAGGAGAAAGTGCTGGTAACCAGAATTTTCTCCTTTTTCCACAATATTTTCTACCCTTTCAGGAACAAATTTTAATTTTTCAGTGACCGGTACATTAATTTTTTGTCTGCAAATGCTTCCAATTTGGACTAGTCTAAAATTTTTTCATTTGGTAAAGAGTTAACTCTTTTACCACACAATCCAGGCCATTAATGACTCCGAAAAAGAAGCATTTTAAACACATTGTGAGAAAAGGAGAAAATACTAGTTGCAAGCATTTTGTCCTTCTCCCACAATTTTTTTTCTACCATATCAAAGACAAATTCCATCATTCGAGCCACAGTTAAATTGTCACCTGAACATACTCTCAATTTGGGAAAGCCTGTTTTTTTGTCATGTGGTGAAAAGTTAAAGTCCTGTGTGTTATTGAGCTATCCGGGGTCTGGCTCAGCTGGACAATGAACAGAACGTAGCGTGTAGAGTTTATAAAAGTACAGACATCGTTGAAACAATTTTCAGAGATGAGAGAGAAATGAATCCTGTTGTAATGACTATCATCAAACCTTGGAATAAACTTGGCTGAGCTGAGAATCATACAGGTGACCCAAATGGGTCCTTTGCATTACCAACCGAGCTATCTGACCAAGCTGGACACTGAACAGAATGTAGCGTGTAGGATGTAACAATTTTAATCAAAGACCTAACTCTTTACGGCACTACAAAGTTTTAGACCCATCCGAATTGAAAGCATTAATTTTGTAGACTACAATTTCAATGTGACTCATATGATGCCATTTGTCTTTGATAAGGTAGAAAACATTGTGGGAAAAGGAGAAAATGCTGGTTACTAGCATTTTCTCCTTTTCCCATAATGTTTTCAAAAGGCTTCAACATCAGGGTCGTTAGAAGTTGGGATTATGTGGTAAAGGGTTAAGCAGTGAAAGTCATCTATGACTTGAGTGTGGGGATATAGTAAGATGTTTTTTAGACTGATTGTTTACATGAATTATGCAAATGTGGTTTATATATAGACAATCGTTGTCATGCTGAAGCCCTCGTTGACATGGTGATTTATCAAGATTGACAGCATCACCTATTACTTCTTTCACATTTTTTTTATCGTTTCGTTATTAACCCTATACCTAACAACCACAATGTTTTAACCCTTTCCCAAACGACAAATTTTGGACTGGTCCAAATTGAAAGAGTTTGCAGACGACAATTCTAAATTTGATGAAAATGGCAGAAAGGTCTCAAAAAGGGTAGAAAACACTGAGCAATTTCTCCTTTTCCCACAGTGTTTTCAAAAGACTTGTACTACAGACATGTGAAAACCAGGGCTTGTTTGGGAAAGGGTTAATGACCCTGATGAAGAAGGCTGATGATAATTTGTGGTAAAAGGAGAAAAATCTGGTGACCAGCATTTTTTCCTTTTCCCACAATGTTTTCTGTTCTTGCTAAAACACATACAATCATTTGAGCTCCTTTAACTTGTCCTCTGTAACCCTTTACCACACAATCCCGGTGTTAATGACCCTGAAAAAGAAGGCTTTTGACAAAATTGTGGAAAAAAAGAGAAACTGGTGGTAACCAGTATTTTCTCCTTTTTCCACAATGTTTTCTACCATATCGAAGACAGAAATCAGCATTTTAGCACCATTTATTTTGTCATCTGCAAATGCTTTCAATTTGGTCTAGTCTAAAAGGTTTTTGTTTGGTAATGAGTTAACCCTTTACCACACAATCCCGACTTTTAATGACCCTAAAGAAGCAGTCTTTTGAAAACATTGTGGAAAAAGGAGAAAATGATGGTCACCAGCATTTTCTCCTTTTCCCACAATGTTTTCTACCCTTCCCAAAGCAAATCTCACTTTTTGACTCACATCTGATTTGTTGTCTGCAAATGCTTTCAATTTGGACCAGTCTAGAATTTTGCCGTTTAGTAAAGAGTTAAAATCTGCTCACTGTGGATGAATCTAAAATGTTGTTGTCTGGTAAAGAGTTAACTCTCTCTAGACTACCAAATGATGAAATTTTTAGACCCGTCCAAAGTGAAAGGATTTGCAGACGACAATTTGAATTTAGCTAAAAATATGGAATTTGTTTTTGGAAAGGTAAAAAAAACTATGAGGGAAAAGGACAACATTCTGGTTATCAGCATGTTCTCCTTTTCCCACAATGTTTTCAAAAGCGCTGAGCTTCTCAGGGTTGTTAAAACTGAGGATTGTATGGTCAAGGATCATACTTTTAGACTGGTCCATCTAGTAATTATTTGCAGGTAACTATTGAAGTGTTGAGCAAATGTTGGAGACTATCCCCAAAAGGAAAGAAGAGGTCATGGTAACTGGAAAAAACAAAACAGCTATCATCAACAATATGTCATTTTAGCTGGATGGTTTCAAAAGCTTTCTTCTTCAGAGTTGTGCCAAAAACTGATGGCTGCAAGTGGCAAACAGGATGAACAATGAAGAAAAGCAAAGTTCTACAAATATATGAGCCATGCTCTGTGAAAATGGGGCTTTTTGATGCATCTGCTAAAAGTATCGATCCATTTCAGCGTTACAGAGTCCATGCAGGCTGACATGGATTGAAAACCTGTTTGCTATTAACCTATTCCCACACAATGACTCCTTTTGACGCGTCTGGAAAAGAAGTCCTTTGAAAACATTGTGGAAAAAGGAGAAAATGCTGGTAACCAGCATTTTGTTCTTTTTCCACAATGTTTTCTACTCTATCAAAGACATAAATTATCATTTATGTTACATTTATTTTGTCGTCTGCAATTGCTTTCAATTTGGACACGGTCAAAATTTTGTCGTCTGGTAATGGGTTAACCCTTTCCCAAACGACAAATTTTGGACTGGTCCAAACTGAAAGAGTTTGCAGACGACAATTTTAAATTTGATGAAAATGGCAGAAAGGTCTCCAAAAGGGTAGAAAACACTGTGGGAAAAGGAGAAATTGCTCGTTACGAGCAATTTCTCCTTTTCCCACAGTGTTTTCAAAAGACTTTTACTGCAGACACATGAAAACCAGGGCTTGTTTGGGAAAGGGTTAATGAATGTTCTGTATGTCTAAGGACCATTCTACCTCTTGATGGGTTGATAGAGAAAATGGATTTAACCCTTTACCACATGACAAAATTATAGCCTTGTCCAAATTGAAAGCATTAGCAGACGACAATTTCAATGTGGCTCAAATGGTACAACTTTTTGTTGATAGGGTAGAAAACATTGCGGGAAAAGGAGAAAATGCTGGTTACCAGCATTTTCTCCTTTTCCCACAATGTTTTCAAAAGGCCTCTTTCCCAGGGGCGTCAAAAGGCGTCATTGTGCAGTAAAGGGTTAATGGATCCACAGTCATGTGACGACTTTTCGTGGTATAATGGATCACAGAGAAGTGGGAAAAGATGAAAATACTTATATCCAGCATTTTCACATTTTCTAAGGACGTTTTCAAAAGCCTTCTTGCTGGTGAGTAAGCATGGGATTGTAAGTGGTGAAGCAAAGAAATTAGCTGATGGCACAAGACGACGAGTTATTTATTTATAATATCTTTGTTTTGAAATTTATTGCAAAAACATGTTTACGAAAACACTAGAGGGGGAAGGAATTTGTGATGCATTTTTACAATTTTTAGTAAAAACTTGTTTACTAAGAAAACTTGTTTACTAAGAAATTTCGCAACGGAAAGGCATGGTCAAGAGGGAAGGACATGGTGTATGAATACATTGTTGCTTCTATAAATATACTTTCCTGAGAACTGGTTATCACCAGAAATAACTGCGGCAGACAACAAAATGTGGTAAATCTAAGTTAATGGTTCAAATCTTTACCAGACGAAATAATTTTCAACTGATCCAAATTGAAAGCATTTCAGGCCAGATAACAAATTAAATGTTGCTCTTTGATGGGATTTGAACTTGAAAGGGTAAAAAACATTGTTTGAAAAGGAAAAGGTTACCAGCACATTCTCCTTTTCTCACAATGTTTGAAAGTGCCTTTGAAAGGGTGGGATTGTTTGTTAACTCTTTCAAACAATCCTGACTTTTAAAACCCTAAAAAAGAGGGCTTTAAAAAACGTTGGAGAAGGAGAAAATGCTAGAAACCAGCATTTTCTCCTTTTCCAACAATGTTTTCAACCCTATCAATTTCAAAGACAGAAATAATCATTTTAGATGCATGTAATTTGTTGTCTGCAAATGCTTTCATTGGTCCAGATCAAAATTTTGTCATTTGGTAAAGAGTTCAAGGGTTAAATTTCAGGCTTGCCTTTTTGGAAAACAATTGCAGACAAGAGATAGATAAGACCCAAATGGTTTTAAAATTAGTCTTTCAAAGGTTATAGAACATTCAGGGAAAAGGAGAGAATGCTGACAACTAGAATTTTCTAATTTTCCCCACAATGTTTAACTCTTTATCACATAATCCCGACTTTAAATGACCTTCAAGAAGAAGGTTTTGGAAAACTTTATGGAAATAGGAGAAAATGCTGGTAACCAGTATTTTCTCCTTTTCCCACAAGAATTCTTCCCTTTCAAAGACAAGGATTAACGTTTGAGTTATATATATTTGATTTTCCGTCCGCAAGCACTTTCAATTTGGACCAGTCTTAAATTGTGTTGTTTGGTAGAGTTTTGAAAAAAAACTCTTCTTTTCAGGGTTGCAAAAAAACATAAGCTTATTTGGTAATGAGCAGAGAGACCAAGGTTTCCCAACAATCACTTCATTAGCGCTTGGTTTTGTTTCGTATAAGGTCTTCTAATCCCCCAGGTAATTAGCAACTAACAGTCACAGGTTTACCAAGTTCTCGAACTCTTCATTGATGGATGAAGTATAACTTTTTCTTTTCTGGTATTAAACCTTAGGCTTTTAAGTGCGACTCACTGACCTTTTGCTGACAATGTAAATCAAGATCAGACTGCACAGAACGTGCAGTCTGATCTTGATCTACAGTGTCAGATAAGAGGTATTAGTTCCCCCAAAATACCTTGAAATAGCAAATTTGGGATTTTACTGTCATGTTGAAAATTTCATTTCACTTGTTTAGCAGGTGACAAAATTTTAGACTCTTCCATTTTCAAAACAGTCTCAGAAAGCAATTCAATTTGGCATGATTGAAGGAATTTCTCTTTGAAAGGGAAGAGATCATTGGCCGAAATTCCAGAAAAAGATGGTTACCAAAGTTTTAAAATGCTTTCTTTCCCTTGGTCATTAAAAGTTGGGATTGTTTGGTAGAAGTTATATAGGGCTAACCGTGCTGCATTTGCTTTTGAGTACAGTGTGAACCAAGATCAGACTGCACAGAATATGTTGTCTGATCTTGATTTTGCTCAAATTGGTGAACATTGTCAGGTTCCAACTAATGTTGAGTTCATTAATTGAGAAGCATTTCACTAACATTAACCCTTTCCCAAACAAGCCCTGGTTTTCACGTGTCTGCATTGTAAGTCTTTTGAAAACACTGTGGGAAAAGGAGAAATTGCTCGTAACAAGCAATTTCTCCTTTTCCCACAGCGTTTTCTACCCTTTTTGAGACCTTTCTGCCATTTTCATCAAATTTAAAATTGTCGTCTGCAACCTCTTTCAATTTGGACCAGTCCAAAATTTGACGTTTGGGAAAGGGTTAACAGACTGTTACTAAGTAGCGTTCTCAAATCCCAAGTTGACACAACCTTTCAGACTAAACTGAGCAAACTAAGCAGACTTAACTAAGTTAACAGACTTCTATTATTTTGCTGAGTTGATTCTGAAATGTTTTGTCAACTCAGGATATTAGAATGTTACTTCAATTTGTTAATGTTGTTAATGTTACTGAAATGTGTCTCAAATAACAAATTCAACTTAAGTAGAAAAATAAATCTGTTCGTAGATTTGAATAAAATAAGAGACTTTAGTTTTTTTTTTTGTGAAAAGGAACCCAAGATTTAAAATATATGTATTCAAAAACAGCCCTTTAACCCTTTGCCACACAATCCTGACTTTTAACAACCCTAAGAAAGGAGCCCTTTGAAAACATTGTGGGAAAAGGAGAAAATCCTGGTAACCAGCATTTTCTCCTTTTCCCACAATGTTTCCTACCCTTCCCAAAACAAATTTCAATTTTGAAGTCACATTTACTTTTTCGTCTGCAAATGCTTTCAAGTTCAACCTGTCTAAAATTTTGTCGTTTGGTAAAGAGTTAATATTTGTGGCCAAATACTACATTATCAAGCTTAACTCTCAGAGCTCCGAATAAACCTAACATACATTTTTAGCTTATAAATAACACTCAAATGATTGCAGTTGCAAGGTTCATTTTGTTTCAGCAAAGCCGAAAGTGAGAACAGGATGCAGATTGCATGATGTGAGCTGTCTGTTCTTGATCTGCACTACCTGCAAAGGTAACTGTAATAGTTGTAAAAGGTGCTATAAGGGTTCGACTTAAATTTTTTCTTAGATTTCAAATGGAGGGTAAAAGATGATTAAAAAAATTTTAAATGGATTCTGTTTATTTCATTTGAATGGGTCTCTGTATAAAGATGATTTTATGTAAGATTAAAATTAACCCTTTTCCAAGCAACAATTTGTAGACGCTTCTAAATTGGAATCATCTGCAGATGACAAATCTGAAAGTGGTACAAATGAACTGAAGTTCTTTGACAGTGTAGAAAACATGAAGGAAAAGTACAAAATGCTGGTTACCAGCATTTTCTACTTTACCTACAATGTTTTCAGTAGGCCTTTACCTCAGGGTCGTTTAAACCCAGGATTGCTCGGTATAGGAATAAGGCAGCTTTTATTTACTTTCAAAGAAAAATTTAACCGATTTTTACTTAGCCTCTAGATTAACACTTTACCAAACAGTCTTCATTTAAAATAGAAATAGGAGAAAATGCTGGTAACAAGCATTCTATCCATTTTAAACAATTTTAGCAATCCTAAATTTGAAAGACAGATTCCATCATTTGACCACATTTAACCCTTATCCTGCTAAATAAGTGAAATGAAATTTTCAAAAAGATAATAAAAACCCAGATAATGCTATTTCAGACTTAATTTTTGGGAAAAAATCTCGTTAACAGACAATGTAGATCCAAGATCAGACTGCATGTTTTGTGCAGTCTGATCTTGATCTACATTGTCTGTATAAGGTTAGTGAGTTGCGCTAAGCAGCCTAAGGGTTAACCCTTTACCAAACAACGACATTTTGGATGTTTCCAAATTGAAAGCATTTGCAAACGACAAAATGTGACTCAAAAACTGAAATTTGTTTTGGGAAAGGTAGAAAACATAGTGGGAAAAGGAGAAAAGGCTGGTTACTAGCATTTTCTCCTTTGCCCACCATGTTTTCAAAAGGCTTCTTCCCCAGGTTCGTTAAAAGTCTGGATTGTGTGGTAAAGGGTTAATTGGTTTGTCTACTGCATATGTTTTCAATTTGGGCAAGTTGGAAACTTTGTCAAGTAAACATTAGACTTCTTGTTCTATCACCATACAGCAGAAACACCTTTTGAAACATTTCTACCCCTTACAAAAAGGAAGGTTTTTGAAAACATTGTTGGAACAGGATAAATGGTGATAACCATCATTTTTCCCCTTTCCCATAATGTTTTCAACCTGTTCTAAGATAAAACTCACTATTTGAGCTAAATTGAATCTGTTGTCTGTAATTCAAGCTTTCAGTATTAGGACCAGTCTTAAATATTGTTGTCTAGTAGAGTTAACCCTTATCAAACAAACCTATGTATTAATGACCCAGAGGTTGAAACATTGTGGGAAAAGTAGAAAATAGGGGTAACAAGAATTGTCTACTTTTCTCAAAATGCTTTTTACCCTGTCAAAGAACTTCAGGTCATTTGCACCACTTTCAGATTTGACGTCTGCAGCTGCTTTCAGTGTGAAAGAGTCTAAAATTCTTTGGGAAAGGGTTAAGGTACATTCTGAAACCCACAATAATGGCTGATATGTATTGTTGTTCACATTGATATTCTGCCTTTGATGGTATTACAAGTCCGTTCAAAACGGAGAGTCAGTTTATATTAACTCTTTACCCAAGAACAAAATTTTCAGTTCGACCAAATTGAAAGCACTTGCAGACGACAAAATGAATATAGCTCAAGTGATGATAACTGTCTTTGATAGGGTAGAAAATATTGTTGGAAAATGGTGGTTATCAGCATTTTCTCCTTTTCCCACTATGTTTCCAAAAAGCTTCTTCCTCGTTACAACTGGTAAATGTGTGGTAAATAAAGAGTTAACCCTTTACCACACAATCCTGACTTTTGACGACCCTGAGAAAGAAGCCTTTAGAAAACATTGTGGGAAAAGGAGAAAATGCTGGTAACCAGCATTTTCTCCTTTTCCCACAATGTTTTTTTCTACACTTCCCAAAACAAATTTCAGTTTTTGAACCACATTTATTTTGTCGTCTGCAAATGCTTTCAATTTGGACTGGTCTAGAATATTGTCGTTTGGTAAAGGGTTAAAAGAATGATCACAAAAAAGTAGCCAGGGATTTCTGTTCTTTCTGTCATTGTATCAAAAGAATGCTTCGTATTGTTTTCCCTCCATGTCACAAAGTAACAACCCCTGATGGTATTGTGAGTCTGGAGGGAGCTTAAGAACGAATTAGAAAGATGATCACAAAAAAGTAGGCCGGGACTTCCTGTTTCATTAAGCTTCTTTCTGCCTTTGTGTCTTGGTCTCAAATGAACATTTGACATTGTTAGCTCACCTGAGCACGAAGTGCTCATGGTGAGCTATTGTGATCGTGCTGTGTCCGTCGTGCGGTGTGCGTCGTGCGTCGTCCGTCGTCCACTTTTTACCTTGTGTACGCTCTAGAGGCCACATTTTCAGTCCGATCCTCATGAAACTTGGTCAGAATGTTTGTCTTGATAAAATCTCGGATGAGTTCGGAATTGGGTCATGTGAGGTCAAAAACTAGGTCACTAGGTCAAATCTTAGAAAAACCTTGTGTACGCTCTAGAGGCCACATTTTCGGTCAGATACTTGTGAAATTTAGTCAGAATGTTTGTCTTGATAAAATCTCGGACAAGTTCGAAATTGGGTCATGTGGGGTCAAAAACTAGGTCACTAGGTCAAATCTTAGAAAAACCTTGTGTACGCTCTAGAGGCCACATTTTCAGTCAGATACTTGTGAAATTTGGTCAGAATGTTTGTCTTGATAAAATCTCGGACGAGTTCAAAATTGGGTCATGTGAGATCGAAAACTAGGTCACTAGGTCAAATCTTAGAAAAACCTTGTGTACGCTCTAGTGGCCACATTTTCAGTCCAATCCTCATGAAACTTGGTCAGAATGTTTGTCTTGATAAAATCTCAGACAAGTTTGAAATTGGGTCGTGTGGGGTCAAAAACTAGGTCACTAGGTCAAATCTTAGAAAAACCTTTTGTACACTATAGTGGCCACATTTCCAGTCCAATACTCTTGAAAAATGGTCAGAATGTTTGTCTTGATTATATCTTGAAATACTACGAAAGTGTGCCATGTTGGGTCATAAACTAGGTCACCAGGTCAAATCTAAGAAAAATGTTGTGTATGCTCTAGAGGCCATATTTTCTGTCGAGTACTCTTGAAAGTTGGTCAGAATGTTTGCCTTGATAATATCTCTGACTAGTTTGAAAATAGGTCATGTTGGGTGAAAAACTAGGTCACTAGGTCAAATCTTAGAAAAACCTTATGTAAGCTCCAGAAGCCACATTTTCTGTCTGATACTCTTGAAAGTTGGTCAGACTGTTTGTCTCGATGATATCTCAGTCGAATTTGAAAATGGGCCATGTTGGGTCAAAAACTAGGTCACCTGGTCAAATCTTAGAAAAACCATGTGTACACTGTTGTGGCCACATTTTTTGTTCAGTACTCTTTTAAAGTTGCTCAGAATGTTTGCCTTGGCAGGGTTTTCATTTAATGCCGATTGCCGATCAAAAACATCGGTTGAAATCGACCTTTAATCAGTTGTTTTTGCTGGATCTTTGAAAAATCGATCGTGTTGTTTATATCAAAAATATTTCACGCGTTGGTAACTGCACTGCGACACCGGTTCAATTTTACCGTGAAACCAGAAGCAATTGGTTTATGAATGTTACGCGGTCATTCATTGGATACTTGCATCCAATTATCCAATTGTGGGCGACGATACGTTTCTCCGATCTCCATTTGGTAATCATGGACGCCAAAGCCTAGGCGGCCCCCTTGACCCTCAGTCTGTTGTTTTTGTCAATCAATCGGTTGCTTCATTTCAAAATGAAAACCCTGCTTGGTAATATCTTGGATGAGTTTGAAAATGGGTCATGTTGGGTCAAAATCTAGGTCACTAGGTCACATCTTAGAAAAACCTTGTGTATGCTGTAGAGGCCACATTTTCAGTCCAATACTCTTGAAATATGGTAAGAATGTTTGTCCTGATGATATCTTGGACCAGTTTGAAAATGTGTTATGTTGGCTGAAAAACTAGGTCACTAGGTCAAATCTTAGAAAAACCTAGTGTACGAATGACTCTCAGAAAGAAGCCTTTTGAAAACATTGTTTGAAAATGAGAAAAATGCTAGTATCCAGCATTTTTTCCCTTTTTCACAATGTTTTCTACCCCTTTGAGAGACCAATTCCACAGCTTGATCCACATATTATTTGTTTTATGCAGAAGGTTCAGACTGATGAGTTTAAAATTTTATTGTTTGGTAATACATATATCTCACAAGACGTTGGAAATTGGTTGTGCTTGGTCAAAAGGCTCAGGTGAGTGACTCCAGGGCCATCATGGCCCTCTTGTTTTTCTTTGTGTCACAGAGAACAACCCTTGATGGTATTTTGAGTTTGCAGCAAGAATCACAATGACAATCTCAAGTAGAAAAGGACTTCCTGTTCCATTTAGCTTCTTTTTATCTTTGTCTCGAATGTATGACATTGTTTTTCCACTGTGTCGAGGAGAATACCCCTCTTTCTGATTTTCGCTTACATCAGAAGTCTATTATCGGACGACTTATTTATCGATTATTGAACAGTTGGGATCAGAGATAATAGATTGGCTACATCTTCATTCAATTCATGCTGGCTTCTCTGTCATACCTGGCCTGGTTTCCAATAACTACCATAGTTAACCCTTTACAACACAATCCGGAGTTTTAACATCCCTGAAAACTAAAGTTTTTGAAATCATCATTGAAAAAGATGTCCACTGTCAGTGAAAAGCAAGTAAAGTAATTATAGGTGCAGTAGAGTTGAAACATGGATCAGGCAATTTGAACTCTTTATCAGACTTGTTCAAATTGAAAGTATTTGCGAACAACATATAAACGCTTTACCAAACAACTAAATTTCAGACCAGTCCAATTAAAAGCGTTTGCAGGTGTCAAAATAAATGTGACCTAAAAATCAAAATTTGTTGTGGGTAGGGTTGAAAACATTGTGGGAAGCGGAGAAAATGCTGGTTACCAGCATTTTCTCCTTTTCCCACAATGTTTTCAAAAGTTTTCTTTTTCAGGGTTGTTAAATGTTGGGATTGTGTGGTAAAGGGTTAAAAGAAGCCCAAGTATAGTGATTTGTTACTTGAAGGCTAAAAATCGTTGTGGGAAAAGGAGACAATGGTTACCAGCATTTTTATTTTTCCACAGTGTTTTTTCGGTTTTCAAATCCTTCTTCCTTAAGGTTATTAAAACATGGGATTTGGGTTTGGTTGAGGATAAAGCAATTACCATGCATATAATTCCATTATGAAAGGCAAGACTTAAGAATGTTAAAACTATAGATCACAAAAGGGAAACTTAAGATTGAACTGATGAAGTCTTTATAGAATCATAACAAATTTTTGTAAAAAAAGTAATCGCTTGTTGAAAGTAATCTTTCTTTTCCTTAATTGTTTTCAAAAGCTTGCTTTTTCAGTGGCCTAATTTTTTCATTCTTATCGCAAGTTGATGCACAGGGGTTTGTTGAACTTCTTCCTCGATACATGATCAATCTCTATTCTATCTAGAAACAGGAAGCCTTGTTGAGAGACATTCCATATGGTTGTCATGATCTTACTGTTGCTTTTCTTGCAAGTCAGAACTAGATTTTGAGCTTTGACGGAATTTAACCCTTTACCACACAATTCAGACTTTTAACGACCCCCAAGAAAGAGGCCTTTTGAAAACATTGTGGGAAAAGGAGAAAATGCGGGTAACCAGCATTTTCTCCTTTTCCCACAATGTTTTCTACCCTTCCCAAAATAAATTTTAATTTTTGAGTCATATTTATTTTGCCGTTTGCAAATGCTTTCAAGTTGGTTCAGTCTAAAATTTTGTCTTTTGGTAAAGAGTTAAAGGGAGTCATTAAACGTCATTGTTGTCTGCATCTGTTTCGTCGTCTGTGTGGTTGTGCAGAAACTTTGATATTTTATAACATCTCTATTATTATTGAAAATATTTACTTCAAACTCTTACAAGTTGTTCACTATCAAAAATAGAAACCAGACAACAGGGGCAAATAACTATTGAAGTATTTTGACACATTTATGCCCCTTTTTTGACTTAGCATTTTCAATGAAAATCAAGCAACTGCTGCCATACATTGGCACCCGCATGTCGTGCTCTTTTTAAAATTCATGACAAAACTGATGTTACTTTTAATCTAGTATGGGGGCATATAAGCTGCAAGCAATAAATATTCTTGCATAAGAAAGAGAAAACAATTTAAAGGTGGCCCAAATAAAGAAATTTGTCATCCAGAGGTTAGAAAACATTGTGGGAAAAGGAGAAAATGCAGGATACCAGCATTTCCTCCTTTTCCTGCAATGTTTTCAAAAGTTTTCTTCCGCATTGTCGTTAAATAATGGGATTGTGTGGTAATAGGTTAAGAAGATAAAGGGCAAAACTTGGTGATTTGAAAAGGCTACTTTATGAGAGAAAGATTAAAATACAGTGTGTACTTATCTTCAATGCAGAACTTAAAACCAGTTTGGTAAATTTGTCTTCGCTTAAAATTGTTTGCTTATGTCGTGATAAGTGTTGTCATATCATTAACATTGTTTAACCCTTTGCTGAAAGGTCCTGAGTTTTAATGACTTGGGTAATGAAGGCTTTTGATAACATTATGGAAAAAAGAGAAAATGCTGGTAAACAGCATTTTCTCATTTTCTCCTTTACCTACGATGTATTCCGCACTTTCAAAGACAAATCATATCATGAGCCACATTTGATTTATCGTCTACAAATTCTTTGAAAATATACCAATCTAAAAGTTTTGTTTTGTAGTAAAGGGTTAATGCTCGTAGATTTACGCTAGATGACAAAATTTTAGACTTGTCCACACTGAAAGCATTTGCACACACTCATGAGGCTACTAAGTGTCTAAAGTTACAGGAGCCTGATGTGATGTCATAAATTACTGCTAACTCTTTACCAGACAACTAAATTTTAGACTAGTCTAAATTCAAAGCATTTGCAGACGACAAAATAAGTGTGACTGGAAAATTGAAATATGGTTTGGGAATGGTAGAAAACATTGTGAGAGAAGGAGAAAATTCTGGCTTCCAGCTTTTTCTCCTTTTCCCACAGTGTTTTCAGAAGGCTTCTTTCTCAGGGTTGTTAAAAGTAGGAATTGTGTTTTAAAGGGTTAAACACTTCCAATTTTGTCTCAGATGTCAACCTATGTGGAATTTTGAATATCTCATACACATTTGAGTTTATAACATTATAGGAACCTTATGTGTTGCCATAAATTAGTACACTTCCAATATGATATGTAATAGCTACAGTTAACCCTTTCCCAAACGACAAATTTTGGACTGGTCCAAATTGAAAGAGTTTGCAGACGACAATTTTAAATTTGATGAAAATGGCAGAAAGTTATCAAAAAGGGGAGAAAACACTGTGGGAAAAGGAGAAATTGCTCATTACGAGCAATTTCTCCTTTTCCCACATTGTTTTCAAAAGACCTGTACTGCAGACACGTGAAAACCAGGGCTTGTTTGGGAAAGGATTAAGTGATGAAAAGGATCTGACATTTGATGGCGGTCAGGATAAAGTTCCAAGAG
This sequence comes from Tridacna gigas, assembly GCA_945859785.2. Taxonomy (NCBI): domain Eukaryota; kingdom Metazoa; phylum Mollusca; class Bivalvia; order Cardiida; family Cardiidae; genus Tridacna; species Tridacna gigas. Next base: position 17,233,055 of record OX244041.2, read on the forward strand.
TTTTTTTGAGCTCGTCAGTGTCAGCGTCAGAGTGTGCCGTTAGTTTGCCTGTAGTATGCTTAACCCTTTCAACACAATCCCGACTTTTAACGACCCTAAAGAAAGAAGCCTTTTGAAAACATTGATGGAACCAGCATTTTCTCCTTTTCCCACTATGTTTTCTACCCTTCCCAAAACAAATTTCAATTTTTCAGTCATATTTATTATGTCATCTGCAGAAGCTTTGAATTTGAACCAGTCAAAAATTTTGTCGTTTGGTAAAGAGTTAATTTCTGGTCTCGATTTTTTTTTTTTTGGCCTCGTCTAACTCTTTACGAAATGACAAAATTTTAGACTGGTTGAAGTTTAAAGCACTTGCAGACGAAAAAATAGATGTGACTTTAAAATTGAAATTTGTTTTGGGAAGGGTAGAAAACGTTGTGGAAAAAGTAGAAAATGTTGGTTACCAGCATTTTCTCCTTTCTCCACAATGTTTTCAAAGGCTCCTTTCTCAGAGTCGTTAGAAGTTGTTACCAGCATTTTCTCCTTTTCCCACAATATTTTCAAAAGGCTCCTTTCTCAGAGTTGTTAGAAGTTGGGATTGTGTGATAGAGGGTAAGGTAGGATTTTGTCTTGGACACCAACTTCTGTCAAGTCCTCAAAATGTGTACATAATGTTCTGTCATATTTATTGTAACTATGTATACCAACCATGTTGTATGAATTGGCCGGTGGCCTTTTAGATACTAATAAATTAAATTGAAAATTGCAGATGCCAAATTCACTTAGGCTTAACGTGGCAAATTCACTTAGGCGTAACGTGGGATTTTGTCTTTGAAGGGGTAGAAAAGACTATGGAAAAAGGAGAAAGAATTGGTGCCTGGCTATCTGGAAGCATCGAAGCCCTGGCTTCAACGTCAGTTTTTGCCAAGTATGCCTTTTCTGGAAAAACAAAAGCTCAACACATTTGTCTTAGTCATGACCTTAACCCTTTCCCAAACGACAAATTTTAACCCCTTCCAAATTCAAAGCATCTGCAGACGACAAATTTGAAAGTGGTACAAATGAACTTAAGTTTTTTTGACAGAGTAGAAAACATTGTGAGAAAAGGAGAAAATGCTTGTTACCAGCATTTTCTCCTTTTCCCACAATGTTTTCAAAAGGCCTCTTTCTCAGGCACGTGAAAAAACAGGATTGTTTGGTAAAGGGTTAATCTTTGCACTTCCAGCTTCACCCTGAAATGAAAGCGTTTTCTCTTTATCTTACAGTGTTTTCAAAAAGCCTTCTTCCTCCGGGTCGTTGGGATCCTGCATGGTTCAGTGGTAAAGTGTAGGACTTGTGACCTGGGGCCCCCAGGTTCGTGCCTCACTGGATCCCCTTGGTTTTTCGTAGGAGTGTCCCTCAGGACAAGACACTTCAGAGCCCTAGCCTAATACTGGTGGAACCCAAGAAATGCATAAATATGTGAGCTGTCGCCTTATGACTTAAAGATTGTTGAGAGTGGCATAAAATGGTCCATTCAATCAATCAATCCTTGGGGTCGTTAAAACTCAGGATTGTTTGGCAAAGGGTGAGCCTGTTAGCTCTTTACCTAATGACAAAATTCTAGACTTGTCCAAACAGAAAGCGTTTGCAGACGACAAGATAAATGTGACTCAGAAAATGAAATTTGCATAGGGAAGGGTAGAAAATATTGTGGGAAAAGGAGAAAATGCTGGTTACCAGCATTTTCTCCTTTTCCGACAAATGTTTTCAAAAGTGTTCTTTCTCAGGGTTGTTAAAACTCAGGATTGTGTGGTAAAGGTAATAAGTGATGTTTAGAGGACCCATGATGCCCATAAAACACCCATACTGTCAATACAGGGGACAAGTTTGTCACTCTGTTTTCAGATAATGGACATAGTAATCCTGAACCAAATTGTCCATATAGTTTTGCAACCCTTACTGAAAAAAGACTTTTAAAAACACATTGGGAAATGAAGGAAATGTTGGTAACAAGCATTTTATCCTTTTCCCACAATGTTTACTATCCCTTTGAATGGCAGGTTTCATCAGTACAGCCACATTTGAATTTTTTTTTTTTCAATAGGGTAGAAAACATTGTGGGAAAATAAAATGGTTACATGCATTTTATCCTTTTCCCACTATATTTTCAAAAGCCTTCTTCATCAGGGTCTTTAAATCTCAAGATTGTGTGGTAATTAGGGTTCACGCTTTACCACACAATCCCAAGTTTTGACAACCCTGATCAAATACAAATTCCATCATTTGAGCCACATTTAAATTGTCGTCTAGAAATGGTTTCATTTTGGACAAGTCTATCATCTTGTCATGTGGTAAAGCATTAAAACCCTTGACCACACAATCCTGACTTTTAACGACCCTGAGAAAGACGCCTTTTGAAAACATTGTGGGAAAAGGAAAAAATGCTGGGAACCAGCATTTTCTCCTTTTCCCACATTGTTTTCTAATCTATCAATGACATATTCGTCATTTGGGCCACCTTTAATTTGTCGTCTGCAAATGCTTTCAATTTGGACCAGTCTGAAATTTTGTGATAAAGAGTTAAGGAAAAATTGCATGAAACAAGCAATATATCCTATCGCAACAGTGTTTTCAAGATTGGTCTGTTGGGAAAAGAAATACTGTTGTCTGCAGGTGGTCAGTGAGTTAATGAGACTTCAAGTGGGCTTCACCTTAGCTATATTTATTCTTGTTATCTTTCAATGATGAGATCTGTATGACAGGCTATTGATCACCTAATTTATAGACTTGTAAACAGAGTACAAGTTGCTTTTTAACTCTTTACCAAATGACAAAAATGTAGACTTGTCCAAATTCAAAGCATTTGCAGATGACAATTTAAATGTGGCTCAAATGATGAAATTTGTCTTTGGTAGGGTAGAAAACATTGTGGGAAAAGGAGTAAATGCTGGTTACCAGCATTTTCTCCTTTTCCCACAATGTTTTCAAAAGCCTTCTTCCTCAGGGTCGTTAAAAGTTGGGATTGTGTGGTAAAGAGTTAACTCCTTAACAGACAACAAAAGTTTAGACTTGTCCAAATTCAAAGTATTTGCAGATGACACATTAAAGATACATCCTTACTGCCAGAGAAAAAAAATCGCTGTTAAAACTTGAAAGTGTGTAGAATTGCTCAGAATTTGGTCAGCTGTGAAACAGATAAATTACCAATATAATATGGTGTAAGGGATAGAGAAACCCAAGGGATTTGTCCTTACATAAAACCAGAAAGGACCTGTCCATACTGAAAGCGTTTCAACACAAAAAAGGTGAATGTGGCTCAAATGATGGGATTTGTCTTTAAAAGGGTAGAAGACATTTGGAAAAAAGAAAAAAAAATGCTAGAAACCAGCATTTTCTCCTTGTCCCAGAATGTTTTCGAAAGCTGTTTTCTTCAGGGTTATTAATACTCAGGATAGGTTATTGCATAGGGTTAAATGGGAGTTAAATGATGGAATTTGCCTTTGAAATGGTAGAAAATATATTGGGAAACAGAAAATGCTAGCAATCAGAATTTTCTCCATTTCCCGCAATGTTTTCAAAAACCTTCTCCTTTAGGGCTGTTGATTTTCGTTATTGTTTGGTAAAGGGTAAAATGATAAGATCTGTATGACAAGCTATTAAAATCAGCTTATTAGTATTCTTTAACTCTTTACCACACAATCCCGACTTTTAACGAAGCTGTCAGGAAGAAGGCTTTTGAAAACATTGTGGGAAAAGGAGAAAATGCTGGTAACCAGCATTTTCTCCTTTTCCCACATTGTTTTCTACCCTTCCTAAAAGAAATTTCAATTTTTCAGTCACATTCATTTTGTCATTTGCAAATGCTTTCAATTTGGACCAGTCTAAAATTTTGTCATTTGGCAAAGAGTTAACTCTTTACTGGACAAATTTTAGTCCGGCCCACATTCAAAGCATTTGCAGATGACGAATTAACTTTTTACCAAATAACAAAAATTTTAGACTTGTCCAAATTCAAGGCATTTGCAGACAACAAACTAAACATGATTCAAAAACTGAAATTTGTTTTGGGAAGGGTAGAAAGCATGGTGGGAAAAGAAGAAAATGCTGTGACCAGCCTTTTGTCCTTTTCCACAATGTCCTATAAAACCTACTATTTCAAGGTAATTTAAAGTCTGGAGTACATGGTAAAGGGTTAAGAAATAGCTTATAGGTTACCAATTATGGAAAAAAAACAAGAGAAAAAATTTTGCAACTTGAAAAGTTAAAAATTAAACAAAATAAGTTACCAAGTTGAAAGTTGAAGAGTTGCTTGAGGATCAGCCAAAGATATCAGAACATTGCCAGGAAAAGCAGCTGCTATTTTCTTTTTTCCCCACGATGTTTTCAAAAGTCTAATTTCCCAGAGGCGTTAAAACTCGTTGTGTGGTACAGAGTTTAAGCAGAGCACTGTATCCCCTACAAAGTCATACTGAGCCCTAATCTAGCTCTAGAGTAAATAATCAAAGAGTAGCAGCTGAGATATCAATGACAGGATGACAAGCATTATCTCTTTTTCGCACAATGTTTTCTACCTGTTCAATGATAAATCCCATCATTTTAGCCCTATCAACCCTTTACCAAGGAATCCCGAGTTTTAATGACCCTAAGGAAGAGTCTGTTTGAAAACATTGCGGGAAAAGGAGAAAATGCTGGTAACCAGCATTTTCTCCTATTCCCACTATGTTTTGAATTCAATCAGGGACAAGATTTTGTTTTTTCGGCCACATGTAATCTTTTGTCTGCAAATGCTTTCAATTTTGACTTTCCTAAAATTTTGTCGTGTGGTAAAGAGTTAAAGTTGTCTATTGCAGATGCTTTCAGTATGGACCAGTCTATAATTTTATTGTCGGACATAGACTGGATTAGCCAAAACAATGATGGTTTGTCAAACCTTGGGAGTCCATGACTGCTTGGACATTCAGACAGACATCTTGGAATGAGCTTTAAATAACCAGGGTCCGTATTCATCAACCATTCTTAAGAATATTCTTGGTCTTATTCTTCAAAATTTTCTACATTTGAAAGTAACACAACTTCTGATTGGCCAAACCATTTGGTTTGGCCAATCAGAAGTTGTGTTACTTTCAAATGTAGAAAATCTTGAAGAATAAGACTAAGAACGTTCTTAAGAATGGTTGGTGAATATGGACCCAGCTCTTGTGTGTGGCTGGGTAAAGACTTGTCCTTTTGTTGTCAGAAGGCTAAACCATGGTAGCTCAGTCGGACACATGCAGGACTTGAGAACAGGGGTGGCTGGTTTGAATCCCAAGCTTGGCAAATTTCTTCAAAAGATTAGCAAAATTGAGGGAAAAGGAGAAAATCAGTATTTTCTCCTTTTCACACTATTTTCAAAAGCCCTCTTTCTTAGAGCTTACCGGTATTGTAACCGGTATTCAAAGAGGATTTGACCAAGCCATTTGGCCAAGCCATTTGGCCTCTTGGGGAAATCAAATTAATTACCTAAATTTCTTTCCCATACAATCTAGACTTTTAACTACCCAGAGAAAGAAAGCTTTTAAAAACATAATGGGAAAGGGAGAAAATGCTGGTAACCAGCATTTTCTCCTTTTTCCACTATGTTTTCTACCCGATCAAAGACAAATTCCATCATTTGAGCCAAATTAAATGTTTTGTCTGCAAATGCTTTCAGTCTGGATAAGTTTAAAATTTTGTCACCTGGTAAAGAGTTAAAATACATTTCTGCCCCAGTGGAAAACCATGATCTGACAATGGTGGGATATGAATCAATAAATTATATCAATATTGCATAATAAATGGCAGCATATTCTCACCTGGCTATGTAAAGATATTCACTTTAAGTCTTTACCAGGTAACAGAATTTTACACTTGCTCAAATTTAAAGGATTAAAATTTTGCAGATGGCAAATTTGGAGGTACCTCAAAGTAACCCATTACCACAAAATCCCTACTTTTAACGACCCTTAGGCAGGAGGCTTTTGAAAACATTGTGGGAAGAGGAGAAAATGCTGGTGACCAGCATTTTCTCTTTTTCCCACAATGTTTTCTGCCCTTTCAAAGACAAGTCTCATAATTTTGGCAATGTTGAATTGTCATCTGCAAATGCTTTTAATTTGGACCAGTCAAAAATTTTGCCATGTGGTAAAGAGTTAATGGAATGTCTTTGATATGTTCGAAAACAATGAGAGGGGAAAAAGAAAACCCATTGGTTACCACTATTTTCTCCTTTTTCCCCACAATGTTTTCTAATGCATTTTTCATGTGGGTAGTTACAATTCAGGGTTGTGTGGCAAAGGATTATTACTACAGAGACTGCATTTTTACAACGGATGCATGTTACGTAGCATAATTTGCTGTCATTGATTGTTGCTCAACCCTTTGTTAACTCTTTAACAGACGACAAAATTGAAGAGTCATCCAAATTGAAGGCATTTGCAGACGACAAATTCAGTGAAACTCAAAAATTAAACTGTGTGTTCGGAAGGGTAGAAAACATTGTGGAAAAAGGAGAAAATGCTGGTTACCAGCATTTTCTCCTTTTCCCACAATGTTTTCAAAAGGCTTGTTTTACATGGTCATTGAAAGTCGGGATTGTGTTGTGCATTGCAGGCAACAAAATAGATGTAGCTTAGATAATGATTTCTGACTCTGAAGCGGTAGAAAACATGCTGGTTACCAGCATTTTCTCCTTTTCTCACAATATTTACAAGAGCCTCCATCTTCATGGTTATAAAAACTTTGGACTGTGTGATAAAGGCTAAACCACATTCAATGTATTGTCTGCTGCTGCTTTCGATTTGTATCAGTCCAAAGTGTATGTGGTAAAGGGTTCATTTTTAGCTCACCTGAGCACAAAGTGCTCATGGTGAGCTATTGCGATCGTGCTGTGTCCGGCGTCCATCGTGTGGTGTGCAGTGTGCGTCGTGCATCGTCAACTTTTTACCTTGTGTACGCTCTAGAGGCCATATTTTCAGTCCGATCCTCATGAAACTTGGTCAGAATGTTTGTCTTGATAAAATCTTGGATGAGCTCGAAATTGGGTTATGTGGGGTCAAAAACAAGGTCATTAGGTCAAATCTTAGAAAAACCTTGTGTGGGCTCTAGAGGCCACATTTTCAGTCAGATACTTGTGAAACTTGGTCAGAATGTTTGTCTTGATAAAATCTTGGTTAACTTTGAAATTGGGTCATGTGGGGTCAAAAACAAGGTCATTAGGTCAAATCTTAGAAAAACCGTGTGTGGGCTCTAGAGGCCACATTTTCAGTCAGATACTTGTGAAACTTGGTCAGAATGTTTGTCTTGATAAAATCTTGGTTAACTTTGAAATTGGGTCATGTGGGGTCAAAAACTTGGTCACTAGGTCAAATCTTAGAAAAACCTTGTGTGCGCTCTATAGACCACATTTTCAGTCAGATACTTATGAAACTTGGTCAGAATGTTTGTCTTGATAAATTCTCGAACAAGTTTTGAAATTGGGTCATATGGGGTGAAAAACTAGGTCACTAGGTCAAATCTTAGAAAAACCTTGTGTGGGCTGTAGAGGCCACATTTTCAGTCAGATACTTGTAAAACTTGGTCAGAATGTTTGTCTTGATAAAATCTCAGATGAGTTGAAATTGGGTCATGTGGGGTCAAAAACTAGTTCACTAGATCAAATCTTAGAAAAAGCTTGTGTGCGCTCTATAGGCCACATTTTCAGTCCCATACTAATGAAACTAAGTCAGAATCTTTGTCTTGATGATATCTGGAAGAGTTCGAAACTGGGTCACCTCAGTTCAAAAACTAGGTCACAAGGTCAAATCTTAGGAAAACCTTGTGTGCGCTGTAGAGGATACATTTTCCGTCCGATACTCATGAAACTTGGTCAGAATGCTTGTCTTGATAAAACCTCGGATGAATCCAAAATTGGGTCATGTGGGGTCAAAAACTAGGTCACTAGGTCAAATTAAAGAAATACCCTATGGGCACTCTACAAGCCACATTTTGACTCAATTGACTCGAAAATTGGTCAGAATGTTTGTCTTAATTAAATCTTAGATGACTCCGAAATTGGGTCATCTGGGGTCATAAAGTAGGTCACCAGGTCAAATTAAAGAAATACCTTGTGAGGCCACATTCTTTGCTCAGTTGACTTGAAAATTGGTCAGAATGTTTGTCTTAATTAAATCTCGGATGAGTTTGAAATTGGGTCACCTGGGGTCATAAACTAGGTCACTAGGTCAAATCAAAGAAATACCATGTGGATATTCCAGAGGCCACATTGTTTGCTCAATTGACTTGAAAATTGGTCAGAATGTTTGTCTTAATTAAATCTCGGACGAGTTGGGGTCACAAACTAGGTCACTAGGTCAAATTAAAGAAATACCTTGTGGGCACTCTAGAGGCCACATTTATTGCTCAGTTGACCCGAAAATTGGTCAGAATGTTTGTCTTGATGAAATCTTGGATAACTTCAAAATTGGGTCACCTGTGGACATAATCTAAGTCACTAGGTCAAATTAAAGAAATACCTTGTGGGTAGTCTAGAGGCCACATTTATTGCTTAGTTGTCTTGAAAAATGGTCAGAATCTTTGTCTAAATAAAATATCGGATGAGTTTGAATTTGGGATACCTTGGGTCATAAACTAGGTCACAAGGTCAAATTAAAGAAATACCTTGTGGGCACTTTAGAGGCTACATTTATTGCTAAATTGACTTAAAAATTGGTCAGAATGTTTTTCTTGATGGAATTTCAGATGAGTTTGAATTTTGGTCACCTTGGGTCATAAACTAGGACTCTAGGTCAACTAAAAGAAATTTTTTGTGGGCACTCTTGAGGCTACAATTCCTACTCAATTGACCTGAAAATTGATCAGCATGTTTGTCCTGATAAAATCTTGGATGAGTTCAAAATCGGGTCAAATAGGGTCATAAACTAGGTCACTAGGTCAGATTCAAAGAAATATCTTGTGGGTGCCTAGTGGCCGCAATTCTTGCTTAATTGCCCCGAAAATTGGTCAGCGTGTTTGTCTTTATAACATCTCGGATGAGTTTGAAATATGGTCACATAGGGTCATAAACTAGGTCACTAGGTCAAATTGAAGAAATACATTTTGGACACTCCGGAGGCCACATTTTCAGCTCAATTGACCTGACAATTGGTCAGAATGTTTGTCTTAATAATATCTCAGATGAGTTCTAAATTGAGTCATAATGACCCTGCAGTGAAATTTCGCCTATTGACTCAGGTGAGCGATCCAGGGCCATCATGGCCCTCTTGTTTATCAGATGACAAAGACTTAGACTCTTCCTTATTGATAGAATTATCTCGTTACCAAACGACAAAATGTTAGACTAGTCCAGATTGAAAACGATTGCAGACGACAAAATAAATGTGGCTGAAAAATTGAAATTTGTTTTGGGAAGGGTAGGAAATATTGTTGGAAAAAGCAGAAAATGCTGGTTACCAGCATTTTCTCCCTTTCCCACAATGTTTTCAAAAGGCTCCTTTCTCAGGGTTGTTAAAACTCGGGATTGTGTGGTAAAGGGTTATTCAGATGACAAGCAAAATCTTGGTCATATGGAGGGAATGGCTTAGATAGGATAGGGGTCCTGTATGGCTCAGTAATAAAGGCTTTGGATTTGAAACCTCAACTCTTTACCAAACGACAAAATTTTAGACATGCCCAATTTGAACGCTTTAGCAGATGACAAAATAAATATTACTCAAAAACAGAAATTCACCTTTGGAAGGATAGAAAACACTGTGGAAAAAGGAGAAAATGCTGGTTACCAGCATTTCTCCTCTTCCCACAATGTTTTCAAAAGGCATCTTCCTTGGGGGTTGTTAAAACTCTGGATTTTGTGGTAAAGGGTTAATGTCCATGTCTTGATCCTCACCATAAGAGGGTCCATAGGCAAAGCCCTTCGAAGGCCCGGTGTATTACTGGTGTAAAATGAAAGTGGCATGAAACACCATACATTTACAAGTAGTGAACCCTTTACCAGAAGACAAAACTTTAGACTAGTCCAAATTCAAAGCATTTGCAGACGACAAAATAAATGTGACTCAAAAATTGGAAATGGTTTTGGGAAGGGTAGAAAATGTGGGAAAAGGAGAAAATGCTGATTACCAGCATTTTCTCTTTTTCCCACAATGTTTTCAAAAGGTTCCTGTTCCAGAGTCGTTAAAACTCTGGATTGTTTGGTAAAGGGTTAAATCACTGGATTATTTGGTAAAGGATCAATTTAAACTCTAAACAATTCTCCTCTAGCCTGCATTTGGAACTACTGTCAAGAAAAAGTGGCTGAAAACATATGAGGAAAAAGAATTTGCTGGTGGTTTCCAGCCTTTTCTCCTTTTACCAAATTGTTTTGAAAAGCTTGTTTACTAAAGATTATTATAACATGGGACTGTTTGGTAAAGGGTTAAGGAGCTGGTTGATTGATGTCGCTAAAGTGTTAATGCCTTTGTGTGGAGAGCTGCTTAAGTTATTATCCTATTATTTCATAAGCATGATTCAGGGCATTGACTACATTCAGAAGGAAATATGACCCATATTTGAATGTATTTGGGCCATGCTTTGTGAAAAGGGGGTTGAATGCATGTGCAAAAAGTACAGACCTATGTCAGCCTGCGCAATCAGCATATGCTGACATGGATTGAGACTACTTGCTTTTCGTAGATATTCTGCGTGTCCAAGGATCATTCTGTCTCATAATTCAGTTGGTAAATCGGATTTTATAGATCCTGAAATGTTTGATGTAACCAGCATTTTTCCTTGTTCCACAATGTTTTCTACCCTTTTTAAAACAAATCCATCAGTTTCAGCTTCGTTTGAATTATCGTCTGCAAATGCTTTGGATTTGGATGAGTCTACAATTTTGACATTTGGTAGAGTTAAAATGATATCCCTCCTAACATCTGAAGGCCAGGGCCCATATTTACTGACAGTTTCTCAAGAAAAATATAATTCTCAAGAACTTTCTAACAAAATTTCTGATGGGCTAAACACCTTGGTTTAGCTAGTCAGTAGTCCTGGAACTTTCTAAATCTAGATTTAGACTAAGAATACAATTTATAATGGAAGGTGAATACAGCTCCAGACAAAGTTCTCTGTATGTGGTTATGTGCGAGGAGAAAATAGATTTATGCAGAATGGGAACAAAGATGTTTTTACGGAATATTTGGAAACAATAAGAATTTCTGTATATCATAAAAACATAATGAACAGTCTGCCACATTATTGTTTGCCAATACAATACATGAGCATGCTACTTTCATTTCATAATATGATCTATGGGTCATGACACAACAAATACACTTTACAATGTGAACTGAAGGATTTTTTTTTTTAACCATTTACAAAACAATCCTGTGGTTTAACCCTTTACCACACAATCCTGACTTTTAACGATCCTATAAAAGAAGCATTTTGAAAACATTGTGGGAAAAGGAGAAAATGCTGGTAACCAGCATTTTCTGCTTTGCCCACAATGTTTTCTACCCTTCCCAAAACAAAATTCAGTTTTTCAGTCACACTTACTTTATTGTCTGCAAATGCTTTCAATTTGGACCAGTCTAAAATATTGTCATTTGGTAAAGAGTTAACAACCCTAAAGAAGAGAGCTTCTGAAAACATTGTGATAAAAGGAGAAAATGCTGGTTACCACAATGTTTTCTACCTGTCCATAAACACATTTCCATTTTTATGCCACATTTATTTTGTCGTCTGCAGAATGCTTTCAATCCGGACAAGTGAAAAATTATGCCGCTTGGTCAAGAGTTAAGCCCTTTATCAGATGACAAAATTAATTTTTAACCCTTTACTACTCAATCCCAACATTTTATGACCCTAAGGAAGATGCCTTTCAATAACATTGTTGGAAAAGAAGAAAATGCTGGTAACCAGCATTTTCTCCATTTCTCACAATGTTTTCTACCCTATTACAGAGAGAAATGTCATTTTATCAACATCTGATTTGTTGTCTGCAAATGCCTTTAATTTGGTCTGGTCCAAAATTTCGTCGTTTGGTAAAGAGTTAACTCTTTACCATACAATCCCGACTTTTAATGACCCTGTGAAGGAAGCCTTTTGAAAACATTGTACGAAAAGGAGGAAATGCTGGTAACCAGCATTTTCTCCTTTTCCCACAGTGTTTTCTACTCTTCCCAGAACAAATTTTAACTTTCACTTACATTTATATTGTCGTTTGCAAATACTTTCAATTTGGATCAGCCTAAAATTTTGTCATTAAGGTAAAGAGTTATAACTTGTGCCTATTGAAAATATGAGATACATTTGGAGAGGGCAAGATAACTGGGTCTCAAATAAATTAGATTTGGCTCTGAGAGCATTTTAAGACCTTTAGGAAGAAGGCTGTTGAAAATATTGTGGGATAAGGAGAAAATGCTTGTTAGAAAATACTGTTGTTACCTGCATTTTTTCCTGTTCCCATAAAATTTTTTACCCTTTCAAAGACAAAATCTAATATTTAAGCCGGTTTAATTTGTCATCAGAGCTTTGCTATTAAATTCAACCAGCCTGAAATTTTGTCCTTATCTTTTAGTGATGATTTATTACCCGTAGAATGCCAAATAAACCTATCCGCATTTTCAACCTAGAAATACGACCGAAATAATTACAATTTCATGGCTGCTTTTGTCTACAGTGTTTCATCGAAGCGGACAGTGCAGATCAAAGATCAGGCTGCACGTTTTGTGCAGCCTGATCTTGATCTGCACAGCCCGCTATTAGGCAACTATAGTCGTGAAAGGAGCTTTAACCCTTTCCCAAACAAGCCCTGGTTTTCATGTGTCTGCAGTACAAGTCTTTTGAAAACACTGTGGGAAAAGGAGAAATTGCTCGTAATGAGCAATTTCTCCTTTTCCCACAGTGTTTTCTACCCTTTTTGAGACCTTTCTCCCATTTTCATTAAATTTAAAACTGTCGTCTGCAAACTCTTTGAATTTGGACCAGTCCAAAATTTGTCGTTTGGGAAAGGGTTAAGGGTTAATATGCATTTTGATAGTTACAAGGGTCATAGAGAAATGTAAACACAGGGAAGTATGGAAGGGCTTGTCCTATGAAGGGAGAAAATTATTATTACAACCCAATATTATTGATAGATTGCCCAAATCAAACACAAACTCTTGCTTTTGTATTGATGGCAATGTTTATTCATTGTGACGTCAATGAAATAGTATAAAAGTCTGGTGTACAAATTACCCTTTATCCAAGGTATCATGAAAGATGATCAAATCTTTAACGCTTAACTCTTTACCAAACAACAACATTTTAGACCAGTCCAAATTTAAAGCATTTTGCAGACGACAAAATAAATGTAAATTGAAATTTGTTTTTGGAAGGGTTGAAAACATTGTGGGAAAGAGAGAAAATGTAGGTTACCAGTATTTTCTCCTTTTCCCACAATGTTTTCTAAAGGCTTCTTTCTCAGGGTCGTTAAAACTCAGGGATTGTGTGGTAAAGAGTTAAACCTTTGCCATAGTCAGTCCTGACTTTTAACTACCCTAGGAAAGAAAACATGAAAACATTGTGGGAAAAGGAGAAAATACTATGTTTTCTCCTTTTCCCGCAATGTTTTCTGCATTGAAGTTCTCTGATAGGGTTGAAATGCATCAAATGCATTTAAGTTCTCTGACATGGTAGAAAACATTGTGGGAAAAGGTGAAAATGCTGGTAACCCGCATTTTTTTCTTTTTCCACAAAGTTTTCAAAAGGCTTTGCTTTCTTAGGGTAGGTCAAACTCAGGATTGTGTGGTACAGGGTTAAGGCAGGTCAAAACCAGTGGAAAAGGGTACTGTCCATTTCACTGTTTGAACTGAGTTTCCAAGTGGCAATTTTGGACTAGAGGGCTGGCCTTGGGGGCATGGGATCATGGTTCCAAGCTCTCTGGGATTCACATCAGAGACCCTAAACAAGCATTGCAACTGCCCAGGATATCCAACAAAGTATTGGGTCGTACTATTTTTTGCCAGATGATAATTTTTGGTTGGATGATGGTTATGTGGGAAAGTAACCAGTGGCCAGGGAAATATAGTGCAAAGTACTGTTAAAAGAAAGTCGAGGAAAGCATGGATAGGAACACTGGCCATGGAGATACAACTGAAATAATGTTGAAAACAGCATTAAATACCATACAATCAATCAACCAGATAACAAAATTTTAAAACTTGTCCAAAATGAAAGTGTTTGCAACAACAAATTGTACAAAATGACACTTTAATAGTAATGATGTGATTTGTCTTTGAAAGGTTAGAAAATATTGTTTTTACCTGGTTTTTTCTCCATTTCCCACAATGTTTTCAAGAGCTTGATCCTTCAGGGTGGTTAAAACTCAGGATTGTTTGGTAAACAGTTCAGATAAAACACTTGATTGAATATTTTGGTCAGTCTGATCATAATCTACATGATAAGGTAAAACATCTAGCGTTGTCCCTGACATCATAAAGGGGTCAAGTGGTCATTGGAAACACAGTGTTGACATTTATCATTTTCCTTTACAACTCCGAGTCCCTCCATCTAAATCCCTAAAATTAAAAGTAAATAGAAAGAATACTTTGATACAATCTCAGAAAGATATTGAACAGACTGGCTTTCTCATTACCTCTTCAACTCTTTCCAAAATGATCAATTTTAGAATCTTTCAAATTCAAAACATCTGCAGACAACAAATTCACAATAGGTACAAATGAGCTTAAGTTCTACGATAGGGTATAAAACATTGCGGGATAAGGATGAAATGCTGGTTACTAGCATTTTCTCCTTTTCCTACAATGTTTTGAAAAGCCTTCTTGCCCAGGGTCGTAAAAACCTGGGATTGTTTGGTTTATCGTTAACCCTTCACCATACAAATCTGAGTTTTAACAACCCTGATGAAGCAGCCTTTTGAAAACATTGTGGGAAAAGGAGAAAATGCTGGTAAACAGCATTTTCACCTTTTCCCACAATGTTTTCTACCCTTACAAAGTTAACTTTTTATTTTTCAGTGACATTTATTTTGTTATCTGCAAAAGCTTTTAATTTTGGCAAATCAAAAATTTTGACATTCTGGAAAGGACTAACTCTTTACCACACAGTCCAGACTTTTAAAAGAGGGTATTGGGTGGATAAGTGGTCAAGTGTTGGACTTGCGACCTGAAGGTCCTATGTTTGAGCCTAAATTGATCCACCAGGCTTTTCATGGAAGTGTCCTTGGGCAAGATACTTCTGAGCCCCAGCCTGAGTACTGGTGAAACCCAGGGAATACATGAACATGTGAGCTGTCACCATGATATGACTGAAATAATGTTGAAAGTGGTGTAAAACATCATTCAATCAAGGTAACAACCTTGAGGAAAATAGGCTCTTGAATATATAGTGAAAACATAGTGGGAAAAGGCAGGTAACCAACATTTTCTTCTTTTCCTGTAATGTTTTCAGTAGCATTCTTCCTTTGGAGAGTGAAAACACAGGATTGTGTGGTAAATTAGAGTTGAATGACAAAATTCTTGATTTACATGGCAAGGAGGTAAAAGAAATGCAAATTTTTTGAAATTGTACTTGTCTGTATTTCCTGTGGGACAGTACTTTGATTTTGCAACCCTGCTTCTGAATGAATGAGACCAATAACAATTCATCATTCAACATCAAATTTTATCTGGAGTTATATTTCTATTTGCAGAGACATTCCGATCGGCAGCTGAAGCAGGACCGAATGATATACTCAAACTCTACAATGAAAAAGGCAATTTGATTAACATTTCTCCTCGTATACCTGAAAATACTCCTGATCGTCGTTACCGACTAGACGTGGTTGCGGCCCAGTGCCCTGGTAAGCTGTCTTTAGTTTCAATGATCACGGATACTGCATCTCAGCCTAAAATCGGTTCTGCTGGCTTGTATAGCACTGTGTATGTAGGATTTGAAACCTGGAGGCCCTGGATTCAATCTTCATTTGATGCGCTGAAATTTCACGAGAGTGTTCTTTAGCAATACACTTCAGAGCCCTAGCTCTGGTGAAACAGAGGATATACATGAATAAGTGAGCATCTGCTGTAATGTGACTGAAATAATGTTGAAAGCAGCTTAACCCTTTACTACACAATCCCGAGCTTTAATGACTCTGAGAAAGAAGCCATTTGAAAACATTGTGGGGAAAGGAGAAAATGCTGTACACTACCAACTGAGCTGCCAGGGCTCAGAGTGAAGAGATGAACAAGAAAACACAAAAGGGTACCAGTGCTTTCTTTAATTCTTTACCACACAGTCACGGGTTTTAACGACCCTGAAGAAGAAGCCTTTTGAAAACATTGTTGGAAAAGGAGAAAATGCTGGTAACCAGCATTTTCTCCTTTTCACACAATGTTTTCAAACCTTCCCAATACAAATTTCAATTTTTTAGTCATGTTTATTTTGTCGTCTGCAAATGCTTTCAATTTGGACAAGTGTAAAATTTTGTCATTTGGTAAAGACCACTTGAAAAAGGAAAACCGATAGCAACAGTGGGTTTTTTTCTTGACAAAATTTTCCAGTTGGAAATTGAAGCAAACAAAATTGAGAGGGGCAGCAAGCAGATTTTCACAGCTTAATTGAGAAATTGCAGAACTTTCAGAAATTTTCTAGAATTCATTTTCTAGATAAAAAGAGGAATTATGTTAATTAAATTGATCATTAGCCCTTTACAAAATATACCCCTGGTGAGGACAGAGGCTCTTGAAAACATTTTGAGAGAAGGAGAAAATAATGTTAACCAGCATTTTCTCCTTTTCACATATTGTTTTATACTCTTTTAACCCTTTACCACAAGACAAAAATTTAGACAAGTCCAAATTGAAAGCATTTGCAGACCACAAAAGGTGTCCATCAAATGATGAACTTTGTCTTTAAAAGGGTAGAAAACATTGTAAGAAAAGGGGAAAATACTGGTTACCAGCATTTTCTCCTTTTCCCACAATGTTTTCAAAAGCCCTCCTCTTCAGGGTCGTTAAAAGATCGGGGTTGTGTGATAAAAGGTTTAAAGGACAAATCCTGTAATTTGAGCCACAGTTAGTTCATCATCTGCAAATCCTTGAGGAAAGCGGCTTTTGAAAATCAAAGTATCTGAGGAGGAGAGAATGCTGATAACCAGCATTTATTCCTCTGTCCAAAATGTTTTTTTCCTAAGGGTTTCACTTTCAGGATCATAAAAATACAGGATTTTTCCAAGTCTAACATTTGGTTGTCTGGTAAAGATTGACAACAGTTGCTAAATAAAAGCAGTGACCTATGAAATGTGTTTTTAACCCTTATCCTGCTAGATAAAAGAAATGAAACTTTCAAGGGGACAGTAAAAGCCAAAATATTCCTATTTCCAAGGTATTTTTTTGGAGGAGAGAGATGTTCTGTTCTGCATGTTCTGTGCAGTCTAATCTTGATATACGGCATCCGCAAAAGGCCAGTGAATCGCACTTAGAAGCTTTGAGGTTAACTGTTAGCATGTCACATAAACTGTAAAATTATGGAAATTTTCATTCATGAAAATACATGTACATGCAAATAACTGCTTTCACATTATGCTGACTCGCCAGAATGTCAGGTAATGGCAGGCAAGTTAGCTCAGAGATCAAGCTGCATGCTTTTTGCAGTTTGATCTTAATCTACAGTTGCTACAGAATCAACTGTAGTTGTGAAGGGAGTTAGAAAAATTAAGATTGTTTTGGCCAAACTGTGAAAAGTCTACAGCAGGTATAGATCCAAGATCAGACTACATGTTCTGTCTTATCTGATCTTTAAGCTTATACTTTTTCTATGGTGAACAAATGTTGCCTGTTTCATACGCAAGGTTATACTGTTTTCATCAATACCTGTTGTTGTTTTTGTGGCCAGCGTAGATCAAGATCAGACTGCTCAAAACGTGCAGTCTGATTGTTGATCTACATTGTCCGCTTTACTGAAACATTCTGGACAAAATTAACCTTGATACTGCATTTATTTAGGTCTTATTCCCATATTTAACTCTTTATCACACAATCCCGACTTTTATCGACCCCAAGAAGGAAACGTTTTGAAAACATTGTGGGAAAAGAAGAAAATGCTGGTAACCATCATTTTCTTCTTTTTCCACAATGTCTTCTACCCTTTAAGAGACAAATGTTATACTTTGAGCTACGTTTAAAATGTTGTCTGCAAATGCTTTCAATTTGGACTAGTCTACATTTTTGTCTTGTGGTGTTTGGCACTCTACAGATTAAACATAAAGTCACCTCTTTGTGATGGCTGATAATACAGTCCAATGAAATATTAGAAAGATTTTTATATCACAGGATTGAATCTACAAGCAGACAGCGTAGATCCAAAATAAGACTGCACTTTTTGTGCAGTATGATCTTGGATCTTTATGCCTTTGGAGCTGTAATGGTTACCAGTAACTCTTTACCACACAACAAAATTTTAGATTGGTCCAATTCGAAAACATTTGCAGATGACAAATTAAATGTGGCTGACATGATGAAACTTTATGTGACAGGTTTAAAAATATTGTAGGAAAAGGAGAAAATGCTGGTAACCAGCATTTTCTCCTTTTCCCACAATGTTTTTCTCAGGGCCATTGTAACTGCAGGAGATCGTTAAATGGCAACATATTTTTTTTTTGGTGACAAAAATCAATGAATTCAGGCTAACAAAAGAATGCCATAAATTATGTAAGCGCAAGTATGCAGAAGGTGTTGATTCAGCATCTGCCCTTGGATTGGTGAAATAAATGACTGGCGTTTTGGGGAAACGAAGTTTAACTCTTTACCAAACGACAAAATTTTAGACTAGTCCAAATTGAAAGCATTTGCAGACGACAAATTAGATCTGATTTAAGAATTGAAATTTGCTATGGGACGGGTGGAAAACATCGTGGGAAAAGGAGAAAATGCTGGTTACCAGACCCTGAGCAAGAAGCCTTTTGAAAACATTGTGGGAAAAGGAGAAAATGCTGGTAACCAGCATTTTCTCCTTTTCCTGCAATGTTTTCTACCCTATCAAAGACAAATCCATCATTTGAACAGCATTTAAATTGTCGTCTGCAAATGCTTTCAATTTGGACAAGTCTACATTTTTGTCGTCTGGTAAAGAGTTAAACCACTTTTTCATAGAGCATGGCTCAAATAATATAAGCATAATTGCATAAACCCTTAGGCTGCTAAGGGCGAATCGAGGAACTTTTATGGACAGTATAGATCAAGATCAGACTGCACAGAATATGCAGTCTGATCTTGGATCTACATTGTCCGACAAGGAGAATATTTCTTCCTCAAAGATAACTATGAAATAGCAAAATTCCGGTTTTTTTACTTTGTGCTTTAAAGTTTCATTTAACTTAGCAGGATAAGGGTTAATTCAGAGCTCAAGATAGAGGGAGTGATTTTGATTTCAAAATTGAAAATATTAATTACTGTCTCCTAAACCTTACGTTATGGGTACTCATTAGAATCGTCTCATCAAGACGATTCTAATGAGTACCCACAACATAGGGTTTTGATGAGAAATAATGGATTTAGAATACCATCACTCCCTCTTATCTGGAGGTCTGTTAACCACACAGTGAAATTTAGGACTTAGCCATATTGAAAGCATTTAGGAGTCATGGATGGCTCTGGTTTTTAGCTCACCTGAGCATGAAGTGCTTATGGTGAGCTATTGTGATTGTGCTGTGTCCGTCATCCGTCGGCCGTTGTCCGTCGTCAACTTTTTACCTTGTGTACGCTCTAGAGGCCACATTTTCAGTCCAATCCTCATGAAACTTGGTCAGAATGTTTGTCTTGATAAAATCTCGGACGAGCTCGAAATTGGGTCATGTGAGGTCAAAAACTAGGTCACTAGGTCAAATCTTAGAAAAACCTTGTGTACGCTCTAGAGGCCACATTTTCAGTCCGATCCTCATGAAATTTGGTCAGAATGTTTGTCTTGATAAAATCTCGGACCAGACCAAAATTGGGTCATGTGGGGTCAAAAAGTAGGTCACTAGGTCAAATCTTAGAAAAACCTTGTGTACGCTCTAGAGGCCACATTTTCAGTCTGATCCTCATGAAACTTGGTCAGAATGTTTGTCTTGATAAAATCTCAGACAAGTTTGAAATTGGGTCATGTGGGGTCAAAAACTAGGTCACTAGGTCAAATCTTAGTAAAACCTTGTGTACGCTCTAGAGGCTACATTTTCAGTCAGATACTTGTGAAACTTGGTCAGAATGTTTGTCTTGATAAAATCTCAGACGAGTTCCAAACTGGGTCATGTGGGGTCAAAAACTAGGTCACTAGGTCAAATCTTAGGAAAACCTTGTGTACGCTGTAGAGGCCACAGTTTCAGTCCGATCCTCATGAAACTTGGTCAGAATGTTTGTCTTGATAAAATCTCAGACGAGTTCAATCTTAGCAAAACCTTGTGTACCCTCTGGAGGCCACATTTTCAGTCAGATACTTGTGAAACTTGGTCAGAATGTTTGTCTTGATAAAATCTCAGATGAGTTCCAAAATGGGTCATGTGGGGTCAAAAACTAGGTCACTGGGTCAAATCTTAGAAAAACCTTGTGTACGCTCTAGAGGCCACATTTTCAGTCCGATCCTCATGAAACTTGGTCAGAATGTTTGTCTTAATAAAATCTCAGACAAGTTTGAAATTGGGTTGTGTGGGGTCAAAAACTAGGTCACTGGGTCAAATCTTAGAAAAACCTTTTGTACACTATAGAGGCCACATTTTCAGTCCAATACTCTTGAAAAATGGTCAGAATGTTTGTCTTGATTATATCTTGAAATAGTACAAAAATGTGCCATATTGGGTCAAAAACTAGGTCACCAGGTCATATCTAAGAAAAACGTTGTGTATGCTCTAGAGGCCATATTTTCTGTCCAGTACTCTTGAAAGTTGGTCAGAATGTTTGCCTTGATGATATCTCTGACTAGTTTGAAAATAGGTCATGTCGGGTGAAAAACTAGGTCACTAGGTCAAATCTTAGAAAAACCTTGTGTAAGCTCCAGAAGCCACATTTTCTGTCTGATACTCTTGAAAGTTGGTCAGAATGTTTGTCTCGATGATATCTCAGTCGAATTTGAAAATGGGTCATGTTGGGTCAAAAACTAGGTCACCTGGTCAAATCTTAGAAAAACCATGTGTACACTGTTGTGGCCACATTTTTTGTTCAATACTCTTTTCAAGTTGCTCCGAATGTTTGCCTTGGTAATATCTTGGATGAGTTTGAAAATGGGTCATGTTGGGTCAAAATCTAGGTCACTATGTCAGATCTTAGAAAAAACATGTGTACGCTGTAGAGGCCACATTTTGAGTCCAATACTCTTGAAATTTGGTAAGAATGTTTGTCCTGATGATATCTTGGACCAGTTTGAAAATGTGTTATGTTGGCTGAAAAGCTAGGTCACTAGGTCAAATCTTAGAAAAACCTAGTGTATGAATGACTCTCAGAAAGAAGCCTTTTGAAAACACTGTTTGAAAATGAGAAAATGCTAGTATCCAGCATTTTTTCCCTTTTTCACAATGTTTTCTACCCCTTTGAGAGACCAATTCCACAGCTTGATCCACATATTATTTGTTTTATGCAGAAGGTTCAGACTGATGAGTTTAAAATTTTATTGTTTGGTAATACATATATCTCACAAGACGTTGGAAATTGGTTGTGCTTGGTCAAAAGGCTCAGGTGAGCGACTCCAGGGCCATCATGGCCCTCTTGTTATCTCGACTTGACAGCCTGGGTTTTTAGTTTGATTGTCCTTGGGCAAGACACTTCAGAGCCCTAACCTAGTACTGGTGAAACTCATGGCATACATGAATAAGTAATCTATCACCATATGGCTAAAAATTAATATTGTTAAAGTAGCCCAAAACACTAGTCAATCAATCAACTGATGGCATTTGCAGACAACAAAGAAGATGTGGCTCAATCAATTGATAGCATCAAATTTTGCAGACAACAAATTAGATGGCCTAAGAGATTTGTTGTTAATTGTGTCAAAAAATTGTGAGAAATGGAGAAAACTTCATTTTGGAAAGATCAGACCTGAGCTTTGCAGTGTCAGCAGTGTTTTTTGACATATTGTTTCACAAAATAATGGAACACATAGATCCAAGATCAGACTGCCAGTTTTGTGCAGTCTGATCTTGTTCTGTACTGTCCACATCAGGCCATCTAATCATAATCTTTATGTGTAAGAACAACTTAACTTGTGCTAGTAAGCCCTCTTATTAAATGTTCATATGGTGGAAAAGTAAAAAGTGTTATGATTTTATACAAAATGCCTGTCATTATCATCTTTATCCCATCAACCTACAATTTATAACTTTTAATGGCCTTCTGGGTGACAGCTTTTGACTTTTGAGATAAAAGGAGTAATCACTTGCTGCTTGCTACAACCAATCATTTCTTTTCTGACAGTGATTTTCCTTTCATTCAAAGTAGATGATCTCCTTTCCTTCAAATATGTTGTGCCTTAGTAATACATTTGAGCCATTCTCTAGCACAGCAGGCTTAACTCTTTACCACACAATCCCGACTTTCAATGACGCTGAGAAAGAGGCCTTTTGAAAACATTGTGGGAAAAGGAGAAAATGCTGGTAACCAGCATTTTCTCCTTTTCCCACAATTTTTTCTACTCTTCCCAAAACAAATTTCAATTTTTGAGTAACATTTACTTTGTCGTCTGCAAATGCTTTGAATTTGGACTGGTCTGAAATTTTCTCGTTTGGTAAAATGGATCCATAAAATCCATTTTGTATAACAACCAACTGAATCGTAAGGTACACTGGTCCTGGGAGCTGCAGAAAATTGACCAGTAGCAAAAGATTTTGGTTCAGGTCAGTCTGCATGGACTGTGCAGGCTGACCCAAGTCTACTGTTTGCAAATGCATTAGGCCCCCTGTTCAGGGCTCATTTACACATGGGAGAAGGCAGATATGTAGCAAAGATGAAGCCAATGTCATAGGCCTGGGTTGAGATTCCGCTTATTTGGCTACTTTCTTTTGCCTTTTGATTTGTTCAAAAATTGTTGTTAGAATCAGGGCTTCAAGGCTCCTTTCTCAGGGTTGTTAAAAGGCAGCATTTTGTGGTAAAGGGTTAAATCTTACCACATAATCATAAATACTGAGGTTTGAAAATATTGTGCGAAAAAGAGAAAATGCTGGTAACCAGCATTTTCACCTTTTCCCACAATGTTTTCTACCCTATCAAAGATGTAAAACATCATTTGAGCTAAAGTTAATTTGTCGTTTGTAAACGCTTTCAATTTAGACGAGCATGAAATTTTACTGTTTGGTAAAGAGTTAAATGTCAAATTCCCAACAAAAAACTCTGAAAAATGAAGAAGTAGGGATTGCTGGATATTCTGTTTATTTATTTATCCAACTGTTGTCTGCTGTTGTGGCTTTTAAGTGTCATCTGTGTCAGGAAGAGGATTTATGTCTTCCCATGATGCTCTCTGCCGATACATCCTGTACATGTTGTCTCTGCATTAGTGGTTTTATTTGCAGGAAATTCCATCTCTAGGCTAATGTTCTCCCCAGTAATCTAGTTTTAATACCTGATGATGTATGGGTGATAGAAAATGTCACCCAATCACTGGGGAGTGATCTTTCTCTCAGACTTCTCCCATTGACAGCTCTGTATGTGGATGTATTTCGGATCAATCCTCTGATGCATGACTTTCACTAAAATTATGAAAATGCTAGACCTGGGCCTATATTTACCAACCATTCTTTTCATAATAACAATGTTGACATTCTTACCATAGTGTCCCTGTATGATGCGCCCTCCCCCCCCATTAACACTTCCCCAGTTTTTTTTGAAGTAAAAATAGGTTTACCAAAACTCCAGTCCAATCGATAAAGTTGAAATTAATCAGCCGGAATAAACTTAGGCATTGACATAATTCTAATTACTCCAAAAATCAATGTCATTAACACAGTCCTGACTATCTGAATAAACATACACTTCCCATAACTATAGAAACTTTCAGCTTCACAAAATTTGTCATGTAAGTGGGAAAAACTTTAAGAAAGCAAAAGAATCAAAGACCAGTGTCCAAAAGTAATTATGAATGCCATTTAATGTCCAAATGAATCATGATTGACAGTAAAATCAAAATTATGCATTAAATACAGTGGGTGTTTTAACTGTACCAAACGACAAAAATTTAGACTAGTCCAAATTGAAAGCATTTGCAGACGACAAATTAAATGTGACTTAGAAATTGAAATTTGTTATAGAAAACATTGTGGGAAAAGGAGAAAATGCTGGTTACCAGCATTTTCTCCTTTTCCCACAGTGTTTTCAAAAGGTTTCCTTTTTAGGGTCGTTAAAAGTCGGGATTGTGTGGTAAAGAGTTAAATGACCATTGCTGCACAGTAGGCACTGACTAAAACCTGGACAGTAATATTAATGTTGTCCTTGTAATATTCTATGCTGTTTTACCTCTAATTATTGCCCCCTTTCAGAAAATGTAACACCCCTGGGGGAGGTGTTAAAAAGAGAGAATATGGTAGTCTGATTTTCTTGAATTTTCTAGATTTGAAAGTAAAACAATTTCTGATTGGCTAAACCATATGATGTAGCAAATCAGAAATGCTGTTACTTTCTAAATCAATTTATAGTTAGTGAATTCCGCTTCTCAGTTCTTGAATTTACTTTGGTGTAGAAATAGTAGTATAAATCATTTAACCTTTTTCCAAATGCCCATTGAATTATCAGACTTGTTCATAATGAAAACATTTGAAGACGATAGATGAAATGTGGTTCAAATCAGGTAGTTTGAAAGGAAGGGAAACATAGTGGGAAAAGTAGAAAAATGCTAGGTGCCAAACCTGGATCTTTTTTGTGGGAGTTTTCTGTGAAAAAGTATAAAATAATTTGTTGGAGATGAAGAAAATGCTGGTTTTCAGCATTCTCTCCTTTTTCCTAGAATATTTTCAAAAGGTTTATTCCTATAGCCAGTTACACTTCCCTCTGGATGATTAGCCTTTCACCTTACAATCCTGTATTTTAATGGCCCTGATGACAGGGCCTTTTGAAAACTTTGTGGGAAAAGGAGAAAATGTTGGAAACCAGTACTTTCTGCTTTGCCCACAAAGTTTTCTATCCTGTCAAGGACCTTCAGTTTAATTATTCTTACTACATTCAAATTTGTCAACTGCAGATTGGTTTCAACAGAGTTAACTCTGTACCAAACGACAAACTCATGGACTGGAACAAATCCAAAGCATTTGCAGACGACAAATTCAGTGTCGCTAAAATGATGATTTTATCTTTGATAGGGTAGAAAACATTGTGGGAAAGGAAAAATTGCTGCTTACCAGCATTTTCTCCTTTTCCTACAATGTTTTCAAAAGGTTTTTTTTCCCCAGGATCGTTAAAAGTCGGGATTGTGTGGTAAAGGTTTAAAGCAAGGAATTGTCAGATAATGATAATGATCAGATTGATTGATTGTATGGTTTCTAACACCGTTTTCAATATTACTTCGGTCATGTCACGGCAGCCAGTGCACTTATCCATGCTTTCCTGGAGTTTCTTTTACAACTACTCTGCACAATATTCTTTCCAAAGCAACGGGTGCTTTCCTACCTTACGATCGTCAAAACAATGGTCATCGGTAAGAGAGGATTGAATCCCACAAAAAAAATGACTATCATCAATCCTCAGAAAGAAATTGGCTGAGCAGGGGATCAAACCAGTGACCTCCTGTTCTCAAGACTCCTGCACGCTATCGAATGAGCCACTTGGGCTCGGCAACAATAGTTAGAATGGTATTATTCGGGGGTAATGCCTATTTGTTAAACTACATCACCTCTTTCATTCTTCTGTAAATCATATCCGCAACTTCCTATTTACATGCAAATAAGATTTTAAGCCAGAAAGGACACAAAATTACCAGCAAGGAAAATCTTGTTTTTACACCATACTCGCTAAGCCTAGTATTATCTGCTGCCATTTGTGTGAAAGGAATCATGTCTTTTGCCTTGACAACCCTTAGTAATGCTGGTGAGGACAATTCTTTAACCCTTTCCCAAACAACAAATTTTGGACTGGTCCAAATTCAAAGAGTTTGCAGATGACAATTTTAAATTTGATGAAAATGGCAGAAAGTTATCAAAAAGGGTAGAAAACACTGTGGGAAAAGGAGAAATTGCTCGTTACGAGCAATTTCTCCTTTTCCCACAGTGTTTTCAAAAGACTTGTAAGGCAGACACGTGAAAACCAGGGCTTGTTTGGGAAAGGGTTAAACCTTTTACCAAACAATCTGTCGTTGGCCCTTTATCCCAAGTTCAAATGACCCCAAGGAAAAGGAACTTGGAAAACATTGTGGGAAAAGGAGAAAATGCAGGTAACCAGCATTTTCTCCTTTTCTCACAATGTTTTCTATATTTTCACAGACAAATTTTATAATAAGTTCAACATTTTATTTGTCGTCTGCAGAGGCTTTCAATTTTGACCAGTCTAAAAGTTTATCGTATGTTGATGAGTTAAATAACCCTGGAAAAGATTGCCTTAGAATATATTGTGGAACAAGGAGAAAATGTTGAATAACAGGATTTTTCTCCTTCTCACTCACGTGACTGTGTTCTCTACCCTTTCATGGTCAAATTTTATCGTTTTATCCACATTTCATCTGTAAAAGCTAGTGTCCTTGGGTAAGACACTTAGGTCCCTAGCCTAGTACTGGTGAAACCTAGGACATTCATGATCATTTGAGCTCTTGCTGGATATGACTGAAATAACGTTGAAAGTGGCGTAAAACAACCGTTCAATCTGAAAAAGCATTCAACATGGACCTAGTCTTAAGTTAAAGTCGTCTGGTAAAGACTTGGCTTGTTTATGTCCGATCAAAGACTGCACATACAACTCAAGTTGATTTGGATCTACACTGCCCACAAAAAAACACTTAGCTCTAGTTAATACACAAATGCATGTGAATGCTTTGTGAAGAAATGAAGAATTTAGCCTTTTCAATTAATTTTATCTTGTTTTACCATGAGTGGTCTGCTGCAAGTTGCAATAAGATACCTGCAGGAGGTACCATTAACCCTTTACCAAACAATCCCGGGTTTTCACGACCCTGGGGAAAAGGCCTTTTGAAAACATTGTGGGAAAAGAAGAAAATGCTGGTAACCAGCATTTTCTTCGTTTCCCACAATGTTTTCTTCCGTTCCAAAGGAAAAGTTCAATTTTTGAGTCACGTTTAATTTGTCGTCTGCAAATGCTTTGAATTTGGACCAGTCCAAAATGCTATTGTTTGGTAAAGAGTTAATCTCATCTTAGCTCTTTACCAAACAACAGCATTTTGGACTGAACCAAATTCAAAGCATTTGCAGACAACAATTTAAATGTTGCCAAAATGATAATTTCTGTCTTTGATAGAGTGGAAAACATTGTGGTAAAAGGAGAAAATGCTGGTTACCAGCATTTTCTCCTTTTCCCACCATGTTTTCAGAAGCTTTTTTATCAGGGTTGTTAAAAGTCGGGATTAAGTGATAAACGGTTAACCGATAGAGCATCAACTGATTTTCCAAGAGTCACAAGAGCAGCCTCGTCCAGATTGGAAGTAATTCTACACAACAAATTAACCCTTTCCCAAACAAGCCCTGGTTTTCACATGTCTGCAGTACAAGTCTTTTGAAAACACTGTGGGAAAAGGAGAAATTGCTCGTAACGCGCAATTTCTCCTTTTCCCACAGTGTTTTCTACCCTTTTTGAGACCTTTCTGCCATTTTCATAAAATTTAAAATTGTCGTCTGCAAACTCTTTGAATTTGGACCAGTCCAAAATTTGTTGTTTGGGAAAGGGTTAAATGCGGTTCAAACGGTTGGAATTATCCATGGGAGGGTAGTAAACATTGTTGGAAAAGGAGAAATAGTGGGTTACCAGCATTTTATCATTTTCCTGCAATGTTTCCTGCAGTTTTCCTCAGGCTGGTGAAAACAGGATTGTTTGGTAAAGGGGCACACTTTTTAAAAGGATGTCTTCAGTTACCCCTTTACCACACAATCCTGATTTTAGCAACCCTGGAAAATTAGACTTTTGAAAACATTGTGGGAACAGAAGAAAATGCTGGTAACCAGCATTTCCTCCTTTTCCCACAATGTTTTCTGATCATTCAGAAACAAATCCAATGGTCTTAGCCATATTTGTCAGCTGCTAATGCTTTCAACTTGGACCAGTCTAAATTTTTGTCGTTTGGTAAACAGTTACCATATGTAACAGAAATATTTCAATATCAAGTTTTTTTTTTAGCAGAATAAGCAACAGTAGTGGACAGACCTAGGACTCTGATACTTTATACAGGTGTTGCTCATGACTCAAGGAGGTGCCCTATTGTTTTTTGGTCACATTGGTCAAAGGTCAAGGTTACTGGTGATCTTTGTTTTGAAAATCATTTCCCCTCTCTGTGCTGCTTCAGTGACAAGATGTGGGGGTTGGGGGCTGGGGATGGGGGATGGGGGGTGGGTTTGTCCGCTTTGCAACAGTTCGACTTGGGGAAAAGGGAAATTATTACAGAGTTTTCTCAGAATGTTCACCAGGCCTAATGTACATTCTTTAGAGTATAGTACCAATATGTGCTTTACCGGAGGGAGACAGGATGAGGACTTCGATTTTTTGCCAACAAAGACTGTGAAAATAGAAGACAAGTTGAAAAAAAAGAGTTTGACAATCCAAGGATGTTGATTCATTAATGTATTGATTAGCGGAAGAATTCCATCATTACGTCCCGGTTTTTGCCTTCTGGCATTGGTAAAGGTTATGGCAGAGTTGATGAGTTCCTTGGAATTTTCACACACTTCCAGAACCAAATTAATTATGTAACCATTCTGTCCCTCCCTCACTCTAGTACCTTATTAACCCTTAGAATGCCAAATAACGCTCTACCAAACAACAAAATTTTAGACTTGTCTTAACCCAAAGCATCGCTGCAGACACCAGATTAAAAGTGGCAAAAAATGTATGAAATTGACTCTGAAAGTTTAGAAAACATTGTTGGAAAAGGAGAAAATGCTGGCTAGCAGCATTTTCATCTCTTCCTACAATGTTTTCAAAAGTTTTCTCTCGCAGGGTCATTGAAAGTCTGAGGATTGTGTGATAAAAAGATAAATCTATGAGACAGTTTCAGTTTAGCAGTGAGAGCCGAATTTTTGCAATTTAAAGGTTGCTCTAGCCCAAAATGTACCAAACAAAGTGGAAAGTGTAGATCAAAGATCAGACTGCATGTTCTGTGCAGTCTGATCTTGATCTTCACTGACCACAAAGGCAACTCTAGTTGTCAAAGGTGCTTTATGGTTTCACCCTTTTCTGGTTTTTGTCGAGCCCACTAAATAAGCCAACTTTAGTTCAGTGAGACATAGTTGCAACTTCAGTATGGTGTATGTTCCTTTGAACATGTGTAAGTTAACTTGGGAATGCTCCACCCTGCTGAAATTTTTTGTATTGTAACTTTTCTGAAAATGTTTTCCTTTTTCCTCAAGATAGTATAAAGACAGCATTGTCTGGCCCAGGTTCATTTCTTCCCTTATGGTCCCTTGTTTTTGCAGCTCTAAGGACTTTCGAAAAACATTGTGGGAAAAGAAAAAAATCCAGGTAGCCAGTGTTTCTCCTTTTCTGACAGTCTTTTGCACCATTTCAAACAAATATCTCTCCTTCGATGCCATATTTGATTCAGCACCTATAAATGATATCAATATGGGTGGATCAAGAAATTTTTTTAATCTGTTAACCCTTTATCACACAATCACAAGTTTCAACGACCCTGAAGAAAAAAAACTTTTGAAAGCATTGTGGAAAAAAGAGAAAATTCTGGTAAACAGCATTTTCTTCCTGTTCCCACGATGTTTTCGACCCATCCCTAAACAAGTTTCACTTTTTGAGCCACATTTTGTCGTCTACAAATGCTATCAGTTTATCCTAGTCCAAAATTTTGTGGTTTGGTAAAGGGTTAACTCTTCACCAAATAAAAAACTGAAGACTTTAACTCTTTACCAAACACAGAAATTTCAGACTGGTCCAAATTGAAAACAACTGCAGATGACAAAAAAAATGTGACTGAAAATTTCAAATTTGTTTTAGGAAGGATAGAAAACACTGTGGGAAAAGGAGAAAAAGCTGATTACCAGCATTTTCTTCTTGTCCCACAGTGTTTTCAAAAGGCCTCTTTCTCAGGGTTGTTAAAAGTCGGGATCGTGTGGTAAAGGGTTAAAGCATTTACAGACCACAAACAAAAAGTTCAAATGAGTGGCTCAGGTGCTTGAATTTGTTTCTGAAATGGTAGGAAGCATCGTGGGAAAAGGAGAAAATACTGGCTACCAGCATTTTTTCCTTTTCCCACAGTATTTTTGGACCTTGCAGAAACAAACTGTGAGTCACCTTTTAAGTTTTCGTTTTCAAAAGCCCTCTTGGTTGGTTGAAAGTCTGGATTGTGTGGTGAAGGGTTAACCCATTACCGCACAATCCCAACTTTCAACGAACCCGAGAAAGAAGCCTTTTGAAAACATTGTGGGAAAAGGAGAAAATGCTGGAAAGTAGCATTTGCTCCTTTTCCTGCAATGTTTTCTATCCTCCCCCAAAAATATTTCAATTTTTTTGGTCACTTTTATTTTGTCGTCTGCAAATGCTTTCAATTTGCACAGGTCTAAAATTTTGTTGTTTGGTAAAGAGTTAAAAAAAAAATGAAAAAGGAAACCACTGGTCTTAAATCAAGTGTTAATTATTCACTCCATTAGCATGCCCTTAAAAGCTACTAAATTGGTTTATATTGTAGAGAGAATTGTGCAGAAATTTGTATGTTATTCTTTGTTAAATCAAAGTAGAAGAGTAATTTTCCAAAAATGTTTTTTCATTCAGTTTTTAATAGACCATCTTAACCCATTTCCACACAATCCTGAGTTTTAATGACCCATGGGAGGGAAGGCCTTTGAAAACATTGTGGGTAAAGGAGAAAATGCTGGTTTCCAGCATTTTCTCCTTTTCCCACAATGTTTTCTGCCCCTAAGACGAAAACCATAATTTGAGCTGCATGCATTTTGTTGTCTGCTAATGCTTTCAATTTGGTCTTCTCAAAATTTTCTCATTTGGTAATGAGTTAAATATTCAAATATAGAAGGCTCCAAGTTGGTCTAGTTAGGGAAGAGCGTGAAATTCGCTGACGGCATGTTACAAGAGACGTAATTAGGCATGAATGCAGGCTGCGGGGAGACTTGAATTTCCGTCGATCCTTTTCCTTATATGGTTGTATTTTGGAGGCATCTGTTGCAAATGAACTTAAGAAAATTATGATAAATGTTAAACCCTTAACCAAACAATCCCGTGTTTTAAAGACTGAGTTACAGATACAGGCTTTTGAAAACATTAAGGGAAATAAGACATTTACCAACAGTGTTTTCTACCGGAAGTCAAATTTTATCATTTGAGCCACATTTGATTTTTTACTGTACAAGCTTTGATTTGTACAAATCTGAAATAATATTCATCTAGTAAAGAGTAAATTGCCTTTTCAACTGTAGTTGCAATTGCAGCCAGTATAGATTAAGATCAGACTGTGCAAAATGTGTTGTCTGATCCATAATTTACACTGCTATTATTGAGATATATTTGTGTGTGTGTTGGGGGGGGGGGAGTTTCCTTCCAATAATTGATATATTTTTTTTCTGTTTTTGCAGTGATAATAATTTTTGTGTGTTTATCCTGTGCTGAGAGGGTTACTCCTTTCCCAAACGACAGATTTTGGACTGGTCCAAATTGAAAGAGTTTGCAGACAACCATTTTAAATTTGATGAAAATGGCAGAAAGTTCTCAAAAAAGGGTAGAAAACACTGTTGGAAAAGGAGAAATTGCTCGGTAACGAGCAATTTCTCCTTTTCCAACAGTGTTTTCAAAAGACTTGTACTGCAGACACATGAAAACCAGGGCTTGTTTGGGAAAGGGTTAACATTTAGGCTGTGGTTGCCTTTCTGTTGTAAAAATCTTCACCAGGCAATACTTTTAGACTTGTCCCTGTTGAACACATTACTTTTGCAGAAAACAAAGTTAATGTTACTCAAAGGGTAGATTTGTCGGGTAGAAACCTTGTTGAGAAAAGAAAATACTGCTTAACCCCTTACCAGACGACAAAATTTTACCCTTGTCCAAGTTGTAAGTATTTGCAGACGACAATTTCAGTGTGGGTGAAATGGTGCAATTTTTCTTTGATAGGGTTGAAAACATTGTGGGAAAATGAGAAAATGCTGGTTACCAGCATTTTCTCCTTTTCCCACAATGTTTTCAAAAGGTTTCTTTCCCAGGGGCGTCAAAAGGCAGCATTATGCGGTAAAGGGTTAACTCCTTGCCACACAACAAAAATATAGACTTGTCCAAATTGAAAGTATTTGCAGACAACTTTGATGAGGATCAAATGATGGAAGTAGACTTTGATAGGGTTGAAAACATTGTGGGAAAAGGAGAAAATGCTGGTTACCAGCATTTTCTCCTTTTCCCACAAATGTTTTCAAAAGCATTTTCCTCAGAGTTGTTAAACTCGGGATTGTGTGGTAAAAGGTTAACAGCATTTCCTTCTTATCCCACAATGTTTTCAAAAGCAGTGTTACACTGTAAAAAAAAAGCCAAGCCCCTGTGGCTCAGTCGGTTGTGCACAGGACTTGAGAACAGGAGGTCGCTGGTTCGATCCCAGGCTTGGCCAATTTCTTTCCGAGGATTGATGAGGTCATTGTGAAAGGATTCATTCCTCTCTCACCGCTGACACTGTTTCGACGATGGTTATGTGGGAAAGCAGCCAGTGGCTTGGAAAGAATATTGTGCGGAGTACTGGTAAAAGAAACTCCAGGAAAGCATGGATAGGTGCACTGGCTGCCGTGATATAACTGAAATAATGTTGAAAACGGTGTTAAACACCATACAATTAATCAATACACTGTAAAAAGGGTGGTAAAAAGCAAAGGAATGATGTTTGAAAGGTTGAATTCTTCATACCACAAAGGCACTTGCCTATAGAAAAGGATGACATTTTTGTCACATCTCACTAAATGTCAAAGATGCAGAAAACTTCATGTGAGTGATAGGTGATGAATTATCCTCATAATAATATAACTTTTACAGCATTAAACCATGATTTAAATGCTATTTTCTGACAGTGTGTATCAAGATCAGACTGCACAGAGTGTGTGGTCTGATCTTGGAGCTATACTGTCTGCTGTTTTTGCCAGTTATTGTGACAAAAATCTTTGAATTTCAGTATCTGCACTGAATGAATGGTTTGCTTGAGAATGTTTATTTCAGTTATTTAGCTCTAGAAGGATTTAAAAGCTAAAATCATTATAATGATCTTAAATTTTAAAGACAAATAGAAAGAGGGCTTTTGCAAACATTGGTACAATTAATATAAAAGGTCAGAAAATGCTGGTTTAATACCAACATTTTCTCATTTTCCCATCATGTTTTCTGATTTTTGAAAGCCAAGAAATTGTCGTTTTCGCTAAAACAAATTTGTCATTTGCAAATGCTTTCAACTTGGACCGCTCAGTTATAACGTTCTTTTAATTGTAAGAACCCTAATGCACAGCTTCACTTGATTTTGTGGAGAGACTGTGTACAGATCATGATCAGACTGCACAGAATGTGCTTTTTGATCTTAGACTTATACTTGGTGTATTCGTGTTAATTTTGAATTTGTTGTCTGCAGATGTTTTGAATTTGGAAGAGGCTAAAATTTTCAGTATGGTAAAGAGTTGTTTTATCTGTGCATTAACCCTTTACCAGACCACAAAATTTTAGCTTTGTCCAAATTGAATTAATATTTGCAGAACACAAATTCAATTTGGCTAAAATGGTGAAATTTTTCTTTGATAGGGTAGAAAACTTTGTGGGAAAAGGAGAAAATGCTGGTTACCAGCATTTTCTCCTTTTCCCACAATGTTTTCAAAAGGCATCTTTTCCAGGGTTGTTAAAAGGCGGCATTGTGGGGTAAAGGGTTAAAATGGTTGAATGTCACTGTCAGTTTCACTCTTTCCATAGTATGAACACAGCTAAATACACGTTCTGGCAAATGAACACTTTCATGAGGAAGAACAGTTTCTGTATTTTCTGGTACAGTCATGTAATTCTCCTTTATGTAATGGTATCAGCATTTTCTTATGTCCATATTTCTTACTTATTATGAAGATGTTGCAAAAATGAAATGGTCTAAAGTTTGTGAAACAAGAGATGGGATGATCCACCTGCTGACTGGCATTTTATGAAGTGAAAAACTATTTATGTTTCACTATATTTACAGTTCATGTGAGATGTATGTTCATAGCTTATAATACAGCAAAATTAGGATTATTTAACTTTTTACCAGGGGACAAAATTTTAGAATTCTGAAGACTGAAAGCAAAAACTGTTTATGTTTCACTATTTACAGTTCATGTGAGATGTATGTTCATAGCTTATAATACAGCAAAATTAGGATTATTTAACTTTTTACCACAAAATTTTAGAATTCTGAAGATTGAAAGCATTTGTAGGTAATACATGAAAAAATGATGGCTGATATAAGAGGGTATGGCTTTGAAAGAGTAGGACTCATCTATAGAAAAGAAGAAAATACTGATAACCAGCATTCTCCCCTTTTTCAATGTTTTCAAAAGCCTTCTTTCTCAGGGTCGTTAAATCTTGGTTAAGGTTTAGATACTGATAAAATTGGCAAAAACATCTAGTTGTAATTTTGTGATTGGTGTTAATGGATTATTAAACAATTTTGGAACCAGAAGTGCTAAATGAAATAAGATAGATTTTTTCAGTCAGGAAAGCAGATTAAAAAAATGGCCTTCCAAGCATGTTTTTGCCAGAATATTTCACAAAATAGCAGACGGTATGGACAAAAGATTAGACTGCACATTCTAGGCAGTCTCATCTTGATCTACTCAGTGTCTGTTAAAGGAAGTCTGATCTTAATATACATTATCCTTTTACCACACAATCCCGACTTTTAATGACCCTGTGAAAAAGGCTTATGAAAACTTAATGGGAAAGGGAGAAAATGTTGGTAACCAGCGTTTTCGGCTTTTCCCACAATGTTTTCTATCATATCAAAGACTCATCTCACCATGTGAGTAATATTTAATGTGTAATGTCTTCAAATGCTATCAATTTGAACTAGTCTAAAATTTTAAATTTGATGAAAATGGCAAAGTTATCAAAAAGGGTAGAAAACATTGTGGGAAAAGGAGAAATTGCTCGTTACGAGCAATTTCCCCTTCTCCCACAGTGTTTTCAAAAGACTTGTACTGCAGACACGTGAAAACCAGGGCTTGTTTGGGAAAGGGTTAAACGTATTAAACTGAAGAAAACCTAATAGTCAATTAACCCTTTAGCAAATGACAAAATTTTAGACTTTTCCAAATTGAAAGCATATGCAGACGAAAAATTCATTGTGGCTCAAATGATGAAATTTGTCTTTGATAGGGTAGAAAACATGCTGGTTACCAGCATTTTCTCCTTTTCCCACAATGTTTTCAAAAGGCTTTTTGCTCAGGGTCGTTAAAAGTCGGGATAGCGTGGTAAAAGGTTAAAGGAAAGTAGCTATGTAAAAATGGAAATTTCTGTTTCTTATTTATGTGATTAAGCCTCATTTTATACATGTATCTGATTCTTGTAACTTGTATAGATCTTTTGTATCAAGGAGTATTACCCCATTGAGAATGAGGAAAATTTGATTGTCAGTTTAGGAACAAAGTTTCCATCTTTGGTCCCATTCCTTTGAAACTTGCAGCCTTTGAAACTTGTAGGGATTATTTTTAGCTTGGCTGTTTTCAAAGAATACACCAACTATTATCGTAGCCCTGGTGTCATGCCTCGTCGAAGTCTTCTGCGTTAGCATACAAAATCTTTGACGCTATATAATATCTGTCATTGCTGAAGATACTAGCTCAAACTTTAGACTAGTTTTTAACCCTTTCCCAAACAAGCCCAGGTTTTCACGTGTCTGCAGTACAATTGTTTTGAAAACACTGTGGGAAAAGGAGAAATTGCACATAACGAGTTTTCTACCCTTTTTGATAACCTTCTGCCATTTTCATCATATTTGAAATTGTCGTCTGCAAACTCTTTTAATTTGGACCAGTCCAAAATCTGGCGTTTGAGAAAGGGTTAACTACCAAAAGGAGAACCTGCCATACAACAAGGGCAGGTAACTGTCAAAATATTTTTGACACTGTTATGCCCCTTTTTCGACTTTCCACAGAAAAACAACTGCATCCAAGCATTGGCACCTGCATGTGGCGTGCTTGTTATTCTTAAATGCAGTCAATTTTGGTAAGTCTGAAATTTCACGTGGTCCTCGGGTGAAGAGTTGCAGAAATGAAAATATCAGTTTCGGCAAGTATGAAATTTTGTCTGGTCCTGGTAAAGAATTGCGGAAAATAAATATCAGTATCAGTAAGTCTTAAATTTTGTGTGGTCCTATTAAAGAGTTGCGGAAAGGGAAAACCAGTTTTGGCAAGTCTGAAATTTGTGTCATCGTGGTAAAAAGGTTCAGAAAGAAAAGAACGGACAAACTCAATGACCAAAGGATACCAGCAGTTGTATTTATTATTCCATATGTTATCAAAATTGAAAGCTCTCTATGCATAAACATGTATTTAACCTTCAGATTATCTTAACCCTTAACCACACAACTCTGAGTTTTCATGAACCTTCTGAAAATGACTTTTGAACTGATTGTGTGTGACAGAGAAATTGCAAGTAACCAGCATTTTCTCCATTTCCCACAGCGTTTTCTAACCTAACCCTATGAAAAAGAATTCTTAATTTTTGAGTCTCGTAAATTTTTTCGTCTGCAAATGGTTTTGAGTCCAAAATACTATCATTTGATATTAAGAAGGATTTTGAAAACATTTTTGAAAAATAAAGTGGAAGCTAGTAGCCAACAGTTTCTCCTTTTCCCAAAATGTTTTCTACCCATTCAAGACAAAATCTCAACATTTGAGTCAAATTGAAATAATGTAGCCTGAATTCCTTTCAATTTAGAAAAGTTCAAAATTTTGTCTTCTGGTAAAGATGTAACCCTTTACCACACAATCCTGACTTTTAGCGACCCTGACGAAGAAGGCATTTGAAAACATTGTGAAAAACGGAGAAAATGCTGGTAACCAGCATTATCTCCTTTTTCCACAGCGCTTTCTATCCTATCACAGACAGAAATAATTATTTCAGCAACATTTAATTTGTTATCTGCAAATGCTTTCAATTTGGTCCAGTCCAAAATTTGTTGTTTGGTGAAGAGTTAACGCTTTACCAAACGACAAAATTTTAGACTGGTCCAACTTGAAAGCATTTGCAGACGACAAAATAAATGTGATTGAAAAATTAAAATTTGTTTTGGGAAGGGTAGAAAACATTGTGGGAAAAGGAGAAAATGCTGTTCTAATGCTCTATTCTCCTTTTCCCACAATGGTTTCAAAAGGCTTCTTTCTCAAGGTCGTTCAAAGTCGGGATTGTGTGGTAAAAGGTTAAGACATGGGATTGTTTGGGAAAGAGTTAAGGATGTTCTTACATTTCAGGTAAACCACTAGCTGAAGTGCTGGGCTTTGACATAGGTGCAATAGAATCCAGGTAAGAGCGCAGTTTATTACCTACAGTACTTTTAACTCTTTACCAAACGACAAAAATGTAGACTGTTCCAAATTCAAAGCATTGTCAGACGGCAAGTTAAATGTGACTCAAATGATAGAAATTGTCTTTAACAGAGTAGAAAACATTGTTGGAAAAGGAGAAAATGCTGGTTACCAGCATTTTCTCCTTTTCCCACAATGTTTTCAAAAGGCTTTTTTCTCAGGGTCATTAAAACTTGGGACTGTGTGGTAAAGGGTTATCTGTTTACCACAGGACAAAAATTTAGACTTGTCCAAACCCAAAGCATAATTATGCAGACGCCAAATTTAATGTTGCTAAAATTGTGGAGGTTGTCTTTGATAGGGTATAAACATTATGTAAGAGAACATTGTGACAAACGGGGGATTGCAGGTGAAGTAAAGAATACTCTTAATTTTTGACAAATTTTGGTAGCGAGTCTTAGAGCGAGGCTTCTGTTTTTAACAGTATTTTACAGTTTACTTGCCATAAAGAGAAGTTGAAAAGGTCGCATACGGTCAGTTTGTCAAAACTAATATGAAATCACTCTGAGAGTG
Organism: Tridacna gigas; assembly: GCA_945859785.2. Classification (NCBI taxonomy): domain Eukaryota; kingdom Metazoa; phylum Mollusca; class Bivalvia; order Cardiida; family Cardiidae; genus Tridacna; species Tridacna gigas. The sequence continues at coordinate 17,271,186 of OX244041.2, forward strand.
CAGAATGGATGTTACAGATGTGATTGTTTAAAGTCTGGTAAGAAAATATTTGGGTCTGTATTAACTTTTTACCAAACAAAAAAATGTTGGACTTCGCCAACTTGAAAGCATTTGCAGACGACAAAATAAATGTAGTTAACTATTTACCTCTCAATTTCGAGTTTAACGACCCTGAAGGAGAAGGCATCTGAAAACATTGTTGGAAAAGGAGAAAATGGCGGTAAACAGCATTTTCTCCTTTTCCCACAGTGTTTTCTACTTTTCCAAAGACAGCAATCATTGTTTAACTCTTTACCACAGGACAAAATTATAGACTGGTCCAAATTAAAAGCATTTGCAGACCACAAATTTAATATTTATTGGATGGTCAGATTTGTCTGTGATAGGAAAGAAAACATTGTGGGAAAAGGAGAAAATGCTGGTAACCAGCATTTTCTCCTTCTCCCACAATGCATTCCAAAGGCATCTTCCTCAGGGTTGTTTAGACTCGGGATTGTGTGGTAAAGGGTTAAGCTTCATGTAAATTGCCATCTTCAAATGCCTTCAGTTATGGCAAGGTTAAGATTTTGTTCTGTGGTAAAGGGTTAACTGGTGATTTCTGTCTTTGAGCATTTTCTCCTTTTCCTTCAATGTTTTCAAAGGGCTTCTTCTTCAGGGTTGTTAAAACTCGGGATTATGTAGTAAAGGGATAGTTCTTGTGGTGCTAATTATACTAAATGAAATTCTGTCTCAGTACTAAACAGGCAGATATTGCTGTTTCACAGTTTTTCTCTGTCATAATATCTTGCAAAGAAACAGACAAGGTAGATCTAAGATCAGACTCTCACAAAATGTGCAGTCTGATCGTTGATCTATACTATCCACTCTGCTGAGACACTCTGGACAAGAGCAAGCTTGAAATTACAATTGAGCTATGCTCTGTAAAAAGGGGACTTAGTGCATCGGTGAAATATGTCAACCGAGGTCAGCCTGTGCAGTTCCTGCAGGCTGACCTGGGCAGAAACTTCACTGTTGGTCAATTTCCTGAATGTCCAAAGGCCAGTCTACATCATGATTAATTTGGTTGTTAAAAAAGGTGGCTATTTTGGATTCATAATGATGTGATGGAACAATTGGTATCATGCATCACAGAGATGCATTAAGCCCCCTTCTTACAGAGCATGGCATAATTATTTTGATCTTATTTCCAGACTAGAAAAGGCTGTTGGGTTTATTTGGAGCTCTCTGGGTTTTAGTTGTATATAGTGGGTCATTAACCCTTAACTACACAATCTTGAGTTTTAATGACCCTAACGAAGAAGGCTTTTGAAAACATTATTGGAAAAGGAGAGAAAATGGTGGTTACCAGCATTTTCTCCTTTTTCCACAATGCATTCTCCTCATTTAGAGACAAATCAATTCATTTGAGTCACATTTAGTTTGCCATCTGCTCTCAATATGGGCAACCCCCAAAATTGTTGCATGCGGTAAATAGTTAAGTCTTTACAAAACAACAAAATTAGGACTTGACCAAATTGAAAACATTGGCAGATGACAAATGTTGTTCAAATGATGATTTCTGTCTTTAACAGCATGGTTTGGTTGCCAGCATTTTCTTCTTTTCCCACAGTGTTTTCAAAAGTCTTCTTCTTCAGGGTTGTTGAAAGTCAGATTGTTTGGTGAAGGGTTAAACATATTTTACAGGTTGCAAGCTTTAGAAACACGGGTATTTGTAGACAGTGGGGATCTTCCAAAGAGTGTTTGTGATATCAAAAATCAAGTCTCAGAATTCAAACACAAGTTACAGGTAAGTCGATGAAATATTTTTCAGATATTCTTTATCTGGTAGATTTAATGCATATTTTTAAATCCTTTACTATACAGTCCCGAGTTTACCTACCCTTGCTGAGCCCCCCTGTAGCTCAGTCCGTAGTGTACAGGACTTGAGAACAGGGGGTCCCTGGTCCAATCCCCGGCTTGGCCAATTTCTTCCCGAGGATTGATGGTAGTCAGTGTGACAGGATTCATTCCTCTCCCACTGCTGACCATTGTATTGATGATGGTTATATCGGAAAGCAGCGGCTTGAAAAAAATTTTGTGCATAGTACTGGTAAAAGAAACTTGAGGAAAGCATGGATAGGTGCACAAGCTGCTGCGATATAGCTGAAATAATGTTGCAAAAATGGGATTAAACACCCTACAGTCAATCAATCAATCATTTACTGACCCTAAACCCTTTACCACACAATTCCAACTTTAAACTAGCCTGAGAAAGAGTTCCTTTGAAAACATTGCGGGAAAAGGAGAAAATGCTGGTATCCAGCATTTTCTTATTTTCCCACAATGTTTTCTACCTTTCAGGAAAACACAAATTCCATGTTTTTTCAGTTTTTAATTTGTTGTCTGCAAATGCCTTCAATTTGGATAAGTCTAAAATTTTGTCTTTTGGTATAGAGCTAATTCTTTACCAAACAATCCCATGTTTTCACAATCCTGAGGAAGAGGCCTTTGGAAAACATAATTTTATATGGAAATGGAACAAATGCTTGTAACTAGCATTTTCTCCTTTTTGCACAATATTTTCTAACCTTTCCAAAACAAATTCCAATTTTTGCATCACATATAGTTTTGTCTTCTGCAAATACTTGCAATTTGGACAAGTCTAAAATTTTGTTGTTTGAGAAAGAGTTAACTCTTTACCAAACAAAATTTTAGACTGGTTCAAATTGAGGACATTTGCAGACGACATATTGAACGTGGCCCAAATGACAAAATTCGGTTCTGATAGGGTAGAAAACTTTGTGGAAAAAGGAGAAAATGCTGGTTACCAGCATTTTCTCCTTTTCCCACAATGTTTTCAAAAGGCCTTTTTCTCAGGGTTGTTAAAAGTTGTGATTGTGTGGTAAAGAGTTAAGTCAGACAAACAGAGCCAAAAGCTGTCTTTGCCAGAGTTTCTCACAACATATTGACCGTACTACGTCCAAGCTTACACAGACAGTTGTTAGCTTGGCTATTTTTGGAAGACATCGAGGAATTGTCATAGCCCTGTTGTCGTCTGTGTCCTCGAGTGAGAACATCGACATTCTTAGATATGTCTGTCATTACAAAGATATTCCGTTTAAACTTTTTGCTACTTGTTAATTATCCCAGAGGTGCAGGTAATTCTCAACATAATTATGACACATTTATGTTTCTTTGATTGAGTTAAAATTTTCACTGAAATTGGACCTGCATGGATGCAACTCTTTACCACACAATCAAGACTTTTAATAACCTTGTGAAAAAATGCTTTTGAAAACATTGTGGGAAGAGGAGTAAATGCTGGTCATTATGTCCTTCACTAACAAATTTCGATTTTTGAGTCACTTTATTTTGTTGTCCGCAAATGCTTTTATTTTGGACAAGTCTAAAATTTTGTCATTTGGTAAAGAGTTAACAAAAAATATCAGTTGGAGGTATAATGAGTTCAGTTTGGTTATATATATATATTTTAACCCTTGAAGCACCTTTCTTGACTATAGTTGCCATAGCAGCCAGTGTATATGAAGATCAGAATGCACAAAACATGCAGTCTGATCTTTAATGCACACTGTCTGCCTTGCTGAGACATTCAGGATAAGAGCAACCTTGAAACTGCAATTATTTTGGTCATATTTTTTGAGTGATTAAATCTCAGTTTGGTTTATTCAGCACTCTAAAGGGAATTCAAGGAAAACATTAGGCAAAGAGAATCATACTCTGGTTGAAGGAAATCTTTACCTTTTACCGCTATTCTCAATAATGAGACGTTTGCGGTGCTTCTTTTCTTATTTGGACAATTACTGTGCACCGCATCCCCTCAAGTCCATCCTGAATTTTCCAGTAGCAATGTTACAGCGCTGTACTGACTTTCTGTTTCTTCTGTTTAATCTGTAATACATTTAATCTTTAGTGACACACATGACAATACCTGAAGCGCTCGTAGAAATCTTTTATAACACGTAAATCTCGAAAAGAAAAGTTGCAACTTAATGTGTTTGGCGACCATTTTGTGTGTATTTTGGGGAACGTAAACACCTTAAGTAACAGATGAAGTTAACTTTTTTTCATATGTATAGCGTTTAAATTGAAAAATATTTGTATTTGAAATGAAGGGCTGTTAAATACTTATGCAACAGGTATGTTCAAATTCTAGTTTTGTAGTCTATTAAATATTTTGTGAAAATAAGTGAGTTTCAAAGTGCACACAAAATCTGTGCGCAGATTTCAACTGTTTTTTTTTCATGATCGTCACTGTACCCGGAGGCAACCAATCAAAATCTATAATTACCTTTGGGGACAGTTATCTGTACTACTTTTACCACATGACAAATTTTTTTACTTGAATAATGGGATTGGTCCCTGAACAGATAGGACACCTTGAGGGAAAAGGGGAAAATGCTTGTTATAAGTATTTTCTGTTTTCCCTAATGTTTTCCAAAGCCTTCTCCAGGTATTCAAGGAAAGCATTTGTCAAATTTTGTAGACATCAAAGTACTCTGCTTGAAGGAAGTATTTTTCACTTTACCAGAGGACAAAATATTAGACTTGTTCATATTAACCCTTAAGCTCCTAAGCGCGACTTAAAACCTATTGCGGACAGTGTACATCAAGGTCAGACTGCACATTCTTGGATCTACACCGTCCGATAAAGAGATGTTTTTCTCCCAAAATTAAGTTGGAAATAAAATTATTCAGTATTTTAATATCGGTTTGAAAATTTCATTTCACTTACTTAACTCTTTACCACACAATCCCGACTTTTAACGATCCAGAGAAAGAAGCCTTTTGAAAACATTGTGGGAAAAAGAGAAAATGCTGGTAACCAGCATTTTCTCCTTTTCCCACAATGTTTTCTACACTTCCCAAAACAAATTTCAGTTTTTAAGCCACGTTTATTTTGTCTGCAAATGCTTTCAATTCGGACAGGTCTAAAATTTTGTCGTGTGGTAAAGAGTGAGCAGGAAGGGTTGAGAGCTTTTGCAGACTTCATATAGATATGGTGGTGGGATTTGTGCCTGAAATATTCGAAAGCATTGTGGAAAAACATTGTTCTAGTTACCAGCATTTTCTCCTTTTCACACAATGTTTTCAGAAGCCATCTTCTTCAGGTTCTTTGATATACCGCACCGCTTGATGAAGGCTAAACCCTTTACCACATAATCCCAAGCTTTAATCTCCCTGAGAAAGAGGGCCTTCGAAAACATTGTTGGAAAAAGAGAAAATGCTGGTAATCAGCATTTCCTCCCTTGTCCACAATGTTTTCTACCATTTTCATGTACAATATACTATTATTTGAAAAATATTTAAATTGTCTCCTGTATAATTATTCCTTCAATATGGACGAGTCTAAAATTTTACAGTGTGGTAAAGGGTTAATGGATATGGATGCCTTTCTGAAGAAAGTATAATAATGTAATTACATTGTAGGTTTTCACAAAATTACCAATGTGGGAGAAACTAATGCTACTACATCTATACCTCATTATTCTATCATACTTTGCCTCAGATTTTGTTTGTATTAATCTTAACCCTGAGAGAGAGGCCTTTTGAAAACATTGTTGGAAAAGGAGAAAATGCCGGTAACCAGCATTTTCTCCTTTTCCCACAATGTTTTCTACCCTTCCAAAAATAAACTTCTATTTTTGAGTCATGTTTATTTTGCCATCTGCAAATCTTTTCCTTACGAGCATTAACTCCTTTTCTCACTTTGTTTTCAAAAGCCTTAATTCTTCCTGTTGGTTGTTTGAACTCAGGATTGTTAGGTGAAGGGTTAACTCATTACCAAATGACAAAATTTTAAACTAGTTCAAATTGAAAGCATTTGCAGATGACAAAATAAATGTGACTGGAAATTTGAAATTTGTTTTTGGAAAGGTATAAAACATTGTGGGAAAAGGAGAAAATGCTGGTTACCAGCATTTTCTCCTTTTCCCACAATGTTTTCAAAAGGCCTTTTTATCGGGGTTGTTAAAAGTCAGGATTGTGTGGTAAAGGGTTAATAAAATGAAGTAGAGTCTAATGTCCCTTATTATCACTCCCCCTCTAAATAATGTTTAGGCTTACCAGACGGCCAATCCATCAATACAGTTAAAAGACATCAGCTGGAATAAATTTACAGCATTGACTTAATCCAACTTATTTTACAAATTGATCTCATTAACACCTGAATATCTGAATATTTATACCCTTGTGATAAAATTGTAAACTTCTGATAATACAATATTTGTCAACTAACGTGGGAAAACTTCAAGAAAGTAAAAGTATCAAAGACCAGTGTCCCGTGTTACTTGTGAATACTATTTAACCCTTTCCCAAACGACAAATATTGGACTGGTCCAAATTGAAAGAGTTTGCAGACGACAATTCTAAATTTGATGAAAATGGCAGGAAGTTCTCAAAAAGGGTAGAAAACGCTGTGGGAAAAGGAGAAATTGCTCGTTACGAGCAATTTCTCCTTTTCCCACTGTGTTTTCAAAAGACTTGTACTGCAGACACGTGAAAACCAGGGCTTGTTTGGGAAAGGGTTAATGTCCAAATGAATCAGGATTTAGGTGGTAAAATCAATATCCTACATTAGTACCAAAGGTTTCTCAAATGGCGATTGCTTTGCAGTCGGCACTGACTAAAACGCGGAGGCCAGTGTTATTGTCATCCTTAGAAAATTGTATGTTGTTTTACCTCTAGTAATCCCCCCATTCCCCCCCCCCCCCCTCAGAAAATGTCACACCCCAGGGGGCATTAATAGAGACAATATGGTACCTTGAAAAAATCTAGGAATTTAGGACAGTTGGGGCTGATTGTTTGGATGTTGTTGTATTCAATTCAAACTTAGATTGTCATGCAAAATATACTGTCTCTAGCCTGATTGTGATCAGATTTTTGACCCATTTTTTCATCCATCATCACCATCTCCGTACAAATCACATGCAACAAAATGTTTCTTTAATAAACAATTCATTCTGTGCATTGAATTAAGATTAATAAAAAGCTATTTTTTTTTACAGTTTTGAGTGTTGTAGATCAAATTTGTTAAATCTGTCATTGTAAAATGTAACAAACAACAACACTTTCCTTTCTTTTAAAATTGCCAAGCAGAAGTAGTGCAGTCGGTGGTTAAAGCACTTAAGACCAGAAGGTTGCTGGTTGGAATTCCCAGCTTGCTGAAATTCTTTTTGAGGATTGATGATAGCCATTGTGACAGGATTCATTCCTTCTGCACCACTGATCATATGATGGTTATGTGAGAAAGCTGCCACTAGCTTTAGAAGAAGATTAACCCTTTCCCAAACAAGCCCTGGTTTTCACGTGTCTGCAGTATAAGTCTTTTGAAAACACTGTGGGAAAAGGAGAAATTGTTCGTAGAGAGCAATTTCTCCTTTTCCCACAGCGTTTTCTACCCTTTTTGTGACCTTTCTGCCATTTTCATCAAATTTAAAATTGTTGTCTGCAAACTCTTTCAATTTGGACCAGTCCAAAATTTGTTGTTTGGGAAAGGGTTAAAAAAGAAACCACAGAAAGCATGGATAGGTGCACTAGTCACTGCAATATAACTGAAATAATGTTAAAAACAGCATTAAAGACCACACAAACAAGCAAGCCAACCAATCCTTCAAAGTGTTCAGTTATAAATCTGTTAAGTAGCATCTACAAAAGATTAACCCTATACAACAAGATCCAATGTTTTAATCCTATACCACACAATCACGAGTGTTAACAACCTGGAGAAAGAAGCATTTTGAAAACATTATGGAAAAGCAGAAAATGATGGTAACCAGCAGTTTCTCCTTTTCCATCATTGTTTTCTACCCTATAAAAGGCAAACTCTATCATTTAAACCATATTTAAATTTTTGTCTGCAAATGCTTTCAGTTTTGACAAGTCAACATTTTTTTCTTGTGGTAAAGAGTTACAGACCCTGAGGGAGAATGCTTTTGAAAACATCATGGAAAAAAAAGAAATTGCTGGTAACCAGCATTTCCTGGTTTTTCGATGATGTTTTCAACTCTTTTCAGAGAAATCTAAACATCTGAGTGAAATTCATTTTGCCTTCTGCAAATGCTGTCAATGTGAACTAGTCAATTTTTGTCATCTGGTAAAGAATTTAAAAAGAGATGTGTGAACAATATTGCTGAACATTCTGTTTGTGTCACTCACTCATTACTACATGATAAAAGTTAAGACTCATAGACTCTTTACCAGACAACAAAATTTCAGACTGGTCCAAATTGAAGGCATTTGCAGACAAATTATTTAATGTAGCTGACAATGATGGTAACTGTCTAAGAAAGTGTAGAAAACCTTGTGGGAAAAGGAGAAAATGCTGGTTACCAGCATTTTCTCCTTTTCTCACAAGGTTATCAAAAAGCTATTTCCTAAGGAATACCGTTAGGGCCATCGCCTTTAAATGTGTTAATTTGAAACGTGATGCTCGAAAGCATGATGATGATAATGTGAAATCACGAAAGTACGATGATGAAAACATGATAGTACGATGACGATAACGCGATATTATGATGGTGAAAACGCGACAGTACGATAGTATGATGATGATAGTGCGATATAATATCGTGTTTTCATCATCGTACTGTCTCGTTTTCACCATGGTATTGTAGTATTGTCGCGTTTTCACCATCGTAGTATCGCGTTATCACCATCGTACTGTCACGTTATCATCATTGTACTATCATGTTTTCAGCATCGTACTTTCGCGTTTTCACCATCGTACTATTGTGTTTTCATCATTGTACTGTCGCATTATCACCATCATACTATCGCGTTATCATCATCGTACTATCGCCCTCCGCTCGCATGCGCATACACATTCAAAGGCGATTGCCCCAACGGTATTCCGTACTCATCAGCCCTGTAATAACCTCTAAGAATGAGACTGCATAAACTATGCAGTCTGATCTTTGATTAATACTGATTGCTTTGCAGAGACATTATGTACAAAGCCAATCTTGAGGTTGCTTTCATTTGTGTCTTATTCCTTTATTTCTAGAATGAAAATGTCCATTTAAACTCGGGATTTTGTAATACTTAATAAGGTGAAATCAACATTGTAGGTCAAGATCAGACTGCAACAGACATGCATAGCGATTTTGAATCTTCATTGTTGGATATTCTGTCAGACATTACCTGAGATGAGACAGTTTGAGCCAAAATATCTCACAAAACACCGGACGGTGTAGAATTAGATCACACTACACGTTTTCTTGAGTTCCATCTTAACTCTTTACCAAACGACAAAATTTTTGACTTGATCAAATAGAAAGTATTTGTGGACGACAACTTAAATGTAGCTCAAAATCTTACTTCTGTCCTATATAAGGTAGAAAAAACTGTGGGAAATGGAGAAAATGCTGGTTATCATCTTGGAAATGATATTCTGCAATGTACTGGTAAATGAAACTCTAAGAAATCATTGATAGGTGCACTGGCCGTCGCAATATAGCTGAAATGATGTTGAAAACGGCATCAAACACCAAATAAACAAACCGCAAATTCTTTGGCTATAATGATTTAAAAAAAGACACTTTGAAGTTTGGCAAATGGAACAAGTCAAATAACACTTATTTTCCAAGCGAAATTGATTAAAAAGGTCTGCGTCAAAAATTCAGATGTATTAACCCTTATCCTGCCGAATTTAAATTTTTGGCGATTACACTTAAATATCAATTGGTTACATGGTAATGGATGGGGTTTCGTTGACAGAAATTAATGATAGAGCAGCGGAGAGTGCAGAGCAAGATCAGACTGCACGTACATGCAGGCTGATCTTGCCCCACACTCTCTGCAAATAAATTCATTATTGCAGTCGGCAGGATAAGGACTAATGCACTAATCTTCTTATATTTCTACAAACAAACAAGTTGACCTTTCCCACCACGACAACCCACAGATTTAAGGGTCTTAAGGAAGAAGGCTTTTGCAAACCTTGAGAGAAATAAGAAAATGCTGGTAACCAGAATTTTCTCATTTTTCTGCGTGGCCAAAAAAAAAAATTGCAGCGTTGTAGAATTGTACGGAATACCGTAAGAACTATCGCCTTTGAATGCGTATGCGCAATGTGCACTGGAAGGCGATAGTATGATGGTGAAAACATGAAAGTACGATGGTAATAACGCGACAGTACGGTGATGAAAATACGATAGTGCGATGGTGAGTGAAAACGTGATAGTATGATGATGATAACACGACAGTACGATGATGAAATCATGATAGTATGATGGTGAAAACGTGAAAGTACGATGATGAAAACACGATAGTATGATGATGATAATGCGACAGTACGATACTACGATGATGAAAACAGGGAGGTACGATGGTGAAAACACGATATTATATCGCACTTTCATCATCGTACTATCATATTGTCAAGTTTTCACCATCGTGGTATCGCGTTAACGTCGTCATTGTACTGTCGCGTTTTCATCATCGTAGTTTTATGATTTCGAATTATCATCATCGTACTATTGAGTATGGCGTTTTAAATTGACGCATTGAAAGACGATGGCCCTAATGGTGTTCTGTAATTTCCTCAGGGTTATTAAAACTTGGGAATGTGTGGTAAAGGGTTAACCCTTTACCAAACAATCCTGGGTTTTAACAACCCTTGGAAGAAAGCCTTTTGAAAACGTTGTGGGAAAGGGAGAAAATGCTGGTAACCAGCATTTTCTCCTTTTCCCACAATGTTTTCTAACCTTTTACAGACAAATCCCAGTATTTCTGCCACATTTAATATGTCGTCTGCAAATGCTTTGAATTTGGACAAATCCAAAATTTTGTCATTTGGTAAAGAGTTAACAGAGCTTTTGCTGACTACAATTTAGTGTGGTACAATGGATGAAAATTTTCTTTGTCAGGGTTGGAAAAAAATATGGGAAAGGGATAAAAGGCTGGTTACCAGCCTTTTTTTCATTTTCCCACATTGTTTTCAAAGGCTTCTGCCTCAAAGTTATAAAAATATTTGATTATTTGATAAAGGGTTAAAAATTGAAATAATTCCATGACTTTTTCAGTCAGTAAATGGTGTACAATTAGTTTCTTTTAAAAGAATTTTATCTTTTAATGAAATTTTAAATTCAAATGGTTGTGCAAATAATTATGAGATTGAGGTTAATTTTTTACCAAACAATCTTGTGTTCTAACAATCCAGGTGAAGCAGCGTTTTGAAAACATTGTGGGAGAAGGAGAAAATGCTGGTAAACAGCATTTCTTTCCTTTTCCCACAATGTTATCAACCCTGTGAAAGACAGAAGTCATAATTCTAGCCATATTTAATTCGAAGTCTGCAAATGCTTCAATTTGGACAAGCTAAAATTTTGTGGTCTGATAAAGAGTTAACCCTTTACCACACAATCCCGACTTTTAATGACCCTGAAAAGGAAGCCTTTGAAAACATTGTGGGAAAAGGAGAAAAATTGCTGGTAACCAGCATTTTCTCGTTTTCCCACAATGTTTTCTACTTGTACCATAACAAATTTAAATTTCTAAGTCACATTTATCGTCTGCAAATGCTTTTAATTAGGACGAGTATACAATTTCGTTGTGTGGTAAAGAGTTAAGAGATACACAAATGAAGAATAACTGTTGAATGTAAATAGATGAAGAATTTCAGTAGAATATGCGCTATCATATTCTTACGTGTGTACCTGCGTCATTCGATGATTGATATCCTCTCATTATGACTTTCTTAAAACAATTACATGTGAACCCTTTACCAAACAATCCTGGGATTTAACCCTGTACTGCACAATGCTGCCTTTTAACGTCCTTGAAGAATTAGCCTTTTGAAAACATTGTGGGAAAAGGAGAAAATGCTGGTAACCAGCATTTTCTCCTTTTCCCACAATGTTTTCTGCCCTATCAAAGAAAAAGTGCACCATTTGAGCCACATTGAAATTGTCGTCTGCAAACGCTTTCAGTTTGGACGAGGCTTAAATTTTATCGTCTGGTAAAGGGTTAAACAACCCTGAGGAAAAGGAGAAAATGCTGGTATCTATGCTTTCACAGACAGTTACCATTATTTTAACCCTTTACCACACAACAAAATTTTACATGCATTCGCAGATGATAGATTAGTTATGGCTCATATTGTGAGATTTATCTGTAAAAGGACAGAAAACTTTGTGGCAAAAGGAGGAAATGCTGGTTACCAGCATTTTCTCGTTTTCCCACAATGTTTTCAAAAGGCCTCTTTCTCATGGTTGTTAAAAGTCAGGATTGTGTGGTACAGGGTTGAATGAATTTAATAGGTCTTCTGCAAATGGTTTGAATTTGGACAAGTCTAAGACTTTTGTCCTTTGATGAAGAGTTAATTGATCCATTACTTCACGGGCTAATTTTAGATTAACTCTTCACCAAACGACAAAATTTCAGACTGATCCAAACTGAAAGCATTTGCAGACGACAAATTGGAAGTAGCTCAAGTGATGATTGCTGTGTTTGACAGAGTAGAAAACATTATGGGAAAAGGAGAAAATGCTGGTTACCAGCATTTTCTCTTTTTCCCGCAATGTTTTCAAAAGGCTTCTTTCACAAGGTCGTTAAAAGTCAGGATTGTGTGGTAAAGGGTTGACTGAGTTTAATATGTTGTCTGCAAATGGTTTCAATTCAGGGTGAAATTTTGTTGTTAATTGACCCATTACTTCACTGGCTAATTTTAGATGGTTCAGTCTCACTTTGCCAACTATTGGTTTTTTGGGAGTCTCACTTTGCCAACCAATTATATTTTCACACCTCTGATTTACCTGGATAAACAAGGGGTCAAATTGGTCGTTCTTGCACTACTGGTTTAAGTGTAAATTTAAATGCATGTATTAAACAGAATGACATTTCAAAGAAATAAAGAGTAGGTATTTTTTTAAATACATTTATTTAGAAAAAAAAGAAAGCATAAACTATTACATACAAAACATAAAAAATAATGATATATTGGCCAAATGTTATATACATATATCCTACATTGTGACTACATATCCAGCATTTCTTGAAAGTATTGTATAAAAAGGAGAACTTTTTTCACTGAAACTTTAAAAATCAGGTGGTAGAGATAAAAATCTAACAGTACTAACTTAATAAAATAGTCCAATGTTTTAATGACCTTTCGTGATTAATTTCTGTTGTTGTTGTTGTTTAGTTTTTGAACTGTTGGAAAGCGGATATGGAATTTCAGCTAACATTATACATTTATGAGAAAAACTATTTAAAAAGAAAAAAATAAAACTACAGTTCAGAGCCCTAGGTAAAAAGGGGTAAAGACATTATATAATCGATATTTCTCAATTAAACCCTGTGCTGTCGCACTCATTTCAATCGTCTCAACAAGACGATTCTAATGAGTACCCACAACATAGGGTTCGAGGCAGAATATTTGAATTTTGAATTTGAAATCAAAATTACCCTCTTTATCTGGAGCTTCGACTACTGTTGTACTAGTCACTATTATGTTACTAATAAAGGTTAAGCCCCCAATTTGATTAAGTGGGAAGCAGCATCGGCATAATGATAGATGTCTATTTCTCTTGCCTGAAGTCTGTCTTTCAGGCTGGCGAGGCGTTGGTCAATCAGTCGGTATCTTCTCTTTCGAGGGTTCTGTCGGCCGCCGTTACTAAATTGTAACATTTTCATTTCATTCATTGAACCTCTATATGGTTGGTAGTGAGTGGGCCATGGTTATCATAATGATTCCATAGCGTTACGTCTGTTTCGACCCACTGTTCTGTTACATAGTCTTTAAATTGTTCTACCTGCGGTGAATCACTGTCATTGTTTTCTAGCACGTAAAACCACACGTCATCGACGTCACGAGAAGGCACTAGAGGGAGCGCTGCAGCACGTCTTACGAGTGTTTTAAAGTCTTCATTTTCGTGAAAATTTCTAACAAGGCCTAGACCCTGTACCTTACGCCATAAGCACTGAGTGTAATGAAAAAAACACCCACGGACACTAGCTGTTTGAAACACTTCTTGTACACTGAGCTGTGAAGCTTTCTCAAAGTCCATCATGATGACAGTTGGTGTGAGTCTTAAATTTCGGTTGTCGGCTTCTGTCTGTAGAATACTGTAGGTTTCTCTGGTTTTGTTTGGTAGAAGGCTGTACACTAACAGGAACATGAAGTCTCCAACTTTGGCGTGGATGGTATAGAGCTGGTAAAATGTGTTTGGACTGGAATAGAATGTACCATCCATTTACCACTCATCAGCATTGGATAGTTCTGTCAGTTGTCTGTAGTTGCGAAAATCAGTATTCTTTCTTCTTGACCATTATCGGCGAGAAGGAAATTTTCGCCGGCTTGAGTCTGGAGCCACCTGCCCTTTAGAACGATATCTTGTCGTGTTTTAGGGAGAGGTGGGTGGAGTTTTCCTCTAGCTCTGGAAAAAAAGGACAAGAAATATATATGAAAATGCATTTACAGTGGCTCTGAAAGAACAAACAAGAAAATATATCCCAAATTAGGAAAATGAAGACAGAAAACTAATCAAAGATCAGAATCAAATGGAAATGATTGATTTATAGAAATGTAATCTAATATTAAGCTTAAAATAGATCATGTAAAATGTTTTACCTGTACAAACAGGATCTCGCGGAATAAAAAGTTGGTACATTTTTGATGATTTCTTCAGTGGTTTCGTCCCATTCTGTGGATCTTGTACTTGACAGTAGATCTTCATATACGGACTGTACGGATTCTGTAGTTTCTCTGACTCTGTTTCTGATGTTATTCAGCATTGATACTACTGGAACGTCTGTAGGATTTCTTTCATGGTTGTGGTTATTTGTTACCTACCATATAATAATCTGCAAACAGGCAAATTATTAAATCAAATAAATAGATAGGGAAAAAATCTTTAAATGATTAAAAACAGTATAACATTAATAATCACATTATTTGGATAAATAGATAGGGAGAAAAAGGGGGTAGCTGTTCTAGTTGAGCTAAAAAATTGAAAATCAATGTTGCCAAAGGCTAATTAACACCTCTTGACCTAGTCTCACTTTGCCAACCCAAGTTTTCCAAAATTTTCTTACTTTTTAATCTAAAGTTGGCAAAGTGAGACGACATCTTTTAGATTAAGAAAAAGGACTGCAAAGGACAGGTCAGGAAGAAACATATGATTGAAAGCAAAATTTATTTTTCTCTAGCAATACAGAAAACGTTGTGGGAAAAGGAATGATTGCTTTCTTCTTTTAAGAAGAAATCGCTCCTTTTGTCTCAATTTTTTCAAAAATATGCATACCTGAGTCTGTTAAATGTAATGTTTGTGGTAGTGGGTTTATGAAATATTAAGATTTAAACCCTTTACAAAAGAATGACTGAGAGAGAAAGCTTTTAAAAAGGTTGTGGGAAAAGATGAAAATGCCGATGACCAGCATATTCTCCTTCTCCCATAATGTTTTCTAGCCAAGGTTAGATTTATTCTAGACTGGTTCATTTTGAAAGCATTTCCAGACGCCAAATTAACTGTTGCTAAAATGATGATTTATGCGTTTAAAAGGATAGAAAACATTGTGGTAAATGGAGAAAATGCTGGTAACCAGCATTTTCTCCTTTTCCCACAGTGTTTTCAAAAGTCTAATTTTTCTGGGTCGTTAAAACTGGGGATTGTGTGGTAATGCGTTTAACCCTTTACCACATGAGAAAATTTCAAAATGTCAAAATTGAAAGCATTTGCAGATGACAAAATGAATGTGATTCAGAAACTGAAATTCGTGTTGGGATGGGGAGAAAACATTGTGGGAAAAGGAGAAAATGCTGGTTACCAGCATTTTCTCCTTTTCCCACTATGTTTTCAAAAGGCTTTTAGTTCAGGGTCGTTTAAACCTGTGATTGTGTGGTAAAGAGTTAAACTAGATTTGATTGTTATGATGATGCAACTAAAGCAATGAACATTATAGACCCGCAACAAAAAAGTATCAAACACTCTGATAGGGGCAGAACTGCTATCAACTATCAATAGGCTTCAAGGATCTCGGAGTGGGGTTGACTCTTTTCCTGAGTGCATAATTTTAGATATGTCCATATTTAAATAACTTGCAGACAGAAAATACAAGTATGGTTCAAATGACGGGGACTTGTCTATGCAAGAGTATAAATCATTGTGAGTACAGGAGAAAATGCTGGTCAGCATGGTGTTTGGAAAAGCCTTAGTCCTCAGGGCTGTTAGCACACAACATTGTTTTGTGATTGATTGATTGATTGTATGGTGTTTAACGCCATTTTCAACATTATTTCAGTTATATCGCGGCGACCAGTGCACCTATCCATGCTTTCCTGGAGTTTCTTTTACCAGTACTTCGCACAATATTCTTTCCAAGCCACTGGCTGCTTTCCCACATAACCATCGTCGAAAC
Organism: Tridacna gigas; assembly: GCA_945859785.2. Taxonomy (NCBI): domain Eukaryota; kingdom Metazoa; phylum Mollusca; class Bivalvia; order Cardiida; family Cardiidae; genus Tridacna; species Tridacna gigas. The sequence continues at coordinate 17,287,542 of OX244041.2, forward strand.
AATGGTCAGTGGTGAGAGAGGAATGAATCCTGTCGCAATGACTATCATTAATCCTCAGAAAGAAATTGGCCAAGCCGGGGATCAAACCAGTGACCTCCTGTTCTCAAGTCCTGTGCACCACTGACTGAGCTACGGGGCTTGGCATTGTTTTGTGAAGGGTTAACTCTAGGCATGTTAACTCTTTACCAAATGACAAAATTTCAGACTTCTCCAAATTGAAAGCATTATTGCAGATGAAAATGTAAATGTGGCTCAAATGATGGAATTTGTAATTGATAGAGTAGGAAACATTGTGGGAAAAGAAGAAAATGCTGGTAACCAGCATTTTCTCCTTTTCCCAAAATGTTTCCAAAAGGCTCCTATCACGGGTTGTTAAAAGTTGGGATTGTGTGGTAAAATGTTAAAGGACAATATAAGATACTTTTGTGGACAGTATTAATCAAGGTCAGAATTTACAGAAGGAGCTGTCTGATCACTGATCTCCACTATGGAATGTTTTAAGGAACATTCTGGTCAAGAAAGCCTTGAAATTGGTGCAATTGGGATTGGTCTCTTCCTGAAAATATATTTTTTCAGTTACATAGTGGTCGTAATTCTTTACAAGACAAACAAACAATTGTAAAAGACAATTATAGTGTTGCTCAAATGATTTGATTGGTCTTTGAAAGAGTAGAAAATGTTTTGGGAAAAGGAGAAATGCTGGTTACCAGCATTTTTCCATTTTCCAATGTTGTCTGAACCCTTTTTCTCCTTATTGTTGTTGAAACACTGGATTGTTTGGTAAAGGGTTGAAACGGGATGTTCTTGAAGGATGTAGGGGACAAGAAGACGAAGATTCCCCCCAGCATTGAAAACAAAGTCTCCCCTGCGGCGCTGGTTTCGACCTTAAGTTGATTTCATTACGTCAAAGCAGTGATACAACTCTTTCATTATACAGTGCATTGGTCTGGGGCTTGTGGGAGATTGTAAGTTTGGATATCAACATGTGTCATAGCCTACAATGAACAAACATCATGCTCTTACAGAATAAATCTGATTTTTGGAACAACTGAATTGAAAGTTTCCATGGATATTTTTGTTTTAAAGAAAGCATCAATTCCAAGGATAAGAGAAGAAACATAAAAATCAAAGGCTGAAAAGGGTTAACTCTTTACAAGAAGACAAAATGTGAGACCACCAAAATTGATGCCTTTGCAGACAATATATCAAATGTGGCTGACATGGTGGATTTTGTTTGACAGGTTAGAAAAGATACTGGGAAAAGGGGAAAATGCCGGTTATCGGCATTTTCCCTTTTTCCCAGGATCTTTTCAAAAGCAGGCTAATACTTGGGGATCATGAAGACATGGGATTGTTTGGTAATGGGTTAAATGTGAAGGGGTCTGGATAATTCAAATTTTTGTTTATCTCATAGATAAGTTTTTGATAACAAGAATGATAACTTTGATAGCATAAGTGACCTGTCAATCGAGTCAAGTTTACAGTTTGATAGAGATTGCCTCTCAAATACCATTATTAACTAATAGTGTCTCGATTATTGTGGATGTAAGTATTTTCAGATTAATCATTATTATTTTAATTTTAAGTTAGATTGAATTAAACATTTAAAATGTGTATGAATTCTTTTCCAGAACGTGGAATTGCAGACTTGTCAAAATTGAAAAAAAAAAATGCAAACAACAGATTAAGTGGGTCTGTTATGATGAAAAAATTTCTTTGATAGCCTAGAAACCCCTTTTTTGTCCACAATGTTTTCTAGAGCTTTCTTATTCATGGTCCTTAAAACACAGGATTGCATGATGAGGGGTTGATTTTATGTAAGTTGTCAGATCAGTGCTAAATAAATTTCATTTATGTTTAATTAATTAACTCTTGATGAAAGATTCAGTCTTTTAAGACACTAAGGAATAAGGCTTTTGAAAGCACTGTGGGAAAAGCAGAAGATGTTGATTACCAGCATTTTCTCCTTTTCACTCGGTGTTTTCCACCGTTTCAAAGACAAATTCCATTTGTTCTTTGCAAAATTTACTTTCAATACAGGTGTGCATTATTCAGCTTGAAGGGACATTAAACCAGATTTTTTCAGAAAATCTCAACTAAGACTGCTTAATTTTATCCACATGCAAAGATGGGTGTAAGTTAAAACATAGATAGAAATACATGTAGATAACACACGGAATTACCAATTTTTTTTTAAATATTTGTACTGTAAACTTTTTTGTTCCATTAGTACCATTTTAACCATCATTGCATAACAAGGTATCAATACAATTTCAGCACAAAAAATGACAGGTTGGCACAATAGCTCAGTTTGATGACTATGGTTTTGAAAGTGTAGGTTCTAGTTCCACCAGAGGCTTTTTTTTCAGCATAGTTTTTTTTTTTCCCTACTAAGGGTAAACGGTCATGTGTTTATGTTATTTCTTTACAGAATATCAGCTTTCTGCACAAAAAGATTTTGGGTCAAAATCTGGTTCAATGCCGCTTTAACCCTGAATCAGCTAAATAACTAAAATGAAACTATCAAGTCTACTGTAAAAATCCAAATATTGCTATTTCAAGGTTATATTTTTGAGGAAAAATATCACCTTATCGAACAGTTTAGATCCAAGATCGGATTGCATGTTCTGTGCAGTCTGATCTTGGTCTATACTGTCTGCAAAAAGCCCTTGAGTTGTAGCCTAAAGGTTAAAGGCAACTTAAGAAGCTGATGGAATACATCAGTGCAGACCACTACCTTAACTCTTTACCAAACGACAAAATTTTTGACTTGTCCAAATTGAAAGGAATTGCAGATGACAAATTAAATGTAGCTTAAATGATGATTTCTGTTTTAGACTGGGTAGAAAACATTGTGGGAAAAAGGAGAAAATGCTGGTTACCAGCATTTTCTCCTTTTCCCACAATGTTTTCAAAAGCCTTCTCTTACAGGGTCGTTAAAACTCGGGATTGTGTGCTTATGGGTTAAAACCAGAGGGCTTGTATTCGCTAACCATTCTTACTAACATTCATAGTGTAGTTCTCAAGATTTTTCTAATATGAGAGTAACATAGTTTCTGATTGGCTAAACTAAATGGTTTAGCCAATTAGAAATTGTGTTACTTTCTGTATGTAGAATTAGACATACAAGGTAATTTTGAATGGTTGGTGAGTATGGTCCCTGATCTTTTGCCAGATGTTTTGGCTCAACCAACCTTGAAAGTGCAATATTTTAAAATTATTAGAGCCACATTAAAATTTTATCTTGACTCTTTACCAAACAACAAAGTTTTAGATTGGTCAGTTGAAACCATTTGCAGACTACAATATAAATATGACTGAAAAAAATTGAAATTTGTTTTCGAAAGGATAGAAAACATTGTGGGAAAAGGAGAAAATGCTGGTTACCAGCATTTTATCCTTTTTCACCACAATGTTTTCAAAAGGCTTCTTTCACAGTGTCGTTAAAAGCCAGGTTTGTGTGGCAAAGGGTTGAAAGGCTTTCAATATGCACATGTGAAAGTGGTGAGGCTGAGATGAGTAAAAATGATGGCACATAACTATGGATGTGAGATTCTATTTATCACATAAAATGAATGACAGGCTAACAAGCATCCTACATCACTAATCATCCTACAGACTGTTGTGGTTGATGTTTAGAGGTGCAGTTTGGTTTGAAATGCGTGCTATGGCCTGTGACATTTACATCAAAAGTAGAAAAAAAAGTTTCTTAACCCTTTACCAAACGACAAAATTTTAGACTGGTCCAAATTAAAGGCATTTGCAGACAACATTATAAATGTTACCGAAAAATGGAAGTTTGTTTTGGGAAGGGCAGAAAACATAGTGGGAAAAGGAGAAAATGCTGGTTACCAGCATTTTCTCCTTTTCCCACAATGTTTTCAAAAGGCTTCTTTCTCAGGGTCGTTAAAAGTCAGGATTGTGTGGTAAAGGGTTAAAGGCATACAGGTAAATGGATTTTTTTCCACAAATTTATTGACATACTGTATTAATTTCTGGCCAAATCATAAATTATTGAAAATTCTGCACATGCTGTGGTTGGTACCTCCAGGTTCATAATATGTTCATGATCACAAATAAACGGGAACTTGGGCTTAAAAAAATACTATACTGATGTCTTCATCAGAAATAAGAACATGACTGTGGGAGGTTTTATATGATAAAAATGTTTGCTGAATGTTACTGTTAATGTAATGCTTAATGCTTTACCAAACGACAACATTTTAGACCTGTCCAAATCGAAAGCGTTTACAGATGTCAATTTAAGTGTGGTTCAAATGAATGAATTCGTATTTGATAGGCTACCAACATTTTCTCCTTTTCCCACAATGTTTTCAAAAGGCTTCCCCCTCAAGGTTGTTAAAACTCGGAGTTGTGTTGTAAAGATTTAGTGGTTAAGTGCTTAACAGACATTTTCAATCTAAAAATGAGACCTAAATAAGTGCAATATCAATTTTTCTTCTGTTCAGAATGTTTCTGTAAATGAGACAGTGTAGATCAGTGATCAGACAGCACATTTTACACAGTCTGATTTTGATCTTGACTGACTGTGAAGGCAAGTAATGTTGTCAAAGGTACCCTAAGGATTAAGATTTATAGATTGTGTTGGAAAAAGATGCACCAACTGCACTTAGGTGTTGATGAGAGAGATATCTCATTCTGGAGCCAAAAAATACTGGTTATCTGTCTGAAATAAGATAAGTCATGTTCTGTGCAGTGTAATCTTGATCTACAGTGGCTATTGAAGTACCCTGATCCATTACAAAACAGTCCCATATTTCATCAACACTGACAAAGAAGACTTTTGAAAGGGTAATTGTCAGAAAGGGACCCGGATACATAATGTCTACTTGTTTAGGCCATAAACTCTCAAATGATAGAATTTATGACATATCTTTGAAAGGGTTGAAAACAGTGTTGGAAAAGGAGGTAATGCTGCCCACCTGCATTTTCTTCTTTTGCAACATACTTGTGAAACTCATCTTCCTTAGCCCAAAAAGCGCTGGAACCTACTTAAGTTATTTTTGCGGACAGTGTAGATCAAGATCAGACTGCACAGAATGTGCAGTCTGATCTTGAATCTACTCTGTCCACTACTTTGTTACATATTCTGGCTAAAACAATCATGAAATGACAATATTTTGGATGTTTTTCCTTTTCAAAAAGGTCCATTTCGTGAATTTGGCGCTGTAAGGGTTAATGTCATATAAAAGTGTCATATAAGCACAAGATTATTTGGTTGAGGGTAACTGTTCAGAGGTTTGAGACTATTGGACTGTTTTTATGCGTAAATGAAGTGAAATTAGGATTATACATATCCATCTTCCATTTAGAAAAAAAAACAGCATCATGAGAAAAGTGCCAGCTAAAAGTGTTAGATTCACATCTGTATAATTGCTTTTTTTTTCATTTCCAATATCTATACCATCATTCAATTACGTTGATTAGTTTCTGATTATAACTGCCCCATTTAATTGATTGACAGTCGTGGCTATATAAGGACACACGCTACTTTTAATATGTAGCCCAGTGGTACAATCTGTACTGATGATCTTTTTTCCCATTTGGCCCATTACTTTCCAGGCTAATTTTAGACCTAACCAACAACTATTTCAAATCATGCACAGAACAAAAATTTGAAGGAAAGGAAAAATATTGCTTTTAATCTTTTACCACACAACAAAATTTTAAAGCATTGCAGATGACAAATTAGATATGGCTCATATGGTGAGACTTGTCTGTAAAAGGACAAAATATCATGGGAAAAGGAGAAAATGCTGATTACTAGGATTTTCTCCTTTTCCCAAAAGAAAAAGCTTCTTTCTCAGGGTCGCTGAAATTCGGGATTGTGTGGTAAAGGTTTAAGAAGAGTAACCGTTGTTTGTCTCTGAAACCATTGCTGGAAAAGGGTATAAATGGATTATATGAATCAGCCAATTAGACTGTGATAAGTTTGGTCTATCTAATTTGACCATAGATATGAGCCATGCTCTGGCAAAAGAAGGCTTAATGGATCTCTGTGATCCATTAATTCTTTACCAAACAACAAAATTTTATACTGGTCCAAATTGCAAGCAGTTGCAGATGACAAAATAAAAGTGACTGAAAAATTGAAATTTGTTTTGGGAAGGGTAGAAGACATTGTGGGAAAAGGAGAAAATGCTGGTTACCAGCATTTTCTCCTTTTCTCACAATGGTTTCAAAAGGCTTCTTTCTCAGGGTCGTTAAAAGTCAGGATTGTGTGGTAAAGAGTTATACCAAGCAAGTCATTACGTAATTATTATGGATCCATGAGATTCAGTTAGCCTGAGAATTGACTTGATCTGGAGGTAAAATGTTTTTTTTGATATGCAGAAAATTTACAAATAGCAAAAAGTTTGCTTGCACAGAGTTAACCCTTTACCACACAACAAAATTTTAGACCAGTCCAAATTGAAAGCATTTGCAGACGACAAAGTAAATGTGACTCAAAAATAGAAATCCGTTTTTGGCAGGTAAGAAAACATTGTGGGAAAAGGAGAAAATGCTGGTTACCAGCATTTTCTCCTTTTCTCACAATGTTTTCAGAAGGCTTTTTGTTCAGGGTCGTTAAAATCCGTGATTGTGTGGTAAAGAGTTAAGCTACTTAACTTTCATTATGGCACTAAATAGGGGCTCAACAATAACTTTTAGGGCGGGGGTTAGCATAGCACAGTTTGGGACATTTCACTTTCTATAGGGCTGAATCTAAGGCTGCCTCTTATGAAAGTATGATGTCCTTTGGCTCATAAGCCACAGTATCAACCCATTATAATATGGCTAAAATCTGTCAACTCTTTACCAAACGACAATATTTTAGACTGGTCCAAATTGAAAGCATTTGCAGACGACAAATTAAATGTGGCTAAAATGATTGCATTTGTTTCTGAAAAGTTAGAAAACATTGTGGGAAAGGGAGAAAATGCTGGTTACCAGCATTTTCTCCTTTTCCCACAATGTTTTCAAAAGGCTTCTTTCTCAGGGTCGTTAAAAGTCGGGATTGTGCAGTAAAGGGTTAATGATAGTGAGAAACCTAATTCAACAAACACTAAGAAACAAATTTTTATTTTTCAGGGTGTGGAACATCTCAGCTGGCTAGGGTTGTTTAAAGACATGAGCTCAGGGACTTCATTGCAGCCCTTCTGGGAGAAAAAATCTCTGCACAAGGTGGACGACCATGTGGGCAAAGTGTTTGAGAAATTCCGCAAAATCAGGTACATTACTATTGTTTCCTTTACCAGTTAGGTGTTCCTCTGGCAGTAAACTTGTTTGTTTCTTTGTACATGGTATTGCCAACAGGTGTGTCTTAGAACATTGTAAAAGTGAAAGTGAAAATTATGAACAGGTTCTTCATTTGTTTTTCATATGAGCTGTGCTCTGTGAAAAGGGGGCTTAATGCATCTGCAAAAAGTATCGACATAGGTTAGCCTGCGCAGTTCATGCAGGCTAACCTGGGCCGAAACTTTTCACTATTGGTCAATTTTCTGCATGTCAAAGGACCAGTCGACCTCATGAATCGGTCAATTATTATACAAAATGGATTTTATTGATACATAGTTATGTGATAACTTGCTTGGTATTATGGATCACAGAGATGCATTAAGCTCCCTTTTGCCAGAGCATGGCTCATATGTATTTTTATTACATACCTGTATATTAACCAGCTCAAGCACATGTGTCACACGGGGATAAGATATCACACATGACAGAAAAAATCAGTATCTATACAGTGTAAAATATGGTTCCAAATATGTTATGATGACGTATATCATGCACAGAATACCTACTTAATGATTTGCAATTTGATTGGTCAAAATGTTAAGCTATAATAGTCATTTGCCCTTCGTAAAAAGACAGTTACTACCCACTAAACTATTATTTCTTTTATTTTGTTTTCTGTTTTTGAATAAACTGTCAGTGATTACATTATGTTGTTGTTCAAAGCTGTAGGTATATAAATCAAGGAATATTACATTGTAGTAACTTTCCTGGTGCTTGTATTTGTTTCTCGCTTCATATGAAAATGTTGACATCTTGCTCAACCGTCGGTTTCACGAGATATCAAATGTTCTCACACTTTTGTCATAATCAAATACAAGCACCAGGAGAGTTGACAACATAATAGTCTGTGCATATATATGAGATATTTTTAACTTTAAATTTGGAGCCAACTGTGGGCCTCTGAAACTTCCCAAACTTAGGAAATTTTTCCCAAAGCTTATGGCTTGAATTGCCATATAACATTGTTTGGGCCACATTAACTTTGATATTTTCAATTGCTATGTATTTAGATAAGTCTAAAATTTTGTTGCCTAATTAACTCTTTGCCACACGACTTGTCCATATTGAAAGCATTTACAGACGGCAATTCAAATGTGGCTCAAATGATAGAATTTTTCTTGATGGGGTAGAAAATAACTTAACTCTGCACCAGACTTCACACTTCTAGACTTGCTCAAATTGAAAGCATTTGCAGACGAAAAATTAAGCATAGCCAAAAAGATGGGATTTGGCTTTTGCATGATAGATAACTTTGTGGGAAAGGAAGAAAATGCTGGTTATCAGCATTTTCTTCTTTTCCCACAATGTTTTCACAAGCCGTCTTTCTCAGGGTCGTTAAAATACAACGGGATTGTGTTGTAAAGTGTTAAATATCATATGTGTCACATCTTTAGATTGAGGTCAGACTTTTTATTGGTTTGGATATAAAAGGGGATTCCAAGATACTTCCTGTTTTTTGCATCTATTTTCCGTTCGGAATAGCACCAAATTACCCGCCATTGTAAAAAATGTATAGTACTCATTAATATTCATAGAAGATTTATTGGGATGGGTCCCTTGTCTTAAGTAATCCCTAGATAACCCATCTTCTCACATGTAATTTTTTGCAGCAGCTTTTGGAAATTTATAAGCTGAAAACCCCTCTAAAAACCAACACTATCGGGGTTATTCAAGTAACATAAGTTTTAAAACTTGTCATGGGGGAGTTTTAATCCTGTACCAGACGACAAAATTTTAACCTTGGCCAAATTGAAAGCTTTTGCAGACAACGATTTCACATTTAATTTGTTGTCTGCAATTAAAGCAAATCTAAAATGATGTCATTTAGAAAAAGTTTAAAAACCAGTTGAGTTATGCTGTGTGAAAAGGGTGCTTAATGCATCTGCGAAAAGTATCAACCCAGGTCAGCCTGTGCAGTCTGCGCCGGCTGACCTGGGTGGAAACTTTTCACTATTGGTAAATTTTCTGTATGTGTAAGGAAAAGTCTACCTCATGATTAAGTCTGTTATTAAACAAAATGGACTTTATGAATTCATGATCCTGTGATGACATTCTTGGTATCATGCATCACTGAGATGCATTAAGCCCCCTTTTGCCATAGCATGGCTATATTATATTTTATCAAAAGATTTGAGTTAAAGTTCTTTTTCAGACAACAAAATTTTAGACTTACAGAGAAAATTGAATTGTGGCTTAACCCTTTCCCAAACAAGCCCAGGTTTTCACATGTCTGCAGTACAAGCCTTTTGAAAACACTATGGGAAATGGAGAAATTGCTGGTAACGAGCAATTTCTCCTTTTCCCACAGTGTTTTCTGCCCTTTTTGAGAACTTTCTGCTATTTTCATCAAATTTAAAATTGTCATCTGCAAACTCTTTCAGTTTGGACCAGTCCAAAATTTATCGTTTGGGAAAGGGTTAAATGATGGGACTTGCTCTTGAAAGGGTTGAAAACATATGAGCTAATGCTCTGGGTCTAAATGCATTGTACCATGCAAGTCATCACATAATTTTGGATCTGTTATATCCATTTTCTCTAACAAATGACTGGATCCTGAGATAGGACCTCTAACAATGACTGGATCCTGAGATAGGACCTCTAACAATGACTGGATCCTGAGATAGGACCACTAACAATGACTGGATCCTGAGGTAGGACCACTAACAATGACTGGATCATGATAGGACCACTAACAATGACTGGATCATGAGATAGGACCACTAACAATGACTGGATCCTGAGATAGGACCACCAACAATGACTGGATCCTGAGACAGAACCACTAACAATGACTGGATCCTGAGACAGGACCACTAACAATGACTGAATCCTGAGATAGGACCACTAACAATGACTGAATCCTGAGGTAGAATGGTCCTTGGACATGCTGAAAATTGACCAATAGCAAAAAGTTTCGACCCAGGTCAGCCTGTGCACTCTGCACAGGCTAACCTGGGTCGAAACTGTTTGCAGATGCATTAAGCCCCCTTTTCACAGAGCATGGTTCATATTGAATAACCCTCATTTTCTCCTTTTCCCATTGCATATTCAAAAGTCTTTTTTTTTTCAGCTTTATAAGCCATGTTGTCCATAATTGTATGTGAGGGCCATGGTCATCAGTCAATATGAGTGCATAAATATCTCCCAAACATACTTACACATCTACAAAAATCTTTATAAATAGAATGTCCAGACGGTATAATTATGTGACAATACAGCTGCTTTTGGGTGAAAAGGGGAAGAGAAAGCGAAAAAAATGAAACAAAAAACCTTATATTTTAGGTGTTGGAATTTTACAGAAATATATACCTACATCTTTTGGCTGGGGGCCCGGGGGGGGGGGGGGGAGGGTTCTTTTCTTCCCCAGGGTTATCAAACACATGATAAAAGATTAACATGCATGGTAAAAGGTTAGATAGAAATATCCGAGAATCAGTGTGTTTAAAATCTAAGTTGTTACTGTTTTCCAGCCAGGTTCAAATCACAGAGGAAGTACGGCAGTACTTACGGAAGCCCACGTTTGATAATTGGCAGTGGGATGATCCGGAAATGTTGGTTCTTTTACAACAGATGTACATAGATCTCGGATTTCTAAACAAATTTAATATAGAGGTAAACACATCTCTTACGGCTCTTTACCAGCCAACAAAATTTTTTACTTGTCCATATTGAAAGCGTTTGCCGACGACAACTTGAATGTGGTTCACTTGATGGGATTTGTCTTTGAAGGGGTAGAAAAGTTTATGGGAAAAGGAGAAAATGCTGGTTACCAGCATTTTCTCCTTTTCCCACAATGTTTTCAAAAGCCTTTACTCCTCATGGATGGAAGAACTGGATTGTTTGGTTAAAGGATAGTTACTCTAACATCTGTTTCTTGTCTCTTCCATCGCTATATAGTTGTTATAGATTGATATAACCATGTGAAAAAACAAAGTCCAGGGCATGTATTCACCAACCATTCTTAAGACCATTGTTATTCAGATTTCTGGAGAATTTGTAAATTTGAAAGTAACACAACTTCTGATTGGCTAAACCATTTGGTTTAGCCAATCAGAAGTTATGTTACTTTCAAATTTAGAAAATTTCGGAGCATAAGACTAAGAATGTTCTTAAGAATGGTTGGTATATACAGGCCCAGGAAATTTTTGTTTGGGTTTGGGGGTGGAGCTAGATCAGGTTTGTGAGTGTATTACACGACTGTGTCCTTGGGCAAGGCATTTAAGAGCGCCAGCCTAGTGGTAGTGAAGCCTAAGGAACATATGAACAAGTTAATTGTTTAAAGTTCTAAAATTAAAGGGAAAAGAAGTCATTGCTTGTTTCAAACATTTTTCCCTCATTGTTTTCAAAAGCTGTGTACTGCATGGATGCACAAAAGGAATAGAGTGCAACAGTCTGCATATCTGTGTGGATGAATCATGTCCAGTTCCGTGTGTAAAGAGATTGGTATCAAGAGGTTGGTTTCGGATGAAACCAACAGGTTAATGTCCAGAGACATATGTGAAGGTCACTGGAATGACAGTAAGTAGATAAAAGACAAGATTATCTTTTCAGTGGCGGAACAAAGTGGTTATTAGACAGGAGAGCTTTTATTAATTCTGCCACAATGATTTTCCCGTCATTTCTCAAGCCACAAATTGAAAAGAAAAACCCATTAACTCTTTACCACAGAATCCCGACTTTTAATGACCCTGAGAAAAGAAGCCTTTTGAAAACATTGTGGGAAAAGAAGAAAATGCTGGTAACCAGCATTTTCTCCTTTTCCCACAATGTTTTCTACCCTTCCCAAAACAAATTTTAATTTTTGAGTCACATTTATTTTGTCGTCTGCAAATGCTTTCAATTTGGACCAGTCCAAAATTTTGTCGTTTGGTAAAGAGTTAAGGCCTTGAATGGTTTAACCCTTAGGACTGTAGCTGCTGTAGTGGACAGTGCAGATCAAGGTCGGACTGCACAGTATGTGCAGTTTGATCTTTATCAGCACTTTCTAATGTACTCTATTATAAATCCTTGATGTTGCAATATTTCTCATCATCTGTTTTTTACAGGCTGAAAAAGTCTGGTCCTTTTTTTTTCGTATATATGGTGTTAACTCTTCCAGACAGCAAATTTTTAGACTTTTCTGAGCTGAAAACAGTTGCAGACATCAAATCAGATGTGGCTTAAATAGTAAGATTCATCTGTAACAGCATAGAGCACATTGAGAGAAATGGTAGAGGATGCTGGTTTTGAGCATTTTTTTCTTGTTTGCATACTTTTGCCAAAAGTCTTATCTGTCAAGATCATTAACCCTTAACCACACAATCCCAACTTTTAACGACCCTGAAAAAGAAGCCTTTTGAAAACATTGTGGGAAAAGGAGAAAATGCTGGTAACCAGCATTTTCTCCTTTTCTCACAATGTTTTCTACACTTCCCAAAACAAATTTCAGTTTTTAAGCCACATTTATTTTGTCATCTGTAAGTTCTTTCAATTTGGACAAGTCAAAAAAATATGTCGTGTGGTAAAGAGTTAAATAGTAAGATTCATCTGTAACAGCATAGAGCACATTGAGGGAAACAGTAGAGAATGCTGGTTTTGAGCATTTTTTTCTTGTTTGCATACTTTTGCCAAAAGTCTTATCTGTCAGGATCATTAAATCTTCTGATTGTGCGGCAAAGAGTTAAGAGGCTCTAGATTGGATCTGGTTGGAGAGATTATATTGGATTGGCTACATCACTGATGCTGTTGTTGTACCCTGGCGTGCAAAGTTTATCGTTCTAAAATGGGGGAGGTTTTCATTACTACAGTTGTGGGTTGGTTTTACCTGCCCTGCCCTACCCTGCCTTGCTGTCTGCCTGCCTGCCTGCCTGCTTATCCATCACTTTCAACATTACATGTCAAAGATTTAGTTTTCCCCTTCTTAACTCTACCAAATGATAAAATTTTGGACTGGACCAAATTGAAAGTATTTGCAGATGATGAATTCAAATGTTACTAAACTGATGGTTCCTCTCTTTGATAGGGTAGAAAACATTGTGGTAAAAGGAGAAAATGCAGGTTTCTCCTTTCTTCACAATGTTTTCAAAAGGCTTCTTCGGTAGGATCATTAAAAGTCGGGATTGTGTGGTAAAGGGTTAATCTCTTACTAGCCTGTTTTAGGCCAGCAAGCTTATGTCATGCTCCTCTGTCCATCCATATGTCTGTCTGTGCATCTTGATCTTTATGTACAGTGCCAGCAGAATAACTTCACCCTGTCCCAAGCAACAAATTTTAGACTCTTCTTAACTCTTTACCAAACAGTCCCAGGTTTTCACGACCCTGGAAAAGGCTTTTGAAAACATTGTGGGAAACGGAGAACATACTGGCAACCAGCATTTTCTCCTTTTCCCACAACGCTTTCTACCCTATCATGGACAAATTTTGTCATTTGGGCCTCTTTTTACCCTATTTGTCATCTGCAAATGCTTTCAATTTGGACCGATCTAAAATTTTGTCATTTGGTAAAGAGTTAATTGAGATCACCTGCACGTGACAAATCTCAAAGTGGTACAAAATTGATGAACTGAAGCTCTTTGACAGAGTAAAAAACACTGTGGGAAAAGGAGAAAATGCTGGTAACCAGCATTTTCTCCTTTTCCCACAGTGTATTCAGAAGACCTCTTCCCAAGGGTCGTGAAAAGACAGGATTTTTCAGTACTGGGTTAGGTCACCTTCAGCTTTAACCCTTTTCTCCAAGCGTACTCTGGAAGTCTTTTGTAAAGCATTTTAGGTCAGAGTATCTAACAGAGTATGAGTGTAGATCCAAGATCAGACTGCAGGCTTTATGCAGTGTTATCTTGATCTGCCCTCTGCTCAGGAGTATCTGAAGTTTCGCTTGGCCTGTACAGGCTGCAGGTCACAGAAGATCCAGTATCACTTAACTCTTTCCCAAATGACAAATTTTGGACTGGTCCAAATTGAAAGAGTTTGCAGACGACAATTTTAAATTTGGTGAAAATGGCAGAAAGAAAATATCAAAAAGGGTAGAAAACACTGTGGGAAAAGGAGAAATTGCTCATTATGAGCAATTTCTCCTTTTCCCACAGTGTTTTCAAAAGACTTGTACTGCAGACACACGAAAACCAGGGCTTGTTTGGGAAAGGATTAATACTGCAGTCTGATCCCTGTTTTACGGTGACTAACATGCTATGATCTAACATGCTATGATCTGGCAAAATTAGCTGTAGGTTTGTCAGTGTTTTGGGGAATTTTACTGTTAGAAAATGACTTTTATTTGTTTGATTATGTAATGGTTAACCCTTTACCACAAAATCCTGAGTTTTAATGACCCTGAAAAAGAAAGTCTTTGGAAACATTGTGGGAAAAGGAGAAAATGTTGGTAACTAGGATATTCTCCATTTTCCACAATGATCTCTATTCTTCCCAAACCAAGTGTCAGTGTTTGAGTCATATCTATTTTCTCGTCTGCAAATGCTTTCAATTCGGTAGATTCCAAAATTTTGTTGTTTGGTAACGAGTTATGAATCAGAGCTGCAGATAGAGGGAGTGATTTTGATTTCAAAACTGAAAACACTAATTATTCTCCACTAAACCCTATGTTATTGGTACTCATTAGAATCGTCTCATCGATAGGATTCTAATGAGTACCCACAAAATAGGGTTTGGAAGAGAAATAATAGATTTAGAATACCATCACTCCCTCTTATCTGGAGCTCTGAAGAATAGTCCAAAATCTAATGTTAGGTTTTTTAGTATGAATGTATTCATTAGGAGATTTCTTGATAAACACTTTTATGGGATCCCGTCTTGTTCCAAGCACCTAAGAACATAATAATTATGTACTCTTATAGTATGTTTTCTTCTAATGAACTGTTATTCATTGATCCTTTGTAATACCATACAATCCCATGTTTTGAAAATCCTGGGGAAGAGGTCTTTTGAAAACATTGTGGGAATAGGACAAATTGCTGGTATGCATCAATTTCTCCATTTCTTACATTGTTTTCTACATGTTTTCTAAGCGGTCAAAGATAACTTCCATCAATTTAGCCACATTTAACTGTTGTGTGCTAATGGTTTCAATTTTGACACGACAAAAATGTTGGCATTTGGTAAGGAGTTTACCTATTCTCCCCTTGATGCAATGTTTCTAAGGTAGTCTGCTGCAAGGAGAAGCAGTTATCTCTTTACCAAATGACAAAATTGAAGACGAGTCCAAGCTGAAAACATTTGCAGACGACATATTAAATGTGGCTCAAGTGATGATTTCTGTCTTTGATAGGGTAGAAAACATTGTGAGAAAAGGAGAAAATGCTGGTTCTCCTTTTTCCACAATGTTTTCAGACAGCTTCTTCCTTAGAGTTGTTAAAACTCAGGATTGTTTGGTGAGGGGTTATCAGATTCTGCTGGTGGAAATTTTGTAATACTTGTGAAGGTAGGAAGCTAAGAACGACAAAATGATTAACTCTTTACCAAACCACAAAACTTTAGGTTAAGCCAAATTGAAGGCATTGGCAGACGACAAATGAAACATGGCTCAAAAGATGAATTCTGCCTTTAAAATGATAGAAAACTTAGTTGGAAAAGGAAACATTGTGGGAAAAGGAGAAAATGCTGGTTAGTATTGTTAAAACTCAGGATATTGTGGTAAAGGATTAAGAGAACAAGTTTTAAAAGCTTTTAGTTTTGAGTTGTTACTCCTATTACTGTGGGGGGATCAATTTGTTCTAGTAAACAGTAACTTGGGAAATTGAGTTTTTTACCGTGTTTCAACAAGTCTGAAGACGAAAGCTTTTAAAAGTAATCTATTGTGGGAAAAAGAGAAAGTGCTAGATTTCAGTATTTTCACCCTTTTGCACATTTTAAGCCACATTTTATTTGACATTTTCAAATGCTTTGAATTCGGATAATTTGAACATTTTATTTGGTAAAGGGCGAACTCTTTACTGAAAGACATAATTTTGAACTTGCCCAAATCCTAAGCATTTGCAGATGACACAACAATTGTCTTTCAGATTCAGGGATATGCCTTTGAAAGGCTAGAAAACAATGTTGGAAAAGGAGGAAATGTTGGTAACTAGTTGTTTTCTCTCTACCTGCAATGTTTTTGAAAAGCCTTCTTCCTCACTTCTGTTAAAACTAGGGTTTGTGTGCTAAAAGCCTGGACCATTTTTGAAAACTTTTTGGCCCTAGGAAGAATTGTCAGTCACAACCAACTCTGGATACCACAGTGATGTCTCATGCCTCAATTTATGAACCCTTAAAGTGCCTTTCACAACTATAATTGCCTTTGCAGCCTGTGTAGATCAAGGTCAGACTGCACGAAATGTGCCATGTCAGAGAACTACAGTTCATATCAATTTCAAGTTGGTCATCTGCAGCTGCTTTCAGTTTTGAAGAGTTTAAAGTTTGTGATCTCAGAACAGAGTAGATACACAAAAATTTCTAATATAATGTTAATTTTTTTCTTATTTTTTATTTTTCAGCTTCCTGTGTTACATAATTGGTTGTTTGAAATTTATAAAAACTACAATCCAGTGCCTTTCCACAACTTCAAACATTGTTTTATGGTGGCACAAATGGTATGTATCACTTCAAAAAAAAGTGCAACTGATATGTATTGTTTTATAGTGGCACAAATGGTATGTATCACTTCAAAAATAGTGAAACCAATATGCATTGTTATAGGGTTGGCACAAATGGATATTTCAATTCGGAGATAGTGCTATTGATATGCATTGTTTTATGGTGGTACAAATGGTATGTATCACTATGAAGAAATAGTGCAACTGTTATGCATTGTTTTATGGTGGCACAAATGGTATGTATCATTTTAGAAATAGTGTGACTGATATGCATTGTTTTATGGTGGCACAAAATTAATGGTATGTATCACTTCAGAAATAGTGCAATTGATATATGATATTTTATGGTGGCAAATATTGTATGCATCACCTAATAGATTATGTAACTGAAATATATTATTTTATGGTCGCACAAATGGTATGAATCTTTGAAAAAATAGTGCTGTTGAAGTACATTCCTTTTATGGTGGCACTAAAAGTAAGTATCAGTACAAAAATAGTGCAACTGAAATAGATTATCTTAGGGTGGCACAAATGGTATGTATCACTACAAAAATTTTGAAATTGAAATACATCATTTTACGGTGGCACAAATGGTATGTATCACTGCAAATATTGTGCAACTGAAATACATCATTTTATCGTGGCACAAATAGTATGTATTGCTACAAAAAATGTGCAACTGAAAGACACCATTTTATGGTGGCACAAATAGTGTACATGTATCACTACAAATAAGGTGTCATTGAAATTTTTGGTGTCTTGGTGGCACAAGGGGAATTTATCACTAAAAAAAAAGGGTGCAATTGAAACACATTGTTTTTGTAGTAGCACAAATGCTATGTATCACAGGGAAAAAAAAAAACACAGTTGAATGCATTATGGTGGCACAAATGGTATGTATCAGTAAAAAAAATAGTTCAATCGAAATAAATTGTCTAAGGAGGCACAAATGATATCTATCACTGCAAAATAAGTTCTATTGAAGTAGATTGTTTTATGGTGGCACAAAATGGTATGGAACACTGAAAACATAGTGTATTCTAAATGTCAATTCTTTGCTTCAAGTCTATACCACTCAAACCAGAAAGGTTTTGAAGTAGATTGTTTTATGGTGGCACAAAATGGTATGGAACACTGAAAACATAGTGTATTCTAAATGTCAATTCTTTGCTTCAAGTCTATACCACTCAAACCAGAAAGGTTTCGAAAAAATTGTGAGAAAAAGAGAAAATTTTGGTCACCAGCATTTTCTCCCTTCCCCACAAGGTTTTCAATCCCATCAAAGACAGAAGTCATTGTTTGAGCTACATTTTATTTGCCGTCTGCAAATGCTTTCATTTTGGTCAAGTCCAAAATTACCCTACATTAAAATTTTACAAAAGTATATTCAAAGGACAAATCATAATTATGTGGCTCAAATGATGGGGTATTTCTTGAAAGGGTTGAAAATATTGTTGGAAACAATGTTTTCTATCGATTCAAAACCAGCATTTTCTGATTTTTAGCTCCACTGGCCGAGGGCCAGCGGGCTTATGTCATGGCCCGGTGTCCGTCGTGCGTCCGTGCGTGCGTGCGTGCGTCCGTGCGTGCGTGCATCCGTCCGTGCGTTAACTTTTATTTCAAAAATCTTCTTCTCTGAAACTACCCATCCAATTTTCATGAAACTTCACAGAAATGATCCTGCCATGGTCCTCTTCAGAATTTCTTGAAAGAATTTGATTCCTTCAAAAACTCTGGTTGCCATGGCAACAAAACTGAAAAATATTGGAAATCTTTAAAAATCTTCTTGTCTGAAACCATAAGGCATAGGGCTACCAAATTTGGCATGTAGCTTTATGTAGTAGACCTCTATCAGATTTCTTCAAATTATAGCCCTGGGGTCAAAATTGGCTCTGCCCCAGGGGTCACAAGTTTTACATAGGCTTATATAGAGGAAACTTTAAAAATCTTCCTGAACCTAGCCATAAGGCCTAGAGCTACCAAATTTTGCATGTAGCTATATCTAGTGGGCCTCTACCAAGCAGGCCAAAATTTTAGCCCTGGGGTCAAAATTGGCCCCACCGCAGGGGTCACAAGTTTTAAATGGGCTTACATAGTGACAGCTTAAGAAATCTTACTGTTTTGATTTTTTTTTTTTTTGAAATTAGCCTTGCATCAGGGGTCTTATGTTTTACAGAGGCTTCATATGGACAAAAATTGAAAATCACTTTATTTATAACCATACAACATAGACTTGTATTATTTTGGCATGTGGCTTTATCTTGTGGACCTCTACCAGGGTTCAAGTAATTATAGCTCTGGGATCAAAAATGGCTTTGCCTTGCAGGTCTCAACTTTCACATGGGCCTTTACAGAGAAAAATTTGTAAGTCTTCATTTTGAAACCATGTGGCTCAGAATTGAAATGTTTAGTATTTATGGTTTATAAGCCAGTGGAGCGATACAGGGCCATCATGGCCCTCTTGTTTCAAAAATATTTTCAAAAGGTTTCCGACATTTATCAGTATGTTTGTAAGAGCAGCTTTTCTCTCATTTTGTATGCACCCTGTGTTTGTACATCTAATTCAACCATTTTTTTTGTTTCAGATGTATGGTTTAACGTGGTTGGTAGATTTACCCTCATTAATAGATGATTTAGATATACTCATTCTTCTAACTTCCGCAATATGTCATGATCTCGATCACCCAGGCTACAATAATGCCTATCAAGTAAGTTTTAACCCTTTACCACACAATCATAAGTTTTAAGGACCCATAGAAAAAATGCTTTAGAAAACATTCTGTGAAAAGGAGAAAATGCTGGTAACTAACGTTTTCTCCTTTTCCCACAATGCTTACTGACATCTGAATTACAAATCCAGTCTTTTGTTTTAAACTTTATTTGTCGTCTGCAAATGCTTTTATTCTGGACAAGTCTTAAATTTTGTCGTCTGGTAAAGGCATAATGAGATTTGCTCAAATCCGCCCGACCTTCATAAGTACTTTTAGACTGCAGTAGAGGCAGAGGGTTGTGAGAAATATTGGAATTGAGAGTGTATGAAGATGTATGAGCCATGCTGTTTGAAAAAGGAGCTTAATGCTTCTGCAAAAAGCTTGGACATAGGTCAGGCGGTGGAGTCTGTGCAAGCTGAGCTGGGCCAATACTTTTTACTATTGGTCAATATTCTGCATGTCCAAGGACCAGTGTACCTCATGATTCAGTCAGTTGTTACACATGTGGGAAAGCAGCCAGTGGCTTGGAAAGAACATTGTGCGAAGTACTGGTAAAAGAAACTCCAGGAAGGCATGGATAGGTGCACTGGCCGCCGCGATATAACTGAAATAATGTTGAAAACGGCATTAAACACCATACAATCAAATCAAATCAATCAAATCAGTTGTTACACAAAAAAGATTTTTATGGATCCATACTTGTATGATGACATACTAGGTATGATGCTTCACATAGATGCATTGAGCCACCTTTTGCCAGAGTATAGCTCATATAAATTGTTTGGTTGGTTGGTGTTGACCTGTTTTCAACACAATCCTGTTTTTTAACTCTTTCCCAAACTACAAATTTTGGACTGGTCCAAATTGAAAAAGTTTGCAAACAACAATTTTAAATTTGATGAAAATGGCAGAAAATTCTCAAAAAAGGTAGAAAACACTGTAGGAAAAGGAGAAATTGCTCGTTACGAGCAATTTCTTCTTTTCCCACAGTGTTTTCAAAAGACTTGTACTGCAGACACGTGAAAACCAGGGCTTGTTTGGGAAAGGGTTAACAAATCCTGGAGAAAATGGCTTTTGAAAACAATATGGGAAAAGGAAAAAATGATGGTAACCAGCATCATCTCCTTTTCCACACATTTTCTATCCCTTTAATGACAAAACCCATCTTTTGAGTCACATTTAGTTTGTCATCTGCAAATGCTTTTAATTTGGATGATTAACTCTTTACAAAACAACAACATTTTGGATGTTTCCAAATTGGAAGCTTTTGCAGACGACAAAATAAATGGGACTCAAAAACTAAACTTTGTTTTGGGAAAGGTAGAAAACA
Organism: Tridacna gigas; assembly: GCA_945859785.2. Taxonomy (NCBI): domain Eukaryota; kingdom Metazoa; phylum Mollusca; class Bivalvia; order Cardiida; family Cardiidae; genus Tridacna; species Tridacna gigas. The sequence goes on from OX244041.2 coordinate 17,308,448, forward strand.
TTGTGGGAAAAGGAGAAAATGCTGATTACCAGCATTTTCTCCTATTCCCACAATGTTTTCAAAAGGCTTCTTCCCCAGCGTCGATAAAAGTCGGGATTGTGTGGTAAAGGGTTAAAAAATTTTGTTGTCTTGTAAAAGTGTAAACACAATTTTCAAAAGTTTTTGAGTTATGTCATTGCAGCGAGTATTTTTGCAAATGCTTTTAATTAAGACAAATCTACCATGTTGTCCTCTTGGAAATGATTAACCGATGAAGTTAAGATGAAACTATGTGGTGCTTTAATGGACAGTGTAGATCAATGTGTAATCATTGTGGTAATGGTTCCCTGCAATTTTTCTTTCAAATTTTGCTACAATGTTTTCAAAAGTTACTCACTTCAAGACGAAGGCTGCAAAGTGTTAACATTTTGTCAAATAATCCTATTTTTTAACAATGCTATGGATAAAGGTTTTTGAAAACATGTTGAGAAAAGGAAAAAATGCTGGTAGCCAGCATTTTCTCCTTTTTCCTCATTGCTTCTTGCTGTTTCAAAGTTTAATACTTTCTACTTCACAGTCTCGAGTTAAACAACCCTGATGGAAAGACCTTTTGAAAACATTGCGGAAAAAGGAGCATTTACCAAATAATCCTATTTTTTAACAACCCTGTAGATAAAGGCTTTTGAAAACATGATGAGAAAAGGAAAAATATGCTGATAACCATCATTTTCTCCTTTTTCCTCATCGCTTCTTACTGTTTCAAATTTTAATACTTTCTACCTCACAATCTCGAGTTTAACGACCCTGATGGAAAGGCCTTTTGAAAACATTGTGGAAAAAGGAGAAAATGCTGATTACCAGCATTTTCTCCTATTTTCCACATTGTTTTCCATCCTTTCACATGAAAAAAATGTTATTTGAGTAATTTAATGTCATCTGTATATGCTTCCAATTTGGACCAGTCTAAAATTTGGCAGTGTGGTAAAGAGTTAATTTGTTGTGTGCAAATACTGTTGATAGGACCTGTCTATCTATGTCGTCTGTTAAATCGTATAAAGGATAATACATCATTATCTTCTCCAATTTTGATTTATAACTTTCCAGATAAATGCCCGGACAGAGCTCGCACTGCGGTACAACGATATTTCACCATTAGAAAATCATCATTGTTCAGTGGCCTTTGAGATTCTTGAAAAATCCCACTGCAATATATTCAGAAATCTTACAAAAGACCAGTATCGCCGTGTGCGTGAAGGCATGATTAAGTAAGTGTTTGATATGTATTTGATGTATATTTACCCTTTACCACACAAGGCCACCCTTTCACGACCCTGGGAAAGAAGCCTTTTGAAAACATTGTAGGAAAAGGAGAAAATGCTGGTAACCAGCATTCTCTCCTTTTCCCACAATGTTTTCTACCCTATCAGGAGAAAATTGCTCCATTTGAGCCACATTGCAATTGTCATCTGCAAATGCTTTCAATTTGGACATGGCTTTTGTTGTCTGGTATAAAGGGTTAATCTGTTACTGATCATGCCTGTCTGATGCTTGTTAACCCTTTACCACACAATTCCGACTTTTAACGACCGTTAGAAAGGAGCTTTTTGAAATCATTGTGGGAAAAGGAGAAAATGCTGGTAACCAGCATTTTCTCCTTTTCCCACAATGTTTTCTGCCCTTCCCAAAATAAATTTCAATTTTAAAGTCATATTTATTTTGTTGTCTGCAAATGCTTTCAGTTTCAACCAGTCTACATTTTTGTCGTTTGGTAAAGAGTTAAAAAAGTTTCTGAAAAAAACTGTTTTCCATATTTGTTGGTATCCTTTTATTGGAAATTTTTCTATTTGCTTCAATGTTTCCTTGTCTATTTGAAATTCAAAATACCTGCTTTTGGCTCTGTTTAAGTGCAAAAGTCAGTTTAAGACATTACCAAGTAATTTCATGTTTCTTTTGACCCTGAGGTAGAAGGCTTTTTAACTCTACCAAACGACAAAATCTAGGACTGGACCCAATTGAAAGCATTTTCAGATGTCACATTAAATGTTGCTTAACTGACAATTTCTGTCTTTGATAGGGTAGAAAGCGCTGTTGGAAAGAGAAAATACTGGTTACCAGCGACAAATTAAATGTTGCTAAACTGATGATTTCTGTCTTTCATAGGGTAGGAAATGTTGTTGGAAAAGGAAAAAATGCTGGTTACCAGCATTTTCGCCTTTTTCCCACAATGTTTTCAAAAGCTTGCTTCATTACTGAACAAGGAGAAGATGCTGGAGATCAGCATTTTCATCTTTTACCTTTATGATTTTTAATGTTTTACAGAGGAATTCTATCATTTAACCCTTTACCAAACGACAAAATTTTAGACCTGTCAAAATTTAAAGTGTTTGCAGACGACAAATTAAATGTGACTCAAAAGTTGAAATTTGTATTGGGCAGGGTAGAAAACATTGTGGGAAAAGGAGAAAATGCTGGTTACCAGCATTTTCTCCTTTTCCCACAATGTTTTCAAAAGGCTTCTTTCTCAAGGTCGTTAAAAGTCGGGATCGTGTGGTAGACAATTAAATTGCTTTTGTCACCTACAAATGCATCTGAGCCTTGCTCAGTGGAAAAGGGCTTGAAGCATCTGCAAAAAGAATCTACCCAGGTCTGCTGGCGCATTCCGCGCAGGCTGATCTGGGCCGAAACTCTTTGTTCTTTGTCATTTCTATGCATGTCAAAGGACCGTTTTACCTCATGGTTCAGTGGGTTGTTAGAAAAAATGGACTTTGTGGATTAGTGAATATGAGGTGTAATACATCACATTGCAGATAAATTAAACCCCCTTTTGCCAGAGCATGGCTCATTTCTTATGGACAAGTCTAAAATTTAGCTGTCTGATAGAGACTCATTTGACTGAGAGAACACAAAAACCAACATAATATATACCTCTTTATTTCAGATGTATTTTAGCCACAGACATGGCAAAGCATAATGAGATTGTGAACAACTTTAAAGCAATTCTTGATCATTTTGATTTCAATGACAAGGAGCATAAATACATGGTATGTATTTAAATGATTAGCATAATCTATATTAAAAACATGAATATCTTTTTCATACCAGTACAGGTTGATTCTTTACCACAAAAATCTGAGTTTTAACAACCCTGAGAAAGAAGCCTTTTGAAAACATTGGGGGATAAGGAGAAAATGCTTGTAACCGGGATTTTCTCCATTTCTCACAATCTTTTCTGCCCAATCACAGACAAATCCTACCATCCATCAATATTTAATTTGGCATCTGCAAATGCTTTGAATTTGGACCAGTCTAAAATTTTGTCGTTTGATAAAGAGTTAAAGCCTTTGAAACATTGTAGAATAAGGATCATTTGCTGGGTACCAACTAATTGCTCCTGTTTCTACAGCGCTTTCTAAATGAGACATGTTCTTTTCATGTAATTATGTCTCTTTTTGAGTCTTGTACTAGCTGTTAAGGGATAGTCTAAGGGGGTCAAGATTTTGAAAGCTGCTGCAGATTATTTTATGTATGACATTGAATTAATGCTTAACCCTTTACCAGACGACAAAATTTTAGCCTTGTCCAAATTCAAAGCATTTGCAGACGACAATTTCAGTGTGGCTCAAATGGTGCAATTTTCTCTTGATAGGGTAGAAAACATTGTGGGAAAAGGAGAAAATGCTGGTTACCAGCATTTTTTCCTTTTCTCACAATGTCTTCAAAAAGCATCTTTTCCAGGGGCGTAAAAAGGGGGCATTGTGCGGTAAAAGGTTAACTCTTTACCAAACGACATAAATTTAGATTTGTCCAAATTGAAAGCATTTGCAGATGACAGTTTAGATATTGTTCAAATGATGACTACCATCTTGGATAGGGTAGAAAACATTGTGAGAAAAGAAGAAAATGCTGGTTACCAGCATTTTCTCCTTTTCTCATAATATTTTCAAAATTCTTCCTGCTCAGGGTCATTAGAACGCGAGATTATGTGGTAAAGGGTTAACTTTTTACCTCACTACAAAATTTAAGACTGAAATAATGTTGAAAATGGCGTTAAATACCATACGATCAATCAATCAACTTGTCCAAATTGAAAGCATTTGCAGATGACAAATTAATTGTTACTCAAAACATGAAACTTGTCTTTCATTAAATGACCTTGATAAGAAAGACTTTTGAAAACATGGGAAAAGGAGAAAATGCTGGAAAACTAGCATTTTCTCCTTTTCGTGCAATGTTTTTGATGGCATCCCATCATTTGAGAAGTATAATTTTATTTTGCCATCTGGAAATGCTTCTAACTTCTGAAAGTCTACAATTTCAATGTTTGGTAGGGTGTTAATCCTTCACTGAACAATTCCTTGTTTTTATGACATTGTGGAAGACAGCTATTGAAAGGATGGATTGAAAAGGAGAAAATGGTGATAACCAGCATTTTCTCATTTTCCCTAGAGCCATTTCGACTCTTTCAGAGACAAATCTCATTGTACGAGGCACATTTAATTTCATGTCAGCAAATGCCTTGAATATAGTCTACAATTTTTGTCAGTCTGTTTAAAAGTATTGTACTTGAAAATGTGCAAAATTGTAACAGAAGAAAAAAATTGCCTGTTATAAACGTCGCAGAGTTTCAAAGGAAGTCTGTGGTAAGATACAAAAAGTTGTCTGAAGAATTAACTCTTTACCACATGACAAAAATGTAGACGTGTCCAAATTGAAATCATTTGCAGACAACAATCAAAATGTGGTTCAAATGATGGAAGTTGTCTTTGATAGGGTAGAAAACATTGTGGGAAAAGGAGAAAATGCTGGTTACCAGCATTTTCTCCTTTTCCCATAATGTTTTCAAAAGGCTTCTTCCTCAGGGACATTAAAACTCGGGATTGTTTGGTAAAGACTTAAATGAGTTAGACGTAGAGGATATGAATCATGCTTTGTGAAAAGAGGGTTTAATGCATCTGGGAAAAGTCAGCCTGCGGTAAAAAACATTTGAAAACATTGTTGGAAAAGGGAGAAAATGCTGGTGGAGAAAATGCTGGTAGCCAGCATTTTCTCCCTTTTGCTACAATGTTTCTTACCCTTTCTGATACAAATCACATCATTTGAGTATCATTGTATTTGATATCTGCAAAATGCTTTGGATTTCGATCAGTCTAAAGTTTTATTATTTGGTAAAGAGTTAAATCTCCTTTTCCCAGAACATGTAGGTAGATCAGTTTTGCACAAATCTGCATGCTTACTGCTTGTGTCCTCTGAAATAAATATGGATGTTAAGAAAGGTGCCTCATGTCCAATAGTATGTTTTGTATTGATAGATCTGAATGACTAGTTATTATCTGGGAAAGATTGCAGCTCTTTTTTTTTCAACTCTTTACCAAACAGCAAAATATTAGACTGCTCCAAATTGAAAGCATTTGCAGAAGGCAAATTGAATACTGCTCATATGACGAGATTTGTCTTTGATAGGGTAGAAAACATTGTGGGAAAGGGAGAAAATCATGGTTACCAGCATTTTCTTCTTTTCCCACAATGCTTTCAAAAGCCTTTTTTCAGGGTTGTTAAAACTTTGGGATTGTGTGGTAAAGAGTTAATTGAATACAGTGAAGCCTGTATTAGAAAAGCTGCCTGCTGATATTTGATAAGCGCTTGCTTAAATCAGGCAAATTTTGTCTTTTTGCTGCATTAACTGAACTGAGACATTGGCCTCTTAAGACATGCTGGTTGCTTAGTAGAGGCAGACACTTAGGCAGGGTTGACTGTATTATGAAAACATTGCAACTGAAGAAATTACAGATACGTAGTTCTGTAGTTTCTTTTAAGATTATGCTGTAAGACAGTGATGTTGTATCATGTTAGTTGATAATTATGGGCCATGCTCTGTGAAAAGAGGACTAAATGCATCGGCAAAAAGTATCAACCCAGGTCAACCTGTGCAGTCCATGCAGGCTGACCTGGGCCGAAACATTTTGCTATTGGTCAATTTTCTAAATTTCCCAGAACCAGACTACCTCAGGATTCAGCCTTTAGTTTGACAAAATGGACTTGATGGTTCCATAAACATGTGATGACTTGCTAGGTATAATGCATCATGGAGATGCATTAACCCACCTTTTGTCAGAGCATGGCTAATAGCCTAGGACATACTGTGACAAAAACCAGTCTTCTATTCATGTGTAAAGTAGCAACAAGCACAACAAATGTTACAACTCTTTACCAAACAGAAACATTTTTAGTTTTGTCCATAGTGAGAGCATTTGCGGACAACAAATCAAATAATTATATTTCAAATGATGGGATTTGTCATTGAAACAGAAAATAGATTTGTTGTTTCTCAAATGATCAGATTTGTATAGAAATGAGCACCAAACATTGTAGGAAAAGGAGAGAATGCTGGTTTCAAGCAGTATTTCCTTTTTCAACAATGTTTTCAGAAGCATCTTTTCTAAGGGTTGTCGTAACACCATCTAGTAAAGGGTTAAGTTAGAGACTGAAGTTGTCACAGGGTCCTTATTGTATCTCTTGACATTCCTCATTTACGAAACTTTACTAACACAATTTGTTTCCATGGCAACTAGCTAATGATGATCCTTATGAAAGTATCAGATATATCAAATGAGGCGAGGCCAATGGACGTGGCGGTGCCGTGGTTGGATTGTTTGTTACAAGAGTTCTTTAACCAGGTGTCTAATTATTCTTGTTGTCTTCATGTTCACATTCTAGATGTTGTTATATATATAGAAAAGGGAGCAATAATTTGAACTTGTCATGTAAACCAAGCCAGTTAATGACATATTTTTTGTGTCCTTTAACCCTTTCCCAAACGACAAATTTTGGACTGGTCCAAATTGAAAGAGTTTGCAGACGACAATTTTAAATTTGATGAAAATGAAAGAAAGGTCTCAAAACGGGTAGAAAACACTGTGGGAAAAGGAGAAATTGCTCGTTATGAGCAATTTCTCCTTTTCCCACAGTGTTTTCAAAAGACTTGTACTGCAGACATGTGAAAACCAGGGCTTGTTTGGGAAAGGGTTAATGCCGACCATGAGTGCAATATCATAATTTTTGTAATAGAACACTTGAAAGTAATTTGAACTTGAAAACAAATAGAAGTAATGAATATAATATGTGACCATTTCAGTCCACCTCTAAATTAATTTGTGACAATTTCAAATCATTCATTTTGTCAAGAATGTGATAGTTGTAATTCAACCCCTTCATGGAGTGTGTGACAGGTTATGTTGAAGTATGTTTCTGTATATGACTGTTACTCTTCTACTCCTCTTCTGAGTATGTGACAGTTTTAGTCTGAAAGTATTTGTTTGAGTAAGTTATAGTTAAGATTTACCCTTTTCTTTTTTTTTATTATGTCAAGGTGCTGTCCTTTCCCCTTGTTCCCCAGTTATGTTCTAAGCTCCTTGCTTGAGTATGTGATAGTTATGGTCAAATCCTAGCATTAGAATGTGACAGTTACAGCCTTAAACTACTTATTTGAGTATGTGAGAATTGTGGCCTTGTTTGAATATGTGACTATTATAGTCTTTATGCCCTTGTAAGAGCAATGCAGCAATTACAGTCTCAAACTACTTATTTGAGTATGTGAGAATTATGATCTTGTTTGAGTTTGTGACGGTTATAGTCTAATTCCCCTTGTTTGAGAACACAACAGTTGCTGGTAGTCTTTATGCCCTTGTTAGAGTATGTGACAGAAACAGCCTTAGACTGCTTGTTTGAATGTGTGACAATTATGGTAAAAACCCCATACATGTATTTGATTAAATGACATGTTAGGGTCTTATCCCACAATTTGAGTATGTGACAGTTATAGAGTAAGCTTGTTGTTTCAGTGTATGACATTTATGGTATGTGAAAGTTATGGTCTAAATACTGATCTTGAGTCTGTGACAGTTATGGTCTAAATGCCTTGCTTGAGTATATGATGCTTATTGTCTTGCCCCTGGTTTGATTATTTGATACCCCCATGATTAAGTATGTGATGGTTATGGTAATATAACCCCCCCCCCCCCCTTTTTTTTTTCAAGTATGTGACCGTTATGGTTTTACCCCCATTTTCAAGTATGTGACAATTATTGTCAGAAAAATACACCTCCTCCCATATTTGAGTGTGTAGGATGTGATGGTCTTTGTCACACGCCTTTCTTGAGTATGTGTCAGTTATGTTCTGTTATCCTTGTTTGAGTATGTGACTTATGGTTTTACATTTTGGTTCAGTACTGGTAATAACTATGTGAAATTTCCAATTTAGCATCGTTGTTGAGTATGTGAAAGTTTCAATCCAGTACTTGGTTGAATATGTTACAATCTCAGTTCAAGTGCCATAGTTGAGTACATGTATGTGGTAATTTCAATTCTGTTAAGTATGTCACAGTATCAATTCAACTGTCAGACATGTAGTTGCATATGTGAAAGGTCCAATTCAGTGCTTGGTTATATGACATTATCAATTTATTCTCTTGTTTCTTTGCTTCATTTATTTTATCCAACAGTCACTGATTTTGTACTTTTATTTCTAGTCATGTAAATGGATGTTTCTTTTGCTTTAATTTGCTTTCACACTAACTAGATTAAAATTGTAGGCTTTTAAACCCACAAGGTACAGATAAATAAAGAACACAGGTGGACAAAGTGTATGAAATGCTATTTCTTTTTGTCATTGATTTCCTAATTCAGTGCCAAGAGTGGCTTTCAAAAGCATAGTTGCTTATGTTGCCAATGGAAATCATGGTCAGACTGCATAGAACTTGCATGCTGTCTGCCATATTTTATGAATCTCAAGAAGATAGTTTTTCAGTCAGAATATTTTCAGTATTCATTGACGACTTCAGCATAAAAAAAAAAACTCTCAAAATGTTTGTTTTTAGCAAAACAAAGTGATTATGAGTATGTATTAACCGTTTACCACACTTTCATGAGTTTTAACAGCCCTGTCTGCTGTTTTGTGGTACTTTCGACCGAAAACAACCTGTAACTCTTTACCGAGCAACAAAATTTTAGACTGGTCCAAATTGCAAGTATTTGCAGATGAAAGATTTAAAGTAGCTCAAATGATAAAAATCGTTTCTGTAAGATGAGAAATCATTGTGGGAAAAGGAGAAAATGCTGATTACTAGTATTTTCTCCTTTTCCCACTATGTTTTCAAAAGTTTTCTTCTTCATGGTTGTGTGGTAAAGGGTTAAATGGCTCAGATTTTGCCTTTTCATCTTTTTGAAAATGTCAGTTTCAATTATTTTATCTATTGGGTTATGGAATGAGAGTAATTAATTACATATGAGCCATGCTCTGGGAAGAAGGGGGCTTAATGCATCTCTGTGATGCGTTTTACCAGTCAAGCCATTACATAATTATGGGTCTATGATTGTCACGTTTTAACAACCAGCTTACTCCTGGTGTAGAATAGTCCTTGGGGCATCCGGAAAATTGACCAATGGTGAAAAGTTTCGGCCCAGGTCAGCCTGCGCAGGCTGACCTGGGTCAATATTTTTTGCACATTCATTAAGCCCCCTTTTCACAGTGCATAGCTCTTATATTAACTATTGCAGATAATGTTGTTTTATATTGTTTTTCATCTGTGTTAGATTTTGTTTAGTAGCTTTATTGATGTTTCCATTTCATGTTGATTTAGTGTTATAGTTTTCTATTGCATTAAACAGGCTATAGGCATTCTTGTATTTTTTTAACAGACTTATTTCTCTTATGTGGCCCTTTTTCTATGATAGATAAACACTTAACCTTTTACCAAACAATTCCATGCTTTTATGCCCCAAAGAAATATGACTTTTGAAAATATTGTAGAAATAGGAGGAAATGCTGTCAACAAGCATTTTCTCCATATTCCATAATGTTTTTTTTTACTATTGAGGACAAATCCTACCATTTAAGGTATATTTCATTTTTTTTTATCTGCAAATGCGTTCAATATGAATAAGTCTAAAATTATGGTAGCTTGTAAAGAATTAACAAACAGCTTTCTTTCATTAAAGATCACCTAAAGCAACAAAAAGCTCTCAGAGGTACAAGAAAATGTTTGTTCTAATAATGCTTTTCTCTCAATGGTTATAACATGCTTTTCAGACATGATGATTGCTGGTATGAACAGAATGTGCAGTCTGATCTGAGATCTGCATTCAGGGGCATCACTGCCTGTACCCAAAAATGCATTTGCATACACTTTGCCTCCCCCATTCCCAAAGATAAAAAAAAAGAGACAAATTTGCCTAAAAATGTCACCAGGGGCCTCCAGATAGCTTTTACAGCTGGAAAATTTTCTTGGGGGAGACTCCCCCCTTTCGGTCTGTTGAACTCTTTTCCACTCAATCCTGAGTTTCAACTACCCTGAGGAAAATGCTTTTTGAAAAAATTTTGGGAAAAGGAGAAAATGCTGGTAAACAGCATTTTTGCCTTGTCGTTTTCTACCCTATGAAAGACAAATTTCATCATTTGAGCCATGTTTAATTTGTTTTTTGCAGATACTTTCAATTTGGACAAGTCTAAAATTTTGTTGTTTGGTAAAGAGTTATAATTGATTTAGAAAGTCCATTTCAACTATTTAATGCTGTCAAGAGAGATAATCTGTTAGTAGTGTGCCTTATAATATGTAGTTATAGTCTGTGACCTTTTTAATTTTGTAGATGTTGTTGTTACTAATAGATGAATGCAAATTCACCTTTCTATATACAGTAATCTTCTGGTAATTATAACCTATAACATGCTGATTAAATAGAATCAACATTTTCATATTGTAAAATGGGGTTTTTATTCACAAACAGTAACTGTTATTGTGAATGAAATCTATATAAATTCTTCACTTGCAGCAGATTGGGTGGTTTAGACATTCTCTCAGCCAATCAGGTGGCTGGCCTGTGAATTTGTGATTTGATTCAAATTGGCATGGTTGATGAATAAGACCACACACACATGCCTATTTACAGTAATTTTGCTCCATCTTGGACAAGAAAGTAACCAACAAAATAATGGAAAGTGTATATCCAAGATTAGATGTGTTGCACTCTCTGATCTTAATTTACACAGTTCAGAAAAAGCAGTTGTTGTTATCAACAGCATGTTGAAGGTTCTTTACCAGATGACATAGTTTAGACTCTTCAAAATTGAAAGCATCTGCAGATGACAAATGTGGCTCAAATGATAATAGATGTCTTTGAAAGGACAGAAAATATTGTCGGAAAAGAAAAATAATGCGGTAACTAGCATTTTCTTCTTTTCCCCTCAATGTTTTCAAAAGCCTTGTACCCAAGGAATGTCAAAACACAGGATTATGTGGCCCAGGGTCGATGAATGGTAATTTTAAGCATTCACCTATTTTGTTGTATCTTTTTATTTATCCTTGTTTATACCCTGTAGTTGCTGATGATATTGTTAAAAGTGGCAGATATCTCAAATGAGGTACGTCCTTTAGAGGTCGCGGAACCTTGGATTGAGAGGTTGTTGGAAGAGTTTTTTATTCAGGTAAAGTTGCATGTCTTGTGTGGTTGATCCCGCCCACTAGTCAGCTTTAGCTCCCCTACCCCCACCCCTACCTTAGATGGTGTAGGCAATGTAATCTACCAATACAATGATACTCCATCCTCTTGGCCTTTTCAGCTTTTGAATAAGATGTAAGATCTGTTGAGATTATTGCCACATGGAAATGGTGTTGAGTTCTTTTCTTTTAATAGGGTGGAGTGTTTGGCTGCCTTCCAGTCTGTTTTGGATTATTCTCATTGTGGACATTTGATATTTGAATTCTTTACAGTCCTAAGGAAAGAAAACTTGAAAACATTATGGGAATGAAAGAAAAAGTTGGTTTCCAGAATTTTCTCTTCCTCCCCATCATGGTTTTTGAAATAAGGTAGCAAGGGCAATATGCACATGCATATAAAAATATGCACATGCATATGAAAAATTTTGCGATCAAAGTTCGAAATCACTATATCATACACATGTCTTGATTTTTCTCTAGATCTGTGCACCTTTTAAAACTAAATAGGCCTAGATGGGTCAAATTGATGCACTGATGACTAGGGAATCCCTCTTTGCTTTGCAATAAATAGTGACTTATCATGTGACATCATGCCACCGAGCAAACGTCATCATACAGCTCACTGTGCGTATAAATAGTTTGATCCCAGCTACGCCTATGGGTAGATCTTTTAAAGATCGTGGAACTTTGGACTGAGAGGTTGGTCATTTGAGACATGTTAAATTTGATTTGTCATCTACAAATGCTTTGAATGATAACAAGGCAGAAACTTTGTCGTCTAGTAGAGACTGGAATGTAGACACAATTACAGCAAGGCTGTTAGGATACAGGAAATATAACCAGCAGAATGTAGGCTAACAGAATTGTAAGAAACCTTTCCCTCTGGGTAGTAACAAGAGTCAAAACACTATTCCATTAACCCTTTACCACATAATGCCAAGCTTTGATGACCCCAAGAAAAAGAACTTTGGAAAACATCGTGTAAAAAGGAGAAAATGCTGGTACCAGTATTTTATCTTTTTCCCACAATGTTTTTCTACCCTTTCTAAAGCAAATTTCATAATTTTTGCAGCATTTAATTTGTCGTCTGCAAATGCTTTCACTTTGGACTAGTCTAAAATTCTGTTGTTTGGTAAAGAGATGATGCCCTCACTTCACACAGAAAATAGATCTAATTACTCAACATTGTTAGACCACAAAGGTCACCATGTTAACTCTTTACCAAATACCAAAATTGTAGATTTGCCCAAACTAAAAGTATTTGCAGACAAAAAATCAGATCTTGTTGCAATGATGGGGTACATCTTGGAAAAGGTAGAAAACATTGTGGGAAAAGGAGAAAATGCTGAAACCAGCATTTTCTCCTTTCCACACAATGTCTTCAAAAGGTACTACTTCAAGGTCGTAAAAACTCTGGACAGTTTTGTAAAGGGTTAAAAAAAGAATCCACCTACAAAGACACAAAAGAGGTAAGGAGTATCTTTTTAGCAGTGATTGAACCTTTTTCCAAACAGTCATATGTTTTGAATGACCAGTGATTGGGAAGGCACGGGAAACCATTGGGAGAAAAGGAGAAAATGCTGGTTACCAGCATTTTCTCCTTTTCTCACAATGTTTCTACGCTTCCAAAGACACATTCTATAATTATAGCCATTTTTAAATTGTTGTCTGCAAATGCTTTCAATTTTGAGGAGCCTCAAACTTATCATTTAGTGAAAAGTGTTCATTATTTTCACGTGTGATTTTTGCTAGCACTCGGATCTAATTTCCTTCAATTGTTAACATGCTTCTTCCATTTCAATATGGAATCTAGTGGGAAAAAATATCATTTCTTTAGTTCTGATATATCAGATTTAATTAACATTAGCTGCGTCATACCAAATTAGAATAAAGTTTTTAAATTCTTACTCCTGTCCTGCAATAATTGCCAGGGCTGGTAGCTGGTAGCTGGTAGTGGGCAGGGCTTGAAATCTATGGCTAGTTTGATTCCCAGCTCTGCCAGTTTCTTTCGGAGGATTGATGGTAGTCTTTGTGGCAGAATTCCATATACTCCCAGTGTTGAACATTGTTTCAACAATGTATAATGTGGGTAAGCAGCCAAGCTTGGGAAGGATAACTGTGTAAAGTAATGGTAAAAGAAACACACTTTGGTTGAGGTTATATAGCTGAAGTAATTTTGAATATGGCATTGTGCACCATACAAACAAACAAACAAACAAACAAACCTGCTATAATAATGCAGATTAAACTTTGGAAATCCTATGTTCATAATAAATAAAGATCAAACAATTGCTTAAGATTTTTTTACTCATCAAAAATACAACAGGGATCAAATGTCTAAAATTTATGCTTTCCAGCTTTTTATGTCATGCACCATTGAACATGATACAACTTTTAACTACACAATTTTTTGGACTTGACATTATTGAAAGAATTTTCTGAAGCTGGTCTCAGAAACCTAGGATATGCATTAAAAAGGGAGCTGTTGCTGTGGTAATACTGATTTAATGTTGAAAGCGGTTAATGTATAATGAGCATTACTTAAGCACTGCCCAAAATAATTGACACATTACCTTTGCCTGCAAGAAGCACTGATCTCAACCCGATTGAGCGCTTGTGACATCAAGTTCAAGTAAGGGATCCTCTCATTCAATCAAAATCTACAGGAATTGGCCTAGGTACACTCCATGACAAATGGCAGAGGATCCCACTGATGCAAATTCAGCATTTGGTTTCCAGCATGAGGATGAGGGTTGCAGCAGTTATCTGTGCAAGATAACCAGATACTGATGTCATTACTACTGTTGGCTCAGACATGAACACTGAACGTTTTTTGAGAATTTCATGTATGTCAGACCATTGACCTACAATAGTATCCTGTGATGATAGTTTTGGACATGATAATTTTTTGATGTTTTCATTGTCCCTATGTGACTGTCAATCAATTACAGCTAAAAGTAGAAGCAGTGTTGGTAGTTGATGATTGACTGACACCATGGAGTGTTCCATTAACCCTTTACCACACAATCCTGAGTTTTAACGACCCTGAGGGAGAAGCCTTTTGAAAACATTGTGGGAAAAGGAGAAAATGCTGGTAACCAGCATTTTCTCCTTTTCTCACAAAGTTTTCTACCCTTTCCAAAACACATTTCAATTTTTCAATCACATTTGTCGTCTGCAAATGCTTTCAATTTGGACCTGTCTAAAATTTTGTCGTTTGGTAAAGAGTTAAAGAATTTAAAACAAAGTCTTAGGTTTCCATATCATGAATGACAACGGTTACTGCATTGTGTTGAACACAACCTAATAACATGAAAATGGGTGGTGCTTAACCCTTTACCACGCAATCCCGAGTTTTAACGACCTTGGGGAAGAAGCTTTTTGAAAATATTGTGGGAAAAGGAGAAAATGCTGGTAACCAGCATTTTCTCCTTTTCCCACAACGTTCTCGACCCAATCCAAGACAAATTTCATCACTTGAGCCACACTTTGATTGTCGTCTGCAAATGCTTTCCATTTGGAAAAGTACATTTCTTGTCGTGTGGTAAAGAGTTAATTAATGCGAATGTGTATATTCCTTGTGCATTGACATTTAACCCTGTACAAGATGACAAAATTTTAGACTGGTCCAAGTTGAATTCATCTGCAAACAACAAATCAAATGTGGCTCAAAAATTGAAATTTGTGTTGGGAAGGGTATAAAACATTTTGGGAAAAGGAGAAAATGCTGGTTACCAGCATTTTCTCCTTTTCCCACAAGGTTTTCAAAATCCTTTTTCTTCTGGATCGTTAAATGTCAGGATTGTGTCGTAAAGGGTTGATTTTAGATGTTATACTTGGAGTCTCTGCACCTGAAGAGGTTACTGATGATGAAGAATAGAAGATTTAGATCAACCTACATTGCGTTTAGATACAAGAAGAAATTACGCTGCCTTAGCAATCATGAGCAATGACTACCTTTTTCACAATTATTTCAAAAATCCTTACATCAAAAAGCTGTAAAGTAAATTCTTATGGAGAAATAGACTTGTTATTTGACCCTCCCCATTCTTGAACAAATTGAAATAACCTGTCTGAAAGGAATTATTACCAGTGGGATGTTATGGCTTAATGCTTTTCCTCATAATAATGAGTTTTTTTTAACCTTTTCCCACACAGCAAGTTTTAGACTTCCATTTTCAAAACATCTGCAGACGACAAATTTAAAATTGGTGTAAATGAGATGAAGTTCTCATACAAGGTAGAAAACATTGTGGGAAAAGGAGGAAATGCTGGTTACCAGCATTTCCTCCCTTTCCCACAATGTTTTCAAGAGGTTTCTTTCTAATGGTGGTTAAAAGTTGAGATTGTGTGGTAAAGGGTTAATGACCCATTGGAGTAGATTTTTGAGACATTGCTGGAAAAGGAGAAAAAATTGGTAACCTTCAGTTTCTTCTTCTCTCACAATGTTTTGTACCTTTACATAGATGATTTCTACTATTTCAGCAACATCTAATTTGTCGTCTGCAAATGCTTTGAATTTGGACAGGTCCAAAATTTTGTCATTTGATAGAGTTAATAATGCCTTTCTGCTTGTCTCACAGTAGACTGCTTGACAGGTTATCACTCATCTTCTGTATTTATCAAATGGATTTATAACTATGGTATTACTTCCATTGTCTGGAAATCACTCTGGGGTGATCAAGATTGTCTTCTGATAACCTTGGGCAGACGACATTCAGACCACTTTAATCCAAGGAACTGCTTATCGTTTCTGTTGAAATTTTTTAGAAAAGTAATGTCAAAAACAGATTTTATATGTCCTTTTATGGCTTATTGATATGGTTTTTGCTTACCTTCATGATACTCAAACCTACATAAAAATGAAAGAAAGAAATTTAAACCCACAATGAAAGCCTTGAGTAGACATTCAGGCTACCTCAAGGAACTGGGAACAATTGTGTTATATTTTAGACAAAAATTTCATCAAAAAGACAGAATTTAATGTTGTATGCTATGGCTTTTCGGTATGGTTTTTGCCTACCTTTGTGGTCAGACGTACTGAGACCATAACCAGAAAGAAACTATTATGATCAAAGGTAAAATTTTTACCAAACAACAAAATTTTGGACAGGTCCAAATTGAAAGCATTTTCAGACAACAAATTCAGTGTTGAATTTTAGAGGAACAATGTCAAATAACCTTCAGGGAGGATTACCATTACGTAAAATAATTGAGCCAGGCTCTGTGAAAAGGGGATTTAATGCATCTGCAAAATGTATTGACCCAGGTCAGCCTGTCAGCCTGCGGGAACTGCTTTTTGTGTTTGGTTAATTTTTTTTCATGTCCAAGGACTGCTATAGACTGCATCAGGATACAGCCAGTTGTTAGACAAACTTTATTTTATCCCTAATTATGTAATAATAATAATAATAATAATAGCAATTTCATGGTTTATTTTGTCTATAGTGTTTCAGCAAAGCAGACAGTGTAGATCAAAGATCAGGCTACATGTTTTGCAGCCTGATCTTGATATATACTGGCGGCAAAGGCAACTAAAGTTGTGAAAGGCGCTTCAAGGGTAAAGTTTTATCTAAGCATCAAAGATTTGACTTATGCTGTAGTATTCAGCATTATCCCCTACAAAATGTACTGCAGCAATGAAAATGGAAATCAGGTAAGAACTGTACCTCTCTGCCATATCACAAGATTTTTACTCTTTACCAAACAACAAAATTTTAGACTGGTTGAAATTGAAAGCACTTGCAGACGAAAAAGAAATGGGACTTTAAAACTGAAATTTGTTTTGGGAAGGGTGGAAAACATTGTGGGAAAAGGAGAAAATGCTGGTTACCAGCATTTTCTCCTTTTTCCACCATGTTTTCAAAAGGCTCCTTTCTGAGGGTCGTTAAAAGTTGGGATTGTTTGGTAAAGGTTTAACCCTTTCCCAAACAAGCCCTGGTTTTCACGTGTCTGCAGTACAAGTCTTTTGAAAACACTGTGGGAAAAGGAGAAATTGCTCGTAACGAGCAATTTCTCCTCTTCCCACAGTGTTTTCTACCCTTTTTGAGACCTCTGCCATTTTCATCAAATTTAAAATTGTCGTCTGCAAACTCTTTCAATTTTGACCAGTCCAAAATTTGTCGTTTGGGAAAGGGTTAAACTACTTTGTAATCATATACAGACAAATAAAGAAGGGCACAAATGATTTTCTTTTAGTTATCTTTGAAGGTGTAGGAAACATTTTGAAAAAAAGAAAAAAATACTTACTAGATTTACCTGCATTTTCTTCTTTTACCATGATTTTTTCAAAAGCCTTTTTCTCTCTGAGTCATAGAAACATTTAGTAAGCTGTTTCAAGCCACTTTATTCCATGAAGGCATTTCTTTTTTCTGTCGAGAAAGAATTAACATTGAAATCAAAATTTATGTTTGTATTTATTGCATTTGAGTATGGTTTTACCTGATATTGTGGGAACCTGCAGGGAGAATTTCACTTAACTCCTTACCAAAAGATGAAATTTTAGACTGATCCAAGTTTAAAGCATTTGCAAACGATAAAATGAAATGTGTCTCAAATGACTTGACTTGTTTCTGAAAGATTAGAAAACATTGTGGGAAAAGGAGAAAATGCTGGTTACCAGCATTTTCTCCTTTTCCCACAATGTTTTCAAAAGCTTTCTCTCTCAGAGCCATTAAGAGTCTGGATTGTATGGTAAAGGGGTAACAATATACACACTCACAATATAGTACGAACCTTTAATGACAGCTTTTAGCAGACGACTTTCAGACCACTTTATACCAAGAAACTACTTGTGTGACAGATGGATTTCAGAAGGGGAATGATGATGTCTACATGGAATGGTTTCAAAATGAAAATTTTTCTTATTAATATTTGCTTGTCAGTCAGATTTTTGCAGCTCATATGGTACTTTAAGTATTTTTTGTACACTTTGGGAATTCATGAATGAGAAAATTCTTTTGTCATTGTACAGTAATTTCCCAGATTTTTGGTTAGGTTTTGATCACATGACAAGGTTTTAGGCCTGTCAATTTTGAAGGCATTGCATACGGAAAATATGAATTGGCTCCAACAATAATGTTTGTATCTGAAAGGGGAAAATTATGAAAAAGTGCTGGCTACCAGCATTTTTTTCCTTTTCATACATTTTTTCTAAATTCTTCTTTTGTTTCTCAGAGTTGTGATAAAAAAAGGGCTTGTTAATTGAACCATTGAATGCTGAAGTCCTTGAGACTTGTTCTAAATTAGTCTTTTGCTGTCTTGGATATTTTGACAGTTTTTCAATTAGATATTCTTTCACTGAGATTATGGATGTTTCAGGTCTGTGTGGTTGGTATTAAATAAAGTTAATAAGGAATGATTTTCACCCCTTTCTCAAAAGGGGGGGGGGGGGTTAGACATAATTGATTTCAGAAATATTTTCCTACACACAAAACAGGGAGAAATCATTGATTTCAGGTCGAGGAAAAACCTGCTATATTTCTGCGTGTGAATTTCATTATGGCTCCGTATCGGTGACAAATTGCATAAGTCTTCAATCAAGAGTAATACAAAGCTGACACAGATGTTGTGGAATCCTAGAATACTGAGAAAAATTTAACCCTTTACCTAAAAATCCTGAGTTTTAACAACCCCAAGGGAAAGGACTTTTGAAAACATCATAGAAAAAGGAGAAAATGCTGGTAACCAGCATTGTCTCCTTTTCCCACAATGTTTTCTACCGTTTCTAAAATAAATTTCATAATTTGTGCTACATGTAATTTGTTGTCTGCATATGCTTCCAATTTGGACTAATCTGAAATTTTGAGTAAAGAGTTCAGGATGCGTAACTCTTTACCAAACAACAAAATTTCAAACTCTTTCATGTTGAAAGTATTTGCCAATCCCAATTACTTGAGTACTAAACGATGAAGGGATTATTCTTTAAAAGGTGGAAAACATGATGGAAAAAAGGAGAAAATGCCCATTTTCTCACAATGTTTTCAAAAGACTTCTCCATCAGGGTTGTCAGAACTCGTAATTGTGTGATAAGGAGATAGGAAAATAGTTCTGGAATCAGTTATTTCTCCCCCCTTTTTAGTTGATTGGTGGGGGTAGGGGGATGAAAATAACAATCTGATGTTTTGATAATCCAGAGGAAGAAGGCTTTTGAAAAGAATGTGGGAAAAGGAGAAAATCTCGGTTACAAGCATTCTCTCCTTTTCTGCCAGTGTTTCTACACTTTCAAAGGAAGTACCTATCATTTTTGCCATAATAAATTCATCCCATGCAAATACTGGGACAAGTCTAAGATTTTGCTGTGTTGTAAATAGTAAAGCAGAATAGCTTCCAGAAGTACTGTTGTTCTACAATTTGAAAACAGACCTTTGGCTTTTACTAAGCCTTTACAAGCATCCATTTCGATCAAGTGAAGTAAATGATGGATGCTCTATTTAAAAGTAGAAAAAAGGTTAATGATGACATTTTCTCATAGCAGTTTTCTTCCCTGTAAGATATCCATTAGCACTTCTGTCCACAAGTCATTGTAGATTTTACGCTGATGCTTTGAGGTAAATGAAACATGTATTTTCAGTCAGTAGAGTTTACGTTTACCACAACAAAATTTTAGACCTGTCCATATTGAAAGAATTTGCAGACGACAATTTCAGAGTGGCTCAAATAATGAGATTTTTCTTCTTATGATAGAAAACATTGTGTGAAAAGGAGAAAATGCTTGTTACCAGCATTTTCTCCTTTTCTGACAATGTTTTCAAAAGCTTTCTTTCACAGAGTAGTTTTAACTTGGGACTGTGTGGTAAAGGGTTAATATGGTAAACCCTGTAACTCAGCTGGTAAGGGACATGGCTTGAAACCAGGGGTTGCTGATTTCAGATCCCTGGCAGGTCAATTTCTTTCCGAGGATTGATGATTGATCATTATAATAAGATTCAGGTCTCTTGGACCGCTGATAACTGTTTCGATGTTGGTTACCTGTTTGTGGGAAAAGAGCCGGTGGCTTTGGAAGAAAGCTGCTGCAATATACTTAAGTCTTTACAACACAACAGATTTTTCGACTTGCCCTAATTAAAAGTATTTGCAGGCAACAAATCAAATGTTACCTCGAAACATGGAATGTGACCCTCGAAGGGTAGAAAACAATGTGGGAAAGGAGAAAATGCTGGTTACCACAAGGTTTTCAAAAGGCTATTTCACCAGGGTCGTTAAAACCCAGGATTGTGGTAAAGGGGTAAGATTATGTAAGAAACCAATCATTTATCACATTATCACATGTTATTTGAAATTGGGCGAGTCCAAATATAATTACTGACGAGAATGGGGAGTTTGTGGGAAGGCAGGAATCTTTCCTCTAACAGTGGACAGTTATAACGGTGTAGAAAAGCTGGATGAATGGTTCTACAATCCACATGTCCAGGATGGTTTCCTTTCTCTGTTACAGTCTCTTAGCTAACAGGCAAATCTGGTTCTTCTCCAAATTGTTAATAGGACCCTGTCATTGTTATCCCTTTACCAAACAATCCCATGTTTTAATGACCCCCAAAGAAGAGAATTTTTTAAACATTGTGGGAAAAGCAGATAATGCTGTTGACCAGCCCTTTCTCCTTTGCCCTTAACCCTTTACCACACAATCCCTCTGAAAGAAGCCTTTTGAAAACATTGTGGGAAAAGGAGAAAATGCTGGTAACCAGCATTTTCTCGTTTTCCCACAATGTTTTCTACCCTTTCCAAAACAACTTTCAATTTTTCAGTCATGTTTATTATGTCATCTGTAAATGCTTTGAATTTGGACCAGTCTAAAATTTTGTTGTGTGGTAAAGGGTTAATCTTATCTAATGTTTCATTGAAAAACTTGCCATTTGAGCAACATTTAATCTACTGTGTGTGAAAACTTTTACTTTGGGCATGCCTGAAACTTTGGCGTCTTGTGGACTTTAGAAAGTATTGGTGGAAAAGGACAAATACTGGGAACTAGCACTTTTTCTTTTTCTCACAGTGTTTAACACCCTTTCAAAGACAAAGCTTGTCGTTTGAGCCACATATAATTTGTTGTCAGCAAATTCTTTCAATAAGGGAAGCCCTAAAATTTTGTCATCTGTTCATCACAGAGTGCTTTGTATGACAAATTGTTGCAACACCCAAGTTCACTTCAGACTATTATACAAACTTCTGTCCATACTTTCTATGTGTCCCATTCTCTGAAGGACGTAAATCAGTCATTACTGTTACAGAATGTGTGTTAGATCTTGCATATATGTCAATTACGAAAATCAGCCATGTCATTTCCGTCCTAACTAGATTGGATTGTCAGAGGAGTTTGGGGAAATGAGACGACGGGCACCCTTTTCTTGATGTTGGAAATATTTTCTGGAATCAATACTGGTATTAAGGCCCAATTATTTAAGGGCTTACTGGAAACATTGTTGTGATTTTATCCTTTTAGAGAGTTTATTACAAGTTTATTTACTTTTTGCAGACTGTAGATCTAGGTCAGACTGCAAAGAATAGCTCTCTGATCTTGGATCTATGTTGTCTGCTATTTGGTATCCTAGCAAAAAAACAACAACTGATATTGTAATATTTGACTCTATTTTCCTGACCATTTTTTTCTTAACTAATTTATTATTTTTCTTTTAATATGCTGCTCAAACAGTTAAGGGATATGCATTTTGTGCATTTAAGGAACTTTCATAATTATGGCAAATTTATAACCAATACCTTTCAAATGTCTTCTTTATAAGTGTAGGGTACTATACCAATGTTTGAAGGGTCAGAAAGTGTGTGCCATAATTAGATTTGTTCCTTACCATCCGTTTTTCCTGTGAAAATAAATGGGATACTTCTTTTCAATTTATGGCTATTAACCTCACTTCTGTATCATTATTTTTCTCTCAAATGTAGAAAATGCTAACCAAAATGATTGTTGAAGTAGTCTATATACACTTTTTTTTCTTTCTGAACATAATGTACTTCATCTCTATTCTTTCTTACAATTAAGTAGTATGATTTTGTATTAGAATTTTTTTTACAAAAAATAAAAAATGATTAGATGATGATTCTATATTAAATACCAAAGAAACACAGTTATACAATAATTTTCTTAAAACCTTTACCAAACAATCTCGAGTTCTAATGATCCTGAGAAAGAGGACAAAGTAAATCTAGCTCTAGTGGTTGCTTTCTAGATTCATCTTTAAAATGGTAGAACACATTGTGGGAAAAAGGATATCAGCATTTTCTCTTTTTACCATAATGGTTTCAAAGACTGTCCTCAGATTGTTTCATCAAGTATTTAACCCATTACCACACAATCCCGACTTTTAACGCCTCTGAGGAAGAAGGCTTTAGAAAACATTGTGGGAAAAGGAGAAAACGCTGGTAACCAGCATTTTCTCCTTTTCCCACAATGTTTTCTTTCCTATCAAGGACAATTTTATTCATTTGGGCCACCTTCAAAATGTCATCTGCAAATGCTTTCAATTTGGACAGGTCTAAAATTTTGTTGTGTGGTAAAGAGTTAAATGATTTACCATACAAAGTAATAACCATATATCTGTTTTCCCCTTACAGAGTGATATTGAAAAACTTGAAGGACTTCCTGTGGCTCCTTTTATGGATAGGGACAAGGTCACCAAATCATCATCACAAGTTGGGTTCATCAAATATGTCCTGCTGCCCCTGTTTGAAGCACTAGGGACATTACTTCCAGTTATTGAGGTGAGTTGAAGAGGCTAGCCTGTGGCAATTTGGTTATTTTTTGCTAGCATGTGTTGGTGTTAATTGCCACTTTAAACAGTACTTTAGTTATGTCACAGCATCAAGTGCATCTATCCAATTGCTCCTGGAATTTTTTAACAATGTATATTGTTTGTTCCAAGTCACTTGCTGCTTTCCCTCATAGATAATATAAAAACTGTGTTGATAGGGAAATGAATATGGGATGAAAGTTTGACCAATTCAAGATTCATACTAGAATTCAGTTGTCAGTCTGTCAATGCACTTTCCTTCTTCTACTCCAACAGTCTTTAACTAATTTGGCTGAAAATTTATCAAAGCTTTCCTATGAATGGAAATTGTGCACTGTGTACCTGAGGTTTCCATTATGATTAATTTTATTCTAACAACCTGGAGGGAAAAGGCTAAAGAAACATTTTGCTTTTGGGACAAGAAGAAAACGCCTGTAACTGGCATTTCCTTCTATTCTCACTATCTTTTAACTCTTTACCCAAGGACAAAATTTTGGACCTAACAAAATGGAGAGCATTTGCAGACAACAAATCTAATGAAGCTCGAATGATGATGGTATTTCTTTCTTTAATAGGGTAGAAAACATTGCGGGAAAGGGAGAAAATGCTGGTTACCAGCATTTTCTCCTTTTCCCACCATGTTTTCAAAAGTCTCTTCTTTCAGGTTCTTTAAAAGTTGGAATTGTGTGGTAAAGGGTTAAACTCTTTTAACCCTTTACTGCACAATGACACCTTTTGACGCCCCTGGGAAAGAAGCCTTTTGAAAACATTGTGGGAAAAGGAGAAAATGTTTTCTACCCTATCAAAGGAAAATTGCATCATTTGAGCCATGTTGAAATTGTCGTCTGCTACTGCTTTCAATTTGGACAAGGCTAAAATTTTGTCATCTGGTAAAGGGTTAAAGACAGATCCCATCATTTTAGCCATGTTTAACTCTTTACCAAACTACAAAATTTTAGACTAGTCCAAATTGAAAGCATTTGCAGAGGACAAAATGAACGTGACTTAAAGACTGAAATTTGTTTTTGGAAGGTTAGAAAACATTGTGAGAAAAGGAGAAAACGCTGGTAACCAGCATTTTTTCCTTTTCCCACAATGCTTTCAAAAGGCTTCTCCCTCAGGGTCGTTAAAACTAGGGATTGTGTGGTAAAGAGTTGAGTTATCATCTGCAATGCTTTCAATTTGGATAAGCCGATAATTTTGTCATTATGTGAAGTGTTGATTCCTATCCTGAAGTGTTGATTCCTATCCAATTTATTCCTTTACAGAAAGATATTATACAGCCAGTGAGAACAGCACTCGACTATTACACAGAGATGCAAAGAGCTCTAGAGGAGGAAAAGGAAAAATCGAAAACTGATCCCACAGCTGCTGATAAGCCAAAGCCAAACGGACTAGCAAAAGTTAATGGTGAAATCAGCGTATGACAGAACAGTGTTGTGCTACCTTTTCTGGACTGTTTTATTGTTAACCCTTTACCAAACAAGCCAGAGTTTTAACACTTTAAGGAAGAAGTCTTGTGAAGACAAAGTAGGAAAAGGAAAAAATGCTGGTAACTAGCATTTCCCCCTTTTCCCACAATGTTTTCTGTCCTTTCAGGGAACTCAAGCTCATTTGTATTAATTCTGAATTTGTCATCTGCAGACATTTTGAGTTTGAGGGAATTTAAAATTTGTTGTATGGAAAAGGGTTAATCTCAGTGTTTCTGGTGTGAACCCTCTATCAAACTCTAGTTTTGAGAGCCTTGAGAAAAAAGTTTTTTAACTCTTTACCAAACGGCAAAATTTTGGACTAGTCCAAATTGAAAGCATTTGCAGACGACAAAATAAATGTAACTGAAAATTGGAAATTTGTTTTGGGACAGGTAGAAAACATTGTGGGAAAAGGAGAAAATGCTGATTACCAGCATTCTCTCCTTTTTTCCCACAATGTTTTCAAAAGGCTTCTTTCTCGGGGTCGTTTAAAGTTGGGATTGTTTGGTAAAGAGTTAAAAGAATTGGGGTTACCAGAATTTTCTACTTTTGTTACAGTGTTTTCTACCTTTTCAAAGACTTATTGTATCACTTGAACCACATCTAGATTTTTGTCTGCAAATGCTTTCAATTTGGAATAGTCTAAAATTTTACCATGTGATAAAGAGTTAACCCTTTGCCAAACAATCCCATGTTTTCACGATCCTGAGGAAGAGGCTTTTTGAAAACACTGGGAGGAAAGGAGAAAATGCTGTTAACCAGCATTTTCTCCTTTTCCCTCAATGTTTTCTACCCTGTCAAAGAACTTTGGTTTATTTGTACCACTTTTGAGATTTTTGCATGCAGATGCTCTCGATTTGGAAGAATCTAAACTTTTACCATGTGATTAAGAGTTAACCCCGACCCCTGATTGAAACTATTTTAAATGAAATTATTTTGAGAGACTGTAAAAGTTAAGACGAGTTACACATGAATGAACCAGATTGATGTAGATTCTGAATTTGCTTGGCTCGTCATTTTGTTTTGCCTTTGTACTGAACAGCATGTTTTCAGTGATTAACTCTTTACCAAAGAAAAAGATTTTAGACCATTCAAAATTAGCAGTTGCAGACGACAAAATAAATGTGACTCAAAAATTGAAACTAATTTTTAGCAGGGAAGAAAACATTGGAGGAAAAGGAGAAAATGCTGATCACCAGCATTTTCTCCTTTTCCCTCAATGTTTTGAAAAGGTTTTTTGTTCAGAGTTTTTAGAACTCGTAATTGTGCAGTAAAAAGTTAGGTAGCAGATTAGCTCTGAATGTTCTAAAAACATCCTTGTGAAAAAACCTCAAGCTGTAATACATTAGTACATATGGAAGCATTTTGGCCAGAGGAGAAAGGATTCATTACAAAAAATTTCTCTTTTTGCTACAATGTTTTCAAAAGAAGTCAGCCGTAAGGAGAAAAAAGTTGTCTGCAAATGGTACTGTATTAACCCTTTACCACACAATCCCGACTTTTAATGACCCTGAGAAAGAAGCCTTTTGAAAACATTGTGGGAAAAGGAGAAAATGCTGGTAACCAGCATTTTCTCCTTTTCCCACAATGTTTTCCACCCTTCCCAAAACACATTTCAATTTTTCAGTCACATTTATTTTGTCGTCTGCAAATGCTTTCAATTTGGACCAGTCTAAAATTTTGTCGTTTGGTAAAGAGTTAACTCTTTGCCAAACGACAAAATTTTAGACTCTACCAATTTGAAAGCATTTGCAGACGGAATATTAAATGTAGCTCGAAAGATGACCTCTGTCTTAGATACGGTAGAAAACATTGTGGGGTAAAGGAGATAATGCTCATTACTAGCATTTTCTCCTTTTCCCACAAGGTTTTCAAAAGCTTTCTTCTCTCAGGGTCATTAAAATCTGGGATTGTGTGTTGAAGGGTGAAAGGGCTGACCAAGGGAAACGCAGAAGGTCACTATAGTTTGTTCTTGTTTGTCATGTTGCAATAGTAGAGAATGAAATAATGGTACTCAGGTTGTCTGTGATAGTAAGGTGAACGCTATAATTTGATGTCATAACCCTTTGTCAAATAGGCTCTGGTTTTTATCACTGGAGGGAGATGGCTTTTGAAAACATCAGGGGAAAAAGAAGAAAATGCTGTTAAAGATACATCTATACTTGTTTTCTGCCAGTTTTTAACCCATTTCATCTTTATTTCATCAAGCTATGATCATTCTTGTGTCTTCATGCCAGATGTTGCCCCTAACTGTTGCAAGGTTGCATAGATTACAACAGATAGAAAATGAATTTTTTATTTTCTTTAGGCCATCAAAGAAATCACTGTTATGGCATTTCCAGTTTTAAATTAAAGATTTTTGATATATGCATTTATCTCCTAGAGCATATATATAAGTAATTTATCTGTGTTTGCATAACTGATTAAATTATGAACCATTCTACAGTCTATCAAATTTTAACAGCATTTTTTCTCTCTAGTTGTAAGGATGTATCTTTAACTAGCACTTTCTCATTTAACTCTTTCGGCGCCAAATAAACAAACTTGGCCTCTTTTGATGGTTGTAAAGACAATTCCTTGAGTCTCCAGAAGATTTTAATCATATAGGCTTGACCAAACAAGCGGATGGCATAGATCAAAGATCAGACTGCATGTTCTGTGCAGTCTGATCTTGATCTATGCCATTCGCAAAAGTCCCTGTTTTTATCTATGGTGCTGAAAGGGTAAACCAATTTTGTTTTCTGCCTAAGAGTAAACTTGCAATGCATATATGTATATTAAGACTTGTTAAGCAGCTGCAGAGAGAACATGTTGGAAAAAGGAGATTTTAATTGTTACAAGCAATTTCTCCTTTTCCCTCATTGTTTTTCTGGTAATTCAAAGAAGTCATTTTCCTTTCCATCATATTGTACTCATTTGTACTCCTTGCACTCTTTCTATAAATAGCCTGTATGGTAGTGGATTAATTGTTTAACCCTCTACCACACAATCCAGACTTTTAACGACACCGAGGAAGAAGGCCTTTGAAAACATTGTGGAGAAAGTGAGAAAATGCTGGTGACCAGCATTTTCTATTTTTCCCCTAATGCTTTCTAACCTTCCAAAGATAAGTTTCAGTTATTGAGCCACATTTATCTTGTCATATGCAGCTGTTCTCAATTTTGACAAGTCTGAAATTTTGATGTCTGGTAAAAAGTTAACTCTGTACCACACAACAAATAGTAAAATTGTCCAAGTCCAAAGCATTTGCCAACAACATTTTTATCGTGGCTCTAATTATGGAATTTGGCTTTGAGAGGGTA
The DNA here is from genome assembly GCA_945859785.2 of Tridacna gigas. NCBI lineage: Eukaryota > Metazoa > Mollusca > Bivalvia > Cardiida > Cardiidae > Tridacna > Tridacna gigas. The sequence continues at coordinate 17,336,431 of OX244041.2, forward strand.
GAAAAAAATGTCAGAAAAGAAGAAAATGCTGGTTACCAGCAATTTTTCTTTTCCCACAGTGTTTTAACCCTTTCCCAAATGATGAATTTTAGACTGGTACAATTTGAAAGAGTTTGCAGACGACAATTTTAGATTTGATGAAAATAACAGAAAGTTCTCCAAAAGGGTAGAAAACACTGTGGGAAAAGGAGAAATTGCTCATTACGAGCAATTTCTCCTTTTCCCACAGTGTTTTCAAAAGACTTGTACTGCAGACACGTGAAAACCAGGGCTTGTTTGGGGAAGGGTTAAAAGCCTTGTCGTTGGGATTGTTTGGTAAAGGGTTAAATGGCGACTTGAACCAGGTAAAGTTTATGTGGGAATATGACTTGCCCTTGTTGAAAGTGTTTGCAGTTGCCCAACCAAATGTGGCTTAAATTATGGAATTCATGTTTAAAAGGACTGAAAATGTTGCAGGATAAGGCAGCTTTTTTATCCTTTTCCTTTTTTCAAAGGCCTTCTTCCTTTACCCTTTACATCACAGTGCTGAGTTTAAAAAACCCTGAACAAGAAGACCTTTGAAAACATAGAGGGAAAAGGAGAAAACGCTGGAAACCAGCATTTTCTCCTTTTCCTGCAATGTTTTCTACCCTATCAAAGACAGAAGTCATCTTTCGAGCTTCATTTAAGTTGTTGTCTGCAAATGCTTTCAATTTGATCCAGTCTAAAATTGTGTTTTGGTAAAGAGTTAAGGTCATAAAACATGGAATTGTTTGGTTAGGGACAAAGTGATCATTATTATTATTGGACAAGTTACGACCTATTTTAATTTATACTGACAGGTTTGATTATAGATATTATGAGCTGTTTGTATTCATGTTAAATTTTCTTTTCTTATATACATACATTGATTTTGTTACACATATATTTCTGTGTTAAAAAATTTTACATTTGTTTCGCATTTGTGTCATTATATCTCCAAACTGATTTGGGGGACACAAATTGTTTTGTGTAGAGTTGTCTGTCTTTCTTGGTAAGTTTTTGTGTCAGCTTCATTTCTCGGGAACCCCTTGTCCAATTCTTATTACCCCCCCCGTTCAACAGAGTTATCTCTCTTTGAGCGCTCTTCTGCATATTTGGTAGGAAAATGAAAGAGTCTTCGAGACAGTGGGTTATTATCAGGTCAGATATGATGCCTGTAACTTACGCAGAGCATTAACTAACCCATAACGAGAATAAATAATGAGAAATAAAAGCCTGAATATACTTATTAGATACTGCATCGCAATGGGATGTGCCTGTGTTAGTAAAGGTAGTTGCATTTGTTTGTATAACATATTTGTTGCCATTGACTTTCGTGAATGCCTGGTCCCAGTTATAGATCTAAATGCACCTTTAATTTGAAGAGTTACGCTAATGGAAATAAGAAAAAATAAAAAAATATTTCACACATGACTGTGTCCACCTTGATGAGAGGACATGCAAAATGTGAGTTTCAAACATCAGTCTACAAGGTCAAGGTTTCAAAGGGTAAGGGTTCAAAGGTCACTTGCATGGGAAGACATCTGTATATGCCAATACAAACATCTAGTTTGTACTTCTTTGTTACTGGTCTAAATTTAGTCTGTGTTCTGTAATGGGTTAAAACTGCTAATTGAAAATGCTGAACATGTATAAAAAATGACACATCTATCCAAATGCAAATTCCAATGACAAAATGGGATGTATAAATGGCAGCTCTTTTTACCCGTCACCACACAACAAAATTTAAGACTTGTCCAATTTACAAGTATTCAAAGAAGAAAATTAAATCTGGTTTAAGTGGTGATACTAGTATTTGTCTTCGAAAGGGCAGAAAACAATATGGGAAGGAGAGAAATGCAGCACTTTCTCCTTTTCCCAGGGAGTTTTCTAAAGCTCCCTTACTCAGGGTCATTAAAACTTGGGATTGGTTGGTACAGGGTTAAACATTTAGTGCAATCTACCTTTGTTGATAAGTGGAGCAATATAGGGCCATCTTGACACTCCTTATTGATGATTATTTACAAATTCGTTACCAGACAACTAAAGTTTAAACTTTTCCTAATTGAGGCAATATGCCAGTACATGTCTTTGGAAAGGTAGAAAACATTGAGGGAAAGGAGAAAATGTTGTTAATCCCTCAATGTTTTCAGAGGCCTTTTCCTCAGAATATGGGATAGCTTGATCAAAGGTGAAAGTGTCTTGAATGTAGAAGGCAACAGTAAAGCATGTGAGGATAAAAGTCTACGTGAATTTGGGTGTTGGAAAAGGAGAACTTTACCTACTAGGTAGCATCACTTCCTTTTACTGCAAAGTCTTCTACCATTCCAAAAACAAATTGTGTCATTTTGGCCTTGTCAAACTCTTAACTCTTTAGCACAAAATGCCGACTTTTAACCACCCTGAGGAAGAAGCCCTTTGAAAACATTGTCGGAAAAGGAGAAAATGCTGGTAACCACCATTTTCTCCATTTCCCACAATGTTTTCTACCCTATCAAAACACAACTTTCAAATTTGTCGCCTGCATATGCTTTCAATTTTGGAAGGATCTAAAATTTGTCATTTGGGAAAGGGTTAACCAGATGAGAAAATTGTAGACCTGTCCAAATTAAAGCATTTGCAGACAACAAATAAAATGTGACTCAAATGATAGGGATTCTCTTCGAAAGAGTAGAAAACATTCAGACAAAAGGTCTCCTTTTCCTAGAATGTTTTCAAAAATTTTTTTTTTTCAGGGTTGTGAAAACTCCGTATTGTGTGTGGTAAAGGGTCAATTCTATATGCAAAAGCTTTCAATATGCCCCAAGTCTGAATTTTTTTCTTGTAAAGATTTGAAACAGCCATGTTAAAAAACAGCAAGGATCCAGCTTGCATATAAAAATATATGTGAAAAACATTGTAACTGCAAAATTAACTGTTAGTTGTGATTTTTCCGCGGCTTTTCATATGGGTCAGCTGCAAGAGGAAACAGTCCTGTATCTGTCCACTTGAGGAAGTATGCCCGTCGGAAAAAGGGGACAATATGGGTAACCTGTACTTTCACCTTTTCCTACAATGTTATTTACAGTTTCGCAGGCAAAGCCTATCATTTAACCCTTTACCACACAATCCCAACTTTTAACGACCCTGAGAAAGGAGCCTTTTGAAGACATTGTGGGAAAAGGAGAAAATGCTGGTGACCAGCATTTTCTCCTTTTTTTAACAATGTTTTCTACCCTACCCAAAACAAATTTCAATTTTAAAGTCACTTTTATTTTGTCGTCTGTAAATGCTTTCAATTTGGACGAGTCTAAAATTTTGTTGTTTGGTAAAGAGTTGACTCATTACCACATAAGAAAATTTTAGACTTGCCCAAATTAAAAGCAATTGCAGACGTGAAAATAAACATGAATTAAAAACGGAAATTTGATTTGGGAGGGTAGAAAACATTGTGGGAAAAGCAGAAAATGATGGTTACCAGCATTTTCTCCTTTTCCCACAATGTTTTCAAAAACATTCTTCTTCAAGGTCGTTAAAACCAGGGATTGTGTGGTGAAGGTTTAAGCCACATTTAATCTGTCTGCACATGCATTGTCTTTCAATTTTGAAGAAGTCTAAAATTTTTGTCATAAGGTGAAGATTTGATGGGTAAAACGTTACTTGTATATTGTTTGTTGATAAGTAAAATATTATTTGTATGTTGTATATAATTTACAGATGAAGGTTGTTTGACATGAAAGAGGTTGTACTGTTGCTTTTTTTTTCACATAGAAATTCTGGAAATCTGTAGATGACCAGGGCCTGTATAAACAGCAATCATAGTCTGATACTAAGTTGGAATGTAACCCAGTGTCTTATTGGCTAAATTGAGTTATTGGCTAGAATTAATGTTAGAAATTGCATTCCTTTGAAATCTAGTAAAACTCTTGAGAACTGGATTTTGATTGCTTTTTGGCATACAGTCTTGGTACTAAAATAGTTTGTTTACACATAATTACCTTATACATTTAACACTTTTTGTGCCAGAAGAGATTTTAATTGCTTTTATGGCAAGTGCAGATCAGTATCAGACTGTACAGATTGTGTCATCTGATCTTATTTCTATACCATCCAATATTTTGTAAGATGTTGTGATTAACCCTTTACCAAATGACAAAATTTTAGACTTGTCCAAGTTGAAAACATTTGCAGAAGACAAATTTTTTTTTAATTCAAAGGAAGTGATTTGCCTATGGAAGGATAAAAAACATTGTGGGAAATGGAGAAAATGATGGTTAGCGGCATTTTCTCTTCCTATAATGTTTTCAAAAGCTTTCTTTCTAGGGGTTGTGAAAACTCTGCATTGTGTGGTTAAGGGTTAACCCTTTACCAAATGACAAAATTTTCGATTTGTCATAATCAAAAGCATTTGCAGACAACAAATTAAATGTGTTTCAAATGATGGACATCTTCTCTGAAAGGGTAGAAGTCATTGTGGGAAAAGGTGAAAATGCTTTTTCCCCACAATGATTTCAAGAGCCTCAGAAATGTTTTGAAAACATTATGGGAGAAGGATAAAATGCTGGAAACTGGCATTTTCTCCTTTTCTTAATGTTTTCAATTCTTTCAGACATATCCTATCATTAATTACAATTAAGTCTGCAAACACTTTCAATTCGGATGAATCTTTTTGTTGTTTGAACCACATTAAAAAAAAAGGTATACATAGTAAGAAAATTGGTCGAAAATTCGGAAGTATTATAAATGAAAAAAGTATTTTTTGTTTCTTTGTAAACCTTTATTATACAATTCAGAGTTTTAATGACCCTGAGGAAGAAAGGATTTTAAAAGTATTGTGGGAAAAGGAAAAAATGGTAGTAACCAATATTTTCTAGTCTTCCAAAGGCAAATTTCAGTTTTTAAGACATGTTTATTTTCAGTTGTCTGCAAATGCTTTCAGTTTTGACCAGTCTAAAATTTTGTCATTTGGTAAAAGAGTATGAAATAAAGAAATTTACAGGGCTGCTGAAACAGAGTATGTTTTCCTAGATATATATTTTTGACCTATATGCTTTGCAGAAATTTGTTAACTTTTGGATTCTTATAAACTTTTGCTTCAATGTTTTCATGTCATATTTATTTACATGTACGGTACATTAACCCTTTACCGCACAATGCCGCCTTTTAACGATTGTGTGAAAGAAGACTTTTGAAAACATAGTGGGAAAAGGAGAAAATGCTGGTAACCAGCATTTTCTCCTTTTCCCTCATTGTTTTCTAGCCTATCAAAGAAAAAATTGCTCCATTTGAGCCTCATTGCAATTGTCGTCTGCAAATGCTTTCAATTTGGACAACGCTAAAATTTTTTCGTCTGGTAAAGGGTCAAATTGAAATGTTTCTTAGTGTTATGAAAGTGTAATAATCTTGTTTTGTATTAACTGAAAAAATAGAAAAGAACTTTTTTGAAAAAAATGTAGACACCTTTGAAAAATAATGTTGCCTTATTTTTTTTACCATACACCAACCAGCAGAATAAAACGACAAAAATGGACAAAAGATAGTTACTTTCTGGGTAACAAACAGGGCTTTAAACCTTGGGTTGCTGGTTTGATTCTCAGCTTGGTTAGATACATGTACACTCCAACTTGTATTAAACCTTCACCAAACGACAAAATTTTACACTTATCTAAATTGAAAGCATTTGCAGGCAACAAATTGGATATCATATGGCTCACATGGTGAGATTTGTCTGTGAAAGGGCAGAAAACATTATGGAAAGAGGAGAAAATGCTGGTTAAAACTGGAGTGGTAAAGGGTTAAGCACTTACCAAACGACAAAATTTTGGCCTAGACCAAATTGCAGACAACAAGTTAAAAAGTTACTCAGTTGAAGATCCTTGTCTTTGATAGTGTAGAAAATATTGTTGGGAAAGGAGAAAGTGCTAGTTACCAGCATTTTCTCCCTTTCCCACTATGTTTTCAAAACCCTTCTCTATCAGGGTCATAAAAAGTTGGGATTGTTTGGTGAAAGGTTAAGCAAGCACCTAAGGGACGCTCAAAATGTGCTTGCTTTACCCTTTACCAAATAACAAGAATCTAGACATATCCAAATTGAAAGCCTTTGCGGTCGACAATTTAAATGTAGCTCAAGCAATGGTATTTGTTTCTGAATAGGTAGAAAACATTGTGGGGGAAAAAGAGAGAATGCTGGTTATCAGCATTTTCTCCTTTTCCCACTGTTTTTAACAGGCTTCTTCGTCGGGGTTGTTAAATCTCAGGATTATGAGGTAAAGGGTTAAGCCACATTGAACTCTTTACCAAACAAAATTTTAAACTTGTCCAAATCCAAAGCTTTTGTAGACAAGGAATTAAAAAAATGTAGCTCAAAATATTGGATCTGTGTTTGAAAGAATAGAAAACATTGTGGGAAAAGGAGGAGATACTGATTACCATCATTTTCTCCTTTTCCACAAAGTTTTTATAGGGCTTCTTACTTGGGGTCATTATACCACTGGATTGCTTTCAATTTTGACAAGTGAAATTTTGTCATCAGCTAATGAGTTAACCCTTTCCCAAACAAGCCCTGGTTTTCACGTGTCTGCAGTACCAGTCTTTTGAAATCACTGTGGGAAAAGGAGAAATTGCTCGTAATGAGCAATTTCTCCTTTTGCCACAGTGTTTTCTACCTGTTTCGAGACCTTTATGCCATTTTCATCAAATTTAAAATTGTCGTCTGCAAACTCTTTCAATTTGGACTAGTCCAAAATCTGTTGTTTGGGAAAGGGTTAATGCACAGACTTTAAAGGCAAAAATGTGCAACTCTCATCACTATCAGTTGTTTCTCCTATTACCACAGTATTTTCTCAAGGCCTTGCTAAAAGACCCAAAAAGCTGTGACACAGGTGGTAAAACAACTCCCGTATTTACACTTTTCACCAAATAATCCTGAATTTTATGACCCTGAGGAAGAGGGATTTTGAAAATACTGTACGAAAAGAAGAAAATGCTAGCTACTTTTTAGCTCACCTGAGCATGAAGTGCTAAGGTGAGGTATTGTGATGGGTCATTGTCCGGCGTCCATCTGTCCGTCTGTCCACAATTCCTTTAAACATCTTCTCCTCCTAAACCGCTGGGCCAATCTTGATGAAACTTGGCAGGGATGTTCCTTGGGTGAAGCTCTACCAAAGTTGTTCAAGAGATTGAATTCCACCCAAAACTCTGGTTGCCATGGCAAGGAAAAAAATAGGAAAATATTTGAAAATCTTCTTCTCTGATTCTAGAAGCGTAGAGCTTTGATATTTGGTATGTAGCATCTCCTAGTGGACCTCTACCAAGTTTGTTCATATGATGCCCCTGGGGTCAAAACTGGCCGCGCCCTGGGGGTCACAAGTTCTAACATAGGAACAAAGAAGGAAAACTTTAAAATTCTTCTTCTCTGAAACTGGAAGGCGTGGAGCTTTGATATTTGGTATGTAGCATCTCCTAGTGGACCTCTACCAAGTTTGTTCATATGATGCCCCAGGGGTCAAAACTGGCCCCGCCCCGGGGGTCACAAGTTTCAAACATGGGAACAAAGAAGGACAACTTTAAAATTCTTCTTCTCTGAAACTGGAAGGCGTGGAGCTTTGATATTTGGTATGTAGCATCTCCTAGTGGACCTCTACCAAGTTTGTTCATATGATGCCCCAGGGGTCAAAACTGGCCCCGCCCCGGGGGTCACAAGTTTCAAACATGGGAACAAAGAAGGACAACTTTAAAATTCTTCTTCTCTGAAACTGGAAGGGGTGGAGCTTTGATATTTGGCATATAGCACCTCCTAGTGAACCTCTACCAAGTTTGTTCATATGATGCCCCTGGGGTCAAAACTGGCCCCGCCCCTGGGGTCACAAGTTTTGAACATAGGAACAAAGAAGGAAAACTTTAAAAATCTTCTTCTCTGATTCTAGAAGGCGTGGAGCTTTGATATTTGGTATGTAGCATCTCCTAGTGGACCTCTACCAAGTTTGTTCATATGATGTCCCTGGGGTCAAAACTGGCCCCGGCCCGGGGGTCACAAGTTTCAAACATGGGAACAAAGAAGGAAAACTTTAAAATTCTTCTTCTCTGAAACTGGAAGGCGTAGAGCTTTGATATTTGGTATGTAGTATGTCCTAGCAGACCTCTACCTAGTTTGTTCATATGATGCCCCTGGGGTCAAAACTGGCCCCGCCTGGGGGATCACAAGTTTCGAACATAGGAACAAAGAAGGAAAACTTTAAAATTCTTCTTCTCTGAAACTGGAAGGTGTGGAGCTTTGATATTTGGCTTCTAGCATCTCCTAGTGGACCTCTACCAAGTTTGTTCATATTATCTCCCTCGGGTCAAAACTGGCCCCGCCCCGGGGGTCACAAGTTCTAACATAGGAACAAAGAAAGAAAACTTTGAAAATCTTCTTCTCTGAAACTGGAAGAAGTAGAGCTTTGATATTTGGTATGTAGCATCTCCTAGTGGACCTCTACCAAGTTTGTTCTTACGATGCCCTTGGGGTCAAAACTGGCTCTGCCCCGGGGGTCACAAGTTCTAACATAGGAACAAAGAAGGAAAACTTTAAAATTCTTCTTTTCTAAACCTTGAAGGCATAGAGCTTTGTTATTTGGTATGTAGTGAACCTGTTCTAAGATTGTTAGCCCACCTGAGCACAACATGTTCAGTCAGTTCAAAATTGGGTCACCTGGGGTTATAAACTAGGTCACTAGGTCAAATTAAAGAAATACCTTGTGGGCACTCTAGAGGCCACATTCATTGCTCAAATGACCTGAAATTTGGTCAGAATGTTTTTCTTGATAAAATCTTAGATGAGTTCGGATTTGGGTCACCTGGGATCATAAACTAGGTCACTAGTTCAAATTAAAGTAATACCTTGTGGGCACTCTAGAGGCCACATTTTTGGCTCAATTGACTTGAAATTGGTCAGAATGTTTGTCTTGATAAAATTTCACATGAGTCCGAATTTGGGTCATCTGGGATCTTAAATTAGGTCACTAGGTCAAATTAAAGAAATACCTTGTGTGCACTCTAGAGGCCACATTTATTGTTCAATTGATTTGAAAAGTGGTCAAAATGTTTGTCTTGATGAAATCTAGGATGACTTCAAAATTGGGTCACCTGGGCTCATAATCTAGGTCACTAGGTCTAATTAAAGAAATACCTTTAGGGCACTCTTGAGGTCACATTTCTTGCTCAGTTGACTTGAAATTTGGTCAGAATGTTTGTCTTGATGAAATATTGGGTGAGTTTGAAATTGGGTCAGCTGGGGTCATAAACTAGGTTACTGGGTCAAATTTAAGAAACACTTTGTGGGCATTCTAGAGGCCACATTTATTGCTCAATTAACTTGAAAACTGTTCAGAATGTTTGTCTTGATAAATTTTTTGATGAGTTCTACATTGGGTCACATGAGGTGATAAATTAGGTCACTTGGTCAACTTACGGAAATTCCTTGTGGATGCTCTAGAGGCCACATTTTAAGCTCAGCTGACCTGACAATTGGTCAGAAATTGAATTATGCACATTGAGTGAATTTCGCCTATTGACTCAGGTGAGCGATCCAGGGCCATCATGGCCCTCTTGTTTCTCTTCCCTTGATGTTCTCTCCATTATCGAAGGCAGTTTCCATCATTTGAACCACATTTCATTTTTCTAATGTAGATGCTTTCCATATGGGACCAATCTGAAATTTTATCGTCAGATGAAAGGGTTAACCCTTTACCACACAATCCCAACTTTTAACGACCCTGTAAAAGAAGCCTTTTGAAAACATTGTGGGAAAAGGAGAAAATGCTGGTAACCAGCATTTTCTCCTCTTCCCATAATGTTTTCTGCCCTTTCCAAAACAAATTTCAATTTTTCAGTCACATTTATTTTGTTGTCTGCAAATGGTTTGAATTTGGACCAGTCTAAAATTTAATCGTGTGGTAAAGAGTTAACGACCTTTCACTAGATAATCTATTTATAAAACATTGGTTATTCCTTAATTTTGACCACACTAATTGTTTCCTAGCCCAGTACCATAAGGCTCTTACCTAGTAGTGGAGAAATTCAGAAAACATCAATAGGTGAACTGTCAGTGTGACACAACTGAAATTCTGACGGCTGGTGAAGAGTCAAAGGTTTTTGTATGTATCCATGCATTCTTGGCAATTCTTTGCTCCAGCTACACGCAACATTGTTTCCATGCCAAGTGCTACAAGGCCCTTGTATAGAACTGGTAAAACTATAAAAACACATCAGTAGGTGAACTGGCAGAGTGATATTGCTGAAATTCTGTTCTAAGAGGTATAGATACAAAAATCTCAAAAAATGAAAGCAGCATGACGCACAGCCCTTTAACCCTTTACCTCACAATCCCGACTTTTAACAACACTGAAATAGAAGCCTTTTGAAGACATTGTGGGAAAAGGAGAAAATGCTGGTAACCAGCATTTTCTCCTTTTCCCACTATGTTTTCTAATCTATCACAGGCAGAAATCATCATTCTAGCATCATTTAATTTGTAGTTTGCAAATGCTTTCAATTTGGTCTTGTTTTGTCGTTTGGTAAAGAGTTAACTCATTATCAAACAGTCCCGACTTTGAACAATTCTGGAAGAGAAGGTTTTTTGAAAACATTGCAGGAAAAGCAGAAAATACTGGTAACCAGCATTTTCTACTTTTCGCACTACCATTTTTACCCAATTAAAAACAGAAATCATCATTTTAGTAACATTTAATTTTTTATCTGCAAAAGTTTTGTCAGGTTCAGTCCAAAATTTTGTCATTGGTAATCAGTGGTGAAAAAGAAAACTCATTGAAACATTGTGGAAACGAGAAAATGCTGGTACAAGGGTTTTCTCCTTTTTCCATGATGTTTTCTACTTGTTCAAAGGCAACTTGCATCATTTAAGCCACATTTTATTTGTATTCTACGTATGCTTTCAATACAAAAGAGTTTAAATTTCTCATGTAGTAAAAAATAGTACATGTAATTTAGTTATCACATGACTATGCTTACACAGCCGTAATCATATATGTCCAAAACATATAATTCAGTACATAATATTAGCCTTATAATTCAGGCGATGGTGTTGGAAACACACTGTATCTTCAGGATATTTTGTGAATTTTAACAAACCATTTTATGTCTGTATGCATTTCCATTATTTCGACTTGTAAATGAAAGTGCTGGACATAGTTCTACAAAGACAGAATTTTATGGTCAAAGGGAAGCTACTCGTATATTACAAAAGTAAAGTTTTAGAAGAGTAGCTTCCCTTAGACTACTTCTCAGCATAATGTTATCACATGATTAATGACGTCATAACACCTGCCATTTTTGTTCGTCTGTTTCGCACGTACATAGTCAAGATAGAAACATTTTATTAATGAGGCTGAAAAGAGATGTGGAAAGACCACGAGACGGTAACTTGTACTATACCTTTTCACTTTAAGACATCCAGACTTGTAATATTCATCCAAGATGAAGTAAAAGGTCGAGAGAGCACCTGTCAATTTAATTGAAGAATACCGACTGAAATAGTTACCGGACATTCCTAGACCGGGTGCGGATATTTTCGAATACCTTAGCGAAAGAGACGATTATTTGTTAGTGCATGCATATAAATATTATGCGTGAAATAAGCATAATACCGAAACATAACCAATACTTTACGTTTCCAAGCAATACTGTGTTACGTCAAATTGTTTGTTAAGGATTTATGACGTTTCAAAATAAAATGGAATGATGGTTGTAATTCTGACCAAATGCTTGAAATGCCGATCGGAGGGTATTTGTGTTACCTACTGTCTCGAATTTCTATTTGAAATTGTATCACACGACCCCGAAATAAGTAACATATTAATTGATTTTATAGAAACACCGTCATTTGGCTGAATACATGAACACAGCCTCACATAAATACAAGGGAAACCCTGTTTCAATGAGTCAGCAATATTTGCATTCTGATACCGACCCATTGTGATTTATATACTCACCAGACACATGCCCCCATATGAAACCGACAGCAACAGTTACTGCAGTCTTTTAGCCCTTTACCAGACAGCATAATATAAGACTGAGCCTTATTTAGGGCATTTGCAGATGACAAATGTGACTTAAAAGGTGGAAGTTGCTGCTGAAAGAGTAGAAAACTTTGTGGGAAAAGGAGAAAATGCTGATTACCAGCATTTTTTCCTTTTTCCACACCGTTTTCAAAAGGCCTCTTTTATAAGTTTATTAAAGCTCAGGATTGTATGGTAAAGGGTTGTCAGTTCAGTTACTTATTCCTCTGTAAGTCAATATTTAGGCCCAAACAAAACATATTTGTAGTTCAGTTTTCTAAGCATGTTTTCTAGTTTCTAGTCCTTTTTATCATACTGTCCTGTATAAACAGTTGATATTAACCCTTTACCACATAATCCTTTTGTAAGACCCTGAAGAAGTAGCCTTTTGAAAACAATTTGGGAAATGGAGAAAATGCTGGTGACCAGCATTTTCTCCTTTTCCCACAATGTTTTCTACCCTATTTAAGACAAATTTCATCATTTGAGCCACATTTAAGTTGGCCTCTGCAAATGCTTTGAATTTGAATAAGTCTACATCTTTGTTGTGTGGTAAAGAGTTAAAGAGTTATTTTGCTTTTGCTTAGGTTACTTTTCCTTTTATATCCCTTTTATCTTTTGATCTAGATCTTGGTAATTGTTGTTCAGGTGATAGATCTTCTTGGGATGTTGCACCAGGAAACACTTCTGATTCTTCAAACATACCATATTGTCGCTTTTTAATGGCCCTGGGGACGTTACATTTTCTGAAAAGGGGGTGATTAACAGAGGTAAAACAACACAGAATTTTCCAAGGACGAGGATGAACATTACCATCCTGGGTTTAGTCAGTGCTGAATGCAAAGCAATCTACTCTTGAGAATCTGCTGTATTGAATGCAGGATATCAATTTTACTGCCAGTCATAATTTATTTGGATATTTAATAGGGTTCTTGATTAATATTGGTTACTGGGCTTTGATTCTTTCACTTTCTTAAAGTTTTTCCAAGTTACTTTACAAAATTTGTACAGCTGGAAGTTTATAATGTTATTTGAAAAGTATGTATATTCAGATAAGTGTTAACAACATCAATTCGAAAAGTAATTAGGATTATGTCAATGATATAAGTTTATGCCAGCTGATTTATATCCATGTTATCAATGGATTGGCCATCTGGTACGCCCAGTTTAGTAAGAAAAAGAAACGGGTGGCGCATTAATTCGAGAGGGAGTATCAGTAAGGGTCATTACAGTGTATTGAATATTAGACCATCAACTGGCAAAAAAAACCGTTTAGGCTAGTGCGTAAAAATCAGACATAGTTGGATAACAGGAACCTCATATATTTTTTTTTTGCTTTACAATAATTTCATATATGACATACAAGAAACTCAACTAAAATGAAAAGAAAGAGTAGATGGTCGAAAATACATGCATACAACAATTCTGCTGCATCCAATATCAAACCCTTGCAAAAGTTCTCCAAATGAAAGCATGATTTAACTTAGGTTATTTCCCCTTCAAGACAAATGTAAACATTGCTTAACTCTTTACCAAACAACAAAATTTTAGACTAGCCCAAATTGAAAACATTTGCAGACAACAAAATAAACGTGGCTAAAAAAATGAAATTTGTTTTGGACAGGGTAGAAAACAATGCTGGAAAAGGAGAAAATGCTGGTTACCAGCATTTTCTCCTTTTCCCACATTATTTTCAAAAGGCTTCTTTCTCAGGGTGGTTAAAAGTCGGGATTGTGTGGTAAAAGATTAAATAACATGCTGCATATTAATAATCAATATCACCTGACCATAGAAAGGTAATGACATCAGACATCAGGAACTAAAAACTTCATCTTTTTTCAATATGCTGAGTTGTCACTTCTCCAGTGTTAATAACTCCAAATTTTACAATATTCAAATGTCGAATCGGTCCGAAAAGGGATGGTAATCAATAATACGACATCATAATAGCAGATACTATTCTCATCTTTTCAGAATGATGGATTGAAAATTTCAATCGGTATTGCATGCATGCTCAGAAGTACCTGCATACACTGTATTAATTTCTGAATATTCTGACAGACTCTTTCTTTCTGTACAGTCCCATGAGTGCATGTTTACAGAATGTCGGGATGGACATTCACAAAATCACTGTTGATGAAACCGATATAAAAGAGGGTAAAGAATAATGTTTAAAAAGGCTCTGTTTGATAAAATTTGTGGGATGAAATTATTCTCAGGTTTGACAATTATTGATTTTCAGAAATTTTCAGTTCTTTATAATTATGGTGTTTTACCCTTTCCCAAACAAGCCCTGGTTTTCACGTGTGTGCAGTACAAGTCTTTTGAAAACACTGTGGGAAAAGGAGAAATTGCTCGTAATGAGCAATTTCTCCTTTTCCCACAGTGTTTTCTACCCTTTTTGATAACTTTCTGCCATTTTCATCAAATTTAAAATTGTTGTCTGCAAACTCTTTCAATTTTGACCAGTCCAAAATTTGTCATTTGGGAAAGAGTTAATGTTGTTTTTAATATCATTTCAATTACATTGCGCCTATCCATGCTTTTCTTTTACCAGTACTTTGCACAATATTCAAGATTCCCAAGCTACTGTTTGCTGTGCAATGTAACCATGGTTAAAAGAATGATCAGCAGCTAGAGGTGAATGAAACCTGTTGCAATGGCCATCATGGCTTTCACTTGACCTAAAGCCTGCCTGGATAGCTCCGTGGTTAGTGTATCTGACTCATCACCTAGTGCTTGCGATACCTTTTTAGGCAAACTTTGTTTCCGACGATCTTTTGCCTCTCACCTCAGATGCATTGAGAAAAGCTGTTAATGACTCGGAAAGAAAGTTACCAGTACTGGTGTGAGAAAGCCAGGAAAAACATCCGTAGGTGTGCTGACTGCCGTGACATGACCTAAGCTGTTAAAACCAAGATAAACTCCAATGCAAACATAATTGATCTGAGGCATGATGTGATTATCATGTGTTTAGGCATATAGATTAACTCTTTACCAAACTGCAAAATTTGAGAGGAAATTAAGTGTGGCTCAATGAGTTGGAATTTGTCTTTGATAAAGGTAGAAAACATTGTTGGAAAACGAGAAAATCCTGATTGCAGTCCTGGTTCTGAGCATTTTCTCAAATTTCCTGCAATGTTTCCAAAATCTTCCTTTTTCCGTCTTGCCACAATACAGGAAGGTGTGGTATAGGGTTAATTATGTTCTTGCTAAACACAAACCATGATCTATGAGAGGGAGGACAGCTTTGTATTTAAGACAAATAAGTACTGGTATGAACAATTTTACCCTCTTGAGTGCCATATGAGCAAAACAATTTTCAGCCAGTGGAAATCACCTAAAAGTTTCCCTTTCAAGGTTGCTATTGGACAGAATGTATCAGCGTAGTGGACAATGTAGTTCCAAGATCAGACAAGATCTGTTTTGTACAGCATGATCTTGTTCTACACTGCCTGCTAAAACACTTTTCACCACTTTGACTGTCAGTGAAAAACAGCTCTGTCTGAATTGGGGATGGAGTTGTAACACCTGGGTCTGAGTTGGGGATGGAGTTATAACATGTGGGTCTGTGTCCACCAACCATTTTTAAGAATATTCTTTGTCTTAGTGTCCAAGATTTTTTAAAGTCTAAAGTAACACAACTTCTGATTGGCTAAACAAAATGGTTTAGCCAATCAGAAGTTGTGTTACTTTCAAATTTAAAAAAATGGTTTAGCCAATCAGTCGTGTTACTCATATTTTAAAATTTACAAAATCTTGGACAGCAAGACAAAGAATATTCTTAAGAATGGTTGGTGATAGATAGAATAGGGACCCTGCCAAATCGTCATGGCTATTCTTGAAAGAAACAATCCAAAGATACATCAACACTATTGAGGAAATTAAATTTACCAGATATTGAAAGAACTGACCTAGACAACACCATTTCAAGATGAAAATTAATTTCGTTCTAGGGTTTACATGGAGAAAAATTACAAAGAGCATGATGGTAAAATTCAGAAGATTTATTGACAAAATATCAAGGTAAGTAGTACATGTACTTTCACAGAAAATTATCCCATTACAACACAGTCCAGAGTTTTAATGACCCTGGTAAATGAGACTTGAAAACGTGGGAAAGGGAGAAAATGCTACTAACCAGCATTTCTCCGTTTCCCATAATGTTTTCTAACCTTTCAGAAATGTCAAATCATTTGAGGAACATTTAAATATGTTGTCTGTAAATGCCTTTACTTTAGACCAGTCTAAAATTTTGTTGTTTGGTAAAGAGTTACCCATTCAAACATTTAGCATCACCATAGTTTCTTTTGCATTGTAGATTCAAGTCAGACTTCACAGTATGTAGTCTTACCTTGATTCTACACTGTACTGATAATATTATGTTTTCTGATCAAATAAGAATCAACATTTCCGTCAGAAAAAGGTTTACAGTTTGTGTTTCTTTCAACCTTTAACCCTTTACTGCACAATGCCGCCTTTTAACGCCCCTGAGAAAGAAGCCTTTTGAAAACATTGTGGGAAAAGGAGAAAATGCTTGTAACCAGCATTTTCTCATTTTTCCACAATGTTTTCTACCCTATCAAAGAAAAATTGCACCATTTGATCCACATTGAAATTGTCGTCTGCAAATGCTTTCAATTTGGACAAGGCTAAAATTTTGTTGTCTGGTAAAGGGTTATGTTTCAACCCTTTGTCAAATAATCGTGTGTTTCTCCAAAACTCTGTAAAACATTGTTGGAAATAGGAAACAATACTGGTTACTAAGATTTTCTCCTCTTCCACTAATGTTTACTACCTTTTTACAGACAAATCATGTTATGGCAACATTTGTCAGCTGCAAAAGCTTTTAATATGGATGAGCCTAAAATTCTGTTGTCTGGTCAATCCACAGAATCCTGACCCTGAGAAAGGAAAGCTTTTACAAACATGATGGGAAACTGACTAAAAAGATGGTAATCAGTATATTCTCTTTTCCCCCCAATAATTTCTACCTTTTGAAAGACATCATTTGAACCACATTCAATTTGTTGTCTGCAAATACTTTCACAACAGAAAAGTCTTAATTCTTTACAGGCCAACAAATTTTCAGCCTTGTCCAAATTGAAAGCATTTGCAGATGACAAATGAAATGTTAGTAAAAACTTGAATGAGTCCTTCAAACAGAAGAAAACATTTTGGGAAAAGAAGAAAATGCTGGTACATACTATTTTCATAATTTGAGAAGCATTCTGGGAAAAGGAGGTCTAACCCTTTACCATACAATCCCAAGTTTTAACGACCCTGAAAGGCTTTTGAAAACATTGTGGGAAAAGGAGACAATGCTAGTAAACGGCATTTTTTCTTTTGCCCACAATGTTTTCTATCCTTTAAAACATAGAAATCATCATTTCAGCTAATTTCAATATGTAATCTGCAAATGCTTTCAATTTGGACCAGTCTAAAATTTTGTCGTTTGGTAAAGTGTTACTGCATCTCTATAATGCATTATACCAAGAAAGTTGTTGCATGTGGATCTATATTGTCCAAAAACTTTCTGAGTCATCAGGAAGTACAATGGTCCTTTAACATGCAGAAAATTTACCACAAGCAAACAGTTTTGATCCCACTGGCTCACATGAATACTTTTAGCAGATGCATAAACATCCATGTCACAGAACATGACTCATCTGTATTTAGACTTCCATGTGGTGGACAATTGAAAAAAATAATTTCAAACATAATGATTATGTCTACTGCATCGGAAAAACAGAGACATTTCTTTGTTTGCCACAATGGTTTCAAAAGCCATGTACTGCTCATGTCTGTGTGAGGCGTTTGGTTGCAGTAGCATTTCTTGTTTGCCCTTATTTGGGACTAAGACAGTGAGACTGAACACAGTCATATCACAATGATCCACAAAAGGCAGAGGGATACTGTTTTGGCATTATCCATCCTGTCCTTCTGAATGATTTTCTTTCTTATTCCGTAAGAGGATATCAGTTCAACCCATTAACTTGCTCAAAGTTTATTTTTCAGAATATACACTTTTAAACTCTGATACCAGTGTATGATTACATAGCAGTAGCTGGACAGTGTAGATCAAGATCATAGAGCACAGTAAATGTAGCCTGATTTTGGATCTACAATGTCCAACATTTGTGAGAGACCCTGATAAAAAACAGCCTTTTTCTTTGTAATATTTCAAGGGGTGAAGGAAAAACATCTAAGAAATGAGTCATGCTCTGTGAAAAAGATGTGTAATGCATTTGCAAAATGTATTGCATCAGCCCAGGTCAGCCTGCAGAGTCTGTGCAGGCTGACCTTGGTTGAAATGTTTTTTTTAGATTTTCTGCATGCTAAAGGACCACTCTAACACATGCCTCAGCTGATGTTTGGAGCTTGGTATAATGCTTTAAGATGCCTTTTGTTAGAGCATAGTATGTATTAACCCTTAGGCTTCTAAGCGCGACTCACTGACCTTTTGCGGACAGTGTAGATCAAGATCAAACTGCACAGACTGCAGTCTGATCTTGGATCTACACTATCCGATAAGGAGATATTCTTTTAATAAGTATGAAATAGCCATATTTGGGTGTTAACTACCTGCTGAAAAATTTCATTTCGGTCACGTGGCAGGATAAGGGTTAGTGATTCAATTTTCTCCAACTGTTTTTGTTTACCTACATTCCAATACAAGCCATCTGATTGGTCAGCTACTGCCTCAGCCAATATTAGATGGTTGTCTTTGAATTTAGAACTAGAATTTAACTCTTTACCTGACAGCAAAATTTTAGACTGGCCGAAATTCAAAGCATTTGCAGATGACAAATTAAATGTGGCTCAAATGATAGGAAATGTTTCTGAAAAGTTAGAAAACATCGTGGGAAAAGGGGAAAATGCTGGTTACCAGCATTTTTTCCTTTTCCCACAATGTTTTCAAAAGACTAATTTCCAAAGGCGTTAAACTAGTCAAAGTGTGGTAAAGAGTTAATGAAAGTTGATGCTTAACCCTTTATACCGCACAATGACGCCTTTTGACGCCCCTGGGAAAGAAGCCTTTTGAAAACATTGTGGGAAAAGGAGGAAATGCTGGTAACCAGCATTTTCTCCTTTTCCCACAATGTTTTCTACCCTATCAAAGAAAATTTGCACCATTTTAGCCTAATTGAAATTGTCGTCTGCAAATGCTTTCAATTTGGAGAAAGCTAAAATTTTGTCTTCTGGTAAAGGGTTAATATCGCCCAAGTGTCTGCACTAAGCCATAGAATGAGAAGAGCAACTTTTGGTTCCATCTTTGACAGGGCAGATCAAGACCAAACAAAAGCAGTCTGATCATGGGTGAGCATTGATTTAACTCTTTACCACACAATCACGGGTTTAAAGACCCTGAACAAAATGCCTTTTGAAAACATTGTGGGAAAAGGAGAAAATGCTGGTAACCAGCATTTTCTCCTTTTCCCACAATGTTTTCTACCTATCAGGGACAAATTTTGTCATTTGGGCCACTTTTTTTTTTGTCGTCTGCAAATGCTTACAATTTGGAACAGTCTAAAATTTTGTCGTTTGGTAAAGGGTTAAACCCAAGTAGATATTCTGGTCAAAAATAACCTCTACATTGCAACAATTAGGTGTATTTTTTAAGTACAAAAAAAACAAAAGAGTTATGCTCTGACAAAAGGGGAGTTTAATGTATCTCCATGATGCATTACACTAAGCAAGTCATCAGATAATTATGGATTTATCAAATCCATTTTGTCCCAACAACCAACTAAATCATGAGATAAACTGGTCCTTGGACACACTGAAAATTGACTGATTGCAGAAAGTTGATACTTTTAGTGTATGCATTAAAACCCTTTTCACAGAGAATGGCTCTGTGATATAGATAGATATTATTTATTGCATTTCTTCTGCAGATTAGGACTGAACAAAGAAAGTACTCAAAACTATGTTTTTACTCCTAGAGCATTAAATAATTGAAATGGATGTTTCAAGTCTGTAAACTATATGGATATAGCAGCTTTAACTCAAAATATTTATGACAGTGTAGATAGAGAGCAGACTGCATGTTTTATGCAGTCTGATCTTGTTCTACACTGTCTGCAGAAGTACGCAGAGTTGTGCGTGGCAAATTAAGGGTTCATAGATCTACTGATAAAAAAAAAAGGTATTGCATCTGATACAATGCTATTCATTTTTTCTGACCAAGAGGTCCGATTCTATGCGATGTTCTTCTTGGACGTTTTCCTATATTTGTAAGTATACTTTGTACAACAGACTTTGAACTGTCTTTTTTACGATCAATTTTTCTTGTCCTTGATCTTGTTGCTCGGGTAACTACAGATAAGCCATCTTCTCCAACGTCAGAGTCCTCTTGACTGACAGGACTAATCAACAGCACTTCCTCTCTTTCTCTGTAAAGTTTTTTCATCCTGAAGAGAGAAAAAGGTACAAATATTCAAGGGTTACAAAAGAAAGTAACATTTGCCTACAATCTGATGAATAGATATTAGCCTTTTTTTTTTTTTTTTTCTTTTGTGTGTGTGGGGGGGAGGGGCATGGTTTATTGAGTGAAATGGCTTTAATGATTCACTTCTGGTTAGGTATTCATTAAAATGGTCCCATTGACAACATTTTAATGATTACAAAAAGAGAGGTTTCACCAAAGAAATGATGATACTAGAATTTCATAACCCCCAAATTCATTTGAAACTGATGTAGAGACTCCAGTCAATTCAATTAAATTTAACAGTAGTTAAGCCTTTATTTCCTTTTCCTCTACCCTTTACCAAATAATGCCATATTTCCCACGCTGAAGAAGTAAGCTTATGAAAACATGTGAAAAAGAGAACTAGAGCACCCCATGAGGGTGCCAATGCTTGGCTGCAGTTGCTCAACTTCTGGAAAAACTTTAGATGAAAAAGGGGCATAACTGTCAAGCACACCTTGATGGTTATCTGCTCTTGTTGTATGGGTTCCCTTTTAATAGTAAACAACTTTACAAGTTTTAAGTAAATATCTTCAGTAATAACAGATATTACAAAATGTCAAAGCTTTTGAAAATGTCAAGTTTTTGCATGACAACGTTAGGGCTATGAAATGCCCCAATACCTCTACATTTTCTATGATCAACTGAGCTAAAAGTGCTGGTAACCAGGTTTTTCTTTTTCATACATGTTTTCTATGCTGTAAGACGTTATCTGAGCCACATCTAAAATTTCACCTGTAAATGCGAATCCAAACTTTTGTCTTCTGGTATAGAGCTAAAAATATGTATGCAGCATAACAAGTCCTTATAGCATTCACAATCCTTTTAATTTTTCATACAAGCAGTCTTTGCTGAATGCTTTGAAAGTGGATAGACTGTTCTTTAACTCTTTACCAAATGACGAAGTTTTAGACTTGTCCAAATTGAAAGCATTTGCAGACAACAAAGGTGGTCCATATGAAGAAATTTATCCTTCCTAGGTTAGAAAACATTGTAGTTACCAGCATTTTCTCCTTTTTCAATGATGTTTTCAAAAGCCTTCTTACTCAGGGTAACCGTGATTGTGTGGTAAACGGTTAAGGACTAAACCCTTATTCCAACAATAAGATAATTCAAACCTTGATTTTCTAGTAATTTTAGGCTCAGTCTGTGTGGAGTAAGGCATGGCTTCTGCCTGCTCAGTCTCATCTCTCACTTCATCTGCCTGTCCTTCTATCCTAGACTTTGTGTGTTGTATAGGAGGTGAGAAAATAAATGACTTCACTGGAGTGAAAGATTTTGGTCCTTGTGTCACTGAAAAAAGATTATTAAAAAAGGGTTAGAGTAAGCAAGTTCAAAGGAGGCACAAAAGGCTGTTAACTCTTTATCAAAGGTTAATATTTTAGGAATATCCAAATTGAAAGCAATTGGAGATGATGAAATAAATGTTACAGGTAACAAGCATTTTCTCCTTCTCCCAGTGTTTTCAAAAGTATTTTTCCTCTGGGTTGTTAAAAGTCAGAACTGTGTGGTAAGGGGTTAACCCTTTACCTTACAACAACTTTTTCACTCATCTATGTTGAACACATTTGCAGAAGCCTTATCAAGTATCACAAATATTGTGGAATTTTCAAAAAGGTACAACACATTGTGGGAAGAGGAGAACATGCTGGTTGCAAGCATTTCCTTTTGTCCCACACAATGTTTTCAAAAACCTTCTTCCTCAGCGTTTAAAACTACAAGATTCTTCAGTAAAAAAAAAAAAAACCTTTAGTAATGACCTTTTTCCGACCCTGAGGAAAAAGACTTCTGAAACCATTGTGAGAAAAGGAGAAAGTACTGGTAACTAGGAACTTGGTTTTTCCTCGACATTCCATATAGGGAGTTCGTAATATCCCTTGAAAGGCTGTCTAGGGGACATTTTTCTTTTCATTGCAGCACACCGGTTTCAAAACATTGTGACAAAAAGAGAAGTTATTCCAAACAAGAAAATTTTTCACTGCTATTATCCATAAATTACATAGTTGTTTTCTATGTCATCTACTTCAACTTTTCTTCTGGGGACCTACTTTTGGGGTTCTTCACAAGTTCAAGTGTGCAATGTAAATTTGATAGGATTTTTCACATTGTTTGAACCTTCATCCTTAAAGTAACAGGACAACTTTTAACAGTCCTCAGAGAGATGGCTTTTAAAACCATTGTGGGAAAAGGAGAAAATTCTGGTAACCAGCATTTTCTCCTTTTCAGAGACAAATCCCTTCATTTGAGTTACATTTGTTTTCTACAAATCCTTTCAAGTTTTACGAGTCTAAACATTTGTCGTTTAGTAAAGAGTTACAGTACATCTATAGTAACTTTTGTGAACAGTATGTAGACCAATACCCAGTGCACAAAACTTGCATATCTGGATCTATATTGTCAGCTGAAAAACTAACAAAATTTTCAACTGGTCCAAATGTTTGTTCATCGGTAATTAGTAGAACTAACATTTACAGCAGTGGGTTAACATACCTTCTACACTCTCCACTTCCATGGGGTTTGAAAACTGGAAACTAGTTGACTGAATATCATAGATTGCTGAAATTATAAGTGAACAAGCATTGGCAATGCTGCCCTGCTGGGAAGCTCAATGGTTAGCATATCTGCATGGTGACTTGGTGGTTGCGGGTTCGATACCTGGTTGAGGTAAAATTTTCTTTCTTGTGATTTTTCCTCTCATCTCTATGCATGTGAAAAAAGTAGTCAGTGGTTTGGGAAAAGAGATGTGTCAGTAGTAGTGTGAGAAAGCCAGGAAACATGTGCATCGGTGCACTGACCGCATGATAAGACATAAGCTATTAAAACAGTGTTAAACTCCAATACAAACATACAAAATTGGTATTGTCTGCAAAGTCATGTTCATGTGAGTGATTTCGAGTATGGAAATCTGTTAACTCTTTGCCACACAATCCAAACTTTTAACGACCCTGAAGAAAAAGCCTCTTGAAAACATTGTGGGAAAAGGAGAAAATGCTGGTAACCAGCATTTTCTCCTTTTCCCACAATGTTTTCTAACCTTCCTAAAACAAATTTCAATTTTTGAGTCAAGTCTGTTGTCTGCAAATGCTTTCAAATTTGGACAAGTCTAAAATTTTGCCATTTGATAAAGGGTTAAAACATATAGTGCTCTTTGAAAAAGGGAGTACAATGCATTATACCCAGAATCATCACATAATTATGGATCCATAAAACCAATTTGGTCCAATAATCAAGTGGATCTGTACATACAGAAAATTTACCAATAGCAAAAAGTTTCGACCCAAGTCAGCTAGGGCAGACTGCGCAGGCTGATCTGGGTTGATACTTTTTGCAAATGCATCAAACCCCTTTCTCACAGAGCATGGCTCATATTTTTGTCAGTGATTTCTTCTCATTACAATACCATCTGCAAATGCAGCAGACCACTTCCAGAAATATTGAAGGTGTTTTTTTTTGTTTTTTTTTTATAAAAAAGCAATCTGTCAGTCTGCCACAATATTTTTACATATAGGATAATTCATGTTAAATCCAAATTCTACAAGAGTGCTTTCACATTTGTCACCAGCAATTTTATTTTTCTGGGAATTATGAGTTTTTGTAAAGACAGGTGGATTTCCTACAAATTTACACTATTCAGCAGAATTATATCCCAACATGTTGGATGCACAGGACAACTTCAGGTGCTTTTGTGGATCAGCACCAGATTGGACATTCTACATAATCTGCTGCTTCGCTTTACTGATTGAAAATATTAATGTCATTTCTTTGTCTGCCTCATGATTAATCAACGACTAAAAAGCAGCGTTAATCCTTATATACAAGTGACTGATACATAGCTTTTAGTATTGCTTAGATGAAAATGTGGGCCATTCCAGTACTATTTCTTTGCATAGGTTTGTTACATACTTTAGTATCCTTGAACTTGTACTCCTTCAAGGATCAACAATTTATAAATGTTTATAAATAGTAAGTAAAGTAGACCTTCAATGTACACTAAAGTTGCCTTTGTGAAAATAGTAGATCAAGATCAAACTGAACAGAACAAACAGACTGATCTTGAATCAAAACAGCATTAACTCTTTACCTAACAATCCTGAAATTAATCGACCCTTGAAGGAGGCTTTTGAAAACATTGTGGGAAAAGGAGAAAATGCTGGTAAACAGCATTTTCTCCTTTTCTAACAATGTTTTCTACCCTATCAAAGACAGACATCATTATTTGAGCCACATTTATTTTGTCATCTGCAAATGCTTTCAATTTGGTCTATTCTAAAATTTCAGTGTTTGGTAACGAGTTTATGTTCCACTCTCTGGGTATTTGTCAACACAGCCTATACACACCTGGCACTTGCGTTTCATCATGACTTCTTGTATGTCTTGATGGAGTATCTTCCTTTTTTTCTTCTTTCTTTACACGCTTCCGCCTTGAAGGCGTCACTGCTGGGTTTCCGAAAGCCTCCTCTTCTATTGACTCCTTCACTGCTTTTGATGGCCGTCCTCTACGTGTTGGAGTTTTTACCATTGTATCCATTCCATCAGTATTGTTTGTGTCAGTAGATTCTTCAGGATTTACTTCAGCTTTTTTTGTCTGCCTTCTTGTAGGGGTCTTTTTTATTTCATTTTCACTGTTACCTGTCTTTGTTACCTGATCCTGTTCAGTTGAACTGTCTGTTTCTGTCAATATGGATGAGCGCCCAATACTTCTCCTACGGGTTGGGGTTAATGCTAACAATGCTGTTTCTGCCATGTCTTTGCTTGCTCGGCTCAAACTCTTTCGTCGAGATGGCGACTTTGATGTATCTTCTGTTTCAACAAAATCCTCAGGAATTTCAGATTTTCCTAAACTTTCTCTGTTGGACGTAATTGGTTGTGAATCAGTGACCATATCATTTACAGTTTTGCATGTGCGGCTTAAACTTGCCCGTCTTGAAGGTGTACCAGGTTCTTTATCTACAACATCTACAGCTATATCAGACTTGCCAATATCTGTTTCACTTTGAGCAAGGTCTGACTTTTCTTTCCTAAGCCTGGAAGATTTTCTTGTGGGAGTCAGAGGAACAGTATCTGTGCTTTCAGTTTCAATCAAAGCAATACTTTCGTCATCAGTTTTATTCTGATGTCTACGTGTTGGTGTTTGAACCTTTTCACTATTATTATTTTTGTTCTTTGCAGAAGATTTAGTCTTTTTGGTGGGAGATGTTTTTTCACTTACGGTTTCATTTTTCTTTCTACCCCGTTTTGGCGTGTGAGGTTTCTCAACTTTTTCATGATCAATTTCTTCCAGTGCATCATCAGTTTCTTTTTTTCCTTTTTGAGATCTGGATGGTGTTGTTTTTCCTGGTTTCAAGCTTTCTTCTGTGTGAACTTGAGCTTTCTTACTTGATCTTGTTGGTGTTCTAGATGGTGTAGAGGGTTGTTCACTTTTATTTCTGATCTTTGTCATTTCAGTTGGAGAGGCTTCATTGACTGACTTCATTTCTGTAGAAATACTTATCAAAGACTCTTGAACTGCCTTTCTAGCATCATCACTGAAAGGTTTTGGTGATACAGCAGTGACAACCACCATATTTTCATCTTTCTTAGCTTTTCTTTGTGATGCCCTAGTCGGTGTGACTGTAGCATCGGGATCTTTCTTTGACCTTCTTGTTGACCTTGGTGGAGTCACTGGCTCCTTCAACTCCCCTGTAGAATTCTCTAGCGCCTGCCTCCTTCGAGATGACCTTGTTGGAGTTATTCTCCCCTTTTCCTCAGTTTCAGTTTTATTTTTATAGCTCTCTTGTTTGACCAGCTCAGCTGATGCACTTTCAGATATTATTTCATCAAACTTGAATTTGCCTGAAATTTTAGATTTAGTGGTTTGAATACCACTCCTACCAGCAAGTGGTTCTTTCTTATCTTCTTCTAGGGCTGGGGACTCCCCAAATAAAGTGTCCACCTCTCTCATGAACTTCTCCTGGAATGTTTTAGATGTATCCACAGCTGGCGATGTTGTTGTGACATCACAGACTGAACTTGGAGTGTGTTTCATTTTAATAGATGAAGTTAGTTTCTGTAAAAGAAATCAGTCATATTAATCCTTTACCAAACATTCCTCTGTTTTACAACTCTTGATAATCAGCATTTTCTCTTTTTCCCACAATGTTTTCTACTCTTTCAAAGACAACTCTCTTCATCTGAGCCAAACTGAAACTCTCACCTGCAAATACTATCAAAATCAATGAGTTTAAAATTTTGTCGTGTGGTAAAGATATTATCATGTCTGGCATAAGATTACTTCCTTGTTATCTGATTTTCTTGGAAGAGAGAAGCATTTTGAAGCTAAAATCTACAACAAACAAGATTTGACAAAAAAAAAAAAAGTTTCTTCTTCCTTTTCTGTTTTTTTTTCAAGCGAGTAGTTCAAAAGGTGGAAACAATGGAGCCCTTCACAGGGGTCCTGCATGGCTCAGTGGTAAAGTGTAGGACTCATAACCTGGAGGCCCCAGGTTTGAGCCTCATTGGATCCATTGGGTTTTTCATGGAAGTGTCCTTGGGCAAGTCACTTCAGAGCCCTAGCCTAGTACTGGTGAAACCCAGGAAATGCATGAATATATGAGCTGTCACCATGATATGACTGAAGTAATGTTGGAAGTGGCATAAAACACCAAGCAATCAATCAATCAATCAATCAATCAAAGGTTTCACAACAATACAATACAGTGGCTTATTATGACATAACAATGGCAAGTACAAAATGGTTCAATGGAGAAACGTTCAACAGCAAGGAAAATGTCTTTTTATGAATGATAGAGGTAAAACATTTTGTGAAATGGAGCAATTGTTTGAAATAAGGATTTCTACTGCAGACCTGTAAAACACTTTATTCAACAACCATGAAATAGAGAGCTTTTGAAAACATTGCGGGAAAAGGAGAAATGCTGGTAACCATCATTTTTTCCTTCGTCCACAAAGCTTTCTACTTTTACAGACGGATTCCATCCTTTAAGTCAGTTTTCTTTTGTTATATGCAAATGCTTTCAATTTGGACCTGTTCCAATATTTGTCATTTGGTAAAGAGTTACAAAGATTAAAAGTTAAATATATGAGTACCTCCTCCTGTGTACCAAATGAAGAAGGGCTTAATTGCCTGGTCAGTTTTGGTGGATCATAAAACTCATCTTCTACTTCTTGCTTGACTGCCACAACCTCTGCACCACTTCCAAGGTCATTAGAACTAGTCACAGTGTCTAGCCTATCATCTGTTTCTTGTAATGGACCAGCGGGTATTTCTTCATCTTTTGAAAATATTTCCTTACTATCAGATAACAAATTGCCTTCTTCAGTTTCCATGTCTGTGTGTTCTTGAGGACTAGGTGAAGCAGTTTTACCCACAGATAAGTTACTATCAGGTTCAGCATCCTCACTCTCTGATTCTACTAAATGTCTTTCCTCCTTGACTGTAACATTGGCCAGACTTGACCTGTTTACTCTTAAATCCCTGTTCTCTTTAGGACTAGGTTTGGATGTAGCTTGGATGACCGATTCTCCAGATACTGTAGAGGTCACTGAAGAATCCAATCTTGATGAATTTACTTCTGGTCCAGTTTCCATTTCAACCTCATCTGAAGCAGAGAGATATAGTATATGACAACATTTGTCCTCTAAATACTGTTGTACCATCCAAAACAGATTTTGTTTGATTGAAATCAATTGAACTGCACAACTGAAAACTGAAATCATTTCTAGAAAAGTAGAGAGTAAAGACAAAGATCTAATTTCACATATATGAAAGTTGACCTTTGTTTATACTCATAGCAAAATGCATAGGATAAGGAAAAGATGAAAAAGCATTCCTATTGAAAAATCTGGTACATGTATCCACATCTGTGAAAATTATGTTTCTATAAAGCCTTTCTTTTCTTTTTATGTTTAACAGACCAATACAGTCTAACTTCATCAGTGTAAAGGACAGATTGTGCTCATAAGCAAATGACAATCGGAGATAAAAACAACACATTCCTTAACCCTATACCACACAATCCCGACTTCTAATGACCCTGAGTAAGAGACCTTTTGAAAACATGTTGGTGAAAGGAGAAAATGCTGGTAACCATCATTTTCTCCTTTTTCAACAAAGTTTTCTAACCTTTTATGGACAAATCTGGCCATTTAAGTTACTATTTCATTTGTCGTCTGCAAATGCTTTCAATTTGGACGAGTCAAAAAATCGTTGTTTGGTTAAAAGTTAATGCATATTACTTAATGCATATTGCATTAAATTGAATACTCAAAGCATGTTCTTACACTGAATGCTTATGACTGGATCACAGGGTTTATCAAAATTATAATTCAAATATACATACCATCACTGATATTTTCGTCACTTTCCTCCAGTTTTAAGACTAGATTCTCATCCTGGGCTACTGAAGTAGGGGAGTGGTCATGTAAGGGTCTTCTACATAGCTGGTCTAGATTAGCTGTGAATTTTGGTGAGTGCTGACTGCTGGAATATATAACAAGAGCTCAGCGTATGGGTGCCAATGCTTGGCTGCCAGTACTTTTTTAGTGAAATTTTAACTCTTAGAGTGCCAAATAAACCCAACGGACACATTTGGTCTTGAAATAAGACCCAAATAATTGCAATTCAGTGGTTGCTTTTGTCTATAGTGTTTAAGCTAAGCAGACGGTGAAGATCAAAGATCAGACTGCATGTTTTGTGCAGTCTGATCTTTATCTACAATGGCTGCAAAAGCAAGTATAATTGTGAAAGGCGCTTTCAGGGTTAAGAATGGTATCAAAAATATTCTTCAGATTTTCTGCCCTTTAGGTATGGGTTCACTTTTTGATTGTTAATATTTAGTAAAAGTTTTCAGGAAATACCTTCAGTAATGACAAAGACATGAGAAAATGTCAAAGTTTACCCATGAATGAGTTGACAATGGGACTATGACAATACTTCTAGTATCCTTTAATCCTTTACCAAATTGACAAACTTTTGGATTTGCCCCAATAGAGAGCATTTAGACAAAAAGATAAATGTGACTCAAAATTGAAATTAGCAGTTGGAAAGATAGAAAACTTCACTTGAAAAGGAGAAAATGCTGGTTAGCAATATTTTTTCCTTTTTCCACAGTGTTTTCAAAAGCCTTCTTTATAAAGTCGTTAAAACTCAGGATTGTGTGGTAAAGCCCCCCCCCCCCCCCCAAAAAAAAAAAAAGCCCAGCTAAAAAAATGTTGAACAAGCCAGTAATAATTAGCAACCTTGAAAATCTAATGTTTTACAAAGACAAAATGAAAAAGGTGTAGTTTGATAGATCTACCATTTAGAGTTTGTGTGCTTATGTTTGATTGAATTCTCAGCAGTTACTGATTGTTACTTCAATTTGTGTTGGAGTCTGAACACACATATCCAGAGGTCTTTGGCCTTCAAACAATTTTGAGAGACTGTGGTCTGATCTTGGATTGATTAACACAATCTACTATTTTGTAATATATTATGGCCAGAACAACATTAAAATTGAAAATACACTAAGCCATGCTCTGGCAAAAATGTTTAATGCATCTTCGTATTGCATTGTACCTTGCAAGACATCACATAGTAAAGGATCCTTACAATCCACTTTGCCTGACAAGCAATCAAATCATGAGTTGGACCAGTCCTTTGACAGACAGACAAAATTTGCAAAAGGCAAAAGGTTTTCGGCCAAGGTCAGCCTGCACAGGCTGACTTGGGTCAATACTTTTTGCAGATGCATTAAGCCCCCTTTTTACAGAGCATGATTCAGATAATTTGGCTGTTTTTCTTATAAACTGAAAAAGTACAATTCATTGGCTTTAGAGCCAACATCAGCAAATGTGGATTAATTAACTTTGGACCAACATGCAGCTAGGAAACAGTGTAGTAAATGGTTAAATTACCTTTCAGGAGTTGGACTCCTTTCTCTGAAAGATTTGGGGCTTACTGGTGGTGTTAATAACTTGGGTGACATTTTTGGAGGTGATCTCTGACGACTAACTTTTCTCTCACTCGCTTTAGGTGTAGCCAAGGGCTGTAACTGGGAGGCTGAAATGAAGGTTCTTTCTCCAAAACTGACGGACTTGGGAGTTGCAGTTTGGGAAATATCGGCTGGTTTCTCCATTTCTATGGGTGATGTATCTGTTGGAGTTGCTGGTTCAACAAAAGACACAGATCTGAAATAATTGGAGGTCAAGAAAAATGCAGGTATTCTTTTTTTTTTTTTTTAAAGTTAGGTCTTCACCAATA
This sequence comes from Tridacna gigas, assembly GCA_945859785.2. NCBI lineage: Eukaryota > Metazoa > Mollusca > Bivalvia > Cardiida > Cardiidae > Tridacna > Tridacna gigas. The sequence goes on from OX244041.2 coordinate 17,367,173, forward strand.
CCTATGTTGTGGGTACTCATATGAGTATGAAGAATGGGCTAATCTATTTGGGCATGCTCTGGCAAAAATGGTTAATGCATATTAGTGATGCATTATAACAAGCAAGCCATCACATAATTTGGGATCAGTATAATCCATTTAGACCGAAAAATTGAATGGATATAGTGGTAGAATGGTCCTTGGACATTCGTAAAACTTACAATTAGCAAAATGTTTTGATCCATGTCAGCCAGCACGGACTGCACGGGCTGACATGGATCGATGCTTTTTACGGCTGCATTTAAACCTCTTTTCACAGAGCAGGACTCAATGTTTGTTCGAATGGTGTTCCATGCTCTGCTTTCAACAGTATGTCAGTCACATTTTGGCAACAGCTTACATAATCTTGCCTTTTCTAGGGTTCACCAGTACTGTGCTGGGGGCTCTGGCATACCTTGCTCATGGATACGCCCACATCACTACCTAACACTGCCAGCCAGGCTCAGGTAAGGATTTCTAGATTACTAATCCAACAAAGGCCATGCAGAATACTATCTATGCCCATGAATTTATCTTATATTATCTGTCAGAAGTCATGTATAGTACGGTAAATAGTAAAGTACAGAAACTGTATACAACAAAAGATACATGTAGTCAAAAACAAAGAAGATAATTCTGTCTCCACATTTAAAGCTATTGCAGTTGAAAACCCAAAAGCTGCTTTGGTGACAGGAGTTTGTCTTTGAAGGTAAAAACGATGTGGGGAAAAAGGAGAAATTTTCTCTTTTTTCTGCAATATTTTCTAAGACCTTGAAGCTTGTTACAGATTGGGATTTTTTGGTAAAGGGTTAACCTGGTAAAAATTGATAGCTTTATACATACTTGGGTGTTGTTGGTCGTGATGATGCTTGGACCTCCATCAACAGATGTCTAGGTAACCCAGACACAGCTTGATCACTGGTGCCCACTGACCTCGGGGTTCCAGACTGGGAGCTGTATCCCAACTTTCTTTGCATTTTCTTACTGCTGGTTCCTGTTTCTGATTAGTGAGAAATATTTCATGAGATGGTTACATAGCTTTTGATAGAAATTTTCAAAGAGGAAAAATCCTTTCATTCTTTAACCCTTACCCACACGACAAAATTTGAGATTGATTCAAATTGAAAGCAATTGCAGAAACCAAATTTGATGTTGCTCAAATGATGGAATTTTTCTTCCATGTGAAGAAAGCATGGTGGGAAAAGAAGAAAATGCTGGTTACCAGCTTTTTCTTCTTTTCTGACAAATGTTTTCAAACGTCTTGTTTCTAGAGATTGTTTAAACTTGGGATTGTGTGGTAAAGGGTTAACTGCAAGAACTAATTAAGTGCAAATCACCATAACAGTCCAAAGATCAAACCAAATTTTGTCCTAATATTCATTCAAGGACTGAACCAGTTTTGGAAACTACTGCATTAACAGCATGACAATGATTGATATTACTTAGCCCCCTGAAGCGAAAATGTCAGTGATTTGAAAAAAAAAAAAATTAGCTCTTATTAATGTGAAGCGCATTTGGGAGCTTGATGGCAAAACTTTGATATGATTTTTTGATTTTCAAAGAATACAGGCTGTAAATAGTGTAGACCAGTTCTGATACATGTATTTTCAAATCAATCCCAAATTTCAAAGATACAGAGAACGATCCGAGTGGATAAATTTTAACTTGCTTTTCCTAAACTAAAATGGGAATCAAAGACTCTTGCATTACAGTCAAACATGTACAAACCACGTACCTGTGTACAGCACCCAGCTGTATTAACCCTTTACCACACAATCCCGACTTTTAACAACCCTGAGAAAGACAGCTTTTGAAAACATGGGAAAAGGAGAAAATGCTGGCAACCAGCATTTCCTTCTTTTCCCATAATGTTTTCTACCCCTCCCAACACAAATTTCAATTTTATAATTCTCACTTATTTCGTCATCTGCAAATGCTTTCAATTTGGACAAGTCTGAAATTTTGTCGTTTGGTAAAGAGTTAAGCAACAACCAGTTTAACTTTCCAGATCATAGTGTTGATTATTTTGTCTAAACCAGATAACAAAAATTTCAGAGTGTCCAGACTGATTGCATTCACAGATAAGAAATGAAATATTGCTTACATGCTGTGATTTGTCTTGAAAAGTGGAAAAAAAAAGAGGGAAGCAGATAAAATGTTGATTGTCAATATTTTCTCCCTTTCTGTTTTCAAAAGCTTTCTCCCTAGAAGTAAACTATTGTAAAGTGGGATTGTCATGTAGTAAAGAGTCCACCCTTTACCATACAATCCCATGTTTTAATGACCCTGGGTAAAAAAGCTTTTGAAAACAATGTGGCAAAAGGAGCAAATGCTGGTAACCAGTATTTTCTCCTTTTCCCACTATGTTTTCTTCTCTTTTAAAGACAAATTCCATCATTGGAGCCACATTCAATTTGTTGTCTGCACATGCTTTGAATTTGGACAAATTGGATAAAGAGTTCAGACGGGTTTTCACTATTTTTCCTTCACAAGCACATACCTTGAGAACTAGGGGTGCTTCCTCCACTGTGTGGACTTGGTGATGTAATGTTGACAAGATTTCTGACCTTCAGGATGGACTGAGGGGTCACCATGTTTGTAGCTGACCTTCTTTGTTTTTCTGGTGTAACCTTTTTGACCTTGGGAGTTTGCAGTAAGGTCAAACAACTCGCTGAGAATAATCTACTTTGTCTATAAATGACAGATAAGACAGTTTTTTGTTAAAACTTACACAAATAAGATATAACTCATGATCATCTTTTTAATATGAAGTTGATGATAACAAATGCTATTGTCTAATTTCAAAGCCAGCATATTTTTTTCTTTTAACCCTTTACCACATGACGATATTTAGAAATTTCCAAATTGAAAACAATTGCTGACAACAAAATAAATATGACTCAAAAACTGAAAACTGTTTTTGGAAGAACTGAAAACTGTTTTTGGAAGGGCAGAAAACATTGTGGGAAAAGGAGAAAATGCTGGTTACCAGCATTTTCTTATTTTCCTACAATGTTTTCAAAAGCCTTCTTCATCAGGGTTGTTAAAAGGTGGCATTGTGTGGTAAGGGGTTAAGGAAACCAATCTTGGTCAAGAAATTCACATATGCTGAAAACCCGATTTTGTTTTTCAATTTACTTAGTTAAAGGGCATCTAAAGTAATTTATTAATGCACTTTTGATTGCAAAAGTAATTCACTATAGATGCATCAACATCATCCTATGGTTTTTAAGACCACAGTTAAGTGTAGCAAACCAAAACAAACCTCTTATTTAAACCGGTGGGTGTGCCATCATCTTGCAGGATAGACTTTCTAAAGGGTGTCAGACTGTCTGTATCTAGTACCTCCTCTGAGCCCAATAGTACAGTGGTGGGCGATTGTCTGTAATAATACAAGATGCAGTCACACATGTGTTACCAACTTGTAGTGACCCATATAATTGTGTCCAAGTTCAAAGTACATGCATTTGCAGGTGATATGAAAGAACATGGCTAAAATAATTAAATTTTTCTATGAAAGATTGGAAAACATAAGAAAACAAGAAAATGCTGTCACCAGCAATGTTTTCAAAAGCTAAATGTGAGACGATTGATTGAATGGTGTTTTACAGCATTTTCAACATTATTTAAGTAATATCACTGCAACAGCTCGTATATTCATGTACGTCCTGGGTTCCACCAGCACTATATTCATGTACTTCCTGGGTTCCACCACCACTAGACTAGGGCTCAGAAGTGCCCAAGGACACTCCTACGAAACATCCTGTACTTCCAGTGCCTAGGGCCTCCAGGTCATGAGTCCTACACTTTACCACAGAGCCATGCAGGACCCCAAATTAGAGACCAATTCATGTACAAAAAATTGTCTTGGCTAAAAGAAATTGATACCATTTTCCTTACTTAGACACTTTTCTTATTTATACATAGTATCCTTTCTCAAAAACTGCAACAGCTTATTCTATCTGCAGTAACCGCTACCCAGCCAACAGAGTTAAATCATGCCATTTTTAAAGGCCCATGGCATGTATTATTTTTGATGCTCCAGAACATTGAAGAAAACATCAGTCATTGTCTGTACACAAAAGAAAATCAATTTTTATGAAGATGAGTGCTTTCTAGTTCATTTTATTGTCAAAACTCCATCATGCTCAGCACTTTCTAGTTTATTTTATTGTTAAAACTCCTTTATCATGTTGCTTCCCTATCATCTTGGAATGCCAAACTTTCAAGATATCTAGAAATAGCCTTTGAGTTAAGGATATAAAGGACATGTGAGCCATGCTCTGGCAAAAGGTTGCTTAAAGCATCTCCGTGATGCATGATACCAAGCAAGTCATCACATGATCATGGATCCATAAAGTCCATTTTGTCTAACAATTGACTGAATCATAAGGTCCTTGGACATGCACAAATTTGACCGATAATAAAGTTTCAGCCCAGGTCAGCCTGCGTGGACTGCGCAGGCTGAGTCCACGCAGGCTGACCTGGGTCTATACTTTTCTTAGATTCATTAAGCCCGCTTTTCACAAAACATGGTTCATGTACAAGAGAACATCATACATACATGAATGACTTCCTGGAAGGTACTACAGGAGTACAAAGGAAAGGTCCAACACCATTTGTAGATTTCTCCCTGAAACATACAAACGTGAATAAATGTAAATTTCAAATACATGTACAGCAAATTCATTATTTTTGAACATGCAATAATTCAAATAAATCGGTTAACTTTTTAACAAACATCCAACTTTCGCACTGGTCCAAACTGAAATCATTTGCAGACAATTAAAATTAGGTGTCTCACAAAAAACTTGCATTGTCTGTGTAAGGATAAAGAATATGCTGGAAGAATGTTGGCATTTTCTTCGCTTGGCCCAATGTTTTCAGAAACTCTCTCCCACAAACTCAAACTCTGGTCTGGCAAAGATTTAAACACTTGAAAAACAGGCATAAATAGTGATCTTTGTAAGGGAAAAGAAGAGTACATTTTATGATTTTGTGTGAAAAACGTTTTGGGAAATTTGAGCCATTACTATGAAATTTCTCTGTCCAGCAATGTTTTCCATTGCTGTCAACTACAGAGGCCTAACAAATTGAATTTGTTCAGAAATGTTTCTGTTGAATATTGATAGTTACATCTCTGAGCACTGATAAACCAGCCATAGCGTATGTCGACTATACAGAGGATATTTGTTTCGATTACAGTGAAAGATAGAAATTTGTTTAATCATGTGAACATCATCAGTAATATTTTCACGAGTGGCACTGCCATTCATGAAAAATATTACAGTAGGATATTCATACGATGAAATAAATTTTGATCTTTCAAAAAAAAAAAAAAAAAAAATGTCCTATTCATTTCATGCTTCTTTTTTGTTGAAACTTGCAAAGTGCAGGGGAGCTCTCATTATTCCTATACCAATGAGTTTATCGATTAAAACAGTGAAATTATCACACCATAATCCAACAATTTTTCCTGATAAACTACCGCAAAGTATGAAATAAGAAAAACCAATAGCAGCAGGAGATAACCTATGAATACTGCTTTGCCTAGCAATGGATGGAACTCGCAACCCTTTGTACCTTAGGGCAAACACTAACTTTTCAAGAAATCTGCTCTATCATTACTTCACAGACAAGATTATAAAATTTTTATTTATGGACAAATAAATTTACACACTGTCACATCCCCTGTATTGATAGTATCTATAGTATCTATTACCTACACAAGTGTGAAATACTTAACCCCATACCAAACAGTAGTTTAACAATTCCAGGATAAACACTTTAAAAAGCATTGTGCGAAAAGGAGAAAATGTTGGTAATTACATGTATCATTTTCTCCTTTTCCATAGTATTTTCTACCGACTCCAAGAAGAATATCATCAGTTAAGCAACATTTAATCACTTGATATGTTGTCTGTAAGTGTCTCAAATTTTAAAGAATTCAGCATTTTCATTTTGAAATAATAACTTCTTACGGTGAGTCTTCAACTGTTTCTATTTCATCAATTTTCTCCATGATTTTCATGATGTAAGTGGATTGAGTTAACACAGATGCTTTGCTTTTTGTAACATGGGTGGACAGTGGTGTTGGTCTGCGAACTGAAAGAGAAATCAACTTATCTGAACCTTAGCTCCTTAATCCAATTGTTTTATCATTTCTGCAGAAAAGAATGTTACAATTTAAAAATCAAACTTGGATGTAAGAATAATCAAAGGATACTGTGACATACAGAAAACTTAAGTTTTATGCATTCTAAAATGATGCATAATCATATTACACTTACAAAATGCCTTCAGTACAAAGTCACATCTAGACAAAGGTGCAGTGGGCATTTGATGCATCCTTTGGCATTTAAGCCTATAAATGCTATGCACAACTTTTGTTTCTTTTGTAGATTGTAAAGACTTAGATCAGTCTACACATAAAATGCAGTCTGATCTTTAGTCTACACTCTACACTGGTGACTATTTTACAAGACATTCAGACCAAATTGCAACAGACTTAAAATTTGCATATACTATACATCCAGTTAGCATTATAAGTGTAAACCCTTGCACAAAATCCCATTGTTTTTAAAACCCAATTGAGAAAAACCACTGTGGTAAATAGAGAAAATACTGAAAACCACTATTTTCTGCTTTTCCCATGGTATTTCTACCTTTTCAAAGGCGAAACCGATCATTTGAACAAATACAATTTGTTGTCTCTAAATGACTTCAATCAAAAATTTTGTTGTCTGGTAAAGAGTTATTTCTTTACCACATAATCCCAAGTCTTAACCTTATCAAAGAAGGTTTATGAAAACAAAGTGGGAAAAGCAAAAAATGCCGGCAACCAGCATTTTCTCCTTTTCCCACTATGTTTTCTACCCTATCAAAGACAAATTCCATCATTTGAGCCACATTTAAATTGTTGTCTGCAAATGCTTTCAATTGGACCAGTCTAAAATTTTGCTGTTTGGTAGAGTTAAGCAACTGATTTCCAGGTCTACATGGTGACTTACCAACTCTCCTCCATTGAGTATTTCTCTTCGGGACATGTATCTGTTCAAAGAGAAGTTTTCTCTGAATGGCAGGATAGACTGCAATGTACCTGTCCACAATGGCATTCCTGGCAGCAGCTCTCTCTCTGGCTTTGGAACTAGCTTCAGTCTAGTGTAAATAATCATATTCAATGAAAATACTTTGGCTTACATATACAATAACGGACTTACCGTGACCTGTAATTATGAAGACTTACTTTGAAAAACCTTTCCATTACATTTATACTGATACATCTACAGGAAGAAAATGCCTTCATACTAATGATAACCAGGTGACAGACCTTACATATTAATGCTGGTAATAAAGCCTATACTAATGTTTTAACAAACCAAGGAAAAAGGTTTGAAAACATTGTGGGAAATGGAGAAAAATGCAGGTCACCAACATTTCCTTTATAACAAAAAATCCATCCTTTGAGCCACATTTATTTTGCATTCAGTAAATGCTTTCAATTTGGAAGTCTAAAATAGTGTCGGTTGTTAAAGAGTGAGTCATAACATACCAAAGTGTATTGCTTAAGTTTTTCATTCAGGTGGAAGGCCTCGACAATTCTGGAACTCTGTAAATAATGCATAACCAGTAGGTCCAAACTCAGGGGGTCACAGCTCTCTAGATACTCTTCCAACATCTTTTCTTCATGTATTCCCAACTGTCCCAACAATCTGTCTGTCGTCTTGGCTACAATGGAGGAAAATCATTTGAGCCATGCTCTGTGAAAAGGGGCTTGATGCATCTGCAAAAAGTAGTGACCCAGGTCAGCCTGCCCAATTCACACAGGCTGACCTGGGTCAATTTTTTTTGTTGCTTTTGATAGCATGTCCAAGGACCATTCTGCCTCAGGATTCAGCATGATGTTTGACAAAATGTATTTTATGCAGCCTAAATTATGTGATGCCTTGCTTGATATAATGCATCACAGAAGTGCATTAAACCCCCTTTTCACAGAGCACAACAGCAAAATTGTGCAAAGAATTTAGTTCAGAATTCTTATCAATTTGCTCTGGTTTCTCCTGTCACAAAATAAGTCTATCAAACATAAGTTTTTAACAAGGGACACAGGTCTGAAGTGGAAGAATCTGCAGACGACAAACATGGCTCAAGAACTAAAATTTGCCTTTGGAAGGTTAGAAAACACTGGGGGAAAAGGAGAAACAGCTGGTACCATTTGACTGTGTCTCAAATGATAGAATTCTTCCCTGAAAGGGTATAAACACTGATGGAAAACGAGAAAATCTTCACAACTAGCATTGTCTCCTTTTCCCAAAATATTTTCATATTTCCAACAGCATGCGAAATCGTTTGTTAATGATTAGTATCTGTTTATATAAAAAAAAAAAAGTCTCTTACTCTGCTGACATCCATAGAACACATGTGTAAGAAGGTCCTTCATGTTTGACTTGGAGCTGTTCTTTCTGTGGTAGTCAAGGGCCTCAGTGACAAACCTGACACAAACAAATAACATGTGCTCAGTGAACGGGGGCTTAATGCATCTGGTAAAGATATCGACCTAGGTCTCCCTGCACAGGCTGACCTGGGTCGAACCTTTCTGCAATTGGTCAATTTTCTGCCTGTTTGTTGAACCTTTTTGCTATGAGTCAATTTTCTGCATGCATGTTGCCTGTGAACTTTGTGTATTAGTTGGCTGTTATACAAAATGGATTCTATGGATCCATAATTATGTGATGACTAGCCTGGTATAATACATCACGGAGATGCATTAAACCCCCGAGCATAGGTAATATATTTCTGTTCCAATCAAGTCATTGTTGTGCTTGAACATTTTTTTTTATCTGGAAATCTTGTGACTATGAGATGATTGTTTGTTTTAAGCAACTGCCCCTTTTCCCACAATGTTTTCTGAAACCGTCAATTTCTACTTCTGACAATGAAAATATGATCATGTAAATCTCTGTTAAGTATATTCTAGATTTATTTCAAGAAATGAAGAAGAAAAGCTTTTTTTTTTGTTTCCATTTACCTGAACAACTTCAATTCACATTTTTCTTCACTCAACTAGGGTGTGTGCTTATAAAACTTCTTTACTCCACTAGGGGCAAAGACAACATAAGTTCTATTGCAGGAGTTTGTGACCCAAATACATGAGCCATGCTCTGGGAAAAGAGGGCTTAAAGCATCTCTGTAATGCATCATACCACGCAAGTAGTCACTGTATTGTGGATGCATGAAATTTATTTTGTGTAACAATAGACTGAATTATGAGATAGACTGGTCCTTAGAGCTGCAGAAAATCAACCAATAGTGAAAAGTTTCTGCCAAGGTCAGCCTTCGCAGGCTGATGTGGGTCAATACTTTTTTGCAGATGCATTAAGCTCCCTTTTCCAGGAGCATAGCTCATCTAGAAGCATGTTTACACATGTACACATAGGCAAACTAAAAGACTAATTAATACCAATTATCATAGCCAAACGGACAGCAATTTTTCCTAAATAGCTAATTGTGCTTGCATATGGAAATGCTAAGGCACCTACTCAAAAGGGGCGACGGAATACAGGATAACAAAACCATGTACAGCCAAAATACCATGCCCCCTGTTTTTCTTTGAAAAGAAGGGGGACAAAAACCAAACCCCAGACTCTTACCCGTTTGCAAGGAGGACAGTTAACTTTAGTTTGATGTCCTCCAATGAATACAGTGGTGGATTGGCAATGTAGAGATATCGTAGAGCCATCTTCACTTCTCCCTGGTAAAACAAGGCCTGAATAATACATCTATGTTGCCAGTGGCTCAGATCTGAGGTGAGACGGTGAGTTTCCAGTAACATCATTGCCTCCTGAAATTTTTGAACCAAGATGTTTGTATTTTCTGTAGGATCAGTATGAAAACCAATTCTTGCAACTGTAGGCTGCAACGGTTGCACTACTTGAGAAAGTAACCCGACAAATATGACAATGCTGTCATGCTAGACTACTAAATGCACACAACAGGCTAAGCCTTTCAGCATTTCTACCAAAGCTGTAAAAATGTAACAAAATACTCCAATACTTTAGTACTGGAATCATTGTTATGAGCGACTCATGAAAGGAGGTACAGGACAAAATCATGAGTAAACATCTACAAAAATAAATCTCATATATACATACAATAAATATAACAGTTAATGTTTCATGAATAAAATGGAAGATGGAAAAGATTTTAATCCCTTAAGCTCCATGTGGATGGCATGTGTACCATCTGCTTGTTTGGTCAAGTCAATAGGATAAAAATTTTTCTGAGTTTCAATGGGTAGTATTTTCAGCCATCGCAAAAGGTCATATATCTGGTGCTGGAATGGTTAACCCTTTACAACACAATTCTGGGTTTAGAAAGATAGCTTTTGAAAACATTGTGCAAAAAGGAGAAAATGCTGGAAACCAGCATTTTCTCCTTTTCCCACAATGTTTACCTTTTCAAACAAAAAAAAAAAGAAAATCCCAGAATTCAAACCACATCTAATGTGTTGTCTGCAAATGCTTTGGATTTGGTAAAGTCTAAAATTTATTTGTCTGGTAAACAGTGAATATATCAAATGCTATGTTAGTTTCGTGTGCACCTGCCTCTGTATACTTGTTCAGTATTTCAAAAGCAATACAAATTGCATCAAAATCATGTATTAAAATTCATCTGAAAAAAGTTCCCATTGCCAAAAAAAGGTTACCTCAAAGTCTTTGTGATCCAACAACCAGAAGGCTTGAACTTGTTTAACAACAGTTTGTGGCATGTTATATCTACTGGTAAATCCAGCAATTTTGTCTGAAAACTGAAAATATATCAAACGCATACATAAGCAGTGCTTCTGCTGCTTCTTGGAAGATCTCAAATGATTTTTTATTTTTTTTTTTAAACAATGACCACCATGAAACTCATACATTAATTTCTCTAGACATACAGATATTTAAAAATAATCACTTTGGGGTTTCTTTTCTGACATACAGGTATTTAAAAATAATCACTTTGGGGTTTCATTTTATTTGGCCAAGTCTAAAATTTTGCTGTCTGGTGAAGAGTTAAGTGTACCTTTGGAATTCAAGTGAAAAGGTTACAGCAAGGTACTCACTGTGACACTGTCCTCTGTGGTTTCCATGGATACTAGGTCTAACAACAGATACAGGGTAAGGCTGTATTTGATCTGTGTATCTATATTCTCCAGCAAGTATGTTGACAGTAAGGCCTGTTAAAATGCATGTAATAATGACTATCATCAATTTTGAATACATATAAGGTTAGTGTTTTGTTGTCAACTAAGCTCATATGTCATTAGTAAACTTTGTTCTACAGACATCTCCTTTCACATACTTGCAAACAAGGCCTTAAAGTCATTGAAGAACTTTCACCCTTTAGCTCTCTATTTATTAAGCCCTTTACCAAACAATCCCGAGTTTTAATGAGGCTAATGGAGAAGATGCTGGAAAACATTTTGGGAAAAGGAGAACCAGCATTTTCTCCTTTTCTCACATTGTTTTCTAACCTTTATAGGCTAAATTCCAATTTTTTGAGCCACATTTAATTTGTTGTCTGCTACTGCTTTCAACTTTGGCATGTCTGAAATATTTTCGTCTGGATTTACAAATGCAGACAGTTTTTTCCCTTGTGAAGCAAATCGGTTTAAAAGATGTATATCCTTTTGTCATGACCTTTTCACAGGTATTCATAAAGTAAATCTTAAAGCGATTACTGGTATTTAAGTATGGCGTTTCAAAATTCATCAAATAAGAATACATACATAAACAAGATAAAAAAAATCAACCGCTTTAAATGTAGAGTACATTCCTTTCAATTTGTACATAACAGTTATTGCTCTTGATTTGTTGTCTGTAGTTGATGTTTATTATTGTTATTGTATATGGCAAGATACATGTATTTGTGCGAGTCGAATAAAATCTATCTAAAACAAAAATAAAAATCTAAATAAAAAAAAACTGTTCTGAAAGGTAATAGATCTTGATGACATCATTCAAGCAAGTATGTGATAGTGACTTTACCAGTCAATGAATACATTTCAGCAAAAGAATTGTTATTGAATTCTTATTCATCATACCCTGTTTAATTCAAGAAATGAAGTATTGTCGTTACAATTATGTGTCATGGCCTGAGTATCTAGAACAAGAACTTACATGCAAGCTTGGGGGAGGGTATTTACCATTTCCACCCTCTCTTTCCCAAAGGTCTGGGACACCATTACATGAGTTTACCAAACCATCTATCATGAGTAGCTCTGTATGACTGCAAATAAACACGAGTCTTACCCTGTGAATAGCGGGTTTAATGCATCTACAAAAAAGTAATGCAAGGAGTGCACAGGCTGACATGGGTTGAAGCTTTTTGCTATTAGTAATTTTTCTGCATTTCTAAGGACCATTGTACCTTCAGGTTTAGTAGGTTGTTTGACAAAATGGATTTCATGGATCCACAATTATGTGATAACTTGCATAGTATAATGCATCAAGGAGATGCATTATACCCCCTTGTGCCAAAGCACTGCTCACACGTAATATGGAAAAGCATATTGTATCCAATGTTACCTGTCCTCTCTTTATAAGATTACTCCTCTTAACACTTATGCTGCTGAATAAATGAAACACAAATTTCTACTCAATACTAAAAGGCCAAACATTGCAGTTTCAAAGTTGATTTCACAGGAAAGAAAATACCGTATTGGACAGTGTAGATCAAAGATCAGACTGCATGTTCTGTGCAGTCTGATCTTGATCTACACTGTCCACAAAAGGTCAGTGGGTCGCGATTAGCAGCTTAAGGATTAATAAAACAATAAACCCACAAACAAAATTAATAATCCTGTATCAATTAAGCAGCTTCAAAATAACATTGTGGGATATGGAGAAAATGCTATAGACCAACAGTTTCTCCTTTTCCCACAATATTCCCTGGCCTTTCAGAGACAAATTGAATCATTTTAGCCACATCTAATGTGTTGTTTGCAAATGCAGGCCGACCTGGGCCAATACTTTTTGCAGATGCATTAAGCCCCCTTTTTACAGAGCATGGCTGAGATTATGTACAAAGTCAGTAAAAGATATCCCCCTAAAGCAATTTCAAAGCTGCTAACAGAATTTAAGGTCTTTCAAATTATCTACTATTTTGTACAGTCTGATCTGGATCTAAACAATCTGCAGAAGCCATAGTTTTGCTCTTTGTATTATACTTAGAGTTTATCAAGGTAAGAATGTAAGATATGTAAATTTTTTCTTTAGGTACTCATTTTTGGTGTCAAAGCACTGTTAAAAAAAGGGTGTTAGGTTAAAAGCTTACCTGTTAAGATTCTGCAATTCCATTCTCCTTGCTTTATATGCAGAGAGCAAACTTGTCACTGGATAAGCATAACGGAAGCCTGTCATTAACTCAGTATCTGAAATAGGTCAGTGTTATATTCAGCAATCATGATAAAAGGGTAACGTCAGCTTCAGGTGTTGCTTTCATTGCAAAACTAAACAATTGCCATATCAGGAAAGTTTCATCCTACTCTCATATTTTATCTTCCAAGTCCTGTTTAAGTTTCAGATAGTATAGCTGTGTTCTTAATTCTGGAGATAATTCAATTTATTTAAGTCAAACAAACATAGAGTGTTGCTTTCCCTATCGTCTCCCTTTTCAATCATTGGTTAGAAAATTCTGGTAAAAATCATTGGTTAGAAAAGGCAAAAAAAGAGTGACTTGGTGGACAGTGTATATCAAGATCAGATTGCAAGAGATGTGCATTCTGATTATAGATCTACAACGCGCAGTATTTTCAAGACTTGGTCAAAACAACCTTCCAACTGCATAAGTGGGTTTCTTCTAATGACAAAAAAAAAAAAATTTTTCTTTCAACTTATCTCTACCAACAACAAAATTCAGACTTTTCAATACTGAAAGGATTTGCAGACCACTAATTAAATGTGGCAAAAATTATGTGATCAGTCTATCACAGGGTAGGAAACATTGTGGGAAAGGGAGAAAATACTGGTAACATGCATTTTCTCCTTTTCCCACAATTTGTTCATAACCTTTCTTTTAAAAGGTTGCATTAACATTGGATTGTTTGATAAAGAGTTACAAAGAATTATTAAAAGCTATTGGTCACTACAAGTTAAATTCCCTTACCATCATTCTCAGGCAGTAGTCCAACATGAATAAACCACAATACAGCACTGAGATGCTGTGATAATATACTGGTTACCAGGATCTTACTCTGAATCTCAAATTCCCCTGTTAAATCATAACAGAGTATGATTGTTAATTGAATACTTTTACAGGTAGTTCAGATGTAATACTTACAAGAATGCATTCAAAGTTGTTTGCTACAAATTTGTCTCAAATAGTTCACGTTTATTAAACACTATACCACCTAATTCTGAGTTTTAACGACCCTTGGAAAAAAAGCTTTAGAAAACATTGTGGGAAAAGGAGAAAATGCTGGTAACCAGCATTTTCTCCTTTCCCCAAGATGTTCTCATCCTTTCAAAGACAAATCCAAAAAATTTGGGCAATAAAAATATTTTTGTTTGCAAATGTTTTCAATTTGGACAACTCCGAAAGTTTGTCATGTGGTAAAGGGTTAAAGTAAATGAGCCATGCTCTGCCAAAATGGGGCTTAATGCTTCTCTGTGATACACTGTACCAATAAAACCATCATTAAAATGTGGATCCATGATAGCCACTTTTTTATAACAACCAAATGTATCATGTGGTAGACAGGTCCTTGTACATACAGAAAATTGACTGATAGCAAAAAGTTTTGGCTCAGGTCAGCCTGCGCGGACTGCACAGGCTGACCTGGATCGATATACTTTTCAAAGATGCATTAAGCCCCCTTTTGACAGAGCATGGCTCAAATACATTCAGTTATAAATAACAGGTATGAGAGAAAATGTCAGAGTTTTCACATGATGATGCAGGTAACAACTGGGCTATGACAATACCTCTATGTTTTTCAAAACAGACAAGCGAATAAAGATGGAGTTTACAAATAAGGAGTTGTAAACTTCAAGCACATAGATAGAGAAAGACTATATTATTGTGGCCGACTGTCTGAGGAAATTATTTACCTTGTTGTGTGATAGGAACAGACTGACTGGTAAACAATTTGAATATGCTGACAAGGTGTGCAAGTTTCTGTTCACACTGATACAATGTACGAGTACCTCTCTGATCTAATATCAAACCTGACCAGTTGTACAAGATAACACCTGAAAAATACATTATCTATCTGTTAACTCCATATGGATGAAGGCTTTTAAAAACGCGGTGGAAAAGGAGAAAAGAAAATGTTGTTAACCAGCATTTTCTCGTTTAACAACAATGTTTTCTACTATTTCAAAGACACTGTCTCCTTTAACAACTGTTTTTCTACCATTTCAAAGACATTTTAACAACACTGTTTTCTCCTATTTCAAAGACAAAGTCCATCACCTGACCAATATCAAATTTGTTTTCTGCCAAACCTTTCAATTTAATAAGTCTATAAAATTTTGTTGGTTGGTAAAGACTTAATAATTATAGTGTTTTAGCACTTTCTTAGAAAGAATCTATCATACAAAGTTTTTAATCGTTAAAGTACTGAATTAATGATTTGGACCCACAAATTGGGAAAACAAGCCCGAAATGTTGCTATTTAACGGTTGTTTGTTAGAATATGTAACACAATAGCAGACAGTATGGATCTAAGATCAGACTGCACATCCTGTGCAGTCTGATCTTGATCTACTCTGTCTGCAAAAACAACTTTATTTGGTCCCAGGGCTCTATAGGTTAATAATTGTACTTACTACTGTAAAGACTATACGTATGGAAGAACAAGTTCTATCCCTAAAATAGCTTTCAACTTGTGAGTTACCATCAAGATCATTCTGGCATTCAGTTTCTGTATATTTGTTGACAAGTTCTTCTTTAAATAGTGGAGAAATGGTTCTGATTGTTCATATGAGCGATCAAAACTACTTTTCAAAACACATGTATACATAATTATTTGTTAACTCTTCACCAAACTAGAAAATTTTAGACTTGTCCAAAATTCGAAGCATCTGCAGATGATATATATAGATGAGCTAAAATGGTGTACCATGACTCTATGAAAACCTCAGAGAATGAATGAAGCACTACGAAAAGCAACACTCTGTCATTCGATACTTCAGCTATTGCCTTTTTAAAGGTTTCGAAACACTTTTCAAGTGTTTTAGACTCTTTAAAAAGGCAATAGCTGAAATATCGAATGATAGGGTGTTGTTTTTCATAGAGTAAAATGGTGTAATTCCTCTTTGATTGGGAAGAAACATGGTGGGAAAAGGAGAAATGTTGGTTACCAGCAACCTTCAAAAACCTTCAGTGGGACTGTTGAGACACACGATTGTTTGGTGAAAGGTTAAAGCAAATACTTCAAACCCAACGATGTACATGTACTGAAATTATTACACATGTTTAACAAATTAATCGGTGCACAAGAGATATTTCTCACATGTAGTGTCAATCTGATGTTTGGTTGAAGACACCTTTTGCCATGCCCAATCAAGTAAGAATTTCAATGAACACCCTTGATGAAGATACTCTGAAATGAAAAAAAAAAAAAAAAAAATACTTAAAAGTTGCAATACTTCCATATGAAAATTTGAAGATAGAAAACACATGGTACAGATTTGTAAATGAGTGGGCGAAGACGAGCCTTGTATGGCTCCACTGATAAATAAAGCTTACCAAATCACAAAATTTTAGACTTGTCAAATTTAAGAGGATTGCTGAGCACAAATTAAACAAGAGGACCATGATGGTCCTATATCGCTCACCTGAGTATATTTGTAACCTATATGGTCTATTAAGGGCAGGCTATTCTTTTCACTGCAGGGCAGATATACGCCCAAATATGACCCAAAGGGAAGAATTTTAACAATTTTGGTATGGGGTCACCTAATGATGCTTCAAACAAAATATGAAAGTTCTCGGCCTTATGTTTTGTCACAAGAAGATTTTAAAAGATTCAAATAGGGTGCGCCATGGCAGAGCCCAAATATGACTGCAGAGGGATAATTTTAACAATTTTGGTAGAGGATCATCAGATAATGCTACACACCAAATATGAATGCTCTAGCCATTATGGCTTTTCATCAGAAGATTTTTTAAAGATTTCCTTTTTTGTTTTTATGTAAAATAGGGTGCACGCGGGCAAAGCCCAAATATGACCCAAGGGGAATAATTTTTACAATTTCGGTAAGGGGTCACCAAATGATGCTTCAAACAAAATATGAATGCTCTCCGCCTTATGGTTTGTCACAAGAAGATTTTTAAAGATTTTAAAATTGGATGCACCCGGACAGAGCCCAAGTATGACCGCACAGGAATAATTTTAATAATTTTGGTAGAAGATCATCAGATAATGCTACATACTTAATAGGAATGTTCTAGCCATTATATTTTGTCATCAGAAGAAGTTTTAAAGATTTCCTTCTTTGTTTCTATGTAAAATAGAGTGCGCCCAGGCAAAGCCCAAATATGACCCTACAGGAATGATTTTAACAATTTTGGTAAGGGGTCACCCAATGATGTTTCAAACAAAATATGAATGCTCTCAGCCTTATGTTTTGTCAGAAGAAGATTTTTAAAGATTTTAAATTAGGGTGCACCCGGGCAGAGCCCAAATATGACAGCAGAGGAAAAATCTTAAGAATTTCGGTAGAGGATCATCAGATAATGCTACATACCAAATATGAATGCTCTAACCATTATTGTTTGTCATCAGAAGATTTTTTAAAGATTTCCTTCTTTGTTTCTGTGTAAAATAGAGTGCGCCCGGGCAAAGCCCAAATATGACCGTACGGGAATAATTTCGACAATTTTGGTAAGGGGTCAAGCAATGATGCTTCAAACAATATATGAATGCTCTAGCCGTTATGGTTTGTCACAAGAAGATTTTTAAAGATTTAAAAATAGGGTGCATCTGGGCAGAGCCCAAATATGACCGCAGAGGGATAATTTTAACAATTTTGGTAGAGGATTATCAGATAATGCTACATACCAAATGTAAATGCTCTAGCCATTAATGATTTGTCAGAAGAAGATTTTTTAAAGATTTCCTTCTTTGTTTCTGTGTAAAATAGGGTGTGCCCGGACAAAGCCCAAATATGACCGTAAGGGAATAATTTCAACAATTTTGGTAAGGGGTCAAGCAATGATGCTTCAAACAAAATATGAATGCTCTAGCCATTATGGTTTGTCACAAGAAGATTTTTAAAGATTTTAAAATAGGGTGGATCTGGGCAGAGCCCAAATATGACTGCAGAGGGATAATTTTAACAATTTTGGTAGAGGATTATCAGATAATGCTACATACCAAATATAAATGCTCTAGCCATTATGATTTGTCAGAAGAAGATTTTTTAAAGATTTCCTTCTTGGTTCTATGTAAAATAGGGTGTGCCCGGGCAAAGCCCAAATATGACCCAAGGGGAATAATTTCAACAATTTTGGTAAAGGCTCACTCAATGATGCTTCAAACAAAATATGAATGCTCTCCGCCTTATGGTTTGTCACAAGAAGATTTTTAAAGATTTTAAAATAGGATGCGCCCGGGCAGAGCCCAAATATCATCGCAGAAGAATAATTTTAACAATTTTGGTAGAAGATCATCAGATAATGCTACATACTTAATAGGAATGTTCTAGCCATTATATTTTGTCATCAGAAGAAGTTTTAAAGATTTCCTTCTTTGTTTCTATGTAAAATAGAGTGCGCCCGGGCAAAGCCCAAATATGACCCTACAGGAATGATTTTAACAATTTTGGTAAGGGGTCACCCAATGATGTTTCAAACAAAATATGAATGCTCTCAGCCTTATGTTTTGTCAGAAGAAGATTTTTAAAGATTTTAATTTAGGCTGCGCCCGGGAAGAGCCCAAAATATGACCCCAGAGGGATAATTTTAACAATTTCGGTAGAGGATCATCAGATAATGCTACACACCAAATATGAATGCTCTAGCCATTATGGCTTTTCATCAGAAGATTTTTTAAAGATTTCCTTTTTTGTTTCTATGTAAAATAGGGTGCGCCCGGGCAAAGCCCAAATATGACCCCAGGAGAATAATTTTTACAATTTTGGTAAGGGGTCACCCAATGATGTTTCAAACAAAATATGAATGCTCTCAGCCTTATGTTTTGTCAGAAGAAGATTTTTAAAGATTTTAATTTAGGGTGCGCCCGGGCAGAGCCCAAATATGACCGCAGAGGGATAATTTTAACAATTTTGGTAGAGGATCATCGAATAATGCTATATACCAAATATGGATGCTCTAGCCATTATGGTTTGTCATCAGAAGATTTTTTAAAGATTTCCTTCTTTGTTTCTGTGTAAAATATGGTGCGCCCGGGCAAAGCCCAAATACGACCCCAGGGGAATAATTTTAACAATTTTGGTAAAGGGTCACCAAATGATGCTTCATACAAAATATGAATGCTCTCGGCCTTATGGTTTGTCACAAGAAGATTTTTAAAGATTTTTTCAATTTTCAGCCATTTTGTTGCCATGGCAACCAGAGTTTTTGATGGAATTAAATTCTTTTAACAATTTTTGTAGACCTTCACCCAAAAAACATTCCTGCCAAGTTTTATCAAGATTGGCCATCTGGTTTAGGAGGAGAAGATTTTTAAAGAAATTGTTAACGGACGGACGGACAGATGGACGGACGGACGGACAGACGGACGGACGGACGGATGCCGGACGATGACTGATCACAATAGCTCCCCTTGAGCACGTTGTGCTCAGGTGAGCTAAAAAGTCTAAAATGATGGGCTTGGTCTTTGAATGAGTAGAAATCATTGTGGAAAAGGGAGAAAAGCCTTTTCCTCCAAGCCATCTGCAACACAATCTTCCTGAAGACAGAATTCTTTTATAGATTTCAGTGGAACTTAATTGCTTCTAAACTACTTTAAAAATTCATATCATAAAAAAATAAGAAAATACTAACATTTTCTCCTTCCCCCACAAAGTTTTTAAAAGCCTTCATCTTCAGTACTGATTGATTGATTGATTGACTGTGTGTTAAATCCATTCATCAACAACCAACTTACCTCCACTAGTCCAATCCGCAACACAAGCTCTGAAGAGTGACAATATTTCGTAATCCAACGCCAGCGACAACAGGCACTCTCTTTGGTTAATCTGGAAAAATGAAAAGGAAGCCTAAATTTTAAACCTGAATTTCCGCACAAACTCAGAATGTTAGCCTTCATTTCACTCAAAATATCAACAAATGTTAAAAACCTAAATTTGAAATTACATTTCATTCAAAAACTAAGTATATCAGGACAATGTTTGAACTCAAAATCAAGCACTAATTTGGCTCCTTCTCCACTAAAAATGCACAAAGAAAGAAAAATTGTCAGTAGTAATTCATACAACAAAAAACTATTTTGAAACAAATTACTGTATATTAACAAAGATAAAAACCAAAGTCTAAATTAACTCCCCGAACAAACAACATTTTGTTTTGGACATCACCAAATTGAAAGCATTTGCAGACAACAAACTAAATATGCCTCTAGTAATGGTGGGCAAAGGAGAATAAAAAGACAATATAGAAAAAGGAGGCAATGCTGGTTATTCCCATATTCTTCTTTTCCAATAATGTTTTCAAAAGCTTTCTCATTTAGGGTCATTAAAACACGGGATTGTTTAGTACACCCTTAATCACCATGCTACAGTGTGTTTAGAGTCAAAGACACATGCAGGCTCTTAGGCTGTATTGATCAAACATTCCAGACAATTCTACATACCTATTATTCATACTCTAAACATAAAGAACAGCCAAAGACTAGCTGTCTGGCTAAGACATTCCTCTGTCAAAAGTAAACAAATCCATAGTTTGAATAGCATGCTTCAGGCCTTTCATTGGTAAAAAAAAATAAGATTCATGTTTAATATAAATTTTATTCTTTTTTTACATGAAAAGGCCCAAAACACATTATTCAAAATGTTTAACTATGGATTTGTTTGTAGGGTGTTTACCATTTCCAACATTATTTAGTTATATTGCAGTGGCCAGTGCACCTATTCATGCTTTTCTAGAGCTTACTAATACTTTGTACAATATTTTTTCAGAGCCACTTGTATGGCGAAAATCTGAATTTAATTCAACTCTTTGACTGACATGTACATAAAACATTTGCTTTCAGTCAGATGACAAAAACGTGCCTGCAGCTATTTCAATGTTGCTTTTGAAAGAACATCTCTCGAAATATTAGAAAATGTGGATCCATGATCAAACTGCATTCTTAGCAGTCTGATTTTGATCTACACAGTCTGTGAGCACATCCTATGTTACCCCTTGACTGCAAATACAAGTACCGGTCATTCAAACCACTACAAAAGTAACTCAACTCTTCTTACCACATTCATACTTGTAGAGACAATTTCCATGGGCCGAGCCAGAAGACCAACATACACACACATATTGTACAGCTCATGAGGATGTAACAAGGCAATGGATCCCTTCTTTCTCAAATCAGACAGCACCTGTCCCTGGTCCCCTAAAAACTTGGCTTTCCCAGTCCCACTGTCAAATATCAGAGTGGCATCTAGATTGAAAAAAAAAAAAAAAAAAAAAAAATCATGTTATGAGTAATCTTCATTTCTTGCCTCATCAAATTTCCACTAGATCTACAATAAAAGCCTTATACAATAAAACAGTCTAAATAGTGAGACAGTCCCAGAACTGTTTCTTTGTCATTCATGAAGGAAAATGCGGGTCAGAAAAAATGGCCTGAATATCGAGGTGGTTTGTGAACAAAGCTGGCCTTCCTGTGATATCATTCTTATTTTACTTAATTATAATTACTTCATACAAGATGTGGGTCGATTTAATTTAAGAAACAATATCTACTATACTGCGTTTCCATGTGGATCAATGAAAGACAGGCCTCAGATTTAAAATTTCCATGTTGTTGTGAATGTGTCATATGGAAAGAATTAACTCTTTACCAGACAACACATATTTAGACTTTTCCAACTTCAAAGCATGTCCAGGCAACATATTTAAATGTTGCTCAAAGCATGAACTTTGTCCTTCAGTAAGTAAAGAGCACTGTGTGAAAAGGAGGAAATGCTGATTACCAGTATTTTCACCTATTCCAATAATATTTTCAACAGCCTTCGGAGTCGTTAAAACTCGGGATTGTGTGGTAAAGAGTTACCTTCAAATATACGAAAGCTAAATGCATATTTTCTGTCAGTACAAAATAACAATCCTATAAAATTCTGCCTAAAATCTGCTGTCTTTAAATATGCTTTCTCTGAGCTACTAACACTTTGCTTCATTAACAATGAAAAGAGAAAATGAAAATCAACTGACAACAATTACAGCTAAACATAAAAAAAAAAAAAAAAATCGCCTTACCAAACTCCAGTGATGAAGGATAGAAATGTTGTTCTGGAGGCAAGGGAGAGTTGCTCAGAAATCTCTGTATTCTACCTGTATCTATGTGAACAGTCTGTAACAGTTAAAATAATCAATGTTGTTTGAAATGAATCTATGCTGGCGTGTCACCATAAAATCAGTGAGTTTCTTTTTTTACACAAAGTAAGATACAAAATAATCATATTACATGTGTTACTTACAGATCAAATTTTTCTTCTGCCAATAGGTTTTCACATGTATTTATATATCAAGCATTATTCAAAATGGGTAATCTTTTTCTTCATACAATCAAATTTAGACAAACTTTACACAAAACTCTTTCAACTGTGAAGTATTTATTGAAATATATTTTTCAAGCTCTTTTGGACACTTTCTGGGCTCAGACCAAGTTGAATGATTCAAGTGTTAACTTATTAAGCAAGGGTATTTTTAAACTGAAAACACAACTTCTCCACAAAAACCCATGTTGTTGGCACCCTGAAGAAATGTCTCTTGGATGATTCATATTAGTAACTTCTGCATGGGTTTTGTTGGAGGAGGAAGTATTTTTGCTTTTTAACTCTTTACCAAACAAGAAAATATTAGACTAGTCCAACTCGAAAGCATTTGCAGACTACAATATAAATGTGACTGAAAAGTTGCAATTCGTTTCTGGAGGGGTAAAATTAAAATTCGGGACTGTGTGGTAAAGGGCTAATATGTGCTATCTGTAGCTGTAACACTTATGATTGTGATAATAAAGACAATGTAGCATACCAGTAAATTTTCCATGGATTCCTTTCCATCATTCAGTTTGTAGAAGCACATATAGGAACAGGTTTCCACTGATGAACTTACATACCTGAAATAAAAAAACAAAATATACATTACTGTGCTGGCATAAACTGTAATCTTTAAAACTTTCCACACTTGTTTCATTCCAACTGAGAAATTTAAACCTGATCTAAAGGTCCTTTTTCCCAAAAGTTAACCTTATACAAAACAATCATGTCTGAGATAGAAGGCTTTTAAAAGCATTGTGGGTAAAGAGAAAATGCTGGGAAGCAGCACTTTCTCCTTTTCCAATGATATTTGCTTTGTCATCAAAAAGAAAAAAGTAATTGGGCTATGTATGTCATCTGCAAATTCTTTCAATAAGGACAAGTTCAAAATTTTGTGGTTTGACTTTTATTGTATGACATACCACTTAGGAAATCAGCATGGCTAAAGAAATTCTTCACAGTGAGCAATCCCTCCTTTGCTACAATGTTTTCTAATATATCCATATTTCAAATTTCAATAATTTAATACTGTGATCATCCAGATTTTACATAGAAGTTAAGTCCTGTACGGCAAATCTATTTCAGGATGCACTGAATTATTAGTCTCATATGTTGACTTACCTTATGGTAGACGGCATCTGAGCGTGGTACCATCTATTGATATCAAATATAGAGAGATGGTACCCAGTCTTGGAGCTTTTCCCTTCAGTTGCTTCCCAAACAAATACACACAGACTGAGGTCTGGGCCATGGTTACCTAAAAATAAAAAAAATTATTGCTTATCTCCTTAACCCCTTACCAAACAATCCCAGGTTTTTATGACACTTGAAAAGAAGGCCTTTAAAAACATTGTGGGAAAAGGAGAAAATCCTGGTAACCAGCATTTTCTCCTTTTCCCACAATGTATTCTACCATATCAGAGACCTTAAGCTCATTTGTACCAATTTTGAATGTCGTCTGCCAATGTTTTGAATTTGAAAGAGTCCAAAATTTGTCATTTGGGAAAGGGTTAATCTGCTACCAATCAATCTCATGTTCAGGTAATCCACAGGAAAAGCAGCTTTTAGAAGTACATAAAGGAAAAGGGAGAAAATGATGTTAACCAACATTTTCTCCTTCCCTCCACGCTTCTACACTTTAAGATACAAATCTTATCAATGTGTGCCTAATATAATATATGAAGTCTACAAATGTTTAGGATAATGTTGTTTTGCAAAGAGATAACCTCTTGCCACAGCCCTGAGAAAGAAGGCTTTTGAAAACATTGTGGAAAAGGGAGAAAATGCTGGTAACCATCATAACTTAACCCTTTCCAAAACAAACCCTGGTTTTCACGTGTCTGCAGTACAAGTCTTTTGAAAACACTGTGGGAAAAGGAGAAATTGCTCATAACGAGCAATTTCTCCTTTTCCCATTGTGTTTTCTACCCTTTTTGAGACCTTTCTGCCATTTTCATCAAATTCAAAATTGTCGTCTGCAAACTCTTTCAATTTGGACTAGTCCAAAATTTGTCATTTGGGAAAGGGTTAACCACGTGGAGAGATTTAGTATCTAGGAAGACAGATACAAATAAGTCATACTCTGTGAAAAGGGGTTTAATGCAACTACAAAAGGTATCTACCGAGGTCAGCCTTTACAGCCCATGTACGCTAGCCCGAGTCAAATCTTTTTGCTGTCAATTTTGTGCAAGGAAAAAGTACAGTGTACTTCACGATTCTCTCCATTGTAATACAAAATGGATTTTATGGATCCATAATTATGTGATCACTTTCTAGTTATTATGCATCAGGGAGACGCATTGAGCCTCCTTTGTCGTGCATGGCTCACATATATTTTGTGAGAAAATTGAGTCAAAACAGGTTTCAAAAGTGCAATAATCATGTCCTTCTTGTTCTAACGCTCTCCAACTGCCCATTTACAAGCATTGTCTCCTCATTCCACAATGTTTGCAAAAGCCCTCATATGGTTGCTAAAACACTGGATTGTTTGGTAAAGGGTTCATTAATATAATACTTCCCTCATCAATAGCTCTGGTGGGTATCAAGTTTGGTCTACTTACTTTCATCAAATGAATCTTCTGTCAATCTTGTTGGTGGTTGATAATATGGATCTGTCAAAGTATAGCAGGCCAATATTCTGCTTGTACCATCATAGTTTGATCCATACTGAACAGGCTGGGAGGTCAGCTCATGGTCAACTCTCAGGCAAATAGAAGACAGGTCATCATAGAACACCCCGTAACTGTTGTAATATGTTTTCTTACCAAAGGAAAGCTGGTACAAAGATAAAGTAGCCACGCTATTTGTGTACCTACAAAAACATAGAAATAGTTTGAATGCTTCTATTTTGTATAGCAACCTTAACACATTACCTGATGGGCTAATATTCAGACATACTGTCATGAACCTACGATAGTAAAAAATGCAAAAAAAAAAAAAAAAAAAAGTAATGTCTTAATTTCTTTTGGGCTGCATCTTGGCTGTCAAACCTATGGTTGTAAGGGTGACAGCATACTGTCATGAACCCATGATAGGTAAAAGCTCAATAAAAAGATCATTATTTCTTTTTTACTTGCAAATGGGTTGTCAAACCTACTGCAGTAAGGGTGACATTATAAAACAATATACTAGTGCTTGAAACTGTACAAGTAGAAGGTAATTGAGAATGACAGAATACCCTTCTTTGAACATTGTGGGAAAAGGAGCAATTGCTTCAAACAAGCAACTGCTCCATGTCCCACAGTGTTTTCAAAAATGTCTCCATCAGGGACAAAAAAAGTCAGACCATGAGAAGTTGCACAATATTACTCACACACCTTTGATTGACTCTTTGCCAAATGACAAAATTTCAGGCCTAACTAAACTGAAGGCATTTGCAAAGGACAAAATAAATCTGACTCAAACAATGAAATGTTACCAGCATTTTCTCCTTTTTCCACAATGTTTTCCAGTCTTCTTCTTCAGGGTTGTTAAAACTGGATTGTTTGGCAAAAGGTTAAACCATAAGAAATATACAGAAATTCTACTTACTCTTCTTCAGGGTCAATCTGACTTCTTCCAACCCATAAATAGCAGAAATTTTTCGGATCATTTTCTGGTTCCTGATGAGCAATATGTGTAACTGGCATGGGATCAGACTCCAGTCTACTGCTGTATCTGAAATATTAATTATTAGCATATAATTTTTTTGATAACTCCTGTACTCAGATTTAACGGCTTATGCCGAGAGAATAGACCAAGATGGCTTGGGATCAGACTCTAGTCTACTGCTGTATCTCAAATATTAATTATTAGCATACAATTTTTTTGACAACTCCTGTAGCACTGAACTCAAATTTAAAGGCTTATGCTGATAGTGTAGAGTAAGGACAGATTGCACAGAACATGCAGCTTGATTTTGGACCTGTCTGCTTCTTTGCTAGGCACTCCCACAAACACAGCCTTTAACCCTTTCGTTCTCAATCGCGCTTTAACCCTTTACCACACAATCCCAACTTTTGACGACCCAGAGAAAAATGCTTTTGAAAACAAGAGGGCCATGATGGCCCTGTATCGCTCCACTGGCTTATAAATATAAACCATAAATACTAAACATTTCAATTCTGAGCCAAATGGTTTCAAAATGAAGACTTACAAAGTTTTCTCTGTAAAAGCCCATGTTAAAGTTGAGACCCGCAGGGAAAAGCCATTTTTGATCCCAGAGCGATAATCACTTGAACCCTGGTAGAGGTCCACAAGATAAAGCCACATGCCAAAATAATACAAGTCTATGCTGTATGGTTATAAATATGTTGATTTTCAAGTTTCGTCCATATGAAGCCTCTGTAAAACATAAGACCCCTGATGCGAGGCTAATTTCAAAAAAAAATAAAAAGTGCTCCAGATTTGGTAGCCCTTGGGTTTGCGGTTAGGAGCAAAAGGATTTTTTGAATTTTCACCCTATAAGCACATGTTTATGACCAAATTTGGGAGTTCTTGCCTTATGGCTAGTAACAAGACGGTTTCTGAAGTTTTCACTCCATAAACCCATGTAAAACTTGTGACCCCTGGTGCAGGGCCAAACTTGATCCTAGGGTTGTAACTTGGGCCCTCTTTGTAGTTGTCCACTAGAAAGAGCTATAATTATGCAAAATTTGGTAGCCCTAAGCCTTATGGCTATGTACACCAAGATTTAAAAGTTTTCCCTATATAAGCCCATGTTAATCTTGTAAACCTTCCCCCCCCCCCCCTCCATGAGGCCAAATTGACCCCAGGACTGTAATTTGGGCATTTTTGGTAGACCCCCACCAGATCAAGCTAAATGCAAAATTTGGTAGCTCTAGGCCTTATGGCTAGGTACTGGAAGATTTCTTAAGTTGTCACTATGTACGCCCATGTAAAACTTGTTACCCCTGCAGCGGGGCCAATTTTGACCCCAGGGCTAAAATTTTGGCCTGCTTGGTAGAGGTCCACTAGATATAGCTACATGCAAAATTTGGTAGCTCTAGGCCTTATGGCTAGGTATAGGAAGATTTTTAAAGTTTTCTCTATATAAGCCTATGTAAAACTTGTGACCCCTGGGGCAGAGCCAATTTTGACCCCAGGGCTATAATTTGAAGAAACATGATAGAGGTCTACTACATAAAGCTACATGCCAAATTTCGTATCCCTATGCCTTATGGTTTCAGACAAGAAGATTTTTAAAGATTTCCAATATTTTTCAGTTTTGTTGCCATGGCAACCAGAGTTTTTGAAGGAATCAAATTCTTTCAAGACATTCTGAAGAGGACCATGGCA
Source organism: Tridacna gigas (assembly GCA_945859785.2). Lineage (NCBI taxonomy): Eukaryota > Metazoa > Mollusca > Bivalvia > Cardiida > Cardiidae > Tridacna > Tridacna gigas. The sequence goes on from OX244041.2 coordinate 17,395,171, forward strand.
GGATCATTTCTGTGAAGTTTCATGAAAATTGGATGGGTAGTTTCAGAGAAGAAGATGTTTGAAATAAAAGTTAACGCACGGACGGACGCACGACGGACACCGGGCCATGACATAAGCCCGCTGGCCTTCGGCCAGTGGAGCTAAAAACTGTTTCAAAAGGAGAAAATGCTAGTAACCAGCATTTTCTCCTTTTCCCACTATGTTTTCTACCTTATAAAAGACAAAGCTAATATTTTGGGTAATATTTGTCATCTGCTAATGCTTTCAATTTGAAAAAATTTTGTCATTTGGTACAGAGTTTAAGCGTGCTTCAGATCTATTACCATAACAGACAATTTTAATGAGTATACTCGAACTACCGCAACATGCAACTGGAAGCTAATGGGCGTGTAAGCCAAACATGTTGAAAAACAAACAAACAAAAAAAATTGATCTTTTGAGGTTTTTTCAAGGCAAATGACTCAAAGTGCGAGATATTATACATACAATGTATTTCTAAAATAATGCTGAAACAAAAGGGTTAAATTGTAGTATCTGCATCTACAGTAATGCAGAAAATATCCATTTATTTAGCACTACAAGGGTTAATCAAATATCTGTCTGCAAATGCCTTCAATTTGGTCGAGTCTAAAATGTTGTCCTTAGGTAAAGAGTAAGCCTAATATTGCATAGGCTGTTTATTTAGGGAAACTTAAAATGTGACAAGTGACACAAAGAATATTTGAAGCCAAGTAAAAATATCTTCCATACAATACTGAAAACACCATAACAAAAGGAGCATACTGCTCAATTTCCCCACATAATTTTCACAACATTGTGTAAGGCAAAGGCATTATTAGTTGTCCGGTCAGGTGGCAGGGCATTTGGTTTCCAAATGCCTTGCCATCTGACCGCATGAGTTTACTGCAAAGTTTTACCATTCCAATGTGTGTTCAAGTGAATTTTCCCTGTTATATGGTCTTAAAAATGGAGTACACTTACGAAATCAAATTTCCCTTCTGAGTGCCCAAACAACTGAAAACTGACAGCAATATATATTTTGAGTATATTGTCCAATCAGATCGCGAGAAATTTCTTTACAGTATAATAAGCGAAGTTGTCTTAACCCTTTACCACGCAATCCCGACTTTTAACAACCAAGAAAGCTTTTGAAAACATTGTGGGAAAAGGAGAAAATGCTGGTAACCCTTCCTAAAACAAATTTCAACATTTATTTTGTTGTCTGAAAATGCTCTCAAATTGGATAAGGCTAAAATTTTGTCTTGTGGTAAAGATTTAATACAATAAGGGGTTAAATGCTTACTCCAGGACAGGTATGTGTAGTTTCCACAGCTGATAGCAACCAAAGCTGTATCCTATTGCCAGGATCCCTGTCTGTGGGATGTAGGTCAAGCATGTCACAGTCACTAGTTCCTGTCGGAAAGTCTTCATCACCACTCCATCAGGCTTCTGATACTCAAACCCATTCTCGGTAAAAAGGCTCTCTGAAAATCAAAACAAGCATAAGAACAAAGCCTTTTTCTTTCCAGTTAGACTCTATGACAGTATGTGACACAGCTATCACCACTGACATTACACTTTACCACACAACAAAATTTCATACTGATCGAAATTGAAAGTATTTGCAGATGACAATGGGCCAAAACTGACAGGATTTTCATCAAAAATGTAGAAAACATGGGAAAAGGAGAAAATGCTGTTCAAAGGTATTTTCTCCTTTTCCCACAATGTTTTCAGTGGGCTATCTTCTCAGGTCGTTAAAACTCCGGATTGTGTGGTAAAAGGTCAATAACATTATGGAAAATAGAAAAGAATGCCAACTAAAGGCTATTTTAACATTACCATGATCATGTTTTCTTGACACTCTCTAAACAAAAAAATATCCCTTTCCCAAACAATCCTATGTTTCTAGAACCTTGAGGAAGGTGGTTTTGGAAAACATTGTGGATAAAGAAGAAAATGCTGGTAACCAACAATTTCTCCTTGTTCCCCACACACTCAAACCGGTCAAAGACAGAAATCATCATTTCAGACACATTTATATTTGTCGTCTGTAATCACTTTTCAATTTGGACAATCAAAACTTTAATTGTCTGAGAAAGGGTTCAATGAGCAGAGCTGTAAATTTGTTATTATGATACTTTATAGCAAAATTTATGCATTCTAAAATAGCAAAAACATTGATTGATTGATTAATTGATTGACTGACTGATTGGTTGATTGATTGATTGATTGATTGAATGACTGATTGATTGATAGAACTGATGAACTGATTGAATAGTGTTATACACTGCTTTAAATATTATAGCAAAATGTAAATGAAAAGTCTGTACCATTGACGGCAATACACAGATGAAGGCCTTTCATCAAACACTGAAGTCTCTGGTTTTCCACATCTCTGTTCCTGGGCGAGATAAGCTGTACTTTACAAGGCTCCACTTCACTGGATATCATCTCTTTATCATCTAGGCGTAAATCTATTACAGAAGAGAAAAATTCATCATTTGACAGCTCTTATTATTTGACTTTACCCTTAAAACACTAAATTAATGATCTGGACCTTTTTTTAACTAGGGAAAACAGCCTGAAATTCTGTGCAGTCTGATCTTGATCTACACTGTCTGCAAAATAACTTATGTCGGTTTCAGGGCTTTAAGGGTTAAAATTTTCTACCAATGCAGTTGCTTAATTTTCCAAAACTGAACCAAACTCTGTATTTCCCACAAGCCTGCTGTAGAAATATTTATCAAATGAGACATCCTCTATGTAAAGGGGAATTAATGCTTCTGCAGAAAGTATCAACCCAAGTAAGCCTGTGCAGTCTTTGCAGGCTTACATGGGTCAAAACTTTTGGTAGGTTGTAAATTTTTTGCATGCCAAAGGGTTATGGTACCTCATGATAAGGCCAGTTGTTAGAAAAAATGCATTTTATGGATCTGTAATTATATAATGACTTGCTTGGTATCATGCACTACAGAGATGCATTAATCATTTTTTGCCGCCAGAGCACTGCTAAAAAAAATATGCCACTCTATTGTGAGCTAGTTTTACCCAAGGGGTTTGGGGCTGATAGGTAATTTTGGAAGGAAAGATAAAACACCTTGTATGGCTCAACTCTTTACCATACAGTCCCGAGTTTTAACGACTCTGAAAGAGAATGCTTTTGAAAACATTGTGGGAAAGGGAGAAAATGCTGGTAACCAGCATTTTCTCCATTTTGTTGTTTGGTAAAGCATTGACAGTTTTGCAGCAGAAAACTTTGAAACACAAGTTAAAAAAATGGATAATCAAGGTCTTAGATAAATATACATGTAGCTTTAACGAATGAATAGATAAGAAAAGATGGCATAAGGAAAAATAACTTTTTACAAGTGATTTTCTCCTTTGAACACAATGTTTTACATGGTCCCAGATACTAAGCTGTTTTGGCAAACACAGTTACAAAATAATCTAATATCTGACTGAAGATTCTATGAAGTCTTGTATTGATATGCATAGTTCACATTTGTAACTACAGTCTGACTCAATATTGTAACTATGTTTTATGGGTGCACATTAGAATTACATCATCCCAGATTTTACAGAAAGATTGAACCAATGTGCACTAAGCACCATTTCAGGTGATTTCGTAGACAATGTAAATCAAGATCAGACAGCCTTTTCCAAACAGTGTAGACTAAGATCAGACTGCAGGGAACATGCAACCTTATCTTTGATCTCAATGTCCAATATTATACATCACTTTAGTTTTCCTTCTCCAACTTGGAAAAGCCCATCTTATTTATTCAAAGAGTTAAAATTGTCTCATCCAAGAAAATTACACTCAGGATTTTATAGGTAAATTAACGGTTAGAATGCTAAACACAACTTTAGATGTTTTTGTAGGTAATGTAGGTCAAGATCAGGCAGCCTTTTGCAGACTGCAGATCAAGATCAGACTGCAGATTCTAGGCTGCACAGAATGTGCAGTCCAATCACTGATCTACTTTCCTCTATATTCTGAAACATTCTAACTAAAACATCCTTGAAATTACAATGTTTGGTCTGGTTTCCTGATTGACTCTTCACCAAACTACTTGTTGGACCTGACCAAATTGACGCCAATTTAATGTAGCTCAACAGATGATTTCCATCTTTAGTAGGATAGAAAACATTGTGGGGAAAGATGGAAATGCTGGTTACCAGCATTTTCTCCTTTTTCCACAATGTTTTCGAAAGGCTTCTTTCTCAGGGTCATTAAAAGTCTGGATTGTGTGGTAAAGGGTTAAAGGGCTAAAAACATCCTCATCTATCTGGTCTTTGGGCAGTGTATACTCACCTATCAAGAAGGTATGTCCACTACTGCAACCCACAGCCACTATCCCACAGAAATACCGCAAATGTTCACTCAGAGCCCACCGTGGTATACCGTCCCCGACACTGGTACATACTATCTCTACCGCTGTTACCTGCATACAGGAAGGATAGGTCAGGTATCATCTGTCATCCCTCATTAACTCTTTTACCACACAACAAAATGTAAGACTTATTCATATAGAAAAGCATTTGCAGACAACAAATTGAATGTTGCTCAAGTGATAGACTTGGTCAGGAATAGAATAGTAAACATTGTGAGAAGAGGAGAAACTGCTGGTTTCCAGCGTTTTCCCGCAATGTTTTCAAGAACTTTCTTCTTCAGGGTCGTAAAACACAAGATTGTTTGGTGAAGTGTTAGCAGATTATTGCTTTACCAAATGACAAAAATTCAGACTTGTTCAAAATGAAAGCATTTGCAGACAACAAAATAAAAGTTACTAAAAATCGAAATTTATTTTGCGAAGGGTAGAAAACATTGTGGTGAAAGGAGAAAATGCTAGTTACCAGCATTTTCTCCATTTCCCACAATGTTTTCAAAAGGCTTCTTTCTCAGGGTCATTTAAAAGTCAGGATTATGCGGTAATGAGTTAACCCTCAACCAAACAATCCTGTGTGTTTTAATTGGTTGGCGAAGATGTCTTGATACAATGTTAGCCCACTCAAAGATTTCTCTTCAATATTACAAGTATTAAACAAGAGATGTTTGTAAAACATGTATGCCCCCCTAATGGCATCCAATTCTAAATATAACATGTGATTATAAACTGTTAAGTTCAAAGTGTAAAAACGAACAAAGGGTAATTACTCAAAAACTATTAATGATAAATTAACAATTCTTGGGCACTGCACTTCCCATTTATGTGAACTATCAACTTATAAGGTTTCATGATTTTACCTCACATACTTTTTGAGTTATGCTCCGGAAAAAAATTAAGTATGAAAATCAACAAAGGGCAATAACTGCAAAAATATAATGGGCAGAGTTATGGTTCTTGTGCAATGCACTTCTCCTGAATAAGATCTATCCACATGTAAAGTTTCAAGATGATATCTGAAAAACCTTTTGAGTTATGCTCCGGACAAAAATTAAGTATGAAAATCAACAAAGGGCAATAACTCCAAAAATATGATGGGCAGAGTTATGGTTCTTGTGCACTGCATTTCTCCTTAATAAGATTAATCCACCTATGAGGTTTCAAGGTGATATCTGAAATACTTTTTGAGTTATGCTCCGGACAAAAATTAAGTTTGAAAATCAACAAAGGGCAATAACTCCAAAAATATGATGGCAGAGTTATGGTACTTGTGCACTGCACTTCTCCTTAATGAGATCTATCCACCTATGAGGTTTCAAGATGATACCTGAAATACTTTTAGAGTTATGCTCCCGACAAAAATTAAGTATGAAAATCAACGAAGGGCAATAACTCCATAAATATGATGGGCAGAGTTATGATTCTTGTGCACTGCACTTCTCCTTAATGAGATCTATCCACCTATGTAGTTTCAAGATGATACCTGAAATACTTTTTGAGTTATGCTCCGGACAAAAATGTGGTCTACGGACCGACCGACGGACCGACCGACAAGTGCAAAGCAATATACCCCCGCTTCTTCGAAGGGGGGCATAATAATCTTATTTACTGCATTTCATTCTATCATGAATTTTAACAACCCTCAGGAACAAAGTTTTTGAAACATTGTGGGAAAAATAGAAATTCTGGTAAGCAGCATTCTCTCCTTTGTCCACAATGTTTTCTACCATTTAAAAGTCACCTCGCATCATTTGAGCCATACTTGATATCTCGCCTGATATGTTGCTTGGCAAGGCTTTCAATTAGGACAAGTCTAAAATTTTGCCATCTTGTGAAGAGACAGACCCCATGTTATCTACTGACATATATGTTGCTCATTGCTTTGGAAAAGGCTTCATTCTTATCTGGGGTTTCTTCTCCAATGGCAGTCATATGAACACATTCTATAAAATCTATTACAGTACAAAAAGATTGAAATACTCAGATTTCAAGGGAAAAGAAATCCACCTTGTTTCTTCTAACCAACCCCTATCACCTCCCACAGTAACAATACACACTGCTTTAACCCTTTACCACACAATACCCAATTTTAACGACCCTGACCTAGAAAGCTTTTGAAAACATTGTGGGAAAAGGAGAAAATGTTGGTAATCAGCATTTTCTCCTTTACCCTCATTGTTTCCTATCCTTTCTCACACAACTTTCACCCATTTGAACCACATTTATTATGTGGTCTGCATGTTTTTGGTCTGCATGTTTTCAATTTGTACAAGTCTAACTTGTCTCTGTGTGCTAAAGAGTTAACTCTTTACCACACAACAAAATTTTTGACCCATCTGTATTGACAGTATGATGAGAAATAAATTGTGGCTCTAATGGCAGAATCCACCTTTAAGAGCGGTTACATGTAGAACATTTTAGAAGGAGAAAATGTTGCGTACGAGCATTTTCTCCTTTTCCAAGAATCTTTTCAAAAGCCATCTTCCTCTAACAGACATTAAAACGTGACATTTTCTGGTAGAGAGTTAACTTGAATCTGTTCAGAAATAGGCACCAGTATACAGCTTACACTAAAACAGAAACATTATGAGCCATGCTCTGTGAAAAGGAGGCTTAATTCATATGCGAAAAGTATCAACCCAGTTCAGCCTGTGCTGGCTGACCTGTGCTGAAACTTTTTCCTATTGGTCAATTTTCTGTGTGTCAAAGGGCCATTCTACCTCAAAATTCTGTTGGTAGTTGGACAAAATGGACTTTATGGAAACATGATCATGTGATAACTTGCTTGGTCTCATGCATCACGGGGATGCATTAAGCCCCCTTTTGCAGAGCATGGCTCTAATATAATGCTTACAGGGTAAGGAATTTCAATGCTTTTTTCAATCATCTGTGTATTTACATCAAAAATACAGATCAGCCCATTAGGGGATGAGTTTGAGATTCCAACAAGTAATTTTGTGCTATTGTCATTCTTGAAAAGTATTTCTTCAACACAAGTGATAGTGGTATGTTCATCTCCAAGAATACGGCCGAACTGCCATGCTGCCCTTCTATCTAATGTCACTAAGTCTACAACTTCAAGCTGTGCACCTCTTGCAATCCAGCATATAGATCCATCTGGAATACAGACACAGACAAAAACATTTACAAGATAAGCTTTTAACCCTTTACTTTTCACCGTGCAACAAAATTTTGGTCTCAACCAAATTAAAAGCATTTGCAGACAACAAAATAATTACAAGTATAGCTCAAGTAAGGATTTCTGTCTTTGCTAAGGTAGAAAATAATGCGGGATAAGAAGATGCTTGTTACCAGCATTTATCTTTTTCCAAACAATGTTTTCAAAAGCCTTCTTCTTCCGGGTCATTAAAACTAGGGATTGTGTGGTTGAGGGTTAAAGCACAAAATAAATCCAAAAAACATTTTCAGTCTAAAAGCTAGACCCAAGATGAAAGCAATTTCTAATCTAGGTTGCTTTTGTCCAAAGTGAATCAGCAAAGCAGACAGTGTAGATCAAAGATCAGACCACATGCTTGATCTACACTGCAAAGGCAACTGTATGTGTGAAAAGTGCTTTAAGGGGTAAAAAAAAAAACTTATCACTGACCTCCATGATGACAAACTTTTTTTTAATGATTGTGAATCTATTTAGATTATGTGAAGTGTTATGACTAGTCTACTATTATCTCTGATCTGAAAAAAAAAGGTGCAGCAGATTAATTTGTCTTTTTTCCACAATTTTTTGAAAAGTGGTCTAGAATACAGAAGTTGTCTACAGTAGGCAAAGTGTTAATCATCAATTAACAAATGAGTATTGTTTCTAGTAAATTCTATGCAACTTCTCCATAAACATAGTGAATAAAGAATGATAAGCACTGGTTAACAATACTTAGATGCATATTGGCAAGGCATGCAACAAGCAGAATTTGCTAGGGTGAAAAAATGACAGTGAGTGGCTGTTCATGATCATACAACATAAAAACAATAACCCTTTACCGTACAATGCCGCCTTTTATCGCCCTTGGGAAAGAAGCCTTTTGAAAACATGGTGGGAAAAGGAGAAAATGCTGGTAACCAGCATTTTCTCCTTTTCCCACAATGTTTTCTACCCTATTAAAGAACAAGAGGGCCATGATGGCCCTGTATCGCTCCACTGGCTTATAAACCATAAATACTAAACATTTCAATTCTGAGCCACATGGTTTCAAAATGAAGACTTACAAATTTTTCTCTGTAAAAGCCCATGTGAAAGTTGAAACCCGCAAGGCAAATCCATTTTTGATCCCAGAGCTATAATTACTTGAACCCTGGTAGAGGTCCACAAGATAAAGCCACATGCCAAAATAATACAAGTCTATGTTGTATGGTTATAAATAAAGTGTTTTTTTAATTTTTGTCCATATGAAGCCTCTGTAAAACATAAGACCCCTGATGCAAGGCTAATTTCAAAAAAAAAAAAAAAAAATCAAAACAGGAAGATTTCTTAAGTTGTCACTATGTAAGCTCGTTTAAAACTTGTGACCCCTGCGGTGGGGCCAATTTTGACCCCAGGGCTAAAATTTTGGCCTGCTTGGTAGAGGCCCACTAGATATAGCTACATGCAAAATTTGGTAGCTCTAGGCCTTATGGCTAGGTTCAGGAAGATTTTTAAAGTTTTCTCTATATAAGCCTATGTAAACAGGGTTTTCATTTAAAGCCGATTGCCGATCAAAAACATCGGTTGAAATCGGCCTTTAATCGGTTGTTTTTGCTGGATCTTTGAAAAATCGATCGTGTTGTTTATATCGAAAATATTTCACGCGTTGGTAACTGTACTGCGACACCGGTTCAATTTTACCGCGAAACCAGAAACAATTGGTTTATGAATGTTACGCGGTCATTCATTGGATACTTGCATCCAATTATCCAGTTGTAGGCGACGATACGTTTCTCCGATCTCCATTTGGTAATCATGGACGCCAAAGCCTAGGCGGCCCCCTTGACCCTCGGCCTGTTGTTTTTGTCAATCAATCGGTTACTTCATTTCAAAATGAAAACCCTGTGTAAAACTTGTGAGCCCTGGGGCAGAGCCAATTTTGACCCCAGGGCTATAATTTGAAGAGACTTGATAGAGGTCTACTACATAAAGCTACATGCCAAATTTGGTAGCCCTATGCCTTATGGTTTCAGACAAGGAGATTTTTAAAAGATTTCCAATATTTTTCAGTTTCGTTGCCATGGCAACCAGAGTTTTTGAAGGAATCAAATTCTTTCAAGAAATTCTGAAGAGGACCATGGCAGGATCATTTCTGTGAAGTTTCATGAAAATTGGATGGGTAGTTTCAGAGAAGAAGATTTTTGAAATAAAAGTTAACGCACAGACAGACGGACGCACAGACGGACGCATGGACGGACGGACGCACTGAGGACACCGGGCCATGACATATGCCCGCTGGCCTTCGGCCAGTGGAGCTAATAATTGCACCATTTCAGCCACACTGAAATTGTCGTCTGCAAATGCTTTCATTTTGGACAAGGCTAAAATTTTGTCATCTGGTCAAGGGTTAAAGACTGGAGAATGTAATGTAAACAGAAAAGGTGATGTATACAGGGTAATGAGACTTGACGTTTTTTTAAAATTCTTGGGAGCCGAATCTCAAATGTCAAGTCAGTCATAAATCAAAACTCAAACAGTGGAAAAAAGTGGAATAGCTCTCAATAGTTTAGGAAAGAAATCATATGCAGTCATCTCTCCATGATTTGAAAATATCAACAATGAAACCACACTGTTCCGATGTGTGCATGTTTACCCCTTTGAATGCTAAATTATAAAATAAATGAAATGATAATTAAACATACATTTGGATGTTCCTGCAAAAGTACCACTAGGCTGATCATCCAAACAGGCTAACATAGACTGCTGAAACAGCTTGAAGTCTTGAACAACTGGTACAGCTCCTGGCCTCATTTTCTATAAAGATTGGAAAATAAATAAGAGCCGTTAGAAGAGATGCTGGTATGGTCAAATTCATTCCAGAAGCACTGGAAGAATGGCTCACACACGGGCTAGCTGAGACACAATGAAAAAGAAAACACCAGCGCAAGCCTCCAAATCAGGGATAGGATTTCGACTACACCCTATTTGGCGGCTTGCTCCAATGTTAATTTTTTTTATTGTGTCTCTCCTAGCCCCTGCAGCAACCCTTCTTTTCATGCTTCTTGAAGAAACCTGATCATATTGGCCAGATTCGGGGACTGTATGGGTAATGTATAATTTGATTTTCTGTGGAAAGATGAACCTCCCATACCTTCTTCTTTAACCCTTAAAGCACCTTTCACGACTATAGTTGCCTTTGCGGCTAGTGTAGATCAAGATCAGGCTGCAGAAAATGTGCAGCCTGATCTGATCTACACTGTCCACTTTGCTGAGACACTAGACATGAAAAGTGACCACAAAATTGCAATTATCTTGGTTTTATTCTAGACTGAAAAATGTCCACTGAGTTTATTCGGCACTTTAACCCTTTCCCAAACAAGCCCTGGTTTTCACGTGTCTGCAGTACAAGTCTTTTGAAAACACTGTGGGAAAAGGAGAAATTGCTTGTAACGAGCAATTTCTCCTGTTCCCACAGTGTTTTCTACCCTTTTTGAGACCCTTCTGCCATTTTCATCAAATTTAAAATTGTCGTCTGCAAACTCTTTAAATTTGGACCAGTCCAAAATTTGTCGTTTGGGAAAGGGTTAAGTGTTAATAGTGCCATCACTGTAAGACAAGGTGGCCTAATCCCCACCTTCACCTGTCTGAGCTGTAGCTTGTTCTTAATTATTGCATTTGGCGCGAATGGCAATTGACGGCAGGAGTCTTGAATTTATGTTAGACTTACTTTTCCCCACCTTCCCCTGTCCGATTTGTAGGTCGTTCAACTTTTTCATTTCATAAAATCATCCACGTTTTTTTCTCATTATTAGACATAATATATTTTTGCACCCACTTCTTGTATTATACTGATATTTATGCAAATTTACTGGTTTAAGTCATTATTAAAGCTAAAAAGATATTCAAAAGTGCCTCTGATCGGACAATGTCCAATTAACATTTTGTTGTGTCATGGGTTTTCGCTTTTTTTTTTGGCAGTGATCTATTTTCCATGTCAGTTGATTTATTGATAGGAATTTCTGCGTGACTGGATATAAATTTGTCAATAAAGGTAGCCTGTAACTTCAAAACCTGTCATTTGTATACTAGACAAGTAAATCAACATCTTTATCACATTTTTCATTAATGACACGCCAGCTTGATAAGCTGTGATAACAGTGACACGTGCTTCCTTCACACTTGATACACGTTGTTTATGTCAGAGATTAAATCTTTAAGATTCATGAATAGGCATTACTTGTCACCAGCAGATTAGCCAGTGCTTCATTTTCGCAGATTTTTTTCTTTCTAAATTATTGCATTTGGCGAGAGTGACAATTGACAGCAGGAGACCTGAATTTATGTTAGACTTACTTTCCCCATGTAGGCGTTATAGTACCAAGTGATGAAGATGGATTGTCCTTAGCTGATGTGCTTGGCTCAATTTCAGTTTAAGTGTTTTCCTGAGAGGGCCTTTTGAAACAGTTGAAAGACGACAAGGTCAGTTGTTTCTTTGCCATTATGCAGTCGAAATTTTACTACCGAGATCTACTGATAAACTGGTCTAAATACATCTAGACTGGGCACCGGTCTCAATCTGATAAATGACAATATCGATATCTCAACAGTGGACCAGTTTAAAGTCGTTAGGATTCCAGTCTGCGAATACTACAGTAAAAATAAAGGTATCCGAAAACAGTGTTTTTCTTTAATTGGTTATGGAAAATCCAAGCTTTTGAATTAGCAACCCCATTGACATACCGGGTTTCTTTTAGCATAGATTGTTTCTGATAGAATTCACGATTTTAGCATCTATTTTGTGTATGTTGTGGCACGTATATGGCTTAAAGTTGTATGTGATTATTTCAAAATTTACATGATTCACATACATTTATATGTGATCACACACACTGCCTGAGTCATACTTATCACTTAAATTAGTGATCATACGGTTCTATTTTTCGAATGAAATTGAAAAGTTAACTGACTTTCTACTAAGTATTTGTTAACAAATTAACCAGGTGTAGTTTTGGCAAAATAAATGTAAAACGACACATCTGCATACATCTAGCTGAAAGATGACCGGTAAGATTTTGAAATTTCCAGAAGCATTTAACAAATGGCTGCTGTGAAGGCGAGCGGAGAAACAATCACAAAAATAGCATCAAAGCAAGCCTTGAGATTGAAGGTAGAGTTTGACAAAACCACAACAACCAATGAAAAATTTGAAACTAAAAAAATCTTTAATTTGCTTTTACTAAAGATTGCCAAACACTCTAATGGTAAAAAATAATGCAAAAATGGCATAATAGTTCACAGGTGAACGGTGACGACAATGTAAATCCTATATTACACACTAATATACTGAAAGGTAAACAACTCGTGATGTATTTTCAATACCCCTGTCACGAATTCCATGCTATTTACAAGTCATTTTACAACCAATATTAACATCCATAGTACCAATCGATAGCGGAAACATTATTCTACAAGAAAATCATGTCACAATTTGAGCCATTTCAAGTTGCTAAGAAATCTCTATCTCGAAATTGTCAAACAACCCTACTCGGAAGAGATCTGATTGCATTGAATCGCGAAAATTTTCAAGAGATAAAACCCATTTTCAACGTGAAAGCCGTTGAATATTTGACAGGTATCATTTCGGGTCCAGCAATAATAAGGCATATAAACCTGAAACATTAAACTATTTGATGTGAATAGGCTGTACGATCCTTATTTTCATCGGTAAATCTGTCCAGCGCTCAGCTGCCTACCATTTTGACGTACTGTGCATGCTCGGTTTGTTTTTCAAAACGTTTTCTCATTGGTTATCGATGAAGGTGTATCTGGACCCGGCCAATGAGAAAACGCGATACAAAAGCATGCTTAGTACGCCATAAAGGATGACAGTTTACACGGCTGGACATTTTCAAATAAAAAAAGCTTCGTACAACATAAAAACATATTGAAGTTCTATTTTCAGTGCAGATATACTTTTAAATTTGTAGGCTTCAAATGCACCTTGCATAAGAATGGACATTTTTCGCGTTGAAAATGGGTTTTATCTCTTGAAAATTTTCGTGATTCAATGCAATCAGATCTCTTTCGAGTTGGGTTGTTTGACAGTTTCGAGCTAGATTTTTCTTAGCAACTTGAAATGGCTCAAATTGCGACATGATTTTCTTGTAAAATAATGTTTCCGCTATCCATTGGTACCATGGATGTTAATATTGGTACTGAAATGACTTGTAAACAGCATGGAATTCGTGACTGGGGTATTGAAAATACATCACAAGTTGTTGACCTTTCAGTATATTAGTGTGTAATACAGGATTTACACTGTCACTCGCCGTTCGCCTGCCACTATACAGTTCTATGCTGAGCCCCCGAAGCTCGGTCCGTAGTATACAGAACTTGAGAACAGGAGGTTGCTGGTTTGATCCCCGGCTCGGCCAATTTCTTTCCAAGTATTGATGATAGTCATAGCGACTGGATTCATTCCTCTCTCACCGCTGATCATTGTTTCGACGATAGTTATGTGGGAAAGCAGCCACTAGCTTGGAAAGACTATTCTGTGTAGTATTGGTAAAAGAAACTCCAGGAAAGCATGGATAGGTGCACTGGCCGCCGCGATATAACTGAAATAATGTTGAACACACCATACAATCGATCAATTCAGTACTACAGTATGCGTGGCACTGTTTTACGAGTAAAACGATGATAAAGAAATTTCAGCTCCATTCCGGTGACCAATAATGTGTTTGATATATACGGTATTGACTCCGTAAAAATTCAAAATGGAATTTATTTGACGCAGTTTGATGCTCATCATGGGTTTTCGCGATATAGTGGTGGGGCGTTTGCCAATTTTATGACAACAAAAGATAAACGTGCAAGGTTCATACATACTTTTCACAATGTATATCGAAACACCTAAGCTGCAAGGATTGTGGAATCATTAGAATGTTAGAGAACACACTTCAACGGCAACCGCCATTTTGTGGAATAAAGGTAGGTGCATCATAAATCTCACAATGGCGTAATATTCAGAAAGCTGATGCAGTTTTTTCAAAATTTTTAGACAATTTTTAGACAATTTTTTTTACAATAATTAAGTTCTTATTTGGACAATCTTTTTCCTTCAGCCTGTAGACCTCTCTCTCTCTCTCTCTCTCTCTCTGGGGGTCCTACTATTTTGCGGACGCTTTTTGCGGACAATATATACAACGAAGGATTTTGCGGACAATGTAGAACATAGAGGGATTTTGCGGACGCATTGAATATAGAGTAATTATCGCGTTTAAGGAGACAGACAAGTTATTTTCAAATTTGAAAGGCTTTTATATCATCATTTGTATACGTTTGCACGAACTTAAGTCGATAATTTCATTCTTTATGTTGCAAAAATATGTGTATATATTTGTTTCCATTTGTAATTACAAGATTTTAAGTTTTATTCTTTTCACCCTTAATAAGTTTTTATTTTGAATTTTTTTATTTCTCAAACTCTTTTTTTATTGGAAATAAATAATCAAATAAACAACCAAATGATTTTATTCCTTCTGTGCCTGTATCTATATATAAAGATAGAATAAAGTCGGAACTTGTTGTTTTTTGTAGGTTTTGATTATTCGCCCATAGATCATAGGTTTGACGTAGTTTTATGTATTTATAATGACGGTACTGAGGGAAATTTCGGACGAATGAACATGACATAGTGTTGAAGGAAACTTGCTGATGCTAACTTGCGGACACTGTAAACATAGAAGGAATTTGCGGCCAATATAGAATATAGAGGAAATTTGCGGACGCATTGAATATAGACTAGTTTTTACAAGAAATCATGAGTTCGGCGTAGTTTTCGGCGTAGTTTTCATGTAGCCATGTTTACCACAATGCGAATTATCTTGTAATTCTATTTTTGAACTAAATCGTATAATGGACATATATACTGTTTAATAGAGGTATTGAGGGAAATTACGGGTTAATGTAAATTATATAGTATGGAAGGCAACTTGCGGACACTATAAACATATAATGATTTTGCGGACAATATAAATGTAGAGGGAATTTGCGGACACTATAGAATACAGAATGAATTTCCGGACGCATTGAATATAGATTCGTTTTTACTTGAAATCATAAGTTTGGGGTAGTTTTCATGTATCTATGTTCGTTGCATTACGAAATATCTTGTACTTGTGCTTTAAAACTAAATTGTATAATGAACATATATACTATATAACGCCGGTATTTAGGGAAATTACGGACGAATGTACATTGTATACTGTGAAAGGCAACTTGCTGATGCTACTTGCGGACATAATTAACATAGAAGGAATTTGCGGACAATATAGAATGTAGAGGGAAACTGCGGACAATATAGAATATAGAGGGAATTTGCGGACACATTGAGTATTGACTCGTTTTTACCTGAAATCATATATTTGTCGGAGTCTACTTGCGGACATATAAACATGGAAGGAATTTGCAGATGATCTAGACTAATGTCTGAAATTGCGGACGGATTAAATAAAGAGTATTTATTGCATGAAGTCATATATTTGTCGGTTGCTACTTGCGGACTCAGTAAATATAGACGGAAATTGCGGACAATATGAAATATTGAGGGAATTTGCGGACGCATTGAATATGGACTATTTTTACATTAAATGCTAAGATTACATACTTATCATATTTGATACCATTTGGTGAATAGTTTGTTATGTTTTGGACTAATTAATGAAAAATATTAGAATTTAAATGTTTTCTTCAATATAATTATACCAATTTTTCCTAATTGCATGTTTAGTGACGGGGACTTTAAGGATCCGACTTTGATTTTATATTTAATTACAGTTTCGTCTTTAATCAAAAAGCAACTTAGTCGCTGTGTTTTCAAACGTTATAAAACTGTTGAAATCGTTTAATCGATAATTGCATGCTTAAATGAAGGATTTGAATTTCTGACCAGAACTGTTTTAGTTGTTAAACTGTTCACATCGACTAGTATTGAATACGTACTATTTAAAAAAAAAACAAACAAAAAAAAAAAAAAAAAAACTGAGTTTTAGTTTTGTGCTGTATATGCGTGACTGTATAACCAAAATTTTGTAACTTACCTTTAAGATAAACGATGGAAGCATAAATTGCCAATGGAACCGGTCTCGTCTCCAGCATGTCAAATTCATCACAACCATAACGACCATTGGGTATGCTCAATATCTCACCATAATGATGTATACCTTCTGGATAGTTTAGGTTGTGATAGACCGATAGACAGAATTCTACCAAATGGTCTCAAAATACAACTGTCACAACTATACGGTCGCGATAAAGAGTCTCTTAAAATCAAAATTCCATCTATAATGAAACAAAACAACAGCACTGACTGTGGTTTGTATGCTGTTGCTTTTGTCACATCATATTGCTTGAGGAAAAATCTGTGTTTCGAACTGATCTTTAACAGTAAGCTAATGAGGACCCATTTGATAGAATGCATTGAAAAGCTCGAGATGACCGAATTTTCATTGACAAATAAGACACTGAGTATAAGACGTAAAACAAAAACAATAGAATTCAATTTAGAACAGTACTGTATATGTAATTTTCCTGCTTGTTTTTATACTGTTACGGTGGAATGCGATTCTTGTGGAATTTGGTATCACAGGTCATGTATTAATGCACCTTTGGACATTTCAACCAGAGAAGAAGAATTTAATTGCGGGTTGTGTTAATATTAAACCTTTACCAAACAATGATGTCCTTAAAAAACAGCCCCTTGAAAAAATTTTGGCTAACGGAGAAAATGCTTGTAACCAGCTTTTATCCCTTTTCCACAATGCCTTCTACCGTTTGACGATGATTTTTAATTTGGGGCTCAAATGGTGGATCTTGTCTTTGATAGTTAAGAAAACATTGTGGGTAATGGAGAAATTGCTTATAACCAGCTTTTATCCATTTTCCACAATGTCTTCTACCATTTGACGATGATTTTTAATTTGGGGGTCAAATTTTGGAACTTGTCTTTGATAGTTAAGAAAACATTGTGGGTAACGGAGAAATTGCTGTTTACCAACATTTTCTCTTTTTCCCACAATGTTTTCAAAAGTCTTCTTCCTCAGGTTCGCTAAAACTCTGGGTTGTGTGGTAAAGAGTTAAATTACATAAAATACGGTCTGAATCTTCTGCATTGGGGTGTTATATTTATGTTCTATTCTATTCTGTTTTAATTTGTAATTCAAAGTGTGATGTATGTAAAGGTATATTTATAGATATATATTTGTTATACAATAAAGGTATTGAACGAGTTTAAATACACAAAATACCGGTACAGTCAATACCTTCTGCATTGTGATGTTATATTTATGGTCTATTCTATTCTGTTTTAATTTGTAATTCAAACTGTGATGTAATTAAAAGTATATTTATAATTATATATTTGTTAGACAATTTTTGAAATAACATAACATAACATAACATAACATAACATAAGCTTTATTTGGCATTAAACTGTGACAATTTATAGCCAATATATAAACAAATATTGTTGTGGAGTGTAAACACTGGCAATATATGGTTAATAAATTCACGATGTATACAGAGAATGTATCTGAAGGAAAAAACATTTTTGTACTCATGGATTTCTTTCTTTGAAAGCAAAGAAAATATATTTCGAAAGCTTATTTATTTCCTCTGAGTTTTTGGATGACATAATTTGGACAAATTTAAAAGCAGTCGGTCGTCTGCAGTAATAAGGTTTTAAAAATTTGTTTCTTATGTTGCAGTATTTTGGACATTCTAATAAAAAATTATATTCGTCTTCAATTTTATTCAATGAGCAATTTTTGCATTTTCTGAGGTGTCTATCAATTCCACTATGTCGGCCGGTTTCAATCGCAAGTTTACGAACAGATAATCTGAATCTTGTTAAAGCATGTCTGAATTTGTTTGTACAAATCTGTTTTTGATAAAATTCAAATTCAAATTCTTGTTTGTATAAACAGTATGAAGACAGTCTTGGAGAGTTATTGATATTAGTAAACCAAGTTTGCTTGTATATATCTAAAATTCTTAATTTAATTGATTGCAGATTAATATTGAAATAGACTTGTCCAATTTGAAAGCGTTTGCATTGTGGGTAAAACCAAAAGATGCTGGTTACCAGCAATCACTCCTTTTTCCACAATGCTTTCAAAACTCTTCTTCCGCAGGGTCCCTATAACTCTGGATTGTTTGGTAAAGATTTAAAATACATAAAACACTGTCAGAATGTAAAGAGTTAACCCTTGACAAAAGAATCCCTTGTAAAACGACCCAGAGGAAGAAGTTATTTGAAAACATTGTGGATAAAAGAAGGAAAATGTATATACTTATGATTTTATGTAAAAATAGTCTATATTTAATGCGTCAGCAAATTCCCTCCATATGTTCTATATTGTCCGCAAATTCATCCTATGTTGAGATAGTGTCTGCAAGTAACATCCGACAAATATATGATTTCACGTAATAATTCTCTATATTTAATGAGTCCGCAATTCCCCTGTATATTCTATTTGTCCGCAAATTCCTTCTATGTTTGTAGTGTCCGCAAGTAAAATACAACAATGATTTCACGTAAAATCAACTCTATATTCAATGAGTCCGCAAATTCCCTCTATATTCCATATTGTCCGCAGTTTCCCTCTATATTCTATATTGTCCTTCTATGTTTATATTGTCCGCACGTAGCATCCGCAGGTTTCCTTTATTCTTTATACTTTACATGCGACCGCTATGGTAATTATCTTCTAAATGTGTCCATTATAGTTTCGAAGTAGAATTCTATAATATTTCGAAATGTAATTATCAGTACCTGAAAACGATGTAAAACTTACGATTTTTCGTAAAAACTAGTCTTTAATCAATGCGTCCGCAAATTTCATCTTTGTTTTATATTGTCCGTTATTTCCTTCCATGTGTTTAGTGTCCCTTAGTACAATAAATAAAGCGTAAATGTGTCTTTAAAACATTATTTTTAAATCAAACTTTTTCTATGCATCGAAATGGATTGCATTTGAATAAATGAGACTAAAATAAAACATGCATATAAATGACTATCAAAATTGGTTCTGCGAGGCGAAGACCCTTATACTGATTTGTTATGCATGGTGATGACCCTCTTACTGTAAAACATAAAATGCCGATTGTTTTCCCAGTCTTTATTTATGATTAACAAACACAAAAAGGTTAAAATCATTTATTTTATAATTATTTTATAAATATAAAAAGATTGAGGAATAAAAATTTCAAAATATAATCATATCTAGAGTGCAAAGAAAAAAAAAAAAAAAAAACTTATGACTTGTACAATGTTACAAATAGGGGAAAAAATCTGAATTTTCAACACTCTAAATGTCATTATCAACATAAGTTCATATGCAAATGATGATATAAAAGCCTTTCAAAAGTGAGAATAACATGCCTGTCTCCTTAAACGCAATAATTACTATATATTCAATGCGTCCGCAAAATCCCTCTATGTTCTATATTGTCCGCAAAACCCTTCTTTGTATATATTGTCCGCAAAACGCGTCCGCAAAATAGTAGGACCCTCTCTCTGGCACCCCAATCTCTTGCTGGCACTCTCTCTTCCACCCCTCTCTCACCCTCCCTCTCTCTCCCTCCATGTGTCTCACTGCCTGTCCATCTCTCTTCTCCCTCTCTCTGTTTATCTCTTCCTCCTTCCCCTACTCTTTTTCTATGTCTGTCTGTCCGTCCGTCCGTCCGTCCGCCTGTCTGTCTGTCTGTCTGTCTGTCTCAAAAGTCTATCTGTCCCTCTCACTCTCTCTTCTCACTCTCACTCTCACTGTTTCTATCGTCCTCTCCATCCATCTCTTTGTCTCTTTCGTTTGTATATCTCCCATTTTCCATTCTCTCTCTCTCCCTCTCTCTTTTTCTCTGTCAGTCAGTCAGTTTGCCTGTCTGTCCGTCTGTCTGTCTGTCTGTCTGTCTGTCTGTCATATCGGGCGTTTGCAAAAAAAGCAACTTGAATCTTTAGATACCTCACGTGTTCCCTGAATCCGCAATTTTAACACACTTGAAGCAAGCTTCTAATAACTGTGATTTCACGAGAAATCGCGAGAGTTTGGTTATTTGGAAAATGAAAATAGAGAAAACTCGAAATTTTTTTATTTGTCTTCCTTTCCAGAAGTTGTAAAGATGGGTGTCCCGAAATTTTACCGCTGGATATCAGAAAGATATCCTTGTTTATCGGAAGTTGTGAAGGAGTTCCAAGTAAGATGAAAATTTAATTTGTACCAAATTTCACAAGCATTTTGTCCAAAACATTCTCGAGGCCGAGTCTTCTTTCATAACGGATTGTCAGTCATTGAAGTATGTGTAAATGCCAGTGGCTTTGTTAACCACAAACTTATTGCACGATAACAGAGATATGCATGATAATTTAGATTTGTCAATACATGCTTATTTAACTGTCAACATTTATCTATTGGGCATTTCATGTAACATCCAAACAGGTCCCATTTAGTTCAATGTTGCAAACCTGAGTGATCTCTCTGAAACCTGTATTATTACATAAAAGAACTTCATATACATTTAGGAACAACTTAAATGGGAAAATAGTCAGCTGCAGACTTAATAAATAATGGACATATTCATTCAGAATTCAATTGAGTCACTTTTATGTCTGGTCCCAGACGGAGCCGCCGCCATGTTTTTTTAGTCATGCAGATGTTTGCATAACAAACTAGAATTGACTATGGATTTTTAACAATATGTTAATAATATGATTCTGTAAGTTGCAATACCCCATTTATGGTAGTTCATTTGGAACAATCACATTTGTTCCACAGCAATTCATATCAAAACAGAGAGTGGTGTTGAACCTAAATGGATTTAGCTCATAAATAGGCAAGTTTTGTACAAATATATTGTTTCAGTCAAGAAATTATTCAATAATGTTACTTCTGATGTATTTTTTATGGAACAAATTTATTTAAAAGTATCGAGATTTGCTGTGCAAAGAGCGACAAAATTCAATGTCTGAATTTGCTGAAGGAAACTGTGAAGGAAATGATAAGACCCCGTTTACACAATGAATGTCAAAAAATTACATACATGTATGTACATGCTTATGAATAGGACTATGGTAAGGATATCTGCTTGTTTCTTATAGTTTGTTTGAAATTACCCTGTGCAGTAATTGCTGAATTTTGATGACCCTGAGAAAGAAAGCTATTGAAAACATTGTCGGAAAAGGAGAAAATGCTGGTTACTCAGCATTTTCTCCTTTTCTCACAATGTTTTGTATCTTTTCACAGACAAATGCCATTATTTTAGCCAGAATTGATTTTTCATCTGCCAGTGTTTTCTATGGAGGTGAGTGTAACATTTTGTGCACTACTAAAAAGTAAATCTGAATAGATGGGTGACCACATACTAGCCTTAGTATTGTATATTTCAGATACCAGAGTTTGATAATCTCTACCTTGATATGAATGGCATCATTCATGTTTGCTCCCATCCTGAAGATGACAACCCTCACTTTAGGATTACAGAGGAGAAAATCTTCTCAGATATCATGCACTATCTTGAGGTAATTCATTTTCGTAATAGTAGACAGGTGGGTCTTGGAAAAAAGAAGAGACAGGAAAGTTTCACGTAGGGAAACCACACATATATATTATCTATTAGAATAAAATTATCCTGGTAAATATGGATTATCATTGTGAATTTATATTTCATACATAAATTCTTGAGAACACATCATTGTAGAAGGACAAATTGTTTGTTAGAACATTTTCATTCAATGTGACTTTTGTGTTGTTTCTTAATTGAAGGAAATATAATAAATTCAAACGAAGCCAGATTTGGCAAGTACGGCTGGTTACTGATTTTTTAAAACCAGTCGATCTCTGTCTTGGTGAATACGGCAGTTTGGATGACACATTGTCTTGGTGCAAAATTATGGATTCAACCTGAATATCTAGTTTCCATGAAGGGCTATACTTTGGTTATTGTCGTCGACCTGCATGCTCTTGAATCAAATCTCCATTTTTCTCAAACCTTTTTTACCATTCAAGAACAAGTGCATAACCAACAGAAGTCTTTCTTGGTGTTGCTTTATCATCTTATGTGCTTCTGTTGAAGTTTTCCACGATCTCGGCAGAATTTGGTAATTGCATGATTTTCAATATGATACATTGCCGCCATGACATAATGCAGTGATGTTAGTATCAGATGACTTTAACAGTTGTTTACTTCTGTTTGCAACATTCAAATAATATCATCTTTTTCGCAAAACTTAGTGACATTAGATGTAATATCAAGCAAATTCTTTAGATAGCAACTGTTCTATAAGCTAAATATACAAAAGACAGCAAATAATTGAACGTCCAGGGTGCCTGTTACCATGCCTATAATCTGTACGAAAACACCTTCTCTGATTACCTACAGATTCCAAAGCAAAATGATACATTTTTTATGAGTCTTTGTGGACAAGCGAGCTCTTTAAAACAGAAGGCTACATTGTTTTGAACAACCCTTGTATCTGTTCCTTTGTAGTGTTATATCATTTATTCTCAAAGTTTAGTAAGTAATAAATTCATGGCGTATAAGTGTAACTCCTTATGAGATCGTCTAATGTTAGACATGTCCGAATTGAAAGCTTTTGCTGACAACAAATTAAGTGTGGTTCAAATGGGGATGGTTGTCTTTGAAAGCAAAGGAAGCATTGTGAAAAAAGAACAGAATGCTAGTACTTGCCAGCATTACCATCCTTTTCCCACAGTTCAAAAGCTGTATTTCTCAGGGTCCTTAAAACTAGGGATTTTGTGGTAAAGGGTTAAGTGCATGAGTTTATGTATTCCTTGGGTAACATACTGTAAGACCCAAGATCTTTTATAGATGATTGTTTGTTTGTAATGGAGTTTAATGCCATATCAACAGCTTAGGTCATACCACGGCAGCCAGTGCATCTACACATGTGTTTCCATGCTTTCTCACACCAGTACTGACACAGCTTTCTTTCCAAGCCTCTGACTGCTTTTCTCACATGCATCAGAGGTGAGAGGCAAAAAATTGCCTGAAAGAAAGTTTGCCGCAACCAGGTATGAAACCCGCAATCACCGGGTCACAAGTTAGATAGGCTAACCAGTAACCACTGAGCTACCCAACAGGGCTTGTACTGATGAAATTCAAGAAAAGCCCTAATAAATGAATTATCTGCATGATATTACTGATATACGGTTGCAACTGCCATAATCCAATTCACCTTCAAGATTTTTATCCCTCAGATGCTTTTTGTTACAGTTCTTGTTCAGGATGATAAAGCCTAGAAAAGTTTTTTTCATGGCTGTGGATGGCGTTGCCCCGAGAGCCAAGATGAACCAGCAGAGGGGTCGCAGGTTCAGGTAAGGTTCTTTAGTTTGAGTGAACAGGATTTGCAGGGAAAAACATTAGCACTTGCCCATGGCAACTAGAAATTTGGCTGGGTGAGCCGAAAATGTCCGTCAGGGGGCCAGGTGGTGATCCCAAAAAATTTTCAGACAGAATGGTGACTAAAGACAGGTTTCTGCCAAGTTATTTTTTCAAATCCGATGAGATTCATACAGTTCTGTGCCTAATATTGCGTTCTTTATGGTATTCTGACCATTCTGACTGTCCATATCTCTACTTGATGTTTACTCACATTTGGCTGGTTCTGGATTACTGGGCATGCCAGTAAAAATTTTGAGACTTTTCATTCTTGCTTCGATAAGCTAGGCCCCTAGATTTTGGGCTGGGCCCTGGATTTTTTGAGTTGGGGGCCCAGCTGTCCCCTATAGGAAAAAAGTTAGTCTTTTTCCCTGATTTGCTGCAAAAACAGCTTTGAAAATTTGGTTCACAGAGGTTATCAAGCATTATTAATATAGCATAGCTTGGTTTGGCTGATATTTGGTCATCAGTTAAGCATAATTAATTTTCAGCATACATGATATAGAAAAAATTCTTTCCATAGTTTCCTTAACCCTCAAAGCAACGAATAAACCCAGTGGACAATTCGTTCTAGAATA
This sequence comes from Tridacna gigas, assembly GCA_945859785.2. NCBI lineage: Eukaryota > Metazoa > Mollusca > Bivalvia > Cardiida > Cardiidae > Tridacna > Tridacna gigas. The sequence goes on from OX244041.2 coordinate 17,419,731, forward strand.
AGACCAAGACAATTCCAAATTCATGGCTACCTTTTGCCTTTAGTGTTTCTCACATGCATCAGAAGTGAAAGGCAAAAAATGGCCAGAAAGAAAGTATACAGTGTAGATCAAAGATCAGGATGTAAGTTTTGTGCAGCCTGATCTTGATCTACACAGGTCGTAAAGGCAACTATATCAGTGGAAGGTGCTTTAATCCTTTACCACACAATCCTGACTTTTAACGGCCCTGAAGAAGAAGCCTTTTGAAAACATTGTGGGAAAAGGAGAAATTTCTCCTTTTCCCACAATGTTTTCTACTCTTCTAAAAAAACAAATTTCAATTTTTGATTCACATTTGTTTTGTCGTCTGCAAAAGCTTTCAATTTGGACTGGTCTAAAATTTTGTCATTTGGTAAAGAGTTAAGGGTTAAAATTCTATCCAAATTTTAAGAATGATAACATAGAATGGTAGTTGTGCATGATTGCATGTATCAGGTATTATTACAGAGTAATGTGCCCTTGAATTTGGCTTTGCTTATTGGTTTGATTTCTGCGACAGTTCTAGTTACATGTTATTCTATCTACATGCTATGGTATGTTTTAGATCTGCAAGAGAAGCTGAAGAATTGGAGAAAAGAGCCAAAGAAAAGGGCGAAACACTTCCAACAGAGAAAAGATTTGACTCTAACTGTATCACACCAGGTATGATCTATTTTTGTATCATGTGTCAGAGCTCCAGATAGAGGGAGTGATTTTGATTTCAAAATTGAAAATATTAATTATTCTCCACTAAACTCTATGTTATGGGTACTCATTAGAATCGTCTCATCGAGACGATTCTTATGAGTACCCACAACATTGGGTTTGGAAGAGAAATAATGGATTTAGAATACCACCACTCCCTCTTATCTGGAGCTCTGGTGTGTGTATCATATGTATGCATCAACTTTATATCTTACAAGTTGAAAAACCTTTCTTTTACCTTTTGCACAAATATGAGTTCAATGCCCTTGCCAGTGGCAGCTTTTTAAAATATGTTGAGATAGAGAACAGTTGATAATGTTCCATAATCATTGGTGATAAGGGAAAAAACACTTTCCTTCAATGTAGTTGTCCTGTTTATCATTTGTACCATCTTTTGGTACTGTATGTTTTCAGATTAGCCCAAAAGATTGTTGGTGAATGGCTTGTTGGCTTGTTTAACCCTTTCCCAAAAAAGTCCTGGTTTTCATGTGTCTGCAGTACAAGTCTTTTGAAAACACTGTGGGAAAAGGAGAAATTGCTGGTAACGAGCAATTTCTCCTTTTCCCACGGTGTTTTCTACCCATTTTGATAATTTTCTGCCATTTTCGTCAAATTTAAAATTGTCGTCTGGAAACTCTTTCAATTTGGACCAGTCCAAAATTTGTCGCTTGGGAAAAGGTTAAGAACTATATATGTATGCTTCTTTTTATTGAGGAATTTTTATTTGATTTTTCTTTTTATTTTTTTCTTTATTGTGGAATGATGTTAAAAATTTTCAGGAACTCCATTCATGGTGAAGTTACAAGAACAATTGAAGTATTTTGTTGTGAAGAAAATCAGCACAGATCCGTTGTGGCATGGTGTTAGAGTGTACTTGTCTGGACATGAGGTACAGTATTAGAGTATCTGTGAATTTTTCCTTCGAAAGCATATTGAAGTAAAAGCCAAGTTACATTTTGATTGTCTTAATGCCTTGCTTATTCAAACTGATTGATTCACTGGACCATTTGGTATTGCCAGTCAGAAGTTTACTTTCCAGCGATAGAGTAAAACTAAGAATGCAATTTAGTATGGTTCTTAAATAGGGGCCATGATATGAATTTTGTCTCGATGGTCTAGTGGTTTATGCATCTGCCTACAGAGCAGAAGATCGGAGGTTGTGAAATCTATTGGGTCATTCTTTATATTTCTATACGGCTAGTCAGTGTTTTATACCCTTTCAGCAAAAGATACCATTATTTTTGCCACTTTTGATTTATAGTCTGCAAGTGCTGTCTACATGTTCGAGGTAATCCAGTATTTCGTCATCTGGTAAACAGTTAGATGATTACCAAATGTGTGCCTGCCAAGAACTGAAATCCAGGACAGATATGAGCCATGCTCTGTGAAAAAGATGCTTAACACATCTGTGAAAAGTATAGACCTAGATCTGCTGAACTGGTCCGAAACTTTTTGCTATCGAGCAATTTTCTGTATGTCAAAAAACCAGTCTACCTCAAGATTCAGTTGATTGTGAGATAAAATGGATTTTATGGATCCCTGATTACGTGATGACATGCATGGTATAGTGCATCAAAGAGATGCATTAAGCCCCCTTTTGACAGAGCATGAATTAGTTAGTGGTCACCATGATATGACTAAACATTGAAAGCATTGTAAAATACCATCTAAACTCTTTCTGAATTGAATTGCTAACAGCATTGAATAAATTGGTGCAAAAAGTTTTTCTTAGCATACTTGAATTGTGATTGGAACTATTCTGAACCATGTCATATCACAGCAACGCTTCATGTGTTTCTTTGCTTCCACCTTGTATCTACTGGGTTACACCATTTTCTAGACTAAGTTCTGAAGTTCCTTGCCCAAGAGCACTTTCAAGCTTACATTGTTTAAGGTGGGGATGAAACTAGGAACCTTTGACTGTCAGGTCTAATGCCTTAACTCTTTACCAAATGATAAATTTTAGACTAGTCCAAATTGAAAGCATTTGCAGACAACAAATAAAATGTGACTCAGAAATTGAATTTTGTTTTGGGAAGGGTAGAAAAGATATTGGGAAAAGAAGGAAATGCTGGTTTTGAGCAATTTCTCCTTATCCAACTATGTTTTCAAAAGCTTTCTGTCTCAGGGATCAAAAGTCGGTGTGGTGAAGAGTTAACCACCAATTCAAGGAGTACCTCCAAAAGATTGCCGTGTCGAAAAGATTATTTCTGTGATTTCAGACTCCTGGGGAAGGGGAACACAAGATAATGGATTTTATCCGCCATGAGAGATCACAGCCTGGGTATGATCAAAACACAAGGCATTGCTTATATGGACTGGATGCTGACTTGGTAATTCTTTTTCTTTTTCATTGATTATGTTCTGTTGATATGCCAAAATGCCCACACGGGTAGCTCAGTGGTTAGCATATCTGACTCTCAGCCTGGTGGTTGCAAGTTCGATACCTGGTTGAGGCAAACTTTCTTAATGGTGATTTTTCGCCTCTCACCTCTGATGCATTTGAGAGAAGTAGTCAGTGGCTTTGGAAAGAAAGTTGTGTCAATACTGGTGTGAGAAAGCCAGGAAGCACATGGGTGCATCACTGACTGCCATGACATGACCTGAGCTGTTAAAATGGCATTAAACTCCAATACAAACAAACAAATGATATGCCAATATGTTGCCTGAACAATTAGTAGACAATAGTGATGGATAACGAAGTCAATGGGTCAAAGGTAACAGACACACTGGCCTTCAACTGAATAAACCATGTCAGATTTTCTTGCAAAAAATTAACTTTGATGTATGGGTCTTATTTACAGGAGTCTGTGTGTTAAGTCTGTACCACACATTTCTGAGTTTTAATGACCCTGAAGAAAAAGCCTTTTGAAAACATTGGGAAAAGGAGAAAATGCAGGTAACCAACATTTTCTCCTTTTACCACAATGTTTTCTACCATATCAAAGACAGAAGTCATCATTTGAGCTACATCTATTTTGTCGTCTGCAAATGCTTTCAATTTGATCTAGTCCAGAATTTTTTCGTTTGGTAAGGATTTAACTTATGTGACTTGCTGGTTATCCATAACGGTCACTGCCTTCTGACACGAATTTGAAACATATGATTCTGCAGTATCTTTGTGAATGAGGATGATAAATCTGAATTTGAGCAATTACTCTTTTTGTCATAACATAAAGGTTATGTGCAGTGTTAGGTGTTCATAATGAAAGTACAAAACAAGAGTATTTGTCTTAGTCTTTCACCAGGCAATTAAATTTTAGACATCTGAAAAAAATTACAGACATCAAATCTAATGTGGCTTGAATGATGGATTTTTTAAAAGGACAGAAAATGTTACGATGAAACAGGAAAAAAGGCTAAAATTTTGCCCTTTTCCACAATGTTTTCATCAGCCTTTTTCCCACAGGATAATTAAAACATAGGATCATGTGCCAAAGAGGTAATTCAAGGAAAACAAGAGTTATACAGAACTCTCTTGAGATAGATGATACATTTATGAGTTAGATATCAGCTGGCAACATGCCATCCCTTTGTTTCAGATGATGCTTGGTTTGGCCACACATGAGCCTCATTTTTCTCTACTGCGAGAAGAAGTAAGGTTTGGAGGGAAGAAAGATAAACACAAAAGGTATGAATAGTTTTTATCTCCTAACTAGGTATTTTGGGATGTTCACATTCCTAAAAAAATAATCATTTAAATGTTGTTTCATTCCTTGAATTACTTTTACCAAGAGTGGCAGTCAAGATTTAAGTTGCATAAAGTATGCTGAAAGTAGGGACATGATATGCAGTGTGAATTTGGATTTACATATCTGTTATCTTGATATTATTACTCAAACGCCTTTAAAACTTTTTTTTTTTTTTTAATTTTGCAAAAGGTTTTAGATGATGTACTGTAATTACTAGTTCAGTGCCCCATTATAATTGAAATGGACATACTTAGTAAAGAGACCCAGATGTTGATATTTCATAGCTCTTAACTTTCGGAAAAATAGCGTGAAATGCATCTGACACGGTGATCTAAGATCAGACTTCACATTCTGTGTAGTCCAATCTTCATCTACTCTGTCCACAGATGGAATTTCAATTTTGCTAGGCATTGTCAGGGCAGTTGTGCTAAAAAGCACAGAAATACCTGGCAGTACAAAATTGCAAGTCATGAGAAAAAAATATATTCGTATTGATTACAGTTTATAATACCATAATATCGATCAAATACAACCTTGTATAAACAATTCATATAATTTTAGGCAGTCTGGATCTAGTGGAAATAGCAAAATTTGGGTTTTTACTATCGGTTTGAAAGTTTCATTTCACTTATTTAGCAGGATAAGGGTTAAGAAAGCATGTTTCATGATAAACATCTGATTTTCTACATTTTCAGGCCGACAACAGCTGAAGAAACCACCTTTCATCTGCTTCATCTTTCTCTGTTCAGAGAATATCTAGACTTTGAATTTTCTGCACTGAAGGTAATTCTGGTCAAAGCAGTTTGTTCAGGGAGGAATGTTTATGTGTAACAATAAGTTATAACTCCTGGCATTTAACTCTTTACCAAACGACAAAATTTTAGAGTCATCCAAATTGAAAGCATTTGCAGACGACAAATTCAGTGTAACACAAAAATTGAAATGTGTGTTGGGAAGGATAGAAAACATTGTGGGAATAGGAGAAAATGTTGGTTACCAGCATTTTCTCCTTTTCCCACAATGTTTTCAAAAGGCTTCTTTCTCGGGGTCGTTAAAAGTCGGGATTGTGTGATAAAGAGTTAAACTCTTTACTCATAAAATAAATTTGCCCCAGATAACGGCAAACACCATTGCAAAATAAAAATATCAATATTAAACATTTGTTGCAAAAGGAGAAACAGCTTGTTACAGGCTGGTGCAACACACAAAAACATGTTTGCACCTGAAAATGTGTTAAAGGCCCAGTGGTGGCCAAAAGTAAACAATGCAGATGTTAAAGTGCATTTAGATTGTGAAATTGTATCATTTAAAAGTAGGGAAATTACTCTGAAGATGACGATCTTTTATTGTACAGTCGGTCCAAGTGTTAATCGCTGGCAGAAAAATGAATTTTCAGAGTAAGTCAGAAGTTGCAGTGTCACTTTATATTTTGTTTCCTTTTTACCTAGTTTAAAAATTAATTTTTCTGGCAGTACCTAACACTTAGACCGGCTGCACCATCACAGATTGTCATCTTTACAATAATTTCCATACTTTTACAAGGTATGATTTAAATTCAAGTGTATTTTAACATTCACTTTTACTTTTAGCTGCTATTGCGAGCTTTATAGGAAAGTTTGAAAACCTTAGGATACACTTGTTTTTTTTATTTGATTAGAATTTCAAGGCATCATCATAGATTTGCTCTTTTTCAGGAAACACTGACATTCCCCTACAACCTAGAAAACGTGATAGATGACTGGGTACTGATGGGATTTTTAGTTGGCAATGATTTTATTCCCCATCTTCCTAATTTACATATCAACCATGATGCTCTCCCTTTATTGTGGAAGACATACATTGATGTATTACCCTCCTGTGGAGGTAAGAGGTTATTTTTTTATGAGCCATGCTCTATGAAAAGGGAGCTTAATGCATCTCTGTGATTATACCAGCCAAGCCCATCACATGATTATGGATCCATAAAATTCATTTTATCTATCGAGTGACTGAATCCTTGGGTAGAGTGATCCTTTGCCATGCAGAAAATTTACCAAAAACAAAAAGTTTTCACCCATGTCAGCCTGTGCGGAGTGCACAGGTTGACATGGGTCGATAAATTTTGCAGATGCAATAAGCCTCCTTTTCACTTCGCATGCTCATATCTATTCAGTTGAACCTTCGTCTTCTTATGGCTTATGTATTCTGTGACCAGCCCATGAAGTGTGTTTGTGTGTGTGTTGGGGGGGAGTTATTAATTTCATCATATTTTCAAGCCTGTTTGTGTATCTTGTCTCTTAAAAGATGGTCCACTCTCTTACTTGGTTACTTGGAAGCATTTTATTCAGTGAAACCTATTTCTTTACTTAATTTGTACTGATTTGTACTCAGCCTACAAAATTTAGGGGAAAAATACTGATTTCATCAAATTGTTCTGATTCGTTTTGGATCTGTTTCTTGGTCCTCTGTCTTATTTGGAAATCTTTGATGCATTTTGGCTGTAGACTTTGAAAAACTGTTACAAAGTAACAAAAAGACTAACTTGAAATAAGGAAAATATTCACCTTATTGTAAAAGAAAGTAAAATTCTCAGCAAAAAGCTTGTATTAAGAGAAAATAAAGGCTATTTGGAGATTGAAATGATTCATTATGTTTTGAATGGTCATTATTAGATTATGAAAACTGTATTTATATCCCCCACAACGAAGTAGAGGGGGGTATACTGGAATCGCCATGGCTGTCTGTCCGTCCGTCTGTCTGTAGACACAATTTTTCAAGTACTGCACTGAAATTTACACATAATGTTTGGGTACATATGAAATTGTGCATGTGCAATTTTCAAGACCTTACTGCCATTGGTTGCCGAATTATCTCCCCTTAAGCTTGTTTTTTCAACTCTTATTTTTTTACGAAACCATTCCCCATTCTGTGACAAAGAGCTGTTTTGTGACAAGGAGCTGGTGGGGGGTATGATCACTTTCAGTGATAGCTCTAGTTTTATGCTTTACTTCAGGTTATATCAATGAAGGTGGTCACTTAAACCTTGAAAGGTTTGAGAAGTACCTGTTAGCTTTATCAAAGGTAAGTGAACATGTAATTCTGTTAATGCAGGTATCTAGTACAAGTTAACTCTGTAACAGATGACAAGATTTTAGCCTCAACCAAATTGAAAGCATTTGCAGACTACAAATTAAATGTTACTCAAAGCACAAAACTTGTCTTTCATAGGGCAGAAAACATTGTGAAAAAAGGAGAAAATGCTGTTTACCAGTATTTTCTCCTTTTCCCACAATGTTTTCAAAAGGCTTCTTCCTCAGGGTGTTAAAAGCAGCATTGTGTGGTAAAAGGTTAAACAAGCCATGAAATTGCAACAGTCAGGTTCATCTAATGTCAGACTGACAGTATCTATGTGTTTGGAAAAAATTATACACTGTTTTCTCCCTGATCTATGCATGTTAAGGGATGATGTTTGCTCAAGCATTTAGCTGCTGCAAGTATGAACTATTTCTTTTTTCAACTCCACTTTTTCATAGCTGTTGATGTACACAAGGGTCTGTAGTAATTAAGTCAAAATCTTCAACTGGTATTTGACACTTCTGCTTCTGAAAGAGGGTAAGTGGATTTCAGTTAGGTATGAATCAAATAAGAAAGCACATACTGAAGAGAAACAGGCCTATTACCAGATATATGACTGTGTACAGTATCACATATATCTTTCAACTAACCAGATATCAATGCAATAACACCCATGCGATATTTTTTTTTTGATATACCACGGATATTTATAGATTTTTGATATACCACGGATATTTATAGAACAGTAAGTTCCACTGACTCCGCCCCCCCCATCACCATTTATGAATGAAATGCATTCCAAAAATAGTAACGATTACTACAGAAAGCCTGCGAAAAAAGAACAATGTCATAGCACATGCGCTACTTTCCGATGATCTGCCTATGTAATTCTTGCCCGTGACATCATTTGAATGCTTGTTTACCACGTCTTCTCAAATAGAATAATCCCAAGCGATCTCAATCACAGTTTTCAGACATTTAATTACTACGATAAAGTACTATGTATGTGGGTAATGCAATTTAAAAATGGGAGTTCTGACATAAATAAACTTTTAAAACTTTTAAAATGTATTTGTCAGCAACATTTTTCACATCTTTGCACTATGAGTGCAAATCATAGGTTAAAAGATAAATAGAATACGTACATAGTGTTGTCGTAGATCAAAAATATCTAACTCGGTTGTGAGAATTGATAATTGTCTCGCCAAGGCTCGACAATTATCAATTCTCCCAACCTTGTTAGATATTTTTGATCTACGACAACACTATGTACGTATTCTCTAAATATAGAATGGTGATGTTGTACATTGATAATTAATATCTAAAAAGCTATTTGTCATTATTATGTCTGAAAGAGTTTTTAAAATAGGTTTGTAGGTGAAGAAAGAGGCTATATTTTGAACCTGTCCTGTTTGAAGACCACATTTTGTAATCATTTAGAATTTGACAATTTTTGTATTTGCTGTATAATCTCATTATCAGACTAAAAATTAGATGCATTTACATTGAAAACATTTGCACACGACAAATCGGGCCTAAATGATGGGATTTGTCTTTGAAATAAAATAAAACGTAGGTAAAAAGGAGAAAATGATGTTATCGGAAAACATTGTGGAAAAAGGAGAAAATGCTGATCACCAGCATTTTCTCCTTTTTCCACTATGTTTTCAAAAGGAATTCCAGGGGTTATCAGAAGATGGAATTGTCCGGTAAAGGGTTCACTCTTTACCCCCCGAATTTACAGCAGTTGATGGCTTTTGATGATTTATGTGTAATTCTTATTTTTTCCCCAATTCAGTTTGATTTTGATACATTTTCTGAGCAAGCTGGTGATTTAAAGTGGCTTGAAGGTAAAAAGGCACAGAGTGCAGCCGACAAAGCAGAACTTATATCAGCTGCCAGAAAATTCAGGAAGAATGTGGTAGGTACAAAACTTTTAGCTATGCTCTGTGAAAAGGGGGCTTAATGCATGTCTGTAACGCATGATACCAGTCAAGCCATCATATAAATATGGATCCATAATAACCACTTTTTTTAACAAACGGCTGAAGTACAAGGTACACTGGTCCTTTGAAATAACAGAAAATTGACCTACAGCGAAAAGTTTCGGCCCAGGTCATCCTGCATGGACTGCACAGGCTGACCTGTGTCAATACTTTTCGCAGATTCATTAAGACCACTTTTCACAGAGCATGGCTCACTTATAAGTGTAGTATTTAACCTGTCTGTGTTATATTTATTCTGCACATGCAGTAGTATATGATTTGAAGTGCATTTAACCCGTTACCAAACAAACCCAACTTTTAATGACCCCTAAGCAATAAGGCTGTGAAAAATATTTTGGAAAAGGAGAATATGCTTGTATCAGGATTTCCTTTTTGGTCAGTGATTTCCTCCCTTCTGGGGACAAATTCCTATAATTCTTATCCACATTTATTTATCATCTGCAGGTGCTTTCAATTTGGACAAATCTAAAAGTTTGTTGTCTGGCAATGAATTAACTTGTTACAGGCTAACTATACACTGACCAAAATCATTTAAAAATGCAAAAATGCTACCATTTGTTGGAAAAGGACGATGTTATTTATAAATGGTATTGAAAAAGGCTAGAGGCCTGAAAAGAAAGTTTCATTTAATACTGAAACAGTAGGAACATATTGATAGCTTCACTGGCAGCTGTGAGACAAATGAAATGCTGTTGAAAATAGTTTTTAGCACCAAATACAGGAGAATGGCTTCTTTGTTAAATTACAGGCTTATTTTTGATAGAATCCATGAATTGCTCTGTGCCTTGACATTCCTGTTGGGCTTTCAGAAAGATGTAGGAAAGTTGTGCACCACTGTAGCATGGTGTTTCTTCTGTTTACCTCAGAAGGACAAAAAGATATATTTGGACTGTTTTTAGAATGTTCGAAATATTTTATTTCTTATATTGATTTGAGACTGACATGTACTTCACTGTGAACACCAAAATGTAGTATTTTCACAACAAGTATTGCTTCACCATTTGTGAATAACTCAGTTTTGGGTTGGCATGTTTAAGTAGTGTCTCATTTTACATCAATATCATTATTGTCCGTTTAACAATTTACCACACAATCCCGACTTTTAACGACCCCAAGAAAAAAGCCTTTTGAAAACATTGTGGGAAGAGAAGAAAGTGCTGGTAACCAGCATTTTCTTCTTTTCCCACAATGTTTTATACCCTTTAAGAGACAAATGTTATGTTTTGGGCTATATCTAAAATGTCAACTGCAAATGCTTTCAGTTTAGACTAGTCTACATTTTTGCTGTGTAGTAAAGAGTTAAAACAAATTTCAGATAAAGACAGAAAACCGGTTTGCAGGACTGACAGAGGCCTCTGATGATATGGAAGATTTTCTGTTTGAAGCTGGTGCAGAAGATGAAGGAATGTCTGATACAAGCCCAGAAGATATCAGTGGTATGTGTGTGTTGTTGTCTTCATTCTTAGAATTGTATATATGTTTATGAATACTTCTATCCATGAAAATACTCCAGGGGTCCTCTGAAACTCCTGCATTTTCTCCTTTTCCCACAGTGTTTTAAAGTATGCACCAAGAGACAGTTCATATCATTTGAGCCAGGGTTAATGTATTCATCCTCTAATGCTTTCAATGTAGATGAGTCCAAAATACTGTCATCTGGTAAAGAATTGAGGTATTGGAAACCATGGAAAACTCTATACTATTCCAGCTTGTGGTGCTCTTCTCATGAACAGTACGACTGAAATACAAGCGAAAATGTGAAAAAGCTCTTCCAGGACTCAGTTTGAATGTGCTTAGATAAATTACAAAGCATTGAGTTCCTTGGAATGAAAAAAGGTTTTTAATTTTTACAGATTGGTGCCTAAACATAACCTTCAGCTTCTAACTAAAGTCATTGAAACAGGGTTTGGAAAGTTTTGCGAAAATATCTGAAGATATTTGGTGTTTATAACACAGGGTTATTTGCTGAAGGGTTAAGTTGACTACATGTTTTGTTGTTTATTAGAGGAGTTGCTGTCAGAAGAGGAATCAGGTGATACATTGGATGATGAGTTTAGACATCACAAAAGATTCTACTACATGACAAAAATGGATTATCAGAAAGTTACACCGTAAGTTCACTTTCGTCATTGTAACTCTATGTATTACAGACCCTATCTAACAATAATTTAGTGGCTATTATAAAATTGTAAAGAGTCATGCTCTGGCTAAAGAGGCTTTATAGGTCTCTGTGCTGCATTATACCAAACAAGTCATCACAGGATTATGTATCCATAAAATCCATTTTGTCAAACTATCGACTGAATCTGGTGGTAGAATGGTCCATGGACATGCAAATAGGGAAAAGATTCGACCCATGTCAGCCTGTGCAGGTTCACATGGGTCAATAGTTTTTGCAGGTGCATTAAGCACCATCTTTAGAGAGCATGACTCAAATATTTTCGTATCAGCACATTATTTCCTGCAGATGACTGTAAGTAATATATGGATAGAAAAGGATGAATATCAATGAAACCTTATACCACACAATCCAGGGTTTTGACAACCCGAGGAGGAGGCCTTTGGAAAACTTTGTGGAAGAAGAAGAAAATGCTGGTAATCAGCATTTTCTCTTTTTCCCACAATGTTTTCTAACCTGTCAAGAACAAATTTAAATACTGGAACCCAATTTGATTTGTTGTCTGAAAATGCTTGTAGTTTGGACAAGTCATAAAATTTTGTCGTTTGGTTAAGAGTTAAAAAAAAGAAGAAAGTACATTATAATACAAAAAGGTCAGGAACAAAAGGACAGATATCAAAGAGGTGGAAAAAAAATCAAATGGTTCGTAGTAAATAATATAAGAGTATAATGTAACAAAAGAAGGACATATAGTAATAGAAGATAATGGAATGCCCCTATTTATGTTACAGAGAAGTACTGAAAGACCAGGCAGAGGGCTATGTGAGAGGATTACAATGGATATTGTTATATTATTATGAAGGTGTACCATCTTGGAGCTGGTATGGCATTTTTTTTTCACATTATGAGTTTTCCTCAGACATCATTCTAAAATATACTCTGCACCAACTTAATGAAGGAAGGTTTACGGGTGTTACCTTGTCTATTGTTCTGTTTTTATAGCCACCTGTAGGCAAAAGAAAGTAAGAAATAAGATCTTGCAGATGGTTTTTCTTTGTTGTGTGAAAGATACTGTGGAAAAAGTTTTGGAAAATGAGAAATTTGTTTTTGTTAGTAAATTCTTCTTTTGTCAAACTTGCTACTTGTTTCAAAGTGACTGATTTCTACTTTGATACATGTATAATTTTGATCACGACTGGTTACAGAAAAGGTTATAAATACGTCTCACTCAACTAGTTGTGTAAAGTTTAAACTCCTTGGTAGATGTATAATTTCACATTTAAATCATGATGTTGTAAATTTGCCGATTGTGCAGCTTTGTGCTTTTTAACCCTTCACCTATGAAATGAGTTAAATGAAACTCTCTAGGCAATAGTATAGCTGTCCAAGGATCAAATATGGAGGAATACTGCCAGTGTGTTCAATGATTGTTCAAATTTGTTTGATGCCACACTATTGATCTCATTACTGTGACTTGATCATATGGATATCCACTATGTAGAGAGATTAAAAAAAACATGTTTTAACTGGTAAGAGTTTGAATAATAGAATGTCTTTTGAACATCAAAATTGTAAATGTCAATGTATTACGAGCAAAAACATTAATTTTGATAATCACACACTGAAAATTTGTGTCAACATAACATCAAAACTTTTATCCTCTGCATTGCTCTGAAGTGTTCTAGTACGATTGCCTTATCCAAAGTGATGTAAAATTTGGATGTGGATTACCCTTTTACCACACAATCCAGATTTTTAATGACCCTGAGAAAGAAACCTCCTGAAAACATTGTGGGAAAAGGAGAAAATGCTGGTTACCCATCCAAAACACATATTTCAAGTTTTTAGTCATATTTAATTTTTGGTCCACATATGCTTTCAATTTGGACAAGTCTTAAATTTGATGTTTGGTAAAGAGTTAAAGTTTGGTGTCGAAGCATTTATTTGAATGGTCAAAAACCAAAGTCTGTGTTCCGTACTTAGTGCTCTAGCTTTGGCATGGTGTGTTTTACTGGCTAGCTTCTTGAGATGTGCGATTGTTGTGACAGTTGAGTTGAAGATAATTGAGCCATGCTGTGGCAAAAGGGGGCTTAATTCATCTCCATGATTCATGATACCAAGCAATTCATCTGAAAATCATAGATTTACCAAGTCCATTTTGTCTAACAACCGACTAGATCATGAGGTAGACTGGTCCTTGGGCTTGCAGGAATCGACCAGTAGCAAAAAGTTTTGTCCCAGGTCAGCTGACTGGGTTGATTTTTTTTTTTTTTTGTGTGTGTGTGTGTGTGTGTGTGTGTGTGTGTGTGTGTGCAATGCATTAAGCCCTCTTTTCACAGAGCATAGCTCAATGATATGACTGTGCCCTTTGCAATTCCAGGTTTTATCCCCACCACTACGCACCCTACATGAGTGATGTTAAAGACTTCAAAAACATGAGGATAACATTCGACCTTGGCACCCCTTTTCTGCCATTTGAACAACTGATGGCTGTGTTACCTGCAGCCAGTAAAGAGTTATTACCGAAACCCTTTCAGGTAAAGAATGAAAGTGATTTTAATCCCGTACCACACATACCAACCAATGAAGAGAAGCATTTTGAAAACATTGTCGGAAAAGGAGAAAATGCTGGTAACCAGTGGCAGTGATTTTAACCCTTTATCACACAATTCTGACTTTTAACTACCCTGAGAGAGGCATTTTTGAAAACATTGTTGGAAAAGTAGAAAATGCTGGTAACCAGCATTTTCTCCTTTTCCCACAATGTTTTCTAACCTTCCCAAACAGATTTCAATCTTGCAGTCATGTCTATGTTATTGTCTGCCAAATGCATTGAATTTGGCAAAGACTAAAATTTTGTGGTTTGGTAAAGAGTTAATCCATTCAAGTTTGACCATCACTATTGTAGTCTAAATGAGTATTAAATTCCCTGTTTGTCTGCAAAATTTTCATAAAGTTTTGCCAAAGAAACATATATTTATACTTAATTGTATGTGCATGGAGTACTGAGCAGATATCTATCGGTTGTCAGTGAAAGTAGAAAATGGGATTCATGAACCCTTTACAAAATAACCATGCATATTAATGACCTTAATGACCTTGAGTAAAAGAGCTATGTAAAAGGGCATCCTGGGAAAAGGAGAAAATGCTTGTTACCAGATTTTCTCCAATTCCCTTAATGTTTTCCATTGTTTTAAAAGACAAATCAGATTGACTGAACCAGGTTTATTTTGTTGTCTGCAGTTTTGTCCAACTTGAATTAATCCAAATTTTTGTAATCTAGTAAAGAGTGAATTAAGATTTAAATACAATTATTGCATAAGACATACATTTCAGGGCTGTTATAAGCATGTATTGGGAAAAAACTGGGTGTTAATGGTAGAAAATGTGTTTTAATCAGTATATTCAAACACTGTTCATGAATGCCTGGCCTTGTACTTTTCAATATCCTCGATCTGGGCAGGCGTTGGTATTGCAAAAAGTCCATCCATCCCCATATTCCACCTCAGAAAACTGTAGGAACTTGCCCGCTATAAATTCTGTTATGGCTTATCTTTGATGATTTTGGGGCACCACAAACAAAATCTCACACAGAATCTCAGTCTTATCAAGATTTGAGCAAAAATCACTCCTAATGAACTCTACACTAACAATATCCCATCCACTTTCTCAGTGTGGTAGGCAATTCCTTGGCTTGATATATCCGTTTGTCATCTTTCAGTTACAGAAATCCATATCCGCTCATTTATCCTAATTGTAATCAATCCAAACCTTTGCAAGTTAATCCCACCAAAGTCCAATTTGTATTAAAATTCATTAGAAGTGAATTAAACCAAGGGATCAAAGCAATGGCATAAGACTACATGGCCCTTCACTACGCATAGCAAAAATAATTATCTTCACCAAATTTTTCTGTTTTGACCAATATAAGTCCTGTACATTTAAAGTCTGTTTCTTTGCATTTCTTTTAAAATATTTTTTACTTTTGTTTCAAATTATTGCTAAAAATATATTTTATGCAATAATAGGGACAAATCACATTTTTTGCGATCGTTAACATTTGCGGAGGCCTTCCAAATGGTGTAACCCCTTCGTGTTACGCAGTGTGGCGTTGAACTGTTTATGAACCTCTGCAAATGTTACGATCTCAAAAACGTGAATTAACCCTCTAGTATGTGAATATTTTCAGACTTTGATGACAACAGACAGCTCTCCTGTGATTGACTTTTACCCTATCAACTTTGATACAGATCTCAATGGTAAACAGCAAGACTGGGAAGCAGTAGTTCTCATACCATTTATTGATGAGGTAAATGGTGGAATGTTTAGAATTTCACATTGATTTTAGTTTGTTACAGGATAAACATTTCGAGGAAAAGCAAACATTTTCCAGGATTTTATCCTTTTTGCAAATATCTGGCAAAACCTTCCTCATCTGGGTCGTATAAACACTGGCTGTGTGAGTGTCTCTTTGTGGACAATCTTATAAGTGAAGTTTTTTGCAAAATCCTCCCTCAATATGTTAACTCATGAACAAGGAATAATTTCTGTGAAAGATGCAATTTTCAAATGTCTTTACTAGTTTTTGCATAATGTACCTAACATAGGTATTTTGTTTGGGTAACTCCTCCAATCTTTTTCTGTCCTTGTTTGGAAGCTTTGTACAACCATTAATCCACTACAAAACAATCCTGTATTTAAACAATCCTGAAGAAGAAAGCCTTAGAAAACATTGTCAGAAAAGGAGAAAATGCATGTAAGCAGCATTTTGTCCTTTACCCACAATGTTTTTTACCCTATCAAAGACATATCCTATGATTTGAGCAGTATGTTATTTGTCATCTGCAAATGCTTTCAAATTGGACAAGTCCTAAATTTTGCTGTCTTGTGAAGAGCCATCCAGAAACTGTAAGGTGCTGTTATATAAACAACAAGATTATAGATTATAGCCTTGTCTAAACTGAAAGCATCTGGAGAAAACAATTTAAGTGTTTTACAACAAAACATGAAATGTCTTATTTCAAAGTGTAGAAAACATGATGGGAAAAGGACAAAATTTCCCTTGATATTTTCAAAAGCCTACTTTTTCACAGATGTTAGCAGTGAGGCTGCTAAGCTTGACTCAAGTACTTTTGTGGAAATTGTAGATAACGAGTGTGCAGTCTGATCTTCGATCTGCAGTGTCCAAGAAGGAGATATTTTTCTCCAAAGAATACCTTTGAAAAAGCAATATTCGGGTTTTTAGTATCAGCTTGAAATTTTCGATTTACTTATTCAGCAGGTTAACAGTTTCCCACACATAAAGTTTTGAACTCTTCCAAATTCAAAACACCTGCAAATGACGAATTTAAAATCAGTGCAAATGAGCTGGAGTTCTCGGACAAGGTAAAAAACATTGTGTGAAAAGGAGAAAATGCTGGTTACCAGCATTTTCTCCTTTTCCCACAATGTTTTTAAAAGGCCTTTTTCTTGGGGACGTTAAAATTCGGGATTGTGTGTCAGTAAAGGGTTAAGGGTTAAAATCAAGGTTGTATGTTGAAGAGTTAATGTTGCAAGTTTGAACTATTGTGATTCTTTTAAATAGAATCGGCTACTCACAGCCATGAAAACCAAGGAGAGTTTGTTGACAGAAGAAGAGAAAGCAAGAAACAGTCATGGACCGTGTTTGTTGTATGAGTACAGCCCTGAATCTTGTGGAGTTTATCCTTCTTCACTCCCTGGAGCCTTTCCCGATATAGCTGTCAACCATTCCAGGTATAACTTCAACTTTTTACATGGTCCTGCATGGCTCAGTGGTAAAGTGTAGGACTCATGACCTAGAGGCACCGGATTTGAACCTCACTATTTCCACTGGGTTTTTTGTGGGAGAGTCCTTGGGCAAGACACTTCAGAGCCCTAGCCTTTTACTTGTGAAACCCAGGAAATACATGAATATGTGAGCTGTCACCATGATTTGACTGAAATAATGTTAAAAGGGGCGTAAAACATCATTAATTTAATCATTCAGTTCAATATTTTACCCTTTTCAGGATGACAATTCTTCTCTTTGAGATTGAAAGTATCGGCAGATGATAATCTTTGAATTGATAGAAATGAGCTGAAATTCTCTAGTGTGGTAGAAAACATGGTGAGGAAAGGAGAAATTACTTGTTACAAGCAATTTCTTCTTTTTCCATATTATTTTCAGAAGGCTGTCCCTGTCCACACATTAAAATATTATTGAAAGGTTAACAGATTACAATCTGCAGACAATTTTTATTATGTAGCAAACTTCTTTTAAGCCTTTATCGTAAGTTTTAATGGCCCTAACTGAGAAGGCTTGGGAAAACATTGTGGAAAAAGGGGAAAATGCTGATTACCAGCATTTTCCATTTTCTCTCAAGGTTTTCTTCGCTCCCAAAATTAAATTTCTATTTTCAAGTCACATTTATTTTCTTGTCGGTAAATGCTTTAATTTGCACAAGTGAACAATTTTTTTCATGTGGTTAAGATTTCAAAGAAATAAATTGCCTGGAGGAGCAAATTTTTTCATTGCTACACTACTTCAAATATATTGATTAAAATTAACCCTTAGGCTGCTGAGTGCAACTCACTGACTTGATTCTACACTGTCCGATAAGGAGATATCTTTCACCAAAAAATAAGTTTGAAATGGCATTGTTCGGGTTTTTACTATCGAGTTGAAAGTTTGATTTACCTTATTTAGCAGGAGAAGGGTTAATGAATATAAGGTTAATTTTACTACATTTACAGATTAACTAAGATTGCCAAAGATGGATTTATACTCCCATCAAAGCAGATGGTGAAAGGACTTCTACCTGAGGTTAAACTGGATGTTTTCTATGCAGGATTTCCAACATTAAAACACATACCCCATAAGGTAATACTCTGGTGTCTGGTTTTTAGCTCCACTGGCCGAAGGCCAGCGGGCTTATGTCATGGCCCGGTGTCCGTCGTGCGTCCGTCCGTCCGTCCGGTCGTCCGTCCGTCCGTCCGTCCGTGCGTTAACTTTTATTTCAAACATCTTCTTCTCTGAAACTACCCATCCGATTTTCACGAAACTTCACAGAAATGATCCTGACATGGTCCTCTTCAGAATTTCTTGAAAGAATTTGATTCCTTCAAAAACTCTGGTTGCTATGGCAACAAAACTGAAAAATATTGGAAATCTTTAAAAATCTTCTTGTCTGAAACCATAAGGCATAGGGCTACCAAATTTGGCATGTAGCTTTATGTAGTAGACCTCTATCAAGTTTCTTCAAATTATAGCCCTGGGGTCAAAATTGGCTCTGCCCCAGGGGTCACAAGTTTTACATAGGCTTATATAGGGAAAACTTTAAAAATCTTCTTGTCTGAAACCATAAGGCATAGGGCTACCAAATTTGGCATGTAGCTTTATGTAGTAGACCTCTATCATGTTTCTTGAAATTATAGCCCTGGGGTCAAAATTGGCTCTTCCCCAGGGGTCACAAGTTTTACATAGGCTTATATAGAGAAAGCTTTAAAAATCTTCTTGTCTGAAACCATAAGGCATAGGGCTACCAAATTTGGCATGTAGCTTTATGTAGTAGACCTCTATCATGTTTCTTGAAATTATAGCCCTGGGGTCAAAATTGGCTCTTCCCCAGGGGTCACAAGTTTTATACATAGGCTTATATAGAGAAAACTTTAAATATCTTCTTGTCTGAAACCATAAGGCCTAGAGCTACCAAATTTGGCATTTAGCTTGATCTAGTTGGAGTCTACCAAAAGTGTCCAAAGTATAGTCCTGGGGTCAATTTGGCCTCATACTTGGAGGGGGGGGTTCACAAGATTTACATAGGCTTACATAGGGAAAACTTTTAAATTTTGGTGTACATAGCCATAAGGCTTAGGCTACCAAATTTTGCATATAATTATAGCATTATTTAGTGGACAGTTACAAAGAGGGCCCAAGTTACAGCTCTAGGATCAAGTTTGGCCCTGCACCAGGGATCACAAGTTTTACATGGGTTTATGGAGTGAAAAGTTCAGAAACCATCTTGTTACCAGCCATAAGGCCAAGAACTCCCACATTTGGCATGTTATTCTTCTAATACAATATTCCCCATTTAGTCAGACTGTAGCCATGAGGTCAAAGTTCTATAAGGGCTTATATAGTGAAGACTTTTCTTCGTGGTTTATATTTATAAGCCAGTGGAGCGATACAGGGCCATCATGGCCCTCTTGTTTGTTTGTGCTTTACCTGTAATACTTGTTTAAATGCAACAATCAATCAGTCAATCAATGTATAAACAACAATGAATAAACAAAGGGAGGAATGAATGCTCTGATTTTAATCATTACCCCTCCCAAATCAAATTTGCAACTTACGACATTGAAAATATTGAAAAGCCCCTTGTGCACAAACTAACAGACTTTCATATTTTTAATTTCAGGCAGAGCTACGGAAAGAAGGGGTAAAAGTTTTCCAAATGAACAGCAGAGGATTTAATGTGATGTTGACTGTCGATGAGCAAGATACACCTGTATGGATTTTTTTTTATTTTTGCTTAACTTTTTACCATACAACAAAATTTTAGACAGGTCCCATTTGAAAGCATTTGCTGACAACAATTTAGATGTGACTCAGATGAAGAAATTTGTCTATGATAGGGTAAAAACATTGTGGGAAAAGGAGAAAATGCTGGTTACCAGCATTATTTTCTTTCCCCACAATGTTTTTGAAAGGCTTTTTCCTCAGGGTCTTTAAAAGTCAGGATCGTGTGGTAAAGGTATTAAACTGCTTCTATTTGAAAGCATTTGGAAACAACAGATTTCATGTGTCTGAAATGTTAAGGTTTGTCTTTGAAAGGTTAGAAAACAATGAGGGAAAAGGAGAAAATGCTGGTTTCCAGCATTTTCTCCTTTTCCCACATTGATTTCACAAGTCTTTTTCCTCGGTATTGTTAAAACTGGGAATCATGTGGTATAGGTTTTAACTTGAATTGGTTTGTTGGCTAGTGTTCAACATTGTTTTTTGATCTACCACTTTTATAGTCTAATCTCTAAATTTGATCCTCATGGCAGTAAACCTAGAAATTTCGGCAGCTGGGTATGTTTTGAGTTTATGTTGACTGACATTTGCAGAGATATCAGAAAATACCGGACAGTTACTATCCAAGATAATACTCCATGTTTTGTGCATTGTGATCTTGATTTAAGCTGTCTACCTAGACAATTAAAGTTGGGTCCACAGTCTTATTGCTTCCATGTTGTTTCAGGATATTCGAAAAGTGGCCAAAGATTATATAGGACAGGAGATTTTTGTTGGATGGCCTCATCTGTATGAAGCTAAAGTCATTGCAGTTTGTGATGATACTACAAGGTAATAAGAACCAGATCTTTTTCTATCTCTTATTAGCTCGGCTGTTTTAGAGAAGTACACAGCATCAAAGAAAAGTAGGGTCAATTTTATTCCAGCCTCTCTGGTTACAGTTATAATCAAGTTGAGTTATTGCTATAGCCCTGTCTCCGTCTGCTTCATCGTCATGCAAAAACTTTGAAATTTATAATATATCTGTGTTACTATTGAAGATATTCGCTTAAAATTTAGATAAGTTTTCTGTCAATAGGGAAACTCATGTAACAAGGGCAGGTAACCATCAAAGCATTTTGACACAGTTATGTCCCTTTTTCAACTTACAATTTTCACTGAAAATCAAGCTTTTGCAGCCAAGTGTTGCCACCTGCATGTGGTGCTCTTGTTATAGTCAAGCAGCTGCAGGTCAGCTGGTAATCCAGGATATTGTATGTTTTCTCTCTTAAAAAATGTTCTTGTTTTTAGAATTGCTTTAGTACTGAATTCTTGGTTTCATCTCACTAAACCTGACTATTGTCTGGCTTGTATTGTGCATGCATCAAAGGGATACCCAAAATGCGGTTCAGCAAGATGATACTTCCTTATTAGAGGTTTTATTCAGTACATTTGCCATCTCTGGCTTGCTTAACCATTTACCAAAACACAAAATTATAGACTGATAAAAACGGAAAGCATTTGCAGACGACAAAGTAGATGTGTCTTAAATGACAGGATTTGTCTTTGAAAGATTAGAAAACATTGTGGAAAAAGGAGAAAATGCTGGTAACCAGCATTTTCTCTGGTAACCAGCATTTTCTCCTTTTCCCACAATGTTTTCAAAAGGCTTTTTCCTCATAGTCATTAAGGGACATGATTGTGTGATAAAGGGTTAATACTCAGATTGCTTAAGTAATAGAGGTGGCCACAAAGACAGGTTTTGCTCTATTCTATGTATTTGCATATTTTAATTGCATAAACTGTTCTATATTTTAGTCATACTTTGTGAAAAGGGGCATAATGCATCTGTGAAGGTCAGCCTGCACATTCCGTGCAAGCTGACCTGGGCTGGAAATTTTTGCTAATGGTCAAGTGTCTGTATGTCAAAGGACCTGTCTACCTCATGATTCAGTCAGTTGTTAGACAAAATGGATTTTATGGATCCATGATCATGTGATGACTTTCTTGATATCATGCATCACGGAGATACAGGAAGCCCCTTATTGTCAGAGCATGGCTTATTTATTTCTTATCTTCATGAAAGCTAAGCATTCACCCTGTACCAGATGACAACATTTTAGACTCATCCATATTGAACCATATGCAGACAACAAAATTAAAAGGGCCAAATCATTGAATTGTTCTGTGGAAGGGAAGTAGATGTCATTAGAAATGAGAAAATGCTTGATACCAGCATTATCCTCTTTTCCTACAAAGTTGGAATTTTTACATGATACAGAGATTTAACGAATCTCTGAGAGAAGGCTATTGAACACATTGTGGGAAATGGAGAGATTGCTGGTAATCAGCATATTCTCCTTTTCCCACAATGTTTTCTACTCTATCAAAGTGAAATCATACTATGTGAGCCACCTTTAATTTTTCATCTGCAAATGCTTTGAATTCGACGAGTCTAAAATTTTGTTGTTTTTTGTCAAGAGTTAAAGGGTTAAAGTTTGGGGAAGGAGCAGTATCTTATAAATTCTGATTTTATCTCATTTTTATGAAACAGTTATAGCCTTGTAGAGACAAAAGATGTGAAAGGCAAGAAATCTAGTCAGCAGCAAAAAATGAAGAAGGAAGATTGTGATGAAAACACAACAAACATCTGGTATAGAGAAGTAAACAGCATCAAAGAAAAGTAGGTTCAATTTTATTCCAGCCTCTTTGGTTACAGTTATAGTCAAGTCGTATTGTTGTAGCCAAGCCCTTCACCAAAAATGTGTGTGTTTTTACAACCCCAAGGATTTTTAGCTCCACTGGCCGAAGGCCAGCGAGCTATTGTCATGGCGTTGTGTCCGTCGTGCGTCCGTCCGTTCGTCCGTGCGTGCGTCCGTAAACTTTTTCTTTAAAAAACTTCTCCTCTGACTGGATTTTTACCAAATTTCACAGGAATGTTCCTTTGGTGGTCCTCTTTCAAATTCCTTCAAATAATTGTGTTCCATGAAGAATTCTGGTTGCCATGGCAACCAAAGTAAAAAACCTTTAAAAATCTTCTCCTCCCAAACCGCTATTTGGATAGCATTATTATTTTGCAGGAATGTTCCTTAGATACAGGTTTACAGAATTCCTTTAAAAAAAAATGATCTGTCAAAAAGCATGGCTTTTATGGGAGACTCATTTTCCTTTTATGGTATAAAGTAAAATCTTTGAAGAATTTCTTCTCTAAAACTATTCATTGGATTTCATTGTTGTTTTGCAGGTAAGTTCCTATGGTGGTTGTCTGCCAAATTGTTTCTATGGTGGTTGTATACCAAATTCCTTTTAAAAAAATGATACACCTAGAAACACATTTTTTTATAGACAAGGCTTATATTTCAAAAAAATGTTCTTCTCCAAAACTATTTATTGTGTTAGTTTTATCGACTAACAAAGAAAAAGGAAGAAAATTGGATTGACTTGACCTAGTCAGGGCTGTCCTATTTAAGCCCACACATTTTCCTTGGTATTAAGATCACAATTTACTCCAATGATATGCTATTAGTTAGTACTAGTAATAAAATATCACTGGCCATAAATAAGATAAAAGCTGGAGCACCTTTCACAACTTGAGCTTTTCAATTTTGCCTTATTACTAAGCCTGAGTAACCATGCCAAGATAAAAAAGAAAAAGTATTTTAATAACAAAACCCCCATGTTGTAGGTACTTTATAGTCCTTTTGATATAGAACAAGAGAACCTCTGCACTTTTATTAGTTCTGGTAAAGGTTTGTTGACCTACTAATGAGTAAATGCAGAGTGGACAGAAGGGATGTAAATCCTGGTGACCTGGTACAAAGTGGGACAGGGCTTTACATTTGTGATAAGGCATTAATGTTATCCAGTCAAACTGATCCTGCAACTTCAGTACACCAGAATTAATCTGTGCCCTGGAGCAGGATATTTGATTTATGTAAATGCATTTGTAGACCATTTTGTGTTGTTTGCCACAGAAGACATTCTAACTGTGACTGTGAAAAGTTGAGTATTAGGGATTAGGTGTTCATTGTATGCCAGCATATTTCATTCTATCTGGTGTATTGATGTAAGTTGATCTGTACTGCTGTAACATTCATTCATTTGCCCTCCTAGCTGTTCTTTTAGATTACCCCTTTACCACACAATCACAGCTTTTAACGACCCTGAGAAAGACATATTTTCTATATTTTGATGTTTCCCCACCCAAAATGGTTTGTGAAAGGACCTGTTGCAGACAACATATCTTCAAATTAGTAAGACATATATAAAAAAGGATAGAAATTATTGTTGGAAACTAAGAAAATGCTGGTTACCATTTTTTTCTTCTTTTCTCACAAGTTTTTTCCATACCTTTTTTCTTCAGTGAACTAAAATACAGGATTGAATAGTAATTGTTAAAAACTTCTTTTCGCCATTATAGAAATATCAGGCCTGTGGAGCGATACAGGCGCTCAAGCGCCTCTAGTTGTATTGGGGTTTAAGGCTGTCTTAACAGCTTGGGTCATGTAACGGCTGTCAGTGCACCTGTGGATGTGTTTCCTTGCTCTCTCACACCAATAATGACACAACTTCCTTTCCAAGCCACTGACTACAACCTCAAGGAAAAACTTTATTGACAGCATTGTGGGAAAAGGAGAAAATGTTGGTAACCAGTATTTTCTCCTTTTCTTACAATGTTTTCAACCCTTTCAAAACAAATCCTGTTGTTTGAGACATTTTAACCCTTTACCAAACAATTACAAGTGTTAGCAGCTCTTAGGTAGAAGATGTTTGAAACAGTTGTTTAAAAGAAGAATATGCTGATAATGAGCATTTTCTCCTTTTCTTGCTATGTTTCCTTTCAAAGGCACATCCCATCATTTTAGTCATATTTGATGTTTATTCTGCGAATGCTTTCAAAAAGGACAAGTCCAAATAAAATCTTTGTCTTCTGTTAATGAGTTAAAGGCCCAATAACAGTCAAAAGTAAACAATGCCAGTCCATTTAGATTTAAATCATACCATTTAAAAGAAAATTATTTCGAAGATGACAATCTGTTATTGTAAGATTGGTCCAAGTTTTAGTCCCTGGCAGAAAAATGAAATTTAGAACCAGGTAAAAAGTAAACAAGACAGAGCGACCTTGCAACCTAGTTTTAAAATACATTTTTCTGCCAGCATCTAACTCTTTGACCTACCATACATCAACAGATTGTATTGCTCACAATAGTTTCCATACTTTAAATTGGTATGATTTAAATTAAATGCATTTTAACACCAACATTGTTTACTTTTGGCCACTATTGGGCCTTTATGATAAAGAGTGAAACACATCAAGCATGGAAGATTCTTACTGTGTCTTGCAAAGAATTGATTAATTTCACAGGTGCTCTGTTGCTTTGGTACAGGTGTTGAGATTTGTAATCAAGAGCATTTGTTTTTCGATCCACACTGATGCCACTGTTCACATGGGAATGTCCTTTGGCAAGGCACACCACATCTGTAAACCAGTGCTGGTGAAACCCAAAAATCACATGTAAACAGTATGTAAACAAAATTAACTATTCCTTACAAATGACTCTTTATATCGCTGCCTTACCCTGCCTTTTAAAACACTGCAGTTGGTTGTGACAAATTATAGTAGATACATACGAAATATTATGCTGTCGTAACTTTCCTGGTGCTAGTATTTAATTTGACCAGCATGAGAAAATTTGGTATGGCACGAGAAATAAATACAAGCATCAGGAAAGTTACCACAACATAATGTTCCTTTTATTATATACCTACAACTTTCAATGACAAAATTTTGCAGTTCTTGACATTTTATTTGTAAATTCGTTAACAACATAAAACAAACAATATTGTAGGAGCTAGTAACATATTTTTATGAATGGCAAATAAATATTATAACATAAATTTTGCCCAATCAAATCACAAATCAATATGTATGTTTTCTGAGTGTGAGGTATGTCATCAATACCTTATTTGGAACCATATTTTTAAAGTGTGTAGATACAGATTTTTTTTCTGTAATGTGTAATTTTAACCATGTGTGATGCATATATTTTAGCCGGAAATTGTTCAGGTATATGAAATAAAGTGAATTATCTTTTTTCTCTGTTTAACCCTTTGCCACACAATCCCAAGTTTTAATAACCCTGAGGTAGAAGGCTTTCGAAAACATTGAGGTAAAAGGAGAAAATGCTGGTTACCAGCTTGTTCCCCTTTTCCCACAATGTTTTCTACCCTATCAAAGACATCATTTGAGCCAGATATAATTCTTCATCTGCGCATGCTTTCAATTTGGTCTTGTCCAAAATTTTGTCATTTGGTAAAGAGTTAAACACATTTAAATAATGTTTGGATCCTTGGAGAGCTGACTGAAGTATTTCTTCAGACAATTTTGAAACACCCAGATGCAGCCAGTAAAATTTTGATTTGCACAGCACAGGCAAAGGTATTTATGATTGATTATTCAATCAACTGTCTTTGATTAATTAGTCGATAAGTCAATGTATGATGTACCTTACAGATATAAAGACAGACTTGGAGTTATCATTGGTGACACAGACATCCTGATTAGAGCTTTGCCAATGACTGGCAGAAAGTGAGTAATACTACTTACCATAGCAGAGAGGTGAAAACATTGGTGTACAGTCCAACAATTTTCTTTAACCCTTTGCCACATAATCCCGACTTTTAACGACCCTGAGAAAGAAGCCTTTTGAAGACATTGTCGGAAAAGGAGAAAACACTGGTGACCAGGATTTTCTCCTTTTACCTGTATGTTTTCTACCCTTCCAAAGACAAATGTCAATTTTTGAGTCACATTTATTTTGGCATCTGCAAATGCTATCAATATGGACAAGACTAAAACCTTTGCATTTTGTAAAGAGTTAACTATCTCATTGTAGTTGTCCCTGTCTTGTTATTTTTTTGTAAATTTTCTTAGATATGGAGTCACACATACAGGTATCTCTGCATAGAGTAAATGGAGAAAAGGGTGAGAGCTGTTGCATTACTCATGATATTTACGGTTGTGTTACAGATATGTGTTTGGATCTCATGGAAGAGTGACTTTGGAAAAACAGTTTGGAAACAGACCAGTCTCATTTGCCCTTCAAGCAACAGTGAAGGTCAGTAGGGATATCTATTTCCGATATTTGTTTCTATAAAAGCCATGTGGTGTGCGAGTCTTGAGAATGTAAATCAAATAATGTTATGAAAATTGTTATTTGACTTAATTAGATAGATAAATCTCTCTTTTTTAAGAGAAAATTGGCATTGAGGTGTGCTGAAAATTAAATTGTAGTATTTGAGAGAGAGAGAGAGAGAGAGCAAACAAAAATACAAATACAGTCATTGTTCAAAATTAACAGAGGCATCAACTGCTGAAAGGAATTGAAATTAAATGATTTCAGCCCATTTCTAGGGCTATTTTTAGACAGTAGCAAAAAAGGAGGACATGTGAAGGAAAGGAAATAGCTTTCTTGAATGTTAACAAAACTTATCGTTGGATAAGGAGAAATTGCTTGCTACAAAGAATAACTCCTCTTCACTCAGTTTGCCAATAAAGCTGACTGTGGGATGTGAAAAGTTGTTCTTGAACAGAGAAAAGTTAATATTAAATTCGTAAACAAGCAAACTGATACATTTAACTCTTTACCACACAATCCCGACTTTAAATGACCTGGGGAATATAGCTTTTAAAAACATTGTGGGAAAAGGAGAAAATACTGTTACCAACATTTTCTTCTTTTCCAACAATGTTTTCAGCCCTTCCAAAAACAAATTTTAATTTTTGAGTCACATTTATTTTGTCATCTGTGAATGCTTTCGATTTGGACCAGTCTAAAATTTTGATGTTTGGTAAAGCCTAAAACAGTTAAGGTTGTTTTATTGGTTTGCCAATATTTTCTCCTTTCCGAGCAAATTTTTCAGAATCCTCCTGTCTTTGGGCTGCTAAAACAGGGGATTGTATGATAAATGGTTAATTTGTAGGCTGCAAATGCTTTCATTAAATATGAACAAAGTCTTGCATTTTGTCATCCACTAAAGAGTTTCCATGTTGGACTTAACAGTTATGAAATCCTTGGTCAACTCTTTACCACACAACAAAATTTAACTTTCACCCGAATTGAAAGCCTTTGCAGATAATAAATAGAAATGTTACACAAATGATTGAATTTGCCTTTGAAAGAATAGAAAATATTATGGGAAAGGGAAAAAAATGCTGGTTACCAGCATTTTCTTCTTTTCACACAATTGTTTTCCTATGCCTTGTATCTCAGGGTTATCAAAAGTATGGATTGGGGGTAAGGGTTTACCACAGCTATAGCTGCCAGTCTTTAAAGGGTAGCCTTCAGCAGGACACAAGTACTTGTGAAACCCTGGCCATGCTCTGGCTAAAGGGGGCTTAATGCATCTCCGTGGTGCATGTTACCAAGCAAGTCATTACATAATTATGCACTCATAAAGTCAATTTTGTCTAACAACTGACTGAATCATCTGGTAAACTAGTCCTTGAACATACAGAAAATTGACCAATAGCGAAAAGTTTTGGCCCATGCTGATCTGGGTCAATATTTTTCGCAGATGCATTTGGTCCCCTTTTCAAAGAGCATGGCTTATTTATTTATTTCTTTTATTGATTTGAACTTTGGTCAAAATATGACTGAAAAATTCTTGAAAGCTGCATTAACCCTTTTCCAAACAATCATTGGTTTTAACGACCCTAAAGAGGACGACTTTTTAAAACAATGGGGGAAATGGAGAAATTACTGATAACCAGTATTTTCCCTTTTCCCACAATGTTGTCTACTCTTTCAAATAGGACACTCAATATTTGAGCCCAATTTGATTTTTTGACCTGCAAAGTTTTTCAAATTAGACATGCCTAAAATTTTGTTTTTTTACCATCTTCAAACAAATTCATATTTTTACAAAGATTTACATTTTTTTTTACAACAGGATATAGCCGTCCATGACTCTAGTTTCTGTCAGTACAAGACATTGAATGAGTATTTACCCGAGGGTTCCCCTGTGTTCATGTTGGGTTGGCCTCATTATGGTTGTCAAGGGGAGGTTCTAGAAGTGGATACAGAAAGTGGGAGGGTCAGAATCAACCTCTCAATCTTTGAAGAGCCCAAGTTGTCATCCATTATCAATAACCAAACGGTATGTTATCCCTTATCCTCCTGAATAAGAGAAAATGAAACTTTCAAGCAGACAGTGAAAACCAGATTCTCCTATCTGTAACATATTTTTTTTTGAAAGATATCTCTTTATCGGACAGTGTAGATCCTAAATCAGCCTGCACATTCTGTGCAGTCTGATTTTGATCTACACTGTCCACTTAACCCTTTACCGTACAATGCCCACTTTTGACGCCCCTGGGAAAGAAGCCTTTTGAAAACATTGTGGGAATAGGAGAAAATGCTGGTAACCAGCATTTTCTCCTTTTCCCACAATGTTTTCTACCCTATCTAAGAAAAGTTGCACCATTTGAGCCACACCGAAATTGTCGTCTGCAAATGCTTTCAGTTTGGACAAGTCTAGAATTTTGTCATCTGGTAAAGGGTTCAGGTTCTCGTGTCACACTTAGTAGCCTAAGGGTTCAGCCCTGGTGCACATATTACAACTTTAGTTGTTGTTGTAGACATTGTAGATCAGGATCAAATTGCTCATGGTGAAATGTATCAATCAAGATTAGACTGCACAAAGAGTATATATGTTGGTTATTGGGCAAAATGGTCTTGCAGAAACACTCTTGAAATTGCAATGTCTTAGCCCATTCTTGAATCAAACATTGGTCTTTTAACCCTTTTAAACAATCCCATGTTTTGATAACCTTTAGAAAGAAGGTTTGTAAAAACAATGTGGAAAAAGAAGAAAATGCTGGTAACCAGCATTTTATCCATTTCCCACATCGTTTTTTATCCTTTCAAAGTCATATTTCATAATTCAGCAACAATTAATTTGTCTTCTGCAAATGCTTTCAACACAGATAATCCAAACTTTTGGTAAAGGGCTACAGTGGCAGGTTGCTTAATGCAGGTTAAGACAAGTATGGCTATGTTATAAGCACTTTAAATTAATGCAGGTTTGGGCAAGCAAGTGTTTGTTCTTCAACCGTTGTGAATAATTCATTTCTAAATTTCAAGATGAGCTGAGACAAAATATTTCATTCAATCAAAAGTCTTGTCTTGGCATGAAAAGAATGATTATAGTTTGATAAAATAAAGATAGAATTGGTTAAAAACTGGCTGACAAGTATAGCTGTATCTTTGAAGTTAAGGAAAGTTTGACTTGTTTCCCTCTGTGTCCCGACTTTGTTCACTGTTTCCTGATCTTGTGCTACAAACTTTTCATTTTCTCTTTATTATGACTAATTTTTAGATTACAAAGTTTTAGACTACTCTATGATATAAAAACACTTGCAGATGACAAGTTGAGTGTAACTCAGATTATTTGATTTGTCTAGAAAAGGGTAGCAAACTGTTTACCAGCATTTTCACCTTTACCCAGAATGCTTTCAAAAGCCATTTACCTTACGGTTGTATCAAACAGGATTTAAGTTGCTTTTTCTGAAAATGCAGGTTAACTCTGTACCACACAATCTGGAAATCTGGAATTTCAATGACCTTGAGGAAGAAAGACCTTTGAAAACATTGAGGAAAAAGGAGAAAATGCTGGAAACCAGCATTTTCTCCTTTACCCACAGTGTTTTTTACCCTTTCAAAGAAAAATTCTATTGCTTGAACCAAATTTAATTTGTCATCTGAAAATGCTTTCGATTTTGACCAGTCTGAAATTTTATTTTGTAGAAACGGGTAATGAGGACACTGCACAGCAATGCAAATTGATTTTGTATTAACATGATGTAATATTTTGTACAACATTGAACTGGCATAATGTTGCTTTTTTGAATTGCTGAAGAAAACATCAATAAAAAGACAACTTCTTTCATTCAGTACTAAAGGATTTGAGCCATACTCCAGCAAAAGGGGGCTTAATGCATCTCCGTGATGCAATTTACCAAGCGAGTCATCACATAGTTATGAATCCATAAAATCCATTTGGCCTAACAATCGACTTGATCTGGAGGTAGAATCGCCCTTTAACAAGCAGAAGATTGACAAATGGCAAAAAGTATTGCACTGCACAGGCTGACATGGATCAATACTTTATGCAGATGCAGTAAGCCCCCTTCTCATAGAGCATGGCTCATTTTAAATTCACCTTTATGGAGATTAATTCTTGTGTCTGTATTTCACAGACTCTAAAGGTAAGACGTGTTCTGTCTGTATGGCTTGCTACCTGCCAACCATTACAAATCACTTACCTTCTTCTCTTTTTAATATCTTCATACACCAAAACATCATTTTAGCGAATATCAGTTATTTTCAAACAAACTTTTTTCTTTTTTTAGCTCGAAAATGTCGAGGTATTGTCACAGCCCTGGCATCATCTGCGTTGTGCAAAAACTTTGACATTTTGTAACATCTCTGTCATTATTGATGATATTTACTTCAAACTTAGACTAGTTGTTAACTATCAAAAAGGGAACCCATACAACAGGGGCAGGTAACCATCAAAATATGTTACGCCCCTTATTCGATTTTCAAAAACTTTGGCATAGAATTTTCAAAACCTTTGAGATTTTATAATATCAGGGAAATACAGTCGATTGTTTGCACCCCCATGTGGTGCCTTTGTTCCATACAAGTCTGTTATATTTTGAAAAAGTCTGTATTTCTCTTTAATATTTATTGTCTGAAATACCTTTTTTTTAAGAACCTTAATCGTGATTTCTTTAAGAACTTTAATCAGTATTTCATGATATCAGAATTAAGGTTATTAACGAACATCTCGCAAAAAGTTTCACTGTATGTATCAATGTTTTTTGTCCAGTTTTAGTACCACCCTGCAAAGCTCAGTGAAATACATGTAATAACAATGGTCAGGTGTCTTTTATTTAGAGTTTGTGTTAGCTTTACTTAAATTATTGTTTTGTATTTTATCTAATGAACCAGTTTTACTCAGACTTTTAAAAAAAAATGTTCCTACCGTAGCCTTTAAAAGTACAGTCTTTGAAAATTCCATTAGCTCGTCAATACCCAGCTCTGCCAATTTCTTTCGGAGAATTTATGATAATCATTGCGACCAGAGTCATTCCTCTCTTAATGCTGATACGTGTGTGTTATGATCGTTACGTGGGAAAGCAGCCAGTGGCTTGGGAAGAACTTTGTGTGAAGTACTGGTAACAGAAACTTAGGAAAGCATGGATAGGTGCACAAACTGCCACAGTATAACTGAAATAATGTTGAAAATGGTGTAAAACTCTATACAATCAATCATTTTTAACTTTAGCCCTTTCCCAAATGACAAGTTTTAGATTTTTCAAAATTGGAAGTATTTGTTGGCAAAGTGGTACATATGAACTGACATTCTTTGAAGGGTAGAAAACATTGTGGGAAAAGGAGAAAATGCTGGTTACTAGCATGTTCTCCTTTTCACACAATGTTTTTAGAAGGCCTCTTCCTCAGGGTTGCGAAAAAACAGCATTGTTTGGGAAAGGATTCACTAGATGACGTAATTTAAGACCTGTTCATATTTAAAGCATATGCAAATGACATTTAATGTGACTCAGAATGGTGATAGTATTTGTCTCAGGTAGAGTGAACAGTTTTTGGAAAGAGTGAGCAACGTTTGGGAAAAGAGGAAAATGGTTACCTGTATTTTATCCTTTTTCAACAGTATTTTTAAAAGCCTGTCTGATAAAGATTGTCTAGGGTCCTGTGTGGCCCTGTGGTAAAGTGTAGGACTCACGACCTGGAGGCCCTGGGTTTGAGCCTCTCTGTATCCACTGATTTTTTTGTGGGAGTGTCCCTGGGCAAGACACTTCAGAGCCCTAGCCTAGTACTGGTGGAACCCAGGAGATACACCCTCACACTTTTCTCGAGTGTGTCTTTTGTACAAGTTAACCCTTTACCAAACTATCCAGTATTTTAACCCTGAGGAAGAATACCTTCGAAAACATTGTGGTAAAAGGAGACAACGCTTGTATCCTGTATTTTCTCCTTCAACCACATTGATTACAACTCGCCTAAAGACAAACCCCATCATTTGTGTGACATTTAATTCGTCGTCAGAAAATTGTATCAGATAGATGAATTAAAAAATGTTGTCATCTTGTAAAGAGTTAACCCTTTACCACAGAAAGAAAGCTTTGGAAGATATGCTGGAAGATATATGAAGTGCTGGCAACCAGCATTTTACTTTTTTTCCCCCACAGTATTTTCTACTCTTCCCAAAACAAATTTCAACTTTTGAGTCACATTTATTTTGTCATCTGCAAATGCTTTTACTTTGGACTGGTCTAAAATTTTGGCATTTGGTAAAGAGTTGAACCCTGTACCACACAATCCCGACTTTTAACGACCCTGAGAAAGAAGCCTTTTGAAAACATTGTGGGAAAAGGAGAAAATGCTGGTAACCAGCATTTTCTCCTTTTCCCACAATGTTTTCTACCCTATCAATGACCAATAATGTCATTTTAGCCAACTCTAAATTTGTCGTCTGCAATGCTTTCAATTTGGACAAATTTAAAATTATGTCGTTTGGTAAAGAGTTAAGGTATGTTTATAAAAACCTGTATAGCAGTGGATTGAAATACCTCAGTTTTCAAAATTCATCCTTTCTTTTCTGTAAAATATTTTCTTGCCTTTTGATCTCCAAATAGTGCAAAACTGCTTTTGCCTTTTGGATTGTTTTTAGAGACTACAAACTGTTTGTGAAGATGCAGTGATTGTGTGACAGATGTAAAATTTTTAGCTGTGCTGTTTTTGAAGAAAACAATGAGGTATTGTCATTGTCCTGTCATCGTCTGTGTCATCTGCAATTGCCTGCTTTGTCATCCTCTCACAAAAACTTTGACATTTTATGATATTTCTGTCATTATTGATCGTACATGTATTTACTTCAAATTCTGATGACTAATGGTTAACTATCAATAAGGGAACCCATACAACAAGGGCAGGTAACCATCAATTTAATGTTTTCGACACTGTTACGCCCCTTTTTCCTCTCAGGATTTTTCAAGGAAAATCAATTTATTTCTAAAAGGGACTGCATGGGGTGCACTTGTTTGTTTAAAGCAAATGTAAACTTTTTGTTGAAGCCTTTACCATACAGACCGTGTTTCAATGACCCTGTGAAAGAAGCCTTTTGAAAACATTGTGGGAAAAGGAGGAAATTCCAAAGACAAATCCTGTCATTGAGCTAAATTCAATTTATCCTCTGCAAATGCTTTCAGTTTAAATGATTTGAAACTTAGTTGGTCTTGTAAAGATTTTGTACATTTCTTCCACAATTTCTATGCAGCTGAAGTCTTAGTCTCTTGCATACCTGTTGGTTTTATGATATTCTTATTCACCTTTTTTTTTTTTTTTTCAGGAGAATTAATTTGAATAAAAATGTTTTGTTATATGTATGGAAATCTTTATGTAATGCTAATTATTTTTTGTTAAATATTTAACTCTCCACCAAACAATGCAATCTTTTTAACCACATCGAGGAAAAAATGCTGTAGTAAAAATTACAGAAGAAGGAGAAAATGGTGGGAACCTTTTCCCACACTGTTTATAAACCCACTTGGAGAAAAATCCATCATTTGAGCCACTTTTATGAAGCGGAATCTAAGATTTGATTGTTTGGTAAAGACTTAATTCATGAAAAAATCCAGTTTTACTACTTATATAAATCAATATTTTTCTGATTTGTCTTTCCAGTTACATGCAGAAAGGTATTTCCAAGGATTCATTGCAGGCCAACAGCTGGGAATCAGCTCTAATCTTTTCTCTCGTATAACTGGAACCATTCTGGTTGCTGCTGGGGAGAAGGAAGTGGCTATGGAACAGCAGAATCCTCATAAAGTAAACATAGGTTTGAGTCTCAAATTCACCAAAATTGGGGAAGAAGTACCTGGTTATACAAAGATGACAGATGGACAGTGGACTTATTCACAGAAAACCATTGATCTTGTGATGGAGTATTTAAAAAAGTAAGCGTGAGTTATATTGTTTGTGTTTCTAAATTTTATTGTTGTTCTACCAAACAAACCCATACTTTTACAACAGTGAGGAATAAGGACTTTGAAAACATGTGGAGAGGCAGAACATTCTGGTATCCAGCATCTTCTCCTTTTCCAGCAATGAGTTCGCCTCTTTGAAAGATGACTCCCACAATTTAACCCTTTACCACACAATCCCGAGTTTTAATGACCCTGGGGAAGAAGCCTTCGGAAAACATTGTGGGAAAAGGAAAAAATGCTGGTAACCAACATTTTCTTCTTTTCCCACAAGGTTTTCTACCCTTTCGAAAACAAATTACATCATTTGAGGCACATTTAATTTTTCGTCTGCAAATGCTTTCAATTTGGAAGGGTCTAAAACTTTTTCGTTTGGTGAAGGATCAAACCACATTCAGTTCTACATCTGTAAATGATTATAATTTTGCCAAAACTTTTGTCTCCTGATAAAAAGCTTACTCTCTCAGTGCCAAGGTGATTTAAATGGCTTATTGCAGGTAGTAGAAAATCAGAGTCTATTTTCACCAACCATTTTCACTTGAATTCTAATTCTTACTTTCAAGACTTGTGTGATTGGGTGATTTCGAATGTCTGAGCACAATCTTTTACTCAACCCTTTACCCTGAGAAAGATGGCTTTCGAAAACATGCATGTAAAAAGGAGAAAATGCTGGTAACCAGCATTTTTTTTCCTTTTTCCACAATGTTCTCTACCCAATCAAAGACAGAAATCATCATTTGCACTACATTTGTGTCTGCATATGCTTTCAATTTGGTCTGGTGCAGAATATTGTTATTTTTGGAAGATTTGTAGATTTTTGTCAAAAGTTCGAATGGCAATACTTAGTATTCCAATTTGTTCCTGTTCTTTTTCATAGATTAAGCCCAAAGGACAAAAGCTACCATCAGGTCTCAAGTTTCTTTGCTCAATTAAACTTCTATGCTTTCAAAGTTATATTGAACATATAAGGAACCTTACAGATCAAAGCTAAAGAAAAACATTGTATTCTTACCTATCAGAGTCTATCATTACATGCTTTCAATGTGGACAAGTCTAAAGTTTGTGGTCTGGTAGAGTTAACACTTTACCACACATCAAAATTTTAGACTTGTTCAAATTGAAAGCAGTTACAGACGATAAGATTAATGTGACCCGGAAATTGAAAACTGTTTTAGGAAGGGTAGAAAAAATTATGGGAAAAGGAGAAAATGCGGGTTACCAGCATTTTCTTCTTTTCCCATAATGTTTGTAAAAAGGCTTCCTCCTCAGGGTTGGTAAATGTCAAGATTGTGTGGTAAAGGTTAGAGGTTGTGGTAATTGTATTTATAGGTTTCCAGAGATGTTTGGTTTCATTTCAAAATGTGACTGGAAGATGAATGATTTGTTATATGAATCTGAGCTGATTCCCCAAACATGGTAAGTCCAGGTATTTGTAACATTTAAAACGACTGCAATTTTCTAATCTTAGCCCTCACCCCTGCAAAAAATGGGGATGCTTATAGGGGAATCAGGGTTCGTTTTCACCAACCACTCTGAAGAACATTCTTAATCTTATTCTGAAGAATTGTCTAACTTTGAAAAATAACATAACTTTTGGTTGGCTAAATCATTTGGTAGACTAAGAATGAGATTTAGAATGGAATATGGATCCGGAGAGTCAGCGTGTCTGTCTGTAGATGCAACTTTGTGTCTTCTTCTCCTCCTGCAGTTTTCATTATGATTGGTCAACTGTAACAAGACTTATTGGCCTTTAATTTTTTTCCTGATCCAGTGACAAGGCAATGGGTGGGGTGTATTTGTAGCAAAGGCACTTGGTTTTTGACAAAATGCACCGTGTATAAACTCATATACAGTCGAATATCCATACCTCGAAGTTCAGGGGACTACCGAAAAAAGTTCGAGGTATAGAAAGTTCGACATGCAGAGATTCTTCAGATGAGTGTGTCAGGTACCGGAAGTAGGTAATCGAAGCATACTTCATTCACAGGCTGTACATTTTGTTCCCTCTAATAGCTAACCAATCGTTGTTTTGAAAATTAAAGAGTAAAAGATGCATACTGTTTATTTTCTTTCATTAACATGTTTTTCTTTAATTCTGTTTGTAAGAACGATACTGAAAATTGTGAAATTAAAAAAGCATTTCATCAGCCGAAGTTGCTGCCTGTCTCCCAGACTTTACCGGGTTTCTTTCACCAAACAAGTCCTTAGGAGCAAGAATATTTGTATTTTCAGTCGACAACGAAATGCCCAGTCTTTCTATATAGCCACGCCCAAAATCACATGATGGTATGAAAATCTCAGTCCAAACTTTTCTAATCGAACCAATTACCGATAATTATCTGCAAGTCAAGATGACTGGCACGTTAACACCCGAGCTGACAAAAGTCAAATGATCGAAAATGTGCGAAAAACATACCGTCGTTGTACCCGGCATTTCTTCTGTATAGCACCTAAGTTTATAATTAAAGACATTTAAAATGTGTGAAAATTCTGTACTGTGTTCGAAGTAAAGATGTGTAAATTAACTGGATCATTGAAGTTCGGACCTGAAATTAGGTTCAACGTATGGAGAAACTTCGAGATATGTACTTCAACGTGCGGATAGTACTTTATATGGGAAAATAGAGTAATTCAATCCGGACTTTAAATTTACTTCGACGTATAGAGAACTTCGAGGAGTAGATGTTCGAGCAATGGACATTCGACTGTATATAAGACAAAGTATCCAACTGTAATTCCTGCCCAAACTATCCCAGTCATTTGTCAGTATTTTTAAAGCCTTTCTAAACTGAAATGTAAAAATGTAAAGTTTCTGCTCTTTCAAGGACAATTTCCCTCATTTTAGCCATAATATCTATTCAACAGCAATTACACACTGAAGAATGTACAGGAGTATATCAAGTCGCTGCCCAGTGCAGGCATCAAACGAGTGAAGTCAGGTGCTGATATCATATCAGAGGGAACTATTTCTGCCCTGGAAAAGGAGGCCAACAGAGTTGTGGTACATTTATTCCAAAGCACTTTCCAATTTATTTTCCAACACCCTTATTTAACTCTGTAGCAAAGGACAATTTTTTGACTGGTCCAAATTGAAAGTATTTGCAGACAACAAATTGAATGTAGCTCAAATGGCGATTCTGTCTTTGATAGGGCAGAAAACATTGTGGCATAAGGAGAAAATACTTGTTACCAAATTCTCCTTTCGCCACAATGCTTTCAACATCCATCACTTTTAGGGGCTTTAAAACTTGGGATTGTGCAGTAAAAGGTTAATCAGAAGTTTTTTATGGAATCTTTTACTCAAAATGGCTTTTCAGGAATTCCAGCCGTTGATTTTTGAAAAAGCAGAACTATTTCAGACAAAAAGAGCATTTTATAGCTGGTTACCTAGAGGAACAATGTTTCCTTGCTCATTCCTGTCTGAAACAAATTTGCCGTAGAAAAAAACTTCAGAAACATCCTGTTAAGTACAGATTGTTAGCGCCAAGCCCCTGTAGCTCAGTCAGTAGCGTACAGGACTTGAGAACAGGAGGTCGCTATTTCGATATCCAGGCTTGGCCAATTTCTTTCTGAGGATTGATGATAGTCATCGTGAAAGGATTCATTCCTCTCTCAGCGCTGACCATTGTTTCAACGATGGTTATGTGGGAAAGCAGCTAGTGGCTTGGAAAGAATATTGTGCGGAGTACTGGTAAAAAGAAACTCCAGGAAAGCATGGATAGGTGAACTGGCCTCTGTGATATTACTGAAATAGTGTTGAAAACGGCGTTAAACACCATATAATCATACAATCATTCAATACAATACAGATTGTCAGCATAAATAAAGATACTCTAGGACATTTGAAGCATTATGGCAGAAGGAAAAAGAAATTACTTGAATGCAAGTTTTTTTGTCTATACATCATGATGTTTTCAAAAGTGCAAAACAATAAAAGTCATCTGCAAATGGGTACATGCTATCTCTTGGCAAGATGATAGAATCTGACAAACATACATGTTGAAGGTATTTGCGTATGATAAATGTGGCTTAGAAAATGGAATATATCTTTGAAAGGGTAGAAATCATTATGGAAAGAAGAACTCCTTTACAAACAATATTTCCCAAAGCTTCCTTCTGAAAGATCATAAAAACGATTGGTCCCCTTTGGATGAGATTTGACTCTTTACCACACAGCAAGATTTTAGTCTGGTTCATATTGAAAGCATTTGCAGATGACAAATGTGGCTCAAATGAATGGATTTGTTTCTGAATGGTTAGAAAACATTGTGGGAAAAGGAGAAAATGCTGGTTATCAGCATTTTCTCTTTTTCCCACAATGTTAAAGGCTTTTTCCTCAGGGTCGGTAAGACTCAGGACTGTGTGGTAAAGGGTTAAAGATTGTATGCACCTTTAACTATTTTCAGGACATCAACAAGAAAAGGCAAAAGAGAGTAAAGATGCAAGTAAAACCTCACCTACTTTTCAGGGTAAGTTATGACAGCATAATATTAATATTTAATCATATTACTAACATGAGCCCTGCTCTAACAAAAGGAGGTTTATTGCATCTCCGTGATGCATTATACCAAGCAAGACACCACATAAATATAGATCCATAAAATCCATTTAGTCTAACAACCGCCTCAATTCTCAGAAAGAATTCCTTGTACATGCAGAAAATTGACCCAAGGCAAAAAGTATTGACCCATGTCAGCCTGCAAGGACTGCGCAGGCTGACATGGTTCAATTCTTTTTGCATATGCATTAAGCCCCCTTGTCACAGAGCCTGGCTCATATATTATATCATATTGATTATTTGTCCCCTACCGGCGAAGCCGAAGGGGACTTTAGGTTTGCACTCCGTCCGTCTGTCTGTCGGTCAGTCCGGCAATTCAGTTTTCCGGACTTTTTTTCTAACCGCTGGTACATATTGACCTGAGTTTTGGTGTGTAAGTCACCCACCATCACTTACAGATCAAGTTCGACTTTCGTTCCGGTCCACTGGCTTTTCACGGATTTACGGGCCTTGGACTTACAGAATTTCACTGATAAATCAGTTTTCCGGACTTTTTTCCTAAACGCTGGTAGGTATTGATCTCAGATTTGCTGTGTAACTCAACCACCATGACTTACAGATGAAGTTCGACTTTCGTCCCGGTCCACTGGTTTTTCACGGATTAACGGGCCTTGGACTTACAAAATTTCACTGATAAATCAGTTTTCCAGACTTTTTTTTCTAAATGCTGGTAGATATTCACCTGACTTTTGCTGTGTAACTCAACCACCATGACTTACAGATCAAGTTCGAGTTTCGTCCCGCTCCACTGCTTTTTCACGCATTTACGGGCCTTGGACTTACAAAATTTCACTGATAAAACATTTTTCCCGCACTTTTTTTCCTAAACGCTGCTACATATAGAGCTGATTTTTGGTGTGTACATGAACCACCATGACTTACACATCAAGTTCGAGTTTCGTCCCGGTCCACTGCTTTTTGACGCATTTACGGGCCATGGACTTACAAAATTTCACGGATAAAACATTTTACTTTTTTTCCTAAACGCTGCTACATATAGAGCTGATTTTTGGTGTGTACATGAACCACCATGACTTACACATCAAGTTCGAGTTTCGTCCCGCTCCACTGCTTTTTGACGCATTTACGGGCCTTGGACTTTAAAAATTTCACTGACATGCCAGCGATACATACGGCCGGTAGGGGACTGTGTATTGCTATGCAATACTATCAGAATGCTTGTTAACCTTAACCCCTTAGCAAAAGACAAAAATTTTACTCTAGTTCAAATGACAAAAGAAAGGCGGCTAAAATGACAAAATCTGTCCTTGATATGACAGAAAAGATTTGTTCTTGGAAGGATAGAAAACGTGGTGGTTACCAGCATTTTCTCCTTTTCCTACAATGTTTTCAAAAGGCCTCCTCCTCCTGGTTGTTAAAACTCAGGATCGTGTCGTAAAGAGTTAGAGAAGGGTTCAGATTACTGCAATTGCTTCCTATGGTGTAAAATGTGGGCCAGCTAGTTTTTATACTGATAAGTCCCTTGGCTATCTGTGAAAAGAATTGTGACCAAGCCATAACTGCTAGTTTACCAGCCCTTTGTGTTTGAATCTGAACCACTGAGGTTCAGTATACGTGTCTTTTATGAACAATGTATCAGTATGATTTGTTGTTGAATTGTTAAGTTTTACTCTTTACAAAATGATAAAATTGTAGACTTTTCCAAATTGAAAGCTATTGCAGACAGCAAATTAAATGCAGCTCAAATGATGGGATATGCCTGTCCAAGGGTAGAAAACATTGTGGTGAAAGGGGAATATGTTTGTTACCTTTTTCTCCTTTTTCCACAATGTTTTCAAAAGGCTTCTCCTTCAGGATAATTAACTCCTTCCAGATGGCAAAGTTTTAGACTTACCCAATTTGAAAGTATTTGCAAATGATAAATTTTGTGTGGCTCAAATGCTTGAATTTTGTTCTAGAAAAAGTAGAAAACATTTTGGGAAAAGGAGAAAAAGCTGGTCAACAGCCTTTTCTGCTTTTTGCACAGTTTCCAAGTCTTCTTCTGTAGCTTTGCTACACGGGTTTGTGTGGTAACCAATGAAAGTTTTATCTTGATTTCCATCCAGCATGTGTCAAGTGGGGGTGCCATAATACCTGACTCATCAACCGAGTATCGGCTGTTTGACAGGGTTGTCAATATCAGGCAAGGGTATGCGGTACCATTTGGCCTTCGAGGGACGGTGGTGGGTATCCATCCTGCGGAGGTAGAAGTAAACACAGTTTATGAGGTGATCTTCGATGAGTCCTTTATGGGTGGAATATCCATCAGGTAATTATAATTAACATCGGAGTTGATATTAAAAAGTATTTTTTTCTTTATAGCCCATGCTCTGCACAAGGAACCCCTTAGATCCTTTTTGAAGGAACCAGACAAGAACAAGCTCCCAAATCTGTAGCAGTCTTCAACAAGTCAACTGTTTAGCAAACAATCAAATATTGGACTTGTCAAAATTGAAAGCATTTGCACACGACAAAGTAAATGTGACTCAAAATGTGAATTTTGACTTGGGAAGGGTAGAAAATTTTGTGGGAAAAGAGAAAATGCTCCCACAGTGTTTTCTACCCTGTCATAGACAGAAATCATCGTTTGAGCCACATTTGAATCTGTTGTCTGCAAATGCTTTGAATTTGGTCAAGTCCAAAATTTGTTGTTTGGTAAAAGGCTGAAGGATATAGTAGATCACAAAATGTCTAGTCCTGCAAAAGAGGTTCTTGTGTAACATATTCTTACAACTAAAGCCTGAAAAGGAAAATCTGGAACATTTTGACTTACTTTGCGAATACCGTATTTTGCTTAAATTTTGGGACACCCAAAAAATTGGGACACCATCAAAAAACGTGAAAATAATTATTTTTCATGACCCAAAGATTTGGGCCACACTAAAAATTGCAAAATACGACAGTATTTTTTTGTACCAAAGAATTGGGACAGTGAATATCTACTCCGAAAAAAAAAAAAACCTTTAATCTGCTTGTTAACCTTTGTTTACAAGCATTTGGTTCGCGCAGTTTCATTTCTCCACGTAAGCATTGCTTCCAAACCCTCTCGATATCATCGGGAATCTCCCGCTTCAAGCCAAATAAATCCAATCACCCCGACAGACAATTAAAAAACCCATTTGTAAAAAAAGAACTTAAATAAGGGTAAAAAGGGTGTGATTAACTTGAATCAAAGGGCAAAGGTACATGTCATGTGTATACGTACATCTGAAGTCGACAAGTGTGTATGTGTTTCACGGTCAATTGGGTTCATTGTATAAAAATAGAAATCAAGATATCCTATATTCTAACTGGAGGTTATTGATCGAAGATTGTCAACCAATCAAATTTGAGAATGGACCGAGCAGGTACTTTTCAGAACGGAAATCAAATCGTTGTTTACCTCACATTAACAGGTAAAATACGTTGTAAAAGTTTTTATATAAGCGCAAAACACCAATGCTGATTGCTTTCCCGGGATGCATACAAAAATGACTGAAAACATTTAGTTTATCAGTAACGAAAACAATGAAAAAATACGAAGTTTTAAATTCCTACTACACAAATTGACTACAGGAATTCCAATTTCTCTAAAAATAGACAGACCAGCATGTGATTGTGGTTTTATTGAAATCGCAGTGCTAATATTCGACGGGTAAGTCGTCAGTGCCAAACAGCTTGACAGCTTGTCTTGTTTGACCCAGGGATCGTATATTACGTGTAATATACGATCCCTGTTTGACCATAAGTTTTGGGACACCACGGAAAATAATTATTTTTCGTTAACCTAAATATTGGGACATCTAAAAAATTAATTATTTTTTACTGTCCCAAAACTTACGCAATTTACGGTACTCGTTTTGTTTACCACACAGTCCCGAGTTTTAAAGACCATTAGGAAGAAAGCTTGTGAAAACATAATGGGAAAAGGAGAAAATGCAGGTAACCAGCATTTCTCCTTTTTCCATGTTTCCTATTCTTTCATAACCACACATTATCATTTTACACACACCAAATTTGTGGTCTACAAATGCTGTTAATTTGGAGAAGTCTAATGTTTTGTTGTCTTGTAAAAAGTTAATTTGCATCGGAGAAGATTGGGGGGGGGGGGGTATGTAGGTTTTCTTCATGCTATCAAACTCCAAAAAGTATTTATGTTTAGAAATGAGTTTATACTTGATAACCTGCTGAACACTTGTATCAAGGTGTGTCTGGTTTATATTTACTCCTTATTTTCTGATAATGCACTTTTTAGCTCACCTTAGCACAACGTGCTAAAGGTGAGCTATTGTGATCACCCTATGTCCGGCGTCCGTCGTCCGTCGTCTGTCGTCCGTCGTCCGTCAACAATTTCTTTAAACATCTTCTTCTCCTAAACCACTGGGCCAATCTTGATGAAACTTGGCAGGGATGTTCCTTGGGTGAAGCTCTACCAAAATTGTTCAAAGAATTGAATTCCACCCACAACTCTGGTTGCTATGGCAACAAAAAGGAAAAAAAAAGCAAAATCTTTGAAAATCTTCTTCTCTGAAACTAGAGGGCGCAGAGCTTTAATATTTGGTATGTAGCATCTCCTAGTGGACCTCTACCAAGTTTGTTCATTTGATGCCCCTGGGGTCAAAACTGGTCCCGCCCCAGGGGTCACAAGTTTGAGCATAGTCACAAAGAAGGAAAACTTTAAAAATCTTCTTCTCTAAAACTTGAAGGCGTAGAGCTTTGATATTTGGCATGTAGTATCTCCTAGTGGACCTCTACCAAGTTTGTTTATATGATGCCCCTGGGGTCAAAACTGGCCCCGCCCCAGGGGTCACAATTTCCAACATAGGAACAAAGAAGGAAAACTTTAAAAATCTTCTTCTGTAAAACTAGAAGGCAGAGAGCTTTGATATTTGGCATGAAACATCTCCTAGTGGACCTCTACCAAGTTTGTTCATAT
Organism: Tridacna gigas; assembly: GCA_945859785.2. NCBI lineage: Eukaryota > Metazoa > Mollusca > Bivalvia > Cardiida > Cardiidae > Tridacna > Tridacna gigas. Next base: position 17,464,365 of record OX244041.2, read on the forward strand.
GATGCCCTTGGGGTCAAAACTGGCCCTGCCCCGGGGGTCACAAGTTCGAACATAGGAACAAAGAGGGGAAACTTTAAAAATTATCTTCTCTGAAACTTGTAGGCGTAGAGCTTTGATATTTGGTATGTAGCATTGCCTACTGGACCTCTACCAAGTTTGTTCATATGATGCCCCTGGGGTCAAAACTGGCCCCTCCCCGGAGGTCACAAGTTTGAGCATAGTAACAAAGAAGGAAAACTTTGAAAATCTTCTTCTCTGAAACTTGAAGGCGTAGAGCTTTGATATTTGGCATGTAGCATCTCCTAGTAGACCTCTACCAAATTTGTTCATATGATGCCCCTGGGGTCAAAACTGGCCCCGCCCCGGGGGTCACAATTTTCAACATAGGAACAAAGAAGGAAAACTTTAAGAATCATCTTCTCTAAAACTAGAAGGCATAGAGCTTTGATATTTGGCATGAAGCATCTCCTAGTGGATCTCTACCAAATTTGTTCATATGATGCCCTTGGGGTCAAAACTGGCCCTGCCCCGGGGGTCACAAGTTCGAACATAGGAACAAAGAGGTAAAACTTTAAAAATCATCTTCTCTGAAACTGGAAGGCGTAGAGCTTTGATATTTGGTATGTAGCATCGCCTAGTGGACCTCTACCAAATTTGTTCATATGATGCCCCAGGGTCAAAACTGGCCCCGCCCGGGGGGTCACAAGTTCGAAGATAGGAACAAAGAAGGAAAACTTTAAATTTCTTTTTCTCTTAAATGGGAAGGTGTAGAGCTTTGATATTTGGTATGTAGCATTTCCTAGTGGACCTCTACCAAGTTTGTTCATATGATGCCCCTGGGTCAAAACTGGCCCAGCCCCGGGGGTCACAAGTTCGAACATAGGAACAAAGAAGGAAAACTTTAAAATTCTTCTATAAAACTGGAAGGCGTAGAGCTTTGATATTTGGTATGTAGTGATTCTCTTCTAAGTTTGTTTGCCCATCTAAGCGCAACAAGTTCATTGAGTTCAAAATTGGGTCATCTTGGGTCATAAACTAGTTCACTAGGTCAAATTAAAGAAATACCTTGTTGGCACTCTCGAGGCCACATTATTTGCTCAATTGCCTTGAAAATTAGTTAGAAAGTTTGTCTTAAAAAGTCTCACATAAGATTAATTTGGGTCAACTTGGGTCATAAACTAGTTCACTGGGTCAAATTAAAGAAATACCTTTTTTGCACTCTGGAGGCCACATTTATTGCTCAAATGACCTGAAATTTGGCCAGAATGTTTGTCTTGATGAAATACCAGATGAGTTTGGATTTGGGTCACCTGGAACCATAAACTAGGTCACTAGGTCAAAATAAAGAAATACCTTGTGGGCACTCTTGGTCAGAATGTTTGTTTTTGTAAAATCTCACATGAGTCTGAATTTGGGTCAACTGTGGTCATTACCTAGGTCACTTGGTCAAATTAAAGAAATAGCTAGTGGGCACTCTAGAGGCCACATTTATTATTCATTTGATTTGAAAATTGGTTAAAATGTTTCTTTTTATATAGTCAAAGACTAGTTCAAATTTGGGTCACCTGGGGTCATAATCTAGGTCACTAGGTCAAATTAAAGAAATATCTTTAGGGCACTCGAGGCCACATTTTTTGCTCAATTGACTTGAAAATTGGTCAGAATGTTTGTCTTCATGAAATATGAGTTTGAAATTGGGTCACCTGCGGTCAAAACCTAGGTCACATGGTCAAATTAAAGAAAAACCTTTAAGGCACTCTACTAAGGTGAGCGACCTAGGGCCATCATGGCTCTCTTGTTATTTAACCCTTTACCGCACAATGACGCCTTTTGACGCCCCTGGGAAAGAAGCCTTTTGAAAACATTGTGGGAAAAGGAGAAAATGCTGGTAACCAGCATTTTCTCCTTTTCCCACAATGTTTTCTATCCTATCAAAGAAAAACTGCACCATTTGAGCCACACTGAAATTGTCGTCTGCAAATGCTTTCAATTTGGAGAAGGCTAAAATTTTGTCGTCTGGTAAAGGGTTAAGTCATGCTCTGTGAAAAGGGGGCTTAATGCTACTCCATGATCCATGATACCAAGCAAGTTATCATATAATTATGAATCCATAAAATCCATTTTGTCTTGTCTAACGACAGACTGAACCATGAGGTAGACTTGTCTGTTGACATACTGAAAGTTGACCAATAGCAAAAAGTTGTTTGCCCAAATCAGCCTGCACATGGCTCATTTATTTTTTCATTTTTTTTTTTTGCAGAAATTCATCAGATCGTGGATATAGAATGCCTCCTTCCTCCTTGCTGAATCTTACTTATGGTGAACGGAAAAATGGTGTAAAAACTGCACAGCCTATTCCAGATATGCAAAATCAACAAAACTATGGTAACCAGTTCAACAGAAACATGACAAGCAACCAAAATTATGCTGATGCCACTGCAGGGGGGCATAAACCTAATTATCAAGAAAGGAACCAGTACAGTCAAGGGTTTGATAATAGGAACCAGCAGTCAGGATTTGGTAGTTTCCAGAGTGGTAGGGGAGGTAAGATTTAAATGATAAACTTGCTATACCTCTACAAGGAAATGAGGGGGTGGATGGAAATACTATCATTAAGTTGTCCATCTGTCTGTCCATCTGTCTGCAATTTTGTTTCGTCTACCTTGGCTCCAATTTTAATGGAAAGCTTCCTACCACTGGACTTTGTGCACCTTCAATTTTCATTATGATTATTCTGCTATATTAGCAGTTTGCCATTGGAGTTTCTCCTGAACCAGGATTAATATGCCATTTGAAGTTTTTCCTGGTCCAGGATTAACTTGCCATTTGAAGTTTTTCCTGATCCAGGATTAATTTGCCATTTTAAGTTTTTCCTGATCCAGGATTAAGGCCTCTTGCTCAAGGTAATCATTGAAATGCCACAGTTCTAGTTTGTTGTTGACCTCATTACTGTCTGATGTAGACTTAGAGCAGATGACCTCGAAATCATCCTTGTAAAATATTAATTAATTAACTCTTTACCAAATGACAAAATGTTGGACCGGACCAAATTGAAAGCATTTGCAGAAGACAAATCAAATGTTGCTAAAATGGTGATTTCTGTCTTTCAAAAAACATTTTTGGAAAAGGAGAAAATGCTGGTTACCAGCATTTTCTCCTTTTCCCACAATGTTTTCAAAAGCCTTCTCTTTCAGGGTTGTTAAAAGTCAGCATTGTGTGGTAAAGGGGTAAGGTACATACATGAATAATTTCTCCCAACAGCTGTCCTGAAGATGATAAATTTGAAACTGGTACAAGTGAGCTTAAGTGCTCTGATAAGATAGAAAACATTGTGGGCATTTTCTCCTTTACCCTCAATGTTTTCACAAGCTTACTGTCTCACAAGTGATCATTGTTTCAGAGATAGTCATTGTTTTGATTATGGTTATGTGGAAAAGCAGCAAGTGGCTTTGGAAGAAAATTGTGCCAAGTGCTGGTTAAAAGAAACTCCAGTAAAAGCATGAATATGTGCTCAGGCCAACTGCAATATAACAGAAACAATGGCAAAAACTGTTATAAACACCATAGAATCAATCAGTTGGTCTTACAGATTAATGGGTTCAAAGCAGTCTGCTGCAAACCTGTTTCATGTGGCTAGGGAGACAATGTGGCAGATGCAAACATAAGATTTTGTATTTAAGGTCACTATGACAACCAAAGAACGTATGGTAGAGGTCAAGATGGAAAGGACAGGCATTCCAGACCTTCTCCTCAAGGAAACAACAACAGGCCTTGGAGAGAGGGTAACACAACACCAAAAGTGTATGAAAACAGATTTAACAGAAGTGTACAGGTAAGTGGGATGATTAACTCATTACGTAACAAGATTTAAGACCTGTCCATTTTAAAAGTATTTCCATAGGACAAATTGAATGATGCTCATTGTAGCAAAAGGAGAAAATGCTGATTACTGTTTTTTCCAGCATGGTTTTAAATGCCATTTTCCTCAGGGTTATTAAAACTTGATATATTTTGGTATAAAGTTAACCTTTTCAAAGACATATAGGAAAGAGGCCTTTGAAAACCTTGTGGGAAAAGGAGAAAATGCTGGTAATCAGCATTTTCTCCTTTTCCCTCATGTTTTCTGCCCTTTCAAAGAAAAATCCCATCATTTGAGCCACTCTGAATTTGTAGTCTGCAGAATGTTTTCGTTTGGGAAAGAGTTAATCCACATAGGTTAGTCAGATGCCTTGGCATGATTTGTCCTTTCAAGTTTTTTTTCACAGATTTGGATACCTGAACACAAGAGTGTTATACTAAGTACTGATAAACGAATCTAGATAAAGCATGGGTAGGTGCACTTGCCTGGATACATCTGGAATACAGTGGAAAACTGCATTGAACACCATACTTTTTACATCAGTTGCTATGTCATTGTGAAAATTCTGTCTATGTTTAAAAAGACTCATGGCCTGAACCTGTATCCATTATGCCATGTTTTCTACCCTATGAAGGACAAATTTAAAGTTTTAACATTTGTTGTCTGCAAGCACTTTCAGTTTGGAAAAGGCTAAAATATTGTTGTCTGGTAAAAAGTTTAACTAACAAACAAACAAACATACAAACAGTGTGATGATATCTAAAAAGGGAGCACAACAGGACACATAATTTTTAGCATCGCTAGTTTCGAAGAAACATTTGATTTATTGCTGTAGCCCTGTTGTCGTCTGTTTTGTCTTTAAAAAATTTTGACAATTTACAATACGTCTGCTATTACTGAAGATATTTACTTCAAACTTGGTCAAGTTGTTAACTTTCAAAAAGGGGACCCCATACGACAAGGGCAGGTAACCATCAAAATATTTTTGACACACAGTTATGCTCAATTTTCAAACTAGAAATTTCACTTAAAATCAAGCCCTTGTTGTCGAGGGTTTGCACCAGCATCTGGTGCTCTTGTGTTTTTCAGCAGTCAGGGATAAATGAAGATTTGTCAGGAAAAGTATTTAATGGGGCAGATGCCTTTGGATCTCAACCTACTTTTGTGACGCCAAAAGTATCAAAGAACAATGGTGGTCAAGTTTATACAGACCCTTCAGGGAGGTCGTCAAAGTCCAATACTGGTGGGACAAGATCTAAAGAGGTAAGTTCGATGAGTGTTCATAATACAGGTATGTGTGGAGATATTTGACCAAAAACTATTGTGATTCTGTACCAAACAACAGAAATTTTAGACTGGTCCAGATTGAAAGCAGTTGCAGACAACAATTTAAATGTGGCACAAATGATGAGATGATTTCCAGAAAGGGTTGAGAACATAGTGCGAAAAGGAGAAAATGCTGGTTACCAGAATTTTCTCTTTTTTGCACTAGGTTGTCAATAGCCTTCTATTATAGGGTTGTTAAAACAAAGGGTTATGTGGTAAAGGGATAAAATAACTCAACCCATTACTGTTTGTGATTTTTCATGCCCAACTGTAAACTACTGTATAAAAAGAGTAACTGCTTGTTGCTGCTGCTGTTGTTGTTGTAGTTGTTCCCATGAAGTCAGTCTCATTTTTATCACTTGTAAAAGTCTTTGAAAGGTCAAAGATAGCATGCAATGTGAGCACTTACTAGTATTGTCTCGACGAGAGCATTCTAAAATGTATATGCCAAGCCCCGTAGCACGGTCGGTAGCGCACAGGACTTGTGAACAGGAGGTCACTGGTTCGATCCCCGGCTTGGTCAATTTCTTTCCAAGGATTGATGATAGTCATTGCGACATGATTCATTCCTCTCTCACCGCTGACCATTGTTTCGATGATGGTTATGTGGGAAAGCAACCAATGGCTTGGAAAGAATAATGTGCGGAGTACTGGCAAAAGAACTGCAGGAAAGCATGGATAGGAGCACTGGCCGCTGTGATATAACTGAAATAATGTTGAAAACGGCGTTAAACACCATACAATCAATCAATCTAAAATGTATATGTTTCAAAGTAGAAACTTAATACATGTACGTTGTAATTTGTTGTTGGTAGGAGTTCTGCACTCAAGCATTGTCTTTTAGATATATTTCATTATTGTACAAATAATGTTTAGTACGGGACAACTTACATGGTTCAGCTCCTTAATGCTTTACCACACAATCCCAAGTTGTAATGACCATGAAGAAGAAGGCTTTTGAAAACATTGTGAGAAAAGAAGAAAATGCTGGTAACCAGCATTTTCTTCTATTCCTACAATGTTTTTAATGATCTGAAGATACTGTTGTTTATGCCCCATTTTATTTGTTGTCTGCCAATACTTTCAATTTGGACTGGTCTAAAATTTTGTTGTTTGGTATAGAGTCAAATAGTCCCATGTTTAACTCTGACAAATTACAAAATTTTACCTTTATTCAAATTGAAAGCATGATAATTTTTCTTACCGTCACATGTTTCTCCCATGTCCCTTTTGTTTACCAGGTCCAGTAAAAGGGTAATTATGTGTTTTTTTTAGGCTCAAGAAAAACAGTCTTCAGATGCCAACACAGAATTTGCAAACATGTGGAAACAGTTACAGTCAGTTAGTGAATCTGCAGATCAGGGGACATCACTCTCACAAGCAGCATCTGTATTACCCAGTGTTACTCCTGGCTCCCAGCCAATCATAGACTCTGACATCAACAGTAAGCCAATCGTAGAGACTGACACTAACAATAGTAATACAGCACAGACAAAAATAGATGTTGACAGTCTGTTTTCTCAGGCAGCAGGGACAAAGTCTGTTTCTACTGAAAATAAGGAAAGTGGCATTATTGAAAATGTGCCGCAGTCTAAATCTGAAGAAGCAAATAAGAAAGATACAAAACCTACACGTAAAGTAGTGTCTAATGACGAATTTGCAGCTTTGTTTAAAACTTTGGATCAGGGAAGTGATGATGAAGAAGATAATGATGATGATGCTGAGGTGAGTGATTAACTCCGTGTACTGTTTTATATGTCTGAAAGCTGACTACACTGGTGCCCTTTTATGAAGCTGTTGTTTGGAACCAGGGTCTGTATTCAACAACCATTTTTAAGAATATTCTTTGTCTAATTCTCAAGAAATTTTCTGGATTTGAAAATCACACATCTTTGGATTGGTTAAACCAAATGTTTAGCCAATCAGAAGTTGTGTTCTTTTCAAATGTAGAAAATTCTTTAGTGTAAGACTAAGAATATTCTTACGAATGGTTGATGAATATGGGCTCAGGATTTGGGACAGCATTATATATTGGATATATAAAGAGATATGCTGTTCCCCCCATTCACTGATATCTATTTGTGAACCATCTTGCAGTATCTCCTCATATAGTTACAGCAGTTATCTCTGAAAAAGACCTCATTTTCATCCTTGAGTTGTTGTAGTTGTGTACCTCATATTTTTTCTCCTGGGTCCGTATTCACCAACCATTCTTAAGAAAGTTCTATGTCTTGTTCTCCAGAATTTTCTACATTTGAAAGTAACACAACTCCTGATTGGTTAAACCATTTGGTTTAGCCAATCAGGAGTTGTGTTACTGTCAAATGTAGAAATATTTGAAAGTAACACAACTCCTGATTGGCTAAACCATTTTGTTTAGCCAATCAGGAGTTGTGTTACTTTCAAATGTAGAAAATCTTGGAGAATAAGACAAAGAATATTCTTAAGAATGGTTGGTGAATACGGACCCTTGGCCCGCAATCACCAACCATTCTTAGAATAATCCTAGTCTAATTATAGATTTTGAAAGTAGCACAACTTCTGATTGGCTAAAATGTTTGGTTAAGCCAATCAGATGTTGTGGTGTTACTTTCATCTTTAGAAAATTCTTGAGAATGAGAATGTTGTTAAGGATGGTTGATGAAATAGGGACCGAGTCTGGTCTCTTAAGAAGTTTCAGAGTTACGTGCCCTTGAATTAGGAAATAAGCTGCGTCAGATGTATATGTGATTCTCTGCTAAGCTCTCTTAAACCCTTTACCATTCATTTAGTTTAACAACCCTGAAAGAGAAGGCTTTTTGAAAATGTAGGAAAACGAGAAAATGCTGGTAGGCAGCATTTCTTCCTTTTCCCACAGTGTTTTCTACCCTATCAAACACAGAGATGATCATTTAAGCCATATTTGTTTTGTCATCTACAAATGCTCTCAATTTAGTCCAGTCCAAGGTTTTGTCATATGGTAAAGAGTTAACCTTTTACCACATATTGCTGACTTTAAACAACTCTGGGAAAGAAGGCTTTTGAAAACGTTGTTGGAAAAGAAGAAAATGCTGGATAGCAGCATTTTCTCCTTTTTCCTACAATGTTTTCTACAACATCAAAGATGAATTCCATCATTGGAGCCAAAATTGAATTGTTGTCGGCAATTGTTTTCAATTTCAAATATTTTCATTTTTGTTTCAGCGGTAAAGAGTTAACCTTTTATCTCATGTGCAGCTCTATATCTTTACTCTAATTGTATAACTGTACATAAGGAAGAAGACAAAAAAAAAAATCAAAGAAATTAACCCTTTACCAGGTAACAAAATTTTAGCCTTGTCCAAATTGAAAGCATTTGCAGACGACAGTTTCAATGTGGCTCAAATGGTACAATTTTTCTTTGATAGGGCAGAAGAGATAGTGGGAAAAGGAGAAAATGCTGGTTACGAGCATTTTCTCCTTTTCCCACAATGTTTTCTAAGGGCTTCTTTCCCAGGGTCTTTAAAAGGTAGCATTTTGCAGTAAAGGGTTAAAGACAGGACAAAAAAATAAGGAAAAGGTATAATATCAACTTTAAGAAGTATGGAAAACCCTGAATGAAAACTTAATTTATGAATACAGGAGACAATATTGTGGCAAAAGGAAAATAAAATACTCAGTATTAGTACTTAGTTTATCCTTTTGCCACAGTGTATTCAAAAGAGGTCTGCTTTAAGAAAATAAGAAAACAGGCAGTTGGGAAATTGTATGTATGATTGATAAATGGTCTACAGTTTTGTATTGTGGGTGTGTGTGTCAGATGAAATTGTGTTTGTTTTCAGACTGAATGAATAGAATGTCACTCTGTTTTTCAGGCTGAAAGGGCAGACATGATAAAAAAGATGTTGCGGATCAGCAGTGATGACAATCAAGAAGAATCAGACAATATGGAAGATGCTGGGAGTACAAAAGCATCCTATGGTAGACAGGTGTCTTTACAGGAACTTTTTGATGGTACCTTTCATTTGTTTGCAACTTTTTTTTTTTTTCTGAAATTTGTCTTTAGCAACCACCCAAGGAACAAGAGTAAAACTTCTAAGCCAGGTGGCTGTTTAACCCTTTACCACACAATCCCAAGTTTTATTGAACCTAAAAAGAAGGCTTTTGAAAAAACTGGGAAAAGGAGAAAATGCTGGTAACCAGCATTCTCTCCTTTTCCCACAATGTTTTTTACCCTATCCAAGACAGAAACTATAGTTTGAGCTACACCTACCTTGTTGTCTGCAAATGCTCTCAATTTGATCTGATTCCAAATTTTGTCGTTTGGTGAAGAGTTCTTAATAAGGATGTTAGAACATAAAATGGCAGTTGCTTAACCCTTTACTAGTAATCCTTGTTTGTTGCTTTGAGGAAGAAGAATTCTTAAAAATCATTTTGGAAATTGTAAATACTGTTACCACCACTTTCTGTGTTTTTCATAATGTTTTCCGTCCTTTCAGAGACAATTTACATTATTTGATTTTGATGTCATTTGATTTTGATGTCTTCTACAAGGATTTCAATATGAATTAGACTAAAATTTTGTCATCTAGTAAACAGGTGGCTGCTTAATGGAAGTGGCTGGTAACTATGTTAGGCTATATTTTCCACAATCGTTTACATTTTATTTTTATGTCAGCTGTTTTTGAAGAAATTGTCAAGGTATTAGCCCTGTGGTTGTCTGCATCATCTGAGTCATTGTCATGTAAAAATGTTGACTTTTTCTCACATCTGTTATCACTTGAGATATTTACTTCAAACTTGGGGAAGTTGTTTACTATCGAAGATGAACCCATACCAGAAGAGTAGATAACCTCAGAACAATTTTTACACAGTTATGCCCCTTGTTCAACTTAAAATTTTCACTGAAAAGCATCTGCAGCCAAGCATTGCACCCACATGCCTTACTCTTGTTACTTATGTTTTGGTCAGAATATTTAATTGACAGTGTAAGTAAAAGATCATACTGCATGTTCTCTGAAGGATGATCTTGATAATGAAAGTGTTTGTATACGACAAACGATTGGATTTGTCGTTAACCCTTTACCACACAATCCCGACTTTTAATGACCCTGAGGAAGAAGCCTATTGAAAACATTGTGGGAAAAGGAGAAAATGTTGGTAACCAGCATTTTCTCCTTTTCCCACAATGTTTTCTACCATATCAAAGGCAAAGTTCCTCATTTGAGTCACATTTAAATTGTCTTCTGCAAGTGCTCTCAATTTGGACTGGTCTGCATTTTCCTCGTGTGGTAAAGAGTTAAAGGATAGAATATATGTTAGGAAAAGAAGAAATGTATGTTGCCTTTTCCCAAAATGTTTTTCAAAAGGTTTGTAATGGGTCAAGTGAGTTATTTATCTATCATGTGGAATATCTTTAACTTAGGTGTGAAACAACAGCAGAGTTCAACAGACAAACATCAACAACAAAATAGCAACCAGCAACAGAAAAGGGAGAACAGTTACCAAAAACTAAAGCAACAACATCAAGGGCCACAGGGGCAGTTCCCTATGGAACAGCAGAAAGTTTATCCACCACCTTTAATGCAGCTACAAGTCCAACCAACCCTTCCTCAAAAGAGGCCACCATTATTGATGACCCCAAGTCAAGGTGGAAATAGGTAGGAAGGGTCAACAGCTGTAATGTTTTTGCACAGGCTGTCCAAAATCATACAATAACAAAGTTTCTGTCTTTTCATTTCATGGAAATATTCAGTATTTCTCTTTTCCATTGGTTAAAATCTTCAAATAAAAAGCATGTTTAAACTTCCAGGACCATGGGTAAACAGAAAAGGATAGCATCATACATGATGTACAATCAAATATAAGCATCTTACCACATTTTATTGCTGCACAGTATCTAATAGGCATATCATTTTATTTCTCTGTTGTCATGCTTGCTATTGGTTTGTCAACATCTGTCTACTTTACTGGTTACCATGTATGTCCTGATAATATCTGGCTGTCTTACGAGACTTTTTGCTTTTCCAACCAAATATACACAAGACTTCAACAAATACAGAGAGCTCCATCATGCATTGCAAGTGGGCCATGTAGCCCTCCAAATTAATTTTTGTTTTTCTCATGAAAAAAAAAACAAGACAAAAGCTGCTCAAATTTTGAGCATTGGCATCAGAAGTGCTACAACATTGTTTTGTAAATATGTGTCTGTCAACCCTTTACCAAACAACGTCATGGTTTAATGACCCTGAAGAAGACTTTCAGAAGCATTTTTGGGAAAGGAGAAAAATGCTGGTAACCAGCATTTTCTCCTTTTCCCACTATGTTTTCTGCCCAGTCTAAGATAAATACCTTCATATGGGTAGGATGTGGTATGTTGTGTCCAAACAGTTTCAGTTTGCTCAAGTGTTAAATTTGTCATGTGGTAGAGCTATGAAGTAGATGAAATGTATCATTTAACCCTTAGGCTGCTAAGCACAACTCACTGACCTTTTGCAGACAGTCTAGATCAAGATCAGGCTGCATAGAACATGCAATCTGATCTTGGATCTACACACTGATATGAAGATTTTTTACCTCCAAAAATGCCTTTGAAATAGCAAAATTGGGGTTTTTACTCTAGGCTTGAAATTTTCAGCAGGTAAAGTATTAAGTTCATTCATTGCAAATCTGAACTTTTAAAACTTTGAAATCTTGTCTTGGATCCACACTGCCTGCTACCTGTTGTTACTTTATGGCCAAAATCATCTTCAGTTGCAGAGGAAGTCAGCTTTTAGGTCTGGTAAAATGATGACTTTGTCTGAATGTTACCTGACAGTATCTTTGTGTATTTCAGAAATCCAGTGATGGAATTGATGAGCTTCTGTCAGTCATTACAGATGGCATTGCCAATGTATGACTATGTAATGAAGGTATGAATACATCTTACCATGATGCTTTATGTCCCTCTGCTTTACCACTTTGCCAAACAATCCTTGTTTTAACAACTGTGAGGAATACAGTTTTTGAAAACATTACTGTAAAAGGAGAAATTGCCGATAACCAGTATTTTCTACATTTCCAAATAGAAATTCCATCATTTAACTTGTTGTCTGCAAATTTGCAAATGCTTTCAATTTGGAGTAGTCAGATATTTTGTCATTTGACAGAGTTCATTGCTTTTTAAACAAGGCAGGTGATGCAGTGGGAAATGTAAAAGGGTTGATTCCCAAATTCTTACCCAGGATTAATGATGGTCACTACAACAGGATTCATCCCTTTCTCAGAGGTTAACATTGTTTCAATGGTGTTTTATGTGGGAAAGCAGCCAGTGGCTTGGAAAGAATGTTGTGCTGCTACAGGATACCTCCAGAAAACCTTGGAAAGGTTCACTGGTAATAATGATATAATTGAGATCATGTTGAAAATGGCTTCAAACACTAAATCCCTGTTCACCAAACTGGGGGCAAAGGTCACATGAGATTGCCCTTAAGTTCAACTGACTAGTCCGTAACAGTTTGCATTGTTGTAGAAACCCAGCCTCCATGGTCTGTAACATTATTTGACCAACTTGTATTTTCCCTCAGATTACACAAGCTCTCTTTCAAAAATTACATTGTGGCCAATGGAAAAATGACTTGTAACAAATTGTTTCACCTATTGCCTAAATGGTTTCACTGGTATTCATTTATTAACCCTGTACTGCACAATGCTGACTTTTAACAAGCCTGAGAAAGAAGCCTTTTGAAAACACTGGTAACCAGCAACATCTCCTTTTCCATCAAAGATTGTTCCATTAGGTAATTAGTTCATTTACTGTGAAATGAGAAATTGCCAATAACCAGCATTCTTGAACATCCATGAGGAAGAAAGCTTTTGAAAATTTTGTGAGAGATGATATTTTGTGAGAAAGGAGAAAATAGTAGTGACCTGCATTTTCTCCTTTACCCACATTGTTTCTACCCTATCAAAGATAAATTCCAACATTTGAGCCAGATTCAATTTGTTATCTGCAAATGTATTTAATAGTATGGAGTAAAAGATTGTGTCATCTGTAAAAACTTAAGCCAATCAGAAAATACATTACATATATTAATTGTATGTATCGCACAAATTCAGAACTATACAATGATTCTATATCTTGCATTATTTTCAGGATGGATTACATTTCTGTATCGTTACCATGGTAAATGGGGCCAGGTTCAGGGGATCCCTGTGTAAAAGTAGAGAGGAAGCAGCAGAAAGTGCAGCTGGAGTGGCCCTCCTACAGATGGTAATGTTTTTCATTGGAAGGGCTTAACCCTTTCCCAAACGATGAATTTTAGACTGGTCCAAATTGAAAGAGTTTGCAGACGACAATTTTAAATTTGATGAAAATGACAGAAAGTTCTCCAAAAGGGTAGAAAACACTGTGGGAAAAGGAGAAATTGCTCGTTACGAGCAATTTCTCCTTTTCCCACAGTGTTTTCAAAAGACTGCAGACACGTGAAAACCAGGGCTTGTTTGGGAAAGGCTTAACCCATTACACAGTCCTGAGTTTTAACAACCCTGAGAAAGAATTGTTTTGAAAACATTGTGGGAAAAGGAGAAAATGCTGGTTTTCTAAACTATCAAAGACAAATTCCGTCATTTGAGCCACATTTGAATTTTCATCTGCATATGCTTTGAATTTGGACTAGTCTACATTTTTGTCTTGTGGTAAAGAGTTAACTCTTCACCAGGAAGCAAAATTTTGGACTTGTCTAAATTGAAAGCATATACAAGGAAAAGGTAATTGGGACACAAATGATTGATTTTACCAGTTTGAAAGGGTAGTTGGAAAAAGAGAAAATGGTGGTAACCAGCATTTTTCGTTTCCCACAAGTTTTCAAAAGCCTCCTTCCTAAGATTAGTTAAAACTGTGCTGAGAATGACTGTATTTCTCTGAAGTGCTTAACCAGTTGAAAATCGCAACATCTTTGATTTAAATAGAACTTCTAGTATAATCTCCTTGGTTATGTCTCAGCACAGGAACAGGCCAAGATCTGTTTTTAGACAATTTGGAATTCAGATGATTAGTTTGTGCAGTTAGAGTGAAAAACTTCATATTTTTCTTTGTTTTTGCTTGTGATAAAGCGATTGTTTTGCTTAATTTTCTAAGTTTTGTCTTCGTCCCAGAGATGCAATGGGCTTTGATATTTTGGATAAGAGCAGATTTTCATGGGATTATCAATACTTGTACATCATGAACAGAAATCCTGTTTATAGAGATTTGGAATCCATCAGATGCCCAAACACCCTTTCATAAGATTATTAGGGTAAGTTTCTTTACCCCAGGGTAGACAGTTCTCATCTCCAAATTCTGCATTTAGCTGTGTCCGTAACTGTATTTTAATCTATTGTATATTGCAGAAAGGTGGCATGTATCAGATGCCCATACATCCACTGATGAGACCACAGGGCTGTATGCCAGGAGTTCCTTTACCTCAGGGTAGACAGTTCTCATCTCCAAACTCTGCATTCAGTCCTGTCAGTAACTTTACAGGTATCATCTACTCAGTTGTTTGTGAACACAATTTGTATCCCAACCCATTCCTGTCAGGAGAAAGTATATGTTGTGTGTTAGGGGGTGGAGGTGAATCAATGGACCAGACAGCTGTTTGATGATCTATTCTTGTTCAGCTAACAGTCACCATTATTTTTCTAATTGAATTGAAACTTGCAGGGATTATTTATTACTAGACGTTATAAAGCCCTACAGAAGTTGAATTGATTTCTAAAAATAGGTTTGAGAAATTTCACAGTGATTATTTTTGTATTTTTTCAATTTACGATGTATACTTATCATGCTATATGAATATGGACAGCCTGACAGGCTTCCAAACCCCTAAATATGAGATTTTTTTCCCCCCTCAATTTTTTATCCACCACAAGCCCTTAAGAAAGTAACCTAAAGTTTCCAGACATAAAATATGTTATGTGGTGTGGCTTTTTGAACTCTTAACCCTTTACCATACTAAAAAATTGTAGACTTATCCAAACTGACAGGATTTGCAGATGAAAAAAATGAAATGTAACCAATTGATGATTTCTGTCTCTGATAGGGTAGGAAACATTGTGAGAAAAGGAGAAAATGCTGGTTACCAGCATTTTATCCTATTCCAACAATGTTTTCGAAAAGCTTTTTCAGGCTGTTAAAACTCTGGATTGTGTGGTAAAGGGTTAATGGGAGACAATTTTCATTTATGGCTTAGATCTTATATGGCCTAAAAAAGAATAGTTGTGTTTACAGCCCGAGATGCTGTAGGTAGGGTAAGTTAGTAGGCAACTTTATGATTAATTTGAAATTTTCTCCTTCTTGTAAAGATAGATTAGTTAGTAACTGCCATTACGAGGGACACTTTTTAAGTTCGTAGAGTAAGCCTATAACTTTTTAACGCGATAATGAAGTTGCACGATTTTTTACACAGAACTTGCGTAATCATTCCTCTCTCGAACGGTGTCACGGTATGCGGCGCACGAAGTCCACGTGCGCGCTGCGCTGGGTATTTTCAACACGTGGTTTTATACACTATAGTAAAATATAGCGTTCAATATGGATGGAAAAATCTCTGAACAGAGGGTATATTGTAAGTTTCGAGCACAGCTCGGGTTTCCGCCAACAGAAATTCATGCTGATTTGCAAAAAGTTTATGGGAATAGTGCTTTAAAATATGCTACAGTTTGCAAGTGGGTACGTCGTTTTAATGATGGTCGGGAGTCAATTGAAAATGACCCTCGGTTGGGTAGGCCGGTTTCCGTTTTGACGGAAAAGAACGTTGCTACTGTGAAAACGTTAATTGAGGAAGACGCACGTTATACCGTGCAAGAGATAGAAGAATTAAGTGGCATTCATTCGTCAAGTGTTTTGAAGATCTTACGTGAACGACTTGGGCTACGTAAGATCTGCGCGCGCTGGGTGCCCCATTTGCTCACTGACGAGCAGAAACAAAGTCGGGTTAGACTTGCATCGCAAGTTATAGAAAAATATGATAAATGTGACCCACGTCGTTTGGAAGAGATAGTTACAGGTGATGAAACCTGGATCTATCATTTTCAACCCGATTCTAAGGCTAAAAATAAGGTTTGGGTTTCATCTGAGGGTGACAGACCTGTCATTGCGCGCCGTTGCAAAACATCAAATCGCATGTTGTATGCGATATTCTTTGATTCGAAAGGTCCAGTCCTTCAAATTCCAGTCCCAAAAGGTAGTTCTGTCACTGGAAAGTTTTACAGAGAAAGTGTTCTTACTCAACTTGTTGATTTCTATCAGAAACGCAGACCGCGCACCGGTGTCCGCGGCATCAAATTACTCCATGATAACGCACCGGCCCATAAATTCGCTACGGTACAGGAATATCTGAAAGAATCTGGGCTCGATGTCTTAGATCATCCCCCATACAGCCCTGACCTGTCCCCCTGTGACTTTTGGTTGTTCCCAAGACTAAAGGAAATGCTGGCAGGGCACCGTTTTGAATCCCGTTGTGGTATAGGCAGTGCGGTCTACCAGTGTCTGCAACATATACCTAAAGAGGACTACCGGGCGGCGTTCCGGAAATGGGTAGATCGGTGTAAAATGTGTGTGGAGGCAGACGGGGCATATTTCGAAGGTCTTAGATAAATAAAATTTTGATATTTCAAGCGGTTTTAAAAAGACCGCCCTACTCTACGAACTTAAAAAGTGTCCCTCGTATAGTTAAGCTTGGTTGGTCAGTAACTGCCAGCTGAGCCCCATTGACAAAGTCTGTAGCATACAGGACTTATGAACAGGGGTTGCCGGTTCAAATCCCCAGTTTGGTGAATTTCTTTCCGAGGATTGATGTTAGTCATTGCAACATGATTCATTCCTCTCCCACTGCTGATCATTGTTTCAAGAATGGTTATATGGGAAAGCAGCCAATAGGTTGGAAAGAATATTATGCTGGTAAAAGAAACTCCAGGAAAGCATGGATAGGTGCTCTGGCTGCCGTGATATAACTGAAATAATGTTAGACATGGCATTAAACAATGTACAATCAATTAATCAATCAGTAATTGCCAGCAATTTAGGCTGTCAAGAGCCTCTTGCATAAAAGTTGCACCTTTTAGCCCAAAGTATAAGTTCAGTACAGTAGTGTGTAAAGAGATGAAATGAGTAAGTAGATTCTGAAAGTTGTTGATTCTATAGAGCACATAAAGTGGTATTTAGCATGGTAAGGATATTTTTCTTTTCTTTTTGAAGGAGGCTATCAGGTCCAAGGACCTCAAGGTCAATACCAAGGTTACAGTCAGAGAGGTTACAATTCAGGTCAAGGTTATAAGGACTATAGTAGAGGTGGTAGTGCACGACAGCAGTATGTCAATTATAACAGTTACCATGGAAACAGCAGTCAGCAAAATTACCAGAATCAGGGAAGGACACATCAAACTCCTGCAAATCAACAGAATTATAACAGCTCTAACCCTGCTTCGAATAATAAACAAAGTCAATTGAACAGACACAGTGAAAAAGACATGGAATCTTCACAGGCTAGTTCTGGGTCTAATTCAGCCAATCAAAAACCAAATAAAGTAGGATTGACCAATCAAGGTGAAGGGAAAACACAACCGACTTGTGTAGTCACTCCCTTTGTACCCCTTCAGGTATTCTAGCTGTTAACTGTGTCAGTGTTGAATGTTGTCCCTGTCATTGCTTTTCCTGTCAGTATGTTATCCTTTAACCCTTTACCACACAATACCATGTTTTAACAACCCTGAGGAAAAAGGCTTTTGAAAACATTGTGGGAAAAGGAGAAAATGCTGGTTACCAGCATTTTCTCCTTTTCCCACAATGTTTTCTAACCCTTCACAGAGAAATATAATCATTGGAGCCAAATTGAATATGTTGTCTGGTTTCGATGATGGTTATGTGAGAAAGCAGCCAGTGGCTTGGAAAGAATATTGTGCAGAGTACTGGTAAAAGAAACTCCAGGAAAGCATGGATAGGTGCACTGGCCGCCATGATATAACTGAAATAATGTTGAAAACAGCGTTAAACACGATACAATCAGTCAATCAATCAATCAATATGTTGTCTTGTTGTGGTAAAGAGTTAACTACTTCAGTACCTATCATGTGTGTGAACTGTATTCATCCATCTGTCTGCCCATTCATTCTTTTATCCATCCTTCCATCCATCCATACATAGTCAGGTACTTTTTGCAGAAAAAATAATAGCTGTCAAAATGGAAATGAGCCATGCTCTGGCAAAAGGGAGTTTAGTGCATCTCCCTCGGTGCCTTATACAAGCTACTCATTACTTAATCATGGATCCATAAAATCCATTTTGTTCCACAACCAGCTGAATTATGGGGTAGAATGGTCCTTGGAGATGCAGAAAATTTACAGAAAGCAAACAGTTTGGACACATGTCGGCTTAATCAGGCTGACATGAGTTGAGATGTTTTGCAGATGCATTAAGCCCCCTTTTCACTGAGCATGGCTAAAATATAAGACCTGCAAAGGATGTGAGGATTTTGAGATGGATGAGGTAATACAGTTTCAGTGTTCCTCACTGAAACCAACATTATGGCTTCTCATTGGAATTGCCAAAAGTTACACTCTTCCAGATCAAATTTTTATACCCCGCAAAACGAATGTTTTTGGGGGTATACTGGAATCAGCCTGTCTGTCCGTCCGTGTGTCCGTCTGTGTACAAAATACTAGCAATTTTGTGTCGCGAACTCCTCCTAGAGTTTTCTTTCAATTGCATTGAAACTTTGCACATATATTGATCATATATTGCAAGACATAATTTTCAAGTGTCAACTCCCCCTGGTTGAGGAATTATCTCCCCTTGAACTTGACACTTTTTTTCTGTCAAAGCACTGGCGGGGGTATTAAGTCACATTCAGTGACAGCTCTAGTTCTTGTTGCAGCAGACCTCTTTTGAAAACCTATGTGCAAAAAGGAGGAAAATTCCTTCTGCCACTTTGTCCACAGATATTTCCAAATTCCGGTTGATCATCCTTGTTCACCAGAAATGTTCGCAGGGCATCCTAATATGAATTTGTTTAAGACTAGAATGTGTTACACATGTAGCTTATATTTGTTCTTCAAAAAGGACAGCATGATGTGTAACTAATACCCTTGATATACTCTTAAGGGAAGAAATAATGCTTTTAGAATGAGGGAAATGCATTTCTGCACACATTGCTGTTAAGATCCTATCATTTGAACTGTTATAAATTTGATTTGTCATCTGCTTTAACCCTTTACCACACAATACCAACTTTTAACGACCCTGAGAAAGAAGGGTTTAGAAAACATTGTGAGAAAAAGAGAAAATGCTGGTTACTAGCATTTTTTACTCTTTGACAGACAAATTTAATGTTTTGAGGAATATTGGATATGTCATCTGCAAATGCTTTCAATTTGGACAAGGCTGAAATTGTTTCGTCTGGTAAGGAATTTATATGGACAGATCTTAAATTTTGTCATCTAGTAAACAGTTAAACTTCATTTGAATAAGGCTTTGTGAATAGATGGTTAAATGCATCTGCTAAAAGTACAAAAATGTAACTAACCAGTTTGGATGACCTGGGTTGAAATCTTTTGCTATTGGTAAATTTTCTTCATCTCAAAGACAATTCTACCTCTTGATTCAGCTGGTTCAGACAAAATGGACCCATTTCATGCATTAACTCTTTACCACACAACAAAATTTCATACTTGTCCAAATTGAAAGCATTTGCAGATGACAATTTGAATGTAGCTCAAATAATGGACTTTGTTCTTTGATAGGATAAAAAAAAAAAACATTGTGGAAAAAGGAGAATATGTTGGTTACCAGCATTTTCTCCTTTTCCCACAATGTTTTCAAAAGGCCTCTTCCTCAGGGTGGTTAAAACTCTAGATTGTGTGGTAAAGGGTCAACTTGTTTTGTATAATGAGTTACAAAGATGCATTAACCCTTTACCACATGATCCCGAGTTTTAACAACCCTCAGGAAGGATGTTTTTGTAAACATTGTGGGAAAAGGAGAACATGCTGCATTTTCTCCTTTTCCCATATTGATTTAACTTAAAAGGAAAAACTCCATTATTTGAGACACATTTATCTTGGTCTATGCAAATGCTTTGGATTTGGGTAAGTCCAAAATTTAGCTGTGTGATAGAGAGTTAAACCTCCTTCTCCCAGAGAGTGTCTTATTTGTACATATGCATCTTTTTACCAACAGGTTGTGAAGAAACAGACCCCACAGAAACATAGAAAAGGCTCAACTTCAGAGGAATCTGGAGCAAAACCATCCACTGAAGCATCTCAAACAACTGTTATAACTAGTACCCCTGAACTGGACAAAAATAGTTCAACAGAAACTCCTGACAAAACTGAAAATGTGAAAATTGATAAAGAAAAGACTGCTACAGATCGGGTGAAACTTCCGACCAAGGATGTTCCAGATAAAAGTGCAGATAAAACCCCGGATAATTTAAAGAAGCCCACGAGTGCGCCAGCCTCAGGGAAAAAATCAAAAAGACGATTAGCAGCTAATTTTAATTTCAACTGAGTCAAACTTTCTTTTTACATTTGACTTCTCATTGACATAAGTTGGCACTCCTTCACATAATTAACTCTGTAACAAATCACAAAATTTTAGATGCTACTATATTGAAAGCAGGAGCAGGTGACAAACAAAATGTAGCTCAAATGGAGGAATTTCTCTTTGAAAGGGAAGAAAAGAATGTGGGAAAAAGAGACAGTACTTGTTACCAGCATTTTCTCCTTTTCCCACAATGTTTCCATAGGCTCCTTCATTAGGGTGCATAAAGCACAGGATTTTTTAGTAAAAGGTTAATTTATTAATCTTGACCAGACAACAAATTACTGGTCTATACTGAAAGCATATGGAGATTACAAAATAATGTCTTGAAAGAACAAATCATCATGGTAAATGTAGAAAACTGTTAATAAAAAATGATTGTTAGTGTGAGCTATATTGTCATTTTCCAAAATTTTTTTTTCTTCACTAATTTCATTGAAAGCTCTCTAATTTAACTCTTTACCAACACAATCACAGGTTTTAACGACCCTGAAGAAGAAGCCTTTTAAAAACATTGTGGGAAAAGGAGAAAATACTGGTAACCAGCATTTTCTCCTTTTCCCACAGTGTTTTCTTACCACCCCAAAAAATTTCAATTTTTGAGTCACATTTTTTTTGTCGTCTGCAAATGCTTTCAATTTGGACAAGTCTAAAATTTTGTCGTTTGGCAAAGGGTTAAATACAAGTAGGATCAAGAAATAAGCAAGAAAGTAAGAAATATTGATGTAGATCTAATAACCCCCTATTTTATAATGTTTCTTTCCAACACTGGAGAAGAGGGATTTTGAAAACGTTAAAAAGGAGAAAATGATGACAACTAGGATTTTCTATTTCTCCACAAGATTTTCTATACTTTGGAAGACAAATGCAGTTGAGCCACACTTGATTTACAGTCTTCAAGTGCTGTCAATGAAGACAAGTCTTAACCCTTTACCACACAATCCCAAGTTTAAACAACCTGACAAAGAGGCAATTTAAAAAAATTGTGGGGAAATGAAAAAATTGTTGGTAACTGGTATTTTCTCCTTTTGCCACAATATTTTTACCCTCTGAAAAAACAATTTGCACTATTTGAGCTACATTTAATTTGTCATCTGCAAATGCCTTGATAGTGTGAAAAGGAGAAAATTTTGGTTACTAGTATTATCTCCATTTCCTACAATTTTTCCAAAGCTTTCTCCCCTGGGTTCATTAATTCTTTACCACACAATCTGGATTTTTAATGACCCTGAGGAAAAGGAATGTTTGAAAACATTATTGAAAAAGGAGAAAATGCTGGTAACCAGCATTTTTCTCTTTTTCCATCAATGTGTTCTATCCCAAGACAAATCTCAACAATTTAGTCACATTTGATTAGTTGTCTGCAGATGTTCTCAATTTGGACAAGTCTAAAAATTTGCATTTGGTAAAGAGTTAAATCAGTGGATTATTTGGTAAAGAAGTAAACAAGACAATATGTCTGTTTTTTTTTTTTTGTAAAAATTATTTCAGCTGAGCTGACAAGATATTTAATGAAATTATGCCTTTAAACTGCTGAGCACAACTTTATTTGCCTCTGTGTACAGTGAAGGTCAAGATCAGACTGCACAGAGCTTGCACTTTTTTTCTCTGAGATTTTGTTAAATATTCTGGAAAAACAAGCTTTTAATGTACAAATTATTTTGTCATTTTACCTGTGTATGTCTGAGAATGTCTACTTCTTTCATTTAGGGCACAAGGCTGATTAAAATGATTTTTTTTTATTTTTTTTTGTTTCTTCATAAAAATTATCATGAATGACTTACTACTTTTCACTAAAAAATCCTTTTGTTTAAATGAGGTATGGGCTTTTTACTTTTTCTTTGGTTAAAGGAAAGTCTGATTTTTAGAATTCAGTATGTTTGAAAATAATAGATGATTACAGGTCACTAAGTGACAGTAGGAAATATTTCTGCTATTTTTTCTGTTGATTTGAATGTTACATGATTCATTCACCATTTTGTTGAATTTTATTGTGCCGTAAGAAATACATGACTTTTATTTGTAGAATTCTGTCTTTGTTTTTCTGCAGTGCTATCCATGTTTCAGCCCTGGTTACTGATGATCTCATGGGACTACTTTTTAGTCTTGAAGCAGAAAATGTTTGAAAGCATTGTTGTATCAAGCAATTTTCAGTTGTACTGGCAAAAGGCCAGAAGAGCTTATGTAATGGAATAGTTTCTCACGTCAGTATGTCAGCCTTTCTTTTGTTTATGTAATAAAGTTGGCATTTGTGGGCTGATTTATGTGAAATTTGCACAGTGAACATCATCAGTGGCTTAAACCCTGTTGATTTTGAAGGAAATTTCAGCACTGATTAGGGAAAAACAGCCATTTAGAGTTAAAAAATTATGTTTCTTGGTGAAAGACCAGTGGTGGGCAAAATGTAAACAATACGCATGTTAAAATGCATTCAAATTTAAATGGTACAATTTAAAAGTGGGGATATTATTGTGAAAATGATAATCCGATATTGTATGGTTGGTCAAAGTGTTACTTGCTGGCAAAAAATAGATTTTAAAACTAGGTAAGAAGTTGTCAACTTGCTCATTGTTTCTTTACTTTTTACCTGGTTTTGGAATTAATTTTTCTGCTAGCAACTAACGCTTAGACTGACCATACAATGATAAAATTTCAGTTTCACAATAATTTCATTACTTTTAAATGGTATGATTTATATTTGAATGTATTTGATATGCTTTTGGATGCTACTTGTTCTTTAAACGATAAAACCCTCATTCATAGTAAGATTCTTTTGAAACTTGCACAGATTATTTGTATTTTCAGCCGAGCCCAGGTAGCTCAATCAATAGCGTACAGGACTTAAGAACAGGAGGTTGCTGGTTCGATCAGCCCAGCTTGGCCAATTTCTTTCCAAGGATTGATTATAGTTATTGTGACAGGATTCATTCCTCTCTCACCGCTGACCATTGTTTTGACCATTGCTAGGTGGGAAAGCAGCCAGTGGCTTGCAATAGAATATTATGCGTAGTACTGGTATCAGAAACTCCAGGAAAGCATGGATAGGTGCACTGGCTGCTGCCATATAACTGAAATAACATTGAAAATGGCCTTAAACACCATACAGTCAATCAATATTTGTATTATCAAGGGGTTGAACACTAAAGCAAATGAAAAAAGTCAAGTTATCTGTTTAGAAAAAGCAGCCATTTGATAACTTGGTCTTCTTAACTCATCGAAGTCCACATCATTGGTCCCATTTCTTTGTGGGAATTGAAACTTGCAGCGAATGTTAATTCCAATGAGTAATAAAGCCCTATCAAATTTTACTTGATAAATAAAGATAGGCTTGTCTTTATTAATCAAGATAAACCTACCTGAAAACATGGTCTTTTGCAGACAGCATAGGTCAAGATCAGACTGCACAGAACATGCAGTCTGATCTTTGATCTATGCTGTCTGCTTATTTTGTCAAGCCTGTGTGGTAAAAATCTTTCTCAATTTCAATGGATAGTATTTAGAAGAGGTCAAGTTTTTATATGCCCAAAGGGTCGTATTATGTTATACCCCCAGTCGTCCGTCCGTCCATCCGTTAGCAATGTCTTGTGTGCGCAACAGTTACTCCTCCAACAGTTTCCATCGGAATTATTTGAAACTTGCCACAATGAATCTCCATGATGTCTAGTTGTGCACCTGACTCTTAGAATTTGGATCGCTGTTTGTGTTCTAAAATTATCTGCCCTTGATTTCTGAAATAACCAACTTTTTACTTTGAATTTTTGTTCAGGCCATAACTTCCATGCCATAAAAGGTATCAACTTGAAACTACATACACTGATAGAACATATTATGGAGAAAAGCAGTGCACAAGAACCATAACTCTGCTGCTCTTGCTTTTTGAGTTATTGCCCTTTGTTAATTTTCAGTTTGAATTTTTGTCCAGGCCATAACTTCCAAACTATAAAAGCTATTAACTTGGAACTTCATACACTGATATAACACATTATGGAGAAGTGCAGTGCACATGAACCATAACTCTGCCACCTTTATTTTTTGAGTTATTGCCCTTTGTTAATTTTCAGTTTGAATTTTTGTCCAGGCCATAACTTCCAAACTTTAAAATCCATCATCTTGAAACTTCAAAGACTAATAGAACACATTATGAAGAAGTGCATTGCACAAGAACCGTAACTCTGCCATCCCTCTTTTTGAGTTATTGCCCTTTGTTAGTTTTCACTTTGAATTTTCGTCTGGGCCATGATTTCTAAATTATAAAAGCTATGCTCTTGAACCTTCAAAGACTGATAGAACACTTTGTGGAGAAGAGCAATTCACAAAAATTGTAACTGTGCCACCCTTATTTTTTTAGTTATTGCCCTTTAATATTTTTCACATTAGATTTTTGTTTGGGCCAGATCTTCCAAACTGTAAAAGCTATCAACTTGAAACAATATACACTGTAGAACAGATTGTGGAGAAGTGCAGTAAACAAGAACCATAACTCTGTCACCCTAAGTTTTTGAGTAATTGCCCTTTAATAACTTCATTTTGAATTTTTGTCCTGGCTACATCATCCAAACTAGAAAAGCTATCAACTTGAAATTTCATATGCTGACAGAACACATTATGGAGAAGTGTCATGCACAAAAACCATAACTCTGATACCCTCATTTTTTGAGTTATTGCCCTTTATTTATTTTTAAATTTTTACTTTGAATTTTTGTCTGGGCCATAACTTCCAAACTATAAAAGCTCTCAACTTGAAACCTCAAACACTGATAGCACACATCTTGGAGAAGTGCAGTGTGCAAGAACCATAACTCTGCCACTCTTCTTTCTTGATTTATTGCCATTATTTTCTGAATAATTTCCCTTCGATATTATTTACAGTTGGGGCCTTTCTTTCATATGTGGAGCATTTCCCTTTTTATATGCTCGAAGGGTCACTGTTTGACCTTTTGCCTTTACCAGATGGCAAAATATAGACCAATACAGACTGAAAGCATTTGCAGATAATTAATTATATATGGTTCAAACCAAGTAATTCGTGATAGAAAGGAAGGGAAAATCTATGTCTAACAAAGGAAATGCTGGATTTCAGTAATCTCTTCTTTTTTCACAACATTTTCCAAAGCCTTCACTCATAGGGTGCTACAAACTTATGATCTTGTGGTAGAGGGTTAAATGCTTTTTTTTCCTTTAATAAAAATAAACTATTACAGACAATCAAGACTTACTTTCTTTATCATGGAGAATAACCACTCTTCATTCACGGCCCATCCTTCATTTCAACTCATTTCACTGACAAGCCCCTTCGGGCGTATATGTGCCGCTCTGTGAAGCTCTTGTTATATTTAGTGCTGAAAGGGTTAGAATAGAATAGCTAACAGGGTTCTAGGACACCATGTACCTTGATAACTTCATTACCGGGGCAATGTATAGTATACAAAGAACTTCATTACCAGGGCAATTTATATTATATTAAGAACTTCAATAAAGATTTCAACCCTTCTAGAGCTAAACCTGTGCAGTCTGAATATTGATTTACACTGTTCACGTTTTGTGACAAATGTTTGCATGAAAACAGCTTTTAATTTCCAATATCTGCATCAGTAGTTGTGACTGAGAACGTCTATTTCACTTATTTAGAAATACATGGGTGAACAAATGAGCAATGATTAACCCTTTACCGCACAATCCCATCTTTTGACGACTTTGATAAAAAAGGCTTTTGAAAACATTGTGAGAAAAGGAGAAATGCTGGTAACGAGCATTGTCTCCTTCTCCCACAATGTTTTCTTCCCTTTCAAAGACAAATTCCTCCATTAAGGCCACCTTTAATTTGTTGTCTGCAAGTGCTTCGGATTTGGAAAAGTCCAAAATGTAACTTGGTAAAGAGTTAACCCTTTCCCATACAAGTCCTGGTTTTCACGTGTCTGCAGTACAAGTCTTTTGAAAACACTGTGGGAAAAGGAGAAATTGCTTGTAATGAGCAATTTCTCCTTTTCCCACAGTGTTTTCTACCCTTTTTGATAACTATCTGCCATTTTCATCCAATTTAAAATTGTCGTCTGCAAACTCTTTCAATTTGGACCAGTCCAAACTTTGTTGTTTTGGAAAGGGTTAAAGGCTATTGAAGGAGAATTAGCACATGAACTTAGAGGAGCAGAGAGGGAAAGAGACTGTAACCCTCATGTATGAGAAAGAGTGAGAAGGGACTGTAATCAAGTCAGCCACATTTAATGGGGTACCAGCGGATGATTCAAGATTTATATGCTAGAAAAATATCAGTCACTCAAAAGTGAAAAGGATAAAATATAGAACACTATACATATGTATACACAGTGTGTGTATATGTCTTTAACTCTACAAAACAACAAATTTTTGGACTTGTCCAAACTGAAAGCAACTGAAGATGACCAATAAAATGTGGATAAATAAGTGGGAAAAGAGACAGTGCTGGTTACAAGCATTTTGTCTGTTTTCCATTATTTTCTAAAAAGCAGTCTTCCTAAGGGTTGTCAAAAGTAGAGATTGTCTGATAAAGGGTGAAAAAAAAAATCCACACATGCTTAACCCTTTACCAAACAATCCCGGGTTTCACGACCCTAGGAAAGAAGGCTTTTGAAAACAAGTGTGGGAAAAGGAGGAAATGCTGGTAACCAGCATTTTCTCCTTTTCCACAAAGTTTTCTGCTCTATCAGAAAGCTTCAGCCCATTTGTCCCAAAGCTGAATTTGGCATCTGCAAATGCTTTGAAATTGGACTAGTCTAAAATGTTGTTATGTGGTAAAGAGTAAAATGAATGCAGCAGCTGTTTTGGTTGATTGCATGACTGATGGGAGCTGCGCTTTGACTTCTTAGCTTGCCTGGACTGGGTCCAGGAAGAGCTACTGTAATACTGATGTTGGCATTAACCCTTTACCAAACGACAAAATGTCAGACTGGTCCAAATTTAAAGCAGTTGCAGACAACAAAATAAATGTTATAAAAAAATATGAAGTTTGTTTTGGGAAGGGTAGAAAACATTGTGGGAAAAGGAGAAAATGCTGGTAACCAGCATTTTCTCCTTTTCCCACAATGTTTTCAAAAGGCTTCTTTCTCAGCGTCTTTAAAAGTAGGGACTGTGTGGTAAAGGGTTAACGACCACATTTATGTTAACCCTTGTCCTGCTAAATAAAGAAATGAACATTCAAGCAGATAGTTATAACCCAATGTTTTCTAATTCAATTCTTAGCTCCACTGGCTGAAGGCCAGCGAGCTATTGTCATGGCGTTGTGTCCGTCGTGCGTCCGTCCGTTCGTCCGTGCGTGTGTCCATAAACTTTTTCTTTAAAAAACTTCTCCTCAGAAACTATTGACTGGATTTTTACCAAATTTCACAGGAATGTTCCTTTGGTGGTCCTCTTTCAAATTCCTTCAAATAATTGTGTTCCATGAAGAATTCTGGTTGCCATGGCAACCAAAGTAAAAAACCTTTAAAAATCTTCTCCTCCCAAACCGCTATTTGGATAGCATTATTATTTTGCAGGAATGTTCCTTAGATACAGGTTTACAGAATTCCTTTAAAAAAAAATGATCTGTCAAAAAACATGGCTTTTATGGGAGACTCATTTTCCTTTTATGGTATAAAGTAAAATCTTTGAAAAATTTCTTCTCTAAAACTATTCATTGGATTTCATTGTTGTTTTGCAGGTAAGTTCCTATGGTGGTTGTCTGCCAAATTGTTTCTATGGTGGTTGTATACCAAATTCCTTTTAAAAAAATGATACACCTAAAAACACATTTTTTTATAGACAAGGCTTATATTTCAAAAAAATGTTCTTCTCCAAAACTATTTATTGTGTTAGTTTTATCGACTAACAAAGAAAAAGGAAGAAAATTGGATTGACTTGACCTAGTCAGGGCTGTCCTATTTAAGCCCACACATTTTCCTTGGTATTAAGATCACAATTTACTCCAATGATATGCTATTAGTTAGTACTAGTAATCAAATATCACTGGCCATAAATAAGATAAAAGCTGGAGCACCTTTCACAACTTGAGCTTTTCAATTTTGCCTTATTACTAAGCCTGAGTAACCATGCCAAGATAAAAAAGAAAAAGTATTTTAATAACAAAACCCCCATGTTGTAGGTACTTTATAGTCCTTTTGATATAGAACAAGAGAACCTCTGCACTTTTATTAGTTCTGGTAAAGGTTTGTTGACCTACTAATGAGTAAATGCAGAGTGGACAGAGAAGGGGTGTAAATCCTGGTGACCTGGTACACAGTGGGACAGGGCTTTACATTTGTGATAAGGCATTAATGTTACCCAGTCAAACTGATCCCGCAACTTCAGTACACCAGAATTAATCTGTGCCCTGGAGCAGGATATTTGATTTATGTAAATGCATTTGTAGACCATTTTGTGTTGTTTGCCACAGAAGACATTCTAACTGTGAAAAGTTGATTATTAGGGATTAGGTGTTCATTGTATGCCAGCATATTTCATTCTATCTGGTGTATTGATGTAAGTTGATCTATATTGCTATAACATTCATTCATTTGCCCTCCTAGCTGTTCTTTTAGATTACCACTTTACCACACAATCACAACTTTTAACGACCGTGAGAAAGACATATTTTCTATATTTTGATGTTTCCCCACCCAAAATGGTTTGTGAAAGGACCTGTTGCAGACAACATATCTTCAAATTAGTAAGACATATATAAAAAAGGATAGAAATTATTGTGGGAAACTAAGAAAATGCTGGTTACCATTTTTTTCTTCTTTTCTCACAAGTTTTTTCCATACCTTTTTTCTTTAGTGAGCTAAAATGCAGGATTGAATGGTAATTGTTAAAAACTTCTTTTCGCCATTATAGAAATATCAGGCCTGTGGAGCGATACAGGCGCTCAAGCGCCTCTAGTTTTTTTTTTTGAGGAAATAGATCTCCTTATCGAACAAGTTCTGTGCAGTCTGATCTTGATCTATGCTGTCTGCAAAAGGTCAGTGAGTTGCGCTTAGCAGCCTAAGGGTTAAAGGTTTTTAAGAGCTCACATTTTTCAAACCATGTGAAGGATTTGGTATGTACTTGGTATGATGAGAGATATATGTCCAAAATTCCCTTCAGCAATACCCCAGCCCGCAACCATGATCTTAAGGTTAAGTTTCTAGATTTGGATTTTACATGAAAGTTTTACGTTAACATTGTTTAAGAGATCACTGTCCAAACAAAAAATGGATTTTGTTCATATTTGGTATAATGATAGATATACTGATAGGTCAAAAGGTTCTTCCGGAAATCCACCTTTACCCAACCAGTGTCCACGATCTTAAAGTCAAGGTCATAGACTTAGATATTTTAAATCAAAGTTTTGCGCAAAACTTTGATGTAAAATATCCAAGTCCACGACCTAGCCATCATTTTTAAGAGCACATATGCTCTAAGCTGTTTAATGGATTTGGTTCATATTTGGTAAGCTGATAGATATAGGTCAAAAGTTTCTTTCATGCCCATGATCTTAAGGTCAAGGTTGTAGACTTTGATATTTTACATCAAACTTTTACACTAAAGTTTATTAAGAGGTCATATTTTCCAAACCAATTGATTGATTTGATTCATACTTGATATGGTGATAGATATAGATCAAAAGTTTCTTTCAACAATAATCTGGCTCATACCCATGATTTCAAGGTCAAGGTTGTAGACTTGCATATTTTACATCAAACTTTTATATTAAAGTTTATTAAGAGCTCATATTTTCCAAACCATTGATTGATTTGATTCATACTTGGTATGATGATAGATATAGATCTAGGTCCAAAGTTTCCATTAGCAGTACCCCTGCCCAGGTCCTTAACTCTTTACCAAATGACAAAATTGTCGACTGGACCAAATTGAAAGCATTTGCAGACGACAAATGTAATGTTGCTAAAATGATTATTTCTCTTTTTGATTGGGTGGAAAACATTGTGGGAAAAGGAGAAAATGCTGGTTACCAGCATTTTCTACTTTTCCCACGATGTTTTCAAAAGGCTTTCTTCTCAGGGTCGTTAAAAGTCGGGATTGTGTGGTAAAGGGTTAATATTGAGGTTAAGGTCGTAGACTTAGATATTTTACATCAGAGTCATATGGTGTAAACTTTTTTTAACCCTTTCCCAAACAAGCCCTGGTTTTCACCTGTCTACAGTACAAGTCTTTTGAAAACACTGTGAGAAAAGGAGAAATTGCTCGTAACGAGCAATTTCTCCTTTTCCCACAGTGTTTTCTACCCTTTTTGAGAATTTTATGCCATTTTCATCAAATTTAAAATTGTTGTCTGCATACTTTTTCAATTTGGACCAGTCCAGAATTTGTCGTTTGGGAAAGGGTTAAGAGCTTTTATTTTCAAAACTAAATGGTCAATTTTGTCCATATTTAGCTTTATGGCAGCTACAGTCCAAACTTTCATTGAGCAATACCCTAACCATGCACATGATCATGATTCAAGGTCACAGATTTTGAAATTTTTACCTTGCTTTTT
Organism: Tridacna gigas; assembly: GCA_945859785.2. Lineage (NCBI taxonomy): Eukaryota > Metazoa > Mollusca > Bivalvia > Cardiida > Cardiidae > Tridacna > Tridacna gigas. Next base: position 17,495,550 of record OX244041.2, read on the forward strand.
CTATAGGTCCTATATACCAGACAGAAAGATTGATTTGGTTCATATTTAGTATGATGATGGATATAGATCCAGTTTCATTCAGCTTTACCCCTACCCATGCTTGTGACCAAAAGGTCAAGGCTGAGCACTAACCCTGGTTTTTAGCTCCACTGGCCGAAGGCCAGTGGGCTTATGTCATGGCCCGGTGTCCGTCGTGCGTCCGTCCGTCCGTCCGTGCGTCCGTCCGTCCGTGCGTTAACTTTTACTTCAAACATCTTCTTCTCTGAAACTACTCATCCAATTTTCATGAAACTTCACAGAAATGATCCTGCCATGGTCCTCTTCAGAATTTCTTGAAAGAATTTGATTCCTTCAAAAACTCTGGTTGCCATGGCAACAAAACTGAAAAATATTGGAAATCTTTAAAAATCTTCTTGTCTGAAACCATAAGGCGTAGGGCTACCAAATTTGGCATGTAGCTTTATGTAGTAGACCTCTATCAAGTTTCTTCAAATTATAGCCCTGGGGTCAAAATTGGCTCTGCCCCAGGGGTCACAAGTTTTACATAGGCTTATATAGAGAAAACTTTAAAAATCTTCCTGTACCTAGCCATAAGGCCTAGAGCTACCAAATTTTGCATGTAGCTATATCTAGTGGGCCTCTACCAAGCAGGCCAAAATTTTAGCCCAGGGGTCAAAATTGGCCCCGCCGGAGGGGTCACAAGTTTTACATAGGCTTACATAGTGACAAGAAATCTTACGCTTTTGATTTTTTTTTTTTTTTGAAATTAGCCTTGCATCAGGGGTCTTATGTTTTACAGAGGCTTCATATGGACAAAACTTGAAAATCACCTTATTTATAACCATACAGCATAGACTTATATTATTTTGGCATGTGGCTTTATCTTGTGGACCTCTACCAGGGTTCAAGTAATTATAGCTTGGGATCAAAAATGGCTTTGCCTTGTGGGTCTCAACTTTCACATGGGCTTTTACAGAGAAAACTTTGTAAGTCTTCATTTTGAAACCATTTGGCTCAGAATTGAAATGTTTAATATTTATGGTTTATATTTATAAGCCAGTGGAGCGATACAGGGCCATCATGGCCCTCTTGTTTGAGTTAGTGTTGGGTGTCTGTCCAAGGCTGGAAACCTGTTGCTATTTTAAGGTACTGCCACCCAGAATGACTAACTTTTCTAGGCAAGCTGTGATGTCTGATGACAGTTCTTGTTTTTCCTTCCATGGCAAAAGGAGAAATTGCTCGTTACAAGCAATTTCTCCCATAGTCACAATGTTTTAACCCTTTCCCAAATAAGCCCAGGTTTTCACTTGTCTCCAGTACAAGTCTTTTGAAAATACTGTGTGAAAAGGAGAAATTGCTCGTAAAGAGCAATTTCTCCTTTTCCCATAGTGTTTTCTCCCCTTTTTGATAACTTTCTGCCATTTTCATCAAATTTAAAACTGTCGTCTTCAAACTCTTTCAAAAGTCCAAAATTTGTCGTTTGGAAAAGGGTTAACATGTGTTCATGTATTAATCCTTTACCACAGGCCAAAAGACATGTCTAATTTGAAAGCATATGCAGACGACAATTTAAACGTGGCTCAAATGGTGGATTTTGTCTTTGATAGGAAAAGCATTTGGTTACCAGCATTTTTCCTTTTTCCCACAATGTTTTCAAAAGGCTTTCCTCCTCGGGGTCGTTAAAATTCTGAATTGTGTTGTAAATAGTTAACCCTGATCGTGCTAAATAAAACTTTCAAGCCGATGGTAAAAACCAAATGTTGGTATTTCAAAGCTGTGGGGGCTGGGAAAAATATTTCTTTATCGGACAGTGTAGATCAAAGATCAGATTGCACGTTCTGTGCAGTATGATCTTGATCTACACTGTCCGCTAAAGGTCAGTGAGTCGCGCTTAGCAGCCTAGGAGTTAGAGTCCTATTCATATTAGGACTGATATGTAAATATTTGGAGCGTTACTCATATCATTGTTCCATGTGGTACATTTTACCATAGGCCATTGAAACCCCATTGATCTATCAAAGAATATCGAAAATTTCATTGGTCGATCATCGGAAGCCGTTACTTAAATAGCACATTGACGACTTCCTCTATATCGTAAAATAATAAGACAATATAGAGGCAGTCGCCAATGTGCTATTTTTAGTTAAGGTGTCCAATGATCAAAAAAATGAAAATTTAGGATATCCTGTGATAGACCAATGGCGTATTAGTGGCCTTTGATTTTACAGAGACATTTAAATAAAAGTTGTCTTTTAAGAAATAATTTAAGGACACTTGGGGGAATCACAAGCATTTGTTTAACCATTAGGCCTGACAACACAATGCCGAGTTTTAACGACCCTAGAGAAGGAGAGTTTTGAAACATTATGGGAAAACGAGAAAATGCTCGTAACCAGCACTTTCTTCTTTTAGCCCAATGTTTTCTACCCTTCCCTTTTTTTTTTTGTAATCTGAAAAAGATTTCAATTTGGACAAGTCTAAAATTTCGTTGGGTGGGAGACGAAATGACATCGTTCTACCCTTGTAACTAAACATTTAGGACAATATTCGGTTGTAAAGAGCAAAAATTTGTGAATGAAAAAAAAATATAGCCATATGGGTGCATCAATGTAGTTCAGTATTATCGGACTTAACCCTTCACCACACATTCTCGAGTGTTTGAATCTGAGGAAGAAAACCTTTTGAGAACATTGTTGGAAAAGGAGAAAATGCTGGTAACAAGCTTTTTATCCTTTTCCCACAAGGTTTCTTCATTATCACAGAAAACAACCACCGTTTCAGCTAAATCTGAGATGTCGTCTGCAAATGCTCTAAGTTTTTACGGGTCTAAAATTTTATCGTATGGTAAAGTGTTTTTTTTTAAATGTTTTTTTATTCAGTTTCACCCATCCGAATCGTTTTGAAGCTATACACATTGTGTAACTGTTGTAATACGATATGTTGTACCAAAGAATTACGGCATCCATTCAACCGTTTCGCGGCCTTTTGGACGCAAAGGGCTTTTGAAATTTTCAGGCTGTGTTGATCACTATCAGACAGAACTTAATGCGTTACAAGCTTATTATGGACCTGTACTGTCCACTATACAATGGGACGGTGTGACAAAACAGTTTTGAACCTGAAAAGTTGGGTCTTTTTCACTGACTGGTTCTAACCTTTTTCATTCATTTCGCTCCAAAAGTTTAACTCTTTACCAAACAAATTCTAGACTTGTCCAAATTGAAAGCATTTGAAGACGACATATAAAATATGACTCAAAGGATGTTTTTCATCTTTAACACAGTAGAAAACATTGTGGGTGAAAAAGGAGAAAATGATGGTCACCAGCAAGAAATATCTTTAACCACGATATACGGAATAAATTTTCCCGCAAATACGCAGGGATCCTTAAAATAAACATGTCTACATTTTTTACCAGTCACAAATTTCTGTTTATTAATTTCTCACCAGTACCAAAGAGTAGGTCAAAATCCTGCACACACAGCTACGCCGAAAAAGGTTAATTCTTCTTTACCAGACGACGAAATTTTTGAGTGAGGCATACTGATAGAGCCTTTGTATGTGACAGATTTGCAAATGGTTCAGACGATGGAATTTGTTTTTGAACGGCCGGAAAACATGTTTGTCAGTACCCGGCATTTTTGTCCTGTTTTTACGTGTTTTTTTCTTTTAAAGACGTCTTTCAGCGTCGTAAATCACACGGGATTGTTTGGTAAAGGGTTTATGTAAATCTATGGCTGTTGAACCTGTCATGATCCGTTTTTCAGCCCATTACCTCACAACTCCGAGTTTTAACGACCCTAAAGGAGAAGGGTTTTGAAAATGTTGTGAGAATAGGAGAAAATGCTGGTAACCAGCATTTTCTTCTTTCCCCAAATAGCTTTCTACCTATTTAAGACAAAGCCCTTGATTTTAGTCACTTGTCTGCAAATGCTTTCAACTTTGAAGAGTCTAAAATTTTGTCATTTGGCGAAGAGCTCATTTAGGCTTATCATTTATAGCGTCAGTGCATAAAGGAAGATTAAAAAATATATATATCTCACATTGTTATGGAAAGACTGTTTTTATACATTTTTCAGAGCTTTATACAGCATTTTCACTGCTTCTTTTCTTGCCGGTAGAGAGGGCGTTGGCAACAAATTTATCAAGTACCAATCTACAAGTCATTTTATCCATGACAACTCGACCTACCAGACACAACTTAATTATGCTCTCATTCTATTTAGTTACAATAAAAGCAACTTCTAACATGGATGCATGTGATACAGGCGAGAAAGCGCCAAGAATAAATGAGCCTTGCTCTGTGAAAAGGGGGCTTAATGCATCTGCGAAAAGTACCGACCCAGGTCAGCCTGCGGAGGCTGACCTGAGCCAAAACTTTTTGCATTGGTCAATTTTCTGTATGTCAAAGGACCAGCCTACCGTATGATTAAGACGTTTATATGAAAAAGTGGCTGAAATGGTTCCATAATTATGAGATGGATTGATTCGTATCATGCATCTCAGAGATGCATTAAGCCCCGTTTTGCCAGAGCATGGCTCATCCTTTGTGAAAGCCAGATACAACGTTTCTGTGGTATACCTACAGTATTAGCGGCCGTTGGACCGAGTGTCTCAAAATTGGCCAAACTGGGGGATACGATATGATGTTTTGCTTCTCATACCACGTGACTGAAACATAGGCACACTTGGGTCCGTATTTACCAACCATTCTTTAGAACACTCCTAGTCTTATTCTTCAAGATTTTCTTCATTTGGAAGTAACACAACTTCTGATTGGCTACACCAAATGGTTTAGCCAGTCAGAAGTTGTGCTACTTTCAAATATAGAAAATTCTAGAGAATAAGACTATGACGTTCTTAAGAATGGTTGGTGAATACGGACCCTGATCTTCGATAGGAAAGGTCAAGGACGAATGGTACTCAGGATTTGAGATACAGATCGGTGATTCTTTTGGTAGACGCATATCGTCGCCCGATGGACCCAGTCCCCCAGATTTGGTAAGACATCCAACCATAAACTAAATACACCAAGCTTTTAGTTCATTGTCTATAATAGCTTTCGGCATAAGCAACTTCATTCCCACTTACTTTATCAATGTCCTCATGCAAATATTGCAATAAAGTTTTCCGATAATCAGCGTTCTTTACTGACATAATCTCAGATTTTGTAATCCACGAGAAATCATGAAAGTCGAATCCGGGGGCTACGGCCTCACCAATTAGACTGAAATCTACAGATTCGTCCTTGATCACCATTCGACCACATTTCCATAACCCTCCGCGTACCGTCACCTGAAGCATTTGTCCTTCTGTAATGGCCGGACCAAGTACCTCGGTATATAACTCATCTTTGTCTGGATTGTAAACGGTAAACTCAAAGGCGTTGCCTCCTTGATAATAGTGAGCGTGATCAGAACAGTTTTCACTGAGATACAGAACTGGTTGACTCGATATGGGCATCCATACAATAGATGTGAGGCAATTTCGGCGAATGTCATGGTCGGGTCGCCGATTCTCACGACCTGGCGCCAATGTCAAAGATTCATACGAAGAGTTTACAGGGGTACTGAACAATGTCTTGGTGGCTGATTGGCTGAAATTAGTCGACACATCAAAGTCTGTTTGTCCTTTTGTTATCATGGGAGTTGATCCGGAGCGGTAGGTTTCCAGAAAATATCCGCCTTCCGGGTGTCCTGCCATCCCAAGTGCCTTCACAATATCATCTGCCTAAAAAAAAATAGAGTCTATGTAAGGTAGTTGCTCAAGCAGCCTAATCGAGGACAATTTAGTCTAGCAAAAATTGTAATCTTAGTATAGGATACATACACTAAAAGCTCGGGAATTCGAAATTAAAAGGGCCAAGAAGCTTAATCATGCAAGGGGCTGCGTAACTGACAGATAAAGCCTATCAGAGAACATGAAACTCTTTTTCGGAGGAAAGGTCGAGGTATCATCATATAGCCCTTTTGTCGAATGCGTCTATGTGTGTGTCTGTAACCGTCGTTCTAAAACCTAGACATTTTCTGACGTCTCTGCCGATACTTAAAATATTTACTTCAAACTTGTGCTAGTTGTTGGACCCATAACAGAAGGGCAGGTAACCCTAAAATAAGCCATGCTCTGGCAAAAGCGGGCTTAATGCATCGCAGTGATCCATGATACCAAGCAAGTAATCACATAATTATGGATCCATAAAATCAATTTTGTCTGACAACCAACTAAATCATGAGGTACACCGGTCTGTTGACATGCAGAAAATTTACCAAAAAAGTTTCGGCCTATGTCAGCCTGCGCGGACCTGGGTCGATACCTTTTGCAAATGCATTAAATCCCCTTTTCACGGAGCATGGCTCATATGTTTTTGACAGAGTCATCCCATTTTTCGATTTCTACTTTTCACTGAAAAAACAACGGCAGCCGAGCGTTAGCACTCGCATTCGAAACCTTTCTAAATTTATCGAGCTCGGCTCCGGAATTTATCCGGTTCGCCTTCGGCTCACCAGATAAGTTCCTCTGCCTTGCCCGATAAACTTAGCCTATCCAAGACACCAACCATCTATTCTCTATGTACCCCATAAGCATATCTGGTTACCTTTTAATGTGATGTCGTCTGGTTAATGAAAGGTCAAAGTGGCACTTTTCCGGCCTATTAAAACTATATGGATCGCGAAAACGCTACTTTAACGACACATATTTATCAAGAATATGTGTAGTTATTTAAGTACTAAGGACGACAAAAATCCCCCTCCCCCCCGCCCCCCCCAAAAAAAGAAAAAACCTGTGTTTCAGTCCAGTATGTAATGACACAGTATTTAGCCAAAATATCTTTTTGTATTAAAGTTAACTTTGTACTCTTTTTTTTGCAAAATTATATCCTGTTTTCTAATGTTCAAAATTGCTCTGCAATGTTTACATTAATTTATCAATCGTTAAACAGATCTACGTCATCATATTAAACGAGTCTGGAATCAGTACAGTGTTAACATATAAAACAGCTGTTCTATGCAGTCTGATCTTGATCAACCCAGCCCGCCAGATCCCCTGTCTTCGCCTTTGGCACCGGTAAGGTTCAATACGACCAGTCTGGGCCTACAAACTACTGTTTTTTTTTTCTGAATTCGAGATTGTAATATACTCGGAAGTTGGACAGGATAATGAACACTACACATGTACCGCTTTGGTATATAAGCATATGAACCATTCTTTTTGATAATGGGGCATTATGCATCTGCGAAAGGTATCGATCCACGTGAGCCTGCGCAATCCGCGCAGGCTGTCCTTGGTCGGCACTTTTCACTACTGGTCAATTTTCTGCATGTCAAAGGACCAGTCTACCTCATGTTTCAGTCAGTTGTTAGACAAAATGGACTTAACACTTTCCCAAAAAAGCCCTGGTTTTCACGTGTCTGCAGTACAAGTCTTTTGAAAACACTGTGGGAAAAGGAGAAATTGCTCGTAACGAGCAATTTCTCCTTTTCCCACAGTGTTTTCTACCCGTCTTGAGACCTTTCTGCCATTTTCATCAAATTTAAAATCGTCATCTGCAAACTCTTTCAATTTGGACTAGTCCAACATTTGTCGTTTGGGAAAGGGTTAATGAATACATAATTACGCAATGACTTACTTGGTATCATGTATCACTAAGGTGCATTGAGCCTCCTTTTGCCAGCGCATAGCCCATATCTACATTTCATTTCAAATGAGATCGAAATGTGTCAATAGATAATTATCAAATATTCATATCTTTGATAAAGGGTTCGATACTGGACGGGGCAAGGCGCAGTCCTTACCCCAAAAATCTTTCCCCTGTTTTCGCCTTTGGCACTGTTTTACGACCAGTCTGGGTCTACAAACTACTGTTTTTTTTTCTGTATTCGGGATTGTTACGTAGCCTACTCGAAGTTGGAAAGGATACTGAACACTACACATATCCGCTTTGGTATATAATTATATGAGCTATGCTCCTTGAAAAGGGGGCTTAATGCATCTGCGAAAAGTACCCACCCAGGTCAGCCTGTGCATGCAGTCCGCGCAGGCTGACCTGGGCCGGCACTTTTCGCTATTGGCCAATTTTCTTCACGTCAAAGGACGAGTGTACCTCATATTTCAGTCGGTTGTTAAACAAAATGGACTAAATGAATACATGATTATGCAATGACTTGCTTGGTACCATGCATCACCAAGGTGCATTGAGCCTCTTTTTGCCGGCGCATAGCCCATATCTACATTTCATTTCAAATGAGAATCGACAATGATATCGAAATGTGTAAATAAGATAATTATCACATATTCATATCTTTGATACAGATTTCGATACTGGACGGGGCAAGCCGCAGCCCTTACCCCCAAAATCTTTGATGGAATCGGGGCAAAACATAAGCCGTTTGTATCATTAAAATAACCCCCCACCCACCTCCCCAGCCCATAATTAACCTTTAAGCAGCTATGCACGACCCACTGACCCTTTGCGGACAGTGTAGAGTAGATCAAGATCAGACTGCAGAGAACGTGCAGTCTGATCTTGGATCTAAACTGTCCGATAAGGAGATAACATTCTCCAAAAAATAAGTTTGAAATAACACTACTAAGGTCTTTACTATCGTCTTGAAAGTTTTAACTTATTAGCAGGATAAGAGTTAAGTAATAGATAAATTTATATAAAAAAAAGACAAGAATTCAAACAATCGGGAAAGGAAGCCAATTAAGTCTTACTAACCTTCATATTTGATTGCCACATTTTTAGAGATAGATCCGTAAATATTATTTCATGCAGCAAAATTGATGGTAGGTATATGTATCAATGATCAGACATATTTTCACAAATTTGTACACGTGTATATGTATCAGAGCGCGTCAAAAATATCCCCAATATCACACAGACAAAAGTCCGTAGCGAATGAAAATGAAGTGTAGCTCACGAACTGAAAGTCTTCTTTCTTCATATTTCGGCCAACGGCCTTTACAATGAAAAAACAAAAAGGTAATTCTACGTTTTCTTGCAATATAAAAGCCATTTTCCGATATATTTATAAAAAAAAAAAAAAAAATGTCACCAATAAACTCAGTTTGAGGGTAAATGGAGCTAAATCTGGCTCCCTGCTTGTGTTAGAATCTTTGCAACGTAGTGAGTAGAATTTAGATTCCCAACCCCCTTTAACAACACAGTGAGCGGACCTAGGTATGGCTCTCCACTTGTCCTGGCAACTTCAAAATATAGCAACTCGGTCGTTCGAAACTTCGGAACTTCAATTATCATTCGGTCAGGGATCATATTGTGTATGTGAACTGAATTTGATCTTCGCTCTCCGTGAACAATTCATGAAGGAACACAGATTAATGAACACCACCAAATGGCACAAGAGATCTACTTGTAAACGCGACAGCATATTATATTGACGATGATGCGCCGGATACTTGCATTACACCTTAACGAGACGACACATTTTTGACTAGCGAAGCTAGTCTAGAGGCATCAAGACTGACCTAGATTCAAAGTAAACAAAAAACCCCACAGTTGCCAAATACTGCCACGCAGAAAATACTTCTTTCTGCTAGAAATCTTAATTCTGTAATATATGAAAATTTTGACAAAAACCACTAAATCTCTACCTCTCCGATTTGAACATGTCGTCTTACAAAGTAAAAAAAAAAAAAAAAAATGAACAAGATGTCATTTATAAGGTACAAAATCTTTGCTTATAGGTAAATTGAGTGACCTATGCAAAGGAGAGAATCACTTATTCCTACACCACTGTCACATTATGAATGAATCTATCAATAGATACACCTGGGTTAACTTGTAGTAAATCCCAGCTATATTAACCCCCACTAGACAGGGAACCCTTGTCATTCCTTCAGTCATTCATTATTTAGATCATTGTGTATAGTTAAACTGTTATCTTAAACTGTTATTCTATTAACCCTTTACCAAACAATCCCAAGTTTTAACGATACTGGGGAAGGATCCTTTCGTAAACATTGCGGGAAAAGGAGAAAATGCTGGTAATCATAATTTTCTCCTTTTCCCACATTGTTTTCTGCCCTTCTGGAATCATTTCATCAGTTCAGCCACATTTAATTTATGGTCTGCAAAAGCTTTGAATTTGGACGGATGTAATTTTTTTCATTTTGTAAGGAGAGTTAAATAGTTAACTACATCTTGTGCTATTGGATACTGACTAATTGACTGCATGATGTTTAACGCCGTTTTCAACATTATTTCAATGATATTGCAGCGGCCAGAGCACCTGTCCATGTTTTCCTTGAGTTTCTTTTACAGGCACTACAGCGACTCAATAACCTTTTGCAGACAGTGTGTGCAGTCTGATCTTGGATCTATACTGTCCGATAAGATGATAGATTTTCTCCAAAATGTAACTGTGAAATAGCAATATTCAGGTGTTACCATCAGCTTGAAAATTTCATTTAACATTTTTAGCAGATTAAGGGTTAAACTTCAACTGGATTATAGTTAACCAACAGCACACATAGTCCCGGCAGTTCAGTCGGTAGCGTACAGGACTTGAGAACAGGAGGTCGCTGGTTTGATCCCCCAAAAATTTCTTTCCAAGGATTGGTGATAGTCATTGCGACAGGATTCATTTCTCTCTCAAGTTTCGGCGATGGTTATGTGGGAAAGGAGCCAGTGGCTTGGAAAGAATATTGTGCGGAGTACTGGTAAAAGAAACTCCAGGAAAGCATGGAGATGTGCACTGGCCACCGCTACATAATTGAAATAATGTTGAAAACAGGGTTAATAAACACCATACAATCAATCAATCAACCTATCAATCAATCAATCAAATTCGCTAGTCTGTCATTATTTTCAGTACTTTGATTTAAACCTGTTCATAGTGAGATAATTCGCAGAAGACATAATGATTTTGTTCAAATAATGCGATTTGTTTTTGAAAAGGTAGAAAACATTCCGGGAAAAGAAGAAAATGCTTTTTTTTTTTTTTTTTTCATTTTCTCCTTTCCCCATAATGTTTTCAAAAGCCCTCTTCCTTCGGGTCTTGAAAAACGGGACTGTTTGGCAAAGGGTTTATTAAATACTGTACTGTTGTTTGAGTAGGGAAAGTCTCTCTCAAAAGCGTATATATTACTTTAACGCTTGACCTAGCATTCCCCAGTTTTTAACGACCCTTGGGAAGACAGCTTTTTGAAAACATTGTTGGAAAAGGAGAAACCTGCAAGGTCATGTAACTGAAATATTGCAATTTTGATTTTGTTCCTATTAAATCTTGCAACAGCAGTTCCGGGCCAGCATTGAATTTCGTCAACCGTTTTGAATTATATTCTCAGCCTTATACTAGATTTAGAAATAAATGCAATTCTCCGAGACAAACATTTTGTTTCAATGAGCGCTTGTTATATCCAGGGGAGGGAACTTTGTGTAATTTTATTGGGTTATTGATCTTACTATGTACAAAACTTAAAATCAACATACTTTCTATACAAAATAGACTTTTAATCGTCCCAAGTGTAAATAGCTATTGGAAAACATTTGCTGGAGAAGAAGCTATTCCTTGTTACAGGCAGTTGACTCCTTTCCTATCATGCTATCCGAAAGAAGAAGAAAAGGCACAGGAGCAATAGCAGTCGCATTAGCCCTTAGGCTGCTGAGCGCGACCCACCGACCTTTTGCGAACAATGTAGATCAAGATCAGACTGCACAGAACGTGCAGTCTGATCTTTGATCTACACTGTCCGATAAGGGGATATTTTTGTCAAAATAATAAGTTTGAAATAACATTATTTGGGTTTTTTCTATCGACTTGAAAGTTTTATTTCAGAAATTTAGCAGGATAAGGGCTAAAAAAAAAAAAAAAAAAAAGATTATGAAAAAATGTGCATTATTACCTCTACTGGCTTAAAGACAGCTGAGCTTATGCCTTGGCGCAACTCGGGGACCTTTTTGGTACAGAGTAGATCAATATCAGAATGCACAGAACGGGCAGTCTGATCTTGGATCTACAGTGTCCGATAAGGAGATATCCCCACCCCCGAAAAAAAAGGAACGCCTAGATAGACGCACACCTTACTGTAATGCAGTTGAAAGTACAGTACTAGTTGCCGCGGAGTTCCTTAGGACCCATCTTTATTTTCCATAGTTCTTATAATACTTCTCTCTATCCGTTACCGCTTAACTACAGCATTCTTAGAGATCTCTTAAGATTTGCAGACGACACGTAAAACATGGCTCAGATGGAAGAATTTGTATATGAAAAGGTTAAAAACTTTCTGGGAAAAGGATAAAATGCTGGTTAGCAGCAGTATGTAATTATCACAGTTTTTATAATGAAAAACTTTTACGGAAACACTCACTTAAGGTTTCTTTATGAATGTTGTACATAGTTCGTATGATAATATCCCTGTAAACTTTCAGGCATTCTGCGATTGGAATTTTGTATGGAAAACAATAAAACACAATTTATTTCTCTCGGTAATATCGATTAGCAATTTTAAACTTTCACGTTTATGCCATTTATACTACTTCTTGTAAAGAAGAAGCTGGGTTAAGAGGGCTGCTATCGCACATGGTCTTGGAGTGCTCATTATAAACGTTAGCATAGGGTCCAACAGACCTGCTTAATGGACTTTTCAAACTACTGGGCCCGGCTTTGATTTTCGCGCACGAACAAACCGGTAAACAATGCTACTCTCTACAAATGAGAACGTCATTTAAATACGAAATACGATTCTACTCCAATTTTGATGTAAATAGCGAATGGTTTCTCATTTTATTGCCAATCATTCTACCTGAATATTGCAGAACCACAACAACATTCAATTCGCCTTACTTGATGATAAAAAACAAACAGGAAGCGAATAGGATAAACTGTGCTAATTACCTCATGCTCGAAACAGTCTCTTGTTGAAAACAACAGGGCGAAGGCGGGACGAGAGCTACAGCAATCTTAAAATAGTAACATCTTGTCATCGAAATAATCAAAGTATTGTAAAGACTGGTATTCAATTTAAACTGGTCTCCGTTGTAGATATATACATAGTAAAATTAGTGTTGCACCCCCTGTGTTTTTAACGTGTTTAATTTTCTGGCGTGAATGATATGAAATGGGTTGGAAATTAGAATCTGGCTGCTGTATACAAGAACAAACAAGTCTGTTGTCTCTGAAATGGAATGAACTGAGGTATCCAAAACCTCATGGCAGCAGCTACTGATCGAGCTGTTTCAACCTCTCGTGAGAGGTGTGAGACAAAGACTTCAAGCTGTTTTGCATTCCACGGTCGGAAGTATGCAATATTGCCTGATTTCGTGTGTCCATTCTCTGCAGGTCACTTTCAACCTGTCGTCAGTTTTGTTTCGACATTAAATTCCCTGTTTTAACCGAACTTAAACGCTTCTCGTTTTGAAAGCAACATCTAGGCAAAAGATTCCCACTTACCATGAGGTCAAGGGATACCTCAGTTCAGTTCATTTAATGGGCAAAAGACGAGTCTGTTGGTGTATGCAGCAGCCGAATTCTAATTTCGACCCAATTTTATCTCATTCACGTCAGAAAATCAAACCCGGTAAAAAACACAGGGGGTGCAACACTAATTTTACTATGTATACATACCACAAAGTAGTTTTCGTTGGGTTACGTGAATATCATTGGATAGCGAATCGGAGCATCTTACTCGTACATACATGTCTTTCAAGGTTGGCAGTATATCTAACATAGCTGATTTTTTGCACAATTTGACAAAGGTAATGGAAACTAAAAGAGTTCTAGCAAAAGTTAATAGTAAAAGGATATGCCATGTATATAATTCACTTATTTCAGCAGTCAAAAATTCGAAAACTCTAATGTATAGGTAGCGAGAGTGCTCTCCCCTGAATCTCTTTAGTCTCACGATATCGCTGTTCTAAAACTAGACGGGCAGGATACTGCCCCTTTTTAGCGGATTTGTATAGCAAATCCGCTTCCTGTGATCGTTCTGGCCCGAACTAAATACATCATGCATAACGACGCATGCGCGCCCTATTTTATCGCTTTGACCTGAACCAAATAGTGTCATACGCGCTTGGCTCTACCCATTCTACTTTCAGTTTTAGCTAATACACCTCAATATCGCTTTTATCACGACCGTATATACAGTCCTACACGTATATACCTATGGTCCAATATCTAATACCAGCGAAAAACTGCGTCAGATTGATGGATCAAATCACCCTGACTCCATAACAAGCAATGAAATAACAGTTACTGCACGGCCCGCTCGGCAAAACGACTCAAGTTCCTTGCCCTTGCTGACTCCATTATATGATTACGCGTAGATACTCCTACATGTGTTGAATATATATATATTTTTTATTACAACATACACGTATTACAGCTTTATGCTTCTCCACAAATCCGCTTTCCAGGACTTTGAGTCCTTTGATTGTAATCTGTACCGATCCCTAGTCACTTGTTGAATGGGGGGTAACCAATCTATATTCCGTTAAACTAGTTCTTGTTAAATACATATACTGATGTACAACTTGTAAAGGCTATTGAGACGATTGTTTTCATTGCATACGCTAGATTAGCTGGATTAGCCAATCGGAGTGGCTTCTATATATCACATCTGCCTGTAGCAGGTTGGTTACTGCTTTCGATGCTGGTAAACAGTTATTATGTGTATACAACGGGGACCAGTTTAAAGTCTCCGCTAAACTGGCAGCCTGTTATCGATCTTCGTATCAGCGTCTATCGGACGGCTACGGGAGATACAACGGGTACCAGTTTAAGTCTCCGCTGCATGCGGCAAACCTCAGGTAATCCGGTGATCAAGTCCCTCGGCGTATCACGTGGCTTGATATGTACCTGCACGGTACATTTTTTTTTTTTGCCGGAAATAAACCGTTTTACGGTTATTAAAATTGTAAAGCTCCTCTTAAAAAGAAAACATGAGTCACAGTTTTATGTCGATATCTTTCTAGGAATATTTCTATCGGCAAACAGTTTGTACATTCAATTCCGTTGCTAGCTTTCACTGACAGATCGACAGATGTTAATAGCTTCACCGTGGTATTTCATGAATGTTGTTGCTTAGCGATTTACCAGGGCGTCGCCATGTTTAAGATCATGTAATTGGTAGTTCAAAATGGAAACCTTTATACAGACGATGTAGATGTAGGTACGGAATCTGTCGAGTTGTGACGAGTGTGACGAGTATCTCCGCTGGTGAAAGTTTGGTGTATTTCTGTCCTTGCAATTTAGGCAGAGTGCTAGGATGGATAACCAAGTCGTTGCTAGTTACGAAGTCAATGAATATGTCTACTTACATATTGCTGAAGTCTACAAATGAGTTAACAGCAAGAAATCACTTCAGTTTGCCTTTTTGATCTGCAAAAGAGACCACAAGAAACGAGAGTGACCTCCCTGAATGTAAAGTAAACAAGATTGACCTCCCATTGTTCAGATATTCTTCCCGTTTTAACAGCCTGGACTGATTCCTATACATTTTGCTGAATCAGGAGAGATAATCAATTTAATACTCAACAGGACTTCGAAGAAGTTGCACATTGACCCTTTCGGCGAGAGTTATACATGCATTTAAATTTGCGGATGGCGAATATTAAGATCAGATTGCAATGTTAATGAAAGAGCTGTTGCTTGTAACAAGCAAGTGCTCCTCTTCCAATGTTTTCAATAGTGGCTCGTTGCACTGTTTTAAAGGTCTTACTGATTAGGTAATAGGTTTTAGAACGAACACGACACTTTGCATACATTGTTTTCAAAGGCAGGCAGTTCAAATTTAAAAAACGGAAACCTCGCATCCGTTCCGAGTAACTTTATTAACGCCAAATAAATGAGCCATGCTCTATGAAAACGCGGCTTAATGCATCTGCAAAAAGTATCGACTCAGGTCAGCCTGTGCAGTCCGCGCAGGCTGACCAAGGCCGAAACTTTTCGCTATGTGTCAATTTTCTGTATTTCCAAGTACCAGTCTAACTCATGATTCAGTCGGTTGTTTTAAACAGTGACTTTTATAGATTCATAATTATTAATGAGTAGGCCTATAATGTATCACGGAGGTGCATTAAGCACCCTTTTGCCAGAGCATGGCTCAAATAAAATCGACCTCTCTTGACGGCTGAAAGTGCACTCCACTGCAACTCAAAATAGAAATTTATCTTATAGACTTGAATGAACAAGTGGGAGGTATAGATCTAAGATCAGATGGCAACGTTCTGTTCCGTTTTACCATGATCTATGAGATAAAAGCCCTTGTTTTCGCCTTTGGCCTTGAAAGGCCTTCGGCCCAGGTCAGCCTGCGCAGTCCGCTTTTCGTAGATGCATTAAGCTCCCTTTTAACAGAGTACGGCTGACACCTAAAGTGATAGGATTTCCCGTTGTCAAGGTAAAGATCATTGTGAAAAAAAAAAAAACGAAACTGGTAATCAACAGCATCGTTTGAGTTGATACAGATCGTCAGTGATTTTGCATGTTTCGGTGCACAAAAAATCTGATAAACTTTTTGTATCATAGATCTACTTATTTAATATGTAGGTGTCCGTGTGTGTATTCAGACATTATCAGTCTTTCATTCAATGCGTTTGTTGAAGTTGATGTTTAGACTTGGCAAGTGATCTCTCTTCGTGATATCCACTTTATCTCTTTACCTTATTGTTATTCCCAACCTTTCTCTTCTTCTTTTTCCCTCTCCGTTTTGTTTGAATTAGAACGCGTTCCGAAAATTTTGTTTGTTCCATACATTACATTGTAAATAATCGAGTCTTAAATTTACTTCTCATATTTATTGCCTGAGATTAATTGAGCCATGCTCTGTGAAAAGGGGGCTTTATGCATCTGCAAAAAGTATCGACTCAGGTCAGCCTGCGCAGTCTGCGCCCGCTGACCTGGGCCGAAACTTTTCACTATTACTGAGTCAGTTTTCTGTATGTGTAAGGACCGTCTACCTTATGACTAAGTCGGTTGTTAAAAAAGTGGCCAAATATGGATCCATGATTCCGTGATGGCTTGATTGATATAATGGATCACAGAGTTTCATTAAGCCCCCTTTTGCCAGAGCGGGGCTCAGTTATAATGTTGCACTCCGAGTCTTTAAATTGTACATTAATCCTTACCACACAATCCCGAGTTTTAACGACCCTGAGAAAATAAGCTTTTGAAAACATTGTGGGGAAAGGAGAAAATGCTGGTAACCAGCATTTCTCCTTTACCCACATTGTTTTCCACTCTTTAAGACACAAATTCCATCATTTGAGCCACATGTCGTCTGCAAATGCTTTCAATTTTGACCAGTCTAAAATGTTGTCATTTGGTAAAGAGTGAAAAGATTCTGACTTCTTATGCATCACGCTTTTCTAAATTTCTAAATGATCACCGAAAAGAAAGATACTATTATTTAACTAATATCCAATTTGTCGTCTGCAAATGCTTTCAATATGATGGATAGGTCTAAAATTCTGTCGTTTGGTAAAGAGTTAAGGGGTGGGAGACATCTACAGCTTACAGCAAAGAGTTTGGCCTTGGGCCAGGCTTGGTCCATCACTCCTTATCGCGGTCTCCTTTCACGATTTATATATGAGCCATGCTCTGGCAAAAGGGAGCTAAATGCATCTCCGTGATGCGCCGTACCAAACGAGACATCACATAATTAGGGATCCATACATTCCACTATGCTTAACAACCGGCTGTTTTAAAGGGTAGACTGGTCCCTTGACGAACACATAAATGACCAATAGCGAAAAGTTTCAACCTAGGTCAGCCTGCGCGGACTGTGCAGACTGACCTGGGTCGATACTTTTCAAAGATGCATCAAGCCGCCTTTTCACAAAGCATCACTCAAATCATATCTATGGCAATGAACTGACAATCGGTTCCTTAATTATTGTCTTCTTTTTTTTTTTGACAAAGTGACGTTCGTAAGTTGCTGAAATGTAGCCTTCACTTTCTTTCGCTGGCAAAGAGCCACTTTTTTTCCCTTTCCTCACAATAGTTTCTACCGTTTCAACGACAAATCCAATCGTTTGTCGTCTGCAAAAGCTACCAATTTCGACAAGTCAAAAATTTTGTGATCTGGTAAGGGTTTATGGTTGGAGAGCAGTTGTGTTGGTTTTGAAGACAATATAGATTAAGATGAGATTGTACAGCTTATGAAGATGGATCTTTGCTCTACACTGTCCTCTAGTTAGTAACATATTGTGGCAAAATAAGATATGTAATGTATTGCGATATATAGGATGTTTCCACAACTGAAAACTTCCATTTCATTGATTTTAGTGCTCGAAAGGTTAACCCTTAATGTCAACAAGTGAACAAAATTCACAGTCAGTAAGAGCACATAAATAATTGTAAAATTGTTGTTCTTGGTCAGGATGTCTCTGGAATGCGGCCATCGTAGAGCCAAAATCAGACTGTGCGTTCACTGCAGTCTGATCTCGATCATTGCTGGTCGCAAAACCATTAAATTATTTTGAAAAGCATTTTTGGGGGTAAAGATTTTCTTACGTATTGAGCTGACCTGACCCATGCGTTTTTCACGTGTTGTGGACAATACCCCATTGTCGCTCAGGTGAGCGTTTTAGGTCAGTTCGTGTTGTGAGCTGAGTGGGTTTTGGTCAAGTTTTCTTGATTTATACGAAGTCGGAGAGTAAGAGTTAATTTCTACCGAATACAGAGTCTTCTTACAGCATTGTGGAGTCTCTCACAGCGTCACTTGATGTGGTATTTAATACAAAGGTAATTATTACATCTATTGCATGGTTTTGTTCTTGGGAATATTAGACAAGGCAGGTACCGAAGATTAACATCAGTTGCATGTGGAGATGTAGATCAAGATCAGACAGCCCGTCCGGGTAGCTCGGTGGTTAGCGTATCTGATTCGTGACCTGGCGGTTGTGAATTCGATACCCGGTTGAGGCAAACTTACTTTCCGGCGATTTTTAGCCTCTCACCTCTGATGCATCAGAGAAAAGTAGTCAGTGGCTTTTGAAACAAAGTTGTGGCAGTAGCCTACTGGTGTGAGAAAGCCAGGAAACATATGGATGCGTCACTGACCGCCATGATATGATCCAGGGATCTTATATACACATATATACATGTATATATGATCCCTGTATGATCTGACCGCCATGATATGATCTGAGCTGTTAAAATGGCGTTAAATTCCAATACAAATAAACCATCAAGATCGGGCAGGACAGGAAGTTCTACGTTTGGACCTCGATCTCATATAAACGCGAAAAAGACATCTAATAAGGGGCATTGCTTACCACAATGAGATTGGACCTTATACAAAACTGTAATTTTGTACATTCATTCGTGAAAAATACATGTGGCTAAAAGGAAAATTGCTTCTCAAGAGCAATTTTGCTCTTTGCCACAATGTTTATAGGCTGTCTGTGATACGAAGGCATGTGTCAATGTAGGCATACCAGATAATTTCTTTTGCAACAATTTCAAAGCATTATCTTTGTACCACACAAGCAATATACAGACTTGTCCATACTGAAAGCATTTTGCAGACGACAATTTAGATGTAGCTCAAATGATGGAATTTGTCTTTGATAAGTTAGAAAACATTGGGGGGAAAAAGGAGAGAATGCTGATTATGAGTATTTTCTCCTGTTCCCACAATGTTTTCAAAAGACCTCTTCCTCAGGGTTGTTAAAAGTTGGGATTGTGTAGTTAAGGGTTATGCTGATTTCCCTGTTATGTATCTGCTGGATCTTACCATGTTTTTCTACTTTCACTTTTACCCAGTGCTAATAACAGAGCTCCAGACAGAGGGAGTGATTTTGATTTCAAAATTGAAAATATTAATTATTCCCCACTAAACCCTATGCTATGGGTACTCCTTAGAATTGTTTCATTGAGACAATTCTAATGAGTACCCATAACATAGGGTTTAGAAGAGAAATAATGGATTTGGCATACCATCACTCTCTCTTATCTGGAGCTCTGATACCATGTTTTTCCAACATTCACTTTTACCCAGTGCTAACAAGAAGCCTGAAACTTAAGCATTTAATAACTCTTTACCAAACAACAAAATTTTCGAATCAACTGAATCAATAGCATATGCAGAGGACAAAATAAAATGTAGATCAAGTGATGATTTATGTGTTTGATAGGATAGAAAACAATGTGGGGAAAGCAAAAAATGTTGGTTACCAGTATTTTCTCCTTTTCCTATGATGTTTTCAAAAGCCATTTTTCTTCAGGGCCATTAAAACTTGGGATCGTTTGGTAAAGGGTTAGCTTGGTAATTTGGCAGATGCATTTTCTGTGCAATCTCTAACTATCCAATATCTGAGGAGACATTCTGGTAAGCAGACTTCAGACTGCTTAACTCTTAATCAAAATACGAAATTTTAGGTTCAACCATATCGAAAACATTTGGAATATGTGCATTTTCTCCTTTTGCCACATTATTTTGTAGAGTGGTCTGTTACAAGGTGAATATACTTGTCTGTAGCAGGAGAGCTTCCCTTATTTATGGCTCGGAGCAAAAATTAGGTTGCTGTTACAGACAGTCTAGATTATAATCAGGCTGCACAGAAAAGCCGGTCAAATCTTAGACCTACACAGCCTAATACCTTCTAACATATTCTGATCTTGAAATTGCAATATTTTGCTCTGTCCTAATTAGTTCTTTAACACATGACCAAATTTAATCTTGTCAAAATTGAAAGCCTTTGCAGATGACAAAATAAAACATAAATGTGCCTCAAAATTAAAATATTGTTTTTGGAAGGTAGAAAACATTGTTGAAAAAGGAGAAAATGGTAACTAAAGCATTTTCTCCATTTTCCACATTGTTTTCAAAAGCCTTTTTCCTTAGGGTCATTAAAACATGGGATTGTTTAGTAAAGGGTTGAGAAGGTCTGTTTCATTAATTCAACACTCTATGGATTTATCTGTAAGATACTTGTTTTATGCTGTTTTCCAACTTTATTTCAGTTTTATCTCAAAGGCCAGTGCACCTATTCATGCTTTCCCAAGTTTAATTATTAAAATTCCCACCTTTGAAGTAGAGGGTGGTATACTGGTCATGTCTGTCTGTTTGTCCATCTGTGTGTCTGTCTGTCCTTCCATTCGTCTGTAGACTTTTTCATTTTTGTGCTCTGACCCAAAAGCCATTTGACCTTGGACCCTGAAACTTTATACAAGTGTTGCTCATGACCCAAACGAGGTGCCCTGTTGAGTTTGGGTCACTTGGGTCAAAGGTCATAGTCACAGGTGAACTTCATGTGAAAATGGTTTCCATGCTCTAACTCAATAGCTGTCAGGCATACCAGAGATAAAGCTAAAGATCAAACTACAGAAACTGTGGTCTAATTTTGATAAAACATGAGCCTTAGATTGATCCTTGTTTGAAGCGTGCGTCACATGGGAGTTGCCTTGTGCAAAGCACTACAAAGCTCCAGCCATGTACTGGTGAAACCTCAGTGAAATATTGCTGATAAATGACTGAAATATTAGTACGTGCAAAACACCAAACAAAAGTGTTGATCTGTTTTTTTTTTTCCCAGATGTCAACATGGGGGATGCTATAGAGCAACAGCCAAATGCTATATATCAACAACTTGAGGACAGAGGTGGGTTGAATTTATCATTTAGTTTTTCTTTGGTAGGACGAAACCATTCTTATCAGAACTCCTCAGACCAGGAAGGAATTCTGACAAGAAAGGTTTCAAATGTTTACATGTATAGCCATGCTTTTAAATTTGCTTTATCTCTTGTATGTATTTGTCATCAAAATTGCATTATATTCTAACCATGCTTTAAAAATGCTTTGTCTTGAGTACCAGTATGTATGTCTAACAGAAATTTTATTGAGTTGTAGTCTGTATTTGTCTTACCATGCTATAAATTTGTTTTGTCTCATGAGTGTATTTCTCTTGAAAATTTCAGGAAGTTTTTGTTTATAATTCACTCACCATGCTTTGAAGTTGCTTTGTGTTGTGTATGTATTTGCAGTTAGTTTTTGTATATACATGTTTTTGTATTTAGGTCAATCATGATTTGTATCTTGTGTATGTAGGTTTTGCTTTCATTTGTTTGACCATGAATTTTATTAGCTTTATCTCATATTTCTAATCCAAATTGAGTAGGTTTTTGTTCATATTTCTTTAACCATCTTTTGACGTTTCTTCATGTAGTGCTTGTATGTAACATTAAAACTGCCGTTAGTTTTTGTATTTCTCTATGCATACTTTAAATTTGCTTTGTCTAGGTTTGTATATGTTCCTTTATGCACTGAAGTTGCTTTGTCTAGTTTTAACTAACCATATGTTACATTGTTTTGTCTTTACTTTAACTTTTCCCATACCTTTTGTTACTGTTGCTTTTTCCACTTTTTGTTTACTTTTCGCTAACCATAAATTACTGTTGCTTTTTCCTCTTTCGTTTACATCTCGCTAACCATACCTTACTGTTGCTTTTTCCACTTTTCATTTACATTTTGCTAACCAAACATTACTGTAGCTTTTTCCACTTTTCATTTACATTTCCCTAATCATACATTACTGTTGCTTTTTCCACTTTTCATTTACATTTCACTTACCATATGTTACTTTTGCTTTTTCCTCTTTTCATTTTCTTTTCGCTAACCATACCTTACTGTTGCTCTTTCAAGTTTTTGTTTACATTTCTCTAACCATACGTTACTGTTGCTTTTTCCACTTTTTGTTTACATTTCCCTTTTTTGTTTACATTTCGCTTACCATACCTTACTGTTGCTCTATCCACTTTTCAACCATACATTACTGTTGCTCTTTCCACTTTTTGTTTACATTTCACTAACGATACCTTACTGTTGCTTTTTCCACTTTTGGTTTACATTTTGCTAACCATACATAACTGTTGCTTTTTCCACTTTTTGTTTACATTCCACTTATTATTTATAGTTTGCTAAACATACCTTATTGTTGCTCTTTCCACTTTTCATTTACCTTTCACAAGCCATACATTACTGTTGCTTTTTCCACTTTCTGTTTACATTTCCACTTTTCATTTACATTTCGCTAACCATACATTACTGTTGCTTTTTCCACTTTTTGTTTACATTTTGCTAACCATACCTTACTGTTACTTTTTCCACTTTTTGTTTACATTTCCACTTTTCATTTACATTTCACCACTTTTCATTTACATTTTCATTTTTCGTTTAAATTTGGCTAACCATGCATTACTCTTGCTTTTTCCATTTTTTGTTTTCCTTTTGCTAACCATACGTTACTGTTGCTTTTTCCACTTTCTGTTTACATTTCCACTTTTCATTTACATTTCGCTAACCATACATTACTGTTGCTTTTTCCACTTTTTGTTTACATTTTGCTAACCATACCTTACTGTTACTTTTTCCACTTTTTGTTTACATTTCCACTTTTCATTTACATTTCACCACTTTTCATTTACATTTTCATTTTTCGTTTAAATTTGGCTAACCATGCATTACTCTTGCTTTTTCCATTTTTTGTTTTCCTTTTGCTAACCATACGTTACTGTTGCTTTTTCCACTTTTCATTTCCACTCATCTTTTAATTTACATTTTGCAAATCAAACCTTACTGTTCCTATTTCTACTTTTTGTTTACATTTCGTTAATCATACGTTACTGTTGCTTTTTTCACTTTTCTTTTCATTTCACTAACCATATGTTACAGTTGATTTTTCCACTTTATGTTGACATTTCATTAACCATACCTTACCCTTACTTTTTCCACTTTCTGTTTACATTTCCACTTTTTGTTTACATATCACTAACCATGACTTACTGTTCCCTTTTCCACTCTTTATTTACATTTCCACTTTTCGTTTACATTTTGCTAACCACGCATTACTTTTTCCACTTTACATGTCCAGTTTTTTTTTACATCTCACTAACCTCACCTTACTGTTCCTTTTTCCACTTTTCATTTACATTTCCACTTTTCATTACACTTCCCTAACCAAACCTTACTTTTGCTCTCTCCACTTTTCGTTTACGTTTTGCTAACCATATGTTACTGTTGCTTTTTCCAGTTTTTGTTTACATTTTGCTAACCATACATTACTGTTGCTTTTTCCACTGTTGTTTTCATTTCGCTAACCATATGTTACAGTTGATTTTTCCACTTTACGTTGACATTCATTAACTATACCTTGCCCTTACTTTTTCCACTTTCCGTTTACTTTTCCACTTTTTGTTTACATATCACTAACCATTTCTTACTGTTCCCTTTTCCACTCATTATTTACATTTCCACTTTTCGTTTACATTTTGCTAACCATGCATTACTTTTTCCACTTTACATTTCCAGTTTTTGTTTACATCTCACTAACCTCACCTTACTGTTCCTTTTTCCACTTTTCATTTACATTTCCACTTTTCCTTACATTTCCCTAACCAAACCTTGTTGTTGCTCTCTCCACTTTTCGTTCACATTTTGCTAACCATATGTTACTGTTGCTTTTTCCAGTTTTGTTTACACTTTGCTAACCATACATTACTGTAGCTTTTTCCACTGTTGTTTTCATTTTGCTAACCATATGTTACTGTTGCTTTTTCCACTTTTCATTTACATTTTCTCTAACCGTACCTTATTGTTACTTTTTTCTACTTTTCTTTTACATTTCCACTTTTTGTTTACATTTCACTAACCATGTGTTACTGTTCCTTTTTCCACTTTTCATTTACATTTTCATTTTTTGTTTAAATTTCACTAACCATATGTTACTGTTGCTTTTTCCACTTTTTGTTTATCTATCGCTAACCATAAGTTATTGTTGCTTTTTCCACTTTTTGTTTACATTCCACTTTTCATTTACATTTTGCTACACCATACATTACTGTTGCTCTTTCCACATTTCATTTACTTTTTGCTAACCATACCTTACTGTTGCTTTTTCCACTTTTTTTTTTACATTTCACAAATCATACCTTACTGTTTTTTTTTTCCATTTTTTCTTTACATTTCTCTTTTTTGTTTACATTTTGCTTACCATACCTTACTGTTGCTCTATCGGCTTTTCATTTACATTACCCTAACCATACATTACTGTTGCTTTTTTCACTTTTTGCTTATATTTCCACTTTTTGTTGACTTTTCGCTAACCAAACCTTACTGTTGCTCTCTCCACTTTTTGTTTACCTTCTGCTAACCATACGTTACTGTTGCTCTTTCCACTTTTTGTTTACATTTCCATAACCATATGTTACTGTTGCTCTTTCCACTTTTCAGTTACATTTCAGTAACCATATGTTACTGTTGCTTTTTCCACTTTCCTTTTACATTTCGCTAACAATATATTACCGTTGCTTTTTCCACTTTTCGTTTACATTTTGCTACCCATTCATTACTGTAACTTTTTCCACTTTTCGTTTATATTTCCACTTTTCGTTTATATTTCCACTTTTTGTTTTCTTTTCGCTAATCAAATCACTGTTGCTCTCTCCACTTTTTGTTTACCTTCTGTTAACCATACGTTACTGCTGCTTTTCCCAGTTTTTGTTTACATTTCGTTAATCATACGTTACTGTTGCTTTTTTCACTTTTCTTTTCATTTCACTAAACATATGTTACAGTTGATTTTTCCACTTTACGTTGACATTTCATTAACCATACCTTACCCTTACTTTTTCCACTTTCAGTTTACATTTCCACTTTTTGTTTACATATCACTAACCATGACTTACCGTTCCCTTTTCCACTCTTTATTTACATTTCCACTTTTCGTTTACATTTTGCTAACCACGCATTACTTTTTCCACTTTACATGTCCAGTTTTTCTTTACATCTCACTAACCTCACCTTACTGTTCCTTTTTCCACTTTTCATTCACATTTCCACTATTCATTATATTTCCCTAACCAAACCTTACTGTTGCTCTCTCCACTTTTCGTTTACATTTTGCTAACCATATGTTACTGTTGCTTTTTCCAGTTTTTGATTACATTTTGCTAACCATATATTACTGTAGCTTTTTCCACTGTTGTTTTCATTTTGCTAACCATGTGTTACTGTTGCTTTTTCCACTTTTCGTTTACATTTGTCTAACCATACCTTACTGTTACTTTTTCCACTTTTTGTTTACATTTTCACTTTTTGTTTACATTTCACTAACCATGCGTTACTGTTCCTTTTTCCACTTTTTATTTACATTTTCATTTTTGTTTAAATTTCACTAACCGTATGTTACTGTTGCTTTTTCCACTTTTTGTTTATCTATTGCTAACCATAAGTTATTGTTGCATTTTTCACTTTTCGTTTACATTTCACTATCATATGTTACTGTTCTTTTTTCCACTTTACGTTGACATGTTGTTAACCATACCTTACCATTACTTTTTCCACTTTCCGTTTACATTTCCACTTTTTGTTTACATGTCACTAACCATGACTTACTATTCCTTTTTCCACTCTTTGTTTACATTTCCACTTTTTGTTTACATTTTACTAACCACGCATTACTAGTACTTTTTCCACTTTACATTTCCAGTTTTTGTTTACATCTCACTAACCTCACCTTACTGTTCCTTTTTCCACTTTTCATTACATTTCCCTAACCAAACCTTACTGTTGCTTTCTCCACTTCTCATTTACATTTTGCTAACCATATGTTACTATTGCTTTTTCCAGTTTTTGTTTACATTTTGCTTACCATACATTACTGTTGCTTTTTCCACTGTTGTTTTCATTTTGCTTACCATATGTTACTGTTGCTTTTTCCACTTTTCGTTTATATTTCTCTAACCATACCTTGCTGTTACTTTTTCCACTTTTCGTTTACATTTCCACTTTTTGTTTACATTTCACTAATCATGCGTTACTGTTCTTTTTTCCACTTTTCATTTTCTTTTTTTGTTTAATTTCACTAACCATATGTTACTGTTGCTTTTTCCACTTTTTGTTTATCTATTGATAACCATAAGTTTTTGTTGCTTTTTCCACTTTTCGTTTACATTTTCACTTTTCATTTACATTTTGCTAAACCATATGTTACTGTTGCTTTTTCCACATTTCATTTACTTTTTTCTAACCATACCTTACTGTTGCTTTTTCCACTTCTTGTTTACATTTCACAAATCATACGTTACTGTTGTTTTTTCCACTTTTTCTTTACATTTCTCTTTTTTGTTTAGTTTTTGCTCACCATACCTTACTGTTGCTCTATCGACTTTTCATTTACATTACCCTAACCATATATTACTGTTGCTTTTTTCACTTTTTGCTTATATTTCCACTTTTCGTTGACTTTACGCTAACCAAACCTTACTGTTGCTCTCTCCACATTTTGTTTACCTTCTGCTAACCATACGTTATTGTTGCTCTTTCCACTTTTTGTTAACTTTTCCATGACCATACGTTACTGTTGCTGTTTGCACTTTTCATTTACATTTCAGTAACCATATGTTACTGTTGCTTTTTCCACTTTCCTTTTACATTTCGCTACCCATTCATTACAGTTACTTTTTCCACTTTTCGTTTATATTTCCACTTTTTGTTTTCTTTTCGCTAATTATACCATACTGTTGCTCTCTCCACTTTTTGTTGAAATTCTGCTAACCATACGTTACTATAGCTCTTACCAGTTTTGTTTACATTTCACTAACCATAAGTTACTGTTGCTTTTTCCACTTTCCTTTTCATTTCACTAACAATATGTTACTGTTGCTTTTTCCACTTTTCGTTTACACTTCGCTTACCATTCCTTACTGTTACTTTTTCCACTTTTTGTTTATATTTCGACTTTTCGTAACTTTTCGCTAACCAAACCTTACTGTTGCTCTCTCCACTTTTTGTTTACCTTCTGCTAACCATAAGTTACTGTTGCTTTTTCCAGTTTATGTTTAAATTTTGCTAACCATACATCACTGTTGCTTTTTCCACTTTTCTTTTCATTTCACTAACCATATGTTACTGTTGCTTTTTCCACTTTTCGTTTACATTTCGCTTACCATTCCTTTCTGTAACTTTTTCCACTTTGTGTTTATATTTCCACTTTTCATTACTTTTCACTAACCAAACCTTACTGTTGCTCTCTTCACTTTTTGTTTAGCTTCTGTTAACCATACGTTATTGTTGCTCTTTCCAGTTTTGTTTACATTTTGCTAACTATATGTTACTGTTGCTTTTTCCACTTTTCTTTTCATTTTACTAACCATATGTTCCTGTTGCTTTTTCCATTTTTCGTTTACATTTTGCTAACCATATATTACCATTGCTTTTTCCATGTTTTGTTTACATTTCGCTAACCATTCATTACTGTTACTTTTTTTCACTTTTCGTTTATATTTCCACTTTTCATTTACTTTTCGCTAATTAAACCTTACTGTGTCTCTCTCCACTTTTTGTTTACCTTCTGCTAACCATATGTTACTGTTGCTCTTACCAGTTTTCTTTACATTTCACTAACCATAAGTTACTGTTGCTTTTTCCACTTTTCTTTTCATTTCACTAACCATATGTTACTGTTGTCTTTTTCACTTTTCGTTTACATTTCTTTACCATTCCTTACTATTACTTTTTCCACTTTTCGTTTATATTTCCACTTTTCGTTACTTTTCGCTAACCAAACCTTACTGTTGCTCTCTACACTTTTAGTTTACCTTCTGCTAACCATAGGTTACTGTTGCTCTTACCAGTTTTGTTTACATTTTGCTAACCATACGTTACTGTTGCTTTTTCCACTTTTCTTTTCATTTCACTAACCATATGTTACTGTTGCTTTTTCCATTTTTCATTTACATTTCGCTAACCATATATTGCCATTGCTTTTTCCACTTTTCGTTTACATTTCGCTAACCATTCATTACTGTTACTTTTTCCACTTTTCGTTTATATTTCCACTTTCTGTTTACTTTTCGCTAATCAAACCTTTCTGTTGCTCTCTCCACTTTTTGTTTACCTTCTGAAAACCATATGGTATGTTGCTCTTTCCAGTTTTGTTTACATTTTGCTAACCATACGTTACTGTTGCTTTTTCCACTTTTCATTTTACTAACCGTATGTTACTGTTGCTTTTTCCATTTTTCGTTTACATTTCGCTAACCATATATTAACATTGCTTTTTCCACTTTTCGTTTACATTTCGCTAACCATTTATTACTGTTACTTTTTCCACTTTTCGTTTATATTTTAACTTTTCGTTTACTTTTCGCTAATCAAACCTTTCTGTTGCTGTCTCCACTTTTTGTTTACCTTCTGCTAACCATATGTTACTGTTGCTCTTACCAGTTTTGTTTACATTTCACTAACCATAAGTTACTGTTGCTTTTTACACTTTTCTTTTCGTTTCACTAACCATATGTTACTGTTGCTTTTTCCACTTTTCGTTAACATTTTGCTAACCATTCCTTACGGTTATTTTTTCCACTTTTCATTTACTTTTTGCTAACCAAACCTTACTGTTGCTCTCTCCACTTTTTGTTTACCTTCTGCTAACCATATGTTACTGTTGCTCTAACCAGTTTTGTTTACATTGCACTAACCATAAGTTACTGTTGCTTTTTCCACTTTTCTTTTCATTTCACTAACCATATGTTACTGTTGCTTTTTCCACTTTTCGTTAACATTTTGCTAACCATTCCTTACTGTTATTTTTTCCACTTTTCGTTTATATTTCCACTTTTCGTTACTTTTTGCTAACCAAACCTTACTGTTGCTCTCTCCACTTTTTGTTTTTACCTTCTGCTAACCATACGTTAATTGTTGCTCTTTTCAGTTTTGTTTACATTTTGCTAACCATACGTTGCTTTTTCCACTTTTCTTTTCATTTCACTAACCATATGTTACTGTTGCTTTTTCCATTTTTTGTTTACCCATTGCTAACCATAACTTATTGTTGCTTTTTCCACTCTTCGTTTACATTTCCACTTTTCATTTACATTTTGCTAAACCATACGTTACTGTTGCTCTTTCCACTTTTCATTTACTTTTTGCTAACAATACCTCACTGTTGCTTTTTTCACCTTTTGTTTATATTTCACAAATCATATGTTACTGTTGTTTTTTCCACTTTTTCTTTACATTTCTCTTTTATGTTTACATTTTGCTAACCATACCTTACTGTTGCTCTATCAACTTTTCATTTACATTACCCTAACCATACATTACTGTTGCTTTTTTCACTTTTTGTTTATATTTCCACTTTTTGTTGACTTTTTGCTAACCAAACCTTACTGTTGCTCTCTCCACTTTTTGTTTACCTTCTGCTAACCGTACATTACTGTTGCTCTTTCCAGTTTTGTTTACATTTTGCAAACCATACATTACTGTTCCTTTTTCCACTTTTCTTTTCATTTCACTAACCATATGTTACTGTTGCTTTTTCCACTTTCCTTTTACATTTCGGTAACCATATGTTACTGTTGCTTTTTCCATTATTTGTTTTCATTTCCACTTTCCATTTAACATTTCACTAACCATACGTTACTGTTGCATTTTCCACTTTTCTTTTCATTTCACTAACCATATGTTACTGTTGCTTTTTCCACTTTTCGTTTAAATTTTTGCTAACCATTCCTTACTGTTACTTTTTCCATTTTTCGTTTATATTTCCACTTTTTGTTTATATTTCCACTTTTCGTTTACTTTTAACTAATCAAACCTTACTGTTGCTCTCTCCACTTTTTGTTTACCTTCTGCTAAGCATACGTTACTATTGCTCTTACCAGTCTTGTTTACATTTTACTAACTATAAGTTACTGTTGCTTTTTCCACTTTTCTTTTCATCTCACTAACCATATGTAGCTTTTGCTTTTTTTCACTTTTCGTTTACATTTCGCTAACCATTCCTTACTGTTACTGTTTCCACTTTAAGTTTATATTTCCACTTTTCGTTACTTTTCGCTAACCAAACCTTACTGTTGCTCTCTCCACTTTTTGTTTACCTTCTACTAACCATACGTTATTGTTGCTCTTTCAAGTTTTCTTTACATTTTGCTAACCATACATTGCTGTTGCTTTTTCCACTTTTCTTTTCATTTCACTAACCATATGTTACTGTTGCTTTTTCCACTTTTCTTTTCATTTCACTAACCATATGTTACTGTTGCTTTTTCCATTTTTCGTTTACATTTCGCTAACCATTCATTACTGTTACTTTTTCCACTTTTCATTTATGTTTCCACTTTTCGTTTACTTTTCGCTAATCAAGCCTTTCTGTTGCTCTCTCCACCTTTTCTTTACCCTCTGCTAACCATATGTTACTGTTGCTCTTACAAATTTCACTAACCATATGTTACTGTTGCTTTTTCCAGTTTTCGTTTACATTTTACTAACCATTCCTTCTTGTTACTTTTTCCACTTTTCGTTTATATTTCCACTTTTGTTTATATTTCCACTTTTCGTTTACTTTTCGCTAATCAAACCTTACTGTTGCTCTCTCCACTTTTTGTTTACCTTCTGCTAACCATACGCTACTATTGCTCTTACCAGTTTTGTTTACATTTCATTAACCATAAGTTACTGTTGCTTTTTCCACTTTTCTTTTCATTTCACTTACCATATGTTACTTTTCCATTTTTCACTTTTCGTTTACATTTCGCTAACCATTCCTTACTGATACTTTTTCCACTTTTCGTTTATATTTCCACTTTTCATTACTTTTCGCTAACCAAACCTTACTGTTGCTCTCTCCACTTTTTGTTTAACTTCTGCTAACAATGCGTTAATGTTGCTCTTTCCAGTTTTGTTTACATTTTGCTAACCATACGTTACTGTTGCTTTTTCCACTTTTCTTTTCATTTCAACAACCATATGTTACTGTTGCTTTTTCCATTTTTACGTTTACATTTCGCTAACCATTCATTACTGTTACTTTTTCCACTTTTTAGCTCCACTGGCCGAAGGCCAGCGAGCTATTGTCATGGCGTTGTGTCCGTCGTCCGTCCGTCCGTCCGTTCGTTCGTCCGTTCGTCCGTGCGTGCGTCCGTAAACTTTTTCTTTAAAAAACTTCTCCTCAGAAACTATTGACTGGATTTTTACCAAATTTCACAGGAATGTTCCTTTGGTGGTCCTCTTTCAAATTCCTTCAAATAATTGTGTTCCATGAAGAATTCTGGTTGCCATGGCAACCAAAGTAAAAAACCTTTAAAAATCTTCTCCTCCCAAACCGCTCTTTGGATAGCATTATTATTTTGCAGGAATGTTCCTTAGATACAGGTTTACAGAATTCCTTTAAAAAAAAAATGATCTGTCAAAAAACATGGCTTTTATGGGAGACTCATTTTCCTTTTATGGTATAAAGTAAAATCTTTGAAAAATTTCTTCTCTAAAACTATTCATTGGATTTCATTGTTGTTTTGCAGGTAAGTTCCTATGGTGGTTGTCTGCCAAATTGTTTCTATGGTGGTTGTATACCAAATTCCTTTTAAAAAAATGATACACCTAAAAACACATTTTTTTATAGACAAGGCTTATATTTCAGAAAAATGTTCTTCTCCAAAACTATTTATTGTGTTAGTTTTATCGACTAACAAAGAAAAAGGAATAAAATTGGATTGACTTGACCTAGTCAGGGCTGTCCTATTTAAGCCCACACATTTTCCTTGGTATTAAGATCACAATTTACTCCAATGATATGCTATTAGTTAGTACTAGTAATAAAATATCACTGGCCATAAATAAGATAAAAGCTTGAGCACCTTTCACAACTTGAGCTTTTCAATTTTGCCTTATTACTAAGCCTGAGTAACCATGCCAAGATAAAAAAGAAAAAGTATTTTAATAACAAAACCCCCATGTTGTAGGTACTTTATAGTCCTTTTGATATAGAACAAGAGAACCTCTGCACTTTTATTAGTTCTGGTAAAGGTTTGTTGACCTACTAATGAGTAAATGCAGAGTGGACAGAAGGGATGTAAATCCTGGTGACCTGGTACATAGTGGGACAGGGCTTTACATTTGTGATAAGGCATTAATGTTATCCAGTCAAACTGATCCCACAACTTCAGTACACCAGAATTAATCTGTGCCCTGGAGCAGGATATTTGATTTATGTAAATGCATTTGTAGACCATTTTGTGTTGTTTGCCACAGAAGACATTCTAACTGTGACTGTGAAAAGTTGATTATTAGGGATTAGGTGTTCATTGTATGCCAGCATATTTCATTCTATCTGGTGTATTGATGTAAGTTGATCTATATTGCTATAACATTCATTCATTTGCCCTCCTAGCTGTTCTTTTAGATTACCCCTTTACCACACAATCACAACTTTTAACGACCCTGAGAAAGACATATTTTCTATATTTTGATGTTTCCCCACCCAAAATGGTTTGTGAAAGGACCTGTTGCAGACAACATATCTTCAAATTAGTAAGACATATAAAAAAGGATAGAAATTATTGTGGGAAACTAAGAAAATGCTGGTTACCATTTTTTTCTTCTTTTCTCACAAGTTTTTTCCATACCTTTTTTCTTCAGTGAGCTAAAATGCAGGATTGAATGGTAATTGTTAAAAACTTCTTTTCGCCATTATAGAAATATCAGGCCTGTGGAGCGATACAGGCGCTCAAGCGCCTCTAGTTGTTTATATTTCCTTTTTTCGTCTACTATTTGCTAATCAAACCTTTCTGTTGCTCACTCTACTTTTTGTTTACCTTCTGCTAACCATATGTTACTGTTGCTCTTACCAATTTTGTTTACATTTCACTTACAAGTTTTGTTTACATTTCACGAACCATAAGTTACTGTTGCTTTTTCCACTTTTCTTTTCATTTCACTAGCCATATGTTACTGTTGCTTTTTCCACTTTTCTTTTATATTTCGCTAACCATTCCTTACTGTTACTTTTTCCACTTTTCGTTTATATTTCCACTTTTCGTTACTTTTCACTAACCAAACCTTACTGTTGCTCTCTCTACATTTTGTTTACCTTCTGCTCACCATACGTTATTGTTGCTATTTCAAGTTTTCTTTACATTTTGCTAACCATAAGTTACTTTTGCTTATGTTACTGTTGCTTTTTCTACTTTTCTTTTCATTTCACTAACCATATGTTACTGTTGCTTTTTCCATTTTTTGTTTACATTTTGCTAACCATATATTACCATTGCTTTTTCCACTTTTTGTTTACATTTCGCTAACCATTCATTACTGTTACTTTTTCCACTTTTCATTTATATTTCCACTTTCTGTTTACTTTTCGCTAATCAAACCTTTCTGTTGCTCTCTCCACATTTTGTTTACCTTCTGATAACCATATGGTATGTTGCTCTTTCCAGTTTTGTTTACATTTTGCTAACAATACGTTACTGTTGCTTTTTCCACTTTTCATTTTACTAACCATATGTTACTGTTGCTTTTTCCATTTTTCGTTTACATTTCGCTAACCATATATTAACATTGCTTTTTCCACTTTTCGTTTACATTTCGCTAACCATTTATTACTGTTACTTTTTCCACTTTTCGTTTATATTTCAACTTTTCGTTTACTTTTCGCTAATCAAACCTTTCTGTTGCTGTCTCCACTTTTTGTTTACCTTCTGCTAACTATATGTTACTGTTGCTCTTACCAGTTTTGTTTACATTTCACTAACCATAACTTACTGTTGCTTTTTCCACTTTTCTTTTCATTTCACTAACCATATATTACCATTGCTTTTTCCACGTTTCGTTTACATTTCGCTAACCATTCATTACTGTTACTTTTTTCCACTTTTCATTTATATTTCCACTTTTCATTACTTTTTGCTAACCAAACCTTACTGTTGCTCTCTCCACTTTTTGTTTACCTTCTGCTAACCATATGTTACTGTTGCTCTTACCAGTTTTCTTTACATTTCACTAACCATAAGTTAC
Organism: Tridacna gigas; assembly: GCA_945859785.2. Lineage (NCBI taxonomy): Eukaryota > Metazoa > Mollusca > Bivalvia > Cardiida > Cardiidae > Tridacna > Tridacna gigas. Next base: position 17,530,305 of record OX244041.2, read on the forward strand.
TGTTGCTTTTTCCACTTTTCTTTTTATTTCACTAACCATATCTTACTGTTGCTTTTTGCACTTTTTGTTAACATTATGCTAACCATTCCTTACTGTTATTTTTTCCACTTTTCGTTTATGTTTCCACTTTTCGTTACTTTTTGCTAACCAAACCTTACTGTTGCTCTCTCCACTTTTTGGTTACCTTCTGCTAACTATATGTTAATGTTGCTCTTACCAGTTTTGTTTACATTGCACTAACCATAAGTTACTGTTGCTTTTTCCTCTTTTCTTTTCATTTCACTAACCATATGTTACTGTTCCTTTTTCCACTTTTCGTTAACATTTTGCTAACCATTCCTTACTGTTATTTTTCCCACTTTTCGTTTTTATTTCCACTTTTCATTACTTTTTGCTAGCCAAACCTTACTGTTGCTCTCTCCACTTTTTGTTTACCTTCTGCTAACCATACGTTATTGTTGCTCTTTGCAGTTTTCTTTACATTTTGCTAACCATACGTTGCTTTTTCCACTTTTCTTTTCATTTCACTAACCATATGTTACTGTTGCTTTTTCCATTTTTTGTTTACCCATTGCTAACCATAACTTATTGTTGCTTTTTCCACTCTTCATTTACATTTCCACTTTTCATTTACATTTTGTTAAACCATACGTTACTGTTGCTCTTTCCCCTTTTCATTTACTTTTTGCTAACGATACCTCACTGTTGCTTTTCCCACCTTTTTTTTATATTTCACAAATCATATGTTACTGTTGTTTTTTCCACTTTTTCTTTACATTTCTCTTTTATGTTTACATTTTGCTAACCGTACCTTACTGTTGCTCTATCAACTTTTCATTTACATTACCCTAACCATACATTACTGTTGCTTTTTTCACTTTTTGTTTATATTTCCACTTTTTGTTGACTTTTTGCTAACCAAACCTTACTGTTGCTCTCTCCACGTGTTGTTTACCTTCTGCTAACCATACGTTACTGTTGCTCTTTCCAGTTTTGTTTACATTTTGCAAACCATACATTACTGTTCCTTTTTCCACTTTTCTTTTCATTTCACTAACCATATGTTACTGTTGCTTTTTCCACTTTCCTTTTACATTTTGCTAACTATATGTTACTGTTGCTTTTTCCACTTTTCTTTTACATTTCGCTTACCATATGTTACTGCTGCTTTTTCCACTATTTGTTTTCATTTCCACTTTCCATTTAACATTTCACTTACCATACGTTACTGTTGCTTTTTCCACTTTTCTTTTCATTTTACTAACCATAAGTTACTGTTGCTTTTTCCACTTTCCTTTTCATTTCACTAACAATATGTTACTGTTGCTTTTTCCACTTTTCATTTACACTTCTCTTACCATTCCTTACTGTGACTTTTTCCACTTTTTGTTTATATTTCGACTTTTCGTAACTTTTCGCAAACCAAACCTTACTGTTGCTCTCTCCACTTTTTGTTTAGCTTCTGCTAACCATAAGTTACTGTTGCCCTTCCCGGTTATTTTTATATTTTCCACTTTCCATTTAACATTTCACTAACCATACGTTGCTGTTGCTTTTTCCACTTTTCTTTTCATTTCACTAACCATATGTTACTGTTGCTTTTTCCACTTTTCGTTTACACTTCTCTTACCATTCCTTACTGTGACTTTTTCCACTTTTTGTTTATATTTCGACTTTTCGTAACTTTTCGCTAACCAAACCTTACTGTTGCTCTCTCCACTTTTTGTTTAGCTTCTGCTAACCATAAGTTACTGTTGCCCTTCCCGGTTATTTTTATATTTTCCACTTTCCATTTAACATTTCACTAACCATACGTTGCTGTTGCTTTTTCCACTTTTCTTTTCATTTCACTAACCATATGTTACTGTTGCTTTTTCCACTTTTCGTTTAAATATTTGCTAACCATTCCTTACTGTTACTTTTTCCATTTTTCATTTATATTTCCACTTTTTGTTTATATTTCCACTTTTTGTTTACTTTTCACTAATCAAACCTTACTGTTGCATTCTCCACTTATTGTTTACCTTCTGCTAACCATACGTTACTATTGCTCTTACCAGTCTTGTTTACATTTTACTAACTATAAGTTACTGTTGCTTTTTCCACTTTTCTGTTCATTTCACTAACCATATGTAGCTTTTGCTTTTTTTCACTTTTCGTTTACATTTCGCTAACCATTCCTTACTGTTACTGTTTCCACTTTTCGTTTATATTTCCACTTTTCATTACTTTTCGCTAACCAAACCTTACTGTTGCTCTCTCCACTTTTTGTTTACCTTCTACTAACCATACGTTATTGTTGCTCTTTCAAGTTTTGTTTACATTTGGCTAACCATACATTACTGTTGCTTTTTCCACTTTTTTTTTCATTTCACTAACCATGTGTTACTGTTGCTTTTTTCATTTTTTGTTTACATTTCGCTAACCATATATTATCATTGCTTTTTCCACTTTTCGTTTACATTTCGTTACCCATTCATTACTGTTACTTTTTCCACTTTTCGTTTATATTTCCAGTTTTTGTTTACTTTTCGCTAATTAAACCTTACTGTTGCTCTCTCCACTTTTTGTTGAAATTCTGCTAACCATACGTTACTATAGCTCTTACCAGTTTTGTTTACATTTCACTAACCATAAGTTACTGTTGCTTTTTCCACTTTTCTTTTCATTTCACTAACAATATGTTACTGTTGCTTTTTCCACTTTTCGTTTACACTTCGCTTACCATTCCTTACTGTTACTTTTTCCACTTTTTGTTTATATTTCGACTTTTCGTAACTTTTCGCTAACCAAACCTTACTGTTGCTCTCTCCACTTTTTGTTTACCTTCTGCTAACCATAAGTTACTGTTGCCCTTCCCGGTTATTTTTATATTTTGCTAACCATACATCACTGTTGCGTTTTTCATTTTTCTTTTCATTTCACTAACCATATGTTACTGTTGCTTTTTCCACTTTTCGTTTACATTTTGCTTACCATTCCTTACTGTAACTTTTTCCTCTTTGTGTTTATATTTCCACTTTTCATTACTTTTCGCTTACCAAACCTTACTGTTGCTCTCTCCACTTTTTGTTTAGCTTCTGTTAACCATACGTTATTGTTGCTCTTTCCAGTTTTGTTTACATTTTGCTAACTATATGTTACTGTTGCTTTTTCCACTTTTCTTTTCATTTTACTAACCATATGTTCCTCTTGCTTTTTCCATTTTTTTGTTTACATTTTGCTAACCATATATTACCATTGCTTTTTCCACGTTTCGTTTACATTTCGCTAACCATTCATTACTGTTACTTTTTCTCACTTTTCGTTTATATTTCCACTTTTCATTTACTTTTCGCTAATTAAACCTTACTGTGTCTCTCTCCACTTTTTGTTTACCTTCTGCTAACCATATGTTACTCTTGCTCTTACCAGTTTTCTTTCATTTCACTAACCATAAGTAACTGTTGCTTTTTCCACTTTTTTTTTCATTTCACTCACCATATGTTACTGTTGCTTTTTTCACTTTTCGTTTATGTTTTGCTTATCATTCCTTACTGTTACTTTTTCCACTTTTTGTTTATATTTCCACTTTTCGTTACTTTTCGCTAACCAAACCTTACTGTTGGTCTCTCCACTTTTTGTTTACCCTCTGGTAACCATACGTTATTGTTGCTCTTTCAAGTTTTGTTTACATTTTGCTAACCATAAGTTACTGTTGCTTTTTCCACTTTTCTTTTCATTTCACTAACCATATGTTACTGTTGCTTTTTCCACTTTTCTTTTCATTTCACTAACCATATGTTACTGTTGCTTTTTCCATTTTTTCGTTTACATTTCACTAACCATTCATTACCGTTACTTTTTCCACTTTTCGTTTATATTTCCACTTTTTGTTTATATTTCCACTTTTCGTTTACTTTTCGCTAATCAAACCTTACTGTTGCTCTCTCCACTTTTTGTTTACCTTTGCTAACCATATGCTACTATTGCTCTGTCCAGTTTTCTTTACATTTCATTAACCATAAGTTACTGTTGCTTTTTCCACTTTTCTTTTCATTTCACTTACCATATGTTACTTTTCCATTTTTCACTTTTCGTTTACATTTCGCTAACCATTCCTTACTGATACTTTTTCCACTTTTCGTTTATATTTCCACTTTTCATTACTTGTCGCTAACCAAACCTTACTGTTGCTCTCTCCACTATTTGTTTACCTTCTGCTAACAATGCGTTTTCATTTCAACAACCATATGTTACTGTTGCTTTTTCCATTTTTCGTTTACATTTCGCTAACCATTCATTACTGTTACTTTTTCCACTTTTTGTTTATATTTCTACTTTTCGTTTACTTTTCGCTAATCAAACCTTTCTGTTGCTCACTCCACCTTTCCTTTACCTTCTGCTAACCATATGTTACTGTTGCTCTTACCAATTTTGTTTACATTTCACTTACAAGATTTGTTTACATTTCACTAACCATAAGTTACTGTTGCTTTTTCCACTTTTCTTTTCATTTCACTAGCCATATGTTACTGTTGCTTTTTCCACTTTTCTTTTACATTTCGCTAACCATTCCTTACTGTTACTTTTTCCACTTTTCATTTATATTTCCACTTTTCGTTACTTTTCACTAACCAAACCTTACTGTTGCTCTCTCTACATTTTGTTTACCTTCTGCTCACCATACGTTATTGTTGCTCTTTCAAGTTTTCTTTACATTTTGCTAACCATAAGTTACTTTTGCTTTTCCCACTTTTCATTTCACTAACCATACGTTACTGTTTCTTTTTCCACTTTTCTTTTCATTTCACTAACCATATGTTACTGTTGCTTTTTCCATTTTTCATTTACATTTCGCTAACCATTCATTACTGTTACTTTTTCCACTTTTCGTTTATATTTCCACTTTTTGTTTACTTTTCGCTAATCAAACCTTTCTGTTGCTCTCTCCACCTTTTCTTTACCCTCTGCTAACCATATGTTACTGTTGCTCTTACAAATTTCACTAACCATATGTTGCTTTTTCCAGTTTTCTTTTATATTTTGCTAATAATTCCTTACTGTTACTTTTTCCAGTTTTCGTTTATATTTCCACGTTTTGTTTATATTTCCACTTTTCGTTTACTTTTCGCTAATCAAACCTTACTGTTGCTCTCTCCACTTTTTGTTTACCTTCTGCTAACCATACGCTACTATTGCTTTTACCAGTTTTGTTTACATTTCATTAACCATAAGTTACTGTTGCTTTTTCCACTTTTCTTTTCATTTCACTTACCATATGTTACTTTTCAATTTTTCACTTTTCGTTAACATTTCGCTAACCATTCCTTACTGATACTTTTTCCACTTTTCGTTTATATTTCCACTTTTCATTACTTTTCGCTAACCAAACCTTACTGTTGCTCTCTCCACTTTTTGTTTTTACCTTCTGCTAACCATACGTTATTGTTGCTCTTTCCAGTTTTGTTTACATTTTGCTAACCATACGTTACTTTTTCCACTTTTTTTTTCATTTCACTAACCATATGTTACTGTTGCTTTTACCATTTTTATTTACCCATTGCTAACCATAAGTTATTGTTGCTTTTTCCACTCTTCGTTTACATTTCCACTTTTCATTTACATTTTGCTAAACCATACGTTACTGTTGCTCTTTCCACTTTTCATTTACTTTTTGCTAACGATACCTCACTTGCTTTTTCCACCTTTTGTTTATATTTCACAAATCATATGTTACTGTTGTTTTTTCCACTTTTTCTTTACATTTCTCTTTTATGTTTACATTTTGCTAACCGTACCTTACTGTTGCTCTATCGACTTTTCATTTACATTACCCTAACCATACATTACTGTTGCTTTTTCCACTTTTCGTTTATATTTCCACTTTTTGTTGACTTTTTGCTAACCAAACCTTACTGTTGCTCTCTCCACTTTTTGTTTACCTTCTGCTAACCATACGTTACTGTTGCTCTTTCCAGTTTTGTTTACGTTTTGCAAACCATACATTACTGTTCCTTTTTCCACTTTTCTTGTCATTTCACTAACCATATGTTACTGTTGCTTTTTCCACTTTCCTTTTACATTTCGCTAACTATATGTTACTGTTGCTTTTTCCACTTTCCTTTTACATTTCGCTAACCATATGTTACTGTTGCTTTTTCCACTATTTGTTTTCATTTCCACTTTCCATTTAACATTTCACTAACCATACGTTACTGTTTCTTTTTCCACTTTTCTTTTCATTTCACTATCTATATGTTACTGTTGCTTTTTCCACTTTTTGTTTAAATTTTTGCTAACCATTCCTTCCTGTTACTTTTTCCATTTTTCGTTTATATTTCCACTTTTTGTTTATATTTCCACTTTTCGTTACTTTTCGCTAATCAAACCTTACTGTTGCTCTCTCCACTTTTTGTTTAGCTTCTGCTAACCATACGTTACTATTGCTCTTACCAGTTTTGTTTACATTTCACTAGCCATACATTACTGTTGCTTTTTCCACTTTTCTTTTTATTTCACTAACCACATGTTACTGTTGCTTTTTCCACTTTTCATTTATATGTCGCTTACCATTCCTTACTGTTACTTTTTCCACTTGTTGTTTATATTTCCACTTTTCGTTACTTTTCGCTAACCAAACCTTACTGTTCCTCTCTCCACTTTTTGTTTACCTTCTACTAACCATATGTTATGTTGCTCTTTCCAGTTTTGTTTACATTTTACTAACAATACGTTACTGTTGCTTTTTCCACTTTTCATTTCACTAGCCATATGTTACTGTTGCTTTTTCCACTTTTTGTTAACATTTTGCTAACCAGTCCTTACTGTTATTTTTTCCACTTTTCGTTTACTTTTTGCTAACCAAACCTTACTGTTGCTCTCTCCACTTTTTGTTTACCTTCTGCTAACCATATGTTACTGTTGCTCTTACCAGTTACTGTTGCCTTTTCCATTTTTTGTTTACATTTCGCTAACCATATATTAACATTGCTTTTTCCACTGTTCGTTTACATTTCGCTAACCATTTATTACTGTTACTTTTTCCACTTTTTGTTTATATTTCAACTTTTTGTTTACTTTTCGCTAATCAAACCTTTCTGTTGCTCTCTCCACTTTTTGTTTACCTTCTGCTAACCATATGTTACTGTTGCTCTTACCAGTTTTGTTTACATTTCACTAACCATAAGTTACTGTTGCTTTTTCCACTTTTCTTTTCATTTCACTAACCGTATGTTACTCTTGCTTTTTCCACTTTTCGTTAACATTTTGCTAACCATTCCTTACTGTTATTTTTTCCACTTTTCGTTTATATTTCCACTTTTCGTTACTTTTTGCTAACCAAACCTTACTGTTGCTCTCTCCACTTTTTGTTTACCTTCTGCTAACCATACGTTATTGTTGCTCTTTCCAGTTTTGTTTACATTTTGCTAACCATACGTTACTTTTTCCACTTTTTTTTTCATTTCACTAACCATATGTTACTGTTGCTTTTTCCATTCTTATTTACCCATTGCTAACCATAAGTTATTGTTGCTTTTTCCACTCTTCGTTTACATTTCCACTTTTCATTTACATTTTGCTAAACCATACGTTACTGTTGCTCTTTCCACTTTTCATTTACTTTTTGCTAACGATACCTCACTATTGCTTTTTCCACCTTTTGTTTATATTTCACAAATCATATGTTACTGTTGTTTTTTCCACTTTTTGTTTACATTTCTCTTTTATGTTTACATTTTGCTAACCGTACCTTACTGTTGCTCTATCGACTTTTCATTTACATTACCCTAACCATACATTACTGTTGCTTTTTTCACTTTTCGTTTATATTTCCACTTTTTGTTAACTTTTTGCTAACCAAACCTTACTGTTGCTCTCTCCACTTTTTGTTTACCTTCTGCTAACCATACGTTACTGTTGCTTCTCCAGTTTTGTTTACATTTTGCAAACCATACATTACTGTTCCTTTTTCCACTTTTCTTGTCATTTCACTAACCATATGTTACTGTTGCTTTTTCCATTTTCCTTTTACATTTCGCTAACTATATGTTACTGTTGCTTTTTCCACTTTCCTTTTACATTTCGCTAACCATACGTTACTGTTGCTTTTTCCACTTTTCTTTTCATTTCACTAACCATATGTTACTGTTGCTTTTTCCGCTTTTCGTTAACATTTTGCTAACCATTCCTTACTGTTATTTTTTCCACTTTTCGTTTACTTTTTGCTAACCAAACCTTACTGTTGCTCTCTCCACTTTTTGTTTACCTTCTGCGAACCATATGTTACTGTTGCTCTTCCCAGTTTTGTTTACATTTCACTAACCATAACTTACTGTTGCTTTTTCCACTTTTCTTTTCATTTCACTAACCATATGTTACTGTTCCTTTTTCCACTTTTCGTTAACATTTTGCTAACCATTCCTTACTGTTATTTTTTCCACTTTTCGTTTATATTTCCACTTTTCGTTACTTTTTGCTAACCAAACCTTACTGTTGCTCTCTCCACTTTTTGTTTACCTTCTGCTAACCATACGTTATTGTTGCTCTTTCCAGTTTTGTTTACATTTTGCTAACCATACGTTACTTTTTCCACTTTTTTTTTCATTTCACTAATCATATGTTACTGTTGCTTTTTCCATTTTTATTTACCCATTGCTAACTATAAGTTATTGTTGCTTTTTCAACTCTTCGTTTACATTTCCACTTTTCATTTACATTTTGCTAAACCATACGTTACTGTTGCTCTTTCCACTTTTCATTTACTTTTTGCTAACGATACCTCACTTTTGCTTTTTCCACCTTTTGTTTATATTTCACAAATCATATGTTACTGTTGTTCTTTCCACTTTTTCTTTGCATTTCTCTTTTATGTTTACATTTTGCTAACCGTAACTTACTGTTGCTCTATCGACTTTTCATTTACATTACCCTAACCATACATTACTGTTGCTTTTTTCACTTTTCGTTTATATTTCCACTTTTTGTTGACTTTTTGCTAACCAAACCTTACTGTTGCTCTCTCCACTTTTTGTTTACCTTCTGCTAACCATACGTTACTGTTGCTCTTTCCAGTTTTGTTTACATTTTGCAAACCATACATTACTGTTCCTTTTTCCACTGTTCTTTTCATTTCACTAACCATATGTTACTGTTGCTTTTTCCACTTTCCTTTTACATTTCGCTAACTATATGTTACTGTTGCTTTTTCCACTTTACTTTTATATTTTGCTTACCATATGTTACTGTTGCTTTTTCCACTATTTGTTTTCATTTCCACTTTCCATTTAACATTTCACTATCCATATGTTACTGTTGCTTTTTCCACTTTTCATTTAAATTTTTGCTAACCATTGCTTCCTGTTACTTTTTCCATTTTTCGTTTATATTTCCACTTTTTGTTTACATTTCCACTTTTCGTTACTTTTCGCTAATCAAACCTTACTGTTGCTCTCTCCACTTTTTGTTTACCTTCTGCTAACCATACGTTACTATTGCTCTTACTAGTCTTGTTTACATTTCACTAATCATAAGTTACTGTTGCTTTTTCCACTTTTCTTTTTATTTCACTAACCATATGTAGCTTTTGCTTTTTTTCACTTTTCGTTTACATTTCGCTAACCATTCCTTACTGTTACTTTTTCAACTTTTCGTTTATATTTCCACTTTTCGTTACTTTTTGCTAACCAAACCTTACTGTTGCTCTCTCCACTTTTGTATACCTTCTACTAACCATACGTTATTGTTGCTCTTTCAAGTTTTGTTTACATTTTGCTAGCCATACATTACTGTTGCTTTTTCCACTTTTCTTTTTATTTCACTAACCATATGTTACTGTTGCTTTTTCCACTTTTCTTTTTCATTTCACTAACCATATGTTACTGTTGCTTTTTTCATTTTTTGTTTACATTTAGATAACCATATATTATCATTGCTTTTTCCACTTTTCGTTTACATTTCGCTACCCATTCATTACTGTTACTTTTTCCACTTTTCGTTTATATTTCCAGTTTTTGTTTACTTTTCACTAATTAAACCTTACTGTTGCTCTCTCCACTTTTTGTTGAAATTCTGCTAACCATACGTTACTATAGCTCTTACCAGTTTTGTTTACATTTCACTAACCGTAAGTTACTGTTGCTTTTTCCACTTTCCTTTTCATTTCACTAACAATATGTTACTGTTGCTTTTTCCACTTTTCGTTTACACTTCGCTTACCATTCCTTACTGTTACTTTTTCCACTTTTTGTTTATATTTCGACTATTCGTAACTTTTCGCTAACCAAACCTTACTGTTGCTCTCTCCACTTTTTGTTTAGCTTCTGCTAACCATAAGTTACTGTTGCCCTTCCCGGTTATTTTTATATTTTGCTAACCATACATCACTGTTGCTTTTTCCACTTTTCTTTTCATTTCACTAACCATATGTTACTGTTGCTTTTTCCAATTTTCGTTTACATTTTGCTTACCATTCCTTACTGTAACTTTTTCCACTTTGTGTTTATATTTCGACTTTTCATTACTTTTCGCTAACCAAACCTTACTGTTGCTCTCTCCACCTTTTGTTTAGTTTCTTCTAACCATACGTTATTGTTGCTCTTTCCAGTTTTGTTTACATTTTGCTAACTATATGTTACTGTTGCTTTTTCCACTTTTCTTTTCATTTTATTAACCATATGTTCCTGTTGCTTTTTCCATTTTTTGTTTACATTTTGCTAACCATATATTGCCATTGCTTTTTCCACGTTTCATTTACATTTCGCTAACCATTCATTACTGTTACTTTTTTCCACTTTTCGTTTATATTTCCACTTTTCATTACTTTTTGCTAACCAAACCTTGCTGTTGCTCTCTCCACTTTTTGTTTACCTTCTGCTAACCATATGTTACTGTTGCTCTTACCAGTTTTCTTTACATTTCACTAACCATAAGTTACTGTTGCTTTTTCCACTTTTCTTTTTATTTCACTAACCATATCTTACTGTTGCTTTTTCCACTTTTTGGTAACATTATGCTAACCATTCCTTACTGTTATTTTTTCCACTTTTCGTTTATATTTCCACTTTTCATTACTTTTTGCTAACCAAACCTTACTGTTGCTCTCTCCACTTTTTGTTTACCTTCTGCTAACCATATGTTACTGTTGCTCTTACCAGTTACTGTTGCCTTTTCCATTTTTTGTTTACATTTCGCTAACCATATATTAACATTGCTTTTTCCACTGTTCGTTTACATTTCGCTAACCATTTATTACTGTTACTTTTTCCACTTTCTGTTTATATTTCAACTTTTTGTTTACTTTTCGCTAATCAAACCTTTCTGTTGCTCTCTCCACTTTTTGTTTACCTTCTGCTAACCATATGTTACTGTTGCTCTTACCAGTTTTGTTTACATTTCACTAACCATAAGTTACTGTTGCTTTTTCCACTTTTCTTTTCATTTCACTAACCGTATGTTACTCTTGCTTTTTCCACTTTTCGTTAACATTTTGCTAACCATTCCTTACTGTTATTTTTTCCACTTTTCGTTTATATTTCCACTTTTCGTTACTTTTTGCTAACCAAACCTTACTGTTGCTCTCTCCACTTTTTGTTTACCTTCTGCTAACCATACGTTATTGTTGCTCTTTCTAGTTTTGTTTACATTTTGCTAACCATACGTTACTTTTTCCACTTTTTTTTTCATTTCACTAACCATATGTTACTGTTGCTTTTTCCATTTTTATTTACCCATTGCTAACCATAAGTTATTGTTGCTTTTTCAACTCTTCGTTTACATTTCCACTTTTCATTTACATTTTGCTAAACCATACGTTACTGTTGCTCTTTCCACTTTTCATTTACTTTTTGCTAACGATACCTCACTATTGCTTTTTCCACCTTTTGTTTATATTTCACAAATCATATGTTACTGTTGTTTTTTCCACTTTTTGTTTACATTTCTCTTTTATGTTTACATTTTGCTAACCGTACCTTACTGTTGCTCTATCGACTTTCATTTACATTACCCTAACCATACATTACTGTTGCTTTTTTCACTTTTCGTTTATATTTCCACTTTTTGTTAACTTTTTGCTAACCAAACCTTACTGTTGCTCTCTCCACTTTTTGTTTACCTTCTGCTAACCATACGTTACTGTTGCTTCTCCAGTTTTACATTTTGCAAACCATACATTACTGTTCCTTTTTCCACTTTTCTTTTCATTTCACTAACCATATGTTACTGTTGCTTTTTCCATTTTCCTTTTACATTTCGCTAACTATATGTTACTGTTGCTTTTTCCACTTTCCTTTTACATTTCGCTAACCATACGTTACTGTTGCTTTTTCCACTTTTCTTTTCATTTCACTATCCATATGTTACTGTTGCTTTTTCCACTTTTCGTTTAAATTTTTGCTAACCATTCCTTCCTGTTACTTTTTCCATTTTTCGTTTATATTTCCACTTTTTGTTTATATTTCCACTTTTCGTTACTTTTCGCTAATCAAACCTTACTGTTGCTCTCTCCACTTTTTGTTTACCTTCTGCTAACCATACGTTACTGTTGCTGTTACCAGTTTTGTTTACATTTCACTAACCATACATTACTGTTGCTTTTTCCACATTTCTTTTTATTTCACTAACCACATGTTACTGTTGCTTTTTCCACCTTTCATTTACATGTCGCTCACCATTCCTTACTGTTACTTTTTCCACCTGTTGTTTATATTTCCACTTTTCATTACTTTTCGCTAACCAAACCTTAGTGTTGCTCTCTCCACTTTTTGTTTACCTTCTACTAACCATATGTTATGTTGCTCTTTCCAGTTTTGTTTACATTTTACTAACAATACGTTACTGTTGCTTTTTCCACTTTTCATTTCACTAACCATATGTTACTGTTGCTTTTTCCACTTTTCGTTAACATTTTGCTAACCAGTCCTTACTGTTATTTTTTCCACTTTTCGTTTACTTTTTGCTAACCAAACCTTACTGTTCTCTCTCCACTTTTTGTTTACCTTCTGCTAACCATATGTTACTGTTGCTCTTACCAGTTACTGTTGCTTTTTCCATTTTTTGTTTACATTTCACTAACCATATATTGACATTGCTTTTTCCACTGTTTGTTTACATTTCGCTAACCATTTATTACTGTTACTTTTTCCACTTTTTGTTTATATTTCAACTTTTCGTTTACTTTTCGCTAATCAAACCTTTCTGTTGCTCTCTCCACTTTTTGTTTACCTTCTGCTAACCATATGTTACTGTTGCTCTTAGCTGTTTTGTTTACATTTCACTAACCATATGTTACTGTTGCTTTTTCCGCTTTTCGTTAACATTTTGCTAACCATTCCTTACTGTTATTTTTTCCACTTTTTGTATACTTTTTGCCAACCAAACCTTACTGTTGCTCTCTCCACTTTTTGTTTACCTTCTGCGAACCATATGTTACTGTTGCTCTTCCCAGTTTTGTTTACATTTCACTAACCATAACTTACTGTTGCTTTTTCCACTTTTCTTTTCATTTCACTAACCATATGTTACTGTTCCTTTTTCCACTTTTCGTTAACATTTTGCTAACCATTCCTTACTGTTATTTTTTCCACTTTTCGTTTATATTTCCACTTTTCGTTACTTTTTGCTAACCAAACCTTACTGTTGCTCTCTCCACTTTTTGTTTACCTTCTGCTAACCATACGTTATTGTTGCTCTTTCCAGTTTTGTTTACATTTTGCTAACCATACGTTACTTTTTCCACTTTTTTTTTCATTTCACTAATCATATGTTACTGTTGCTTTTTCCATTTTTATTTACCCATTGCTAACCATAAGTTATTGTTGCTTTTTCAACTCTTCGTTTACATTTCCACTTTTCATTTACATTTTGCTAAACCATACGTTACTGTTGCTCTTTCCACTTTTCATTTACTTTTTGCTAACGATACCTCACTTTTGCTTTTTCCACCTTTTGTTTATATTTCACAAATCATATGTTACTGTTGTTCTTTCCACTTTTTCTTTGCATTTCTCTTTTATGTTTACATTTTGCTAACCGTAACTTACTGTTGCTCTATCGACTTTTCATTTACATTACCCTAACCATACATTACTGTTGCTTTTTTCACTTTTCGTTTATATTTCCACTTTTTGTTGACTTTTTGCTAACCAAACCTTACTGTTGCTCTCTCCACTTTTTGTTTACCTTCTGCTAACCATACGTTACTGTTGCTCTTTCCAGTTTTGTTTACATTTTGCAAACCATACATTACTGTTCCTTTTTCCACTGTTCTTTTCATTTCACTAACCATATGTTACTGTTGCTTTTTCCACTTTCCTTTTACATTTCGCTAACTATATGTTACAGCTGCTTTTTCCACTTTCCTTTTACATTTCGCTAACCATATGTTACTGTTGCTTTTTCCACTATTTGTTTTCATTTCCACTTTCCATTTAACATTTCACTAACCATACGTTACTGTTGCTTTTTCCACTTTTCTTTTCATTTCACTATACATATGTTACTGTTGCTTTTTCCACTTTTTGTTTAAATTTTTGCTAACCATTCCTTACTGTTACTTTTTCCATTTTTCGTTTATATTTCCACTTTTTGTTTATATTTCCACTTTTTGTTTACTTTTCGCTAATCAAACCTTACTGTTGCTCTCTCCACTTTTTGTTTACCTTCTGCTAACCATACGTTACTATTGCTCTTACCAGTCTTGTTTACATTTCCCTAACCATAAGTTACTGTTGCTTTTTCCACTTTTCTTTTCATTTCACTAACCATATGTTGCTTTTGCTTCTTTTCACTTTTCGTTTACATTTCGCTAACCATTCCTTACTGTTACTTCTTCCACTTTTCGTTACTTTTCGCTAACCAAACCCTACTGTTGCTCTCTCCACTTTTTGTTTACCTTCTACTAACCATACATTATTGTTACTCTTTCAAGTTTTGTTTACATTTTGCTAACCATACATTACTGTTGCTTTTTCCACTTTTCTTTTTATTTCACTAACCATATGTTATTGTTGCTTTTTCCACTTTTCTTTTCATTTCACTAACCATATGTTACTGTTGCTTTTTTCATTTTTTGTTTACATTTCACTAACCATATATTATCATTGCTTTTTCCACTTTTCGTTTACATTTCGCTAACCATTCATTACTGTAACTTCTTCCACTTTTCGTTTATATTTCCACTTTTTGTTTACTTTTCGCTAATCAAACCTTTCTGTTTGTCTCTCCACTTTTTGTTTACCTTCTGCTAACCATACGTTACTGTTGCTTTTTCCACTTTTCTTTTTATTTCACTAACCATATGTTATTGTTGCTTTTTCCACTTTTCTTTTCATTTCACTAACCATATGTTACTGTTGCTTTTTTCATTTTTTGTTTACATTTCACTAACCATATATTATCATTGCTTTTTCCACTTTTCGTTTACATGTCGCCAACCATTCATTACTGTAACTTCTTCCACTTTTCGTTTATATTTCCACTTTTTGTTTACTTTTCGCTAATCAAACCTTTCTGTTTGTCTCTCCACTTTTTGTTTACCTTCTGCTAACCATATGTTACTGTTGCTCTTACCAGTTTTGTTTACGTTTAACTAACAATAAGTTACTGTTGCTTTTTCCACTTTTCTTTTCATTTCACTAACCATATGTTACTGTTGCTTTTTCCACTTTTTGTTTACATTTCCACTTTTCATTACTTTTCGCTAACCAAACCTAACTGTTGCTCTCTCCACTTTTTTTTCACCTTCTTTTAACCATACGTTACTGTTCCTGTAACCAGTTTTGTTTACATTTTGCTAACCATACGTTACTGTTGCTTTTTCAACCTTCCTTTTCATTTCACTAACCATATGTTACTGTTGCTTTTTCCACTTTTTGTTTACATTTCGCTTACCATTCCTTACTGTTACTTTTTTCACTTTTCCTTTTTATTTCCACTATTCGTAACTTTTCGCTAACCAAACCTTACTGTTGCTCTCTCCACTTTTTGTTTACCTTCTGCTTACCATACATTATTGTTGCTCTTTCCAGTTTTGTTTACATTTTGCTAACCATACATTGCTTTTTCCACTTTTCTTTTCATTTCACTAACCATATGTTACTGTTGCTTTTTCTATTTTTCATTTACCTATTGCTAACCAGAAGTTATTGTTGCTTTTTCCACTCTTCGTTTACTTTTCCACTTCTCATTTACATTTTGCTAAACCATACGTTACTGTTGCTCTTTCCACTTTTCATTTACTTTTTGCTAACGATACCTTACTGTTGCTTTTTCTACTTTTTTATTTTTCACAAATCATACCTTACTGTTGTTTTTTTCCACTTTTTCTTTACATTTCTCTTTTATGTTTACATTTTGCTAACCGTACCTTACTGTTGCTCTATCGACTTTTCATTTACATTACCCTAACCATACATTTATGTTGCTTTTTTCACTTTTTGTTTATATTTCCACTTTTTGTTAACTTTTCGCTAACCATATGTTACTGTTGCTCTCTCCACTTTTTGTTTACCTTCTGCTAACCATATGTTACTGCTGCTTTTTCCACTTTCCTTTTACATTTCGCTAACCATATGTTACTGTTGCTTTTCCCAATATTTGTTTTCATTTCCACTTTCCATTTAACATTTCACTAACCATACGTTACCGTTGCTTTTTCCACTTTTCTTTTCATTTCACTAACCATGTTACTGTTACTTTTTCCACTTTTCATTTACATTTCGCTAACCATTCATTACCGTTACTTTTTCCATTTTTCGTTTATATTTCCACTTTTTGTTTACTTTTCGCTAATCAAACCTTTCTGTTGCTCTCTCCACTTTTTGTTTAACTTATGCTAACCATACGTTACTATTGCTCTTACCAGTTTTGTTTACATTTCACTTGCCATAAGTTATTGTTGCTTTTTCAACTTTTCTTTTCATTTCACTAACAATATGTTACTGTTGCTTTTTCCACTTTTCATTTACATTTCGCTAACCATTCCTTACTGTTACTTTTTCCACTTTTCGTTTATATTTCCACTTTCCGTTACTTTTTGCTAACCAAACCTTACTGTTGCTCTCTCCACTTTTTGTTAAGCTTCTGCTAACCATACGTTACTGTTGCTCTTTCCAGCTTTGTTTACATTTTGCTAACCATACGTTGCTTTTTCCACTTTTCTTTTCATTTCAATAACCATATGTTACTGTTGCTTTTTCCATTTTTCTTTTACCTATTGCTAACCATAAGTTATTGTTGCTTTTTCCACTCTTCGTTTACATTTCCACTTTTCATTTACATTTTGCTAAACCATACATTACTGTTGCTCTTTCCACTTTTCATTTACTTTTTGCTAACGATACCTCACTGTTGCTTTTTCCACTTTTTGTTTATATTTCACAAATCATACGTTACTGTTGTTTTTTTCACTTTTTCTTTACATTTCTCTTTTATGTTTACATTTTGCTAACTGTACTTTACTGTTGCTCTATTGACTTTTCATTTACATTACCCTAACCATACAATACTGTTGCTCATTCCAGTTTTGTTTACATTTTGCTAACCATACATTACTGTTGCTTTTTCCACTTTTCTTTTACATTTCACTAACTATATGTTACAGCTGCTTTTTCCACTTTCCTTTTACATTTCGCTAACCATATGTTACTGCTTCTTTTTCCACTTTTCGTTTACATTTCGCTAACCATACCTTACTGTTCCTTTTTCCACTTTCCTTTTACATTTTGCTAACCATATGTTACTGTTGCTTTTTCCACTATTTGTTTTCATTTCCACTTTCCATTTAACATTTCACTAACCATATGTTACTGTTGCTTTTTCAACTTTTCTTTTCATTTCACTAACCATATGTTACTGTTGCTTTTTCCACTTTTCGTTTACTTTTCGCTTTTATATTTCCACTTTTCATTACTTTTTGCTAACCAAACCTTACTGTTACTCTCTCCACTTTTTGTTTACCTTCTGCTAACCATACGTTACTATTGCTCTTTCCAGTTTTGTTTACATTTTGCTAACCATACGTTACTGTTGCTTTTACCACTTTTATTTTTTTATTTCACTAACCATATGTTACTGTTGCTTTTTCCATTTTTCATTTACCTATCGTTAACCATAGGTTATTGTTGCTTTTTCCACTTTTCATTTACATTTCCACTTTTCATTTACATTTTGCTAAACCATACGTTACTGTTGCTCTTTCCACTTTTCATTTACTTTTTGCTAACGACACCTTACTGTTGCTTTTTCCACTTTTTGTTTACATTTCACTTATCGTATGTAACTGTTGTTTTTTCCACTTTTTCTTTACATTTCTCTTTTTTGTTTACTTTTTGCTTATCATACCTTACTGTTGCTCTATCGACTTTTCATTTACATTACCCTAACCATACATTACTGTTGCTTTTTTCCCTTTTCACTTATATTTCCACTTCTTGTTGACTTTTCCCTAACCAAACCTTACTGTTGCTCTCTCCACTTTTCGTTGACCTTCTGCTAACCATATGTTACTGTTGCTCTTTTGATGTTTTGTTAACATTTCCATAACCATACGTTACTGTTGCTCTTTCCACTTTTCATTTACATTTCACTAACCATATGTTACTGTTGCTTTTTCCTCTTTCCTTTTACATTTCGCTAACCATATGTTACTGTTGCTTTTTCCACTTTTCCTTTACATTTCGCTAACCATTCATTACTGTTACTTTTTCCCCTTTTCGTTTACTTTTCGCTTACCAAACCCTTCTTTTCTCTCTCCACTTTTTGTTTAGCTTCTGCTAACCGTACGTTACTGTTGCTCTTACCAGCTTTGTTTACATTTCACTAACCATAAGTTACTGTTGTTTTTTCCAGTTTTCTTTTCATTTCATTAACCATATGTTACTCTTGCTTTTTACATGTTTTGTTTACATTTCGCTAACCATTCCTTACTGTTACTTTTTCCACTTTTTGTTTATATTTCCACTTTTCATTAATTTTCGCTAACCAAACCTTACTGTTGCTCTCTCCACTTTTTGTTTACCTTCTGCTAACCATACATTACTGTTGCTCTTTCCAGTTTTGTTTACATTTTGCTAACCATACGTTACTGTTGCTCTTACCAGTTTTGTTTACATTTCACTAACCATAAGTTATTGTTGCTTTTTCCAGTTTTCTTTTCATTTCACTAACCATATGTTACTGTTGCTTTTTCCACTTTTCATTTACATTTCGCTTACCATTCCTTACTTTTTCCACTTTTTGTTTATATTTCCATTTTTCATTAGTTTTCGCTAACCAAACCCTACTGTTGCTCTCTCCACTTTTTGTTTACCTTCTGCTAACCATACGTTACTGTTTCTCTTTCTAGTTTTGTTTAAATTTCGCTAACCATACGTTACTGTTGCTTTTTCTGCTTTTCGTTTACCTACTGCTAACCATATTATACTGTTACTTTTTCACCTTTTCATTTACATTTTCACTTTTCATTTACATTTCACTAACCATACCTAACTGTTCATTTTTCCATTTTTTGTTTATATTTTCACTTTTTGTTTACATTTTACTATCCATATGTTTCTGCTCCTTTTTCCACTTTTCGTTTAAGTTCGGTTAAATTTGGTAACCACATGTTACTGTTAATTTTTCACTTTTCATTTACCTTTTGTTAACCATACCTTACTGTTTCTGTTTCCACTTTTCATTTACTTTTTGCTAACCATATGTTACTGTTGCTTTTTCCACTTTTCATTTACATTTCACTAACCATACCTTACTGTTGCTTTTTCCACTTTTCATTTACATTTCCACTCTTTCTTTAAATTTTGCAAACCATACCTTACTGTTTCTTTTTTCCACTTTTCCTTTACTTTTTGCTAACCATACGTTACTGTTGCTTTCTCAACTTTTCATTTACATTTCGCTAACCATACCTTACTTTTGCTTTTTCCCCTTTTCGTTTACATATTGCTAACCATACCTTACTGTTGCTTTTTCCACTTTTCATTTACATTTCACATACCATACCTTACTATTGCTTTTTCTACCTTTCATTTACATTTCGCTAACCCTACCTTACCGTTGCTTTTTTTAGTTTGGTATATGCTTCTCTAACCATATGTTACATTCGCTTTTTCTAGTTTCGGTTTATACTTCTCTTTCCATATGTTACATTTACTTTGTGCTGTTTTTGTGTACATTTCTTCAACCATACGTTACATTTGTTTTGTCTAGTTTTTGGCCCGCCTGGGTAGCTCAGTGGTTAGCGTGTCGGACTCGTGACCTGGTGGTTGCGAGTTTGATACCCGGTTGAGGCAAACTTTCTTTCCAGCGATTTTTCGCCTCTCACCTCTGATGCATGTGAGAAAAGTAGTCAGTGGCTTTGGAAAGAAAGTTGTGTCAGTACTGGTGTGAGAAAGCCAGGAAGCACATAGGTGCGTCGCTGACCGCCATGATATGACCTAAGCTGTTAAAATGGCATTAAACTCCAATACAAACCAAACAATTTGTCTAGTTTTTGTTTATATTTTTCTCCATATCGGTATTTCTTGAGTCGATTTTGAGCTTGCTGTATGGATTTCGATCCATTTTCTTTTTTGTTTATTTGCCTGTAACCATTCTGGGAATTTGGTGCATCTCATATTTATTTTCTCATCAAAATTTCAGAATGTTTGTGTTTTATCTATCCTACCATACTTGAAATTTACTTTGGTGTGTGTATGTTTTTCTCTTTCAAGTATTACAGTAAGTTTCTGTTTATTGGTCCCTTATCATGATTTGAATTTCCTTCATCGTGTGAATGTATTTCTAATGAACTTTTCAGTAAGCTTTTGCACATATTTCTCTTAGTATAAATTGAATTTGCTTTGTCTCAGGTAAATATTTCTGATGAAGATTTTAGTAAGTTCTTTAATCTATTTGTTTAACCATGCTTTGCATTTGCTTTGTCTCATGTATGTATTTCTTATGACAATTTCAGATAGTTTTTTTTTTATTGTATTTCACTAACCATTCTTTGAATTTGGTTTATGTATTGTATAATTTCTCATCAAAACTTCAAAAGATTGTGTTTATATATCAGTAGTCATGCTTTGAATTTGCTTTATCTCATGTGCGTTTCTTATCCAACTTATGATAAGTTTTGATTTTCATTTGTCTAACTGTGCATTTAATTAGCTTTATCTCATATGTCTAATCCAAACTCGGTAAGTTTATGTTCATATTTCTTTTACCATGCATTGAAATTGCCATATTTTGTGTATGTCATTCCCTTGACAATTTAAGTAAGGTTTTGTTTATATTTATCTAACAATGGTTTGAATTTACATTATCTCTGGTAGGTATTTCTCATGAAAACTTCAGCTATTTTTTTTCCACATGTTTCTCTTCTCATGCTTTGAATTTGCTTTATGCCATTTATGTACTTGTTGTGAAAATTTGATTGAGCTTTTGTATATACCTGTCTAACCATGCTTTATCTGCATTAACCATTTTCAGATTGTGTTTATTTTTTCTTATCTAACAATGTTTAGTTCTTGTAGCTTGTTTTCATGTTTTTTGGAGCTCAGGAAGAGGTAAGCATGTAGAAGAGGTACATTTAATTGTAATTAATGTTAGTTGATTTAATACATGTACGTAGCTGCTGATAAATTTGACCCACAGGGAGATGTGGATTACTTCTTACCCTAATTTTTTTTTCTATTTTCAGAGCAAACAGAAGAATGAAATAGAAAGCAGACAAATATGCAACAGATGGTATTTTACAATATACTATCTTATTATAATACCAATAACAAGGATCAAGGATTAAGGATTGAAGACTGAATGCTGAAAAGGTACAGATCATCTTTTAATGTTATGAAACATTTCTCAAGAACAGTCAAGGATCTGTAATCTGTAAATCTTCTCTTTTTACAAAAACTGTATTTATGTAAAACAAAAGGAGGCAATAATCCTTCAAAAGTGATACGCAAAAAGAGGCTTTTGCAGATGGCATATAGATCTAACAAAGATCAGACTGTGCAGAATATTCAGTCTGATCTTGGAAATTGGCTGTCTGCTTGATTAGTCAAGCTTCTAAAACAAAATGCTTCTAATTTTCTGTGAATTGTGTTTTTGGTTGTAGCAAAAGGCTAAATTAACCCTTTTTGCATGGAAAGCTTATCAACTTGCCCTTGGACATTTACGTGATATACTAGTTTTGTTCCTACAAGTTACCAGTTCAGTCAAGGTTTTGCCTTTTTGAAACATCAATCAGTAAGATAGTACATGATGAACCCTATACTACAAAGTCTCAAGTTTTAACAATCCAGAGAAAAATTGCCTCTTTGAAACATGGTAGGATAAAGAATAAGACTGAATTACTAAATGGTATCAGATCATTTATTATATGAAATATTTGTCAAGAAAATCAAGGATTTGTAATGCACCATTCTTCTCCTGCTTTTTGCAAAAACTGTATTTCATTGATAGAAAAAGAGAGGAGAGGCATTAATCCTTCAAGTGTGATGGGCGAAAACAGGTTTTGCAGATGGCAAATAGCCATGATCAGACTGTACAGAACATTCGTTCTGATCTTGGATCTTTTTTGCCTGCTTAAGTAGTCAAGCTTTTAAGACAAAATGTTTCATTTTTGGTAGTTGAAAAAGGCAAGATTTACCTAGTTTTTAGGGAAAGCTAATCAAATTGCCCTAGTTAGCTCCACTGGCCAAGGGCCAGAGGGCTTATGTCATGGCCCGGTGTCTGTTCTGCGTCTGTGCATCTGTCCGTCCATGCGTCTGTCCGTCCGTCCGTGCGTTAACTTTTGTTTCAAACATCTTCTTCTCTGAAACTAACCATCCAATTTTCATGAAACTTCACAGAAATGATCCTGCCATGGTCCTCTTCAGATTTCTTGAAAGAATTTGATTCCTTCAAAAACTCTGGTTGCCATGGCAACAAAACTGAAAAATATTGGAAATCTTTAAAAATCTTCTTGTCTGAAACCATAAGGCATAGGGCTACCAAATTTGGCATGTAGCTTTATGTTTTAGACCTCTATCATGTTTCTTCAAATTATAGCCCTGCGGTCAAAATTGGCTCTGCCCCAGGGGTCACAATTTTTACATAGGCTTATATAGAGAAAACTTTAAAAATCTTCCTGTACCTAGCCATAAGGCCTAGAGCTACCAAATTTTGCATGTAGCTATATCTAGTGGGCCTCTACCAAGCAGGCCAAAATTTTAGCCCTGGGGTCAAAATTGGCTCTGCCCCAGGGGTCACAACTTTTACATAGGCTTATATAGAGAAAACTTTAAAAATCTTCCTGTACCTAGCCATAAGGCCTAGAGCTACCAAACTTTGCATGTAGCTATATCTAGTAGGCCTCTACCAAGCGGGTCAAAATTTTAGCCCAGGGGTCAAAATTGGCCCCGCCACAGGGGTCACAAGTTTTATATGGGCTTACATAGTGACAACTTAAGAAATCTTCCTGTACCTAGCCATAGGGCTTAGAGCTACCAAATTTTGCATTTAGCTTGATCTAGTGGGGGTCTACCAAAAGTGCCCAAATTACAGTCCTGGGGTCAATTTGGCCTCATGCTGGGGGGTGGGGGGGGAGAGGTTCACAAGATTTACATGGGCTTATATAGTGAAAACTTTTAAATCTTGGTGTACATAGCCATAAGGCTTAGGGCTACCAAATGTTTTATAATTATAGCATTATCTAGTGGACAATTACAAAGAGGGCCCAAGTTACAGCCCTAGGATCAAGTTTGGCCCTGCACCAGGGGTCACAAGTTTTACATGGGTTTATGGAGTGAAAACTTCAGAAACCGTCTTGTTACTAGCCATAAGGCCAATTAAGAACTCCCAAATTTGGCATGTTATTCTTCTAATACACATATTCCCCATTAAGTCCGACTGTAGCCCTGGGGTCAAAGTTTTATAAGGGCTTATATAGTGTAGACTTCTCGACAATCTTCTTGTTTCTAACCATAAAGCATAGGACTAACAAATTTGGCATGTTTTGAGCCTTGGGATCAAAATTTGTCCCACTCCAGTGTTCACAAATTTTAGATACGCTTACATAGTGAAAACTTAAGATATCTTTTTTTATCCTTATTGTAAGGCCCAGGGCTATAAAAATTTGGCATGCTGATTCATATTGTAGACTTCTACCAAGATTGTTCCATCTTTTTCATTGAAACCACTCTTCCAATTTTGACCGAACTTTACAGATATCATCTCTGAAAATGCTTTACCCAATAAGTCACAAGCTTTACATAGGCTAATATAGTGAGAACTTAAAAGGTCTTCTTGTTCCTTACCTTGAGTTACAGCTGTAATATTGTATGAGTGTAATCTAAATAACCTCTTCCAAAGTTATTAAAGTTATTTCAAAATTAGTCCTGTCTCATGGGTCATAAACATATGCTTACAGCGTGAAAATTAAAAAAATCTTTTTGCTCCTAACCGCAAACCCAAGGGCTACCAAATCTGGATCACTTTTGATTTTTTTTTTTGAAATTTGCCTTGCATTAGAGGTCTTTGTTTTACAGAGGCTTCATATGGATGAAACTTGAAAATCACCTTATTTATAATCATACAGCATAGACTTGTATTATTTTGGCATGTGACTTTATCTTGTGGACCTCTACCAGGGTTCAAGTAATTATAGCTCTGGGATCAAAAATGGCTTTGCCCTGCGGGTCTCAACTTTCACATGGGCTTTTACAGAGAAAACTTTGTAAGTCTTCATTTTGAAACCATTTGGCTTAGAATTGAAATGTTTAGTATTTATGGTTTATATTTATAAGCCACTGGAGTGATACAGGGACATCATGGCCCTCTTGTATATTTGCATGCTATTCCATTTTTTCTTATAAATTAGGTGTGTCAAAGTTTTGCCTTTTTAACCCTTTACCAGATGACAAAATTTTAGACCAGTCCAAATTGAAAGCATTTGCAGACAACAATTTCAGTGTGGCTCAAATGGTGCAATTTTTTTGTTGATAGGGTGGAAAACATTGTGGGAAAAGGAGAAAATGTTGGTACTGTTGTATGTATCAGACTTTATAATCTAGTTTGTCACCCCCATATTTAGATTTCAATAAACTATGAACATTTTAAATGCTTTAAACCCTTTATCACACAATCCTGGCTTTAAACAACTCAGAGAGAAGGTTTTTGAAAACATTATGGGAAAAGGAGAAAATACTGATAACCAGCATTTCCTCCAGACCTTTTCCCACAATTTTGTCTTCCATTTGAAGAAAAAAATTAGTCATTTTGGTGACATTTAATTTGCTATATATATTAAGCCCAGTATTTTCTCCTTTTCCCATAATGTTTTCTTCCACTTGAAGAACAAATTTTGTCATTTTGGTGACATTTAATTTGTCTGCAGATCTTTTCAATTTAGACTGGTCAAATTCTGGTTTTTGGTAAAGAGTTATTATATACAGATCATAAAAGGGGTTGGCTGGTAAAGATGTGACAGCATATTTTCTACTTTTTTTCATTCTTTCCAAAATTGGGTTTCTTATGAAATCTCAGTGGTAATGCACTGAAGTGATAATCCAAAGTGCTCTTGAATACGAGCAATTTCTCCTCTTGCCACAATGTTTTTAAGACTGGTTTGCAGCAAGATGAATATATAACTATGTCTCATATAAGTGATCAACAAAAGTTGTGTTGCTGTCTGGGACAGTACAAATCAAGATCTGATCTTATCTTGGAAATATAGTTTTTGCCTTGTCTGTCGGTCCGTCTGTCCATCTGTCTATCTTTTAGTCCATCCGTCTGGACAGATACCTTCTAAAGTTCCTGACGAAATTTGATGAAACTTCATACGTGTGTTCCAAATGATAGTCCGTCGATACAGACTTTTCTCTTTTTATTTGATGCAGTGCAATGGAAAAAAGGGGGCTTGATGCATATTATGGACCAATAACTGTCTGTTAGTCTGTCTGTCCGTCCTGACAGATATCTCCCGAAATCCTTGATGAAAATTGTTGAAACTTCATATGTGCGATCCTTATGATAGTCTGTCAGTATAATTTTGTTTTTTTTAATTTTATGCCATGTCATGGAAAAAGTGGGCTTAATGTGTATTTCGATTATTGACAAACATCTCTTTAACTACTAGGCAAAATTTTATGAAATTTCATATTCATATTGTTTATCATAAGCCTCAGACAATCATTTTTTTTTTTTTTCTTTTTTCTTTTTTAGCTCACCTTAGCACAACGTGCTAAAGGTGAGCTATTGTGATCGCCCTATGTCCGGCGTCCGTCGTCCGTCAACAATTTCTTTAAACATCTTCTTCTCCTAAACCACTGGGCCAATCTTGATGAAACTTGGCAGGGATGTTCCTTGGGTAAAGCTCTACCAAAATTGTTCAAAGAATTGAATTCCACCCCCAACTCTGGTTGCCATGGCAACAAAAAGGAAAAAAAAGCAAAATCTTTGAAAATCTTCTTCTCTGAAACTAGAAGGCGCAGAGCTTTGATATTTGGTGTGTAGCATCTCCTAGTAGACCTCTACCAAGTTTGTTCATTTGATGTCCCTAGGGTCAAAACTGGCCCCGCCCCAGGGGTCACAAGTTTGAGCATAGTAACAAAGAAGGAAAACTTTAAAAATCTTCTTCTCTGAAAGTTGAAGGTGTAGAGCTTTGATATTTGGCATGTAGCATCTCCTAGTGGACCTCTACCAAGTTTGTTCATATGATGCCCCTGGGGTCAAAACTGGCCCCGCCCCGGGGGTCACAATTTCCAACATAGGAACAAAGAAGGAAAACTTTAAAAATCTTCTTCTGTAAAACTAGAAGCCATAGAGCTTTGATATTTGGCATGAAGCATCTCCTAGTGGACCTCTACCAAGTTTGTTCATATGATGCCCTTGGGGTCAAAACTGGCCCTGCCCCGGGGGTCACAAGTTCGAACATAGGAACAAAGAGGGGAAACTTTAAAAATCATCTTCTCTGAAACTGGAAGGCGTATAGCTTTGATATTTGGTATGTAGCATTGCCTAGTGGACCTCTACCAAGTTTGTTCATATGATGCCCCTGGGGTCAAAACTGGCCCCACCCCGGGGGTCACAAGTTTGAGCATAGTAACAAAGAAGGAAAACTTTAAAAATCTTCTTCTCTGAAACTGGAAGGCGTAGAGCTTTGATATTTGGCATGTAGCATCTCCTTGTGGACCTCTACCAAGTTTGTTCATATGATGCCCCTGGGGTCAAAACTGGCCCCGCCCCAGGGGTCACAATTTCCAACATAGGAACAAAGAAGGAAAACTTTAAAATCTTCTTCTGTAAAACTAGAAGGCATAGAGCTTTGATATTTGGTATGTAGCATCGCCTAGTAGACCTCTACTAAGTTTGTTCATATGATGCCCTTGGGGTCAAAATTGGCCCTGCCCCGGGGGTCACAAGTTCAAACATAGGAACAAAGAAGGAAAACTTAAATTTTTTTTTTCTCTTAAATGGGAAGGCATAGAGCTTTGATATTTGGTATGTAGCATCTCCTAGTGGACTTCTACCAAGTTTGTTCCAAGGATGCAGCTTGGGTCAAAACTGGACCAGCCCCTGGGGTCACAAGTTTGAACATAGGAACAAAGAAGGAAAACTTTAAAATTCTTCTTTTCTGAAACCGAAAGGTGTGGAGCTTTAATATTTGGTATGTTGCATCTCAGAGTGGACCTCTACCAAGTTTGTTCATATGATGCCCCTGGGTCAAAACTGGCCCCGCCCCGGGGGTCACAAGTTCGAAGATAGGAACAAAGAAGGAAAACTTTAAATTTCCTTTTCTCTTAAACAGGAAGGTGTAGAGCTTTGATATTTGGTATGTAGCATTTCCTAGTGGACCTCTACCAAGTTTGTTCATATGATGCCCCTGAGTCAAAACTGGCCCAGCCCAGAGGGTCACAAGTTCGAACATAGGAACAAAGACAGAAAACTTTAAAATTCTTCTTTAAAACTGGAAGGCGTAGAGCTTTGATATTTTGTATGTAGTGATTCTCTTCTAAGTTTGCTTGCCCATCTAAGCGCAACAAGTTCATTGAGTTCAAAATTGGGTCATCTTGGGTAATAAACTAGGTCACTAGGTCAAATTAAATACCTTGTTGGCACTCTCGAGGCCACATTATTTGCTCAATTGCCTTGAAAATTAGTTAGAAAGTTTGTCTTTATAAAGTCTCACATAAGATTAATTTGGGTCATCTTGGGTCATAAACTATTTCACTGGGTCAAATTAAAGAAATACCTTGTTTACACTCTGGAGGCCACATTTATTGCTCAAATGACCTGAAATTTGGCTAGAATGTTTGTCTTGATGAAATACCAGATGAGTTTGGATTTGGGTCACCTGGAACCATAAACTAGGTCACTAGGTCAAAATAAAGAAATACCTTGTGGGCACTCTAGAGGCCACATTCTTTGCTTAATTGCCTTGAAAATTTGTCAGAATGTTTGTCTTTGTAAAATCTCACATGAGTCTGAATTTGGGTCAACTGGGGTCATAAACTAGGTCACTTGGTCAAATTAAGAAATAGCTAGTGGGCACTCTAGAGGCCACATTTATTATTCATTTGATTTGAAAAATTGGTTAAAATGTTTCTTTTGATATAGTCAAAGACCAGTTCAAATTTGGGTCATCTGGGGTCATAATCTAGATCACTAGGTCAAATTAAAGAAATATCTTTAGGGTACTCGAGGCCACATTTTTTGCTCAGTTGACTTGAAAATTGGTCAGAATGTTGGTCTTCATGAAATATGAGTTTGAAATTGGGTCACCTGCGGTCAAAAACTAGGTCACATGG
Source organism: Tridacna gigas (assembly GCA_945859785.2). Classification (NCBI taxonomy): domain Eukaryota; kingdom Metazoa; phylum Mollusca; class Bivalvia; order Cardiida; family Cardiidae; genus Tridacna; species Tridacna gigas. The sequence continues at coordinate 17,559,056 of OX244041.2, forward strand.
TCAAATTAAAGAAAAACCTTGAAGGCACTGTACTAAGGTGAGCGACCCAGGGCCATCATGGCCCTCTTGTTTAATGAAATTCCATGTCATAGAAAATAGGGGCTTAATGTATAATTTCATCATGGACCAATAAAAGTCTGTTTGTCTGTCCAGACAGATATTTCTTAAACCCATGACGAACGTTGATGAAACTCTATACATATGTTCCATATGATAGTCTGCCAATACACCATTTTTGATATTTTTATTTAATGCTGTGTCATGGAAAAAATGGGGCCCGATGTTTATTTCCATCGTGGATGAATCTACTGGACAAAATTTTATGAAACGTCATATTTATATTGTTTATCATAAGCCACAGACAATTATTATTTGTCTCTATTTCATGAAATGCCATTTCATGGAAAAAGAGGGCTTAATGTATAAATTCATTATGGACCAATTACAAAAAGGCCACACGTACATGCAAAACGCAATACTTATATGTTTCTATCAAAAATAATCTTTTTGATTATAATGTTTGAAGCCATTTTTTAACCTTGAGTTATATATCTTCAGCAGCTAGTGCACCAATTCATGAATTCCTGTGTTAACTGTTGGGTGATTTATTCAACCTACTGTAGGTATGATGGTTTGACAAAAAATAGTGGTTAATGTTATGTTTATCTTGTGTAGGTGTGAAAATACCACCCACCACTACAACAGAAATCATGGACGCAATGTACCACCCACCACTACAACAGAAACCATGGACACTTTGTACCACCCACCACTACAACAGAAATCATGGACGCAATGTACCACCTACTACAACAACAGAAATCATGGACGCTATGTACCACCTACTACAACAACAGAAATAATGGACAGTATGTACTACCCACTGCTATATCAGAAGTACCACCCACCAATACAACAGAAATCATGGACACTGTGTACCACCCACCATTACAACAGAAACCATGGACACTATGTACAACCCACCACTACAACAGAAACTATGGACATTGTACCACCCACCACTACAACAGAAACCATGGACACTATGTACCACCCACCACTACAACAGAAATCATGGACACTGTACCACCCACCACTACAACAGAAACCATGGACACTTTGTACCACCCACCACTACAACAGAAATCATGGACGCCATGTATCACCTACTACAACAACAGAAATTATGGACACTATGTACTACCCACTGCTATAACAGAAGTACCACCCACCAATACAACAGAAATCATGGACACTGTGTACCACCCACCACTACAACAGAAATCATGGACACTATGTAGTAAGAGACAAATTATAAATCCTACAGCTTCATGACTTTTCCATGATCAAGCCTGTTATTCCATGGGAATTTATATGATCGAAACCAGTAGCGGGAAAGAAGAGAGTGTCGACCAAGATCAGACAGACTGCATGAGTACAATTTGCTTAATACACTTCATATAAAAGCGTGGTGTTGATTCCATACATAAAAAGGCTTACGACTGGATTGCTTTTCGGCCAGATATTTGTTGTTAAGTTTTAACCCTTAGGCTGAATCATTTGAGAACATTTGATCCTTAGGCTGCTAAGCATGACTTCAGGGCCTTTTGCGGACAGTGTAGATCAACATCAGACTGCACAGAAAGTGCAGTCTGATTTTGGATCTACACTGTCCAATAAGGAGATATCTCCCCCCCCTCCCCCCCAAAAAAAACTTTGATGTAGCAATTATTGGGTTTTTACTCACAACTTGAAATATTAATTTTACTTATTCTGCAGGTAAGGGTTAATCTTTTTCCATAGGATACTGCTTTTTAGCTCTTTACCACACAATCCCGACTTTTAACGACCCTAAGAAGGCAACCTTTTGAAAAATTGTGGGAAAAGGAGAAAATGCTGGTAACGAGCATTTTATCCTTTTCCCACAATGTTTTCTACAAGTCCCATAACAAATTACAATTTTTAAGTCGCATTTAATTTGTTGTCTGCAAATGCCTTCAGTTTGGACCAATCTAAAATTTTGTCATTTTGTAAAGAGTTAAAGACCATGAAGCAGAACCCCTTTGCTAAACAATCCTGTATTTTAACGATCCCAAAGTAGAAACCTTCAGAAAAAAAAGTTACTAAAGGAGAAAATGCTGGTAACCAGTGCTTTCTCCTTTTTCCATAATGGTAAAACCTTTTGAAAGATAGCTATCATCACTTAGACTATGTTTGGTTTTTCAGTTGCAAATGCATTCAATTTGGACAAGTCTAGCTATCCAGCATTTTTCTCCTTTTCCTACAATGTTTTACACCCTTTTAATCCTCTACCAAAAGATCACGTTTTAATGACCCTGAAGAAAAAGGTTTTTGAAATCATTCTGAGGAAGGTAGAAAATGCTGATAACAAGCATTTTCTCCTTTTCCTACAATGTTTTCTAACCTTTTAGAGACCAGTCTCATCATTGTAGCCACATTAAATGTGTTGTCTGTCTCTGCTTTGAATTTGGAGGGGTCTAAAATTTTGTTGTATGGTGAAGAGTTAAATGTAGATATTATCATTTGTACTATGTTTTGTTTGTTGTCTGCAAATGCTTTCAATTTGGACAAGTGTAGTTTTGTAGTTTAGTGAAGAGTTAAAGAATTGTGGGAAGAGGAGGAAAATATGTTGGTAAACAGCCTTTACCTCTTTTCCCACAATATTTTATACCCTTTCAAAGACAAATTCTATGATCTAAGCAACATATATTTTGTCATCTGGGAATGCTTTCATTATAAATATGTCTACGTTTTGTAGTCTGATAAAAACTGAAGACCTAAAATGTTTTATTGCAAGGTTTGCATGTATCTAGCTATAGAGGGTTGTCTTGAAAAAAAAAAACACTGGTATTGTACATTTAGATTTTAGTATGTTAAAAACTTTGGAAAATAAAAAAAAGTAAACTCTTGACTTTTCATCGATTTTTTCACCTTGTATAACTTCAGAACTGAACTTGTCATTCGAATACGATAAAAATTTGGCAAAGCTAGATAAAAACAATAAAAGATTACTAACCTTATAATACCTATTTACCAAACAATGAAATTTTGGATTCAACCAAATTTGTCAGACACAAGTGCCTGTGGGAGAACCAATTTTTGTCAGACACAAGTTCCTGTGGGATCGACCTATGAATTATGATTAACACTGTACTTTCCTTTCCGATCGAGTAAACATTGGGTTTCTTTTCACTGAACTGAATCGCATTCAAGATTCACATCTGTTGTTTCGATTAACCCTTTAGCACGCAATCCCGACTCTTAACAAGCTTGAGGAAAATGCCTTTTGAAACATTGTGGGAAAATGAGAAAATGCTGGTAACCTTTTCCCACAATGTTTTCTACAACATCAAAGACAAATTTCTACATTTGAGTCACATTTAAATTGTCGTATGCAAATGCTTTCAATTTGGACAAGTCTTAAAATTTTGTTTGATAAAGAGTTAACCTTGACGGACGATATTTGTAAAAACCTGAAATTGTTACTATTCATCTTATAGCCTTTTGCACCCTTCAGACAGATTTATTAATTTTGGCAGTGTTGATTAACCCTTAGGCTGCTAAGTGCGACTCAAGGGCCTTTTGCAGACAGCGTAGATTAAGATCAGACAGTACAGAACGTGCTAAATGCAGGCATTTTCTTCTTTTCACGTAATGTTTTCACATGCCTTCTTTATTAGGGTCGTTAAAACTTCTGACTGTTTGGTAAAGACAAAAGAGACATTGTAATAAAATGACCTTTATAGACCTGTAGACCATATGATAATCTCACTTGAAAAGCTTGGTCTTTTGCAATGACCTTTAAGCCAGTGTAATGATGAATTTGTATACTTGCTCCCCAGTTTATATTCTACGTAGAAAATATAGGCCTACTTCCCAGTCCATATTCTACGTAGAAAATAAACTCCCTGGTTCATCTGTTACGTAGAAAATATACTGCGCCGGTTTGTGATCTACGTAGAATATAGACTCGAGAGAACATTTTCAACGGGACTACATATTCTTCATTACACCCGGCTCTGTGACGCAATTAATAACATACAGGGTCTGTATTCGCCAACCAATTTCAAGAAGATTATTAGCCTCATTCTCCAAGGTTTTCTAGATTTGAAAGTAACACAACTTCTGATTGGCTTAATCAAATGGTTTAGTCATTCTAGACTTTCGAATCTAGAAAATTCTGGAGAAAAGACTAAGAACTTTCTTAAAGAGTGGTTGATCAATATGGACCCCGGCCTTCAAACGAGGGAGTCGCTGGTTCGAATGCCCGGCCAATTTCTTTCCAAGCATTGATGATAGTCATTGCAACAGGATTCATTCCTCTCTTAACAATGATCATTATTGTTAAGATGATTATGTAGGAAAGCCGCCCAGTGACTTGGAAATGATATTGTTCGAGGTACCAGTAAATAGAAACTTTAGGAAAGCATGGATAGGTGCACTGGCTACCGTGTTATAACAATAACATTTAAAACGGCATTAAACACCATAAGCAAACAAAAAAACAAACTGACCGTTAAATGCATTACCACTCAATCACCATTTTTAACGAACCCGAAGAACAATTTTTCTTCGGTAGATAATACGGCACTCTTGCTTTTTGGACTTGGCACCCCAAAGCTGACTAAAATGTGCTTCTTAAACTTTTGAAAATATAAAAATGTTATCAGACAAGAAAGGCATGACATTTTTTTTTTTTTATTGCACATAATATCTTTCAGCATCGGCCACTTCTTTCCCGCTCAGTTGATCAATGTCCTCATGTAAATATTGCAGTAAAATGGTCCGGAAATTAGTGTTTTCGATTGACATAATTTCGGACCTTGTGATCCATGAGAAATCGTGAAAATCGAACCCTGGACCAACGGCCTCGCCAATTAGACTGAAATCAACTGTTTCATCCATCTTGACCATTTGACCACATTTCCATAACCCTCCGCGTACTGGAAGTTGCAATTTTTGTCCTTCCGTAATGGCCGGTCCAAGTACATCGGTATATAATTCGCCTGTTTCTGGATTGTAAATGGTATACTTGAAGGGATTACCCCCTTGATAATAGTGAACGTGATCAGAGCAATTTACACCAAGAGGAAGAACTGGATTACTTATTAACGGCATCCATATGATAGACGTGAGGCAATTTCTGCGAATGTCGTGGTCGGGACGTCGATCTTCTCGACCGGATGCCAACGTCAAAGATTCATACGAAGAGTTTGCAGAGGTACTGAAAAGCGTCTTGTTGAATGATGGTTTGAAATTAGTCGAGACATCAAAATCCGTTTGGCCTTTTGTGGTCATGGGAGTTGATCCAGATCGATGCATTTCTATAAAATATCCACCTTCTGGGTGTCGTGCCATCCCAAGGGCCTTAACAACATCATCTGCCTGAAAATTAAAGTGGTCCATGTTAAATGGTTAGATTTGAGTCCATGGTGACCATTTACTTCCCTCATTATTTTACCTTTCATTACTTGCTTTTCATTTCTCTATTAAAGTTTCTCAACGAACTCTACTTTCCCACCTAAAGACACAGTTTTACTTTGACATTTTTATTTCTTATCCTACTGCTCAAGATGTATTTTGTGGAGCGTGTATGGCAAGATCAACCTGCACATACGTGCATTCTAATCTTGCCCTACACTCTCCGGTGCTTTGTCGGTAATTTCAGTCATAAAAAAAGCCTACTTCATTTATGTATTGTTAAATCCGATTGCTTATATTTCCTGATGTTGTACCTTTGTACCTGAGCGTAAATAAAGTTTATTGTTGTTGTTGTTGTAATGCCACTAAACTTAACGGAATCTATTTGTGTAGAACTTTATCAACAATTTGAACTCGGCGCGATAAGGGTTAAGTACAGAATAATTTCCAGTGCGATTTTTTAACGCTTCACCAACAGACAAAATTTTAGACTGTATAAGAAACAAGACAAATTGAGCCATGCTCTGTGAAAAGGAGGCTCAATGCAACGGCTAAAAGTATCGACCCATCTGCGAAAAGTATCGACTCAGGTCAGCCTGCGCGGACTGCGCAGGCTGACCTGGGCCGAAAGTTTTCGCTAATGGACAATTTCCCTTCTGCTAGGGCATGGCTCAATCGTTTTGTTATGATGTATAATCGCAGTCCTGCTGGCCTACATGTTTGTACATATATGACTCTAATGACAAAATGATAAGTTTTTAATATTTTTCTTCATAATGAGCCACCAAAAAAAAAAAAAAAAAACCAAGTTTAAATACGGACCATGCTCTGGCAAAAAGGGGCTTAATGCATCTCCGTTATCCATGCTACCAAGCAAGTCATCACATGATCATGGATCCAATAAGTCCATTTTATCATAAACCGACTGAATCATGAGGTAAACTGGTCCTTGAAAATGCAAAAGTTGACCAATAGAAAAAAAGTTTCGGCCTAGGTCAGCCTGCGCGAACAGCACAGGCTGACCTGGGTCGATACTTTTTGCAGATGCATTAAGCCCCCTTTTTCATAGAGCATGGCTCATAATCATTGTCCAGTTTCTCTTACGCCATCCATCTTTTCAAAAGATATTTCTTGTAATTACTTCTATTCGAGACGACTAAACAATTGACTCCACCAGATCGAAAGCATTTAATCTAGGCTGAAGTACAGGTAAAGGTAACTGTTACTAACATTAGAAAATAGAAGGAATCTGCTTTAGTTTGATGTATCTTTCTGTTAGGTTTTATATGGTCATAGATCTGGTTATCTAAATTATACACATACATGTACCTTGGTTTTACGGCTAAGGTAAAGGTCAAGTAAGTGTTTGTACAACAGGGGAAATGGAATATGCAGTAACGTCAATGGTTACTGAGCTAGGATTCTGAAACTTTGCATGGTTATAGATCATGATATTTGTTCTTTTACCATCTAACAGTCCAGGTCTTGTCGAATCAGTTCAGCGTTGTTGGGCTATCATGATCCTCTTATATTATTTGTTTTCCGATCAACGAAAGGTTAAGATGCCCAATTTCAATCCATACAAATAACTACCTATGTATGAACCGTGAAAACGTTATTTTTACGACCTATTGGTGTCATGAATACGTATATATCTACAATGTGTTGTAAAATGAGAGAAGAAAGATTTCTTTTTGACCCAGATGTTGACATACTTTCTTGGTATTTAACCTAAGGCAATATCCCAAACTCATAGTCTCTCAATAATTTCCAAGTCTGGTGTTTACAGATTTTCCCACCGCCTTAATCATAATCCCTAGAAGAAGTTGGCTTATTAACTGTGATTAAATATAAAGTTAAGAAATCATATTCTTTCTATCGTGGTTTATCGTTCAATAAACCACGGTTGTGAGTTATGAGGCACAATAAATAATCCACGAAGGCGATAGCCCGAGTGGCTTATTCATTGCGCCTCATAACTCACAACCGTCGTTTATTGAACGATAAACCACGATAGAAAGAGGATTATTTCGATTCTAACACGACCAAGTCGTGATAAAACACAACATGTTCATACTTATTATACAAAAGCGGATGCAGATTAATTCTTACTTTACATGCCCGCCCCGATAGCTAAGTGGTTAGCGTATCTGACTCGTAACCAGGTGGTTGCGAGTTCGATATCCGGATGAGGCAAACTTTCTTTCTGGTGATTTTTCGCCTCTCACCTCTGATGCTTGTGAGAAAAGAAAGTTGTGTCAGGACTCGTGTGAGAAAGCCAAGAAACACATGGGTGCGTCACTGACCTGAGCTGTTAAAATGGCGTTAAACTCCAATACAAACCAAACCATTCTTACTTTACACAGAATACAGATTGACGTCGACTTTTACCACGCTTCTGTTGCACTGTGTTGATAGAGTCGAATTCACGTGTCATGTTACAATATTTAGTGTAAGGCCTAAAACAGATTTTTGGAAGTTTATACACGGGTCTGTCCGACAGAGGATGCCGTAAACACTCCTGCTGGGCTTCGAGCCACACGAGGTTTTCAAATGGATTTTTTTCTCAGGTTCGTTAAAACGCGGTATTGATTGGGCACGGTGCACGACATTTCGTCGATAAGGTGTTTCATCGAAATCCATGTATGTTTTAAAATACCGATTTCTAAATTCTGAGATTTATTTCATGAAAAGCTCTGTCTGGGAGGAAGATTTGAGCCACAATTCGTCTGGATTAGGTTAAGGGTCAGGGCTATGGATCGTTTTCGAAGAATGTGGTTTTCGACGAAATGTTGCAGATCCGCTTTTGAAAGAGTTAGGCCTAAATATTGATGGCTTCACACAATTTTATTCAGTCAGTATATTATGAATGAATCATGCTTTTGTAAAAGGGGGTTTAATGCATCTGCAAAATGTATCCAACCATGTCAGCCTGCGCAGCCCACACAGACTGACATGGGTTGAAACTTTTTGCTATTTGTAAAGTTTCTGCTAGTTCATGGAGTATTCTACCTTATGGTTCCGCCGATTGTTAGACAAGATGGATTTTATGGATCCATAATTATGTGATGACTTGCTTGATACACTGCATCACGGAGATGCATTAAACCTCTTGTTGCCAGAGCACCACTCAAATACTCTAATAGGACACTGGTACAAGTATGTGTACTTTTACAAGTATCAATAAAATTACTACTGAAGAAAAGCATGACTGAACTGTTTGTTTGTTTGTTTGTATCGGAGTTAAGTTAACGCCGTTTTAATAGCTAAGGTCATATAACGGGGGTCAGTGCACCTACGCATGTGTTTCCTTGCTTTCTCACACCGGTACTGACACAAATTTCTCTCCAAGTCACTGACTGCTTTTCTCACATGCATCAAATGTGAGAGGCTAAAATTGCTGGATAGAAAGTTCGCCTCAACCGAGTATCGAACTTGCAGCCTCTAGGTCACGAGTCAGATAGGCTCACCACTGAGCTATGTAACTTATTCAAGTGAAAATGTGGTAGAACCAATCTCATGGGGTTTTTACATGGGCATGTTTAGGCTGTTTGCAGTGAATGACAGTTTCTTATAAAACTGACAGTATTTGCAGGTGACATAGTAACCGGAGTTCAAATGTAGAGATTTGTCCTTGAAAGAGATGAAAAAATTGTGGAAAAGGGAGAAGATGAAGCTTTGCCAGCCATACAAAATATACGAGTAGATTTATGAGTTCACTTAGTGTAATGGAATCTCAACCATCAATCAAAACACACGTTCGCAGTTTATGTGAAATATATGATTTTACAACTGTCATTAACTCTACAAAAAACCTTTAGAGCACTGAGAAATCTTAGCCAAAAACAAGAAATATCTTAAAAGAAACCAAAAACGGCGTAAGAATATGAATACTGAAGGTCTTTTGCGGTTTAATATGTTCGTTATTTATGATCGATTTGGTTTATAAATTGTCTTGATGATCTGTGTGAAGTTTTGGTAGGATGACGAAATCCACGCCTCACTTTAACCCTTTCTCAAACGACAAAATTTTAGACTAGTCCCAATTGAAAACATTTGGAGAAGACAAAATAAAAGTGAATGAAAAGTTAAATTTGTTTGGGGAAAGGTAGAAAGAAAACATTGTGGGAAAAGGAAAAAAATGTTGGCTACTAGCATTTCTCCTTTTCCCACAATGTTTTCAAAAGCTTTCGTCGTCAGGGACGTTAAAAGTTGAGACTGTATGCTAAAGGGTTAGAGGCAATTTCTTATAGTTCTATATATTTTCATTTTAGAACAGAATTGACAGTTATAGAATATATAAACAAGATCTAGCCTGAAAAATACAACAAACATATTTAAAAAAAAAAAAGAAAATGTATTTATTGTAAATGTATAATTCACTGTCTAAACAGAAACTGTAAATTTTAACCAATGTCATTAAATATGCCATAAAAAAAGCTAGATGAATATATCAAACAACAGACAGAGAGACAGAAAGACAGACAGACAGACAGACAGACAGACATCATCGATCTCTCTAGATACTTTAACCAACCTTATTAAACCGCCACATCCTCACTGAATCAGTTTATCATATGGTATCTAATCACAGTACTCTTTTTTTTTGTATCATATGTACATGTGTATCAAAAAAATACCAATACCGTTGTAAGTATGAATAGACCAAGATCAGATTCCCCACTCTGTCTGCAATCTTTATTTTACATCGAGACTTAGACTAAGATCTGACTCCCCGCTTATAAAACATAAAAACTGGGCGATACACTATATAGCACTGATATTTAATGATGATTATGGTATTCTCTCTGGTGACAAAAATCGTTTGTAATGAGTGATCATTTTTTTCTCGCTACACAATTTAGTATTCTGCGGTTAGGGCGTCACGCCTTTGATCTTTCTCCTGTTTAATGAACACATGTCGCTAAACATGTGAATCAAGCCATGTCTGTGAAAAGTGATTAAATCCATCTGCAAAAGGTATCGACCAAGGGTAGCCTGCGCAGTCCGCGCAGGGTCATCTGAATCGAAATCGGTAGCCATTGGTAAATGTTCTTTATGTACGAATGACGTTTTATCTTGCGATTCAGCCTTTCCTAGACAAAACGGACTCACGTTATTTTACGACTAGTTTTATGCGGAGACTTTTGTGTCATCCGGATGTATATATATATGTAGGCCTACGCATTTTAGGTTTCATTTTTCAAATATCATGGCTTCCAGTCATTAACCCTTATCCTCCTAAAAAAGTGAAATGACACTTTCAAGCCGATCGTTGTCTGCGCATGTCATATTCTTCGGAGATTTTACCTTATGTATTTGAAAAATGCCACCTAGCGGAAGATAATGTCAAGCCGATACTACAAACCAAAATTTTACTATTGATATTTTTTGGGGGAAAGATACCCCCTTATCAGAGAGTGTAGATGCAAGACCAGACTGCACGTTCTGTGCAGTCTGGTCTTAATCTACACTGTCCTGAAAAGGTCTTTGAGTCGTGCATAGAAGCTTAAGGGTTAAAAGGGATATTCTTTTTCTATTTTACACATACTGATATGTTTTCCTTTCTAAATTATTTCTTGGCAGGCTATTGTAGGCTATCGTTACCTTTGCAATGTCCATTGGCTGTGAAAATGTCCTTTGATATCGATTTTAGTTGTTTGAATTATTGATGGTCAGTCTGTTTCAACACTGGCACAGGTGGCTACGTCATACACAGTGACACATTCCATACTGATAGATTTATCACCGTATACTAGTATTTTTCTTCATTTTCAACTTTTCAATCACAGTATATCGAATGCATTTCTGTTCCAAATATCATACGTCAACAGCATCTCTTTTTTAAAACTAAATACAACAAATAACAAATGAACCATGCTCTGTGGAAAGGGGCTTAATGCATCTGCTAAAAGTATCGACTCAGGTCAGCCTGCGCACTCCGCGTAGGCTGACCTGAGCCGAAACTTTTCGCTATTGCTCAATTTTCTGTATGTCCAAGGACCATCCTACCTCATGATGAAGTCAGTTGGTAAACAGAGTGGCTATTATGGATCCGTAAGTAACTGATGTTTTGCTTGGTTTCATGCATCAAGGAGAAGCATTAAGCCCCGTTTTGCCAGAGCACGGCTCAAATATTTTAAAGCAATCCTGACATCCTGGCTAACTCTAGCCTGTGTGAAAATAGTGTGTTAAGTTGTAAAACTACAGATAGGACTACAACTTCTCAAAAAAGAAAAAAAGACTATAAAAGATATTTACGCATAGATTTGGTAATGCATTCGCACATAAACGTGTATATCAGGAAAAAAAAAACTTAACGGAGCCAATAAAAATCAAAGATCACAGATTAGACCGCATGTCCATGCCACTTGATCCCATTTCCTGCAGACAGGACAACAATCAAAGTCATGACGGGTACCAACGGTTAACAAATAAAATGATCATATTGAAAACCAATAATTTAAAGAACACATCACGGGAACCAACTTGAATATATCATAAAATTCTAACTCTTCCAACTCAAAAATATATGAGCCATGCTCTGGCAAAATGGGGCTTATTGCATCGCCGTGATGTATCATACCAATCATGCCATGACATAATTATGAGTCCGAAATAGCCACTTTTTTAAACAACCGACATAATCATGGGGCAGACAGATCTTTGGACATGTAGAAAATGGACCAATAGTGAAAAATTTCGGCCCAGGTCAGCCTGCGCGAATGCGAATGCGAATGCGCAGGCTGACCTGGATCGATACCTTTTGCAGATACATTAAGCCCCATTTTCACAGAGCATGACTCATATAAAATTGAACTGTTTCGATTGAAAATACCGTCACGTGGAAGAATTATCTTAAATGGAGACGGTATAGATCCAAGAGTAGACTGCATTCTGTGCAGTCTAATTTTTATCCACGCTTTCCCCGAAATCCCTACTTTCGTGGGTACAAGAAAGATAGAATGAGTTTCATGATTTTGAAAATAAACGAACAAACAACAAAAATAAAACGATTATACTTCACGGTTTTTTGTAATGTAACAAATGAAAATAACTGACACGAAAGTTTATTCAAACTCAATAGTTGCAATGATAAATCTATCCAAATTTTCGAATGATGTCCGGGAGAAAAATAAAACAATGACAAAAGTCATACTTTCACTTACCTTATTAAATCTCCAAATCTTTGGTGATAACTAGTCTCGTTATTTTAATACATGATGAATAGCTATCACGCATCATTTATGAAGTTCTCTGGACGCGAAAGGCTGGTAGGAAGCTATTGGGATCACTCGTCAAAACTCGGTCGATTCCGTAACTATATCTAACTTCGTCCGTATCGAGGATGTTTCCATTTTAAAGTAGGCTTCTGTCAGTCACATGATCTTAGATATGGCGGCAGCCATGAAAATCAATCAACAACCACGGTGAAGTTACTTACATCTAACAATCTATCGGTGAAAACTGCCGACGGAATGGTTAGATAGCGTTCATAATTGAATGTAAAAAAAAGTGTTTGTCAACGGAAATGTATTTATAGAAAAATTTCTATAGAAAATTGTGACTCGAGTTTTCTTTTTTGACCGGAGCCTTACAATTTTCGGAACAGTAAAGCTGTGTATTTCCGGCGCAGAAATGTATTGTGCAGGTGAATATCACCTATCGTAAAACTTGTCACAACTCGCTGCGTAAGAAAATTTTGAAATCTCGCTCAATCTTCGGACACACGCGATATCAAATTTTCTCACGCTACTCGAATCAAATACAAGCATCAGGCAAATTACTACAACATAATAATCCGTATTTATTCAAAGAATTATCGAAGTCGAATAGACGGACGCGATTGGATGAGCTTTTCCGGGTTCATCTTGGACCTGTTGTTCTTTTAGCTTGCGCCATTCTTTTAACTTGTCCAAATTCAATATATTTGCAGATTAAAAACAATGACTCAAGCGATGAAATTTGTCTGTGAAAGAGTAGAAAAATGGTGTGAAAGAGAGAAAATGCTGGTTACCAGCATTTCTTCTAACAATGTTTTCAAATGCTTTTTCCCCACAGGATCGTTAAAACCGGGATGGTTTGGTATAGGGTTGATTTACATCAATACCAAAAAAACTTTGTAATACATTTTCACAAACCACACGTATATTCGTATGTATTTACGTATTTAATTCACGCACATCAATAAAGCATATCTAATACCATTTCAAGGATGACTGAACCTGCGTCTTGGCTCATATGTAATATGCAGACTTGTCCGTTGAATTCTATAGACGGCGAAGTTTGACACAAAACAAGCGCCTGTGGGCGTCCCTCCCACACACACTTTGCCTGTAAACTCAAGAATTCGGCAAGCATTCCTACTCCACCTGACAGTTTAACCCTTTACCAAAAAACAATATAGCAGACTGGTCCAAATTGTAGGCATTGGTGGACGACAAAATAAATCAGACTCTAAAAGTAAAATCTGAAATTTGTTTTTGGAGGGATAGAAAACGGACAAAAAAGTGTGGAACAAGAAGAAAATGCTGGTTACCAGCATTTTCTCCTTTTCCCAAAATGTGTTCAAAAGCCTTCATTCTTATTGTCGTTAAAACTCGGGATTGTGCGCTAAAGGGTTAACAATGAATTAAAATTCCAGGTTGGATTAGCTGAACTTGCGATAATCCGAATTGTTCGGTTAATTCGAAGGAAAACTTAGAGGGGGAAAAAAGAAGAGAATATTTTTTCCACAATATTGTCAAAAGCCCTCTACCTCAGGGTCGAAATAAAATAGGATAACTTTGTAAAGAGTTAATTTCTTTAAATATCGCCTGTTTTGTAAAATTGGTGAATAATATGATCGTAAAAACGTTAATTAAGCGGCGACGTGGGAAAAAAGCGGTATAATGCATTATACCAATCAAGGAGTCACATGATTTTATGAATCAGCTTGTCTAACAACCGATTGAATCATGAGGTGGGATTGTCATTGGGCATGCATAAAATTTACTAATTGTAAAAAGTTTCAAGCAAGGTCAGGGTGTGCGGACTGCATATGCTGACCTTGGTCGATACTTTTAGCAGATGCATAAAACCATCTTTTCACAGAGCATGGCTCATCTATAGTTACCCGTAGTAAACACTCGTCACAACTCGGCCGATTCCGTACCTACATCTAACCTCGTCTGTATAAGGGAGGCTTCCATTTTGAACTACAAATACCGAATGATTTATTACATGACGCCATTTAAAAAACTTGACTCACTTTTCATGGGCACGCCGCAGTTACAAATGCTTTCCCGTGGTCGTTAAAACACGGGACTGATTGGTAAAAGGTAAAATTGTCGATTTTTCCTATTACAGAAAGGACATCAACATGCCAAGAACGAACAAGATTGCACTCTTGTTTTCAAAATATCCCGGGGCGGGGAGGAAGGAGTGGATTGTCACCGGATCCTTGTAGCAGAGCTTTGAATCTACGTGAACAGAGGGCTAGCTACAGCCCTGACTGAATCCAAGATCAGACTTGACAGACATGCACACTGATCTTTACTTATCCACTTCACAAAGGAGATTAGAGGTCAAAATCAAAAGGATAGGGAATACATACCCACTTGGCTGCTTACCGCGCCTTGATGCGCGTTTACGTACAGAGATCAGAGAGTACAAAATATGCAGTCTGATCATGGACATACTCGTACGCTGTCTGTCACGTATAGATTGTTTACCAAGCAAACAAAGGTGTGAAATTGCAATATTTTTATCATTAGGTGGAAATTTTTACTCAATCTACATGTATTTACTACGGCATTCGGCATACCTCGGGTGATCCGGTGATCAAATCCCTCGGCTGTATCACGTAGCTTGATATGCACCTACACGGTACATTTCGCACATCTCCGGAAGCACACCGCTTTACCGTTGTTGAAATTGTAAGGCTCCTCTTTAGAAAGAACGCTTGAGTAAATTTTCTATCGTTATCTTTCTAAGAGTATTTCAGTCGGCAAACAGTTTGTACATTCAATTTTTAGCGCGGTTTATCAATTCCGTTAGGAGCTTTCATCGACAGATCGATAGATAGAGAATAGATGGTTGGTGTCTTGGATGGGTTAAGTTTATCGGGTGTCTTCTCATTTCGCCCAATACCATTTCGCCCATTTCCCATTTCGCCCAATTTTTTTTCCCATTTCGCCCTTTGCCATTTCGCCCTTAAGCCATATTGCCCTTTACCATTTTGCCCCATTGCCATCTTGCCCAATCATCATTTCGCCCACTTATCATTTCGCCCTTTAGCCTAATCGCCATTTGCCAATTCGCCCAAAGTCATCTCGCCCTATTACCCTTTCACCCCCTAACCATTTTGCCCAATTGTCGTCTTGCCCCTTTATCATTTTGCCCAAGTGTCATCTCGCCCCTTCAGCATTTCGCCCAAGCCCATTTCGCCCAATTGTCATCTCGCCACCATTTTACAAATTAATAATTCCGCCCCGTTGTGTCATTTACTAGTACCCATCACAATCATCACTTTGCCCTTTTAATGCTTGTTTCTCATTACACCCTTCCATTTTGGGACCTCCATTTTGTACTAACGCATTTACAATTTAAGGCTTTTTAAAAAATTTTTAGACCCTTTGTATTCTATCAAGAATACATAACTACCGTGGCTATGGATTCTTGATTCTGTAATACTGTGATCTTCTGTAATCCTGTGATCCTTTACCATACATGCCATTACCACCTTTATGCAGTGACTATCAGTTTTCCATTGTTAGAGAGCCACACACTCATCCTCGGTTCATTCTGGTGTGCGGGTTGTCCAGCCAATGACAGATCCACCACTGTTTTACGTTACGCATGATTAGAAAGTTCAGGTCTAGAAATCTGCATACCAAACTCCAAAAAGAAGCTCTGCATTTCTGTTTTCCCATTGATGTAACAAGAGGTGGGGAAGGACTTTGTTAGTAAAGACAATTTGGAGAACAAATTATGTCAATAAAATGTTTTTACTTCAAAACCAGAACAGATGAACATGTTGAAAATGAAATTAATTACAATTCTACAAAATTATATCAAGTGAAGAATTACTTTTTCCACTTGGATCGCATAAGTCTCTTTAAATAGAAAAATTACAAGTTTGCCCATAATGGGGAAGGCTCTGACCGATGAACACCACAGAGGCTGGAATCGCCTCTACAAAAACAAAGCGGAGGTAGATCGTTTTTCACAACCTTGTAAAATGTTTTCGGACATGACTTCTGAAACATGCCTTGAAACAACATACCTAATGCTAGGTGTCGGATTTTCTACTGATCTGTAAAATAACAACATGACCCTCTCTTAACTAATATACACCGTCAACTGACTTTTGTGGCAACAGATTACAAAAAACTGCCTGAATCATTTAGGGGTAACAGGACCTAAGGACCTCTTCCAACCTGACTTGAACTAAGAATAACAAAAATTATTACACTGCTCGCTTTCAGTCATCACAAACATTATTATGTGAATGCACTGCTAGACAATCACAACTCTTTTGATGGCAAAATAATGGCAATAGGTAGGTAGAATACTCACAGTAAATTACATAACTCTTATGATGATACAGTCAAACTACATGATACCTTTAAATCACAAAATCTCTATTGTTTTTTTTTGCTTGAGGATTCAATATATTTTGCCAGCACAATTTGCAGCTTAATTGCTCAATTTCTCAATAAGTAAGACACTGCATCAACGTAGCTCATCAGAGGCCTTTCATTGCGTTCATACTGGGTCTTCAGGTTGGCCAGGCGGTTGTCGATACGAACGTATGTAAGACGTCGAGGGTTCGGCCTACCCCCCGCTTCTAGACGCTGTAGTTCGGTGCGTTGAAAGAGCTCTTCTTTCTTCAGGAAGGATATGAATTCCCACAAGTTTGGGTGAGGCTTTCCAATGTAGGAATTAATCTTGTGATGCCATCCTTCTAGAGCGTTTATCGTACGCGATTCCTCAAGTCTGTCATAATGATTCCACATATTCCGGCTAAATCTTGAATTGTCCCCAATCCAGGTATTAGTAACGTAGTTGTGAAATTGATCCGCTTCTTGGATGACAGGGGCATCATCCATGATATTTTGCCACACCAAATCAATCTGGTCTGGGGGTGTCAGTGGTAAGGCAAGGGTTCTTCGTACCCATCGTCGTAAGGGATTTCCAAGTTCTGCAGCATTGTATTGTGCAGCAAGGCCAATGCGCTGAATACAGCGATGGATGCATTGGCCATAATGGAAAAGGCAACCCTTTACATGGCATCCTGGTAGAACACGTCTGTATGCCTGTATTGCAGCTTGTTCATAATCTATCAGTATTTCATCTGAATCAAATTGGACGTTTCGCTCTGCAGCTGCCGCTTGGATTAGGTGGGTAAACCGAGTGTAGGTGTCCTCTGTGCGGTTTGGCAAAAGACCATAGAGTAATGGAAACATCTGTCCGTAAGCTTTGGCATGCACTGTGTATAACTGGTGAAAGAGGGTAGGCACGGCATAGAAGGTTCCATCCATGTAAACTGAATTTGCACGACACACTTGAAGAAGGCCCTCGACACTCCCGAATATAATCAACTTCTCAGCTCCCCCATCATTTGCTAAGACGAAGTCATGCCCATCAGCCGTTTGGGCCCACTCCCCTTCGAGGACAATGTTCTCCCTTGTTGCTGGTGGCATAGGCAAACGTCGTCTTCTAGCACGATATGCCGATGAAGAGCATCCCTGTAAGTTGGGAAGATGTGCCGCAATTTCATCATTGAGGTCGCCTCTCTGGTTTGCTGCTGTCACCTCTTCCTGATAAATTCTTGAGACTGGGGTTAATTCCTCCACGGCGCGACGTTTAACACCTCGAACAATATCTTCAGAAGCAAGTTCTGCAGTGATTGGTCCATGGTTGTGATCAGTAAGATGAACCAACCTGAAATTATAAATTAAGTCATAAATGGATGAAGGCTGTATAGGGCTGGTGTAATAGAATCAACTAGCATCTGATATGAGGTGCCCTCTCGCTTTGGATTTTTAAGGAAAGAGTAGCGATATCATGAACCCAGTATCAGGACACTACACCCTGGTCATTTGCCCCCTAGGACTTCTGCTACCCCCTCCAGATGAATGCAATATATCAAACACTTTTTCTCACAATATACCTATACAGCAGCTTTTTAAAAAAAAATTATTCTACATCTTGAATGGACCTGAAACTAGGCGCAACACGACTTCTCATTGGAATAAAAAAAATTGAAGCAAGTCCTTACCTGTTACCATTTTCATTGTCTGTATGTGCCTTTGCTTTACAGTTTTCAGTAATGCATTTCCAATACCTCTTATCTTCTCTTGTACTGTGGAGTCGGAATTTGAAGTTGTTATCTACAATGAGGTTTTCACCCCCTCTACTGGTCGTTACAAATCTAATGTCGTGGTTGTCCATCCTGCACATCTATGAAAATGATCAAGTCTGCTAGTCCCAATCTACTCTGTTCACTACTTCACAGAATCTGCTTACCAGGGCATACAATTTCCTGGAATTGGAGCAACTCCCTAACACATGATTCTAGGAATCTGTGGGTGTGGCCACTCTCTCTTTCCAGGGTGAAATCATTGAGAGATTGATTCGTATGATACATGTACGCTTTCTTAAGTTTTGGATCCAAATGGGCGAAAACTGCTTTGGGCGTAATGGGAAGGGGCCATGTGGGAAAAGGGCCAAGTGGTCATTGGGCAAAATGGGGAAAGGGCGAAGTGAACATTGGGTAAAATGGGGATAGGGCGAAATGGTCATTGGGCGAAATGAAGCAGTTGGGCGAGATGGTTTCTGGGCGAATTGAAAAATGGGCGAAAAAAAGATTGGGCAAAATGGCCATTGGGCAAGATGGATATTTGGTGAAGTGGTAAATGGGCAAATTGGGAAAGGGCGAAGTGGGATTGGGCGAAATGGGAAAAAAGTTGGGCGAAATGGGAATGGGCGAAATGGGATTGGGCGAAATGGGAATAAACCGTTTATCGGGCAAGGCGGAGGAATTTATCTGGTGAGCCGAAGGCGAACCGGATAATTTCCGGAGCCGAGCCCGATAAACTTAAACCATCCAAGACACCAACCATCTATTCTATTTATCCTGTCACGCACTTTAAATGAACAAAACAAAACAAAAAACAAACATGATACATAGACCGTACCTTTTATTCAATATCTTATGGTACTGATACCATAAAATTCCCGAGCCGAGCCTGACAAACTTTCCTGGAATCAAAGACACTATTGTCTATTCTTCAAATTTTCCAATCCACAACACTATTCTGTTTATCCTGTTTCATATTTACAAACATAGATCCGACTAGATAGAATATTTCGCTCGAAATTAAGGCACATATTGACATCTTTCGCACTTTGAAAAAAACACACTTGTATGGCGAACTGTGTAAAGCGCTTTAGGTATTCAGCTGTAATAATGACGTCATGAATGATACTGACTACGTCATAAACGTGACGTAAACCCTCGGAAGAATGTTGTGGCGAAGAATTCTGTTTTATTTTAAATAATAAGAAAAATTAGAATTTTAAGCGATAATTTTACTTTGAAATATTGATTTCGTGTACCGGCACCTAAAAAAGGAGTTCCGGCTGGTCACATGACCAACTAGCCTAATAAACCTTGATCACGTGACCAACTGACATAATAAACCTGGTCACGTGGTCAAGTGACCGTATATCACCAAGTTTATATGACCCCCTGTTATACGACGGAATTTATAGGAGGTGACAGGATAAAAGTGAATAACTTCACAGTGGTTGTTCATGTCGTTGCTAAGCGATCTACAGGGGCGCCGCCATGTTTAAGATCATGTGAATGGCAGTTCAAAATGGAAGCCTCCCTTATACAGACGAGGTTAGATGTAGGTACGGAATCGGCCGAGTTGTGACGAGAGGTAATAAATGAAACGTAAACAAATCTAAATAGGTCAACTTACCCTCTAATGTTTTAAAGTTGGTGTTAATGTTTTGTAATAACCCCCTTTTGAACTATCACTTGTCGACAACGACGAGGTAAACTGTCATACAGCCTTTGAATAAAGAATAAAGGGACAACATTCCAAGCATGTAATAATAGGTATTTTAGGTCATTTACATGGCGGAACAGGCACATGCGGTTTTTAATTGGAGATAAATCAGGGGACAGTGCTGGCCAACTGAGTTGTGGTATTTGATTCCTGTGGTTCCATTCCTCCAAGAGACGTGGCCGATGACAAGGGGCATTATCATCTTGGAAGATCCAGATGTTAACTCCATAGTTCTTAGCCACATCTTGCCAAAAGTTATCGCCTAGTGTCCGAATAGAACTATATTCTTCACAGTTCATACTGCCATCAATAAAAGCTATACATCCCCATATCATAATTTTCAATGTCGATTTCGGCCCCTGGACCACGTAGCCAAGACATTCAGGTCGCCATTTTTCGGACGCTTTTCTCCACACTTTTGTTTTCCTGTCAGGTTTGATAACAATCATCATTTCGTCGGTAAACATGACTTTTTTTTCCAGTTATCAATAGTCCAGTGTAATTTTCCCCTACACGACGCCAAACTCTTTCTTTTGTTTACAGCCCTGATTCCGATGGTCTTCCTAACAATCCGTCGCGTAGCCTAAAAAATGCAACTTTCTCTGCACTGTTCTGGTGGATACTTTACACAGTGTTGCCTGACTATATTCACTAGTGATTCCCTTTAAAACACGACCATCTA
Organism: Tridacna gigas; assembly: GCA_945859785.2. NCBI lineage: Eukaryota > Metazoa > Mollusca > Bivalvia > Cardiida > Cardiidae > Tridacna > Tridacna gigas. Next base: position 17,580,245 of record OX244041.2, read on the forward strand.
TTACATTTACCAATTCTTGATAAAACTCGTTCACCTCTCTTCGACATCAGCTTCGGACGTGCGACTCGTGATTTGTTTTCACTTTATTCCGCGCTCTCCATCGCTTTAAAAACCGAGAAATTGTACTTTCACAAATATTCAGTATTTTAGAAACTTCGCTAGCTCGTAATCCACTCTCAATCAATTTAATTATATCCGATTTAGTTTCGCTAGATAATTCTTTTCCGTGCTTGGCCACGATTCACACAGGTTTAAATTTGACCGCTGAGAAACTTCTAGAACGAAAATATTCCGACACCATGCACATATAATAAATCTACTAAAAATAGATCATTTGCACTAGATAAATATGTATAGGCGTGTATTAGTTGTTTGACCAAGAAAATATTGATCGATAACTTTACGCTCGGGTGTATTGACAGTGACGCCATTAAAAAACTTGACTCACTTTTGCACAACCTGCATATTGTCCTTTCCAAAAAACGTTCTCCAACTTTTTAACCCTTTCAGCGCCAAATATATTACCTGACCTCTTTCAGCGGCTTAAAATACAGTCTACTGAAACTTAGAATGATATCCAACTTACAGGATGGTAGGACTGACTAACCCAGCGGATGGTACATGTATATCCAAGACCGGACAGCACGTAATGTGCAGTCTGGTCTTGATCTATGCCGTCCGAAAAAGACGTCATTTTCGCCTGTGGCGCTAAAAGGGTTAAATACAAGAATCCCATCACTTGAATCGCGTATATTTTGTCGTCTGCAAATCCCTACAACTTGGAAAAGTCCAAAATTTCTCGAGTGGTATTTAGAGAAAGGGCGTCAAAGCAACAAGTAGATCTAATCCCTTTACTCTACAGATTTTTTTCTCTTTTGTCGGTCAGGAATATATGAGCCGTGCTTTGTGAAAAGGGAGCTTAATGCATCTGCGAAAAGTATCGACTCAGGTCAGCCTGCGCAGTCCACGCAAGCTGACCTGGCCGAAACTTTTCGCTATTGGTCAATTTTCTATATGTTCAAGGACTAGTCTACCCTCATGATTAAGTCGGTTGTTGAAAAAAAGTGTCTATCATTGATCCATAGTTACGAGATGGCTTGTTTTGCATTATGCATTGCGGAGATGTATTAAACCCCTTTTTTGCCAGAGCATGACACACATGGATTTAGCTGCACACTCGCGTTCAGCACTCGTCAAAAATCGGCCGATTCCGTACCTACATTGTACATCTAACCTCGTCCGTATTTATAAAAAGGAGGTTTCCATTACGAACTGGCCATCACATGATCTTAAACATGGCGGCGCCCAGGTAAATCGCTTCTGGAAAAGTTTCTTGATCAAGAGATTTATTGAAGATCCTACACAAAGGCTTAGAAATACTGTGTTTTGTAGCCTTAAGTAGTTTGTGACTCACTTGATCAGGTCCAATTGCTTTATTTATGTCTAATGTTCCAATAATACTTTCAACATCTGCAACAGAAATATTAATGGTTGAAAGAATATTTAGTGTTTTCCGAACAAAGTTTGGTAAATTGGTATTTGGGTCATTTAATGTTGATATGGAAGTATAATACTTGTTGAGACAGTTAGCTTTATCTTCGTCAGTGTAATGGAACGTTTCTAAGTCATCATGCAGTGTTTTCAAAACTGGAATCGAATTGGTGCTGGTATTGTTACTAACCAAACTGCGAAGATATTTCCAGTACTGTTTTGGATTTTCAAATCGTGATGAGGACGAACGTTCGTGAAGATTACTGAAATAAGTTGTTTAGCGTATTTCTTTAGATTATTTACTTTATTGCGCATTTTCTTGTATTTGTTCCAATCGTTTAAACGTTCGGATTTCGTAGCTATCGTCTTTAGTCTGTCTCGTCGTCTACTTATTCTTCTTATCTCCGAATCGTACCACGGTCTGTCGTTAGGTCTTATCATAATTTCTCTAGAAGGAATACAGTGGTTCATCAAATTCATTAGAATACAATTAAAGCGGTTACATGCATCATTTATGTTAAGGCTGTCTATGAAATCCCAATTCTCATTATCAATCAACAGATTCAGTTGATTAAAATCAGCTCTGTCGTAGAGCCATACTTTACGTTTTGAACAAGGCCTTAGAGGTTGACAGAAATTTATAAAGACTAGAGTTGCTTTGTGATCACTTATGGAACTGTCGACATCCAAGGTATCGGAATGAAGGGCATGAACAGTGTTCGAGATTAAAATTGGATCAAGAAGAGTTGCAGAAGTCTCTGAGACGCGGGTAGGTTTTGTAATGACATTAGTAAAATCGTTTAAAGAGATAATATGACTTAGGTGATGTTCGTTTAGATTTAGAAGGTCCACGTTAAGGTCGCCAAGTAAAAGAATATGTGGACAACACTCAAGTGCCTTTTCAATATTGATATTTAAATTTTCCCAAAATGCCACCGGTGTGCCCGGAGGACGATAAATTGTACATAGAAGAATGGCTGTGGACCGATATTTGATTTCAACCCAAACAGATTGAATAGCCTCAGATTCTAAGTCAAGTCTTCTTTTAGAGGCATAAATATTTGAAACATATACCAAGAGTCCATCAAAATGAGATGCAAGGTCATGTCTATACATACTAGAATCATGAGTTTATAACTGTAAGTCCTCATTCTTTACAACTACATCAAGATGTGTTTCTGTAAAACTTAATACATCAAAATCAGAAAAATGATCCGTAATATAATGAAGTTTGTTTCTGATGCTGCGTATATTCAAATGCACACAAGAGAGAGAGCCGTTGTCGTCGCGTGGTAAACAAGAAAAGGGACCAGGATTCAGTTCTATATCTCCTGAAAGGAGAAGTAGTACTGAAGCGAAAAACCAAAGATGGATTCGAAAATTCAAATTAAAGATACAAAAGACTATAATACATCCAATCGAAGTTAGGGAAGGTTCAAAAAGCTTATTCGTTGTCGAGAAGAACCTTTTGCCAATCCTGCTAGTTTTAGCACAGAATAGACCTATAGCCGCGAGCCAAATTGCAATAAATGTACCTCTGGTGGATCAGTTAAATCAAAATCTATAAATAACTCCGCACGCGAATATAGGATCTTGAGCCGACATACAAGTGTGACAGACATATACCATCCTCGAGTCCCAGCTAGTTTTAAAGAACAAAAAGAGGAAATGTACAAAAATACAGAAAAAATAATAGGAATGCAAAAGAGGAGAACAAAAGTTGAGTCCATGAATAAGTCAAAATGTATAGAGGGGGCTAGTAACGTTGTAAGTATAACAGGAACATCGAATAATGTTATACATAGCAATACCTTTAGAGTCAATAGTAACTGACAAAAAAATAAGACTTGCATAAGTGGGCCTATACGTTTTAAAACTCTCTAAAACCTACCTTGTACGATCCATCCAGCCATTGTTAGCTAGCATGTAACCTATGCACCAGCCACTTATAAACATAGCCCATATAAGCTTGGGAAAAAGCCAAGGTACAAGCCCAGCAAGGTGGGTACGTTATTTTTGTTGTTAGACTGATGCACAAATCCCGGGTTCAAATATCTATATTTAGAAACTGTCTACAAAGATTTGCAGTAAACAGTTGGTATTATATTTTCCCCGTTTGAAATCATTTTGTTTTTTAAGAAATTTGTAGCGAAAAACTGGCTTGACTTTTCCACAGACATATTATTTATTGCCATTTTCCGCCTGCACTTTTTAAGTGGCAATTTACGCACCGCGTTTTAATACATGTATTTGTCCTTTTTAAGTCCGGTGATACGTCATAGCAGACAGGTCAATTCTTCGAAGAATATGACATGCGCAGACAACGCTTGAGGTAAGTTTGCGCATGTCAGGCAATTTACGCTGTTCGATATCCGGGCTTACCAAAACTTGGTCAGTCAAATAACTAGTTTAAAATTACGTACTCTTGCCCCTTTAACTAAAGTTTCCAAATTTCAGTGTGTTAGCAAATTCCTATCCTTTAACCTGACACAGATGTCTCAATCAGACTGCACTGACAACAAGAGGGCCATGATGGCTACATGCAAAATTTGGTAGCTCTAGGCCTTATGGCTAGGTACAGGAAGATTGGATCTACTTCTTCTACTATTTTGCCCTGGATTACGACAATAAAGTACTTCCGTTTTTAGTGGATTTGTGTTCATGTATGTAGCTGCCGAAAGTATGTCAAAGCTATCTTGTAGGGAACGACATATTAAACTGAGTGGAAATTTAATAAGTAGGCTACCTGTAGATATTTTATTCTCACAATCGTTTTTTTTTTTTTTTTCCAAAACAATTTTATTCAAAATACGGAAAAAATCTAAATCAGTCATCTCAAGGACATCTTATTCACGCATAGGTGATTAACCTTTTCAGCGCCAGATGTAGTATCTATACACGACCTCTTTTTACGACTGAAAAAATAATCCACTGAAACCCAGAAAACTAATTTATCTTAAATGCTTGACTAATCTTGAATGCTTGACTAAGCAATCCCTGGTTTTCACGACCCTGAGAAAGAAGCCTTTTGAAAACTTTGTGGGAAAAGGAGAAAATGCTGGTAACCAGCATTTTCTCCCTTTCCCACAATGTTTTACACCCTTCCAAAAGCATATTTCAATAGTAGGTCACATTTATTTTTGTCGTCTGCAAATGCTTTGAATTTGGACCAGTCTAAAATTTTGTCGTTTGGTACAGAGTTAAATGTTTGACTAAACAAGCGGATGATATAGATCCAAGACAAGACTGCATGTTCTGTGCAGTCTGATCTTGGTGTAGGCGGATCGCAAAATCTCTTAATTTTCCATTTGATACTCAATACATCGATTTTTTCAACGAAAGTGACAAATCTTTTCTATGTGTGGCCTGTCAAAATAAGTAGATATACATGTTAAGTATGCGTAGTCCCCTGATCAGTTTCTTCCCTTTCACACCTAGGCCTGTTCGTTTTGTAGTTTTAATACAGAAAGAGCAAGCCGTGTGCTTAAAACGAATCAGCTCACATGTGAGTAGCTAAATACGTTGGCTATTGCCCTATCTCTTGGTACTGATATACTCGAATGAATATACATGTATAGTAATTTTCGATTGCCCAAAAGGATAGATATGTTTATCCTGCGGACCCTGCAAGCCTATTTGTTGGCGAATTTATGACAATATTTAAGTTGCTACTGCCAATCCATATACGGGGGTGGGGGGGGGGGGCTTATTCTGACCCTAGCCAATGAATATGACAGCGGATGTTCCTATTTTTTTTTTCACCAATTAATAATTATTTTTATGCGTTAAAATGTTGCCCACAAATGTATTTCTACATGTGTTTTCAGAGATGTCATTTTTAGCAATAACTGCCCTTTTTCAAGTGAAGATTTGGATTACAGATCTACTCTTGATTTTTTTTAAATCTAATTTGGAAATCTTAGTTTTTAGAAATATGCAGAACAACGAGGAGAAAGAAGCAATCACTGGCGAGATCACTGGTCATCATTTCATATCAAACCGTAAAACAGTTCTAATATTCTTATTCCAGTACCCATCTTACGCCGTCTATCTTATTAAAAGATGTTTCTTGTTAAACTGTTATTATAGGTAAATCACGGGCATTAAGATGCCAATTCATGTGCTTTAGACTAGTGAGGGACGTCTTCATTCTAAAACACAAGTGTACTCTGTAGTCTCATACACTGAATTAGCTAGATTGACAGAGTGAAGCATTTGAAATAATAAAATTTAGTTAAATTCATAAGTGATTGAACAAATACTTGAGCTCTGTGAAAAAGGAGCTTAAAGCATCTGCGAAAAATATCGATCCAGGTCAGCCTGCACAGACCTGGGCCAAAACTTTTCGCTATTGGTCAATTTTCTGTATGTCCAAGGACCATTCTACCCCATGATTAAGTCTTTTTTTTTTTTTTTTTTCCCCAAGTGGCTACTATTGATCCATAATTGTGTTATGGCTGAAAAGGTACAATGCATCACAGAGATGCATTAAGCCCCCTTTTGCCATTTACTTAGACATGTCTGTCTAGCTGTTGTGGTAAATCTTATACCCATGTTTTATGCACGAGTATTATGCTAATCAAAGTTTGTTAAACGTAAAGAGTTTCACAAAAACTTTTGCTAAGCATCAAGTGTTTCACAAGGTACTGTAAAGTTTGCATGAGATATATTTTGGGATATTTTTGTTATTAGATATGGCCAATGATTTGTTAAGTTTGTCTCCATTGTACACATAAGCTTCTATAGATACCTAGCAAACTGTCCTTCAAGTCGTGGAAATGATGTAACCCGCCACCCCTCCCCGCGACGGTGTATCGGTTGACCAGCGCACCTGCGCAACGTGTAATGAGCATTCAAACCCGAAAAGCTGCAGTTTTACTAATTAAATATGGCTAATGCAAGAAGCCGTTCATCGGATGTACATTTGCTGACGGCCACGGTATGCAGCAGTGTTTAACACTATACCACATACTGTACATCAGTATGACCAATTTGGACTTGCGACCTTTTACAGATGAGTCCAGGTACTGCCCTTATTACAACGATAAACAAAAGAAAACATAATAACACAATTATATCAAGGTTTATTACACCTTTAAATATAACATCAAACTTATCCCTTGCACTACTAAGGGAGATGAACAATTCCAACACCAACAAATAAACAAGTAAGAGTTAGTTCCCTTTGACCATTAAAGTTTTGTTGCCGCGGCAATTTAAGTTCTCTTCGCAACTGAAAAAATTTGTGGAATTAGACAAGAAATAGTTCCGTTGTTTCGTAGAAGGTGTATCCACACGGACTTATGCACAAGGGCTACCAGGCTATGAAATAATTTTGACAGAGCTCGGCTACTAGAATTTACATCACAAACGGACATAATTCCTACATATTGTCCTCGATCAATTTTACCAAGCGCAATAATAAACATGTAGTTCCAATCGTCTGCCATAAATTTCGATCGTGACGGACACAAGCCATGCACCGGTCGGTATTTCACAGGATCATGCGAATTCAGGTCAGAGTCGGGCAGGTTTTAGAATGCTTGCAGATTGCCTATGCTCTCACAGTGGAGTATTCGTAGGTAAGATGATATTATATTTCTGAAACATGGTAAAATATAGCCTGGATTCAGGCGGTAATAATTTTACTCCGTATCATGCTTTTCTTAGACTCTTGGTCTGCTACTTGTCTTTGGCAGCTATCTGTTTATCGTTTTCGTTATTATTACCGCCTGGGGACATTCGAGGATCTCCCCATGGCTATCAGTTTTGCCGATAATCTAATTTATAGACTTGTCTATCGCGTGACGTCACAACGTTAAAAATAGTGGATTTGCCCGTAAATTTCATCGCGACCTTCAGCAACACTTGCTACAGCATCCTTTTGAAAAGCTTTCGGTCAAAGGTCAAACAAGTGAAACGATTAGCAGCTATTGTTATCCACCAAAGTCATTGTGAATAACCAGTTTGAAATTTTGTCAATATTTTCAAACATGGCTCACAAATAGGAAGTGATCAAGGCCATTGGAATTTCAAAATCTATAATTAGTCATTTACATCAGAAAACTGATTGCAGTGACATCTAGTTTACCCCACTGTGAGATAGAGTAAACTGGATGTCACTGCTATCGGATTTTGAATGTCCACAGCAGGGTGCCCAATCACGTACTGCAGTATGTAATCCACATATAAATTCTACTCTGCGCGTACAATTTTTTTGTGCTACTTTAAAAACATATTTATTTTACATCGATTGAGAAACAAGTTCTCACAACTTATACTAATCTCTCTCGATCCTGCTTCCTGGAAACTACACCAGTACTCGCGCCGATTGTGTGGGCCAATGAACAGTCCCAAAGTTGACATCCGCTCCCGGGTATCCAACTCAGGACCTTTTGATTACGAGGCCGACGCCCTACCTCACAAAAAGAAAAGTAATTACGTACACTGCACGTACAAATTAGATACCATTTCGTATTGCATGCCAAACAAACAAAACAAAAAGTAGTTTTCCTCGTAAATGGGTACCATGCTTTGTCCTCAACATAGAGCGGGTTACCAAATATTTTCACTATATATATATATTTTGCGGCTCCCTCGTCTGTCTAAAGAATTTTCGCTACGATTTTTTAAGGTGTCAAAATCTACCACGTGTACAGGAAATCTGGTAATTAATTTTCAGTGAGAAATTAAAATCATTTAATAATATTATGATGCACAATTATCGTTAAAAACACATTTTTTGACATATGAAAGCTGAGAAATCGAGCTGCAAATTAAACGTGTAATTTTCGTATGTATGGCGTCTGCTGCAGAAAAAATGTCATCACAACAAAAGCTGTTAAAATATTTTACAGTGTGAAGATCTGAGAAAGGTAGGTTTACACAAGTGATTCTATCATTACACCTTTTGTTTTATTTTGCCCTAACACGGCATGGCCTTTATTTGACAGAGTTTGACCTTACAATGAGCCAATCGGCCTGGTCCTCTGTGATTTTAAAATAGCCAGATCTACGAACATCATCTTGGACAACGAGCATCAATCTGTCTACGCTTCCTTTTTAAAGCAGTTCTAATGTACTTCGCAACTTTGAGTAGGATTAAAGGTGAAAAATCCTCCATAAAGGCGGTCGATTATCAAAACTCATGGCCGTGTTCGGCTTTTAAACCCTGACCGCTGTTGCGATTATATCTAAGTATAACTATGCCCTGGAGACATATGATGCATCCATATAATCACCAAATGCACAATTTACAAATTTAATTAAGATCGCATTCATTATGGTAAAGGAGCTAGGGTGTTAAAATTCATTAATAAAACTGAAACAGCCCAAAGTTACTCTGTACCCCCTAATTTTTCTTTGTATCCCCCAATTCAAAACCTACGGGGTACAATGTACCCCCAGTTTTTTCTCTGTACCCCTAATTCAAAACCTGGAGGGTGCATGTACCCCTAAATTGAAAACCCAGTGGGCATGCTGGTCCACAGGCCGTCATTTTTGACGAAGTAACGTCATAATGATAGGAAAAAATGAACTCGGGCTAGGTAAAACATATATTGCTCTGCATAATTCCATTAACAGCACCTTGAATAGACATTTTTTTTTTTATGTAACAATGCAGGGTTTTCCCTTGGCAACAAAAAACAGGGGGTCATTGTGACCCCCTAGTCATAAATAATGGCGGTCATTCTGGACTTGGAGGGGGTCACAAAAAATGTAATTAGGATAAACATTAAAGACTACTATGTATGAAACAATGTGTGTTTTTGTGTCTCTTATTCATCCCAAAGCTTTATAGAACCTATTAATGAATTATTGAATGATGTAAGATACATTGTAACAGTAGGGATTCTCTGTATACAGAGGGTCTTACTGTCTAGATGATATAATTTTCATAGTGTATCTTGAGTATGCTTTATTAAAAGCCTGGTCTTAATAAGCAAAACTGCTCTAGCTGCAGACAAACTGTCATTTATTTACTTAATTTCAATCTTTCAATGGCATCAATGTTACCACAGTGTTTTAGTGACGCATATTAGAGTTGAATTGTGCAAGTTTGTGCAGCCACTCTCTGTGGTAAAAGGGTTATTGTGTTTTGTTTTTGTCACAGGAATCAACCATGTAATTGATACAAATAGCTTGTTGTCGGCCGGATTTGATAACCTCTATTTTTTTTAATAGAGAGTATCCATCCGACAACATCACCGTTTTCAACGAACAATTAAGCATAGATCTATGTCTTCAGCCAATTTTCAGTAAACCCTCGGGGCCTTGAACTGTTTTTCTCGTTACTTAAACCAGGTGATCATCATCCGATCGTTGTTCAGGGTCTTTTTTCCTTGCAGACAGCAAGAATGACGCCAATTTTGACTGAGCCATATTGTTTTCCTTAGAGATCAACAGGTTTAGTTTAGACGAGTTTAAAGACCGATGGTATTCTCAAAAAATCGATGCACAGTCTAGTGTTTCGTTCCATTTTCTTCTCGCACTTAAGCTTTCTTATGTACTCGCAATTGAACTGACATATACTCACAATGTAACATCGCCACTAGCGAAGACGATCGTAAGTAACATTTAATGTATTTGTGCGTTCACAGTGACGCACTACTGAAAAAGAATATGTGTCATTTTCCTTAAAAATGCGTCAAAACTCACAAAATCGTGCTTCAAGGAAAACCCTGACAATGTTTGATTACCATGGTCTGGTTACTTCCTAGTCGTAAGGAGTTTTGTCATGCGATGTTACTCTTGTGAAATGTTGCTTGGTCAAAGTTACAATGCAGACTAGATATAGGACTATGGGAGGCTTGGAGCAGAGAATGAAATGAGCCATGCTCTGTGAAAAGGGAGCCTAATACATTTGCGAAAAGTACTGATCCAGGTCAGCCTGCGCAGTGCACGCAGGCTGACCTGGGCCGAAACTTTTCGCTATTGGTCAATTTTCTGTATGACAAAGGACCATTCTACCTTATGCTTAGGTCGCTTGTTAAAAAAGGTGGCAGTTATGGATCCATAATTATCTGATGGCTTGAGAGGTATCATGCATCATGGAGATGCATTAAGCCCCCTTTTGTCAGAGTATGGCTCAAATACAGTAGCAGTGAAGTACTCGCCCTCGTGATTTTCGTAATTGAAGTTACAGAGTTTGGTTATGCTTTTCAGTGATCAGATAAGTTAGTTATAAAGCATTATGCAGTGCCCCAGATAAGCTGTGTATTTGCTTATTTTACGCTATTTGGAACAGCAATTACGCAACAAAACTTATTTTAAAGCGTAACAAATACGCACATGTTTCTCACGATATGCAATGTGACTGATTTTCATTGCGTATTTTGTTGACAACCGAGATTGTCATCTTGATCGGCTGTGTTGTCGCTGAACCGCTCACACATTATTTTCTGATTGAATTGCAAGCTTCTTAGATCAGCTGATTATACCACTCGTCACAACTTGGCCAATTCTGAACCTACATCTAATGTGATCAACAGATCACCTGAGGTTTGCTGAATGCTGATTATACGTGTGCTTGGTTTGGCATTCGTCAAACTTCGGTTCGTCCTTTGATCAAATTCCACAGTTGTATCACATAGATTGATATGCACCTACACCGTACATTTCTTCTAAAAAATACACCGCTTTACCGTTCTTAAATCGTAATACTCCACCCGAAAAAGAAAACACTCATCACAATTTTCTCTTAGAATCTTTCATAATACATTTCCGTTGAAAAATAGTTTGTACATTAATTTTCTAACTTGATCTATCAGTTCTCATTGACGCTTAGAAATTCGAAATAACCCGTCTTTTTATGCTAAAAAATAATCTGCTAAAGGGTCAATCTGACACATGAGATCATCAGCTAAAGCTTCATATAAATTAGCTTGCGGGCATGTACCCGGCAGATATGTGGACTTTAATAAGTTGCGCAATCAGTGTCAAATACGCACACGGCTCTGTTTATCACAGCTAATCAAACTTGCATTTTATGAAAACGTGATAAAAGTGTTCATCCCTTTATCTAGAGTAAAATGACAGGTTTTAGTGTTACCTCCTACCCTAACTGACAAATTAATGTCAAATGATGCAGAAATACTTCTCCAAAAATTAATTGACATGAAAAATCGTACGCTGAAAAAAAATGTGAAAACCCATTACACAACAAACGTCAGTTTGATGTCGTCTGATCAGAGGCACTTCAATCTGTTTTATTGTCTTTGATAATGAATCTAAACAGTGAATGTACACAAATCTCTGTAGAAATCAAGAAGTGGAAGCCAAAATATCTGTTTTGTAGTGAGTAAAAACCATTGGTTGCGTTATGAAATGAAAATATATGACAACCTACAAATTAGACAGGTGAGGGTGGAGGTTAAGCCTTTTTGTCGTTCAGTGTTAGCAATGGAACATGTGTTAAGGTATTGGTTACTCATACAAAGAAAGAACACTAGAATGAATGAACACTTTAATGATGGTGACCTTTCTTTTCTCCCTTTTCCACTATGTTCTAGTATGCTATATGAAAGACAAATCCAGTCCTTTAAGCCACATTTGAATTGTTGTCTGCTACTGCTCTAAATACGAAAGAGTCTAATATTATGTTGTTTGGAAAACTGTTAGAACCTTGTCTGTGTCCATTTATTCATAATGACGAATTTCATGCTTGGGCTGCAAGTTAAAATTTAGTTCTCCATCTTTCTGATGATCAAGTGCTTGGAATTACTAAACAGTTGTAATCAGGGTATCCATATTTTAGCAACACATTTTTTTTTTATACCATGCTCAGCATATAACAGATAAAAAGAATAAAATAAAATTGCCATATTTTTCAACTAATCTTATTAGCTGGACACAAAAGAAAATAAAAAAAGTTAAAAGTAGGGCTTGAAACATACTATGTTCAGGGTAAAACTCAATTTTTACGCTACCATCAGAATTTTCTTGCTTAAAAATTTGCTGCTTAAGCAAAGTCATTTCATTTTACCCCTATCATTAAAAAAATGATGCTTAAATACTCTTTGGGTCAAAAAATTATCTGGGGCTCTGATTATGGCAAAGAAAACATGTTTTCCTTGTCCCATAACCTTAAGCCACAGCCAGGGCCCATATAGACTAAACCAACCATTCTAAATTTAATTCTTATGTCTTATTTTCAGTTTAGAAAATAACACAATTTGTCATTGGCTAAAGCCTTTGATTTAGTCAATCACAAGTTATGCTACTTTGAAAAATGAAATTTCTTGAGAATTAGGCTAAGAACTGAATATAGAATGGTCCATGTATACAGGTCCTGATTTCCCTTACTTAATCTTTACCAAACAACAAAATCAAAGCCCTGTCCAAATTGAAAGCATTTGCAGACGACAGATCAAGTGCGACTCAAGAATTTAAATTTCTTTTTGGAAGGGAAGAAAACATTGTGGGAACAGGAGAAAATGCTGGTTACCAGCATTTTCTCCTTTTCCCATAATGTTTTCAAAAGTCCTTTTCTTTAGGCCGGTTAAAACATGGGATCATGTGGTAAAGGGTTAAAGAGTTTATTTTCAGTTCAAATGTCCCATTTAGGAAAAGAAGTAAAATAAATTTGCTTTTCAACATTTCTTAGTTTTTGATTAATAAACTAAACTTTTTGTTTTCTAGAGTGAACTAAACAAATTTTCTTTCAAACCAATTTATATATATAGAAATGAACTTAGGCAAGAAAATGAGCAATTTCATGCTGCAATCTGGCTCCCACTTGGCAAAAAGACATGTACACATCACATCAAGCATGGACCGTGACTGCAGACATTAGACAATATCTAACTAGCATAAAAAGAGGATAAGTTAAAATGTCAATACAAATGTACAAATGGAACTGATTCTTAAAGGTACAATGGAAGCAGTCCCACTTGTATGCTTTATGATGGATCATTTTTCTAAATCTTTCGGTCTATTTTCCAGTTCCTCTGCTTTAGCAGAGATGATGATTTTTTTCTAATTCTTTTTTAGGATTTTCTAGAATCTCTTTTTATGGAAGAAGACGGCTGTATATAATATTGGTGTCCCTGTAGATAATTTGCCGCTACCTCCAGGTCTGGTGTTTGTGAACCACATATACATGTATGTGTGGATCTACATTTATTCAACTGGGAGAAATCAAGGAATCAACTGTTGATTTATTGTTGTCTCTCCTTCAAGGTAAGTTTTGTAACCTCACAGTACTGGACACAAAATGAGCATTTTCAGTCAGGAAATAAGGCCCAAAATTTTAATGGTTGGAATTTTAAGGTTGCTTTTAGTTAACACTGCAGACAGTGTAGATGCAAGGTCAGACTGTATAAAATATATTTTCTGCAGTCCGAAAACTCATCTTAGTGACAGATAAATAAAGGATGAAAAGATTTCACCGTGTAAAGGTTTAGAAATAGCAAGAACAGAGGTTTTTTGAAAACGTAAGCTATTCTAAGCACCAGTAAGGTAATTGATTTGATTGTTCGAAAAGGGGTTTTGCCATGTTCATGCTCATGTCATTCCTGGGTTTCACCAGTGCTAGATATACACAGGGTCAAAGCATATGCACTGTCAGTAAAAGCACCTATCTCTGTACCACATGATAAAATTTTGGACTTTTTTCACATTGAAAGCATTTGCAAATGACAAAGTATCTGTGGCTCAAATGATGACATTTGTTTATGAAGGCTAGACAACATTGAGGGAAAAAAGATTAGAAACGCTGGTTAATCCACACAATCCCGACTTTTAACGACCCTGAGAAGAAAGCCTTTTGAAAACATTGTGGGAAAAGGAGAAAATGCTGGTAACCAGCATTTTCTCTTTTTCCCACAATGTTTTCTACCCTTCCGAAAACAAATTCCAATTTTTAAGTTATATTTATTTTGTTGTCTGCAAATGCTTTCAATTTGGACAAGTCTAAAATTTTGTTGTTTGGTAAAGAGTTAAAAAGCTTTTCCCTTTCCCACATTTTTATAAGACTTCTGCCTACGGGAAAACACTGGGTTGTTTTGTATACAGGGTTCATTCACCACCAAGGTTGGACTTTTCTGTTCATATGTTCATTTTTTCTAGGGTTATTTTGAACTATTGCTATTGCACATGCAGACATCCTCTTTCCATCCTTTGCTCTTTTGGCACAGGTGCTCATAATATGTGTTGATGTATGCCTAAAATCATCTTCATCTACTACGTTTTACAAGGATGTTTCAACAGTCATCTGTGTCAAATTAGTATGAAAACATAACGGGATTGTTATTTCCCAAATTCATTTTGTTTTACATCCAAGGAAGCAGAATAGTGAAAAGTTGGACAAATTAGCAAAAACTTACTGACTTTTTTTTTTTAAGTTGGTGTTGGTTTTCATTTTCTTCATATGAAGATGTAATGAGTTAATAAATATATATGTTTAGCCATGAAGCGTCTTGTAATTACTGGTATTTATTTTTTTTATATTTTGTCTTGATGAAACTGCTTTAACACTTTACCATAGGACAAAATTCTGGAATTCAAACGCATTTGCACATGACAAATTAAATCTTGTTAAAATGATAACTTCTGTCTTTGATAGGGTAAAAACATTTTGGGAAAAGGAGAACATGCTGGTTACTAGCATTTTCTCCATTTCCCACAGTATTTTCAAAAGCCTTCGCTTTCAGGGATGTTAAAAGTCAGGATTGTGTGGTAAAGTGTTAGCTTTATGTACTGATATATTTTATGTTTTTTTCTCCACAGAAAGTGGCCTAGAATACAGCACAGGCTTCAGACAATCAAGATGGAATAAAATAGTTATGGGATTGATATGAAGATATTAGGAGAGAGAGTGTCATTGTAAGTATGTTGTAAATTTTTAGTGCACTCAGTTTCCTAACCTCAAGGCTAGAAATTTCTTTATGAATTTCATAATGTGTGTTCAGTTATGATCATACAATTAAAATTTGATGAATTTATATTTGGTTTGGTTTGCATTGGAGTTTAACGCCATTTTAACAGCTCAGGTCATATCAAGACGGTCAGTGATGCATCCATGTGTTTTCTGGCTCTCTCACTCCAGTACTGACACAACTTTCTTTCCAAAGCCACTGACTACTTTTCTCACCTGCATCAGAGGTGAGAAGCGAAAAATCACCGGAAAGAAAGTTTGCCTCAACCGGGTATCAAACTCACAACCACCAGGTCACAAGTCAGATATGCTAACCACTGAGCTACCCGGGTAGGCGATGATTTCAAATGTCATGACAGTTAACCCTATCCCAAACGACAAATTTTGGACTGGTCCAAACTGAAAGAGTTTGCAGACGACAATTTTAAATTTGATGAAAATGGCAGAAAGTTCTCAAAAAGGGTAGAAAACCCTGTGGGAAAAGTAGAAATTGCTCGTTATGAGCAATTTCTCCTTTTCCCACAGTGTTTTCAAAAGACTTGTACTGCAGACACATGAAAACCAGGGCTTGTTTGGGAAAGGTTTCAATGGAATTCTTTACTCTCTGAGAAGAGAATTCCAAATAACTGTAGAGGCAGTACATCAACCTCTTCCAGTGACCATTTACATATACTGTTGTACATTTGCTGTTATATATAATTGAGTCAGGTTTAATGCATAATTATGCAAAAAGTATCAACCAATATCAACCTGCACAGTTTCCATAGGCTGACATGGGGGGAAACTATTTGCTATTTCTTACCCTTAACCGCACAATGCCGCCTTTTGACGCCCCTGGGAAAGAAGCCTGTTGAAAACATTGTGGGAAAAGGAGAAAATGCTGGTAACCAGCATTTTCTCCTTTTCCCACAATGTTTTCTACCCTATCAAAAAAAAAAAAAAAAAAATGCACCATTTGAGCCACATTGAAATTGTCGTCTGCAAATGCTTTCAATTTGGACAAGGCTAAAATTTTGTCATCTGGTAAAGGGTTAATGCACATGCAAAGACCATTCTATCCCCATATCTAGTTGGTTGTCAGACAAAATGGATTTTATAGATCCATAATTGATATGATGACTTGCTTGTTATAATGCATCACGGAGATGCATTAACCCTTTAGCACACAATCCCAAGTTTTAAAGACCCTGAAGGAGAACCCTTTTAAAAAAATTGTGGGAAAGGAAGAAAATGCTGGTAACCAGCATTTTCTCCTTTTTCCAAAACGTTTTCAAATGCAATTTTTCTGAAGATCATTAATAGTCGGGAATGTATGGTAAAGGGTTAATTGATATACGTCATGGTTTTCACCAGCACTAGGCTCTGGCTCTGCACGGTCTTAACCTAGCAACAGACAACAAAAACCAAATTGAGAGCTCGCAACACCAAATTAAATGGAGCTTAACTGATTATTTGTCTCGGTGGAAGGGTATAAAACAATGTACGAACAGAAGAAAATGCTTGTTACCAGCATTATTTTTTTTGTCTTTTCATGATATTTTCCAAAGCTTTCTTCCTTAGGGTTGTTAAAACATGGGACTGGTTGGAACTGTGTGGAATTTGTCTTTGAAAGGTGAGAAACTAATGTAGGGAAAAAGGGAAATAGCTTGAAAGTAGCATCTAATCCTTTTCCCACAATGTTTTCAAGTTCTCCTTTCACTAAAACACAGGGTTATTTTGTAAGGGGTTAAATATGTTGAAGGAATGAAACACAATTTAAACCGTTCCCTGCTTTGGAAGTTAATTTCTTTTATACATGTATTTGATTTACCATAGTTGCTTTTAACTCTTTACGAAACGACAAAATTTCAGACTGGTCCAAACTGAAAGCAATTGCAGATGACAATTTAAATGTTGCTCAAATGGTGATATCTGTCTTTGAAAGGGTAGAAAACATTGTGGGAAAAAGAGAAAATGCTGGTTACCAGCATTTTCTCCTTTTCCCACAATTTTTTCAAAAGGATTCTTTCTCAGGGTCGTTAAAACTCGGGATTGTGTGGGAAAGGGTTAACTGCTGTGGATGTGGTAACTTGATATTTCACAGGGAAATAACTTTTACAGATCAAGTTTATGAATAGAATATGAATTATCTCCCTTGTCTTAAACCTTTAAAAAGCCTTTCATGATGAGTTGCCTTCCCTTCCCAACCAGTTTAGATCAAGATTAGACTGCATAAAATGTGCAGTCTGATCTTCATTCTACACTGTCCATTTTGATGAATCACTGTAAACAAAAGCAAACACAAACATGCTATAATTTGGGTTTTATCTTTGGACCGAAATTGTCTGTTAGATTTATTCAGCACTGTAATGTTACTACAGCATCTCTGTAGAATATGCTTCAAAACAACCTTGAACATGCAATACCTAGATAGTTTTTACTGATTGAAAATATGTCTGAAATTTGTTGAGTTTTTTTTGTACTCTGGTTATGATCCTTTAATGAAAATTGCCTATAGGGATCATCCTATATTGCTAAAAAGATGAAATATTCTCCATGCATTTTTGGTGCTTTTGCAGAGAGTATAGATTAAGATCAGAGTGCACAGAATAAAAAGTCTGATCACGGATATACAGTGCTATCTTACAGGTCAGGATAAGACCGGAAAGAGGGGGACGTTTAATCAAATTGTTAAAAACATTATTCCTTCAATAAAACCAATCGGTTGGTTACCAAATACAATAGTTGTGGGGAGTCCGATTCTAAAGATTGACCATAACACAGGCTTGAGTGAATGACCAAAAAGGTTTCACTATTTGGACCCAAAAATTCATCTCTTATCTGTGCTTTTGACTGTGTAACATGATGAAAGATGTGAAAATAAATCCAAAATAGCCGTGAAAATGTGCTATCCAAACATTTCTCTGCTGATGAAAAAAAAACTTATTGAGCAGATTAAGAGTTAAACCTTTACCAAACAATCCCACATTTGAACAAACGTTCAGAAAAAGGCTTCTAAAAACATTGTAGGAAAAGAATAAATGCTAATAACCAACATTTTTTTTTCTTTTCCCACAATGTTTCAACCCATTAAAATTCACATCATTGAACTCTACAAAAGGGCAAACATTAGACCCATTGTGAAAGCATATGAAAAGGGCAAATTTAATGTAGTTCAAAAGATGATTTGTGTCTTTGAAATGCTAGAAAATATTATTTTAAATGGGGAAAATTTCATCCCTTTTTTTCCTGTTTTTAAAGCCTTTTTCTTTAGCGTCACTAAAACATGGGATTGCTAGGTAAGGTCAGGCCAGAATTTAATTTGTGAATTTTAACAGATCTAAAACTTTGTCTGGTACAAATTAAGCAATTAACAAACAGTTAGTTTTTAGATTTTCGACCAACAATTGGAAGGACTCAAAGGAGAACTAGGTGATAGAAAGCAAATGTTTCCTTTCCAGTGATAATTTTAAAGGTTTTAACTGCAGAAATATAAAATGTCTTAGTTGTTTTCGTAATTAATGGCTTTCTAGTATGTGACATGAACTCAGGTATTGTCATTTACTGTTACCATCATTGTCTCTTTTTATCACAATGTTTTCAATGCATTCACGCTCTGGATAGTTTAACCCTTTCCCAAACAAGCCCTGGTTTTCACGTGTCTGCAGTACAAGTCTTTTGAAAACACTGTGGGAAAAGGAGAAATTGCTCGTAACGAGCAATTTCTCCTTTTTCCCCCAGTGTTTTCTACCCTTTTTGATAACTTTCTGCCATTTTCATCAAAGTTAAAATTGTCGTCTGCAAACTCTTTTAGTTTGGACCAGTCCAAAATTTGTCGTCTGGGAAAGGGTTAATTGCAATTATTGGTTAATCTGTTTCCTCTATACCAGATGGCAAAATTTCAGCCAAATTGAAAGCATCTGTAGATGACAAATCATGTATGGCTAAAATCAAGGCTTTTGTCTTTGATAAGGTAAAAAACATTGTGGGAAAAAAAAAAATGCTGGTTACCAGAATTCTTTTTCTCCTTTTCCCACTATGTAAAACATGGGATAGTGTGGTGAAGGGTTAAAATTTGGTTTGGAGTTTAACGCCATTTTAACAGCTCTGGCCCTATCATGGCGGTCAGTGACGCACCCATGTGTTTCCTGGCTTTCTCACACCAATACCAACACAACTTTCTTTCCAAAGCCACTGACTACTTTGCTCACCTGCATCGGAGGTGAGAGGTGAAAAATCGCTGGAAAGAAAGTTTGCCTCAACGGGGTATCAAACTCACAACCACTAGGTCATGAGTCAGCTACGCTAACCACCGAGCTACCCAGGCAGTTTTAAATAAGAGGAAGCTAAATGGTGACTGGTAATGAAATAAGAAGATTAAAAGTAAAAATGTGACTAATAGAGAAATTTGTCATTAGAAGCAATTACTCTACTTGCAGCAATGTTTTGAAAAAGCCATCTGTGATCACATTGATAGTAATATGTATGCTTGAAGTTTAGTCTGCTCTGTTATATCATGAATAACTTTGCAGCAGACTATTTTTAAAACTCTTTCTACAATCCCAACTTTTAACGACCCTTCGAAAGAAACCTTTTGAAAACACTGCCGGAAAAGGAAAAACTGCTGATTACCAGCATTTTCTCCTTTTCCCACAATATTTTCTTTCTACCCTTCTCAAAGCAAATTTCAATATTTCAGTCACATTTATTTTGTTGTCTGCAATTGTTTTCACTTTGGACTATATCTAGTCTAAAATTTTGTTGTTTGGTAAAGAGTAAAAAAATCTTTCTACAGATCAAAATGAATCAAGGTTAGCTAGTCAAACATGTGTGAAAACATTTAGGGAAAAAGAGAAAATTCTACAATTTCTTGTTTTTGCCACAATGATTATGAAAGGGGTCTGTTGCAAGGCACAAAAACTTGTCTGCAGAAGATAATGTGTTGTCTCTTTACCACACAGTCCCAACTTTAATGACCCTGGGAAAGAAGCCTTTTGAAAACATTGTGGGAAAAGGAGAAAATGCTGGTAACAAGCATTTTCTCCTTTTCTCACAAAGCTTTTACCCTATCAAAGACATATTCTATCATTTGAGTGACATTTGATATGTCATCTGCAAATGCTTTCAATTTGGACAAGTCTAAAATTTTGTCATCTGGTAAAGTGTCAATACATGATGGTGAGCAGCTGTTTCAGTTGACTCTTTACCAGACAACAAAATTTTACTCTCATCAAAATTGAAAACTTGTGCAGACGATCTTTAGATGTGGCTAAAAGGTTGAAAATTATCTTTGAAAGGGTAGACAACATTCAGGGAAAAGGAGATAAAGCTGTTCACTAGCATTTTCCACTTTTCCCACAGTGTTTTCCTCAGATTTGTTAAAACACAGGATAGTGTGGTTAGGGGTTAACTCTTTACCATACAAAATTTTTGACTTCCAAAATGAATGCTTTGGCAGGTAGCAAATCAAATGCAGCTCAGATGATGCAATATGTCTTGAATGCTTAGAAAACATTGTGGGAAAAGGAAAAGCTGGTAACCAGTATTTTCTCGTTTTCCAACAATGTTTTCAAGAGCCATCATAATTAGGGGGAGGGTGTTAAAAAGTTTGATTGTTTGGTGAAAGGGTAAACTATAAAAAGCTGCCTCTAAAATATAGCTAGACATCTGTTTGTTAGCTAATTTGCATAGATAAACAACAAAACTTTAATCATTTGAATATGAGACAGACAAAAAGTAACAATAACTTTGTTGTGCATCCATTTGAAAAGTATGTGAATGTGTAGAAGTCATTTTTGGTCATGATCGGCATATGTATTCATAGAATCATTTTTGGTCATGGTGAGTATATGTAAGATCCCGTAACTGAACGAAATGCACATGAACATTTACCAGTCATTTCTAGTCATAATTGGCACATGTATTCGAAGTATTATGTTAGGTTATTTCTGGTCATTATGGGCACGTGCATTCAAAGAATCATGTTCGGTCATAATTGGCACATGTATTAATAGAACCATGTTTGGTCATGATGGCTGTTATTAGGGCATGTATTCTTAGGATCATGTTTGGTCATAATCGGCACATGTATTCGATGTTCATCTTTGTCATGATGAGAATATGAAATCTTCTACAAATGACCAAATCTTCCAAACTGAGGGCATTTGTAAACAACAAATTCAAATTTGGTACAAACTAGCAAAAGATCTCCTTCGGATAAGATGGGGAGCATTGTGGGCAAAAGAGAATGTGCTTGTCACCAGCATTTTCTCTTCTTTTTCAACAACGTTTTCAAGTCTTCTCCCTCAGGATCATAAAATACGGGATTGTTTGGTAAATGTTTAACTTTACCACATGATAATATTTTTGTTGGGTCATAACTCAAAGCATTTGCAGAGGACAAAAGAAATGAAGTTCAAATCATAAGATTTGTCCCTGAAAGGTTAGAAAACATTGTTGGAAAAGGAACATTGTGGGAAAAGGAGAAAATGCTGGTTACCAGCATTTCCTTCTTTTCCAACAATGTTTTCAAACATCTGATTTCCCAGGGTTGTTAAAAGTTGGGATTCTGTAGTAAAGGGTTAGTAAAAGTCAGGAATGATATTGATTGCAGCAGATGATGATGATTGTAGTTTTGAGGTCACTATGTGCTGTAGAATATTAGGTTTGGGCCATTCAGAGAAATATTTAGACAGTAGGAAGTCTTTTGTGCTCCCAGTGTCAAGCACTGATACATGTGATAGGCACAGCTATCTATAGTCATAAATTGCCATGACAGGCACATATCATGGTAAGCCATGGTGTATTTTTAGAGTCATGGTTGTTCATGAAAGGTGCATTTATCTATTATCATGATAGGAGCATGTATTCTTTATATCATCATTTATCATGATAGGATTGTTGATTGATTGCATCAAAGTTTAACACCGTTCTAACAGCTTAGGTCATATACGGCAGTCAGTGCACCTACACATGTGTTTCCTGGCTTTTCTCACATGCATCAGAGGTGATAGGTGAAAAATCACTGTAAAGAAACTTTGCCTCAACAGGGTATCAAACTCACAACCACGAGGTCACACATCAGATATAATAACCACTGAGCTACACAGGCGGGCTATCATGATAGGAACATGTATTTGTAGAATCATAGTTGGTCATGAAAGGTACATGTATCTATGATAGGAGCAGGTATTCATTATATCACCATTTATCATGATAGGAACATGTATTTATAGAATATCATTATTTATCATGGAAGGAAATTGTATTTATTAAGTCTTGGTTGACCCTTGTAATGTACATATATTTATGGTTAGCCATGATAAGTATATGCATTTACAGTCATGTTTGACCATGATGGGCACATAAATTTAGAGTCATGATTGGTCATGGTAGGGACATATATTTAAAGTCATTGTTGGCTATGATAAGAATATATATTTATGGTCATGATTGACTATGATGGGCATGTATAGTTACAGCTGAGATTGGGCATAACAGTAACATTTATAGTGATGATTGGCCATTAGAGGAACATGCATTTCAAGCCATTATTTGCAATGAAAGAGACATACATTTGTAGTCTTGATTAGCCATGATGGGGACGTGCATTTGTAGTCATAATAGGGCATGATAGGGACATGTAATTGTATTCACCATTGTCCATAATAGGGGCATGTATTTTTATTCATGATTGGTCATGAGAAGGAAGTGCATTTGCTGTCATGATTGGCCATGGTGAGTGCATGCATTTGTGGTCATGATTGGCCATGATAGGAACATGCTTTTGTAGTTATGATTGGCTATGAAAGAGAGATGCATAATTTATTATGTAGGCATGATTTGCCATGATATAGACATGCATATGTACTGTAAATGACTTTAAATTAGCGAGAACTTTATTTCACGGGTTTGTCCAGATTTTCCTACTTTTATTTGTTTGTGTGATGTTGAACTGGCAACTTACCAATGTGCTCAAAACTGGAAGTGGGTCCTTTATTTCTGGAAGTATCATGCGGAAAATATGTTGGTTATTGTGTGGTCCAAACAGCGCAAATGGATGATAAATGGCAGATGACGGTGCTGCTTTCAAGCACAAAATCTGGGAAGATGTTAACCATACCAGCTGCTTTACCAGTGAAAAACTGAATCATGCCATGCTGATTATAGTTTCCCTGAAGACTATAAAGTTTTTCACACCGAGTCACATTGGCCTAGTGCAGAATCAATGGAGGGGTAAACTTCCAATTCCTTACAATATTTTTAACACAAAGATGACCGTTAATGTATTTTAGCAGATGACTTTTTGCAAAAAAAAAAGTGACGAAGAAAGTGATTTTTTTTACTTTCTGCAATGTTTCTTAGCTTCTTCATTAAGAGAGAAAGAGCAAGACCGCTAGGTAAAGTGTACCAGCACCCAGATATTAACTACGTTAGATCTATGGTAAATGCAAAAGGGGTTTAACTGGAGTCTTCTGATAAAATCATTTAGATCGATATTGCATTCACCCATTTGTGTTTTGTGTATTGTTTGCCACTTTGAATGGTTCGTTTTTCACATGTTACAATTTCATCTTTATTTCACATGTTTGTAAAGAAGATAATTATCCAATATAAGTATTGAAATGGTAAGAGATGAATTGGACCTACTATTGAGACAGTGTGCGTTATGCATCTCCAATATTTTCAAGGCCTATTAAGGCAGAGAACCTCAGGAGATAATGAAAAGAAATAACATTCAAATGGTTCATGTTTCTGTAAGTTGCACAGACCGTCTTCAGCCATTAGATTTGGCCGTCAAATAATGCGCATGCAAAATGATTGGTAAAATCACTTCAAAATGATGAAAAGAATATCAGGAGTGGATAGGTTCAAACAGGCATTGAAAGTGACTGAAAGGGACATATCTTTTTTTTAGATGCCAGTAGTGAAGAGTTACATTTCCTTGGTTTACGTTATGATGTATCTATTTCTTGGAAACATAATTGTAATTGTTTCATTTAGAATTGAAAACAGATTTTTGTAAAATTTTGAATATTTTGATATAAGTAGGAATTATCCATTGTCAGAACTGTTCTTAATAAAATACAGAGCTGAGGCCTATCGGTACAGTTATATGTAGATGCAATTTCGGTCACGATAGTTTCCGCATAGTACTCAAACTTCTGGTAAGTCTATTTCTGTTATCAATATTTCGTGAACCTTGGGTTCACGAAGAGAAAAACTCATGAATATTGGAGAAAATTAAATTCTTGTGAAAAAACAGTGATTTCCATTAGTCATGATTGCCACTGTGGCACATGAGTTTGTACTCATGTTTGGCAATAATAGGAACATGCATTTTTATACACCCGTCGAAGACGGGACGTATTATGGGATCATCCATGGCGTACAGGCGTCTGGGCGGGCAGGCGGCGTCCAGTTCTTTGTCCGGAGCATAACTTTGTCATCTTCAGTCCAATTGACTTGAAACTCGGGATATGTGTTTGTTGCAATAATACCGAGTGCAGTGCAAAAGAACCATAACTCTACCTTGTGCTGTCTTTGAGTTATTTCCCTTTGATTGTCATTTTTACAGCATTTTCTGCTTGTCCGGAGCATAACTTTATCATCTCTAGTCGGAACATCTTCAAATTTGGTATGCATGATTGTTGAAAGATTACGGAGTGCAGTGCACAAGAACCATAACTCTTCCTTGCACAAATTTTGAGTTTTCCCCCCTTTGATCTTCATTTTTACAGCATTTCTTGCTTGTCCGGAGCAGAACTTTGTCATCTCTAGTCTGAACATCTTCAAATTTGGTATGCATGATTGTTGAAAAATTACGGAGTGCAGTGTACAAGAACCATAACTCTTCCTAGCACAAATTCTGAGTTTTTCCCCCTTTGATCTTCATTTTTACAGCATTTTCTGCTTTTCTGGAGCATAACTTTGCCATCTCTAGTCTGAACATCTTCAAATTTGTTATGCATGATTGTTGAAAGATTACGGAGTGCAGTGCATAAGAACCATAACTCTTCCTAGCACAAATTTTGAATTTTTTTCCCTTTGACCTTCATTTTTACCGCATTTCTTGCTTGTCTGGAGCATAACTTTGTCATCTCTAGGCTGAACGTCTTCAAATTTGGTATGCATTATTGTTGAAAGATTACGGAGTTCAGTGCACAAGAACCATAACTCTTCCTAGCACAAATTTTTAGTTTTTTTTCCCTTTGACCTTCATTTTTACAGCATTTCTTGCTTGTCTGGAGCATAACTTTGTCATCTCTAGTCTGAACATCTTCAAATTTGGTATGCATGATTGTTGAAAAATTACGGAGTGCAGTGCACAAGGACCATAACTCTTCCTAGCACAAACTCTGAGTTTTCCCCCTTTGATCTTCATTTTTACAGCATTTTCTGCTTGTCTGGAGCATAATAAATCAAAATTCGTGCTAGGAAGAGTTATGGTTCTTGTGCACTGCACTCCGTAATTTTTCAACAATCATGCATTCCAAATTTCAAGATGTTCAGACTGGAGATGACAAAGTTATGCTCTGGCCGGAGACATTCATGCCTATTTCAATCACTTACATGATTTCTGCTGCACTACTTATTCTTTTCCTGTACCTGCCCTTTACGATTATTATCCCCCTCAACAACTGGCGGTGGGATGGGCGTATCTTGCAACAATTTGCAGCTCTTGTTAGTCATGATTAGCCATAATCAAGACATGAAATTATAGTAATGATTGGCCATGATAGGGCACATGACTATGTATTCATGATCAGCCTTCATAGGGACTTACATCTGTAGTTATGACTGGCCGTAATAGGGACATGAATTTATAGCCACAAATGGCTGTTAGGGGGCCGTGCAATTGTGGTCATGATAAGCCATAACAAGGAATTGCATTTGTGGCCATGATTGGCCATGGTAGGTATGCATTTGTAGTCATGATTAGCTATAAGTGCATTTGTAGTCATGATTAGGCATAATAGGGACATGCAATTTAGTCACAACTGGCTATAATAGGGGCATATATTCGTAGTCATGATTTGCCATGATAAGGAAGTGCATTTGCTGTCAAGATTGGGAAGGTTCAGTGCATGCATAATCATAATAAGCCATGATAGGGACATGCATTTGTTGTCATGATTGGCCATGAAAGAGACATGCATAAGTATTCATGATTCATTATGATAATGAAATGCATTTATAGTCATGGTTGGCCATAAAGCACAAATGATTTTGCAGTCGCAATTGGCCATGATAAGGAAATGCATTTGTGGTCATGGTTGCCCATAATGGGAAAATGTATTTGTAGTCATGATTGACCATTGTAGGCCATTCATTTGTAGTCATGATTGGCCATGTTGGCCATGATAGGGACAGGCATTTTTAGTCATGGTTGGCAATGGTTGTAAAATGAATTTGCAGTCACGATTGACCATGATAGGGACATGAATTTGCAGTCCTTATTAACAATAATTGGGACATGGAATTGTAGTCATGATTGACATGCATTTGTTGTCATGATTGGCCATGAAAGAGACATGCATAAGTATTCATGATTCGCCCTGATAATGAAATGCATTTATAGTCATGGTTGGCCATAAAGCACAAATGATTTTGCAGTCACAATTGTCCATGATAAGGAAATGAATTTGTGGTCATGGTTGCCCATAATGGGAAAATGTATTTGTAGTCATAATTGACCATTGTAGGCCATTCATTTGTAGTCATAACTGGCCATGTTGGCCATGATAAGGACATGCATTCATTTTTAGTCATGGTTGGCAATGGTTGTAAAATGAATTTGCAGTCATGACTGACCATGATAGGGACATGCATTTGCAGTCCTTATTAACAATAATTGGGACATGGAATTGTAGTCATGACTGACATGCATTTGTAGACAATATTGACCATGATAGGGTACATGAATTTGTAGTCATGATTAGCCATGATAGGGACATGCATTTGTAGTGATGATGGGCACATGAATTTGTTATCATGACTAGCCATGATAGGGGCATAAAAATGTCATGATTACCCATGATAGGGAAATGCACTTGTAGTCATAACTAGTAATTGTTTGTTCATTTTTAGTCAAATTTGGCCATGACAAGGACCTGCATTTCTAGTAATTGCTGGCAATGATGGTCAAACGAATTTCAGTTGTTATTGGCCATGATTGGTACCTGCATTTGTTGTCATAATTAGCCATAATTGGGGCATGTAATTGTAGTCATGATTGCCTATGATAGGAACATCCATTTGAAGTCAGAATTTGCCATGAGAGGGCACAGTCATGAGTTTGTAGCCATGATTAGCCATGACAGAGACATGCATTTGTAGTGATGATAGGCCATGGCAGGCACATGAATTTGTAGTCAGGATTGTCAATGATAGGGCCAGGAAAATGTAGTCATTTGTAGTCATGATTGGCCATGACAGTGACATGCATTTGTAGTTACGATTGGTCAAGGAGGGCACAGGCATTTATATTCATGATGTGTCATGAAAGGGACGTGCATAATATCTCCCTTTTCTGCAATGTTTTCAAAGTGAGGCACATCTCTGCCTTCAACGGATCATGGGGCTGAATCCACATGATTCTGACCACAAAAGAAATTTGCCAAACTTGTAGCACTTGAACACCCATTTTGCATTAACCACACAATCCCGACTTTTCACGACCCTGAGGAAGAAGCCTTTAGAAAACATTGTGGGAAAAGGAGAAAATGCTGGTAACCAGCATTTTCTCCTTTTCCCACAATGTTTTCTAGCCTTTCAAATTTCAATTTCAGACACTTAGTAACATTTATTTTGTAGTCTGCAATAGCTTTCAATTTGAATGAGTCTTAAATTTTGTCGTGTGGTAAAGATTTAAACATCTTCAAAGAGAAAGCCTGGGTCCGTATTCACCAACCATTCTGAAAAACGTTCTTTGTCTTATTCTCCAGAATTTTCTAACTTTGAAAGTAGCAGGACTTCTGATTGGCTCAGCCCTTTGGTTAAGCCAATCAGAAGTTGTGTTACTTTCAAATTTGGAAAATCTTGGAGACCAAGACTTAAGAATATTCTTAAGAATGGTTGGTGAATACGGACCCTGGTTTTTTAGTAAAGTGCGAATGCCCAGACTGCATCAGATTGCACCCCGTCCCCTCAAGGACAACCATGAATCCACATAAAAAATGGCTTTGAAAAAAACATGTGATGACCCTTGTCCAGACAACAAAAGTTTAGAATGTGGTTCAAATGGGATTGGGATTGGATCCATCTCCGAAGGGCAGAACACATTGTGGACAAAGGAAAAAGTCATGCTTACTAAAATTTTCACTTTTGCACACAATGTTTTCAGGTCTTTCCTAGGGTCATTAGCCCTTTACCACAAAATCCCAACTTTTAACGACCCTGAGAAAGAAGCCTTTTGAAAATGTTAAGAGAAAAGGAGAAAATGCAGGTAACCAGCATTTTCTCCTTTTCCCACAATGTTTTCTACCTTTCCTAAAACAAACTTTAATGTTTCAGTCACATTGATGTTGTCACCTGCAAATGCTTTGAATTTGGACAAGTCTAAATTTTGCCATCTGGTAAATGGTTAAATTATAGGATTGTTTAATAAAGGAGTGATCAATAAGAGGTTTTGAATTAAACTTGAAGGAGAAAGTCTTGAAATTTAAAAATACCTAGTGCTGATTTTTTTTTTTCATTTTGACTTTCAGAGGGCCAACTAAATGCAAGGGGCATCTTCAGTCTAGAGTATGAGACCCAAGTAATTGCAGTGTTATGGTTACTTTGGTCCAGAATGTCTTCGCAAATTGGACTGTGTAGATCAAAGATTAGACTCCACATTCTGTACAATCTAATCTTGATCTACACTCGCCAAAAAGGTAACGCATGTTGTAAAAGTAGCTTTAACTCTTTACCTAAACAATTCTGGATTTAACGACTCTGGGAAAAAAAGCCTCTTGAAAATATTGAGGGAAAAGGAGAAAATGCTGATTTTCTCATTTTCCCACAATGTTTACTGACCCTTCAATGACAAATCTTACAGTTTTAGTCAGTTTAAAATTGTTGTCTGCAGATGGTTTCAGTTTGAACAAGTTGAAAGATTTTTTGTTTGGTAAAGAGCTAAAGCTTAACCCTTTACCAAACAATACTGACTAATAATGACCCTGAGAAATGTGGCTGTTGAAAACATAATAGGAAAAGGAGCAAATGCTGGTATCCATCCAGACACAAAACCAACATTTCAGCCACATTAAAATTGTCGTCTGCAAATGCTTTCAACCTCAACAAGTCCAAAATTTTGTTATTTGTTAAAGAGTTAATTAACCCTTTACCACACAATCCCGACTTTAACGACTCTGAGGAAGAAGCCTTTCGAAAACATTGTGGGAAAAGGAGAAAATGCTGGTAACCAGCATTTTCTCCTTTTCCCACAATGTTTTCTACTCCGTCAAGGAGAAATTTTGTCATGCAAGCCACCTTTAATTTGTCATCTGCAAATGGTTTCAATTTGAACCAGTCCAAATTTAAGTCGTTTGGTAAAGAGTTAAAGATGCATTACGTTCATGCCGTCATAATACCTCATTTGTTCTGATTTGCATTTCTGGACAAAAGCCATGCAAAAATGAATGCAAAAGTACCAATTAAATAAAAAAGCAGCCTGTTCTTGCAAAACTCATTTGAAACATTTTTACTCTGTAAGGGACAAAAAAAAAACATTTGCTGAATCTGAATTTTTAATGATCCTAATTTTAATAATTTTTTCATTTTTTTCCCTCTTCAACCCTTAGGTTGCTAAGCTCGACTCAAGGACCTTTGGCAGACAGTTTAGGTCAAGATCAGACTGCACAGAATGTGCAGTCTGATCTTGGATCTACACTGTCCAATAAGGAGATATTTCTCCCCCCTCCCCATAACACTGAAATACCGACATTTTAATTTATACCATCAACCTGAAAGTTTCTTTTAAGTTATTTAGCAGGATAAGGGTTAAAAGATCAGGGTTGTTATCATAACAGTATTCATTTGTGGTCCGTTTTTCTTTGTATATCTAATTTGTACAGGAGCTAAGAATTATAATTTTCTAATTAACACAATATCATCACAAAACACAAAATTCCCTACATGCCTAAAAAGGATAGCTTTTCGAAATTTTGTAGGAAAAGTAGGAATTTCTTGTTGCTTTCTTTTCCCTTTCAACACAGTATTCTTCATAATGTTAAAGTAGAAATCTTGCTGATGACATCTTGCAGTCCTGTATCAAAAAGTAGGTCATGAAGTTAAAATTTAGACCTTGTGCACCCTGTAGCTCATTTGGAATTCCTTGGATGATCTGCTGATCAAGTCCCTTTGCTGTTATCTCCTAGCTTGATATGCATCTACATGGTGCATTTCTTCGCCCGAAATATGCCGTTTTACCCTTTGTGAAATTGTAAAGCTCCTCCTAAAACAGAAATCATGAGTCACATTTTTCTATCGAAAGTTTTCTGCATAAATTTCAGTTGACAAACAGTTTGTACATTTAGTTTTTTAAGTGGTTTATCAATTTCGTTTGAAGTTGTGACCACCGGATTGATCTACGTAAATTACTTCACCGTAATTAGTCCCGTACTGGTGAAGCCGAAGCGGACTTTAGGTTTGCACTCTGTCTGTCCGTCAGTCCGGCAATTCGGTTTTCCGGACTTTTTTCCTAAACGCTGGTAGGTATTGATCTCAGATTTGCTGTGTAACTCAACCACCATGACTTACAGATCAAGTTCGACTTTCGTTCCGGTCCACTGGTTTTTCACGGATTTACGGGCCTTGGACTTACAAAATTTCACTGATAAATCAGTTTTCCAGACTTTTTTGTCTAAATGCTGGTAGATATGCACCTGACTTTTGCTGTGTAAGTCAACCACCATGACTTACAGATCAAGTTCGAGTTTCGTCCAGCTCCACTGCTTTTTCACGCATTTACGGGCCTTGGACTTACAAAATTTCACTGATAAAACATTTTTCCACACTTTTTTTCTAAACCCTGCTACATATAGAGCTTGTTTTTGGTGTGTACATCAACCTCCATGACTTACACATCAAGTTTGAGTTTCGTCCTGCTCCACTGCTTTTTGATGCATTTACGGGCCTTGGACTTAAAAAAATTTCACTGACATGCCAGTGATTACATACAGCCGGTAGGGGACTGTGTGTTGCTTTGCAATACTATCAGAATGCTTGTTGTTTATGTTGTTGCTAATTTATTTTCATGGGCACCGTTATGTTTAAGGTCATGTGATTGGCAGTTCAAAATGAAAATCCCCTTAATTCGGACATAGATGTAGGTACGAAATCGGCCAAGTTGTGACCAGTGCTCTCTAGCTGCCACATTTTCTTTGGAATGATTGTAAAACCCTGGTCAGCATATATTGTGAAAATCTCAGATGTGTTGGAAAATGAATCACCTTGGGTCAAGAAGTAGGTCATAAGGTCAAACCACAGAAAAAACCAGAGAGGCCACATTATATAGCTCACATCATTTAACCTGACAAAGTCAACATCATTTACATAAATTAAAATTCTTTTAAGGATTCCATACAGTAATATACAGTAATATAGGCGCGATGACAGCAATGTCACACAATAATATCTCATTTTAGACCGATTCAGTGTAAACCAGAAACAAATAATTCATTGTTAGAAAGCAGGTTCGATATGATTCTGCAGTTATAAACTTGATGATTTTGTAAGATATATTAACTGTATAAATTCTTTATGTTACTTTTTAGTTCTGGTTTATGTTGCATCAAGGAAGATGTGATGTATTAATTTTGTTGCTTCAGGATTTAATTTTGCGCATCAAAAACGCAAAAACATGGACTTTCTGAAATGCTGTAGTTCTATTTATATGCCTACTTATGTATTCAGCATAAAGGTCAGGATCGGGTTAAATGAAGTAAGCAATAAGTCTAGTGTTTCAATTACCTGAGCGTCCAGCGATAATCTCGTGTAAAATTTGCTGAGGGTGCATAATTTTGAAAGATGTGCATCCCCTGTACGCATACGTTTTTCAGGCAACAAGTCTCGTTATAAAAAAAAAACCTCATATTCCGATATTTAGCTAAACTGGTAGGCTACCTGTTGAAACTTGCACAACCATCTGATAGACATTGATACGAGGATCGATAACAGGCTGCTAGTTTATTATCCAGCAAACTTACACGGGTGACTGTTTTCTATAACACTGGCTGACTGCGCGGACTGTGCAGGCTGACATGAGTCTATGCTTTTCGAATATGCATTAAGCCCCCTTTTAATAGAGCATGTCTCATTTGGTGCTAAGAGAGTTAGTATCATCTGCTGAACAATGTTTCTGTATGAGGAGAAGGCTAAACAACTGATTTCAATTGTTTTCTGTAGAAATCTGTTCAGTAATTGTTCATAATTCAAGACATTACATAATTTTTAATGATAGGGTGAAGTTTGGATTTCTTTTACAGCATGTTTAACCTTTTTAGAATACTAAATGAGAAATTTTAACCCTGAACACAGTTTTTTAATTTTTGTATTTTTAGTTTTACACACTTCTCAAGTTTATCTTTCCAATTGTTGCACCTAGTATTGCTTTTCTATAAGTATTTTCAATAATTTAGAGAGAAAATGTTGGTTAATACATATTTAGACATTGTGACCATTTATAGTTTCACTGAAAAATGTTTCCTTTTTTGATGAAAATAGCAAAAGGGTTGTTTTTTAATTCAACACTTTTCTGTGCAGAGTAGCAGACGACTTAATTACAGTCAAATGTCTGTCATACGTTTTTTCAGACAAAGGTGAACGTTCAACCTGATGCAGACGAGAAAAAAATGTCATTGCAACCTTTTACATTTGACGGATTGAAAAAAGCAAAGAGGAAGAACGGCAATTCTTTATGTTTGCAGATGCAATAATAAAAAGCAGAATACTGAAAAGAAATGCTGACAAAAAAAATGTCGTCTGCAGCAGATGCAAGTTTCCCCTTCTGATACCATAATGCAAAAATAATGTGTTGGCTTACTGCCAAGGCACTGTAATTTGTCACAGTATTGCATGCGCAGTAGTATGCATGCAGACGAAACTGCATTTATATAGCAAGATTGATATAAACTGACAACTTATAAAAATGAATGCATTAAAAAGTGTATTTGATCTTACATTCTCGGCTCGTGGTGATGATTTAAAAATACACCAGTCTAGCACAAATCTCCATGAAAAAATGTAGTGAAGCCTTTATTATTCGAATATGCATTAGTTAGATGTATTGGTTTAACTCTTTACCACACGACAAAAATGTAGACCTATTCAAATTGAAGGCATTTGCAGACGACACTCAAATGGTGCAATTTTTCTTTTGCAGGAAAGAAAACACTGCGGGAAAAGGAGCAAATGCTGATAACCAGCATTTTCTCCTTTTCCCACAATGTTTTCGAAAGGTTTCTTCTTCAAGGTCATTAAAAGTTAGCAGTGTATGGAAAGGGGTTAACTCTTTACCAGACAACAGTATTTTAAACTCTTCTGAATTCAATTCATTTGCAGATGACAAGTTGAAGTGTGGCTCAAATCAAGGAATTTGGTGTTGAAAGAATGGAAAACAGTTTTGGGACCGGAAACCAGCAATTTCTCCTTTCCAATGATGTTTTCAATGACCTCTCCTCGAAGTTCTAAATCACAGGTTAGTTTGGTAAAAGGTTAATTCTTTACCACGCAATGACGAGTTTTAATGCCTCTTGGAAATTCGACTTTTGAAAACATTATAGGAAAACAAGAAAAGCTGGTAACCTGCATATCCTCCTTTTCCCACGATGTTTTCTAACCTTTCAGAAACAAATCTAATCATTTGAGTCACATTCAGTTTGTTAACTGCAAATGCTTTGAATTTGGGCCAGTCTAAAATTTTGCCATATGGTGAAGAGTTAAATGATCTAGCCTTTTGAAGAAGAGAAGCAGCACTTTAACTCTATACCACACAATTCCGACATTTAACAACCCTGAGAAGGAAAGCTTTTGAAAACATTGTGGGAAAAGGAGAAAATGCTGGTAATCAGCATTTTCTCCTTTTCCCACAATGTTTTCTGCCCTTTCCAAGACAAATTTTAATTCTTGAGTTGTATTTACTTTGTCGTCTGCAAATACTTTCAATTTGGACTGGTCTAAAATTTTGTTGTGTGGTAAGGAGTTAATTCACTCATGTAAGCAATTGAAGCTGCTGCTTCACTGTTTTGTAACCATATCAACTAGTCATATTAGATAAAGATTATCTGGGCTGCAGGGAACCAGGATCCGTATTCACCAACCATTCTTAAGAACATTCTTTGTCTTGTTCTTCAAGATTTTCAAACTTTGAAAGTAACACGGCTTCTGATTGGCTAAACCATTTGGTTTAGCCAATCAGAGGTCGTGTTACTTTCAAAGTTTGAAAATCTTGGATAATAAGTCTGAGAACGGTCTTAAGAATCGTTGTTGAATACGGACCCACTGATTTCATTTTCTTAGGTTAACCCTTATCCTGCTAAATAAGTTAAATGAAACTGTTACTTAGGGTAGTTAAATGTCGGGATTACGTAGTAAAGGGTTAATTAATCTTAATGTCTTTGTCAGCAAAATTTGCAGAAGATCCATGCGGAAAATATAACTGATATTTTGATTTTTTTTTGTTTCTCCATTTTATTGTGAAAGCTCTTATTTTCTCAGTTGTTGGATAGCCCATATCACATAGGAAGTATAAAATACAGTTAAAAGACAGTTTATAGTATAGTTATGAATAAAATGAACAGTCTCAGTACAGGAAAAGACCAAAATAATTTTGTGTTTGAAGGCTGTTTTCACCCAGTATATCTCAACAAAGCAGACTGTGTAGATGAAAGATTAGATGCGCTGATCTTGATGTAGATTGTCCATGAAAGCAATTTGGGTTGTTCTTTGAAAATTAACCCTTTACCACACAATCCCGAGATTCAACGACCCTGAGAAAGAGATCTTTTGAAAACACTGTGGGAAAAGGAGAAAATGCTGGTATTTTTTCCATTTTCAGATTTTCAGACATCCAGTGGATTTATCCTATACATTTAACATGACATGAAAAGGGGTTGCTGCTTGCAGTTTTTAAAATCATGGTAAATTTCATTCTTTTCATTGAAAAAAAATACTGTTACCTGTTCCTAGGGATTAACCCTTTACTACACGACAAAATTTTGGACTTGTCCAAATCCAAAGTGTTTGCAGAGGACAATTAAATGATGCTCAGACTCTGGAAGTTGTCCTTGATAGGGTAGAAAACATTGCAGGAAAAGGAGAAAATGCTGGTTACCAGTTTTTTCTCCTTTTCCCGCATTTTCAGAAGTCTTCCATCTCACTGTTGTTAAAAGTTGGGATTCTTTGGTAAGGGGTTAAACATATTCACACATTGTGGTTGATTTTCTTCAGAAAAAGAAGAGGAATAAAATATTTCTGATGTTGACTTTTTTCTGTGTAATTGACTGAAAGTGATACTACTTCAGGAAAAACGTCTTCAACTATTTGTTGTCAGTTTTTGGGCTAGGGGCCCATCAGGGGCCTAGCCCTTTGTAATACCGCTTTTCAGAATCTTGCACAAAAGCCTTAACCACTTTTAACATCATGTATGAATATATGCAATTACGGTTTCTGATTGGCTTAAAATGTAACCATCAATTTGATTGGCTGATCGAACCTCAGTACGAATTATTCATCCACAGTGAAGGTTTACCTAGATGCTGATTTGTAACAAGACTTTCGAACAATTTGTGTACATGCACAGACTTGAAATAACAGAAATTGCATTTCAGAGTACAGTCTGGTCTTTGAGAACACCGTTTGCCATCATGTTGTCGTTGTTGCATTTGAAAGATTAAGTACCATTTTCAATTCATATTCACATTTTAACAGGGCGGAGGGGGATGTAAAAAATGACCGGATTGGACCGGATCCAACATGATTGCTTTCACATTTTTTCCTCGTTTACAGTACATTTCTCTTTCAGATATCTATGGTAAGCATAAAATGTAAGACAATTATCATGACTAGTAAACAAAAACTATTTTGAGCTAATGTACTTGCTGCTGGCGGTACCGTACGGTACTTCGGAGCATACCGGTAGCCATTGGAAGTCCTTCGTTTTAAACATGTCGTTGGATTTTACATATGATATTCAAAATTAAGGATTGCAAGGACCTCGAAATACTTGGAAATGGGCATCACATCACGCATGCGAAAAGCTTCCTGTTACATTACAATATTTCTGAAAAAAGAGATGTAAATAGGATACAGATCCGAACCTGTCTGATCCAGTGAATTTACTCTCCCTTTTTTCTGCTAAAATACGCCGACGGTGTAGCCTGGAGGAGAGAAGTTGCTGCAGTACAAGAAAGCAAAATCATGTTACTTTACATGAATAACTAAGGTAAGAAGGATTTCTTTTTTTATAATTTAATCACGATATTGCTCTTTTTAATGTTGAGTCGCCCTCGAACGTATTCATGACCAATTGCACACCATGAATGAAGTATATACATGTATCCGATCGTAAATCATGCTGTGTAAATTTTTGCGTTAATAGACTACATAATAGATTAAATTATCATAGCTTCAAACGTAATTTACATAGATAAATGTGGCAGCATGTCATAATTTATTTTTGCAATGCATAGGCCTACAGTCCGTTTAGAGCTATGGCTTCGACCCCAAGAAGGTTCGACCCTAAGGAAAGACAACAGATTTTCCGGAGAAGAGTCGACCCAAAGAAAACCCGGTCTTGGGTCAAAACTCGCCCCCAGTTTAATATGATATGTGTACGCTTGTTTACATAATATTGTTCTCATGTTAAAAAAATGATTTGAATGAAGATCTAATAAATTCTAACTTGAATCTACATTTGGGAAAAACAAATGACCGTTGTTATCATAAGACATAATCGCATGCCATGGTAACTTTGTAGAGTGATGCATGTCCATTGTGCTTATCTACAAACAGCTTCAAAAACTAAATGTAGTGACCAAAACTTTATGCCGTTGAGCTTAAGTTTTTCTGACCTAGAACAATTGTAAAACAAGAAAATTATATCCAGGTTTTGGCTTATATTCATATTAGCCATTTTTTAATGTTTTATGACTGCTTGCAATTACCACTATCCAAGTGAACATCTGTAAATGGATGTTAGACTATAACTTACTTGTTGTCTGAATAAAACTTTGATATGATTTACATTATACTGTAAAATTGCACATCTATTGTTAGCTCTGCTTTTTTCAAAGAAAACATTGAGGTACAGCACTTGTCATAGCCCTGGCATCATCTGTGTCATCCGACTCATCTGTATCTTTGTTGACATCATCGTGCAAAAACTTTGACATCTTATGATTTCTCTGTTATTACTGAAGATAATTGTTTACTTAAAACTCTGACTAGTTGTTACCAGTCAAAACTAGAACCCATACAAGAGGGGCAGTAACCATCAAAATATTTTTGACACAGTTACGCCCTTTTTCTTAGAATTTTCACTAAAAGCAAATGCAGCCAAGCGTTGGCACCCGCATGTGGTGCTCTTGTTGTCTTGTTGCACTAGTGATTGTTATAATCACTAGGTCAGTTTGAAATGGTAAAATTTTTGTCCGAAAGAGTAGAAAACATTGTTCGAAAAGGAGAAAATTCTGGTTACTAGTATTTTCTCCTTTTCCCCCAATGTTTCC
This sequence comes from Tridacna gigas, assembly GCA_945859785.2. NCBI lineage: Eukaryota > Metazoa > Mollusca > Bivalvia > Cardiida > Cardiidae > Tridacna > Tridacna gigas. The sequence continues at coordinate 17,618,303 of OX244041.2, forward strand.
AAAAGCTTCTTTTCTCAGGGTCGTTTAAAGTCAGTTATTGTATATTAGAAGGTATTAAAAGTTCAAGTTATACCATAAATGTAATTTGCAAAGTTGCTATTGAAATGAAATTGGTACAGAGTAGTTAATTTTGATGCATGAAATAGTAGCAATGAGTTAAACGGCTGGTCAAGCACAATGAGGAGCCTTATCAGACAGTGAACAGAACATTGATTGCAAAAATTATTTGTGTCTTTGGAACAGACTGTATAATTCATGGGTGTGGCAGTTTGATTGTTGCAATTGGTGTATATATGACAAAGGATTATCAGTGTTCACGCACATTGTTAGTCCAGTTTGCAAAAGCAGTCTAGTCAAGGTTACTTAATGTCAAAAAAAAATCTCAGTGGTCCTTAATATAGAAGTAACCAACTCAATGAATTTGAACACTTTACCGCACAATATTCCCTGTTTTAGGGTTTTTCAAAACAAGGCTTGGAACCAGCATTTTCTCCCTTTCCCACAATATTTTCTACAGTTTCAAAGACAGAAATAATCTTTTGAACAAAATTACAGAAATAATGTTTTGAGCAAAATTTTTATTTTTCGTGTGCAAAGGCTTTCAATTTTGTTGAATCTAAAATGTTGTTGTTTGGTAAAGAGTTAACTTCCTCAAACAAAGAATGATGCATTTATTTGATTCAAAAGTCGAAAATGAATTAGGATTAAATGAATGCCTCAATTTTAAAGAAATAGCTTGCAAAATGTCGTGGAAAGCGTGCATTTGCTAATTATGTACAAGAAAATATGCCCTTCCCTACAATGTTTTTTTTTTAAATTATCTGCTGCTAAAACACTTAGTCTGCCTGTGTAAAGGTTGAATATATAATTTTCAAATGTGTACTCCTAGTCATGTGAACTTCTACTTGTAGGAACAAAAATGGGGATGTGGTGAGTGGATGTGGGAATGAAGTTACAGCAGTGAACAGCAAGATTTTGACATGTGCCACACTTCTGGAAAAGTATGCAGTGATGAAAGAATGGTACTTTTCATCCCAGAGTTTCACATGAACAGAGCTGAAAATGTATTATAAAAGGTGACATAGATACCTATATACATGTATTTTTGATTCATCTTATGTAAATTTCCTGGCACACAGCCAAGCTCAGGTAACGCAGACAGTGATGTGCAGGATTTGAGACCAGGAAGTTGATGGTTGAATCCCCAGCTTGGACAATATCTTTCAGTGGATTGTTGGTTGTCATTGTGACATGATACATTCCTCTCACACTGCTGATTATTGTTTCAACGATGGTTATGTGGGAAAGCAGCTAGTGGCTTGGGAAGAACGTTGTGAGAAGTACTGGTAAAAGGAAACTCCGAAAATGTGAGAAAGCAGCTAATAGCCTGGGAAGAGTAGTGTACAAAGCACTGGTAAAAGAAAGACTTGGAAAATCATGGATAGGTGTAGCAGCTGCTGCTTTATGACTGAAATAATGTTGAAAATAGCATTAAACACACACACACACAAAAAAACCCCCAAAAGTGTGGCTTTCCTCATACGTTTCATACTTACTGTGTTCTCAGACAATTATTTATTATTTTTTAATTCCATTGCATTTTTAATCTATGATACAATCAAACATCAAACAATTCTCCAGAATGTTTTCTACTTTGTGATAAAATGACTGTAAATGGAATTGAAATAGGCATAGGTAAACCCTCCATCCACAAAGTAGAGGGGGGTATACTGGCTTCACCATGTCTGTGTATCGGTCCATATTTTCATTTCCATGCTCTAGCTCAAAAGTCGTTTGACCAAGGACTCTGAAACTTTATACAAGTGTTGCTAACAACCCAAGGAGGTGCCATATTGTTTTGGAGTCACATGGGTCACAAGTCAAGGTCACAGGTAAACTTTGTTTGAAAATTGTTTCAGTGCTCTAACTCAAAAATCATTTGACCTGGGACTCTGAAACTTTATGCAAGTTTTGCTCATAACCCATGGAGATGCCCTATTGTTTTTGGGTCACATGGATCAAAGGTCAAGGTCTCCGGTGAACTTTGTTTGAACAGGACTTGAGGACAGGAGGTTGCTGGTTTGATCCCGGCTTGGCCAATTTCTTTCCAAGGATTGATGATAGTCATTGCAATAGGATTAATTCGTCTCTCACCATTGACCATTGTTTCGACGATAGCTATGTGGGAAAGCAGCAGGTATAACTGAAATAATGTTGAAAACGGCGTTAAACACCATACAATTAATCAATCATTTTATTTGAATGATCGTATTTTTACAGATTTCCTGCTGTAATTATTGTTATATCACTGCAAAAATATCTATATTTGTTCCTTTTATTCAGATCAGTAGATCTACATCAAATACATGTATTTTTTTTCCAAGCCATTGACTGCATTCTCACATATACTTAGTTTTGGGCTGTCAACAAAATGTTTTTATTCCTGTTAATTTTAATTAAACATTAAAGGGAATGTTGAGTTGGCACATCTTGAATAGGCACTTGAAGGACTTCACAGTTTTTGAAGTTGTTATCAAGTATAAATTTCTTCCATTATCTTTGTACTAGACTACAAAATGTTACACTTGTCCATATTGAAACCATTTGCAGACAACAAAATATTTTTTATGAAAAAATATATTTTGTGAAAAGCTTGGGAGTTTTCTTTGAAATGTGGAAAATGTCAAGAAAAAGAAAAACTGTGGTCATCAGTGTTTTCCATTTTCTCCTTTTCCCATAATGTTTTCAAAAGACTTCTTCCTGGCTGTGGGTCGTGAAAATGCAGAATTGTTGGTTAAGAAAGTTGAATGTACTTTTTCTGACAGACTACTTAATTTTCCATTACAGGTACATGATGGCAGATGTTACAGATAAAGTGCTCCAGTATCAACTTTGTATCTTAAGACTATTTCAAGTGGACAATTTCAAAAAGTGACATATCAGTATGAGCCAGTTTTTTTCACTTGACTTGTTCATCTTGTCTGCAAAAGTAATGTTTTCATGCTCAGCATTTAAAAGAATAAAGAAAAAAGACATTAAAGAACATGACAGTTATCATTTTATGTCCAAAATTTTAATTAAAGTTGTATTCTTTCAAAATTTATTTCCTTTTTTTCTCTCTTGTTGCAAAATCTAGTAGTGCTTTCTCATGCTGAAGTTTTTGATAATGCCATTTCTTTATCCATTTTTGCTGGACTAAGACTATGTGAGAATGTACTTTACAAATGGAAAGAATAATGTGTGTAGATCTTGTTTGGTGCTGGTTGTTAGTAAGGGGTCCTGCGTGGCTCAGTGGTAAAGTGTAGAACTCTTGAACTGGAGGCCCCGGGTTTGGGCCTCACTAGATCCCCTAGATTTTCGACGGGAGTGCCCTTGGGCAAGACACTTCTAGTATTGGTGGAACACAGGAAATACATGATTTTGTGAGCTGTTGCTATGATATGACTGAAATAATTTTAAAGGTGGCGTAAAGCACCATTCAATCAATCAACCAATTTGGATGTTAGTTTGATGGTGTTTAATGCTATTTTTAACATTGTTTCAGTTAAATTAGGGCAACCATGTCACCTACATATGCTTCCCTTGAGATCTTTTAAGCATTACTTTGCATGATACCCTTCCCAAGCCACTGGTTGTTTTCCCACATAACCATTGTGGAAATAATGATCGGTGGTGAGAGAGGAATGAATCTTGCTGCAATGACTGTCATCAGTCATTGGAAAGAAATTGGCAGAGCTAGGAATTTAAACCTGTGATCCCATAGTATCAAGTCTGGTATGTTATCGAATGAGCTAATGGGCTTGTTTGGAAGTTACGAAAACACATTCAAACATCCAGTGTCAGTCATGATATGCCAAACAGTACAGAATTTGGAAAAAAAATGGGTTCAACAACATACATTTTCCAGCACTATACATGTAATCCACGATTTCCAGCAGATCACTATGCACATACTGAACATGTATTTGTTCATAATTACTAGTATATGCAGTTGTACATTTGCCCCTTGCCCATCAGTGCTTTCAGCGGTTTGATTAACCCTGTACCAAAAAATCTGATTTTGTAACAATCCCATTGAAGGAAAAAGGTTTTTGAATACATGATTGGAGAAGAGAAAATGCTGGTTACGGGCATTTTCTCATTTTCCCAGTGTTTTCAAAAGTGTTTTACTTCAGGGTAGTTAAAACTTTGGATCGTCTGGAGCTGGGTTATAGTACTCTGATTGGAATCAAATACTGTACTTTGGATAACATCTGAAAAATATGATCTTATGGGGCATTGTAGAAAATGCTCAAAATAGCACTTGCATCAGTGTTGTTTTTTTTATGCCTCCCTTCAACGAAGTGGGGGTATATTGCTTTGTGCATGTCGGTCGGTCGGTCGGTAGACATTACCTTGTCTGGATAATAACTAGACACAGATTTGACCTAGGTTCATCAAATTTGGCATAGACATGCATCTCGGAGTGTAGATGATTCCTACTGATTTTGAGGTCAATCGGTCAAATGCCAAGGTCAAAGTGACCGTCAACATGTTGATATATAGACCAAACCTTGTCCGGATGAAAACTAGACACAGAATTGGCATAGGTTCTTCAAATTTGGCACAGACATGTGTCTCGGAGTGTAGATGATCCCTATTGATTTTGAGGTCAAATGTCAAGGTCACAGTGACCGTCAACATGTTGATATATAGACCAAACCTTGTCCAGATGATAACTAGACACAGAATCCATGTAGGTTCTTCAAATTCTGTACAGTTATTTATCTTGGAGTGTAGATGATCCCTATTGATTTTGAGGTCAATTGGTCAAATGTCAAGGTCACAGTGACCGTCAACATGTTGATATATAGACAAAACCTTGTCCGGATGATAACTAGACACAGAATTGACCTAGGTTCATCCAATTTGGCACAGACATGCATCTTGGAGTGTAGATGATCCCTATTGATTTTGAGATTAATCCATCAAAGGTCAAGGTCACAGTGGCCTTCAACTTAATGATATATAGACCAAACATTGTCCAGATGATAACTAGACACAGAATTGACATAGGTTCCTCAAATTTGGCACAGACATGCGTCTCAGAGTGTAGATGATCCCTATTGATTTTGAGGTCAATTGGTCAAATGTCAAGGTCACAGTGACTGTCAACATGTTGATATATAGACCAAACCTTGTCCGGATGATAACTAGACATAGAATTGACTTAAGTTCGTCAAATTTGGCACAGACATGCATCTTGGAGTGTAGATGATCCCTATTGATTTTTAGGTCAATTAGTCAAATGTCAAGGTCACAGTGACCGTCAACATGTTGATATATAGACCAAACCTTGTCTGGATGGTAACTAGACACAGAATTGACGTAGGTTCTTCAAATTCTGTACAGATATTCATCTGGGAGTGTAGATGATACCTATTGATTTTGAGATTAATCCATCAAAGGTCAAGGTCAAAGTGGCCTTCAACTTAATGATATATAGACCAAACCTTGTCCAGATGATAACTACACACAGAATTGACCTAGGTCCTTCAAATTCTGTACATGCGTCTCGGAGTGTAGATGATCCCTATTGATTTTGAGGTCAATTGGTCAAATGTCAAGGTCACAGTGACTGTCACCATGTTGATATATAGACCAAACCTTGTCCGGATGATAACTAGACACAGAATTGACCTAAGTTCGTCAAATTTGGCACAGACATGCGTCTTGGAGTGTAGATGATCCCTATTGATTTTTAGGTCAATTAGTCAAATGTCAAGGTCACAGTGACCGTCAACATGTTGATATATAGACCAAACCTTGTCTGGATGATAACTACACACAGAATTGACCTAGGTCCTTCAAATTCTGTACAGATATTCATCTCGGAGTGTAAATGATCCCTATCGATTTTAAGGTTAATCCGTGAAAGGTCAAGGTCACAGTGACCACCACATGATTCAGGGCCTGTGCTGCCGTTTGCCACTTGAGCCATTTGCTAAAAAAAAATTAAAGTGTCTCAAAAATCATCATATGTGGCTCAACTTGTGGCGCCAACATTTTATTTGTGTATTATTGGGGACGTAGTAAGCATTGAAGTCGACTGGGAAAAAGCGGAAGTCAAACACGCATGCCGAGAAGAAAATCGATAACCCAGTCTGTGTATCGGCGACTATTTACAATCTTGTATCTATACACACAGCGGTGCGTATAATTATGCAAATTGTTGACAGATTATCACGTTTAACAATTGAAGTGGCTATAAATCAGACAATTAAAGGATGTTAATTACTTGATTAGCGATTATTACCGATGCTTGTCGGTACTTTGACCCATCTCCAATTAAAGATGGACTTGTCAACAAAATATCGGCAATTAAAGGATCAAATTATGTGGATGTTTTTCGGCGAATGATATCAGTTTATGAACTGTGCCACTTCCTGTATCAATGTGGCAGTAGGGGGGCATGACTGTTTTACAAACAGACATCTTGTTTAAACTCAGTCTTTTGATTCACTTAACTCTTTACCACACAATCCTGACTTTTAACCCTTTCCCAAACGACAAATTTTGCACTGGTCCAAATTGAAAGAGTTTGCAGACGGCAATTTTAAATTCGATGAAAATGGCAGAAAGTTATCAAAAAAGGTAGAAAACACTGTGGGAAAAGGAGAAATTGCTCGTTACGAGCACTTTCTCCTTTTCCCACAGTGTTTTCAAAAGACTTGTTCTGCAGACACGTGAAAACCAGGGCTTGTTTTGGAAAGGGTTAACTACCCTAAAAGAGAAGGCTTTTGAAAACATTGTGGGAAAAGGAGAAAATGCTGGTAACCAGCATTTTCTCCTTTTCCCACAATGTTTTCCACCCTATCAGAGAAAAAAATTATCATTTTGGCAACATTTAGTTTGTCGTCTGCAAATGCTTTGAATTTGGTCTAGTCCAAAAATTTGTCGTTTGGTAAAGAGTTAACTCTTTTGAGCAAATCTATGTTTGTCTTCAGATGTAACAACTTTTATAAGACAGAAACTGCATTACATGTAAAAAGGACATTAGGCTTACAGTACTTAGTAGCAAAAAACACTTTTTAACACAGGGCTTTCGTTAGCTTTTGAGCCCTTGATCTTTATTGTCAGTTTTTAAGCCTTTACCAAACAATCCAGCATTTTGGCAACCCCAAGGAAAAACGCTTTGAAAGATATTGTTGGAAAAGTTGAAAATGCTGTTAAGCAGCTTTCCCACAATGTTTTCTACCCTTTCACACACAAGTCCCATCATTTGAACCATTCTTAGTTTGGCTTTCAATGTTTTTTAATATTATCTTTTGATTCATTTTAAATCTTATGAGCAAATTTATTTTTGTCTGCAGATGTAACAACTTTAATGTGACAAAAATTGCATTACGTATAAAAAGTATTTTAGGCTGACTGTACTAAGCACAGCTTAACTCAAAGAGCGCCAAATAAACCCAACATACAATTCAGCATAGAAATAGGACCCAAATAAACACATTTTGATGGTTTCTTTTGTCTGTAGTGTTTAGCTCTTCACCAGATGAGAAAATTCTGGACTTTACCTAATTAAAAGCATTTGCACACAACAAATTCATTATGGCTCAAATTATGGTTACTTCTGTCTTTGATAGGGTAGAAAAGATTGTGAGAAAGGAGAAAATGCTGGTTACCAACATTTTCTTCTCCAACAATGTTTTCATGGGCCTTCTCTTTCAGGGTTGTTAAAACTAAGGATTATGAGGTAAAGAATTAGCATAAGTGGACAGTGTAGTTCAAAGATCAGACTACATGATTTGTCTTGATCTAAACAGTCCGCAAAAGATAGTAAGCTTTTGAAAATTGGTACAGCTATGCAAGCCTCCAGTGTTCCCTGAGTGCTGGAGGTGTCCAGCTGTTTGTAAGGGATGTCTCTAGAAGTAATTTTAATGCAATTTGAGACCAACTTTGCTTGTGAAACTCAATTAATTAAGCAAAGAAGGAAACATTAAAAAATTGTTATGACCATTGGCCAAAAAAGTGGTCCGGCCATTTGCTGGACTGTTTAGATCACTGACAATGGCTGTGTATCAGACAGCAAAATGATAGATTGCATACTTAAAGTATTTGCTCACTACAAATTAAATCTTGCTTGAACAAGTGGATTTCTTATTCAAAGGATACAAAAATGTTTTTGGCAAAGGCAAAAGAATGCTGGGTCTGTATTCACCAACCATTCTTAAGAACATTCTTGGTCTTATTCTTCAAAATTTTCTACACTTGAAAGTAACACAACTTTTGATTGGCTAAACCATATGGTTACAAGTGTTTTCTGAACTATACCCACAATATTTTCTAAATATTTTCAAAAGGGTCATTAACCCTTTACCAAACGACAAAAATTTAGACCAAATTGAAAGCAATTTCAGATGATAAATCACAAGTGGCTATTATCAAGGTATTTGTCTTTGAGAGGGTAGAGAACATTATGGGAAAAGGAGAAAATGCTGGTTACCAACATTTTCTCCATTTACCACAATGTTTTCGAAAGCCTTTACCCTCAAGGTCATTAAAACTCAAGCTGGTTTTATGAACACTTGATCCTTGGTAAATGGATAAGTTGTTTTGGCACTTATTATAGATTGAGATCAGACTACATATTTACAGTCTAACCTTGGATCTACAGAGTCTACTGTTTTTCATAAAAAAGAAAAAATTGTCACATGCACCATTGAAAATGTAATGGATCTGTTTGTTTTCTTCACTGAAACCTCTTCATGTTTTATTTTTTTAACAAACAAGCCAGTATTTTAATGACCCTTGAAAGGAAGACTTTCGAAAATATTGATGGAAAAGGAGAGAATGCTGGACACTATAATTTTCTTCTTTTCCCAGAATCATATCAACCCTTTCAAGTTCAAATCCCATTCTTTGAGTCATAATTAATTTGATGTCTGCAGTTGCTTTAACTCTTTACCACACAATCACAGGTTTTAACGACCCTGAAGAATAAGCCTTTTGAAAACATTGTGGGAAAAGGAGAAAATGCTGGTAACCAGCTTTTAATTTGGACAAGTCTAAAATTTTGTCATTTGGTAAAGGGTTAACTTTGGTCTAGTCTAGAATTTTGTCATCTGCTTAAGAGGTAATTAAATTAAAATAAAAAAACCTTGCCGTTAAAAAAACAAGATTTTGTACAACCTTGGATTGTAGATAGAGCAAAATTTTATTTCCTGTTGCTAAAATTGCCTTTGGCAAAACAGTCATTCATGTTAAAAATGCATGCAGATGAAAAAACAATCGCAATTCATTTTGTCATATACTTTATTACACCATGTAGTTTTTGGAAAATTTGAAAAACTAATTCTAGCCGATTGATCATATTTGCCTTGTCAATTATTATTATGTTTACAAAACAATCACAAGTGCTTATGACCCTAAAGAAGAAAGCTTTTGAAAATATTGAAGGAAAGGACCAGAATACTGGTAAACGACATGTCCTTTTTTTTCCTCCCACAATATTTTCTGCAAATTTAATAAAGAATTTCACACTTCAGCCTTATTTCATGTTGTCAGCAACTGCATACAACATGGAAAAAGTCTTTATTTTGTCGTTTTGAATAGAGATAAAGAGTTAGAGTATCAATCTGTTGGTGAAATGATAATGTTTTTTTTGTTGATGTATTCTTTTAACCCTTTACCACATAATCCCAAGTTTTAACTACCATTATCAGTAAGGCTTTGGAAAAAAAAAATGTGAGAAAAGAAGAAAATGCTGGTAAGAAGCATTTTCTACTTTTCCCAAAATGTTTTCCACCCTTACAAATACAAATTTCAATTTTTGAGTAATATTTATCTTGTCATCTGCAAATGCTTTCAATTTTGACAAGTCTTTAGTTATTTTCATTTGGGAAGAGTTAAGGATTCAAAGTTAACTCTTTACCAGACAACAGAATCTTACACTTGTCCAAATTTAAAGCATTTGCAGATGACAAATTACATATGGCTGATATGGTGAGATTTGTCTGTAAAAGGACAGAAAACATTGTGGGAAAAGGAGAAAATGCTGGTTACCAACACTTTCTCCTTTTCCCACAGTGTTTTCAGAAGGCCTCTTTCTCAGGGTCGTTAAAACTCAGGATTGTGTGGTGAAGGGTTAAAATCCCTGACCTGGATCTTAATGCATTTTCACCTGTGGCAAGGGACTTCCTCAGACACTTTAATATTACATAGTTACTTGCTGTGATAGTATTACATTTTTTAACCCCTATCCTGAAATGAAACTTTCAAGTCGATAGTAAAAACCAGGATAATGCTATTTCAAACAAACTTTTTTGAGAAAAAGATCTTCTTATCAGACAGAGAAGATCCAACATCAGACTACATGTTCTGTACAGTCTGATCTTGATCTACACTGTCCTCAAAGAGGTTAGTGAGTAACACTTATCAACCAAGTGGTTAACAATATTTTCTTTAGTCGCAGTCTTCACTCAAGCAGTAATATGCATAGGTCAATGTTCCATCCTCAAATCATTCTGAGGACAGTGGTACCAATGAATACTGTTTTATTGATGATATAATGGTGATTCTTACCATGGAGTGAGCCTCTAGAGTTAACTCTTTTGTTGACAGTGGCAGTTGCCATCGATCAAGATCAGCCTGCACAGAATGTGTACACTGATCCATAGTCTACATCATCAGCTACCTAGGTGCCAAACTTGGATCAAAATTACTGGTAAATATAGCAGGTTTCTCAAATGGCAATCGCTTAGCAGTTGGGATTGACTAAAACCCTGACAGTGATGTTTTTGTTGCCCTTTGAAAATTGTCTATAATTTAACCTCTATTAATCACACCAGGGGTGTTAAAAAGAGACAATATGGCATGTTTGAGGAATCAGACATCTGAAGACAAGAGATCACCTGAACAACAATTACCATGATATAGTAGATCTAGATCAAAGAGATATAGAATAATCAAAGTACTGAAATTACTGACTAGCAAATTTGACTGATTGATTGATTGTATGGTGTTTATTAACCCTGTTTTCAACATTATTTCAGTTATGTAGCGGTGGCCATTGCACATATCCATGCTTTCCTGGAGTTTCTTTTACCAGTACTCCGCACAGTATTCTTTCAAAGCCACTGGCTCCTTTCCCACATAACCATCGTCGAAATGTGAGCGAGAAATGAATCCTGTCTCAATGACTATCATCAATTTTGGGAAAGAAATTTGTCGAGGATCAAAACAGCGATCTCCTATTCTCAAGTCTGTATATTACCGACTGAACTGCCAGGGCTCTGTGTGCTGTTGGTTAACTATAATCCAGTTTAAGTTTAACCCTTTACCTGCTAAAAATGTTAAATGAAACTTTCAAGCTGATGGTAAACACCTGAATACTGCTATTTCACAGTTACACTTTGGAGAAAATCTATCCTCTTACTGGACAATGTAGATCCAAGACTGCACACACTGTCTGCAAAAGGTCATTTAGGTCGCGGTAGTGCTGGTATAAGAAACTGGAGGAAAGCATGGACAGGTGCTCTGGCCACCGCAATATCACTGAAATAATGTTGAAAACGGCGTTAAACACCATGCAGTCAATTAGTCATATTTAATAGCACAAGATGTAGTTAACTATGTAACTCTCCTTAAAATTAGAAAAATTTTACGTCCGTCCAATTTCAAAGCTGTTGCAGACCATGAATTAAATGTGGCTGAACTGATAAAACATTTCAGAAGGGCAGAAAACAATGTGAGAAAAGGAGAAAATGATGGTTACCAGCATTTTCTCCTTTTCCCACAATGTTTACAAAGGGATCCTTCCCCAGTATCGTTAAAACTTGGGATTGTTTAGTAAAAGGTGTCTGGAATAACAGTTTAAGATAATAGTTCAACTGTACACAATGATCTAAATAATGAATGACTGAAGGAATGACAGGGGTTCCCTGTCCAGTGGGGGTTGATATAGCTGGGATTTGCTACAAGTTAACCTAGGTGTATCTATTAATAGATTCATTCATAATGTTACAGTTGTGTAGGAATAAAAGATTCTCTGCTTTGCATAGGTCACTCAGTTTACATATAAGCAAAGATCTTGTACCTTATAAATGACATCTTGTTCAGTTTATTACTTTGTAAGATGACATGTTCAAATTGGAGAGGTAGAGATTTAGTGGTTTATGTCTAAATTGTCATGTATAACAGAATTAAGATTTCTAACAGAAAGAAGTATTTACTGTGTGGCAGTATTTGGCAACTGTGGGGTTTTGAATCTAGGTCAATCTTGATGCCTTTAGACTAGCTTCGCTAGTCAAAAAGTAAGCCAAGCAAAAGTAAATCAGTACTTTAATACCAACTGTTAATGTTGTAAGAATTGATCTGGCAGGGTGGAGCTATGTTATAGTCCACTGTATTTTAGATTGAGGTAAGATAGGTTATTTGGAAATCATCATGAGTAGCCTTAAAGGATTGATAAGGTACTGTTATGATACACATGTTTATCTAGATTTATGACAAATAATTCCAAACTAGCTTGTGGCCACTAAAATGAAAAACAAACTAGTTGACATATATCAAAGGTTAGCCACGCTCTGCAAGGTCAATTCTTACATCTGATAGAAGACAGTATCTTAAATAGAACTTTCACAACATTGGAAACTAGAACACACATTTTGGGAAAAAAAAATACTGTACTATAAAAAAAATATATAATTTTCCTACCTACTGACCCTAATTCTCAAAAGTATGTAGCCTAAATAAGATAGTATTGGAAAATGCCTTTATGCGTATTTCAAGACGTGGCCTGAAATACAGTAATGAAGGGTGAGGTAATTTGCATGATTCAGGGATGTCTGAAGATAAGAAATTTGAATGGAAAACATATATTTGTCCTGAAGTATTTCCTTTGGTCAGTTTGATGCTGCTTGATAACTCCATCTTTGATACTGATGCCTTATTTACTTATGGGCGCATCTCTCTCCCTCCTTCTATTTTGGCATAAACTATTGTCATGATGGAATCTAAATGAACAAATCTGCCTCATCAGTTTGCTAATGACTATTTTTTTTGCAGTTCACTTGATTTTGATTGTTTTTCACCCTCGTTAAGAAAATGAGCAGAAAAATTAAAGGGAGAGAAATCAAAGTACTGAAACTTTGGACAGACTAGCGGATGTTGAATAAGTTGCCGCGGTAAAGATAAAACTTGGCTGGTCCTTAAAAGATTTAATAAAAATTGTACTATCTGGTTATTAAGTCTGATTCAGTCAAATGAGATTATTAAGTCTGATCCCATTTGGCTTGGTCTAAAAAGGTTATTTAGGCTTGATCCGGGCAGGTATTTCCCAACCATGCTTAACTGCATTCTTAGTCTAATTCTAGATTTAGAAAGTAATGCAACCTCTTATTGGCAAAAACCATGTTGTTTAGCCAATCAGAAGTTGTGTTACTTTCAAATTCAAAAACATACTAACTCTTTACCAAACGACAAGATTTTACACCAGTCCAAATTGGAAGCATTTGCAGACAACAAAATAAATGCAAATCAAAAACTGAAATGTGTTTTGGCAAGAGTAGAAAACATTGTGGGAAAAGGAGAAAATGCTGGTTATCAGCATTTTCTCCTTTTTCCACAGTGTTTTCAAAAGCTTTCTTTCTCAGGGTCATTAAAAGTCGGGATTGTGTGGTAAAGGGTTAAGAATAAGGCAATGAATGCTCTCAGCAATGGTTGGTGAAGAGAAACCCGGGTTCACACTGATGACTTTACCCACCACTCACAGCCACATACTTGGCACAATAGGAAATGCCATATAATATTCTCTTTGTGGTTTTTCAATTAAAAGAGGCAAATAAAGAACATATCATTTATTGATTTGGCATTTGAATACTTTCTAGAGTTCACTTTTAGATGAACTTTCTACACTTTTTCACTTTCTTATAGGTTGGACAAACTCTTAGCTAGACAAGACCTACAATACTGCAAAAAAAAAACATGAGGATGAAAAAGGTTGTATTGGTATAATCAAAGATGTGTCTGATTTGCATAGGTTGCTGACTTAGAGTAATTTACATGGAAGCAAACATCTTGTATCTTATCAATGACAGCTTGTTCAGTTTCTGACCTTGCAAGTAGACTTTGTTCAAATTGTAATGGTAGAGATTTTGTAATTCATCTCAACATTGTCCTATTTAGCAGAATTCTGATATCTAACAGAAGAATTATTTTCTTTTGGACAGTAGATAGCATCTGAGGGTTTTTTTGTTTACATTTGAATCTTGGTCACTCCTAACGCCAATAGATTAGTGTTCGCTAGTCTGAAAATGAAAAGGGCACGGTGTTTTGAATTCCAGGGGAAATTGACTGTTATATCTCAAAAAAGTTGCATATATTCAGTTTGGCAGCAAAAGAGTTAAACGGTAGGTGCTTTTAACCCTTAGAGCACCAAATAAACCCAAGAGACATTTTCAGTCCAGAAAAAAGACCAAACAACCAAAATAATTGCAAGTTCAAGGTTCCTTTTGTTTATAATGTTTCAGCAAAGCAGACAGTGCAGATCACGGATCAGACTGCACATTTTGTGCAGTCTGATCTTGACCTACACTGGCTGCAAAGGCACCTAAAGTCATTAAAGGCACTTTAACTCTTTACCAAATGACAAAATTTTAGACTGGTCTGGATTGAAAGCATTTGCAGACAACAAAATAATTGGCACAGAAAAATTGAAATTTGATATGGTTAGGGTAGAAAACATTGTGGAAAAAGCAGAAAATGCTGGTTACCAGCATTTTCTCCTTTTCCCACAATGTTTTCAAAAGACTTCTTTTAAAGGGTCATTAAAAGTCGGGGTTGTGTAGTAAAGGGTTAAGGGTTAATATGAAAGATATTCTGGAGCATAACGTCATCTCTGGTGATTTCTAAGATTTTCAGTGAAAATGGGCCAATACAATGACCTGATGATGAATTCATTCATCTTTTCATCTCATTTTTTTTTTCAGTTTTAGAGAGTTCAAATTGTGTTAAAGGTAAAGGGTGGAAAAGTGTGGAATAATATTTTGCATTGTCTGAAAAAAGCAAAAAAGAAAAAAAACATTAACCCTTTACCACATTGCAAAATTTTAGACTGGTCTTTATAGAAGGAATTTACAAACAAACATTTTTCAGTGATAGTTCTTTAATTGTCCTTGACTTCGTGGAGAACATTGTGGGAAATTGAGAAAATGCTGGTTACTAGCATTTTCTCATTTTCCCACGTTTTCAAAAGTCTTCTTTCTGAAGGTCGTTAAAACTTTGGATTGTGCAGTAAAGGGTTAATTTATGAGGTGGCAGGTGCATACTTTTCTTTTTCGCTATTTTCTTTTTTTTTTCATTGTGGTGCCATTAATTATTCCTGTGCATGGCATGCAGTCATTGGCAGTAATACAGAGTTTTATTACAGATTTATTGTAACTTCAGTGAATGAATATTATTCTTCATCATTTCTCTGAAAACTGATAGGCCAGGGATTTTTTTTTGAAACTGTATTTCCTGGTTAAGGGCATTTTCTCCTTTTCCCCACAATGGTTTTAAATTCTGTTCTACTTACAGTCGTCAAAATGCTGTGATTGTTGGGTAAAGGTTTACTGCATGATCTTTGCACATATTCTATTTCAATTGAATCTATTGTTACTGAGCATCTATTTCTCTCATAGGTCAGTATGTCTGAAATTCATCTGACAATTACCCTAAAGGAGAATACCCTCTCCATACTCATTTTATTTTCTTACAACGATCTGATACCACACAAGCTAGGTTCAGATCATGAAAGCATCATTGCAAATCAGGACAAGAGCACCGCATGCAGGTGCCAATACTTGGCTGCAGATGCTTGGTTTTCAGTGAAAATTCTAAGTTGAAAAAGGGGCATAATTCTGTCAAAAATACTTTGATGGTTATCTGCCTTTATTGCATAAGGGAATGCATAGGTTTCCCTTTTGATAATGAAGAACTTGTCCGAGTTTGAAGCAAATATCTTCAGTAATAACAGAGATATTACGAAATGCAACAGTTTTAACACGATGCAGATCATGACGGTGCCTGGGCTATGGCAGTATGGTACATGTAGTACTCGATGTTTTCTTTGAAAACAGTGGAGCTAAAAAAATAGAAAATAAAGCAGACAAAAATATAGATACATTTTTATAATTTTGGAAAAAATGAATTGGAAAACAGCAACTGATGTTACAAGTAATTTTTCCTCTTTCCCAATGTTTTGAAAAAATGTTCTCAAAACACAAACTTTTGTTGGAACACATTAACTGTTTCTGTCCACATCCTTGTTGCAGAACCGTCAAGAAGATTCACAATTTCTTTTTGTTATTTAGTTCTGAGTGGGAAAAAAATGATCAGATGTATGAGTGATGCTCTGGCAAAAGGGGGCCTAATGCATCTTCGTGATGCATGATACCAAGCAAGTCATCACATAATGAGGGACCCATAAAGTCCATTATGTCTAACAAATAAATGTATCACAAGGTAGACAAGTCCTTTAACCCTTTCCCAAACAAGCCCTGGTTTTCACGTGTCTGCAGTACAAGTCTTTTGAAAACACTGTGGGAAAAGGAGAAATTGCTCGTAACGGGCAATTTCTCCTTTTCCCGCAGTGTTTTCTACCCTTTTTGAGAACTTTCTGCCATTTTCATCAAATTTGAAATTGTCGTCTGCAAACTCTTTCAATTTGGACCAGTCCAAATTTTGTCGTTTGGGAAAGGGTTAACATGCCGAAAATTGACCAATAACAAAAAGTTTCGGCCCAGGTTGACACTTTTTGCAGATGCATTAAGCCCCCTTTTCACAGGGCATGGCTCAAATAATAACCATAACCTAGGTTACTTTGACAAGATACTCCTTACCATGCCCAGTGTTCTGTTGAGTTTTATTCAGAGGGGAGACAATTATCCCAGAAACCTGCAGAAATAGGGGACACTTTGAAAATTACCAATACAAAGGCACTCAAGACTGATTTTCACCCAATTTTGACAATGCAAACTCCCACCTGTATACATTATAATGAGGCATTTTACCAATTCAGTGATACAATGTCCTTTAACTCTTTACCAAATGACAAAATTTTAGACTGGTCCAAATTCAAAGCATTGGCAGATGACAAATCAAATGTGGCTCAGAAGCTGAAATTTGATTTGGGAAGTGTAGAAAACATTATGGGAAAAAAATTGCTAGTTACCAGCATTTTCTGCTTTTTCCACAATGTTTTCAAAAGCTTTCCATCTCAGAGTCGTTAAATCTGTGGATTGTGTGGTAAAGGATTAACTACGGACTAGGCAGAACACCATATACAGGGAGATTTTTAAGTTACCAAAACATACAAATGCTGACAGGAAATTTTTCACTGCCTCGTAAGATATTTAATAATGGGACAGGAAATTTCTCATGATTTAAAAGAATTTACCTTTCTGGAAACGCAACTTTGACGCGCCCACCTTGGTATCGTGGTATTTTGGTCGTTATATCCGACAAACAAACCAGAAAATGGCGTCAAATACATAGAGAAAGAGAGATAATTTCAGTTTTATTCTAGCTTATGTTTTATTATAATTAAAGTACCCAAAGCTTTTCTCCAGACGTTCTTTTCAGTTCAGTCTAAATTGACAAAGTAACAAGAAAAAATAATTTGAATAATGTCATATTTATGAGAAATCGAAAAATGAAAATATTGCAAATATGTTCGTAATTCCATGTTTTGTCACAACATTTAAACTAAAAATACATTGCGAGTACATTGTTGTCAGCATTAGCCATAACTTACAATAGGGGCTTAAGTTTTTAAGACATTTCGTCAGTATGTAACATGTCCATTTGACAGTAAACAATATGAGAAAAGGATTTACAATTTAACCCTTTCCTACACAAACCCATGCTTTAATGACCTTGAAGAAGGAAACTTTTGAAAACTTTTTTTTTTTCCTTAGATGTTTTCTGCCCTTTCAAAGACAAATCTCATCATTGGAGCAATGTTTTTAATTAGTCAACAGCAATGTTTTCAAAACAGACAAATCTAATATTTTGTTGTCTGGTAAAGATGTAATAAACACGTCTAACACCTATTTGAGTGAAAATCAAGAAGATTACTGTAAGTAATCAATTGGGTGATTTGTTGTATTTTTAACAGATATATATTGCAAAAAAACTTTTTAATTGGGGATATATTTGGTCACTTGGGTGATTGTAAGGATTATGCTGATTTGGAATGGACGTGCATTTATCAGTCATGTGACAATCGTTGGGAAAACAAACAATCGTTCGAACCAGGCAAATGTGACATTAACAGTCACATGTAATCAGGTTTATGAAACAAGAATAAAATTTGAATGTCTTCTAAAGTATTACAACAAGAATCATATGATGATGTTCGCAGTGTCAACTTATTTTTGAAACAGGGTAAATTATCCTTCTTCCTGTTGTTCGTTTCGTACGTAACGATTACGACTGTCTAGGAGCAATGTTTTGGAATTTGAAAGATGTACATGCAGTCAGATTTTAATACAGGTAGTTTGGCCTAACCATTCTTTCTTTACTTAAAGACTGGGAAAAAATAAAAAAAACCTGCTTTTCTATGGTTTGGTAGAGTGGCTGGTTTTTTGGAATCCTGGTTAAATCTACCGGCGACATTTTACATAGATCTAGGTTTTTGGAATGGATAATTTTATGATTTAAACAAAAAGAAAACAATAACATTGTCAATGGTAAAGTCTATCACTTTGTCTGACCCGTGTGTTTACATGTCTCGCTATATACTGCATTTTGATTGGCTGATCGGACCTGTCAATCAAAATCAGCAGAAAGGTCAATTTCTCATTATCTTCAACAGATGTTTTACAAATGGGGACAAGAAATTTATCACAATCTTAACAGATATTTTCCTTAAAAAAATGCAAAACATTTACAGATATTTCATCAAATATTCACAAGAAATTTCTAATAATCCCAACAATTATTTTGGTAAAATGGTGACAAGAAATTTCTCACCATCTCCACAGAAATCTTTACAAAATTTAATAATGAGATAAAATTTCTCACAATCCCATCAGATATTTTGACAAGTGACAAATATATGTTGCTTTGCAAAGAGATAGTTCTGTTCATAAGTTGTACCAAAAAAAATTGCCAACATCCCCAACACATATTTTGGTAAATGTTTCTTACCATCTCAACAGATATTTCAACAAAATAGAGATATGAAATTTCTCACAGTCTAGTCAGATAGCATTACAAATTTTGACAAAAATTAACATTGGCATCACTCAAGGAGATAAGTTGTAACAAGAAACTTGTCAATATGAAATCAGACATTTTTGTAAATGTTTTCAACATTTTTTTTAAGGCTGGCTGTTGTAAAGATTAAAAAGATTACAACCTCTTCAGTATACTGGATTAACTGACAATACAGTGTGAAATTAATGTTTCATTAAAGTTTGAAAACATACTTAAGTCTTGTAAAATGTAAACAATCAACAAAAATCAAGGTGTAATAGATGGATCCATACATTCACAGTTCAATTAATGAAAGTGCAAAGTGCAGTATTATGATACTGAAACACAAACATGCAAATGAAAATGAAAAACTGGCATGCATCAGACATTATTATTTGCTATTTCTTTTCATTTTAAATAAAACATAATTTATATTTACTAAACAAATGCAGCTGGAGGTTTGGGGAAAGTCTTGTCTCCTGTTATATGCAAGGACCAATAGAAATGCATAAGTAGTTGTATTGTCCACTTTGATGTAAAAAATAAAATTTAAATTAAAGTATAAAATTTATAGTAAAAGTGTATTCACAACTCTTTTGCTTACATTCAAGTGCTTTTGCTACCTACAGGGTTTAACTTGTATTTGATATCTGTTTTGTCCGTTAAAGCAACAGTGGCTTTACTCTTTACTATACAACAAAAACATTAGACTTTTCCATATTGAAAGCATTTGCAGACCACAAATAATTTTGTAGCTCTAATGATTGAATTTGGCTTTGACAGGCTAGAAAATGCTCTGAGGTCCCAGCATTTTTCCTTTTCCCAAGGTGTGTTCAAAAGCTTTCTTCCTCAGGGTCTTAAAACACAGGATTGTTTGCAAAAGGGGTAAGAAAATTGTTGACTTTTTAGTAAAGAAGTGGTGAGGAATGCAGAGACGTGTGCATTGGCCATGATGAAAGTGAAATGAGTGGTGCTCTGGAAAATGTGGTTTCAGTACATCTCTGTGATGTCTTGTACCAAGCAGGTCATCACAAAATTCATGATCCATAAAATACATTTTTTCTA
This sequence comes from Tridacna gigas, assembly GCA_945859785.2. Lineage (NCBI taxonomy): Eukaryota > Metazoa > Mollusca > Bivalvia > Cardiida > Cardiidae > Tridacna > Tridacna gigas. The sequence goes on from OX244041.2 coordinate 17,638,592, forward strand.
AAAACCAGCTGAATCATGAGGTAAACTCCTCATTCGATATTGACCAATAGCAAAAAGTTTTGACCCAGGTCAGCCTGTGCCAACTGCGCAGGCTGGCAACTGCCAGCCTGACATGAGTTGATACCTTTTAAAGATGCATTAAACCCCCTTTTTCACAGAGAGCATGGCTCAACTATAACTTTTTTTACCTCAATGAGTCTGGAAGCTCGGTAGATAGCATAGGGGGCTGAAAACCAAGGGGTTGCTGGTTTGATTTGCATACTTGGCTAAATTCTTTTCAAGGGATCTTGAGAATCATTGAAACAGAACTCATTCCACTCTCACTGCTGAACATTGTATTGACAATGTTCATGTGGGAAAGCAGCCAGTGCTTGGAAAAAATGGTGTGTTAAGTACTGGTAAAAAAAAAAAAATCCTGGAAAACATAGATAGGTGCACTGGTTGCTGTGATTTATCTGAAGAAATTTTGACAAGAGCTTAAAACACCAATACAAACACCAAATAAAAGTGTATTACTAAAATATAAATGAGCCATGTTCTGTGAAAAGGTGGCTTAATGCATCTGCAAAAAGTATCAACCCAGGTCAGCCTGTGCAGTCTTTTCTTCAATTTTCGCTATTTTTCAATTTTCTGTATGCCAAAGGACCAGTCTACCTTATGATACAGTTGGTTGTTTAAAAAAGTGGCTATTATGGATTCATAATTATGTGATGGCTTGATTGGTATTATGCACTGCGGAGATGCATGAAGCCCCATTTTGCCAGAGAATGGCTCAAATACAGACCATATAAGTAAAAGTACATCATACTGAAACACAGACATGCATTTATGAAAATGGAAATCTCATATGCACCAGACGTCATGCTTTGTCTATCTTCCGGTAATTATGCTTATCTAATATTTACATAAAACTAATGCTTTTAATTGGTATTAAAGTTTCAGACTCTTTGCTGAGTAATCCCATGCATTTATGATGCATAGAAAATATTGTGCAAAAAGAAAATGCAGGTAACCAGCATTTTCTCCTTTTTCTACTATACTTTCTGCATTTCCATTGGCAAAGTATGCAAGACGTATCTAACATGATTCATCGACATTTCCCTACAATTTGTACATGTTGGAAACTTTGTCATTTGGTAATGAGTTAGCCCTTACAGTGTTAACTCTTTCCACACAATCCCAAGTTTTAACCCTTAGAGCACCGAATAAACCTTCCAGACATTTTCATCCTAGAAATATGACCCAAATAATTGCATATTCATGGTTGCTTTTGTCTATAGTGATTCAGCAAAGCGGACAGTGTAGATTAAAGATCAGGCTGCACGTTTTGTGCAGCCTGATCTTGATCTACACTGGCTGCAAAGGCAACTATAGTCGTGAAAGGCACTTTAAGGGTTAACAACCCGAAAGAAAAAGGCATCTGAAAGCATTGTGGGAAAAGGAGAAAATGCTGGTAACCAGCATTTTCTCCTTTTCCCACAATGTTTTGTCCCCTATCAAGGACAGGAATCATCACTTGAGTTACATTTACATTTATTTTGTTGTCTGCAAATGCTTTCGATTTGGTCAAGTCCAAATTTTTGTTGTTTGGTAAAGAGTTAACCTTTTACCAGAAGACAGTTTTTAGCCAGCTCATAGTAAAAGTAAGTTGCAGACAAGAAGTCATGTATCATTCAGACAATGTTTTTTTTTTTTCTTTGAAAGGGTAAAGAACATTATGGGAAAAGGAGGAAAGCTAGTTACCAAGATTTTATCCCTTTTGAATGATGTTTTCAAAGGCCATTCAACAAAGGGTCATAAAGACAGAGAACCACATGCTAAAGGGTAAAGGAATGGAAAAGAACGTTTTCATGAAGTAAACCCTTAACTCTACCAAACGACAAAATTTTAGACCGGTCTAAATTGGAACATTTGCAGACGACAAATTAAAGGTGGCCCAACTGATGAAATTTGTCATTGATAGGTTAGAAAACTATGTGGGAAAAGGAGAAAATGCTGGTTACCAGCATTTTCTCCTTTCCCCACAATGTTTTCAAAAGGCCTCTTTCTCAGGGTCGTTAAAAGTCGGGATTGTGTGGTAAAGGGTTAACATGTAAAATGAAATGAAAATATTCAGCTTAATTGTTTACCAATCGATTCCATGTTTTTACAACCCCAAGGAAGAGGGCTTTTGAAAGCATTGTGGGAATGGGAGAAAAATGCTTGAAACCAGCATTTCTCTTTTTTTTCTTCAATGTTTTCTACCCTTTCAAAGAAAAGTTCAAACAATTAAGCAACAGTTAATTTGTCATCTGCATATTGCTACAGTCACACACGGCCGGATTTCGAACCGGGTCCATACGGAATTTAAACCGTATTGACCCGGTTCCACCCATATAGACCCGCATCGTAACCTGTGTCAATTCCTGATGGATTCTGGGGGCTACGATACAGCGGAGAAAAATTCTTGGTCATGTTCAAAATTTTTGCACAGATTTCAATTCCGTATTGATATCCGTATTGACCCAGTTAGAACCGCATTTACCCGCATCGACCGGCTTCAACCCGCAGCGTAAAACCGCATCGACCCTTGTCGTGTACCGCATTGCCTTCATGCAACTGATTTTGACAAGGTTTACAACCAGGTCGATACTGGTCGAAGAGGGTCGACACGGGTCGATAGGGGTTGAAAAGGTTTTAGTTGAAGTAAATTACCCTCCATTCCGGGACTAATCTGGCTCATTTTCACCTGGATCAAATCCGGTTCGTGACCCGGCCGTATGTGACTGTAGCATATGCTTTCATATTTTTCAAGTCTAACAGTTTCTTGTAAATGTATGTAGAGAGTTAACTCTTTACCAGATGACGAAATTTCAGACTTATCAAAATGAGAGCATACTACAAGATGAATGTGCCTCAAAAATTGAAATTTCCTCTGGGAAGGGTACAAAACATGGTAGGAAAAGGACAAAATGCTGGTGACCATCGTTTTCTCCCTTTTCCAGAATGTTTTCAAAAGCTTTCTTTTTCAGGGTAATTAAAGGTCTGGATTATGTGGTATGGATTTGATAAACTAAACATTGTGAATTTGATTTTTTTTCCACAAAAAAACTTGCCGTACAGAACAGCTTAGATTTAAAATCAGACTGCAAGTTCTCTGCAGTCTGATCTTGATATACATTATTTTTCTGTTTGAGATTAGTCTCAGCAAAAGAGCACTGAGGCTAAAAGAGACAAACTAAAGCTTGTTTCAGCCACAATGTTTCATATAATGTCAACCATGAAATTCAAAATGACTTGATGTTGCCTAAATCGTGGTAACCGTTAGCCCATTACTGTTTTGTTTGTTTCTTTACTTTTAATTCTTTACTAATCAACAACTTTTTGGACTAGAAAAATTCAAAGCATTTGTAGACAACAAATTAAAGGCTGCTAAATTGATGATTTCTGTCTGTGATAGGGTAGAAAACTTTGTGGCGAAAGGAAAAAATGCTGGTTACAAGCATAATTTTCTCCTTTTCCTTCAAAATTCTCAAAAGCCTTCTCTTTGAGGGTTGTTAAAAGTCGGGATTGTGTGATAAAAGGTTAAAATGCTGTTTTCACTATTTCATTTATATTGTGGGAGCCTGTGCACTTATCCATGCTTTCCTTGAATTTATTTTTACCAGTACTTTACTTACCATTCTTTCTTACTTCTGGCTGTGCCCACTCAGGTAGCTCAGTGGTTAGCGTATCTTACACGTGACCTGGTGGTTGCGAGTTTGATAACCAGTTGAGGCAAACTTTCTTTCTGGTGATTTTTTGCCTCTCACCTCTGATGCATAAGAAAAGTAGGTAGTGGCTTTGGAGAGAAGTTGTGTCAGTACTGGTGTGAGAAAGTCAGGAAACACATGGATGCATCACTGACCGCCATGATATGACCTGAGGTGTTAAAATGGCCTTAAACTCCAATACAAACCAAAACTACCAGCTGTTTTTCCGTATAAACATCATCAAAACAATGGCCATAGCTAAAAGAAGAATAAATCCTGTTACACTGACTAAAATCAGTCCATAGAAAGAATCTAGTCAATGTGGGAATCGAACCAGCGACCTCCGAGTTGTGAGCTTCGTAACAACTGAGCCATTTGTCTCGCCACTCCCTTTACTGTACAGACCATAAGACCAGTCAATGACAACATGTAGTAAAAGTAACAAACATGGAAGAAATTTATCAGGATAATGAGAATGTCTTTATAGAAATGTATGATATTTTTGGATAATAACTGAAAAATTGAAAAACAATTGCTCCTTTTTCCACAATTTTTGTCGCAAAGGATGTAAACCTTTGCAAGGATGTAAACAGTTGTATTTGTGTTATTTATGTGGAAAAGGTTTAACAGACAAAAAAAAAATGTAATGATATTCAATATTAGATGTATCACTAATATCATTGTAAATGTATCTAAAAGCCTTTTTAGAGGAATGACACATGTTATTGCAACTTTTTATGTCGCTGTTTTAGAACTGCATGCAATACATTGCATGAAATGCTTGATAACATTTGAAATGTGGTATTTGTTTTGATGCACATCTCTCGTATCCATGTATTTTGCATTTTCTTTAATCAGGGGTCCAGCACTGATTGGTGTTGAAACCCTTTACCACACAATGCCTCCTTTTGACGACCTTGAAAGAGAAAGCTTTTGAAAACTTAGTGGGAAAAGGAGAAATTGCTGGTAACCAGCATTTTCACCTTTTCCCGCAATGTTTTCTATCCTTCCAAAAACAGTTTTCAATTTTTGAGTCATGTTTGTCACCTACAAAATGCTTTCCATTTGGAAATGTCTAAAACATTCCTGTGCTAAAGGGTTAAGGCATTTGACTTGTCAAGGTTAACCCTTTAATGCTAAAAATATAGACTTGTCCAAATTCAAAGCATTAACAGATGACAATTGAAATGTGGCTCTGGTGATAGAAACTGTCTTTGATAGGGTAGGAAACATTGTCAGGTAAGGAGAGACTGTTGGTGACCAGCCTTTTCTCCTTCCTTATAGGACCTTAAAACTCGGGATTGTGTGGTAAAGGGTTAAATTTTTACATCAAAGAGTGATGGCGCAAGAGTGTCAGTTACACAGAATGGTGGCAAGAACCAAACTTGTGAGTATGAACTAAAAACTTTGACATAATTAACCTTTACCAAATGAACCCATGATTCAAAGACACTAAGAAAGACGGTTTTTAGCCGTTTTCGAATAAATGTCGAGGTATTGTCATAGCCCTGTCATTGTCTGCATCATTGTCATCTCCATCGTCGTGGTGCAAAAACTTGGACATTTTATAATATCTCTGTTATTACTAGGGATATTTACTTCAAACCCAGTTGGTAATTATCAAAAGGAGAACCTATACAAAGAGAGCAGATAACCATCAAAATATTTTTGACACAGATGATTTGTCATGCTAAAACTTTGACATTTTGTAATAGTTCTGTCATTACTGAAGATATCTCCTTCAAACTTGGAATAGTTGTGCCCACAACATAAAACAGGGGAGCATATAGTGTTACCCCTGTCTGTGTGTTTGTGTGTGTGTCTGTATGTATGTACATATATGTTCGGTAAGTAGTGTTCATGTTCGAACAATAGCTTCCAGGTGCAAGATCCGATTCTAAATCAATTTGGCACAAATGATCACCATGGATGTATAACATGTCATGTGCAAGAAACATGTTACCAGCTCAAAGATTAAGGTCACAGTGCTTGGTTGAACTTTGTATTTTCTACAATCATAGTAATGATTGGTGTTCCTGTCCGGCCATCAATGTTCACATAATGAATTAACTCCCTTTATGATGTTTAAAATGCAACCAACATATTACAGATACAAATATACTATGTCTCTGTCATACTAACCCAGTGTACCGGTAATATAATAGAGTATACAAAACAGAAACATGTGCAAACTGATGAGCAGGAAAAACTTTTGCATATATCCTTAATAACATTTTTCCTTGACTCTTTTACTAAAATTTGATCTCAAATGCAAACTCATGTCAGATCCTGTATATCTGTTTCTGTTTTCCCTTATATTACCTTTTTTTTTTGCATTGTGATGTCCTGGTTGCATAATTTTGATATTGCACTCTTAGTGTGATAGTTTGGGTTTCAAATATAGCGGATAAATTATTCTTTACTTACTATCTGTTTCATTCTTAAAAGTTCTGCATTATACATCATTGCTTCACTTAGCTCTAACTTTTTTGAAACTAGTAACGCAAATTAACCCTTATGAAATATTTCTGGGTTTTAACAACCCTGATTACAAAGCCTTGAACATTGTTGGAAAAAAGAAAATGCAGTTTACCACGGTTTTCTCCTTCCCAAACAATTTTTTCTACCCATTTAAAGACAGATTCTGTCATGTTAGCTACATTCAAATTGTCACCTTTCAATTTGGAGAAGACTGAAGTTCTCTGGTTGGACAAAGAGTCAAGAACAGCCTACATTTTGACCGAAAACTATATTTGAGCCATGCTCTGGCAAAAGGGGGTTTAATGCATCTCGGTAATGCATTATACCATGCAAGTCATCATGTAATTATGGATCCATCATATCCACTTTTTCTAACAAATGACTGAATCCTGATGTAAAATAGTCTTTGAACATGCGGAAAGTTGACCACAAGCAAAAAGTTTCAGCCCAGGCTGACCTGGGTCGATACTTTTTGCAGATGCATTAAGCCTCCTTTACACAGAGCATGGCTTATTTATTTACAAGCACATTTTTACACAATAAAGACAAATTATGAAGGAAAGGAAACTTTCTGTATAGCTCACCTAAAGTAACAATTGATGCCAAAAGTAAACAAAGTGGGTGTTAAAATGCATTTAAATTTGAAGGTATTGAAATTATTGTGAACATGACAATCCATTATTGTAATGTCGGTCCAAGTGTTAGTCACTGGCAGAGCACTTAATGTCAAAACTAGGTTAATAGTTGCCAGGTCACTCGATCTTTTGTTTACTTTTTGTCAGATTTTAAAATTCATTTTTCTGCCAACGACTAACACTTGGACCAACCACACAACAGATCGTCATCTTCATAAAATTTATCTGTGTGCCTACTTTTATTCATTTGAAGGGGGTCAAATGACAACATCCCCACCAAAAAGTCCAGGGAAAACCCTACTAGTTCATATATTGGGAAAGCTTAGTAATCCTTTAACTCTCTACCACACATTCCTGAGTTTTTTCAACAACCCGAAGGAAAAGGGCCCTTTGAAAAACATCATGAGAAAAGGAGAAGATGCTGGTAAGCTGGTACCCAGCATTTTCTCCTTCTCCCACAACGTTTTCTACATATTGAAGGACAAAATTTTTAATACAATCATTTAAAAAAAAAATGAATTCTCATCTGTAAATTCCTATGATATGGAAGAGTCTAAAATTCCATGAGGTAAAGGGTTAAAGAAGATTGGCATGTTTTGCCAGAAAAAAGGAAAGCCTTTAGGTAAATATGCATATATAGACTAAGTAATTATACGAAAAACTACAGGACTTTTTGTGTCTACTATTTTTGTTGTTATTTGTCATCACTTACCACTTACTTCATGCAGGTGCCCCTAATTCAGATATATCTGAAATAAAATAAAAAATATTTCAGCCTTTTCAAGCTTCACTTGGACATAATTTCATGACAAATAGGGTAGTGAAGATCCAAGTAGTTAGGACATTTTGTGCAATTTTATCTCCATGTACAAAAGCCTTCTTTCTCAGTGTCATTAAAACACGGGATTGTTCAGTAAGGGTTAAACTATGTGTGTTTTTTTCCCCACTTTATTTTGCTGAACAATCAAAATTACCTGCATTTAGTTTTGGAAATAATTTACTTAATGTGCTCTGTCAGGAAAAGCTACCACCAATTCTTCGTATAAAATATCCTGAAGAGTAAGGCTTTTGAAAAGATTGGGCAAAAAGGAGAAAATGCTTAAAGTATGTGAATGTTGGGTCAAAGGTTGATAAAATGAAACATCTAGTCACTACAGTAAAAAGACCAAATTAATGTATTGCAAGGATTTTTTCCCAGACACAGGATATTGCATCTGATTCTCTCAAAAACGTGTCTCGGATGCATACAAAACAGAACTGCCATTGGCTCTAAAGTGCCTCATCTAGGATTGATGAGGCTGAAAGATCCTGGTCGTGATGATGTAAAATGCATGAGTGTTAGTGGTCTACTTTTTGAGTGATTTGACCTATTTTTGAATTTTGAATCTTGCTCAAAATGTGGACTCTTCAGTGCTCACAAAGTTTTTCTATGATTTGTCCAAGTGACCTACTTTTCACCCGACGCGACTCAATATCAAACTTTTCCGAGATATCAAGACAAACATTCTGACAATGTTTCATGAGTATAAGATTGAAAATAGCCTTTAGACAGCATACGAGGTTTTTCTAAGATTTAGCCCAGTGACCTACTTTTCAACCCAATGTGACCCAATTTCAGACTTAACAGAGATTTCATCTAGACAAACATTCTGACCAAGTTTCATAGTATCAGGCTGAAAATGTGGCCTCTAGAGTGCACACAAGGTTTTCTAAGAATTGGCCCTGTAACCTATTTTTTGACCCGATATAAACCAATTTCAAACTTGTCCATGATTTTATCCAGACAAACATTCTGACCAAGTTTCATGAGTATCAGGCTGAAAATGTGGCCTCTAGAGTGCACACAAGGTTTTTCTGAGATTTGGCCCTGTGACCTACTTTTTGACCTGACGTGACCCAATTTGGAACTTGTCCAAGAGTTTATCAAGACAAACATTCTCAGCAAAATTCATGAGGATCTGGCTGAAAATGTGGCCACAAGGTAATTGCACACAATGTGCACACAAGGTAATTGTTGACAGCCCCACGACTGATGATGCACAACATAATTATGATGGACGACGAATGACACAAGACGGACACAGCATGATCACAAAAGGCTCACCTTGAGCACTTTGTGCTCAGGTGAGCTAAAAACTTGTATGTCTATCAGGACTAATAAAATTGAGTTAGACTCGAAACAAACAACCAAAAGTAATTATTTACCCTGTTCTTCTGACACTGATCCAGATTTTTTACCGACTTTCTTTCACTTTTGCATGATTTCCTTAATCTTTTTATTAAACAAAGATAAGATTCGCATCAATTATATGATGGGCAACCTCTGTAGTTCTATCTTTGTTACCTTTCATACTTAAATGTCAAACAGAAGTCTTGTGATGACAAATCACTCCTTCGTTTCAAAAAAAGGGTCCTCATAGATTAATGAACAGATGTGTCATTTGATATGTGAAAATAAGATGTGGATTTAAAAAGTGTGCAAGCCAATTACACAAACAATGCACTTCTGAGTTAAATGTCATAGAATTAGCTCTAGATCTCAAATTGGCATTATTTTGCAGCTTTGACATGGCCTGTTTCTAGTCTGCATCAAGGATGAATAAGAGAAACCTGTGTCATTTGATACGTGAAAATAAGATGCGGATTTAAAAAGTGTGCAAGCCAATTACACAAACAATGCACTTCTGAGTTACTTGTCGTAGAATTAGCTCTAGATTTCAAATTGGCCTCATTTTGCAGCTTTGACATGGCCTAGTTTCTAGTTTGCATCTAGGATGAAGAAGTAAGAGAAACTCTCCTAAATTCCTCAAGTAGCTGTCATAACACCCCAAACATTTTTTAACACCAAAAAACACATGCAAAAACATGATTTTATGGAAAATAGTCATGAATTAATGCTGTCAAACTTAGAAAACGATGTTGTCAACCGTCAGATGAATGAATTTTTCATGAAATGTTCAAGAGTGAGTGTTGTTTGCAAGCGATCTTCTACCTTCACCCTCAATTAGTTCTTTCATTTCAATAGTAGACTATTGTTGGGCCCTGTAACTGAGGCAAGAGTCCACAGGACTCCCAGACCTCAAGGCTGAGGGAAATCTCAGATCTTTGATATCCTACACAATATCATTAATTCTTAGTGTAGACCCAAGTGCTTTCAGCCTAATCATGATCTACACTGTCTGCAAAAGGAGTAAATGTAAGATAACATGCTAAGAGTTCCATCTTTTAATGACTCTTAGCAGGGAGCCTTTTGAAAACATAGAGGGAAAATGAGAAATTGCTGGTTGTCAGCATTTGCTCCTTTTTCCTCAAGGTGTTCTACTCCTTTAATGACAAATATTACCAAATGACAAAATTTGGGGCCATTCCAAATTGAAAGCATTTGCAGATGACAAAATAAAAGTGACTCAAAAATTGAATTTCATGTTTGGAAGGATAGAAAACATTGTGGGAAAAGGAGAAAATGCTGGTTACCAGCATTTTCTCCTTTTCCCACAATATTTTTGAAAGACTTTTTCCCCAGGGTTGTTAAAATCAGGATTGTGTGGTAAAGGGTTAAGCCAAATTTAATTTGTCAACTGTAACATTAATGCTTTCATTATGGACGAGTCTAAACATTTTGTCTGGTAAGTAAGTCAGAGTGAATCTTGTAACATTAATGATTATAGATAATCATGTGTTTTAGAGGACAATGAGAATGAAATCTTTTAAAACTGTGTGAGAAAAGGAGAAAATGCTAATACATTATTTCCCCCTTTTTCCTACAATATTTTCTATTCTTTTAAAGCCAAATTCCATTAATATAGTAGAATTCATTTTTTTTTTTCCACAAAATTTGATGCTTTCAATATAAGATACTAGAGAATGGAAATGTTTATACAACTAGTTTTAAGCTTGTGACTCCTGGATTACAGGCACCATGAGAAATACTTCAAAGTGCATCTCAGGCTGTTTGCAGATGGAATAATGATAAAGCATTACAAAAAATGTTTGGATGATAAAAATAGATTAATCTTTCAGACATCAAAGTTGAGAGAAAATTTTAAACCCAGAATCCTCTTGAGGCTAAGATCGTATGTATCAAAGTTTGGGATAAATTTTAAAAAGAGACTGGGAAATAATATAATGTTGTGAGCTTTCATTTTATGCTGCAACCTTGGTCTGTCTTCACCAAACATTCTTGAGAATATTCTCAGTCTTACACTTCAAGATTTTCTAAATTGAAACTAACACAACTTCTGAATGGCTAAAACATTTGGTTTAGCCAGTCAAAAATTGTGTTACTTTCAAACTTAGAAAATTCTTGAGAATAAGACTAAGAATGTTCTTAAGAATAGTTGGTGAATATGGACCCTGAAGAGGAAAGAAAATATTGGAAAAAATCTCACTATATAATCTATAGCAGGCTATACTTTTCAAAATATAAGAGACCTTTGTAGGAAAATTGCCTTCATCTATTACTATATCACTTTTAACCATGATTTTGAAAGAAAATTTTCAAAACAATATTTGACACCCATTGGTCATGTGGTTATTCTATTTTTAGCTCTCCCAACCCCTAAGTGTTCAAGGTGAACTTTTGTGATCACACACTGCCCAACATCCACTGTACCTTGTCTGTTGACAGCTTGTACCTTGTAATGCACTCTAGATACCACATTTTCTGTTCAGTGTTCATAAAACTTTGTCAGAATATTTCTCTGGATAATATCTTGATTTGTATTAAAAAATGAATAACCCCTTATCAATCAAAGCGTTGAAAACACTGGTGTGGCATTTGTCAAGGGAGCCCTTGTGTGGAATTAATAATTTGAAAAAAAAAAAAAACAGAAATAGTTTCAAAGTATTCGCTTGAAAGTCAACCTACTATATAGTCATGCAAAATCCGATAGAGAAGGGTGCAATCTTGTGGGACAAACAAATCGGGGCGAACAAGCCCTTGGACGAATAAGCCTAGGAATGAACTGGTTTTGGGACGAATAAGCATGGTATGTGTGTATCATTACGCCACTATAGAAGGCCATTATTATAAGCGGATCAAGCTGTTTTTGATAAAAAGGAAGTATTTCCACAATCAATGGCCTAATCCAATTTATTGTAATACGCCATTTTCAATTCTATATCTGAATGCAATTGAAACACTTTTTGTCTCAGAAAAAATTATTTTAATTTGGTTTACTTTCTTCGGTTTTGCATAAACTATGATACATGATTTTCAGAAAATGCCATATTGAACTCATAGTGGCATTGCCTTCGACAAATGCCATAAAAAACTATGTCACGAGGCAAGATCTTACCTAAACATTGTGTGCACTCAATAGGTCTAATATCTTTAGTTTAATTTTCATGAAACTGTATGGAATATGTGTCTTGATAACATCTGGTATGATTTTTTAAGTGATTCATTCTGGATGACAGGGTAAGTGAAAAGGTGAAACTTGGCCAGAAAGTTTGTCTTAACAATGTTTCTCCAAAGTCACCTCTGATTCATGTGGGAAAAGTAGTCAGTGACTTGGAAAGAAAGTTGTGTCGGTACTGGTGTGAGAAAGCCAGGAAACGTGTGTAAGTGCACTGACCGCTGTGATAGACCTAAGCTGTTAAAACGGTGTTAAACTTCGATACAAACAAACAAACAAAATATGTTTCTCCAAAGTGTTAGAATAATTAACCTTTGGTCAAAACAAGATTGTATGGTTACATCTTGGTAAAACCATCTGTGCATGCCGGGGCCACATTTCCTGCCAGATCTTAATGCTCAGTGTGAATGAAACCTCATCAAAATGTTTGTCTTTTTTATAATTTGTACAATTTGCAATATGGGTAACCTAGGTTAATAATGGCTCACAAGATCAAATATTAGACTAACATACTAGTGTGTATTGTAAAGGCCACTTTTTTTTAGCTGATTAGACATGAAACATGATCAGAACTTTTGAACTGATTGTATTTGGGACAACTTCAAATACAGATCACATCTAGCATAAAAGTTGCAAAAAGTTGGTGTGTGCACTCTAAAGGCCACATTTTATGATTAATATTTATTCAGAACATTTATTCAGACATGTTCAGAACATTTGTCTTGCTTACAAATATCTTGCTTTAATCTGGATATATTACTATTCTCTCTATGGTACACAGGCTCATATGAGCAATCCAGGACTAACATGGCTCTCCTGTTGGTAAGATATTACAGAATGATATTTTAACCCTTAAAACACATTTCACCACTATAATTGCTTTTGCGGCCAGCGTAGAGCAAGATCAGACTGCATTAAATATGAGCGCTAAATAAACCCAGAAGCCATTTTCAGTATAGAAATAAAACCCAACTACTTGAAATTTAAAAGTTGCTTTTGTCAAGAATGCCTTAGAAAAACAGATGGTATAGATCAAAGATCAAATTGAACATTTTGTACAGTCTGATCTTGATCGTCACTGGTCCCAAAGACAACAATAGTTGTAAAGGCGCTGTAAGGGATAGGTGCACAGTAAGTTCTGTATTGATCTACAGCGTGCCCAGGAGTGACAGGTGTATTCTAACAAACAGTCTTGTATTAGAGTAACCTTGAGGAGAATGGCTTTTGAAAACACGGTGGGAAAAGAAAAAAATGCTGGTAACCAGCATTTTTAGCTTGGCTGTTTTCGAAGAAAACATGAAGGTATTTTCATAGCCCTGTTGTTGTCTGCATTGTTGTTGTCATGCAAAAATTTCGGCATTTTATAATAACTCTGTCATTACTGAAGATGATACCTACTTCAAACTCTGGTTAGATGTTAACTGTCAAAAGGGAACCCATACCAGTACAACAGGTAACCATCAGATATTTTTAACACATTTCAGCCCTTTTTGCCACTTAATATTTTCACTGAAAATCAGTCTACTTCCAAAAGCAACGGCAGATTGTTAGCACCTGCATGCAGTGCTCGTTTCCTTTTTCTACAACCTTTTTTATTTTTCAAAGAAAAATTCTATACTTTGAGCAACATTCAGTGATTGTCGTCTGTAGATGCTTTAATTTTGACCAGTCTGTTATTTGGTTGTCTGGTAAAGGAATAATTATTTTAACCTCGTTAACCCTTTACTGGTCACTTCCGAGTTTTAATGATCCTGAGGAAGAAAGCTTTTGAAAACAATGTGGGAAAAGGAGAAAATGCTGTTTTGTTCTCAACCAGAGACAATTTCCATCATTTCAGGCAGATTTCAATTGCCATCTGCAAATGCTTTCAAATTGGACAAGTTTAAAATAGTGTAGTGTGGTAAAGAGTTAACTAGATGCTAAACAAAGATAAACCTTCAATAAACTTCTCCACCTAAACAGATGGAGGAATTGTGAGATAATTTGAAAGGAATTTTTCTTCAGTAGTTCTTGACAAACTTGCTCAAACTATTCTGATCAGCTGAACACAAGCAGGGAAAATTCTGTAACTTTAATATATGTACTTGACATGTATTCAATTTCAATCAGGTGAGCAATGTGAGGCTGGTCATAACCCTCTTGTTTTCAAAACAATATGCACTGCATGGGAAATGTACACTGTAAGCTGTACCAATTTTTTAGGAAGACAAATATTACTCAATCACTGCAGTTTTTCAATTTAACCCTTTACCACACAATCCCAATTTTAAGGACCCTGGGTGAGAAGGCTTCTTAAAACATTGTGGGAAAAGGAGAAAATGCTGGTACCAGTATTTTCTCCTTTTCCCACAATGTTTTCTACCCTATCAAGGACAGAAATTATCATTTGGGTCACCTTCAATTTGTCGTCTGCAAATGCTTCCAATTTGGATCTGACTAAATTTTGTCGTTTGGTAAAGATTTAATAGGGAGAAATGTGAAAAACACGGGCCTGATTTTCATTTCCTAGTGATAGGTTCAATCAATAGAGCTTTTTTTTTTATTCCAACCCAGTTTTTTTTTTTATCCTATTCTTTCCTTGCCTCTGTCCCAAATCAATTTCAGTATTTCACTAGGTCCAGGTTGATGAGAAGCTGCTGTATAAAAAGTGAATGAATGGCATATACTGTCATAGTTATATTTCACTACTCTTTTTGCAAATTTTATCCAGCCATTTTCCTTACAAGTACAACTTTTTATGCCCAAGGGAGACTAATTTTGAAACATCTTGGGAAAACTTTGCGATAAGCAACTGCCTCTATTTACCACAATGATTATGATATGTGCATCCTTTGTAAATAAAATGAGCTTTTTAAGTTCAGGATAAAAAGGGATCTATTATTGCAAATGTGAGGTCGTTTTGGCAATGCAACAAAGAAAAAGACTTTGCATCCTTTTAGCAGTCTGATCTTGATCAACATTGCCTGCAAAACAGTAGAAGTTGTGTTAAAAGGTCCAAGGGTTAGCAGTGATCCTTTCTGACACATTTTGTGCAGTCTGGCCCTGACAAATTTTAGACTCATCCTAAGTTAGAACAACAGTAACTGTTGTAAGATAACAAAAAACTTACATATGAGTTTAACCCTTTACCACACAATCCTGAGTTTTAATGACCCTAGGAAAGAAGCCTTTTAACTCTTTACCAACCGATAAGATTTTTAGACTGGTCCAAATTGAAAGCATTTGCAGACGACGAAATAAATGTAACTCAAAAATTGAAATTTGTTTTGGGAAGGGAAGAAAACATTGTGGGAAAAGGAGAAAATGCTGTTTACCAGCATTTTCTCCTTTTCCCACAATGTTTTCAAAAGCTTTCTTTTCCGGGGTCGTTAAAAGTCGGGATTGTGTGGCAGAGAGTTAAAAACAATATGGGAAAAAGAGAAAATGCTGGTAACCAGCATTTTCTCCTTTTCCCACCATGTTTTCTATCCTTCCCCAAACAAATTTCAACTTTCTAGTCAAATTTATTTTGTCGTCTGCAAATGTTTTCAATTTGGACAGTTCTAAAATTTTTATCATTTGGTATAGAGTTAAAGGAGCTATTCAGATTTTTTAATCTCACCAAACTTGGAATGATTAAGATGCATTACAGGCAGAGAGAAAAAAAACTATAAAAATTTGATAGAGTATCAAATAGTTCAGAATTTAGTCAGTTGTCAAACCATAGATAAATTACTATTATACGTGGCATAAGGGATAAAGAAACTCGAGAGATTTGTCCAAATTGAATCTTGGTGAGTAGAAAACTGGTTAACAGTCAAAGCCAGGGCTACAGAAATTTTGTAATCTCAATCGGTCAGGCCGATCGACGGCGCATTCAGCAAACTTCGGTTGATTCCGGAATTGGCCAAGCTGTGACGTGTGATCGATGGCGGCGAGTCCACGTTACCCCACCCACTTTCTTTGTCAAAATAAACTCGTGATTGGTCCGGGAATGTCCCATCTCAAACTCACTGACGGTGATGGCATCGGTTAAAATTTTCTGAAGAATATTTTCTTCTTCATTTTCATCAAATGATTTCTGTCAGTCGCTTTTGCTGCCATGAAAAATTCGCTGCAAAATGTCTTAAAATGTAAGTCTGCGTTTAGCCATTTTACTTTCGTTTTCAAGAAGAATGTGGCCGAAGTAAATGTGAGTCTCAGTCTGCTAAAATTACACCCGATTGATTCGTTTCTTCGGAAAGTATAACGTAAAATTACTTTGTTCAACATTACATAATTCATGTCTACAACCCTGAGTGAGCATACCTATACCAAAAGCGAAAACGAGGCAAATTTCTTAGGCAACCGCCCGGCGCGGACAGTTCTCCAAGTCATGTTTACCACTGACAGGTGAGATAGTTGGGTGCGAGTTGTGTCTGCACTAATGGAAATGGATTAATAATTCAAGATTGCGAGAGTTCGTAGCTAAATATACACCGTGTAATGCTAGTCATGAGTTTGTGACAGGATGCACACTACCATATAACGTAGAGTCAAGGCGCGGCTTTACAAAATTATGGGCGGCAACTAAATCTCGTACGTGATTTCTGATTGGTTTGCAGTAGATATTGTATGTAAACTCTGATGCAGATTGGGCATGGTGAAATTGACTGACTGATTAGCATTGCATGGTGTGTTTGCATGTATGGTACGTAAATAGACAAAACCGATTGCAAAGAGGGCTGTACCACGCTTAAGGCAACAATGCATGACGATATCTCTATAAGCTGTGATTTATGTCACAGTGAAATGGCAATAATTAGATAATGGCCAATTAACCCTTTCCCAAACAAGCCCTGGTTTTCACATGTCTGCAGTACAAGTCTTTTGAAAACAGTGTGGGAAAAGGAGAAATTGCTCGTAACGAGCAATCGCTGGATTCAGCCAAGAGTCAGATATGATGTAATTTGCATACAATTTTGTTCTGCCATGCTTTTTAGTATCCATTTTTTTTGTTTACCTTGTTACACACAAGTCTATGATCTAAGATCTAGACCTGTGATAGAATGCTTAATTATCATGCAATATTCCATGCATATATCAGAAATCTTTGATTTAAAATGGAAAACGATAAGAGTGATTTCTTTGACGGTCTCCAGAAAAAGAAATGTAATTTCTATCGGTTGTAATCTAGGCAACCTTTCAACCGTTAGGAGCAACATTTGGTATGAAGATACAAAAATGATTAAAGATTTTTGTATAAAGATGAAATGGGTTAAAACTGGGAGAAAACAAGTATAGATGTATCTTTAAGTATGGCAATAGCCGGAAAATCATCAGTAAAGAAGAAAGACATAAGTAAGAAAAAAAAAAATTCAATGCTATTTCCTTAAAGGGCTACATAGCCCCTTAAGCGTATTTTTAGATTTCACACTTGAGTTTTTCAAGGACTTGTAGGAATGTCACATGACCCCCCTAACAAGCATTGATAATGATTCAAATCAGTATAACATCATAACGAATGTAATAAAAATAGACAGAGTCACAGATTGCAAGAAGACTATTTTCCACAATGTTTTCAAAAGCCTTTTTCTTCTGGGTCATAAAACACTTTAAATGCCTAAAATTTAACCTTTTTATTGAATGTTTACAACCAACCAGTTTATACAATTGCAAAGAAAAAATGTATCTAGTGTATTTAGTTGTATTTATCGCTTTTGTTCAGGAAATACTAAATAGGCCCCTTTGGCCTCTGATAGGATAGAAATGTTGCAATGATGTCAATAGCTTTCTCTCATGGGGTTTTTAAAACATGGGATTATGTGGTAAAGAGTTAACTGTTTGCCACATAGTGCTGACTTTTAGTGACCCTGAAAAAGAAGCCTTTTGAAAACATTGTTGGAAAAGGAGAAAATGCTGGTAACCAGTATTTTCTCCTTTTCCCACAATGTTTTCTACCCTTTCAGGATCAGGTTTCGTCAATATTGAGCCACATCTAATTTATCGTCTGCAACAGCTTTGAATTTTGACAAGTGTAAAATTCTGTTGTTTGGTAAAGAGTTAACTCTTTACCAACCGACAAAAATGTAGACTGGTCCAAATTGAAAACATTTGCAGACGACAATGGAAATGTGAATCAAATGATGTAAATTGTCTTTGATAGGGTAGAAAACAATGTGGGAAAAGGAGAAAATGCTGGTTACCAGCATTTTCTCCTTTTCCCACAATATTTTCAAAAGGCTTCTTCCTCAGGGTCGTTAAAACTCGGGATTATTTGGTAAAGAGTTAAGGGCTAACTCTAGACCAAACAACAAAACTTTAAACTGATCCAAATTAAAATCATCTGCATACTACAGAAAAAAGGCTTTTGAAAACATTGTGAGAAAAGGAGAAAATGCCAGTTACCAGTGCTTTCTCCTTATCCTGCAAGGTTGTCTACCTTTTCAAAGGCACATTCCACCATTTGAGCCAAATTAACTCTACCAAATGACAAAATTTCAGCCTGGCTCATACTGAAAGCAATTGCAGATGACAATTTATATGTAGCTGAAATGATGATTTCTGTTTTAGATAGGGTTGAAAACATTGTGGGAAAAGGAGAAAATGCTGGTTACCAGCATTTTCTCCTTTTCCCACAATGTTTTCAAAAGGCTTCTTTCTCAGAGTTGTTAAAACCTGTGATTATGTGGTAAAGGGTTAAAAGTTTTAGTCTGCAAATGCTTTTGATTCAGAAGAATCTAAGAGTTTGTCATCTGGTAAAGAGTAATAAAAAGATTAGAGGCATGCAAGAAGGGGAGTTTCACCTGGTGCAATATTTAAATGATCAAGACACAAAAATCCTGAGCCAAAGGAAGTGAATATAGTGCATCCTGGTTTGGTTTTATTCAGATGTAATCAAAGGACTGATAGTCCTGAAAGTCGCCTGGTGTATAATAGGTTAGAAGTTTTCTACATTATGCGACGGAAATATGACTTGAGTGAAATTACTTTTGCTTTACATCATCTTTTTTTAGATTTCAAAACAAACATCTATTAACAGTATTCAATATACAATATATATGCATGCATATGTGCTGAATTGTCATCCTAAAATTAAAAACAAAACTATCAAACTTCTCATGAAAAAAATGATGTGGGGAGAACTGTGTTTTTATGTATCAGTAATTTAGCTTGGAAAAGTCCAAAGTGACCTGGTCTCTTACTCTAGTGACTTTAACTGAAAAAAGAAAAGATTATCAAAAGGTATTATCCAAATAAAATAAATGACAAAGTTCCATCACTATTTGCAGTTCCTCCTTAATAATACCTCAAAAGAGTCTGGGCAAAAGTAAAGCTGAACTGGTCCCCATTGTAGATATACATGCTAACACTGTGTAGGCTATTGTGATACTAGATTTCATTGGGTTACGTGAATATCATTGGATAGCCGATCGGAGCATCCAACACATTTTGAGTTTGGAAGTATATCTAACATAGCAGATTTTTTGCACAATTTGAAATTAGTAATCGAAAATAAAAGAACTTTAACAAAAATTAATTGTAAAAGGTGATGCCATGTATAGAATTCACTTATTTCAGTGGTCAAAAATTCGAAAAGTCTAATGTACAGGAAGCGAGAGTGGTCTCACCTGAATCTCTTTAATCTAGCGATATTGCTTTATAAAAATAGACGGGTAGAATACTGCCTTTTTTTGTAGTGGCAAATAGACGGGTAGAATACTGCCCGTTTCTGGTAGCCTGTACCAATCCCTATACACTTGCTGTTTATTTCTCTGGAGAAATTATCTCATGGGTATGATTCCTCTGGACAAATTGTCCCTATATTTAACTTTGGAAAATTATCCCCATTTTCAAAATTCATTTATATTGTTGTTAAAAATAACCCAAGAAAACTATTTTTAAACCTGTTCTTCCCATTTATGGTTTTCTTAATTCAAGTGCTATAGCCTATCAGTGTTTACACTGCAAATTTCACACTATTAACATGTTTTTTTTTTCTGGGTTGAAACTGGTAACTTACATATTTTTTTAAAAATTTTCTCTGTTGGTTTAAGTTCGATTTTTAACCAGTTATAAGATATAAATGTTCATAAAATGCATCAATAGTCTTTCCTAAGATATCATCCCAAAGCAATAGAATCCATGGTGACTAGACCTATATCTTAATTCTAGCACATATTGTCAAAACAAGCATTCTGAAATAATTTTAGTAGTATGGGATAAACATTTATATTATTGTAGATTTAGAACAAGTTGTTTATGTATGACATATTTTGTCTTAAACTGGACCATATTGTTAAATATGTCGACTGACTTGAAGAACCGTCCTTTCCCAAACACAGGACGCTGGATATAGTATAATTGCTTAACCCTTTCCCAAACAAGCCCTGGTTTTCACGTGTCTGCAGTACAAGTCTTTTGAAAACACTGTGGGAAAAGGAGAAATTGCTCGTAACGAGCAATTTCTCCTTTTACCACAGTGTTTTCTACCCTTTTTGAGTCCTTTCTTCCATTTTCATCAAATTTAAAATTGTCGTCTGCAAGCTCTTTCAATTTGGACCAGTCCAAAATTTGTCGTTTGGGAAAGGGTTAAACAGTTTCTGAGGTGATTTTGAAATGTTAATACTCTCTTTTTAAGCTTCTGTGAAATTTTCAGAAACAGAGCAGATCCGTTTGAACACTTTTGCAGGGAGACCATTAAGGGAAAATCTACATGGAATTCAATTGAAATTTGGCTTGTAAGGTATAGTGACATACTTTTAAATAAAAAAATACCCTTTTGTAAATCAACCATATCTAATTTGAACAGCTGGTCAAAGTTTCATGAACATTCGACTGAAAATAAATGGATTCTACTTGTCTGATTCAACCTAGTGAACCCCTCCACCCCCACACACACACAAAAAAAAAATTACCAAATGTTCAGTTTTGTCAAAAATATTCTAGAGACAAATATCCGGCCAATTTCATGAACATTGGACTGAAATGAAGCAGCTGGAGCACACACAAATATTTGTCTAGAAATGTGGCTGCTCCAGCTCAAGCCAAACAATATGGCCCAATAAATTGGCCGCTGAAGCCCACACAACCTGTCTCTAATGTCTGGCCTAGTGAACAATATTTTTACCAGAGGCAACAATTTCCAACATGTGCAGTATTATATCAAAATAAACATTTCCACCAATTCTGATGTCCACTGAACTGAAAAAATTACTACTATACAGTGAGACACTACCATACAATGCCCATAACTTTCATCAGGGTAGTTGACAACACTGGCTTACTTCATGATTTTGATATAATGGAATCAATAAATACACTTTTGTAACCCCAAAATAACATGTTCTTATTGGATGCTGAACAGTGACAAACAACATTGAGGCCTAGACACTGATGCTAGCTAGTGTCAATCCAGCTAGTTTGCTGGATCCTGCAGAAAAAAAATGGATTCTTACCCCAAACAGTGGACAAAGAGTTATTGTGGGGGTAATTATCGTCGATTTTAGCAGTTTTAACGAAATCAATGCATGGGTAATTCTACAAAAAATGTCCAGATTGAGAGTGGAAAATTTTCAATTTTGGACTTGTCACAGTTTGCATAAAGTGTGTCTTGGTTTGTACGTTAAACATTGTAGAAACCATAATGAATACTCACAACGCTACCGGACAAAATATGACAGCATTGCATGACTTGAAACTTTTACTGGGTATCATTTTTTTCACTACCATAACAAAAGTTTAAAATGTTAAATTCTTGCTTAATATTATTTGAAAGACGTGGAAATTTTGGATAATAATAAAACTTCTATTAAAAAAGTAATATTCATTGTGCACAGATTTCTGATCTCCATTATATTCAAATTGATTAAACCAATTGTATGACAGAATGGAATTCATACATTTAGAGGATCTTCAGCATAGCGCTAAAAAGTAGCTGGTCTTCAGATGGTGAAACTTTCCACAAGGCATGATAGGGCTTTATTGAAAATTTTCTATCTGCTTTACATGAAACATATTCAAATTATAATTTACAGATAAATTACATATTTTGTGGTCGTTACGGTAGTGAAGTCGGTGTTCCGGTAGAGAGGAATATGTTACGGTAGCGAAAATAGCTGCAAACGAACAATATTTGCGATATTTCAAATGTGTTTTATTTATTTACATTTTATTTAACACAATAACACAAACTAATGTTGCAGAACAATGCTTAACAGAACGTGACGCAGAAGTCAAAGATTGAGCTGGTCCTCGATGATCTCCCAAAGCTGTGGTTGAACTTCATGATGGCATGACCCAACCTTTGCTGGCGGTGGGATTAGCATGACAAATTTATCATGGGAGTACCACAAGACATCTTGCATACGAGGCCAAAAGAAACTGTTAGGCCCTATATTGAGCATAACATTAACTTCTATCTCTGCCTCGTCAATGTCTTGGATGATGCCTGGGTAAGGCTTCCCGTCATATGTAACTACACAAAACTTTCCGGTCACTGAGGCATCAAACTGATCAGGTCCTGTTAAAAAATGGAAAGCGTATTAATTTCTTTACCACCTACAAAACATCTAAAGCAGCCGACTTTAAATGTGCTTGGCACCTGACAGACTTATATAGAATAATTTTAGAATTGTTGTTTAACTTTGGTAATTTAAAAAAAGATCTGGCAAAAGGAACACTTTTGACCTTTTTTGGTCACAACGTTTTCAAACCATGACATGTATATGCAGTAATGGGCTATTTTTAGAACCAATAATGGTCTACTAATTGCATTGCCACTGATTTTAACGATTGATTGATCGTATGGTGTTTAACACCATTTTCAACATTATTTCAGTTATACCTCGGCGGCCAGTGCACTTATCCATTCTTTCCTGGAGTGTCTTTTACCGGTACTCTGCACAATATTCTGGCTGCTTTCCCACATAACCATCATCGAAACAATGGTCAGCGTAGAGAGAGGAATGAATCCTGTCGCAATAACTATCATCAATCCTCGGAAAGGATTGAAGCCGGGGATCGAACCAGCGACCTCCTGTTCTCAAGTCCTGTATGCTACCGACTGAGCTACGGGGCCTTGGCGCCAGTGATTTTAAAATAAATTTTACACAATAAAATTTATGACTGCGATTTTACATCGTTGTTTTTAATTGACGTAATATTTTTAATGCTGCGAATAAATGAATGATAAAAGTCCTTTTTGTTACTAAGCTTTTATGCTCGGGCTTATAATCAATGGGTCGTGAGTTCAAACCTTGTCACGGTCAACTTTTTGCAGTCATTTTGACCTTATTAAATCTCTCGTACTACTTAGTGTAGCAGCAGGCAATGTCTATGTGAATAAAACAGAAGCTAGCTTGGGAAATATGTTGTGTCAATATTGGTGCAAAAAGAGCTTGGTACGTATTGGTGAATTGACTGCTGTTTCATGACAAAAATGTTGGAAATGGCGTTGACTTCAAACAAATAATTTCTGAAACGTAGTTGCTATATTACTTTGAATCATAAATTTGTCTGGCTTATTCTCCCCGGTCTGCGTGTCTTTGTGATGAGCACTGACTTCAGTGACATTTGTGTTAATTCTTGCCGATGGAATACATAAAATTAATGATGCTTTGGACCATGACAATCACATTCTTCTGGGACTTTACAAAAACAGCTGACATCTCTATAGGAGAACTGGCCTGGCGTATAGGTGTACATCTGTAAATTTAAATGTAAGTAAATTGCAGGTACATAGGAGTAGCAGCAATACAAGTTACAGTAGTAGTGGTAATAACGATAGTACTATCAGCAACAGTAGTAGAAGTTTGTGGCAGCAGTGGTATTAATAATTATAGTAATAAAGAATGATTCTTATGGTAGGTGTAGTAGTAGCAGAAGGTGCAGTAGAAGTATTAGGGGCAGTGGTAATAGTAGTGCTGGTAGTAGTAGTAGGGGCAGTAATAGTATGGGCAGTGTTAGTGGTAAATGCAGTACTGAGATGCAGTAGTACCTGGTGTATTTTCATTGTTCCAGGGACAGCTCGGACATCTGACAAAGGGTAGTGGTCAGATTCCATAAACATGTCATCTGCTATCAAAAACAGGTTGGGTGTAACTCCAGACTGGTTAACTGCCATGTACATAGATTTTGCATCTGTAATATCTTGTCCACACAGAACGGTTTTGTCGGCAACCCTCTTAATGACAGCCCCAATGCCATCAGGTGCGCCCTTTCCATGTCCTGCTTCCATGAACGTCCAGTGGACCGATTTGAAGCCTATGTCAAGTGCAACTGTAGAAAGTAGATAGAAGTTATCCTTACAGCGGTACTGCATGGTAGGTCCATCACTCACAAAGACAAGGTTTTTTGCATTAGGAAACCTCTCTCTCGACCATTTCAGTACAGGCTGAAGGTGAGCCCATATTCCAAGCGGCCCATGCTTTAAGTTACCTGAAAAAGAGCAAAAACTCTCTGTCGCTCCTTTCGTATAGAACACGCCGGTATGTAGTGAAACTTGTCTTTGGGATGGACCAAAATGTACACTCTGAATTTCCTCCCTATATTTGCATGAAAAGTTTTCTGAGAAGTCAATATGGCAAATTAAATCCTTTTCTGTCAGCTTAGCTTTCAGAC
This sequence comes from Tridacna gigas, assembly GCA_945859785.2. Classification (NCBI taxonomy): domain Eukaryota; kingdom Metazoa; phylum Mollusca; class Bivalvia; order Cardiida; family Cardiidae; genus Tridacna; species Tridacna gigas. The sequence goes on from OX244041.2 coordinate 17,663,375, forward strand.
ATTTTAAGCTTTCATATTGATTTTTAATATTGAAAAAGTGTTTGCAACATTTTTCAAGTTCAATTTGGAATTCTTTTACAAGGTTTTTTATTGTACCACTTTCCCTCTCCTTGATTGTCATTGTGACTATTCTCATAGTTTCATTTTCACTAGGTCTCTCAACTCTCTTTGTTTTCCATTCATACCAGTTGGTCATCTGGCCACCATCAAAAACTCGTACAGGCACCATACGTCCCTTGCACGAGTTGCAATATCGGTACATACAATCTTTGATATTTTCATCGCATACTTTAAGTTTTACGTTTTCATGCAGATCAGCAGTTGCAATCACAGATAATTGTTTCAATTTAGCAGCTTTGAACCTAACATTTTCATGCCATTTACACTGACATGTTTCCCTGTCAGACGGTTTTGGATGGCGTATGTAAAATAGTTTCAGGCGACAAAATAGTGAGTATGACATTTTGCTGCTTGTCTCTAATGTATATTTTAGATGGAGTGTTTTGAATGAATCGATGAGTAGGCGTATTTGTTTTTTATCCTTTTTATATATTTTGGTCGATTTCTTACCCGCCTTCACTCTGCTGTTGTCATCGGGGCATAAGAATCTTTCTATCAAATTCTTCATTGTTTCAATTACTTTCTCTCTTCTTCTAAGTATGGGTCTGTTATCACTATTTTTCGTTTTGAATCGTTTTGAACTGATACCTAGCTCCTTTGACCTAGGTAGCAACATTTTGCTATCGGTCAATTTTCTTATTGTCAAAGGACCACTCTACCTCACGATTTACTCAGCTTTTAGACAAACGGATTTTATGGATCCATAATGACGACCTGTTTGCATCACCAAGATGCATACGCGTGTGTGCTTCTATTTGCCACAACGCCACCCATATATAGTGTTTATTTACTTTTACTTTTTTAAATTTTCACTCTAGATTTTTTTGTTTATAATAAATAATCAATTGCCTTGTTTTATTTGATAATCATGATCTTTTACTTCCATAAATTGTTAAATGTTCATCATTCTTTCACTACCGTAACGAAACCTTCACTACCAACACATAAATGACCGTTGCGGTAGTGAACCGTTTCGGTAGTGAATTTCTCTGGAAATTAAGCACCTGCATGATTCCGATAATGTATACATGTGCACAATTCATCAAATAAACATCTGTTTCTCTAACTAAATTCAGCTGTATTGAAATGAGGTAAACTTGCACATTTATTGATAACTTACTAGGTGTTCTGTAGTGAACCATTAAAAGTATACTGGCAAAATAACTTACCATTATTTGCTTTTCCCTCGTTTTCCATGCCACATTTTCACCTCGAACTTCCCACCATGAAAACTCAATAAAAATGACGTCACAACATGCCACGTGGTTCGCTTGATCATATTTCACACCTAATTCATAAACGAAATTCAGGACTGTGACGGTAGTGAACTCAAAATGTATGGACATTCTTCACGCACAAATATTTTTCCAACTTGTTCAGAAGACATTTATAAAAAAAAGTCTTTACTTACTCACTGGCATATATTCATTGAAATTTTGTGATAACTTTGCTTGTAAGTATTTGAAGTGCTTTAAAAACAGCGTGCGTTTAAGGATAACTGGGGAACGGGACAACGCAAAATATACCAGTTGACAACATTATAGGATAAAAAAAGACAAATGAGTGAAAACAAACCTGTTTAACTCTTATATAGACTCGTGCAGAATAGAATAAAGATGCAGATAACGCAAGTTTTACCTTGATATATGATTTATTAAAACAAAAAGACCTGTTTGTATCCAAGGGACGCAATTTGCCCATTTTCTGTAGAAATACTCGCATACGCTAGCTTTGGTGGTATTTTCTCGAAATTGGTAGCTGCCTACCTTAAAATGTATTGATTACAAAAGTAGCCACAAACCTTAACAAGTATTGTTTACTTAACAACCAATCAACTTCCTTTTAAAAATAGAACACAATCAATTGATTAGTGTTTTTGTTTTGAAAATTACAAGTTAAAATTATTACTAGCATTATCTCGAAAAGCTCATGTTTTGGCCTTCCAGCTTCCATTCCGATAGGGAAACAGTTTGTATAATCCGTAACAAGTGAAACAGTGTCACTGCTCAACCATACATTCCATCTTTGGAAGCACCTGCTGAGCGGTGATTTGATGCAGCCGTACACATTACATATGGCATTGAACACAGTGTTTCAGTTCAGCCAAAATATGCGAGTACAAGGAAGTTATGTAAAGTTTAGAATAAAAGTTGTGTAGAAGCTTGCAATTCTTCCACACATGGAAGCGTACCGTAGAAAAGACGCTCGCTGTCATTGAGTATTTCTTTTTAGGCATATCTGGAAATTGTTTCACGACTGCCATGTGTAGATATTATGCAAATTTTACTTGATGCTTGTGTTAACGATTGGTTATTGTGTATCCAAGTGGACGAAATGATCTTAAATGTTTATTTGTATCAGCTTTAATAAATAAAGTTTTAAACTAAAGATTCGAACCATTGAATAGTTCAGTCTTTATAGACATATTTATTATCACAAAATGCACCATTTGTGAGTTATAAATTTTACAACGGAAAAAACTTGCTTGTTTGCCGAATAATTACAAAACTATGTTACGTCTTGCAAACCGAAACTGGGACAGGAAGCAGTACAAGGAGGTATACTTACGTCGCCCAATGGATCAGGATGATAACAGTGAGAGCCTGGTTGCTACGCAACTAGGCGACTCAAAAACTATAGCATGAAGTCAATTTTATTGCCATACTTGTCAACGTTTTTACATATTTAGTGTCAGATTAATGCATCTGAAGTTGTGTTTCAACATATTTATTGTAATTAAGTTGTGAAACCATTTCTTATAACTTTTATCAACCACTATCTTGAAAACCTTAACCTTTTACCACACAATTCTGAGTATTAACAACCCTGAAGAAGAAGGGTTTTGAAAACATTGTTGGAATGGGAGGAAATGCTGGTAACCAGCATTTTATCCATTTCCCACAATGCTTTCTACTCTTTCAGACACAAATTCCATCATTGGAACTATAGTTAATACGAGGGTTGATTAATAAATTCGTGGACACTGCCCACAAAGGCTATGTTTTCTATTTAAAAACAAAGCGAAAATTGTAGAAAATATCTCTGATCTTTTATGGATATGGTGTATAAATTTCACATAAAAATTACAGTAAGTTTACACAAAAACAAGAATTTACTACACCCATACCAATGAGATCCCCGCAGATCAAGTGCAAAATAACATCAAAAACGACGTCTCAAAGTAAACAACCATTAGCATCTACACAGCGTTCATGTCTATGCATCCATCAAGTAAAATGTTTGCATACAATGACTTGTCGAAAGATCTCAACACCGCAAGTGCCTTGCTCTGTAGGTTGCTGAAGCCTGTAAACCTGTGACCTTTTAACTTGGCCTTTAACTTGGGGAACAAGGCAAAATCGCAGGGCGCAAGGTCAGGTGAGTATGGTGGGTGTTCCAAGATCTCGGCCCGTAGCTGGATGGTGATGGTTGTCTGGGTTTCCACTGCTCGGTGACTCGGAGCGTTGTCTTGGTGCAGAATAATGTTTTCCAAGTCAGCGCAAACATCAGGCCACTTCTGTTGTATCGCTGTGAGTAGGTTATGGCAGATGACTTGAAATTGCAATGATCCATCTTAAAACTGTAAAATTACCATTTTACTAAGACAACTATTACTAACAGTAGTATACTTGATGGTAGAAACAATTATTAAAAATATTCCTACCTTTGAGTGGTACTCAGCATTCACCATCACGCCAAAAGGCACAGCGTGGCACAGCCTCGGCTGTCGAAAACATGATAAACATGTGTTTTCCCATCGATCTACTAGCCCAAGCTTTCTTCGACGGCGGTGAATTGGAGTTCTTCCACTGGCTACTCTGTTGCTTCATCTCTGGATCATGATAATAAAGCCAGGTTTCATCAGTAGTGATAATACTGTCGAGAAATCGCTGGCCTTCCCATTTGTATCGTCTCAGAAACCCCTGACTATGCCCCACTCTTGTTTCCATCTCCTGTTCTTACAGTATCCTAGGCACCCATCTCACGCTTAATCATCTCATATTCAGGTCTACACTCAAGATCTTCTGAACAGAACCATAACTCAAGCTTGTTTCTTCGCATAGTTGCCTAATTGTTGTCCGCCTATCCCTGTCCATCACCTCTTTTACCAAAAGAACATTGCCGTTACTCCGTCGTTCCGTTGGTCGACAGCACCTTTGATCATCTTCAATTTCCTCTCTGCCCTCAACATACGTTTTCCTTTCCAGAAACTTCTGAATATTCTGTTTTGTCTGTTGTGGCATCATTCCTAATTTCACACAAAATTTTATCACAGCTCTTTGCTCTAACGATGTCGCATGTCGCTCTTAGCGACCATATACCAAATAAAGTTCTGTTAGAATTTGCACACATGTATTGTCATTTTATGGTCCTACAAAACAGTAAAATTCAATAGCAGTGCAATTATTTGTAACGGAGATATTGACGGTGTCCACAAATTTATTGATCAACCCTTGTATATAGTCTGCAAATGCTTTCAATTTAAACTAGTCTAAAATTTTGTTGTTTGGTAAAGGGTTACCCAGTATTCATCCCATGATTTTGGTAGTTCCATGGGTTGGACCTGCTTATCAGGTTTGGTTTGGTGTGTATTGGAGTTTAACACCATTTTAACAGGTCAGATCATTTGGTCGAAAACCACCCTCGTTAACCCAGGTGTGAAGTATTGCCATTCATCACCCCTGGGACATTCAATTGTGAAACCGTGGTTTCTATGAATATTCATAAGATTGCGAATTATACCCAATAGCCAATCGAATTGTCGATAACATAACAATACTCTCTTGTAGTGGAGGATAATCATATTTCTTCCGGGTAAAACTTGCATCATTATCAACGAATATGGCGGCTGCCGGTGGGCCTTCCTTCTGTAGCATTTTCCTTACGACAATCCAGGGCAGACATTACAATTAATCCTTGTATACAAATGCAAATATTCGGAAATACAGTGTGCCGTTGCAGTCCTTAGGGGTAGGTAGCAGGTGTAAGGTCTGCTGTATATGCGCGAATAAAGTGAACAAAATCGTGAATTTGAAAGTTGACATCCTCTATATTAACACGATGTGCAGGTTATTTAAAGTGAACTGCAAAAAATGCCAGGTGCAAATTCAATGTCGTCTACACCAGCCTGTAAAACATCACCGACTAAACAAAGCTTGAAAAGACCTGAAAAAAACAAGTGATTTGACTGGTTGTAGACGAGGTAAAAATAGAAATGATGGCATATGGTTGATAAAAATAGATTAACCTTGTACAAGACAACAAAATTTTAGCCTTGTCCAGATTGAAGGCATTTGCAGACAACAATTTCAATGTGGCTCCAATGTTGCAATTTTTCTTTGATGGGGTCACCAGCATTTTCTCCTTTTCCCACAATGTTTTCTAAAGGCTTCTTTCCCGGGGGTGGTCAAAAGGCGGCATTAAATTTTCTCACTGAAAAACTGAGATTACCAATCAAAATGCCTCATGAATAATTCATGAGAATGAGAAAACATATGCAAGATAACCCAGGGGTGATGAACGTAGTTTACGGAATACATCGGAACTGGCTCAACGAGGATGGTTGAAAACCACATTCATCAAAAACAATCCTTAGCCCTGACCCTTACCCTAATACAGACAAATTGTGGCTTTCCTCCTAATTAGAGCTTTTCATGAAATAAATCTAGGAATTTAGCAATCGGAAATTTAAAACATACATGGATTTCCACAAAACGCCCTTTCCATAAAAGGTCGTGCACCACTCCATACCAGACAGCAAAAAAGTTTTAACTGTTTCATGTTGAAAGCATTTTACCCATGGCAAATCAAATGTGGCTCATATGGATGGATTTGTCGCTTAGCTCTTTTACTGTTGAGCAAAACTTTAGACTTGTCCAAAAAAAGGCATATGCGGACAACAAATTAAATGTAACCCGAAGTAAACGAAAGTTTTTTTTTTTGTGAAAGGGTAGAAAACTTTGTTGAAAGAGAACTGGTTATCTTTGGGTATTGCCTCTATTTCCAACGTTTTCGAAAGTCCTTTCTATCAAGGTCGTTACAACTCTGGATAAATGTGTGGTAAAGAGTTAAGCCTTTACCACACAATCCTGACTTTTAAAAACTCTGAGAAAGAAAGCTTTCAAAAAAATTGTGAAAAAAGGAGAAAATGCTGGTAACCAGCATTTTCTCCTTTGCCCACAATGGTTTCTACCCTTCCCAAAACAACTTTTGAGTCACATTTATTTTGTCATCTGCAAATGCTGTCAATTTGGACCATCCTGAAATTTTGTCTTTTGTTAAAAGAGTTAACTCTTTACCACACGACAAAAATGTAGACTAGTCCAAATTGAAAGCATTTGCAGATGACAAAATGATTGTGACTGAAAAAATGAAATTTGTTCTGGGAAGGATAGAAAACCTTGTGGGAAAAAGAGAAAAAGCTGGTTACCACAAAATGATTATGACTGAAAAAATGAAAATTGTTCTGGGAAGGATAGAAAACATTGTGGGAAAAGGAGAAAAAGCTGGTTACCAGCATTTTCTCCTTTTCCCACAATGTTTTCAGAAGGCTTCTTTCTCAAGGTCGTTAAAAGTCGGGATTGTGTGGTAAAGAGTTAAAGGTTTATTGGGAAAAGAGGAAAATGTTTATTTGCATTTTCTCCCTATTTCACAATGTATTCAAGATCTTCTTCATCAGAACAGAGAAATCCCAAAATTGTCTGATGAATTTGATGACAGGCTGTTTGTACACTATAAAACGTCATTCAGTCAGTCAAGTTTCTTGGATTTAATGATAAATCATGTTTTAATTTCTACATTGTCAAAAATGAAATGATAAACTGATGGAACATGTTAAGAAAAAAAGCAATAATTATCATCATGTCGTATATACAGCACATTATGCAATTTAGATCTTGCTGAAAAGTTGTCCGAACATGCAAGGACTCATGGCAAAGCTGTGAGAGCTGTGAATCACAGCCACCATATTTGTCACGTTTTAACCCTTAGAGGGCATATCACAACTATAGTTGCCTTTGCAGCCATTGTAGATTATGATCAGACTGCACAGAACATTCAGTCTGATCTTTGATCAACATGGTCATGTTGCAGCTTTGCTCAAACACTTTTGACAAAACTATATAATTGCAATTATTTTTGTTTTATTTCTAGACCGAAACTGTCCATTGGGTTTATTTGGCACTTTAACCCTTTGGCTGCTAAGCAGGACTCAGGACGCTTTTGAGCACAGTGTAGTCCAAGATCATACTGCACAAAGCATGCAGTCTGATACTCGATCTACACTGTGGGATATGGTATTTTCTTTCCAGTGAAATCAACTTTGAAAATGCAGTGTTTGGGTTTTTACTATTTAGTAGTTTATTTAAAGGGCATTTCCCAACTATAGTTACCTTTGCAGCCATTGTAGATCATGATCAGACTGAAGAGAACATTCAATCTGATCTTTGATCAATATGGTCAGCTTTGCTCGAGCACTTGACTGAAAATGTCCATTGGGTTTATTTGGCATTTTAACCCTTTGGCTGCTAAGCAGGACTCGGGACGCTTTTGAGCGCAGTGTAGTTCAAGATCATATTGCACAAAACATGCAGTCTGATCTTTGATCTACACTGTGCGATATCGTATTTTCTCCCAGTGAAATCAACTTTGAAACTGCAGTGTTTGGGATTTCACTATTTAGTAGAAATTTTCGTTTCATGCATTCATCAGCTAAAGGGTAAAGGATTAAGCCTTAACCCTTTCCCAAACGACAAATTTTAGACTGGTCCAAATTGAAAGAGTTTGTAGACGACAATTTTAAATTTGATGAAATTGGCAGAAAGTTATCAAAAAGGGTAGAAAACACTGTGGGAAAAGGAGAAATTGCTCGCTATGAGCAATTTCTCCTTTTCCCACAGTGTTTTCAAAAGACTTGTACTGCAGACACGTGAAAACCAGGGCTTGTTTGGGAAAGGGTTAAATTAAGTGCTGAATTTATTGATGCTATACCAGATAAATGAATTTTAGACTGGTCCAAATTGCAAGCTTATGTAAACAATACATTAACCCTTTCCCAAACAAGCCCTGGTTTTCACGTGTCTGCAGTACAAGTCTTTTGAAAACACTGTGGGAAAAGGAGAAATTGCTCGTAACGAGCAATTTCTTCTTTTCCCACAGTGTTTTCTACCCTTTTTGAGACCTTTCTGCCATTTTCATCAAATTTAAAATTGTCGTCTGCAAACTCTTGAACCAGTCCAAAATTTGTCGTTTGGGAAAGGGTTAACTCTTTTCAAGACGACAAAATTTTAGACTTGTCCAATTGAAAGCATTTGCAGACAACTAATTAAATGTTTCTAATATGTAGGAATTAGGTATTGAAGTGGCAGATAACATTGTTGGACAAGGTGAAAACGCTGGTTATCAGCATTTTCTTTTTGTCCCACAGTGTTTTCAAATATTTTCTTCCTCAGGGTCGTTAAAGCACAGGATTGTTTGGTAAAGAGTTAAGATAGGTTACACTAAAGAGATGTTTAACCCTTTGCCAAACTATCCTGAGTTTTGATGACCCCCAGGGAGGAGGACTTATCAAAACCTTGTGGGAAAAGGAGAAAATGCTGGTAACCAGCATTGTCCCCTTTTCCAACAGTATTTTCTACTCGTTCAAGGACAATACCCATTAATTAAGCCATTTTTAACTCTTTACCAAATGACAAAATTTTTGACTGGTCCAAATTAAAAGCATCTGCAGACAACAAATGAAATGTAGCTTAAGTAAGGTATTTGTCTTTGAAAGAGTAGAAAACATTTTGGGAAAAGTAGAAAATGCTAGTTACCAGCATTTTCTCCTTTTCCAAAAATGTTTTCAAAAGGCTTCTCTGTCAGGGCCGTTAAAACTTGGGATTGTGTGGTAAAGGGTTAATATGTCATCTGGAAATGCTTTCAATTTTGGCAAGTCTAAAAGTTTGTTGTTTGGTAAAAGGTTAATCTTTAATTCTTTAACAAAATTTTTGACTTGACCAAATAGAAAGTATTTGCAGACGACAAATATCGGTCAAGAGATGATTTCTGTCTTTGATAGGATAGAAAACATTGTGGGAAAATGAGAAAATCCTTGTTACCAGCATTTTCTCCTAAAATTTCCCATAAAGTTTTCAAAAGCCTTCTTCCTCAAGGCCATTAAAACTCGGGATTGTGTGGTAAAGGGTAAATGGATGACCTGAAGTGACCCACTTTGAGAGAGCATGCATTGTAAAAGTATGCCTGTCATTATGCAGACAGCATAAAAAATGTACTTTAAGTTGTTAAAAAAATGCAACATTTTTACTATCTGATTTTGAATCCTTCCTTTTACTTCTGTTATCGGATGTAAAACTTTTAATGAAACAATTACCGTGTTGTATTTTTCAAGTATGTAATTTTATCACTTCTGAAACTTGACTTTGTTGCTAATATCTTTACTATAAAACCATAAGCACTTATTGTATTTTTTGCAAACTTTTTCCGCCAAAACTTATTATGTAGGATAGGGTTTCCAACAGTATTTCTTGCAGAACAGACGTTCATTTGTCAGTATTTTTCTCCTGTTTCTATACTAGAGTGAAATTATTCCTTTCTCTTATCACTGAGCCCTGGAAGCTAAGTTGGTAGCAAACAGGACTTGAGAACACGGATTACCATGTTCAGAACAATTGGCACAAAATGGTCAAATAAACATAAATAGAATGACTGTTTCTGAGGAATAACAAAATTGACTTGTGTAGCACTGAACCTTAATCAAATAACTTATGTGGAAGTGTAGATCAAGATCAGGCTGCACAGAATATGCAGTTTGACCTTGGATCTACAGAACACGGATTACCATGTTCAGAACAAATGGCACAAAATGGTCAAATAAACATAAATAGAATGAGTGTTTCTGAGGAATAACAAAATTGACTTGTGTAGCACTGAACCTTAAGCAAATAACTTATGTGGAAGTGTAGATCAAGATCAGGCTGCACAGAATATGCAGTTTGACCTTGGATCTACAGAACACGGATTACCATGTTCAGAACAAATGGCACAAAATGGTCAAATAAACATAAATAGAATGAGTGTTTCTGAGGAATAACAAAATTGACTTGTGTAGCACTGAACCTTAAGCAAATAACTTATGTGGAAGTGTAGATCAAGATCAGGCTGCACAGAATATGCAGTTTGACCTTGGATCTACAGAACACGGATTACCATGTTCAGAACAAATGGCACAAAATGGTCAAATAAACATAAATAGAATGAGTGTTTCTGAGGAATAACAAAATTGACTTGTGTAGCACTGAACCTTAAGCAAATAACTTATGTGGAAGTGTAGATCAAGATCAGGCTGCACAGAATATGCAGTTTGACCTTGGATCTACATTGTCAGTTTTTTTGCCTGATATTCTGAAAAGAATCGGCTTTAAAAATTGCAGTATCTGTAGCTTCAGCACAAACCGTGAAGGCGCATTTTATCTACTCAGCACTGCAAGGGTTTAACTGTTTACCAAACAATCCCGACTTTTAACGACCCTGAGGAAGAAGTTTTTTGTAAACATTGTGGGAAAAGGAGAAAATGCTAGTTAAACCAGTATTTTCTTCTTTCCCACAATGTTTTCTTCCCTATCACAGACAAATCTTGTCATCAGATCAATATTTAATTTGTTGTCTGTAAAGGCTTTCAATTTGGCTGAGTCTAAAATTTTGTTGTTCAGTAAAGAGTTAACCCTTTACCACACAATCCCAAAAGGGGAAAAATATTAGCGCTAGCCAACTTGCCCATGGTGACAGGAAAATTCAACTGGGTGAGCCTGTCACAGGCCCAGGTGACAATCCCCAAAAATGGATGAGTTTTCATATTTATCAAATTTTCGGACAGAATATTGACCAGAGTCAGGTTTCTCTGTAGTGTATTATTCAAATCTGACCAGATTCGCGTATTTCTGTGTCAAATATTGTGCCTTTTACGGTGTTCTGACCATTCGGACTCGTTATCTCTACCTGATATTTACTCACATTTGGGTGGTTCTCGATTACTGCGCACGCTGGTAAAAATTTTGAGACTTTTCACACCTTTTGTCTCCATCAATCCCTAACCCATTCTCGCTCTGATAAGCTGGGCCCCCCAGGGTTTGGGCTGGCCCCCAGGATTTCTTAAGTTGGGGGCCCAGTTGGCCTCTATATTGGAAAAAAGTTAGTCTTTTCCCCTGTTTTTATGTTTTAATGACCTAATGGAAGAAGGCTTTTGAAAATATTTAAGGAAAAGGAAAACATGCTGGTAACTAGCATTTTTTCATTTTCTTAAAATGTTTTCTGTGCTTCTAAAGAGAAATTTCAATTTTTGAGTTACATTTACTTTGTTGTCTGCAGATGCTTTCAATCTGGACAAATGTGAAATTTTGTCATTCAGTAAAGGGTTAATAGTGCTGATCAAATCTGATTTAACTCTTTACCACAGGAAAACAATGTAGACTTGTCCAAACTGAAAGCATTTGCAGACAACAATTTAAATAAGACTCAAATGTTGAAATTTGTCTCCGATAGGTTTGAAATCATTGAGGGAAAATGAGAAAATGCTGGTTACCAGCATTTTCTCCTTCTTCCACAATGTTTTCAAAAGGCATTTTCCTCAGGGTCGTCAAGAGTCGGGATTGAGGGGTAAAGGGTTGACTCTTTACAAAATGACAAAATTTTAGACTGGTCCAAATTGAAAGCATTTGCAGAGGACATATTAAATGTAGCTTTACTCTTTACCAAACAACAAAATGTTGGACTCAACCAAATTGAAAGCATTTGCAGATGACAAATCAAATGTAGCTAAAATGATGATTTTTGTCTTTGATAGGGTAGCAAACATTATGGGAAAAGGAGAAAATGCTGGTTACCAGCATTTTCTTCTTTTCCCACAATGTTTTCAAAAGCTTTCTTTCTTGGGGTCATTAAAAGTTGGGATTGTGTGGTAAAGGGTTAAGTGATGGTAATAGTCTGTGAATGTGAAGAAAACCTTGTGGGAAAAGGAGAAAATGCTGGTTACCAGCATTTTCTCCTTTTCCCACAAGATTTTCAAAAGGCTATTTCCCCAGGTTCATCAAGCCTCAGGATTGTGTGGTAGAGAGTTAACTCTTTACCACACGACAAAATTTTAGACCTGTCCAAATTGGAAGCATTTGCAGATGGCAATTTGACTCAAATGATGCAATTTGTCTTTGATGGAGTAGAAAACGTTGTGGGAAATGGCAAAAATGTTGATTACCAGCATTTTCTCCTTTTCCCACAGTGTTTTCAAAAGGCTTCTTCGTCAGGGTCGTTAAAAGTCGGGATTGTGTGGTAAAGGGTTAAAGCCTGTAAGAATCCCTATTATGGTCAAGTTGTTCGGACCCTGGGACTATCCACAAACTAGGGCAGTTATGTGGGGGAAAAAAAGACATTATCAAGTGACATGAAATACTAATTAATAAATCATACTCTGTTCAATACATTTTTAATCGGTCAGTAGACCAATTAGAGAGATGACAAACTTGGGAAACCAGTCTGCTCAGGGCAAACTGATGTAACTGCAACTCGTAACAGCTTTTACTTACAGCGTTTTAATGCTTATACCTGCTGGGATGACCTTATTACAAAAACTACTTTTGACCCAGATAAGCGCACTTTTGACCCAGATAAGCACAGGAATAGTAATTAGCAGTAAACAGGCGTTAAGTAATGTCAAATAATCCCAAAATAACAAAATTATGTAATAAACGGCGGTTACAATTTGTTTAGTATTGAAGTATGTAATAATTACAGTTTTATCAAAATCTCTGGCCGGCAAAAACTGTAGCAGTTTACTTTCAACATGATTATAAGAAATAGGGTCAGTGATTAGCAGCAACTTTATGAATGAAACGAGTGCAAATCAAGTGTATCGGATGATGTGAACATGTCTTGTAGTCGTCTGCTGTCCATATCATTCAGCAAATTTTGAATGATCTGTTGATAGTTATACGTAGTTACGGGATCGGCCGAGTTGTTACGAGTGCTCTCTGTATATGTAGCAAGTGTTGAAAAGATGATAGGTCATTTTGGTCTTGAGAGGAATAAAATCGCAACAGAAAGGAGTTTGTAAGGAAACATTGCTTTAAAAGAATTTGAAAATTTAGATTGCTCTGTCTAAGAGAAAACTGATGTAAATGCAACTCGTAATAGCCGTAAGTTTAAAATAGTAACCGGCCGTTGGTCGTTTAATGCAGGGATCGTATATGTGAGGTGAAGCAAGTGAAGCTGTGGGGACAAAGGGTATAGAGTTGTGTAAAGGTTATGGCCCTCGCGGAGAGGCCATTACGTAAACATTTTCAGAATGGACTGGCGATTCACCGCTTGCAGCCTTAGTACCCAGACTGTCCATTTACAATACTGACTGATTACACATCTTTCAGCGTATGATGTATTAATCCTTAGGCCGCTAAGTGCGACTCACTGACCTTTTTACGGATAGTATAGATCAAGATCAGACTGCACATAACGTGCAGTCAGATCTTGGATCTATTATGTCCAATAAGGAGATACTTCTTTTCCAAAAAAGAATAAGTTTGACAGAATTAATTGGGTTTTACTTCCAATTTGAAATTTCATTTCAATGTTTTAGCAGGATAAGAGTTAAATTGTTTTCACAGCCCCTCCTCGTCTCCTTCGAGCCATGGCACTACCATTTTACATAGTCACTTACATGTTTCTTCTTGGTGAGTTTCTACAGACTGGAATCAGTCTGTTAACCCTTGACCAAACAATCCTGTGGGGCTTTGAATATTTAGATGGAGAAACTGTATGTATTCAGCATGTTCTCTTTTTTCGATGGCATTTTTCACCCATTTGAAAGATTTTCAAAATTTTGTCAAATAGAACATTTTAATTGAGGATAAAGAACCCTGAAACTGTAACACAAATAAGCTCACTTACTGTTATATTCTCCATATCTGAATCAACGGACCAGGGAAAAAGTCTTTGCAGAGAGTGCAGATTCAGACCAGACTGTTCAGAACATGCAGTTGGATCGTGGATCTGTCATGCCGGTTTTCCGAGTTATTCTACTCAAGACAGCAATGGTCCTGCAATATTTAAGCTGCTTTTCTAAGCTTAACATGTCTATTTTAATAATTTAGCGCTCTAGGCGTGCAGATGTCAGCAACATGTTTGTTTCATCAGCTTTTCCATATTGGTCGATTCTTATCATTCCCACATTTCAGATAAAGAGATCAAGGCTACTGCAGTTATGCTCTTGCTGATTAGAATGACTCAAATACAATGACCTTTGCTGGCTATGGACAGGTAAAGTCGCTTTTGAAGATGATAAAAGATAAAGATCAGACTGTCCTTTGAACGCAATGCAATTCAATATCACAGACGTCCATATCTTAGATCTAATTGTCTGTTTATTTGGGATGTATATAGGAAAAAAAAATGACCATGAAATAGTAGCCTAATGTTTGATATTGTTTTCCTGACTGTAAAAGGCTAGTCAATTAACTGAATGTTTTAACTCTTAACCAAACTGTCATTTTTTAATGCCCATGAGAGAGAAGTTGAAAACATTGAAAATGCAGGTTACCATTTTCTCCTTTTCCCATGTTTTTTACCCTTTCAACGATTCAAATCATCATTTGGTCTACATTTAATTTGTCATATGCAAATGCTTTTGAATTGGACAAGTCTAAAATTTTATCATTTGGGAAAGAGTGTACGGTTAGGGAGCTATTGGTTATCTACATTCTTTGAAAAGACAATGTATGAAAAATTTGCCAGCAGATGTTTGGACTGGACGATTTGGCCCGCTAAAAAATAGGTAGGACAGTTTGTCAAGATGAATACAATGTCTTGTTAAAAATGGAAAAATGAAAGGCCCACAAGCAGCCAAAATAATTCCAAAGTTATAATGCAGGCATATTTTATATGGCTTTTATATGTTACAATGAAGTTACCAAAGTTACAGAAAAGAATATATGTATTTTTTCACTCTTTTTAAAGGGTTGGTAGGTACTGCTGTCCATGATGAGTGATATCTAAAACTTGATAATGGGTATTGCTGATCAGAATTGTCACATATTTTTTATGTTCTATTGCTGTCGGCTGGCAAACATAGCCTATATTTTAACCAATGGTTAAATTACTAATTTGTAAAAGACAGTTTAAAAAAGTGGGATCCTACGTTGCTCATTTGAAATGGTGTAGGACTTTTTGTCCCATACATAGTTCAAACATCTACCATTTGATTTGTGATTTCAAACCACTAATTATTCAGCGTCGACCGATTACAGTGCTTACAGCACTTTGATTAATAATGTGAAGTCTATATCTATGCACCCAAAAGACCCTTTGTAAATTTCATGTTACCAGACAACAAACTTCGTTCTATTAGACCTATTCATTTCCAAGACAACTAAGTGGATGTGTCCCAAGTGGTGCCTTTTGTTTTGGAAAGGGTACAAAACATTGCTGGAAATAAAGAAAATGTCAGGATTGTAAAAGTCATGAAACCAGGAAATTGCTTGGTTAACCCTTTACCAAACAATCATATTTAACAATACTGAGGAAGAAGACTTCTCAAAACACTGTGGGAGAGGGAGAAAATGCTGGTAACCAGCATTTTCTCCTTCTTCCACAATGTTTTCCAAGACAAATTCCATTATTTGAGCCATATGTAATCTGTCCTCTGCAAATGCTTTGGATTCCCACAACTACTGTATATGATTTTGGCATTTTGAAAATTCGAAAAGAGTTAGAAAAGGTTAGACAGATTCATTGAACCATTTCCCCGACAAATGCAACTGCTATAGATAGCTCTTTAACCCTTTACCACACGGTACCGAGTTTTAACGACTCTGAAAAAGAAAGCTATTGAAATTATTGAGGGAAAAGGAGAAATGCTGGTAACCAGCATTTTCTCCTTTTCCCACAATGTTTTCTACTCAATCGAATGCAAGTTTCATCAGTTGGGCCTTATTGAAATTGTTGTCTGTAATTGCTTTCAGTTTGGACAAGTCTTTCCTTTTTTGTGTAGTAAAGGGTGAAAGAAAATGGCCTTGAAAAAACTCAACCCTTTACCAGATGAAATATTTTAGACAGGTGCAAATTGATAGCATTTGCAGATGACAAATGTTGCTCAAATGACAGAATTCGTCTTTGAAAGGTTAGAAAAACATTATCAAAAGAGGAGAAAATGATAGTTACCAGCAATTTCTCCTTCCTCTACAATATGTCCAAAATTCTCTGTCTTCCAGGTAATTAACCCTTTACTACACAATCATGAGTTTCAAAGACCCTGAGTAAGAAAGCTTTTGAAAACACCATGGGAAAAAGAGAAAATGCAGGTAAGCAGAATTTTCTCCAAAAATTTTTTTTCACAATGTTTTCTACAATATCAAAGGCAAATTCTATTACATGAGGGTCATGTAATCTGTCGTCTGCAAATCCATTAACCCTTTACCGCACAATGCCGCCTTTTGACGCCCCTGGGAAAGAAGCCTTTTGAAAACATTGTGGGAAAAGGAGAAAATGCTGGTAACCAGCATTTTCTCCTTTTCCCACAATGTTTTCTACCAAAATTGCACCATTTCAGCCACATTGAAATTGTCGTCTGCAAATGCTTTCAATTTGGACAGGTCTAAAATTTTGTCGTGTGGTAAAGGGTTAAACAAGTACAAGTCCAAAATTGTGTCGTTTGGTAAAGTCAGTTAAAGCACAGAATTGTTTGGTAAAGGGTTAAGGGTTAATTATTTGCAATGCTCACAGTTTTCCAAAAGTGAAATATTTTCAGGTATCAGTCACAGTTGATTCAAGATTTAACCCTTTACCACAATCATATCTTTTAACAGCCCTGATGAAGAAGGCTTTTGAAAACATTTTGGGAAAAAGAGAAAATGCTGGTAACCAGCATTTTCTCTTTTTCCCACAATGTTTTCTACCCTATCAATGACAGAAATCATCATTTGCACTACAGTTAAATTGTCGTCTGCAAATGCTTTGAATTTGGTTGTGTCTAAAATTTTGTCGTGTGGTAAAGAACTAAGAAATGCACAAAAAATGCAGTTTGATGTTTGATCTACACATTTTAGGAAATCCAACTGAACTCTTCCCCATACAATATAATTTTCCACTGGTCCTAATTGTAATCATTTGTAGTCAATAATTTTGATGTTACTCAAAACATGAATTTTTTTTTTTAAGAGTAAAAAACATTGTGGGAAATGGAGAAATTAATGGTAAGCAGCATTGTCTTCACTGACAGTGTTTTCGAAAGTTACTACATGGCATTGTGCACCCTTGTTAACCCAGGTGTGAAGTATTACCATTTATCACCCCTGGGACATTCATTTGCGAAACTGTTGTTTCTATGAATATTTATAAGATTTCGAATTACACCCAATAGCCAGTCGAATTGTGGATAACATAACGATACTCTCTTGTAGTGGATGATAATCACATTTCTTCCGTTACTATGAATAAACCCGGTAAAACCCACATCATTATCAATGAATATGGCGGCCTCCAGTAGGCCTTTCTTCTGTGGCATTTGCCTTGCGACAATACAGGGCAGACATTACAAAGGCAAATATTCAGAAATACAACTCTTTCGAGGTGACACCGAATGTCTTTTGTAAACTTTTGTCGATGATGTTCACGGCCTCAGCCATATTTAAAGTGTCGCCAAGCTTGATTTGAAACAAGCAATTTGATTGGTTGTAGCAAAGGTAAAAATAGAAATGATGGCATGTGGTTGATAAAAATAGATTTTCTCACTTAAAAACTGAGATTACCAATCAAAATGCAACATGAATAATTCATGAGAACGAGAAAACATACGAGAGATAACCCAGAGGCGATGAATGTAGTTTATGGAATACATTGGAACTGGGTCAACGAGGATGGAGACTGTCATGCAGGGTTAAACCACCTAATGAATTAAATGAAAATTGTAAGTCAACAAAATAACACCCAAATACTGTAAATTCAAAGTCTTTTTAATGCGAAAATTTCACTGTATCAAACCACGAAGAAAAAGAATCTGACTGCATGTTACCTGAGCAGTCTGATGTTGGTCTACACTGTCTGCAAAAGCATATAGAGTAGTGCAAAGAAGTCTACGGGTAAAATTTTTGGCAACATCCTGCAGTTTAATTTTCTGCTTTTCATCCATTGCTTCCTGCAGACATGTTTGTTTTGCAGCAAAACAAAAAACTGGCTAAAGGAGAAAAAGCCAATCCTTCTCTTACCAAAATGTTTACACTAATGTCTTCAAAATGTATTCATGTTTTCAATGTTGATTTATGTTGACTATAGTCACTATTTTTATAGAAGTATTTTGATAGTACATGTAGTCTGCTTCAGATTTGTGTCAGGAGTTGAACCCTTAAAGTGCCTTTCACGACAACAGTTGCCTTTGCAGCCAGTGTAGATCAAGATCAGGCTGCACAAAACGTACAGCCTGATCTTTGATCAACACTGTCGGCTTTGCTGAAACACTGTAGATGAAAGCAACCATGAAATGGCACTTATTTGGGTAATATTTCTAGGATGAAAATGTCTGACAGGTTTATTCGACGCTCTAAGGGTTAATGAGTTAACACTTTACCACACATAAAAATGTAGACATGTCCAGTTTTAAAGCATTTGCAGATGACAATTTTAATTCTGCTCAATTGATGGAATAGGTTTTGATAGGGTAGAAAACATTGTGGGAAAAGGAGAAAATGCTGGTTACCAGCATTTTCTCCTTTGCCCACAAGGTTTTCAAAAGCGTTCTTTTTCATGGTCATTAAAACTGCATAGTAAAGGGTTAACCCAAAACCAAATGACAAATTTCTAGAATTGTCCTAAGCTTTTGCAGATTACAAAATAACTGTGACTCAAAAATAGAAGTTCATTGAAATGGTACAAAATATTGTTGGAAAAGGAGAAAATGCTGGATGCCAACATTTCTCCTTTTCCTACATAGTTTTTGAAAGCCTTCTTCTTTAGGGTCCTTAAAATATGGAATTGTGTGGTAAAGGGTTAAGGAGTTAACCCTATACCAAATGACAAAATTCTCGACTTGTCCAAATCGATAGTAATAGCAGACAACAAATGTGTCTCAAATAATTATTCATCTTTGAGAGGGTTGAAAACATTGTAGGTAGAGGGGACAGTGCTAGTTACCAGCATTTTCTCTTTTTCCCACATTGTCTTCTTCTGGAGGTTCTTTAGGACTGTTCGGCAAACATTTAACTCTTTGCCACACAATCCTAGGTCTTAATGACCTCGAGGAAGAAGCCGTATGAAAACAGTGGGAAAAAGAGAAAATACTGGTAACAAGCAATTTCTCCTTTTCCTACAGTGTTTTTCCTCCCTATCAAAGACAAATTTCATCATTTGAGCTACATTTAAATTGTCATCTGGAAATGTTTGTAATATGGACAAGTCTCATTTCTGTTGTGTGCTTAACCCTTTCCCAATCGACAAACTTTAGCCCCTTCCGAATTGAAAGCATCTGCGAATAACAAATTTGAAAGTGGCACAAATGAACTAAAGGTTTTCTGACAGGGTAGAAAACATTGTGGGAAAAGGAGAAAATGCTGGTTACCAGCATTTTCTCCTTTTCCCACAATGTTTTCAAAAGGTCTCCTCCTCAGGGACATAAAAACACAGGATTGTTTGGTAAAGGATAAACCCTTTACCAAACGGCAAAATTTTGGACTGGATCAAATTGAAAGCATTTGCAGATGACAAATTTAATGTAGCTTAAATAGTGATTTATGTATTGGATAGTTTAGAAAACATTGTGGGAAAAGGAGAAAATGCTGGTTACCAGCATTTTCTCCTTTTCCCCCACTTTTGTCAAAAGGCTTCTTCCTCAGGGTCGTTAAAAGTCAGGATTGTGTGGTAAAGGGTTAAAGTTAACTTTTTACCAGGCAACAAAAATGTAGACTTCTCCAAATTAAAAGCTTTTGCAGACTACAATTTAAATTTTGCTCAAATGATGAAATTTTTCTATGGTAGGGCAGAAAACATTGTGGGAAAAGGGGAAAATACTGGTAACCAGCATTTTCTCCTTTTCCCACAATGTTTTCTACCCTATCAAAGAAAATTTGTACCATTTGAGCCACATTGAAATTGTCATCTGCAAATGCTTTCAATTTGGACAAGGCTAAATTTTTGTCGTCTGGTAAAGGGTTTAACAAATCTTGTGCTCTATAGTTACTAAGTGTACAGCAGATAAGAGTATTTTGTTGGAGCAGTGCAGAAGCTGTTTTTTTGTCAGGCAGAAATGCATTATTTATAGGCAAAAAAATTAGGTTTCCTTGCATGTAAGGTATTACGCAATACATAGCGAAAGT
Source organism: Tridacna gigas (assembly GCA_945859785.2). Lineage (NCBI taxonomy): Eukaryota > Metazoa > Mollusca > Bivalvia > Cardiida > Cardiidae > Tridacna > Tridacna gigas. The sequence goes on from OX244041.2 coordinate 17,683,837, forward strand.
GAGTAGAGAAAAATAGTGAAAAAAAAATACAGCTGCAACATAGCTAGACGTCTGCATACTTCTAACCCAGTATATTCGGTTTATTGGTTTTTTTTCCTCTTTCCCTCACCCTTAATCCACTGCACATCAGATTGCATGGGGGAGAGGCATATTTTGATTGTTATTTCCTTGTCGTTTGAAAGCAGTAGAATGAAAAGGTAAATTTGCATAAGAAGAGGACAACTTTTCTGGCAGGAGGGAGGGTAGTTGTTGAATTAAAAAAAACTTGCAACATTTTTGGTATTATGTCCCACATTTTGATGTAGTTTTTTTCCCTTTGAATGAATGCAACGGCAGATACAGTATATATTAATGCATTGCATATTTTTTGTATAGACTGCAGACTGGTTGTGTGTGTTTGTGCATTTTTTTTTTCAAGCTGAGTTCTATTTTTAGAAGGAAAATAATTTTCTCAGATATAGTCAAGATGTGCATGCCTGCATAACGGAGTATGTGTGCATAGTTGTGACAAGAATATATATCGTTATGTAAGTCATTCTTTTATGATTTCTTAAAATTTTTAAGCGGACATCAACAAAATGATTTTTGCCAATGAAATTGATTAGTATTTAACTTTTGATGTGATTTATAAAATTTAAAATTGTATTTCTAATGGATTTATGAATTTTCATGAGGGGGGGATTTCAGGTGTGGATATGAAAGTTTGTCTTATGATTAATAAAACAGGTAAAGTTGTCATTAATTTACAACTGTTATAAAAACGCAACACCATACACATACAGCTTTTAATACAAATTTTGATTAATTTTGTGTTTATATTTCGGGACAAGAAGCAGTTGCTGTTTCATAAGCCATTGTACCTTTTTTGTCGCATTTTTCCCCCATATCAAGCATGGGTACTGTCCTTTCCTTTGATTACTTTCCTTTTGTCTCTTTTATTTAACCTCCTACAAAACAACAAACTTTTTGACTGGTCCAAATTCTGAGTATTTAAAGGTAATTTGAATTATTCACTTTCTCTTCGACAGGGTGGAAAACCAAGTGAGAATTTTCTCCTTTTCCCACAATGTTGTCTAAAGTCCTATTTATCTTTCAGAAGGTAGAAAAAATTTGGGAAAATGAAAAAAAAAATGCTGGTTATTAGCATTTTCTCCTTTTCCCACCATGTTTTCAAAAGTCCTTTTCCTTGTGGGGTCATTAAAACTTGGGAATTGTGTGGCATAGGGTTAACTGTTTACCACATACCAAAATTTTATACCCATCCAAATTGAAAGCATTTGCAGACGACAACTTCTATGTGACTCAAATGATGTGATTTGTCTTTGATAGGATAGAAAACGTAGTTACCAGCATTTTCTCCTTTTTCCCATGATGTTTTCAAAAGACTTCTTCCTCAGGGGTGTTAAAAGTCTGGATTCTGTGGCATAAGGTTGTTTCTGGTACACCCAAAAAAAGGGGCCAGCTCAATAATGGATTAATCTTTTTCCAAAAACAGTCTGTGTCATAACCACTGTAAGGAAAACGGCCTTTGAAAACATTGTGAGAAACGGAGGAAGTCCTGGTTACCAGAATTTTTTCGTTTTTTGAAAATGTTTGAGTTACTTTTGTCATCTGCAAATGCTTTCAATTTGGTTCCATTTCAAAATTTTGATATTTGGTAAAGATTTAATATGTAGTCTGCAAATTTGTCTTTATCATTTAATACAAAGTACAGTAATTACTGAGGCAGTTGAATTGTAATTGGTAGGTTCTGTGTCCAAAGTTGGAAGGTTTTGTCATGTGGGCATGCATTCGGCAAACCTCTGGTGATTGGGTAGTTAAGTCCCTCGGCTGTATCATGTAGCTTGATATGCACCTACACAGTACATTTCTTTGGTGGAGGTACACTGTTTTACTGTTATTAAAATTGTAAGGTTCCTCTTAAAAAAGAAAATATGAGTCACAATTGTCTATCAATGTCTTTCTAAGAATATTTCCAGCAGCAAACAGTTTGTACATTCAATTTTTTGCGTGATTTACCAATTCCATTGTGAGCTTTGATCAAAAGATCGAAAGATGTGAATAACTTCATCGTGGTTAGATGTAGGTACTGAATCAGCTGAGTTGTGTCCAGCGGTGGGCATGCAAACTCCTGGCCTTTGAAATCTAGGAAACAGGAACAAGTAATATGTTGCTGTAGCACAACTTAAAGTCCCAGTTACAGCCGAAAGTAAACAATGGGGGTATTAAAATGCATGTAAACAAGAATCATACTTTTTATAAGCATGGAAATTGTTGTGAAGATGACAATCTCTTATTGTAAGGTCAGTCCAAGCGTTAGTGGCAGGCAGAAAACTAACATTAAAACTATGTCAAAAGCTGCCAATTCACTCAATCTTTTGTTTACTTTTTACCTGATTTTAAAATTAATTTTTTATTTCTGCCAGCGACTAACACTTGGACCAACCGTATAATAACAGATTATTATCTGCACAATAATTTCCATACTTTTAAATGGCATAATTTCAATTTAAATGCAATCTAGCACCCACATTGTTTAATTTGGGCCACTACTTGGCCTTTAAATATTCTTGTAAGTGTAAAACAGGTAACTGTCAAACAATTAATTTATGTAGAAAACTTTTAGTAAAATATTGACTGGATGTGTTTTTGCTGAAGCATTTCTTTCTTTTCTTGAATAATTGAGTAAAAAATGTTTTTTTAAACTCTTTACAACACAACAAAAATGTGGTCTTGTCCAAATTGAAAACATTTGCAGATGATAATTTAAATGGGGCTCAACTGATGAGTTTTCTTTGATAGGGTTGAAAACATTTTTGGAAAAAGAGAAAATGCTGGTTACCATCATTTTCTCCTTTTCCCACAATGTTTTCTAAAGGCTTCCTCCTCAGGGTCTTTTAACCCTTTCCCAAACGACAAATTTTGGACTGGTCCAAACTGAAAGAGTTTGCAGACAACAATTTTGAATTTGATAAAAATGGCAGAAAGTTCTCAAAAAGGGTAGAAAACACTGTGGGAAAAGGAGAAATTGCTCGTTATGAGCAATTTCTCCTTTTCCCACAGTGTTTTCAAAAGACTTGTACTGCAGACACGTGAAAACCAGGGCTTGTTTGGGAAAGGGTTAAACTAGGGATTGTGTGGTAAAGGGTTAATCCTTTACCACAATATCCCAAGTTTTTACAAACTTGAGGAAGAGGGCTTTTTAAAACATTGTGGGAAAAGGAGAAAATGCTGGCAACCAGCATTTTCTCCTTTTCCCACGTTTTCTACTATTTCAAAGACAAAACTGATCATTTGAGCCATATTCAATTTATCACTGAGAAATGTGTACAATTTGGACAGATCGAAAAATTTGTTGTATGGTACAGGGTTGATCTTTGCCAAATGACAAAATTTTAGCCTTGTCCAAATTGAAAGCATTTGCAAACGACAAATCAAAAGTAACTCAAAACATGAAACTTTTCTTTCATGGGGTTACCAGCATTTTCTTGTTACCAACAAAAAGCCATCAAGCTCTTCGCTAGAGTTGTTAAAACTCAGATTGTGTGGTGAAGGGCTCAATGGGTAATTTTGTATAGTATTCCTGTTCATTTCTGTATTAAGTCACTATGCCTGAGGATACAGTGGTACTTTTGTTGAGGAGGGGGGGGGAGTAAAGATCAGACTACAGAGACTGTGCAGTAAGGTCTTGGATTTACAGTTTAACCCTTTACCACACAGTCCCAAGTTTTAACAATTCTGAGGGAAAATTCTTTTGAAAACATGTTGGGAAAAAGAGAAAATGTTGGTGACCAGTATCTTCTCTCCTTTTCCCACAATGTTTTCTACCCCATCAAAGACAGAAACCATCATTTTAGCAACATTTAACTTGTCATCTGCAAATGCCTTAACCCCATCCCGAGCAATCCCCTGTTTTAACGAACCCTAAGGAAGACGCCTTTTGAAAACATTGTTGGAAAAGGATAAAATGCCAGTAGCCAGCATTTTATCCTTTTTCCAGAATATTTTCTACTCCATCAAAAACGGAAATCATCAATTAAGCAACATTTAATTTGTTGTCTGTGATTACTTTCAGTGTGGACAAGTCAAAAATTTTGAAGTTTGGTAAAGGGTTAGATTTTGGTCCAGTCCAAAATTTTGTCATTAATGGTAAAGATTTCAGTGTTTTTGAAGAGAAAAAAAGAACAAGATCAGATTACACATAATGTGCAGTTAGATCTAGGATTTACATTTTCCTACTGTGTATTTTGTGTCAGATTTTTGCTATTCTTTTTCTACCCACTGGAAATATCCAGAGGATTTGTTTGGTATTGTAAGGTTTCGATGGCATAACAGGGCAGTTCAAGATCTCATTGCAGAAAATGTGAATTGTAATCTGTACTGTGGATTATACTGGCCAAAACAGCTGTTATAAATTTTGGAATGGAGTTGGTAGATTGACTGAAAAATTATGTTTAACTCTTTACCACACAATCCCAACTTTTAACGACCCTCAAGAAGCCCTTTAAAAACAATGTTTTCTACTCTTCCCAAAACAAAATTCAATTTTTCGGTAACATTTATTTTGTCGTCTGCAAATGCTTTCTATTTGGACCAGTCTAAAATTTTGTCGTTTGGTATTAAGGGTTAATTTTATCTGAAATGGACACCCTCAACCACTATTAAAAATGTAGAAAAGTTGTTTATATCAAGATATCTAGCAAAGTAGTGGACAGTATAGATCAAAGATCAGACTGCTCATTCTGTGCAGTTTGATCTTGATCAACAGTCTGCAAAAGGCGGTATGACCCTTGTCTACACTGTTCACTAAAATGAGAAAATTTGTGCATAGCAGTTTTAGTGTTAGCTGTTGAGAATCCACTAAACCCTTCACCACACAATCCCAAGTTTTAACAATCCTGAAAAATAAAGCTCTGGAAAACATTATGGGAAAAGGAGAAAATGCTGGTAACCAGCATTTTCTCCTTTTCCCACAATGTTTTCTACCCTTTTAAGGACAAAATTCATCTTTTCAGTCAAATATAACTTGGAAGTCTGCATGTGCTTTCGACATGGACAAACCTAAAAGTTCATAGTGTAGGTAAGAGTTAAAATTTTAATTAGGAAGCAGTTGCTAATTGATAGTGGCAACTCTAGAAACATTATGACAAATGTAGAAACTTCTTAATGCCAGGATTTTTCCATGTGTCACTTTGTTTTTACAATTATTTTTTTGCTTTTAATTTTTAGATTTCTTCAGTGTGAATTTTTTAACTTTTCTTCATATTTTTTTTTCACTGCACTGGATGTTACTACTGCTTTAATGTAATTTCTAACTTAAACAATATTTTGTGTGGTTAACTCTTTACCAGATGACACAATTATTAGATTTTTCCATACTGAAAGATTTTGCAGACAACAAATTAGTTGATTCAGATGATGGGCTTGGTCTTTGAAATGGTAGACAACATTATGGGAAAAGGAAAGCATGCTTGCTTGTTACCATTATTTATTATTCCCTGCCGAATTCAGTGGGGGGGATGGAGGACTGGGGGAATGTGGTGTGTGTGTTTGGAAAGGGGAAAAATATAGTTTTTTCGCTTCAGAAGTCCTTGTCAAAGTTTGTTGAAACTTGATACACATGTTCGTTATAGTAGTCTGCCATAGTAGTATGCTTTTTTTTTCTTATTAAATGCCGTGTCAGGGAAAAAAGGTGCTTGATGCATTTTTCAATTATGGACCAATATTTCTTAATTTAAACTACTGGACAAAATTTTATGGACCTTCATATTCATTTTGTTTATGATAAGCCACAGACTATCATTATAAAAATTTTGTTTTTATTAAATTAAATTCCGTGTCGTGGAAAAAGTCACGTCATAATGTATAATTTCCTAATGGGCCAATAACCGTCTGTTAGTCCGTCTGTCCTCGCTGATATCTTCTAAAATCTTTGTCGAAAATTTATGAAACTTCATGAATTAGTGCCTTATGATAGTCTGCCAATTTAGTTTTTTTGTTTTTTATTTAACCCTTTACTACACAATCCCGACTTTTAACGACCCTGAAAGAGAAGCCTTTTGAAAACATTGTGGGAAAAGGAGAAAATGTTTGTACCCTTTACCCACAATGTTTTCTGCCCTTCCCAAAACAAATTTCAATTTTTCAGTCACATTAATTTTGTCGTCTGCAACTGCTTTCAGTTTGGACCAGTCTAAAATTTTGTTGTTTGGTAGTTTGGTAGAGTTAAGATCCTTGTGGAAAATTGATGAATTTTCATAAATAAGTGCCTTATGATAGTCTGCCGATTTAGTTTTTTTAATATTTAATGCAGTGTCATGGAAAAAGGAGATTTGATGTATATTTACATTATGGACAAATATCTCTTTAACTGCTGGACAAAATTTTACGAAACTTCATATTTACATTGTCTATCATTAGCCACTGACAATCATTATTTGTTTTTATCTAATGAAATTCCATGTCATGGGAAAAGGGGGCTTAATGAATAATTTTATTATGGACCAATACCAGTCTCTTTGTCTGTTCGGACAGATATCATCTAAAAATCTTAACAAAAATTGATGAAACTTCATACATGTGTTCCTTATGATAGTCCCCTGAAATGCTTTTTTTTTTTCATTGAATGTCATGTCATGGAAAAAGGGGGCCTAATGTATATTTCCATTATGGACCAATATCTCTTTAACTACAGAACAAAATTTTATGAACCTTCATATTTATGTTGTTTATCATAAGCCACAGACAATTATTATTGATTTTTATTTAATGAAATGCCATGTCATGGAAAAAAGGGGCTTAATGTATAATTTCATTGTGGACCAATAACGAATAAGGCCATGTGTACATGCAAAGCACTATACATCTTATATCTTTCTATCAAAAAAAGGTTTTTTTTTTCTGCAGGGAATAATTATCATTTCAATGAAATAACTTGTTCCTTTTGCCATGGTGCTTTCAAAGGCCTTTTTTCATCTTGTTTGTAGAAAAATCAGGATTGTTTGGTATGTAGGGTTAATGCTTTCTAAAGTTTATTTCAATGAAAAAAAATTTGGATTCTTCCAAATTGCAAGCATCTGCAGACAAGAAGTCTGAAATTCATACAGATGAGGTGAAATAGGATTGAAACATCTGTACAAAATGAGAAATATTGCTAGAAATTTCCCTTTACCGTGCATTATTTTTAAACAGGCTAAATCAGTCTGTAGACACAATAAAAAACAGGGTCTGTATTCACCAACCATTCTTAAGAACGTTGTTAGTCTCATTGTCCAAAATTTTCTAAGTTTGAAAGTACCACAACTTCTGATTGGCTAAACCATTTGGTTTAGCCTATCAGAAATTGTGTTACTTTCAAATTTAGAAAATCTTGAAGGGTTAGACTAAGAATATTCTTAAGAAAGGTTGATGAATATGGACCTAGGATTTTTTGTGAAAGGGTTACAAGGAAATTTATGCAAGTTTGTTACAAAGTTAGAGACTGTTGCATAAATATATTCTTTTGATTGAACAATATTTATTGAGTTATTTAGTGTTTTGAAAGAAATCTATTCAAGTTTTCTTGGCAAGATATAGATAAGAACAAATAAAAACCTATAGGCGTAACAATTGTTTTAGATTTCTTGTATCTGTAAGAGGAAATTCATGGAGGTAGCATATTTTTTAGATTTAAGATTATTTTCAAAATGATGGTGTTAATGATAGAAAATTTACACAGGTTTTCTTTCAGAGTAAGGTGAGGCATGCATAACCCTTTACCAAATGACAATATGTTAGATTTCTTAAATTGAAAGCTTTTGCAGACGACAAATTAAATGTGACCCCCTAAACTGAAATTTGCTTCAAAATGGTGGAAAACATGGTGGGAAAAGGAGAAAATGCTTCTTACTAGCATTTTCTCCTTTTCCCACTGTGTTTTCGAGAGGCTTTTTCCTCAGGATCATTAAAACTTTGGATTGTGTTGTAAAGGGAAAATGCTATGAGTGCAGTCATGAAAAAACAGAAGAAGAGCATTATATTTTTGCTTGTGTTCAATTGTTGAATCTTTTGAAAATTCATTTTTGCTTATTATTAGCTCTACAGGCTGAAAGCCAGCAGAACTTATGGCATGGTTTCTTTTCTGTCCACCTCTCTGTTAGTCTTTTTCTAATTTATGTAATAAAGTCTGCATTTGTAGTTAGATTTGCATTTGAGCTGCACTCTGTGAAATGGTGGCTTAATGCATCTGTGGAAAGTATTGACCCAGGTCAGCCTGCGCAGGCTGACCTGAGCCAAAACTTTGCACTACTGGTCAATTTTCTGCTTGGCAAAGGACCAGTCTACCTCATGAGTCAGTCCGTTGTTATAAAAAATGGATTTTATGGATCGATAATTATGAATGACTTGCTTGGAATCATGGATCACGGAGAAGCATGAAGTCCCCTTTTGCCAAAGCATGGCTCAATTGTACTTTGATTTTCATTGACGTTTAGTCGTTTGCACAGTTTACTTATACTCATCATAGCTCGAACCCTATTTACTTTGAAATAAATCCGACAATTAGGGAAAAGTAGTCATTTAAAGTTGAAAATTTCATGTTTATGCAGTAAAATCAGCATTTGTGGTTCAACTTTCATGAAACTTGCTCATTTGCTTTATATCATCAATAGCTTGAATCCTATTGATGTTGAAAAAAAAAAATAGACAATCGTAAGGGAAAGTATGCATTTAAAGTTGAAAAATTACACTTCTTGTTTATGCAATAAAGTCCGCATTTTCAATTCTTTTGAAACTAGCACAGATTGTTTGTATCATCAAAGGAATGAACTCTCTTAAAAATGAAGAAAATCCAGCAATCAGTTTAGGAAAAGCAGTCCTTTGATGACTTAGTCTTGTTTTGTCTATTTGAAAATTTCGAACAAAAGGAGGTTATTCCTTACATATACAGTCGAGCCTCGTTTATCCGGCCACTTCTGTTTCCTATGAATGTTTCCGGATCAGCCGTATTTCCGGATCGACGAACTGTGATTGCTGGCATGGCATCCAAGTTAAGCTAGGTCAATAACCTCCATGTTGATAAGGGACACCGTGTATCGTAAGAATTACAACAGCGTATGTTTTACACAAGCACTTGTATACATGTCATTATTGCTCCTACGATTGTTCAGGTTTATAAAATAAAGGGTGTCGTAAGTTTGCATTTTGCCTTTTTGTTATTTGTCTGTTTTTGTACATGTCTTTTTACTTGTACCTAATTACATGCACATGCATACCTATTGTGCAAACAGGTGCGCTTGTAAAGTTCGGCACATTTATGACTTTGAAGACACCATGAAAAGGGCGAAACAAAAGGAAAACACGATATGCACAGTATTTTAAATGTACATGACGTGTTGTCAAATTCCTGCAAAAGTTTTTTTTGGATGGTCTTCTTTGTACTGACAAATGTCTTTTTTCACGGAAGTCGAAACTTCAACTTGTCTTTTGCTGGTGGTGTAGACATTCTGTTGGCTTCTGATAGTCGTACTTTCAAAGTGGTAAAATGGCAAAGACTAATTGAGATTGATTGCCAATTGATTCGATATCGAAGACATGCATATTTCAATCATCTTTACAGTCTGTTAGGAGTAAAATATTTTCGAAAAACCTAACGAAATTTATCGTGTTTGGCGGCCATTTTGTGTGTACTTTGGGGAACATAAACACCTCGAGTTAACCCATGAATCAAACTGTTTTTTTTTCCTATGGTTTACCATTTAAATTGAAAATATTTGTTTTTGAAACGAAGGATTATTGAATATGCAAGCAGACGGTATGTTCATATTTTAGTTTTGCATTTAGTTTTGAAAGATAACTTTAAACATGCCCACAAAATCTTTGCGGACATTTCAGTTATTTTTTTAGCGATTGTTACTGTAATCAAGTAGATCCAGTAATAATTAAACAACAAAAGCGTGAAATTGTCACTTCAGTACTATGTGTATGGATAATCTGTAAAGTTGACAATTATCGATGGCACGAGAACGTCATTTAACAGTTTTCGAAAACAGTACTAATTAACACGCGTGTTTTCAAAACGTGTGAAAATCGTCTGCAACAATTGACACTATTTAGACTGATACCCGTGTTATTCACGACGAACCAGTCTGAAATCGCTCGAAGCAGACTGTATTTATGATATTTATGATAACCAGTCCATGGTCCCGGGGAAAATAACAAGTCTAAATTGTGTGTAAACTAGTAGCCTGTTATCGATTTTTGTATTTATCGGACGGTTACGGGAGATACAACGGGTACCAGTTTAAATTGTGTGATACACAGTCAGGCCATGTCCGGTTTCTTGGATAAGGTTTGTACTAATTTCTAACCCTTCGTTCCCGATTTTTTCATTCCGGTTCCGGAACGCGGATTTCCGGAATAAAAAGTAAAATTTGTACAGAAAATATCCGTTCCCTGATGTTTTTGTCCGGATCCTGAGATTTCCGGAATTATGGAACCCGGAAAAACGCGGTTCGACTGTAGTTGTAATGAAAAAAAGATTATATAATCAAATTATAGATGAAAATTTAAAGAAAGTCAAACTCAAAAAATGGCTCTGTTAAGTTTATGCAATTGTTTCACATTTCAAAAGTATCAAGTTTCTAGGGTTGCCAATATAATAGGATTACTGTTCCCAATTACTCATGCTTACCTTATAATGCCTTAGGCTTTCCTCAGACCATTTTTCCATTATATGAGCCATGCTCTGTGGAAAGGGGGCTTAATGCATCTGCGAAAAGTATCAACTCAGGTTAGCCTGCGCAGGCTGACCTGAGCTGAAACTTTTTCACTATTGGTCATTTTTCTGCTTGTCAAAGGACCATTCCACTCATGATTCATTCGGTTATTGGACAAAATGGACTTTATGGATCCATGATTATGTTACGACTTGCTTGGTATCATGGATCGCGGGGATGCATTAAGCCCCATTTTGCCAGAGCATGGCTCATATATATTTTTTACTATACATGACAGGTACATCTAGATTTTTTTGTATATTTGGAATGAAATGTACGCAAGCATTGAGATATTTTCAAAATACAACTTTCAGATTGAACTGTATTTAATTTCTTGAGTATACTTTCAGATTAATTAATATTTACAGAATAGTACTGTTGTATCCTTAAATGAAAATTTTTGTACAGTCGAGCCACATTTATCCGGACACTTCTGTTTCCTATGAATGTTTCCGGATCAGCCGTATTTCCGGATCAACAAACTAGGATTGCTGGCATGGCATCCAAGTTAAGCTAGGTTAGTTCCCTTCATGTTGATAAGGGACACCGTGCATCGTAAGAATTACAATAGCATATGTTTTACACAAGTACTTGTATACATGTCATCATTGCTCCTACGATTGTTCAGATTTATAAAATAAAGGGTGTCATAAATTTGCATTTTGCCTTTTGTTATTTGTGTGTTTTTGTACATAACTTTTTTCCTTGTACCTAATTACATGCTCATGCATACCTATTGTGCAAACAGGTGCGCTTGTAAAGCTTGGCACATTTATGACTTTTGAAAACACCATGAAAAGGGCGAAACAAAAAGAAAACACGACATGCACAGTATTTTTCGACGTGTTGTTGAATTCCTGCGATAGTGGATTTTTGGATTGTCTTCTTTGTACTGACAAATGTCATTTTTCACGGAAGTCGAAACTTCAACTCATTGTCTTTTGCTGGTGGTGTAGACATTTTGTTGACTTCTGATAAGCATGCTTTCAAAGTGGTAAAATGGCAAAGAGTAATTGAGAATACTGATTGCCAACCGATTCAATATGAAAGACAGGCATATTTTCAATCATCTTTCTAGTCTGTTAGGAGTAAAATTGTTTTGAAAAACCTAGCGAAATTTATCGTGTTTGGCGGCCATTTTGTGTGTACTTTGGGGAACATAAACATCGCGAGTAACGCATAACCTTTTTTTTTTCTCATTGTTTACCATTCAAATTGAAAATATTTGTTTTTGAAACGAAGGATTATTCAATATGCAAGCAGCCGGTATGTTCATATTTTAGTGTTGCCTTTAATTTTGAAAGATGTGTTTAAACATGCCCACAAAATCTTTGCAGACGTTTCAGCTATTTTTTTTAGCGATCGTTACTGTAATCAAGTAGGTCCAGTAATAATTAAACAACAAAAGCGTGGAATTGTCACTTCAGTACTATAATTGATAATCATCGATGGCATGAGAATGTCATTTAACAGTTTTCGAAAACACTACTAATTATCACATGTGTTTTCAATACGTGTGAAAATTGTCTGCAACAAATGATACTAGTTAGACTGATACCCGTGTTATTCACGGCCCACCAGTCCGAAATCACTCAAAGTAGACTGTATTTATGATATTTATGATAACCAGTCTATGGTACCAGGGAAAATAACAAGTCTAAAATTGTGTGTGAACTGGTAGCCTGTTATCGATCTTTGTATCTATCGGACGGTTAAGGGAGATACAACTGGTACCAGTTTAAATTGTGTGGTACACAGTCAAGCCACGTCCGGTTTATAAGAAAATGTTTGTACTAATTTTTAACCCTTTGTTCCCAATTTTTTCATTCTGGTTCCGGAACGCGGATTTCTGGAATAAAAAGTAAAAACTGTACAGAAATTATCCATTCCCTTATGTTTTTGTCCGGATCCTGAGATTTCCGGAATTATGGAGCCTGGATAAACGGGGCCCGACTGTAATTCTCCTTGTAGTTTGGGATCATATTATTTATGTACAGAAAAATTTGTGAAGTAAAGAGACTGTTGTAGATTAAATAAGATTTTAACTCACCCAAGCACAGAGGGTTAAATATGAGCAAATTTGATTGCCTGTTTCCTTAATTTTGTTTAACCGTTTACCACACAATCCTGGGCCCAATATCTTAAAACTTTAAGGTTTCATAAGTTACAGTTACCTTTATGATCATTTTACGGGGACATTACGATTTTCCTAAAGTGATCTCACAAACCGACCTTAACACCCTTGTAAAGAATAGTTATTTACAATTGTATCATTTAAAAGTGAGGTCATTTTCCAGCCGTATTGATTAATAGTACAAGCAGGGGACCATTTTACTAAGAATTTATAAGTTTTTTCGTAAGAATTTTCATAACTTTATGCTTCAGTAAATCAGTGGTTCCATTTAGCCCAGTCTGGATTACCTGCCCCTACCAATACATTATAGGGTCAGGCAAAGCTCAATAATGGTGGCCTCCTTGGCGACCTCAAGCTTAGCCCAACATGCTTTCCTGTTGTTCTATATTTTATGTGATCCAGTTTGATTAGTGAATAAAATGAGATCAGCTTTGTACAAAATAGACATTACCGAATCTAAAACGTGCTGTTGGGGTATGGTTTAAATATAAATTTGACCATGAATCATTTTAAAAGTAGCCCTATTTTCGGATGTTATATCATCCCATTGACATTTCGGATACTTAACGCATTTCTAATAAGTATTTTTTCTTGCTAAATAAGAACGACAAATCAAAAAATAACTACCATTACTTTTTTGCAATTGATCTGTTTTCAATTCAGTCTATAGTCTGATTGGATCAAGTCAAACAACAATAATCCATTACTTGTGCATATTACCAAAGGGGGCTTCTTGTAAGGGAGAGTAATGTCACGTAGAGAGGTTAGATATATAGGCACTTCAAACCTACCTTGCTGTAGAGCTAACTTTTACAGCGATGCGGTTTGGTGTTGTTCTCTCCTTGCAAGTTAACTCTTTACCAAACAACAAAATTTTAGACCAGTCCAAATTGAAAGCATTTGCAGACAACAAAATAAATGTGACCCAAAAATTGAAATTTGTTTTGGGAAGGATAGAAAACATTGTGGGAAAAGGAGAGAATGCTGGTTACCAGCATTTTCTCTTTTTCCCCAATGTTTTCAAAAGGCCTTTTTCTTCAGGGTTGTTAAAACCCGTGATTGTGTGGTAAAGAGTTAAGCAACATGGTTGTGTTTAGTGCCTGGATGGGTCACTAGGCCATTGCACATTACATTTGGTGGAAGGATTGGGATCATGACAACTGCCAGACTGGAGTTGCCATACCCTCTGATGTTCTGGTTATATTTGTGTATAGGTCTTGGGGTCGAGACTTCCTGTAGAGGAGAGTAATGTCACGGAGAGATGTTCCCCCTGCGAGGAATTCAAGAAACAGTTCTAGAACAGTTCTTGAACCTAGTTCTTGAATAGTTCATGAACATTAAATGGCCATAATTCTAGAACTGATGTTCAAGAACTAATTCAAGAACTCCTGTGAGGAATTCAAGAAACAGTTCTAGAACAGTTCTTGAACCTAGTTCTTGAATAGTTCATGAACATTAAATGGCCATAATTCTAGAACTGATGTTCAAGAACTAATTCAAGAACTTCGTTTAGAAAGTTCTAGAACAGCTCTTGAACCTAGTTCTTGAATAGTTCATGAACATTAAATGGCCATAATTCTAGAACTGATGTTCAAGAACTAATTCAAGAACTTCCTGTGAGGAATTCAAGAAACAGTTCCAGAACAATTCTTTACTCTAGTTCTTGAAAAGTTCATGAACATTAATTGGCTATTCTAGGACACTGATGTTCAAGAACTTAATCAAGAACTTTAAAAAAAGGTTCTTGAACACATTCTTAAACAAATTCTTGAACCTGTAATTCTAGAAGTATAATTTAAGGTTCATGAACAATTCTAGAGCTGGGTTACAGAACTTATCTAGAACAGCAATTTTATGATCAAAACTAAAACTTTAGTATCCTCCTACTTATCTGGAGCTATGGACTCTGCATTTCAAGATTCAAGCTGCTATGGTCTTTTTCTGGTTAGTGAGTCGCTACAAAAAAAGGACAATCAAGACAACAAACAATACACAAACAATTTACAATTGATGTTTTTGATAGTCATCTCTTTACCAAATGACAATAATCTTATCCTCATCCACACTAAAAAAACTTGCAGACATCAAATTAAACGCCACTCAAACAAAAGGATTTGCCATTGAACGAAGAGCAAATATGTAAAAACAAGAATGCCAGCACCATTTTCTCTTTTTTTATTCAAAATTTGTTTTCAGAAGTGTTACAAAACATGTGAGTGAGAAGTGACATATCTGTCAATGTGGTAGTATCCCATAATTGTATCTTATATTTTGATCTTTAAACAGACTTAAAAAAAAAATGTAGATCGACATCTAATGAAATTAAAATCTAATTCAGATAATTGCATAAATGTACTAGGTACAAACAAGACATTTTGAAATTTTCGGTAAAATCGCCAATCTGATATCACAAACACAAAAAACTCCGGGATGAACTGGTTTGGGGACGAAAGAGCAACGGCCGAGCAACATGAAACAACGGTGGACGAAATATTGGATAGCATCGCGAGATTAGATCTACTAAGAAATATTCTCGATAAATTGATGTTCTTCAGTCTTCTGTTTTGTTGCGGGGTTCCGCAGAAGACACACAGAAAACACGAAAATTGAAACGTTTCTTACCTGACATTCAAGCATCGTCCATATTTCTTCCCTGTGAAGTCATCATCCGGGTCTGATTGCGCTTTACAGAACTAACCAATGAAAACGAACAAGAAGAAATCGACATCCAACCGCAAAAGTGGAGAAGAGCTCGGCCGATATAGTCTATGCATCTAACGGATTTAAATTGGACAACCGTTGATTGCGCACGTCATGTGAAAAATGCCACCTAGCGGAAGGTAGTTTTGAATAACGGATTACCCGAGATTTTCCGGGTGCATGAAAAAAAACCTAATTCCACAGGATTTCAACACTTGATGACCAAATTTCACCCAAAAATGACAATTTTTATTGCCGTAGTGATAACTTTTGACCTGAAATGAAATATATCTAGATCTATGTATAGTATGATTTTATGCTAATTTTCTGGAAAATATCTTTTTCTAACGATAATTTGTCAGGGTTTCTTCTAATTTCATTTGAAAAGATTTTTTTTTTGGCATTTTAGTGATAATTACATAATAAATTAGCTAAATGAGTATAGCCATGGCGAAGAATTTACTATTTGATGTATAATACGGTCACAAGAGGTGAATTATGGTTATCAAGCAGTTCGAAGTGAAACCTGGTGTTTCCATGCACCCTTCCGAATGAAAGTAAACATAAACATGTTCCTCCATATTCTCTAAGCTTCTTTTTCAGAAAACCGCAAGTTTACGATTTTGTTAACCAGCATGACAATTAAATAAGGGTTAGTAAACTAGTACATCATAGATCTCTATCTGTTAATATTTATGACGAGATTAATACGAACGAAAATGATAGGCGTAAATAATTCAGGTAGCTGTATCTACTTTCAGTTACGTTCTCCGAACTTGTCCTCAAGTGCGAGTTCCCCTGCAAAGTCATACAATTTCTGCTTTTCATTGCAATTTTTTTATCAATGATACGTATATGATAATAACCAGAAAAAAAAGTTTGCAATAATATGGTCGTGTGACGATGAAACACAAAAATCCAGGCCAATGAACATTAAAACTTTACATGTTTTCGGATGGTACTAGAAATAAATATGTCTTATCATTATTTCAGCAAAGTTTAACAAAGGACTTCTGGGTGAAAATGATTGTCCATAATTTTCTTATCGATTGCTTAGGTGAATAAGGTTTTAACCCTAGCCACCTTGAACATAATCACTATTGTTCACTCCACATCTATATTGTAATATCAATAATATGTCCAACAACAACAAAAAGTTACTATAAACTCTTAAAGTTTCCGTTTTTAACTCGTGATTTTTTTTGTTTGACTCTTGAAAAATTAGATTTGACCCCTGAAACTTTTAGGTCAATGAGTCATCTACTCCTGAATTTCCGAGGCTAGCTAAAGTCCTGCTTATTCACCAACTGGACTTACTCAGTTTTGGGCTTAACTCCACCATTACATAAGAGACTGCGGCAATGCAGAGATTGTTTGTAACTTAATTTTAGTAGCAAGATAAAAGTCGATAAAGAGCCATTGTGTAAATCATCAGTAGCATATTACGCAATCCCACGTAGATCAAGTGGAAAAATGAAGTCGCAGTTTTCAAAACATTGTAATGAAAAAAAAATTCAAATTATCTGATTGACTTCAAAAATGTAAATGAGTCTGCAACAGTTATATTACTGCCATTTCACATAAATCAGGGATAATATATGTACACATGTATGATCCCTGCATAAATACACTAGACCTCATGGCTTCTAATGTTTCTGAAAGTTAGCACATGTATGCATCTGAAATGTAAACAAGCATCTGAAACCACTTTTATGCAAATTGAAGGAAAGACAACTTGCTAATTTTTTGCCATTACACAAATTTGCAGCAAAACATACAAGTTTACCAAATTCTAGATTTCCAACCATTCAAGATCTGGTACAGTTCTAGAACCAGGGTTTGTAGAATTTGGTCAATGTACAGTCAAATCTGTGAACAGCAGCCACTGTAGGGAAGTTCTGAAAGTGGCTGCTGTTCACAGATTGGCTGTTATCCAGAATATGCACTTCTCGCACTATTTTGAGTTGCGAATATGATGGTTTCAATTGGTGAAGGTTTGTTTGCAATGAACTTTCGATCTTATTCTGTTTCAAGCACAAAAATAAATCACAAATAAAAAAACATATTTTTTTCATTTAGGTCTACATGTATTTCAAAATTTTATATGGCAAATAAAACATAATTTAAACATGTACATGTATTCCTTCTATTTGTATACATGCATTTGCATTTGTACCTCATGACCATTTTTGGCAAATCTGCATGGACACTGGGCAGTTCACTGTACTTGTACATTAAAAAAGTTTTCAACTACATTTGACAAAAGAAATTATTAATAATAAGAAAACATTTCATGAAATGAAAATGCTGCTTAACTAAAGTAAAACATTTTGAAACTTACACAATATTTTTAAACATTGTAGAAAATTGTACCTCCTGACCATTTTTGGCACATCTGCATGGACACTGGATAGCTCAAATTTGTTACATTTGTCCATTTCTCACAGTTTAACACACAATAATAGATGATATTTCAAAGTGATAATAATAATTAAATCAAACATTTAGATTTATATCTTTGATTAAAAACACCGACGGCATTTGTCAGCTTTAATCCTTTTATCATAATAGTAATTATTGACTTTCTCAAGTACACACTGTGAAAGTGTGATAATGTGGCTGTTGTGTAGGTGTCATAAACAGTTAATTTATTCCAATTAAGCTGGCTACTGGCTGCATTTGACAGATTAGTGCTGTGCACATAGTAATTAAAGAAGAAAGATGCATGGGCGGACTTGTGTTGGCTGCTGCACACGGATTGGCTGCTGTTCGTGTGTGGCTGCTTGCACAGATTTGACTGTATTAAAAGCAATGTTCTGGAACCATTTGTATTCTAGGTCAACTGTTCAAGAACTTTCAGATCAGTTCAAGAACTGGCAGTGTTCTAGAATTAATGTTCTTTCACTTTGTGCGTTTAGAACCAATGTTCAAGAACCATTTGGGTTCTAGAACCTCAGTTCAAGAACTGTTTTAAAAGTTCAAGAACAGGTCTAAAGGTTCAAGAAAGATTCTGGAAAGTTCATGAACTTTCAGATCAGTTCAAGAACTGATGGTGTTCTAGAATTAATGTTCTTTCACTTTCTTGCTTTTAGAACCAGTATTCAAGAACCATTTGGGTTCTAGAACCTCAGTTCTTGAACTGTTTTATTGGTTCAAGAACAGTTCTTAAGGTTCAAGAAAGGTTCTTGAATGTTCATGAACTCACCACAAGTTCTTGAACATTTTTCGCAGGGGCTCTCCATATAAGCACTTCAAACCTGCCTTGCTGTAGGGCTAGCTTTTACAGCGATGTGGTTTGGTTTTGCTCTCTCCTTGCAAGTTAAGCAACATGGCTATGGTTAGTGCCTGGATGGGTGATCAGGCACATTACACTATGTACCAAACAACAAAATTTTAGACTTGTCCAAAATGAAAGCAGTTGCAACTACAATAATAAGACTTTGAACTTTGAAATTTGTTTTTGGAAGGGTAGAAAATGGTTACCAGCATTTTCTCCTTTTTCCATGTTTTCAACAGTCCTTTTCTTTAGGGTCGTTGAAAGTCAAAATTGTTTGGCATGTGGTTAATATACTCTTTTACTCTTTATCAAACGACAAAATTTTAGACCGGTCAAAATTGAAAGCATTTGCAGATTACAAATTAAAGGTTACCCAGATTTGTCCTTCATAGGGTAGAAAACTGGTTACCAGCATTTTCTCCTTTTCCCACAATGTTTCCAGAAGCTGCCTTCCTCAAGGTTGCTAACAGTTGGGATCGTAAGGTAACAGGTTAAGACATGATCCAAGGCTAGGTTTAACTCTATACCAAGCAGTCCCAGATTTTAACAGCCCTGAGAAGAAATGCTCTAAAAACAAAACATATCTTTAAAAAAGACACACGGCGTGAATTAGCTGGCCAATAGGTCTGCAGGGTTGGCAGAATAAACATGTTGGTATTTTTGACCATTTGCAAATTTCTACTTATTCTATGGATTATATTACCTGAAAGAAGGTCAACAGCCTGCACATTCATTTAATATACTCTTTAAGACAAGATCCCAGGGCATGTTTAACTTTTTCCCGAGCAATACCAAATTTTAACAACACCAAGAAGAAATGCTCTTGAAAAAATTTGTGGGAAAAGAAGAAAACAATGGTTATCAGGATATTCTTCTTTTCTCACAATGTGTTCAATTCTTCAAAAAGAAATCCTGTATTATGAGTCACATTTAATTTGATGTCTGCAAATACTTTCAGTTTAAGCAATTCGTAAAAGTTGTTGTCTGGTAGATTTCAAGTTTTGTATTATGGCATCAAAAATTGGGTGGACAGAAAAAAAAATTTAAAAAAGACCCATTTGCAATTTCAAACTTTTACCGAATAATTCTGTGGTTTCTCCTATTCCAACAATTCTCTTAGCTCACCTGACCACAAAATGCTCAAGGTCAGCTTTTGTGATCATGCTGTGTCTGTCATCAGTGGTGCATCATGAATTGTCAACTTTTACCTTGTGTACACTCTAAAGCAACATTTTCAGTGTTGTACTCATAACATGGCCCAAAAACAGGTGCATTTGTACTTGATACATTGTATTTCAGTTCCATACTACCTGTCAGGTAGTGCATCTGTATGCAAAATTTCAGTTTGACACTTAACTTTTAACCCTTATCCTGCTAAATAAAAGGAAAAACATCTCCTTATCAGACAGTGTAGATCAAAGATCAGGCTGCAAGTTATGTGCAGTCTGATCTTGATCTACATTGTCCGCATTTCAGTCTGACACTAGCCATGAACTAGTGCATGTGCACTCATTATTTCACAGGCTCGGACACTATTATGATTAAACAGTGCATCTGTACTCGTTACATCACAGTCTAATGCTAACTATAAACACTTGCATCTGTACTAGTTATTTCTTAGTCTGATACTACCCATAAAATAGTGTATTGTACTGGTTATTATACCCCCACCCAAAAGGTAGAGGGAGGTATGCTGGTTTCACCATGTCCATCTGTCCGCCCATTCATCTTTTTGTTTCCGTTCTCAAACTCAAAAGTCGTTTGACCTAGGACCCTGAAACTTTATACAAGTAATACTCCTGACCCAAGGAGATACCCTATTGTTTTTGGGTCACATGCATCAAAGGTCAAGGTCACAAGTGAACTGTCTTTGAAAATCATTTCTGTGCTCTTAACTTAGAAGCTGTTTGACTTGGGACCCTGAAACTTCATACAAGTGTTGCTCATGATTTAAGGAGGTGCCCTAATTGTTTTTTGGTCACATGGTTAAAGGTCATAGCTAAAATTTGAAAATCATTTCCATTCTCTAACTCAAAAGCTGTTTGACCTGGGACCCTAAAACTTTATATATACAAGTGTTGCTCATGACCGAAGGAGGTGCCTTCTTGTTTTTTAGTCACATGGGTCAAAGGATAAGATCAAGGTCAAAGGAGAACTTTGATTGAAAATTGTTTCCGTGCTCTAACTTAAAAGCCGTTTGACATAGGACCCTGAAATGTTATACAAGTGTTTCTCATCACCCAAGGAGATAATTTGCTTTTGGGTCACATGGGTCAAAGGTAAAGTTCACAAGTGAACTTTGTGTGAAAATTGTTACTGTTCTTTAACTCAAAAGCCATTTGACCTAGGACTCTGAAACTTTAAACAAGTGTTGCTCATGGCCCAAGTAGTCTCCCTTTTGTTTTGGTTCACATGGGTTAAAGGTAAAAACTTTGTTTTGAAAATCATTTCTGTTCCCTGTGCCGATTCAATAATAAGGTGCTGACGGGGGGAGGGGGATATTTTGTCTGCTTTTCAACATATCTAGTTTCAGTCTGATTCTACCTGTAAACTGTATGTAACAATTGTAGAAATCTTAGTAGATTGGTTAAATCAAAGTAAGATTCTATATTGGTGTATTTTCACAGCTTCCCCTGTATCTTTTGTTCTTTTGCCTGCAAGAAAAACATGATTTCAGTCAGGAAAAATGCTATGAAATGAAAAAGATGACAAATTTCTAATAACTATTTTTCTTGTGAAAATTGCTTTTGGTGAACGTGAAAATGACTTGCTTCAAGTTAAGCTACTGTGTTCAATTTTTGCCTGTCGCCAGCTTTTTCTTTAGGTAACTTCCCCAAATTTGCTTGATAAATTTTGATTTAATTTTACAGTCCTATTTATAAAACTTTATATTGTGATATATCTGAATCTTGATTAGTAGATGATGTGACAACTTCATTTTACATCTGAAATGAAGGTCAAGGTCACTGTTACTAAAATCAGAAAAAATGGAATCTGCAATAACTTCAATAATTTAGAGCTACATTTATGAAATTCCACAGGGTAATGGGCCTGGAGTCACAAATTTTACTTGAGTTTATATACTAATAACTTCAAAAATCTTTTTGTTCCTGAATACCTTGAGAGCTAGAGCTGTAATGTTGCATTTAATGTTATGCAATGTATCATAATGTAGTGGACCTCAACCAGACTTGCTCAAATGTTAGCCCTAGGTTGGACCTTGAATGGACCTCTACTAAGACTGTTCAAGTTATATCCCGCCCGGGTGGCTCAGTGGTTAGTGTATCTGACTTGTGACGTGGTGGTTGCAAGTTCAATACCCAGTTGAGGCAAACTTTCTTTCCAGTGATATTTTGCCTCTCACCTCTGATGCATGTGAAAAAAGTGGTAAGTGGCTTTGGAAAAAGTTCAATACCCAGTTGAGGCAAACTTTCTTTCCAGTGATATTTTGCCTCTCACCTCTGATGCATGTGAAAAAAGTGGTAAGTGGCTTTGGAAAGAAAGTTGTGTCAATACTGGTGTGAGAAAGCCAGGAAACGCATGGGTGCATCACTGACTGCCATGATATGACCTGAGCTGTTAAAATGACGTTAAACTCCAACACAAACAAATCAGGTTACATTTATAGCCCTGGCAGGCTTACAAGTAGTCCTAGATAACCTTTTCCCTCTTTTCCCACTTTTTTGTCCTATTCATACATTTTCCTAACCTTTTGCAAAAATTATCCTAATATTCCTACTTTGTGAATGTCAATGAAAAAAAAAAGAATGAAATTGTTTCAAAATATCTTTAGTCTGTTGCAGAATGAAACATGCTACGTGATACAACATCTGATGGCAATTATACTACTGACAAGGTTCTTACATAGTCTTATAACCATTTACTGCATAATGCCACCGTTTAACGACTCTGGGAAAGAAGCCTTTTGAAAACATTGTGGGAAAAAGAGAAAATGCTGGTAACCAGCATTTTCTCTTTTTCCCCACAATGTTTCCTACCCTATCAAAGAAAAAGTGGCCTTCTCGAGTAGGTTTTTGTCTCTTGTTATACCCCCGCAAACGAAGTTTGTGGGGGGTATACTGGAATCAGCCTGTCGGTCGGTCGGTCGGTCGGTCGGTCGGTCATGTGGTCGGTCGGGCGGTCGGTCTGTCTGCAAAATCTTGTCCGGACAACTCCTCCTACAGTTTCTGTCTGATTCACGTTAAACTTGGCAGAAGTGTTCATTAGGAGCTGTAGATGTGCAAGACACACATTTTGTAAAAATTCAATCAAGAATTACTGAGTTATTGCCCCTGATTTGACTTAAAAATGCTTGTCCGGACAACTCCTCCTACAGTTTCTGTCTGATTCACTTTAAACTTGGCAGAAGTGTTCATTAGGAGCTGTAGATGTGCAAGACACACATTTTGTAAAAATTCCATCAAGAATTACTGAGTTATTGCCCCTGATTTGACTTAAAAATGCTTGTCCGGACAACTCCTCCTACAGTTTCTGTCTGATTCACTTTAAACTTGGCAGAAGTGTTCATTAGGAGCTGTAGATGTGCAAGACACACATTTTGTAAAAATTCAATCAAGAATTACTGAGTTATTGCCCCTGATTTGACTTAAAAATGCTTGTCCGGACAACTCCTCCTACAGTTTCTGTCTGATTCACTTTAAACTTGGCAGAAGTGTTCATTAGGAGCTGTAGATGTGCAAGACACACATTTTGTAAAAATTCCATCAAGAATTACTGAGTTATTGCCCCTGATTTGACTTAAAAATGCTTGTCCGGACAACTCCTCCTACAGTTTCTGTCTGATTCACTTTAAACTTGGCAGAAGTGTTCATTAGGAGCTGTAGATGTGCAAGACACACATTTTGTAAAAATTCAATCAAGAATTACTGAGTTATTGCCCCTGATTTGACTTAAAAATGCTTGTCCGGACAACTCCTCCTACAGTTTCTGTCTGATTCACTTTAAACTTGGCAGAAGTGTTCATTAGGAGCTGTAGATGTGCAAGACACACATTTTGTAAAAATTCCATCAAGAATTACTGAGTTATTGCCCCTGATTTGACTTAAAAATGCTTGTCCGGACAACTCCTCCTACAGTTTCTGTCTGATTCACTTTAAACTTGGCAGAAGTGTTCATTAGGAGCTGTAGATGTGCAAGACACACATTTTGTAAAAATTCCATCAAGAATTACTGAGTTATTGCCCCTGATTTGACTTAAAAATGCTTGTCCGGACAACTCCTCCTACAGTTTCTGTCTGATTCACTTTAAACTTGGCATAAGTGTTCATTAGGAGTTGTAGATGTGCAAGACGCAACTTTTGTGAAAATTCTATGAAGAATTAATGAGTTATTGCCCCTGATTCACATTTAAAATGCTTATCCGGACAACTCCTCCTACAATTTCAGTCCGATTCGCTTTATACTTGGCAGAAGTGTCCATTTGGAGTTGTAGATGTGCAAGACACACATTTTGTAAAAATTCCATCAAGAATTACTGAGTTATTGCCCCTGATTTAACTTAAAAATGCTTGTCCGGACAACTCCTCCTACAGTGTCTGTCTGATTCACTTTAAGGAGGTCTTTTCTGTCATATGTATAGTTGGCCAACATTATGCGAAAAGGCACCTTTGGACATTTGCAACAAGTTTGGATCCAGACCAGCCGCTGTGTCTCAGACATATTATCAGATCATGGTCTGCACTTTTTTACACTCATTTAGTTTTGTGTCCAATTAAATTGATACTTTGCATAAATATTCACCAGGAGCGGTAGAGGTTCAAGATGCATTTTTCTCAAATGTTTGCCAAATTAATTACCCCTGAATTTACTCAAAACTACTTGTCCAGGGAACTATTCCTTCAGTTTAAGTCTTATTCACTTGATATTTGTAATGATATTCACCAGGAGCAGTAGATGTGCAAAGCACAAATTTCATGAGTGTTGGCCTAATGATTACGGAGTTATTGCCCCTGTGACATGAAATATAGGGGCGGGGGTATTTATCACCTTTAGTGATAGTTATTCTAGTTTGATTTAAGCTTACAATGCTTCTGTGTGTAATTCAACCTTCACTTTTCAAAATCCTTCTTCTCAAGGATCATCAAAACCTGGGATTTTCTCAAGGATCATTAAAACCTGGGATTGTCTGATAAAGGGTTAAAGCACTTTGCCAAACATATGAGGCAATTCAAGAAATTTTGATTTAAGTCTGTACTAAATTATAAAGTTTTAGACTCGTCCAGATTTTGATTTAACTCTGTACTAAATTATAAAATTTTAGACTGGTCCAAATTGAAAGCAACAAGTTAAAGGTGACTCAAATTCTGAAATTTGCCTTTTCAAGGGTAGAAGACATGGGGAAAGGAGAAAATGCTAGTAACCAGCATTTCCACTTTTTCCCATGTTTGCAGAGGCCTTTTTCCTCAATGTTGTTAAAACTCAAGTGCTAAAAGGTTCATGCTAAAAAATGTAAAAGGGCCTGTTTAGAACAAAGAAACAAAATCAAGGCTTAAGGTTTTGTTTACGGTGCACCACATTTCGTTGAAAGTGTGTTTTGTCAAAATCCATGTATGTTTTAAAAAACTGATTGCTAAATTCCTAGATTTATTTCATGAAATGCTCTGTCTTGAGGGAATATTTGAGTCACAATTCGTCTGAATTAGGGTTAGGGTCAGGGCTAGGGATCATTTTTGATGAAGTGGTTTTCCACGAAATGTCGCACACCTTTTGTTTAAAAAAATGTTATTTTTAGACACACTGTTTTTCAAACAGATGACTATTAGCATAAGCTGTTGTTGTTTTTGCATTGAATTTTAATCATGTTTGCAGCTTTTTCCAGAATTTATGTATAAGAATATTACACTGAAAACCCTTCATGATAATATAAAAGATGGACCAAGAAACCTATAGCCATTGCATGGTCAGTATATTCCTATCATCAAAAAAAAAGAAACTGTCGAACTGTCCCTCAGTGTATTCATCTGAATTATTTCTCTTGAAGGCATTAACCCTTAAAGCGCCTTTCACGACTATAGTTGCGTTTGCGGCCAGTGTAGATCAAGATCAGGCTGCACAAAATGTGCAGCCTGATCTTTGATCTACACTGTCCGCTTCCCTTAACCACTGTAGACAAAAGAAACCATGAAATTGCAATTATTTAGGCCATATTTCTAGGATGAAAATGTCTGATAGATTTATTTGGCGCTCTAAGGGTTAAGTTAATTAAATCTTCACCAGGAAACGAAACTGTAGATTTGTCCATATTGAAAGCATTTATAGATGAAAAATTCAAGGTTGCTCAACTGGAATATGTCGTTACCCTTTACCAAACAATCCTGTGTTTTAACGAACCTGTGGAAGAGGCCTTTTGAGAACATTGTGGCAAATTGAGAAAATACTGGTAACCAGCATTTTCTCCTCTTCCCACAATGCTTTCTGCCTTATCAAAGGCAGAAATCATCATCTGAGCTTCATATGATTTGTTGTCTGCAAATGCTTTCAATTTTGTCCAGTCCAAAATTTTGTCGTTTGGTAAAGAGTTAAAAGGGTAGAAAACTTTGTAGGAAAAGCAAAAAATACTGGTTACCAGCATTTTCTCCTTTTCCACACTGTTTTTAATAGCCTCCCCAATGGGATTGTTAAAAGACATACTTTCTTGGTAAAGGGCAATTCATTGTTGCAATCTTCTTACAGGAAAAAGCTTGGGACGATATGAAGAACATCGGCTGGATTGACAAAGAATCACTGAAGAAGACTTTTGGCTCTAACTTCAAGAGAGTTTTTACCCTGAACATGTCACAAGATGGTGGCACATGTTCTAACCTACAAGTACATTAAAACTGTGAATCACAGTCTATGTGGTGTTGTTAAATAAAAAACATGATAAGACAACTGAGGGCAGTCAGTTTGAACTTCTGATTTGACTTATTTTCTAACAACTTTTTGACAATGTATCGACCAGGTATTGGGGTAGACCCTTGGTATGAGAATATTAAATTCTTCCTCACCTATTGGCTCCTGTCGTCAAACAATAGGGATCGTATGGGTGATGGGGACCAGCTGCCACCACCACCACCACCACCACCCCCTCCAAATGGACCCCAAGGGCAGCCCTTCATGTCTCCACCTCCATCTCATCACAAATCTCACCAGGGAGGTCAGGGCCAGAGTCAAGGGAATCAGACCTCCAAATCTCCAAACCCAATGAACAACTCTGGAAACACAGCAAATCAGTTAACTCCAAGTTGGGATTCTCTTGATAAAAACCATGGTTCTGGAAATTCACCCAGACACACTCAAAGTCTATCATTGTCAGACAATTTCAGTGATTTAAGTCTCAAACAGCACTTGCAACAACACCAACCACTTCCAAACGGACCAGCATCCGCAGGTTCCCATGGCAACCTTGGTGGTCATGGCAACCCACATCACCCAAATCACCAGACTAATCCGGTGATTCCACCTGATCACATGATCACTGACAAGGATCGCCGACATGTGTGTCCACACTGCTACAAAGGTTTCCGGAGTAGACAACAGCTGAACCAGCACAATCTGGTGCATTCTGGGATCAGGAAGTACCACTGTCAGTACTGTGAGAGAGCTTTCAAACAATTATCTCATTTACAGCAGCATCACCGCATCCATACCGGTAGGTTTTGCTTCTTTCTTTAAAGGGCAAGTAACAGCCAAAAGTAAACAATGTGGGTGTTAGAATGCATTTAAATTTAAGTCATACCAGTTAAGACTATTGTAATCATTGCGAAGATTACAATCAGTTATTGTATGGTCAGGCCAAGTATTAGTGGCTGGCACAAAAAGGAATTCTAAAACTAGGTAAAAAGTAAAGAAAAGAGAGCGACCCGGCAACTTTTAACCTAGTTTTAAGATTCATTTTTCTGCCAGCGACGAACACTTGGACCACCCATACAATAAAAGGATTGTAATCCTCGCTGTAGTTTCTGTACTTTTCAATGGTATGGTTTAAATTTAAATGCATTTCAACAACAGCAGTTTACTTTTGGCTGCTATTGGGCCATTAATGTTTCAATTCTGTCTCATTCGACATGTTCAGTTACTTAACAGAAAAATTAAAGTTATGTTCAATGCGCCCCCCTCCGACCCCCTACCTACAAGAATGAGCATTTAAAAAAAAAAATGGAAAAAGGAGCAACTTCCTCTCTCAAACAATTGCTTCTTTTTCTATAAACTTTCCTTGAACCTTTTACTGTGCTGAACCAAGATGAGATTGCTTTTGTGGACAAATATGCAGTCTGAACTTGGACCTGTTCTGTCCCATTGTTAGAGCCAGATATTCAGACAAAATCAGCTTTGAATTTGTAAAAAGCTGCATCTTTGGTAGTGGTTGCATTAGAATTTCCATTTAATTGAGCAATGCTCAGTGAAAAGGGGGCTTAATGCATCTGCACACAGTATCAACCCAGGTCAGCCTGCACAGTCCGCGACCAAAACTTTTTGCAATTAGTCGATTTCCTCTGTGACAAAGGACCAATGTACCTCATGATTCATTTGGCTGTTGGACAAACTGGATTTTATGGATTATGTGGTGACTTGTTTGGTATCATGCATCATGAAGTTGCATTAGGCAGTATTTTTGCTGGAGAATGGCTCAATTCATTTAGCACAACAAGGGTTGTATTTGATAATAAGTTTTAGCTCAGCTGAGGACACAGTAGTTAATGACGGCTTTGAAGATGGGTCATTGTCATATATCTTCAGCAGGTTTTCACAGGAAGGCGTTCTATCATCATGATTACAAGAAATCTTCTTGAATAAGTTCTAGATGAAATTGCTGATAAGTCATTGGACAGGTTCAAATTGAAAGTATTTGCAGACGATAAATTAAAAGAGACTTAAATAATAGATTTGCCTGTGAAAGGGCAGAAAAGATTGTTGGAAAAAGAGAAAATGCTGGTTACCAGGATTTTTTTCTTTTTCCCACAATCTTTTCAAAAGGCTTCATCCTGAGGGTTTTTAAAACTCGGGATTCTATGATAAAGGGTTCAAACAGTTGCGATTGACACACAGACTACTTTTAGTTCAAACTGAAGGTAGAACACATTTTCAAACTGGGAGGGATCTGGTTAGTAATCAAGTGCTTTTTCTTTAGCTGGATTAATCCAACAATTTTGTGATTATAGTCTGCAAAAGTGGCCCTTATTTGTAGACTTTCAACTGCTGAACAAGTGGTTGAACAGGGCCGTATGTCAACAATACTGTTAATTTAATTGGTCCTCAGAACTGATGAAGAAATAGGTGTACTTAAGTTGACCCTAAAATTGTTTTTGTAATTTCATTTTTTAGCTCACCTGAGCATGAAGTGCTCATGGTGAGCTATTGTGATCGTGCTGTGTCAGTCGTCCGTCGTCTGTTGTGCGTCGTCTGTCATCCGTCGTCTGTCGTGCGTCATCAACTTTTTACCTTGTGTACGCTCTAGAGTAAACATTTTCAGTCCGATCCTCATGAAACTTAGTCAGAATGTTTGTCTTGATAAAATCTCAGACAAGTTCGAAATTGGGTCATGTGGGGTCAAAAACTAGGTCACCAGGTCAAATCTTAGAAAAACCTTGTGTATGCTCTAGAGGCCACATTTTCAGTTCGATCCTCATGAAACTTGGTCAAAATGTTTGTCTTGATAAAATCTTGGACGAGTTTGAAATTGGGTCATGTGGGGTCAAAAACTAGGTCACTAGGTCAAATCTTTGAAAAACCTTGTGTATGCTCTAGAGGCCGCATTTTCAGTCAGATACTTGTGAAATTTAGTCAGAAAGTTTGTCTTGATAAAATCTCAGATGAATTTGAAATTGGGTCATGTGGGGTCAAAAACTAGGTCACTAGGTCAAATCTTCGAAAAACCTTGTGTACTCTCTAGAGGCCACATTTTCAGTCAGATACTTGTGAAATTTGGTCAGAATGTTTGTCTTGATAAAATCTCAGACGAGTTCAAAATTGGATCATGTGGGGTCAAAAACTAGGTCACTAGGTCAAATTTTCGAAAAACCTTGTGTACTCTCTAGAGGCCACATTTTCAGTCCGATCCTCATGAAACTTAGTCAGAATGTTTGTCTTGATAAAATCTTGGACGAGTTTGAAATTGGGTCATGTGGGGTCAAAAACTAGGTCACTAGGTCAAATCTTCGAAAAACCTTGTGTACGCTCTAGAGGCCACATTTTCAGTCAGATACTTGTGAAATTTGGTCAGAATGTTTGTCTTGATAAAATCTCGGATGAGTTTAAAATTGGGTCATGTGGGGTCAAAAACTAGGTCACTAGGTCAGATCTTAGAAAAACCTTGTGTACACTCTAGAGGCCACATTTTCAGTTGGATCCTCATGAAACTTGGTCAGAATGTTTGTCTTGATAAAATCTAGGACGAGTTTGAAATTGGGTCTTGTGGAGTCAAAAACTAGGTCACTAGGTCAAATCTTCGAAAAACCTTGTGTACGCTCTAGAGGCCACATTTTCAGTCAGATACTTGTCAAATTCGTTCAGAATGTTTGTCTTGATAAAATCTCGGACGAGTTCGAAATAGGGTCATGTGGGGTCAAAAACTAGGTCACTAGATCAAATCTTCAAAAAACCTTGTGTACACTCTAGAGGCCACATTTTCAGTCAAATACTTATGAAACTTGGTCAGAATGTTTGGCTTGATAAAATCTCACACGAGTTCAAAATTGGGTCATTAGGGGTCAAAAACTAGGTCACTAGGTCAAATCATCGAAAAACCTTGTGCACGCTATAGAGGCCACATTTTCAGTCAGATACTTGTGAAATTTGGTCAGAATGTTTGGCCTATTGACTCAGGTGAGCGATCCAGGGCCATCATGGCCCTCTTGTTTTGTCAACTGAAAATCAGTGGAATGGTGAACTATTTACAGGCATGGGTAGAGTATGATTTCTTGCACATGGCACTAGAGGGCGCTACTATTCCTTGTTAACCTTATATAATGATCGTAACAATTTCCACTATCACGCTAGTGTAAATATCATGCTCACAGGTTACTCGAGCCAAACTTTTCACCGTTGATCCTGTTAAACCTGTCAACCTGCATTAATGGATAAACTAAGAACAAAAATTGGGCATTTCGTGGGAGTAAAACACCAAACACGAAAACATTTTAATCAAACATTATACATGTGAGCCAAGAATCTGATGGTACAGGTTTCAAAAAGATCAAAGTGAAAGTAGGTCACCAAACAGGTTAAGACGGACACAAATTTATGCCATTAGCGCTTTATCTGGCAGATGCATTGTTGAGCTGGGGCATCTTCCAAATCAATTGGAATGTGATAAATGTGAACATATTTTAGAGCTGAAAAGTGCTTTTGAAGAAAGACATTATGGGTTTGGTTCAATGTTGCAAATAGAATGTGACTGCGGAGAATATAAAAGGTGGAGACAAGTAAAAAGACATTGTCCAAAGAGAAATCAACAGATCAGTTTGAGAGCTTCAAAAATGTGAAAAGACAGATCTGGTGAATGGAAAGTATACATGTGACAAAAATTGTGGGAAAAAGAGAAATTACTCCCTATGAGGACAATAATAACTTGGAATGTAAACCCAGTATACTGAAATTTTTAATACAGTGTACATTTTCTTAATCATTTGCATAAATCAGGTGAATTGTATGTTTTGAAATCTTAAGCTGTAAAATAAATCTGTAATAATGGGTTGAAAAACGAAAATTAAAGTTAACAAGGGGCAGTAACTCTTACCACTGTACCAGTAATTTCCTAAGTTTTTATGATTCTGCAACAGACAACATCAGAAAACATTGAGGAAAAAAGGAGAAAATCATAATGATCAAATTCTCTCTGTAGCACAATGATTTCTAACCCGACAGAAAACTGGGATTCATGAATACTAGGGTTTTGGTTTTTTGTCTTCAAACTGGCAAAATTTAAGAGTAGAAAATTTGTCATTTGATAATTGGTTAAATGCTTGCTTTAATATTTCATTTATATGCTGTGTATTGTGAGCAACAAACTTATTTCTTATCAATGCTATTATACTGTTGAGAAATTTAATACTGTACTTTATAATTATAATGTCTTTGTCTCCAGGAAAATTAGTCATTATAAGTGCCCCACCCACAAATTTGAAATGTATTTTTAAAAAAAATTAAGGCTGGTGACCTTACTGTTTAAAGCCTGAATCTTGTAGTTTAGTACAGTGGATTCCACTGAATTGCAACCCTGTTTATGTGGATTTTCGGATATTAGCAAGAATTAGCCCTGCACCAATCCTTTTTCCTATTTAGACAACGTAAATTTAAACAGTTCGTCGAGATCCTGTAAATTGAAAATTTTGTTTTTTTGCAACAAAAATTTTGTGAAAGATTCAAAATTCTAGTGTTAATTAGCAATTTTGTAGTGTAGGGCAAAGAAAAATTGCAATCTTTTCCACAAGAAATACTTTTCATTTGCAGATAAAAGTCGAATATTGAAGTGTACAAAGACTCGAAGTTATAAACCATTCCAACTTCATACAAATATCGAGTCCATGTTGACCTTGAATTATCATTTTCATGATTTAAGTGTATATGACGGTTGCAAAACGTCTCCAATTTGCCAACATTCTGAAACGGGATCTTGTTTAATCAGGGGCTGTTTGACAGCATTGCAGCGGTAATTTGATATGCAGTTCACTACATTGGTTGTCGATCTTCATATCGACTAAAAATAGGACGGTTATGTGGGATAACGGGTACCAGGTTGTGCATGTAACCCCAAGAGCACTGATTAAATGAAAGCGTAATTTACTATTAGAAAAAATGGCGGAAATGTGTCTATTTCAATGTTCTTTTGGTCACGATATGTAAAAAATAACACCCAGAGTAGATCTAAGATCAGACTGTAAGTTCTTTGCAGTCTGCTCTTGATCTACACTTTGCGCGAAAGCAAATGAAGCCAATTTCAGTTCTTCACCTATTAAAGAGAAAGACCGATTGTAACAGTGTATCACGTGTCAGATCATTATGAAAAACAAATGAAACTAACTGTCTGGTAGTGGTTCACTGATAAACCAATTTGTGACAAACAATTTGATGACAGGCGTAAATGCATACTGGCTTAAACTTCATGTGTGAAAAACAAAGAAAATAGGTTCGTATGTAGGCCCGGTTTGAATGGCATGGCTCAAATTCATACAATAAAATGGAATCGTGTGTATGGCAATTGGTCTATGACGTCACACAGAATTTACCTACCCATTCAACTTCGGAGGTTATACAGGTACATAACGCCTGTTCATGTTGTGTTAAGAATACAACGCACATTATTATGTCGCAATTGTTAGACAACCGGAAACCGTCCAAACTTGTATTTTCAATGAGTCTGTTTTGGATTTCATGTGAAATGAAGGATTTCCATCGCCAACAGTGAGGATTGTTTTCGGTCGCTATATGCACTTGATTAGTAAATAGGAAATTAAAGAAATGAAAGTTTTTAACTGATTTGTTTTAAAATATACATCTTTTACAGAACTATGAATCAATTAAATGATTGCGATCCCAGAGCTGAACCTCTGTCATCAGGACGAAACAATCGTCTGCATCTCTTGCCTGACTTCTGGTCTGAAAAGGGGCATTGGTTTATTGGCATGACTGCTTTATCGCAAGATTTTCTCTTACAAATAGGAGTTGCACATAAGCGGAATCTACTGTACCTAAATATTATTCATGGAAGAAATAAGAAAAATCTGAATGTTTTAGTCATTGAAAAACAAAGTTTAAGAAATACTCTGTTTTTAATTGGGTTTTTCCAAAATGAAGGTATGCTTTAGCCACAAGTAAAGGTATTTTGTAATAGACTGATACTAATTATACCTTTAGATAATTTTGTTTCATTAAATTTTATGTTTTGCCAATAGAATGAGATAAAATTTGTTTTTAACTGTAATCACCAGAAAAAAAATATATCTAGACTTAGTTTTTGTATGTGAAATTTCATTCTGAACTGCCGCAATACAAGGTGTATGCCACAGTAAAGGATGTGTTAAAAGAAATATTCATAGAATTTTTCCAAAGCTGGTGACCCCCTGTTTTTGTCATATATTTTTGTAGATCACACAATATACTATTACCAAACAAAGTTTCGTGAAATTCTAAATGTCTTGAAAAAATGATGAAACTGTAGCCATCGTCTTTAAAGCACCTTTCACAATTATAGTTAATTTGCGGACAGTGAAGATCAAGATCAGACTGCACAAAACTTGCAGTCTGATCTTTGATCTACACCGTCCGCTTAGCTTAAACCTTAAAGACATAAGCAACCATCAAACTGCAATAAATTGGGTGAAATAATTGAAATGAAATCTTCAAGCCGATAGTGAAACCAAAATTTTGCCATTTAAAAGGTATTTTTGGGGAAAACGATATCTTCTTATCAGACAGTGTAGATCCAAGATCAGACTGCAGGTTCTGTGCAGTCTGACCTTGATCTACAGTGTCCACAAAAGGTCAGTGAGTCACGCTAAGCAGCTAAAGGATTAACTATATACCAGAGACAAACTGTGTTAACTCTGTACCAGAAGACAAAAGTTTACCCTTGTCCAATTCAAAGCATTTGCAGATGACAGATCGAAGGAGGCTCAAATAAAAAAAAAATATCCTTGATAGGGTAAAAAACATTGTGGGAAAGGAACAAATGGAGGTTACCTACTGCAGTGTTTTCAAAAGCCTACTTCCTCAAGGTTGTTAAAAGTCCTCATCTTAAGGACCCTGTCAGACAGAAGGCTTAATTTGAAAACACTGGGAAAAGGAGAAAATACTGGTAGCCTGAGCATTTCCTCCTTTTTCCATAATGTTTTCTACCCTATCAATGACAAATCCATTTAACCCTTTACCACACAAAGTGCCTTTTAACGACTCTGAAAAAGAAGTCTTGTGAAAACATTATGGAAAAAAGGAGAAAATGCTGGTAACCAACATTTTCTTCTTTTCCCACAGTGTTTTCTATCCTTCCCTAAACAACTTTCAATTTATCAGTCGCATTAAATTTGTTGTCTGAAAATGCTTTGAATTTGGACCAGTGTAGAATTTTGTTGTTTGGTAGAGTTCAAGAAACCACATTTAATTTGCTGTCTGCAAATTCTTTCAGTATAGAGGAGCCTAAAATTTTGATGTCTGTTAAAAGCATCCAGTGCATTGTTTTTGTTCATATTGATTTTGAAGTCACAGGTGTAAGTAATGATTATGGCAATCTTGAAGATTTTTTTTTGGTTATTACAGTCATTGTTTTTTTTTTATTTTGAAGTTAACCTTAACACTTTACCAAATAACAAAAATGTAGACTTTTCCAAATTGAAAGCATTTGCAGACAACAATTTAACTCTTTACCAAACAACAAAATTTTAGATTAGTCCAAATTGAAAGCATTTGCAGACAACAAAATAAATGTGACTCAAAAGTCGAAATTTTTTTGGAAAGGGTAGAAAACATTGTGGGAAAAGGAGAAAATACTGGTTACCAGCATTTTCTTCTTTTCCCACAATGTTTTCAAGAGTCTTCTTTCTTATGGTCATTAAAGATCGCGATTGTGTGGTAAGAGTTAAGGTTGCTAAGCACAAGTCGAGGATCTTTTGCGGACAGTGTAGATTAAGATCAGACTACACAGGACATGCAGTCTAATCTTGGATCTCCGCTGTCCGATAAGGAGATGTTTTTCCCCTGAAAATAACTAAGATTGCAACATTTGGGTCTTTACTATAGGCTTCAAAGTTCCATTAACCCTTTACCACACAATCCCGACTTTTAACAACCCTGAGAAAGAAGCCTTTTGAAAACATTGTGGGAAAAGGAGAAAATGCTGGTAACCAGCATTTTCTCCTTTCCCCACAATGTTTTCTACTCTTCCAAAAACAAATTTCAATTTTTGAGTCACATTTATTTTGACGTCTACACAAGCTTTCAATTTGGACTGGTCTAAAATTTTGTCGTTTGGTAAAGAGTTAAACTTATTTAGCAGGTTAGGTGTTAATAGAAGTACTTTTATAGTATGCATGTCCTAACCAAAGAACAAAATTTTAAGACTAATCCAAACTGAAAACATTTGCAGACGACAAGATAAATACCGATGAAATGAGGAAATTTGCTTCTGAAAATAGAGAAAACATTGTGGGAAAAGGAGAAAATGCTGGTTCACCAGCATTTTCTCCTTTTCCCACGATGGTTTCAAAAGGTTTCTTTCTTGAGGTTGTTAAAACTCTCGATTGTGTGGTAAAGGGTTCAGATTTATATACTTAAAGCTGAAAGAGTTGGTCCATACTTCAACCCGTAAAGCACATTTCACAACTATAGGGGCCAGTGCAGATCAAGATGAAGATCAGACTGTGCAAAACAAGCTGCTTGCTCTTTTTTACTTTACACTGTCTACTTTGTTGAAGCACTTTAACCCTTTCCCAAATGACAAATTTTGGACTGGTCCAAATTGAAAGAGTTTGCAGACAACAATTTTAAATTTGATGAAAATGGCAGAAAGTTATCAAAAAGGGTAGAAAACACTGTGGGAAAAGGAGAAATTGCTCGTTATGAGCAATTTCTCCTTTTCCCACAGTGTTTTCAAAAAACTTGTACTGCAGACACATGAAAACCAGGGCTTGTTTGGGAAAGGGTTAAAAGAAACCATGAAATTGTCATTATTTGTGTCTTATTTTCAAAATGGCTGTTTGGTTGATTTTGCACTCTAAGGGTTACGATGTTCTGGCCAATAAGTCTTTGAAACCAATCCTGCTTTGTCCTTTATTCAGTGGATTATAAATATCCAGTATCAGTCTGTAAGTAAGGGTATCAAATTGTAAATGACAAGATTATTGTGATGCCTCAGCCATAATATTCGAGTTGGAATTTTAGCTCACCTAGGCATGAAGAGATCAAGGTCACCTTTTGTGATAATGCTGTGATGAACAGGCAGTCTGCCATGTGTCAACAACTTTCAAGTGATTGCCCACTAGAGGCTGAATTTACAGTCCTGTGTTCATGAAAGTTAGGATTGAGTCATGTTCTAGCAAAACGGGGTGTAATGCAACTCCGGGATGCATGATGCTAAGCAAGTCATCACATGATCCTGGATCCATTAACTCTTTACCACACAGTACCGAGTTTTAACGACCCTGAGAAATACTGGTAACCAGCATTTTCTCCTTTTCCCACTATGTTTTCTACCCTTCCTAAAAAAAGTTTTAATTTTTCTTTCAAATTTTATTTTGTGCAAACGCTTTCAATTTGGACCAGTCTAAAATTTTGTCGTGTGGTAAAGAGTTAAGTCCATTTTGTTTAACAACTGACTGAATCGTGAGATAGAGTGGTCCTTTGGCATGCAGAAAATTGACCAGTAGCGAAAAGTTTCGGCCTAGGTCAGCCTGCATGGACTACAGGATCAGTACTTTTTGCAGATGCAGTTAAAAGTCCCCTTTTTGCAAAGCATTGCTCAATTAGTTTTTTTTTTATATCTTGGACCAGCTTGGAGGTCTTGAGGATTGGTTTTTGACATTTTGCACAAGCTTGAAAATGAATAACCTCATGTCAAAACACAGGTTGTTTGGTCATATTTGAGAAAAACCTTCTGAGAAATTAATTAGAGGCCACATTTTCAGCCCAATACTCACAGAACTTTGGTCAGAATATTTATCTGAACAATATCTCAAATAAATTTTAACCCTTAAAGCATTTTTCACGACTATAGTTGCCTTTGAGGACAGTGTAGATCAAGACCAGGCTGCACAAAACATGCAGCCTGATCTTTGATCTACACTGTCTGCTTTGTTGAAATAATGTAGACAAAAGCGACCATGAAATTGCAATTAGTTGAGACGTATTTTTAGGTTGAAACTGTCTGATAGGTTTATTCAGCGCTCTACCTTGTACAATGTCATTCATATGTCATGTTGTCAGTCCAGTGTTTATGAAACATTGTCAAAATGTTTTTGATGATCTTGATCATACCTTGGACAATTTCTAAAAAGAGTTATCTTGAGCCTAAATTAGTTCCTAAAGTCAAATCCTTGAGAAAAAAAAAAAAATTGTTGCACCCTTAAGACTCACCTTTTCAGTCTAATCTTGACAAAAGTTTGTCATAATTATGACTATGATAAGGGGTCCTGGGTGGCTTAGAGGTAAGGTGTAGGACTCGTGACCTGGAGGTCTGGGTTTGAGTCTTATTGGATCCACTGGGTTTTTCAGGAGTGTCCCTGGGCCAGACACTTCACAGCCCTAGTCTAGTACTTCTGGAGCCCAGGAAATACATGAATATGTGAGCTGTTGCTGTGATATAGCTGAAATAATTTTGAAATCAAACTTTGTCAACTAAAATGTACATATTTATAATATCTTGGACAATGATTGATACAGTCAACGGGTACTACAGATAACTGTCTCCGAAAACAGTTTGAGTTCTGCCGAGGATGTGCCATTGTGGAACGTACCCCAAAAATTACAGGCAGCACATTAAAAATATGTCTAATGGACCAACTGGTGTGTCAAAAATATGCCAAGGCGACTATTTAGTTGTTCGCATAGTCAATTTTCATTGGATAAGCTTCTTCTATAACCAGGGACTTTCCTAATTTTGACCAATAGATATCTTTGTTGCAAGTATGCAGTATGCTTTTCGAGTATGTTCTGCATCAGTTGATTACAGTCTGCGATGGCTCAAAAGAAGCCGACAAAAATAACTAAGTCCATCCTCATATATTTTGGCCAATCTGCGTCAAAAAGGGCCAAAACAGTTATCCAGATTAGTGTTTCCATTTGAATAAAATTTTACTGAGCACAAGGGACCCAGGCAACTGCAAAAGTTGACACTCATTGCGTTCCTTTTGAGTCCAATGAGACAAGATAAAAAAAAAAATGGTACAAGTTGCTGAACGGGTTTTTTGCCTACATTAAAACTAATATTTTCAGAAACTAAAGACAAAACTAGAATTTGAACATAGCTGTTGCTTGATTATTTAATAATCCTTTATTTCAAAATAGATTTTTTTTTTTTTATTTTTCATAAGAAAAAACATTTTTATTCATGTTTTACTCAAGATACTTATGTTTCCCAAGATAGACACAAAATGGCCTCCAAACACAATAAATGTCTTGATTTTTTTTTTGAGATTATGAATTATTAAGGACTTCTAAAAGCACTGTAATGTTGACTATCAAATGCTATTTAATCCATTGTCTTTACCGTTTTGTAAATACTTGTATATATGCTTTTTTACCCAAGTGCTTTCTATGTATGTATGACTGTAGTAATTGATGCTTTTGTGTTCTAAATACTTACATATATTTGATAACTAATAATATTTCATAAATAATAATAAGAAGAAGAAAATAAACCGTACACCTGAATTTTGTTCAGTTATAAAGATGTTTGGCCTGAAATGGTTTAAAAGTGATCTGAAGAGAGATCAGTATGTCTCTAAAAGTCTCTCTCTTGAAACCCCAAATCTCCCTCTTTAAACCTATAATACCTCTCTTTGGTCTTTGAAAAGTTGGGAAGCATGAGGTGAGCACTATAGGACCATTATCACCCTCTTGTTTTAAAAAAAAAGGAAAAACTGCAGGTCCATCAAAATTTCATTAAATAAGGGAAAAAAATGTTAAAGGAATAAAAGACAAGGAAGGGATGTTCATCATTATGATTATCATTTTGAAATATTACCTTTCACAGGTAGCTTTTGAAGATGGAAGAACATTATGAATACATATATACACTTATTATGGCATGAAACATAATATCTTTTGAGAGGCATGAAAAAAATGATTTGTCTGATATTGGGATATCCTTTTAGTTTATTGCAGAGACAAGTATTTTAGAAAGCCCACAATATTCTATTGTCTAGACAGGAAAACTCACAAATGTGATGTCTGATATCATTCTGAAATAATCAAAGCACAGACAGTATTGAGAACCAGAGTTGATTGGATGCAACTTGTTACCTCCTGAAACAAAACAACAGCAAACAACTGAAAATTCTATGTATGGCAGGGATTAATGACATGATTTAAAGTTTCATATTTTAATATGTAAATAAATATGTATGGAAAGAGTATAGAAAAAGTTGCCCATTGCAAGAAATTTTTCCTTTTCAACACTATTTTCAAATATGTTTTGCTGTAAGATGAAAACAGAAGTTGTCTACATGAATCATTAAAAAAGGTGCATTGTTCTGTTGAAAAATGAAATGCTATACTGTAAAAAAAATCATGTTCCTTGCTTGTAGATATTTTCTCATTTCTGTTGATTACAAAAAGTAGTAGTAAATTTGTAAAATGTCTGGTTTTGTTACACCCTTCAGTGCACTGAAAAATGGAAATTTACAGTTTGATGGTTACTTCACAGCCATATCTTACAAATTATCCAGCGTTGCCATAGGTATGGTAAGTCTAATATTTGGTCATCTGGTACATGTACAGAATTATTTAATTTTTTACCCCCTTTTTTTATGGGGGGGATGTGGGATTATTGTAAAGGTTAAATTATTGATTTAATATCAGATAAAGATCTTGGGCTAATCTCGTCACAGCACTTAGGTTAAGTTTTCTAGAATTCCGTCATGGGATAAAGAGGGTCAAGTAAGTACCTAGCAGCCTAAGGTTTAAAAAAAAAATCATTTAATTGTATCTCAATAAAATTTGCAATTCATCAATCGAAAATCGTCTTAACTTTGCCATGGGTAAGTCTAATATTTGATCATCTGGTGCATGTACAGATTTATTTGATTTTTTTGTTTACCTTCCCCCTTTTTTTTTAAAGGGGGGGGGTGACTTTTAGTGTAAGGGTAAAATTATTAACCTAATATTAAACTAAGATCAACATGCAGAATTTTTCAGTCCGATCATGGGCTAATTTCCTCACAGTTTTTTTGGCAAAGTTGCGAAATAATGTGGACATGGAAAGAAAGTATCAGACAAACTACAGAGGACATTTCTTTTGCCTAGGATCTGCCATTCTTATATAATAGTATGGAGACTTCAAATACAAAGGTTTGTTTATTTGTCTCATCATTTATTACACTTTTTTCCCCCATCATAAAATGTCACCAGATATAGACAATTAGTCTACAGTCCCTGTCTTCTACAAAATATAGTAGCTGTTTCCAAAATTAACCCTTTACCACACAACAAAATGTTACACTTGTCCAAATTGAAAGTATTTGCGGACGACAAATTATATACGGCTCGCATAGTGAGATTTGTCTGTAAAAGGACAGAAAACATTGTGGGAAAAGGAGAAAATGCTGGTTACCAGCATTTTCTCCTTTTCCCATTATGTTTTCAAAAGTCCTCTTTCTCAGGGTTGTTAAAATTTGGGATTGCGTGGTAAAGGGTTAACCCTTGTAGCAAAAGTTAATGAAAGAGACATTTCAGCTAGTTGATGGTATTCTTCACTTTTACACTGCTTTCAACTTTAATTCAGTCATATCGTGAGAAAGCCAAGTTACTCATGTGTGTCCTTGGTTTCAGTGGTGCTAGGTTTCACACCTTATGATACTCTCACTAAGCACTCAGTATCTTCACCACTGTGAGCCGAGCCCGGTAGCTCAGTCGGTAGCGTGCAGAACTTGAGAACAAAGGGTTGCTGGTTTGATCACCGACTCAGCCAATTTCTTTCTGAGGATTGATGATAGTAATTGCAACAGGATTCATTCCTCTTTAACTGCTGACCATTGTTTTGACGATGGTTATGTAGGTAAGCAGCCACTGACTGCTGTGATATAACTAAAATAATGTTGAAAACGGTGTTAAACACCATACAATCAATCACCACTGAGCATCGTAGGACACCTGTTCAGCCAGTAAAAAGGATATAAATATTTCTGTTTGTGACTGTATTTGTCAGAATATAGAAAAGACGAACAGAAAAAAATAAAGCTTATACTTTTATGTGATCCATTTCTTAAATGTCATTGCATTTATAAACAGAAGAAAAATTTCATATTAGCCACTAAATAAGGACCTTAAAATTGGACCGAAATGTTACAAAAAATGCATCTGACCTGGACTTGGGCGGTACTTTACTGCTAAAGGTGAGATTTACTGTCTGATTTTCCATTTTAGTGTACATAATTACTACATATGAAAATTGAATTGCTTCATGCTCTATGACAAGGCTCATTTTCAGTTTAATTGCATGTAAATTTTTATTAAGTATGCAAGCAAATTTAACTATCTAACAAATTATCTCAGATGCAAATTTTGGACCACATGGAGTGAAGTTCTGGTTCCAGACAGCTGGCAGATGCAGTGCAACCATTTTGACTCTGATTTTCATTGCAACTGACTTCCAACCTCAGTGCTCTGTTGCATCCAGGGCATGTAATTGCACAAATCTGGCTATCTACACTTTCAATCACACAATTTTGAATTTTCTTGGTTGACAACTCTCACAGAGGCGAAAAGAAACCCCTGCTAAACAATAGATTGTGCGCACCGAAATTATATTTTGACAATAAAAAATGGTGCAGATGCTTCAGTTATGCTATCTAAGAACCATGAAAGATGAATAACATCATTTGCTAAATATAGTAAAACAATTGCAGATGTAGAAATACCCGTATGAATATTCAAATTGAGAGATTGTGGCTTAATGGGGCAGGCCTTGAGGGAACAAATGCTGTTGTGGAATGCCTCAGGGGGAATTTCAACATGTGTGTTGGTTAGGAATTTCATCAAGCTGTGTAAACTTGCTGAGTCTTTATCGCGGGTTTAATTTGAAATATCTGAAGGATTATGCCATCTAAACATTTCATGGACTATTTGGTATTTAACCAGCCGCTGCTTGCAAAAAGGTCTACAGGTTTGCAATAAGAGTGGTTAGCGACATGCTGGTGACCGGCTGCATCTGATTAGGGTCTGCATGGAGAGTCGTGGCAAACCATTTTGCTTTTTAACTCTTTATCAAATGGAAATATGTTAGACTGTCAAAATTGAAAGCATTTGCAGACAACAAAATGAAAAACTGAAAATATGAAATGGAAAACATTGAGGACAAAGGAAAAAATGCTGGTCCCAGCAATTTCTCCTTCCCTACAAATATTTCAAAAGCTTTTTTTCTCATTGAAAGTCATGATTGTGTTCTATAGGGTT
The DNA here is from genome assembly GCA_945859785.2 of Tridacna gigas. Taxonomy (NCBI): domain Eukaryota; kingdom Metazoa; phylum Mollusca; class Bivalvia; order Cardiida; family Cardiidae; genus Tridacna; species Tridacna gigas. The sequence continues at coordinate 17,726,801 of OX244041.2, forward strand.
AAGATTTCCAAATTTTATGGAACTAAATCTTAACTATTACGCTCTTGAAAGCATTGTGGGAAAGTAACAAAATGCTGATAACCAGTATTTTTTCATTTTCCCACAATGTTTACTATACCCTTTCAAAGATGAATTCAAACATTTTTGCCATGTTTAAATTGTCATCTACAAATGCTTTCAATTTAGACAAATCTAAAATTTTGTTGTCTATACCAGTTAAACATTCAAACAGCAATTGGGTATCTTAGAAGAATGACTGGTGTTAAGTCCTTCAATGGTCACTGCATATGCTCAAAGGAAAAATTTAGTACATGTTTACACACACAAGGGGCCCTGGGTGGCCTAGTGGTAAAGTGTTAGACTCGCAATCTGGAGGCTCAAGTTTCAAGCCTCACTAGAAGCACAGGGGTCTTAGCTCTACTGGCCATAGACCAGCAGAGCATAATTATATCATGGTGTTGGTTCCGTCCTCTCATCTGTCTGTCCATTAGACATTTTATTGTTTATGCAATCAAGTCCACATTTGTTGTTGGAATTTCCTGAAACTTGCATCATCAGTAGCTTGAGCCCTATTGAATTTGAAACAAATCTGACAATTAGTAAGGGAAAATTAGCCATTTAAAAAAGAACATTTGCATTTCTTGTGTACACAGTAACATCTGCATTTGTGTTCAGATTTTCTTGAAACTTACATAGTTTCTATAAACAGTAGCTTGCACCCCATCTATTTGAAACAAATTCAACAGTTAGTGAGGGAAAAGCAGCACTTTAAAATTGCAAATTTGCATTTCATGCTTATGCAATTAAGTCTGCATTTTCTTCTTTTTCTCCATTTTTTTTCTCAGGCTTTCTTCCTCAGGGCTGTGAACCCTTAACCACACAACAAAAATTTAGACTTGTCCAAACCAAAGCATTCGCAAACAACAGATCAGATATCGCTCAAATTGTTGAAATGTCTTTGATAAAAAACATTGTTGGAAAAGTTTCTCCTTTTCCCTCAATGTTTTCAAAAGTTGTCTTTCTCAAGATCATTTAAAGTTTGGATTGTGTGGTAAAGGACTCTTTACCACACATTACCAAATTTTAACAGTAATGGTGAAAAAGGCATTTGAAAACAAGGTGGGAAAAGGAGAAAATGCTGGTAGGCTTAACCAGCATTTTCTCAATTTCCCACAATATTTTTTACCATTTCAAAGAAAAATCCCATCATTTAATTATAGTTTTATTTGTCATCTGCAAATGCTTTGAATTTGGACCAGTCTAAAATTTTGTTGTTTGGTACAGAGTTAAAGCCAGGAATTGTTTGGTAAAGGGTAAAAAAATAATAAACAGAATATCAAGAAAAGATTGTCAAATGGAGAAATTGCTCATTAAACTAGATGGCAAAACTTTGGACTTGTCCAACTGAAAAGCATTTTTCAGACAAAATCAAATGTGACTCAAGCTCATAGATTTGCAGGAGAAAGGGAAGAAAACATTGTGGGAAAAGGAGCAAATACCAGCATTTTTTCCATTTTCCACAATGTTTTCAGAAGGCTTCTTCCTTAGGGTTGTTAAAGTTGGGGATTGTGTGGTAAATGGATAACTTAGGTAGCTGTAGGTAGGTGTTACCAAAAATGCTATGTTTTAATGAAACTGAAGAAGAAGATTTTTTAAATAATTGGGTAAAAGAGAAAATTATTAAAACCAGCACTCTCACCTTTTCCCAAAATGTTGTCTTCCCTTTCATAGGCACACTCCATCCTTTAACTCTTTACCAAACGACATAATTTTAGACTGGTTCAAATTGAAAGCATTTGCAGATGACAAAATAAACATTAATAAAAAATACAAATTTGTTTTGGGAAGGGTAGAAAATATTGTGGGAAAAGGAGAAAATGCTGGTTACCAGCATTTTCTCCTTTTCCCACAATGTTTTCAAGAGGATTCTTTCACAGGGTTGTTAAAAGTCGGTATTGTGTGGTAAAGGGTTAAGCCATATTTGACATTTCTGCAAATGCTTTGAATGTGGATCAAGTCCAAAATTTTGTTGATATGACTGTAAAGATTTAATAATACCTGTAGAGTAATTAATTATCTTCCGAATTTCTCCTCATGTCACAATGTTTACTAAGTTGTCAACTGAGTGTGTGGTTAAATGCTCTCTGAAAAATATGTCAGTGGGTTATGTGGTTAACAGTACTATTTACAACTGCAACAACATGAAAAAAACGCTTCATGTGCAGATGGCTTCTTAGAAAATTCAATACATATTGCCATATATGGTATGTCATCAACCCTTTTTGTGTCGGGCCTTTCATCAGTTGCTTTTGTGGATGGTGTACAGTTAAGATCAGACTGCTCATTCACTGCAGTCTGATCTGAGATCTGCAGTGTCTGATTATGTTGCAAAAATATTTCAAACATTTAATTGTAATGGATCATTTCCTATGGACTGAAAAAAGTCCTTTTAAATTATATCATGTTCTTTGAAAACAAATTCGCAGCAGACAACTTTAATCCTTTACCACACAATGCTGACTTTAAATGACCCTGAGAAAGATGTCGTTTGAAAACATGGTGAGAAAAGGAGAAAATACTGGTGACCAGGGTTTCCTCTTCTTTCCACAGTGTTTTCTGCTCTTTCAAAGAAAAGTCACATTATTTGGGCCACACTGAAATTGTTGTCTGCAAATGCTTTCAGTTGGACTGGTCTAAAATTTTGTCATGCGGTTAAGGGTTAAACCCTTAACTACACAAAGACATTTTAAGCTTTTCTAAATCTAAAGCTTATGAAGATGACTCAGATGCGGCTGAAATAATGGAACTTACAGTTGAAACAGTAGAAAGGAGAAAATGCTGGTCACTAGCATTTTCTCATTTTCTAGCAATGTTTTCAAATGCCCTTTTCCTCGGGTTCGTATAAACATGGGATTGTTTTGTAAAGGGTTAAGATAATGTAAAATAAAGATAATCAAGATAACTAAATAGTTTGATGCATAACTCTATAGGTGAAAACACTGTAACATTAGCAGAAAATGCTGTTAAAGTTAGCATTTTATCTTTTGCCACAATGATTATAAAGTAAAGAAAAGTTGTCTGTGGGAGGTATGCTAATAAGTTAACTCTTTACCACACAACAACTGGTCCAAACTGAAAGCATTTTCTGATGAAAAATTGAAGGTGGCTAAAATGACGAAATCTGTCCTTGATAGGGTAGAAAACGTTGTTGGTTACCAGCATTTTCTCCTTTTCCCAAATGCTTTCAAAGGCTTTTTTCTCAGGATTGTTAAAAGTCAAGGATTTTTTGGTAAAGGATTAATCGGCACTTAACCGTCTAGAAATTTACCCCTTGTTTTAACGAAAGAAATACTTGTTTCGGAAAAAGAATCTTTTGATTAAAAACTAGGATTTTCTCCTTTTTCCATATTTTTTTCTACCCTTTTAAGGACAAAGCTTTTGATTTGATCAACATTTGATTATGTTGTCTCCATCATCAATGTTGTCCGCATATATTTTCAGTTTGGCCAAGTCTATAATTGTGTCGTCTGGTAAAGAGTTAACCTTAAAGTGCTTTTCATGACTTTACTTGCCTTTGTAGATCAAGATCAGACTGCACAAAAGCGCAGTCTGACCTTTGATTTACACTGTTCACTTTAATGAGGTATTTTAGCCCCTGGCAACATTGAAATTGCAATTGTTCAAGTCTATTGCTTGAAAAATAGATTCTGTTGGGTTTATTGGGCGCTCAAAGGATTAACCCTTTACCACACAATCCCGACTTTTAACGACCCTGAGGAAGAAGCCTTTTGAAAACATTATTGGAAAAGGAGAAAATGCTGGTAACCAGCATTTTCTCCTTTTCCAACAATGTTTTCTACCATTCCCAAAACAAATTTCAATTTTTCAATCACATTTATCATGTCGTCTGCAAATGCTCTGAATTTGGACTAGTTAATATGTCACTTTGCATGTATATAGTCATTTTCCTGGTAGCAATTATTATAATCATGCAGGGTCTTTGACTTACAAAGTGTCTGTGAATAGAAAAAAAAATATCTATTATTTTATGGTTGAGCAATAGTGCAGTGCAGAAAGAACTCTGTAATTGGTACTTGACCTGTTAGATCTTTGATTACAAGATGAAAAAATTTTGGACTCTTCCTTTCTGAAAGTAATAGCATGCAAAATATTTTGCTGTTTACCAAAGATTCCTCAGTTTTAACAACTCATAGGAAGTAGGCTTTTGAAAACATGATGGGAAAAGGAGAAAGTCTTGGTAACCAGCAGTTTTTCCCTTTCCCCAAAATGTTTCCATACCTTTTTGTGACAAAATCTTAATGTGTGAGCCTGTTCAATTTGTCGTCTGCAGATGCATTGGATTTATACAATTTAAAAACTTTTGCATCTGATAATTTAAAGGCTTAATGTAGCAGGAAAAAGGGATTTGACTTTTCAATGCTAGGAAAACATTGGAAAAACAAAAAATGCTGGTTACTGACATTTTCTCTGGATGTTTTTTTTTTGCTCAAGACTAAAGATTTTCGATTGTTGGTAAAGGGTAAAATAATCTGCTTGCATTGCAGTAGCCATCTTGGTAATGACTTCATGCATAGCTTTGCCCTTAACTCTTTACCACACAATCCTGACTTTTAACGACCCTGAGAAAGAAGCCTTTTGAAAACATTGTGGGAAAAGAAGAAAATGCTGGTAACCAGCATTTTCTCCTTTTCCCACAATTTTTTCTACCCTTCCCAAAACGAATTTCAATTTTTCAATCGCATTTATTTTGTCGTCTGCAACTGCTTACAATTTGGACTGGTCTAAAATTTTGTCGTTTGGTAAAGAGTTAACTGCTTGGTTTTCTCTTTGCATTAATCTTTACTAAACAATCCTACTTTTTAACGACCCAATGGAATAAAGCTTTGAAAAACGTGGGAACAGGAGGAAATGCTGGTGACCAGCATCACTTCTCCTTTTTCCCACAATGATTTCTTTCCTTCTTAAGAAAAGTCTGATTGTTGTAGACACATCTATTTTGATGTCTGCCAATGCTTTCAATTAAATTTTGGACAAGTCTAATATTTTTTGGTTTGGTTAACCCTTTACCACACGAGAAAATTTTACACTTGTCCAAATTGAAAGCATTTGCAGACAACAAATTAGACATGACTCATATGGTGAGATTTGTCTGTAAAAGGACAGAGAACATTGGTGGAAAAGGAGAAAATGCTGGTTACCAGCATTTTCTCCTTATCTCACAATGTTTTCAAGAGGCCTCTTTTTCAGGGTCGTTAAAACGCCGGGTTGTGTGGTAAAGGGTTCAGAGTTAAATGATGATTAAAGTAGACGCAACTCTTTTCTGCTTTGATTAATTTAACCCTTTACCATACAATCCTGATTGTTTTATAGCCCTGAGAAAAAAGCATTTGAAAACATTGGAAACCAGCATTTCTCCATTTCCCACAATATTTTCTACCTTTTCTATTGGACAAATCTCATCATATGAGCCATATCTAATTAGCTTTTTGCAAGCGGTTTGATTTTGAACAAGTCTTAGATTTTGTTGTTTAGTAAAGAGTTAATGTTTCAAAGGATATCACAACTTGCGCTACACAAAGGAAAATTATAATAAAAAAAAAACATGAAGGGAAAACGAGCAGTTGCTTGTAATAAACACTGAGGGAAAAGGTGCATTTGCTTTTTTTTTTTTACATGCAGTCGCTTCTTTTTCCACAGTGGTTTTCATTTGCAGGAGTTTAACCCTTTCCCAAACAACAAATTATAGCCACTTCCAAATTGAAAGCACCTGCAGACGACAAATTTGAAAGTGGTACAAATGAACTTAAGGTTTTTTGACAGAGTAGAAACATTGTGGGAAAAGGAGAAAATGCTGGTTACCAGCTTTTTCTCCTTTTCCCACAATGTTTTCGAAAGGTCCCTTCCTCAGGGACGTGAAAACACGGGATTGTTTGGTAAAGGGTTAAAAGAGTCATGTATAAACATTGATGGATTACTACCTCTAAAAAATTAAATGGTAGCTTTTCTAAAGCAGTAAGTTTTACAAAAAAAATTTCATTTAATGATCATTGGTAAACTCTTTAGCAGACGACAAAATTTTGGACCTATAAATTGAAAGCATTTGCGGATGACAAGTTTAGTGTTGCTGCAATAATGAGATTTTTCTTTGAAAGAATAGAAAACATTGTTGGAAAAGAAGAGAATACTGGTGACCAGCATGTTCTCCTTTTCCCAGCATTTTCAAAAACCCTCTCTTTCAGGGTAGTTAAAACTTGGGTTTCGTTGATAAAGGGTCAACTTCCTGTGAAGATGAACTCTTTATCAAGCAAAAAAATTTTAGACATTCAAATTAAAAACATTTGCAAAAAACAATCTAAATGTGGCTTAATAAAATTTGTCTTTATAAATGCAGAAAACATTGAGGCAAAAAGGAGAAAATGCTGGTTACCAGCATTTTCTCCTTTTCCCACAACGTTTTCAACTCCCACATTAAATCTCAGGATTGTGAAGAGTTAAAAAATGAAGGGATGTGGGAGATTGTCTTTAGATTGCAACTCACTGTTCTAGACAGGAATGTAATATCAGGCAAATGCAGTTCATAGTGTTCATTTTACAATGAGAGTTTGAATGGTCAGTGAACTGTAGGTGATGAGTCACATGTTTAATTGATATAAATCACACTTTTTTGCATATATTTTCAATTTGGACAAGTCTACGATTGTGTTGTCTGGTAAAGAGTTAACCCTTAAAGTGCTTTTCATAACTTAACTTGCCTTTTGTTGCCTTTGTAGATCAAGATCAGACTGCACTTTTGTGCAGTCTGACCTTTGATTTACACTGTTCACTTTAACAAGGTATTTTAGCCACTGGCAACATTGAAATTGCAATCGTTCAAGTCTGTTGCTTGAAAAATAGATTGTTGGGTTTATTCGGCGCTCGAAGGATTAACCCTTTAACACACAATCCCGACTTTTAACGACCCTGAGGAAGAAGCCTTTTGAAAACATTGTTGGAAAAGGAGAAAATGCTGGTAACCAGAATTTTCTCCTTTTCCAACAATGTTTTCTACCCTTCCCAAAACAAATTTCAATTTTTCAATCACATTTATCATGTCGCCTGCAAATGCTCTGAATTTGGACTAGTCTAAGATTTTGTCGTTTGGTAAAGAGTTAATATGTCACTTTGCATGTATATAGTCATTTTCCTGGTAGCAATTATTATAATCATGCATGGTCTTTGACTTACAAAGTGTCTGTGAATAGAAAAAAAAATATCTATTATTTTATGGTTGAGCAATAGTGCAGTGCAGAAAGAACTCTGTAATTGGTACTTGACCTGTTAGATCTTTGATTACAAGATGAAAAAATTTCGGACTCTTCCTTTCTGAAAGTAATGATGTGGGAGATTGTCTTTAGATTGCAACTCACTGTTCTGGACAGGAATGTAATATCAGGCAAATGTAGTTCCACTATGTTGTAAGCTGTGCAGGACGAAATGTGTAGTCACTTCCAAGAAGGCGGACTGTTTACATGGAGAAAGGTGGGTGTCATATTTTATCATCAATAACTTTTTTTCTTGAAACCTTCCAGTCATGATACTTACAATATATTGTGGGGGAATGATATGGTAAGCCTCGGTGCTATATAGCAAAGAGCCAGTGCCATTATTCGATACGTCATAACGTTGTAAACATTGCCATTCGGTAAAATTTAAATTTTAAGCGTGGAACTTGCATCGTTTTTAGTTATAGAATGGAAAATGCGCTAATGCAGTGGATGAAGGTAGTTATTTCTGTAGGTATTCATCACGTACTTTCCAACGATTACGGTAATTTTAGTGAAATATGTCTAAAAAGACCCAAAAACATGTGTTTTGTATATCGCTAATGCAGCGGTGTAGTCCACATCAACAATTTCACACACAGCGGTGTAGACATGTTGTTTTCTGAACGGTTTAGACACAATTTAAAGCACAATGTATGTACGGTTTAGACACAATTGGCTTGGTCTTGAAACGAATCTATTCTTTTCTGAATATAACGTAACTTGGCGATAATCCAGAATCCTGAAAATTGGCACCAACAGTTCGAGACAGTCTCCATTATTACTGACACCCACGGAAGGAACCGTCTGGAACCGACAAGGGATCATCGTGGAACGAAAAGAGATAGTTGGGAACAAAAGAGTGCAGCAAGAGATTATTTACAGTATTATTTATGTAATAGTATTATATCACGAAAAAATAAATTATGAAATTACTAATGAAAGTTTGTGCAATTATAAATCAATTCCAGCATGGTGGCAGCCATAATTTCAATCATTCACTTAGGATGATAACTACCATCCCGGACTTGCCAATCATTTTTATTTCGGAGTTGTTTGAAATACTTTCGCTGATTCGTATCTTGGTATCTGTTTGTTTAATATTTAGTTACAGTTTTTGGTATCTGTGCCACTGTTCGAGTAAAATATGACCGGTAGGTTAACAGGGGATGGGGGATCTACAAAAATTCCGACTGGAGTAAAAAGTATGTTATGTAATTGTTGTTTTTACCCCAAAAGGAAAAATCGTAAGATGGAATTCCGTGTGATCGATATTCACAGTTTTCATTTACCATTGTACATTTTGATTTCATAATATATACGGGTCATGGATTTATATTTATAAAATCGAATGTTACCAATTAAGAGAAGTTATCTCATAAAGTTTTTTATTTATTCTTATCGTTTCCCGAATGTTTCTTTCGGCCCCGGACTACATCTGGTAGGTGAATAGGCAGACCCGTTCGTGAAGTACCAAAGAAATTTCAATTTTCCGTATTTTGATAGGAAGACAGTTGATGATTACCGAAACACTTTCAAAACATGAATAATTCCTGTGGCATCTTATTAGTCCCCTACCGGTGAAGCCGAAGGGGACTTTAGGTTTGCACTCCATCCGTCCATCTGTCCGTCAGTCCGGCAATTCAGGTTTCCGCACTTTTTCTCTAAACGCTGGTACATATTGAGCTGAGTTTTGGTGTGTAAGTCACCAACCATCAATTACAGATCAACTTCGAGTTTCGTTCCGGTCCACTCGTTTTTCACGGATTTACTGGCCTTGGAGTTACAAAGTTTCACTGATAAATCAGTTTTCCGGACTTTTTTCCTAAACGCTGGTAGGTATTGATCTCAGATTTGCCGTGTAACTCAACCAGCATGACTTACAGATCAAGTTTGACTTTCGTTCCAGTCCACTGATAAATCAGTTTTCCGGACTTTTTTTTTTTCTAAATGCTGCTAGATATTCACCCGACTTTTGCTGTGTATAAGTCAACCACCATGACTTACAGATCAAGTTCGAGTTTCGTCCCGCTCCACTGCTTTTTCATGCATTTACGGGCCTTGGACTTACAAAATTTCACTGATAAAACATTTTTCCGCACTTTTTTTCTAAACGCTGCTACATATAGAGCTGATTTTTGGTGTATACATCAACCACCATGACTTACACATCAAGTTCGAGTTTCGTCCCGCTTCACTGCTTTTTGACGCATTTACGGGCCTTGGACTTAAAAAATTTCACTGATAAAACAGTTTTCCAGACTTTTTTTCTACATGCTGACAGATATTGAGCTGTGTTTTGGTATGTGAATTTACCACCATTGCATGCAAACCCATACATACATCCTCCCTCAGGTGGGTTCTAGGTAACTCATAGTATAGCATACCATTCCTTCTGTCATACGCCCCATCATTCATTTTTTCTGGTTGCATCATTTTAGATTTCATATTCCTCTGTGTCACAAAATTTTGTGAAAATGGAACTGAGTGAACATCCAGACTATTTCATGTTGTAATGTTCATGTAAGTTACAATGCAAATCATTAAGCCAATTAAACTGTTTGTCTTTATGCCCCGATATCGAAAGATCGGGGGCATATAATTTGACCGTTTACTGTCTTTCTGTCTGTCCAAACTTTAAACAAAAAAACTTACCATTTCCCTTTAACTTCAAAAGTCTTTCACTGACAACGCTCATATTTCGTATGTAGGTACCTGTTATCAATACCAATCTTCTGAGAGTAATATGTCCAAGGTCAAGGTCAAAATTCTAACCCTTATCATGGATCTTATTCTCAAAACTTAACATTTCCATTTGTCTTCGAAAGTCTTTCACTTACAATGCTCATATTTGGTATTTATACCTGTCATCGATACCAATCTTTTGCAGCTAATATGTCCAAGGTCAAGGACAAAATTTTCTTTTCCTCAAAACTAACCAAAAAAACTTAACATTTCCATATATCTTCAAAATCCTTTCACTCACAATGCTCATGTTTGGTATGTAGGTACCTGTCATTGATACTGATCTTCTGTGGGTTATATGTCCAAGGTCAAGGTAAAAATTTTTTAACCCTTATTATAAAAACTTGTCCTCAAAACTTTTCATAGTCATTTCTCTGTATATTCAAAGTACTTAAGTTATAAAACTTATGCTTGGCAAGCTGGTACGTCTCATTGGTACACACCTGCTGATGATAAGGTCAAGGTCATCTCACATGGTAAAGGTCATATTTCCGAAAATTTGCCTTTAAAGGGACATTTGTGTTTCACAAACACATCTTGTCAGAGTAAAACTTCTACTGTGAACTTTAACAAAGTGCTTATAATTCTGAAACGGGGTCAAATATGTTCTTTCTCCTCTACAGAGTTTCACTAACTATATATGCCAGCGATATATACGGCCGGTAGATGACTGGGTATTGCTATGCAATACTATCAGAATGCTTGTTTGATATAAGTTTGTCTTTTAGAATTAGAATTGGTAGCACGTGAATGGTGTGCAACTGAAATATAAGATAGACAAAGTGTTTTTTAAAGCAGGTAAATGGTATGTAGCACAAATATCAAAAGACAAAGTCTTTCCATTTCATGTCTAGACCACAGATACTGTCAAATTTTATGTCTAAACCGTACAGAATATAAAGCTTATGTATGTGTCTAAACCTTTCAGAAAACAACGTGTCTACACTGCTGTGTGTGAAATTGTTGATGTGGACTACACCGCTTCATTGGCGATTTACATAACACATGTTTTCAGGTCTTTCTAGACATATTTCACAAAAATCACCATAATCATTGGAAAGCATGTGATAAATACTTACAGAAACAACAACCTTCATCCACTGCATTAGCTTATTTTCCATTCTATAACTAAAAACGATGCAAGTTCCACGCTTAAAATTTAAATTTTACCGAATGGCAATGTTTACGCCGATATAACATATCGAATAATGGCACTGGCTCTTTGCTATATAGCACCGAGGCTTACCATATCATTCCCCCACAATATATTATAAGTATCATGGCTCAAAGGTTTCAAGAAAATAAGTTATTGATGATGAAATGTGATACCCACCTTTCTCCATGTAAACAGTCCTCCATCTTGGAAGTGACTACACATTTCGTCCCGCACAGCTTACAACATAGTGAGTTCATAGTGTTCATTTTACAATGAGTGTTTGAATGGTCAGTGAACTGTAGGTGATGAGTCACTTGTTTAAATGATATAAATCACACTTTTTTGCATATATTTTTTGCATTCATTTTACAATGAGAGTTTGAATGGTCAATGAACTGTAGGTGATGAGTCACATGTTTAATTGATATAAATCACACTTTTTTGATGATTTATGAATACAATTAATTCATTTTTACAGATAAAAGAAACAAGATAACATTTAAAAAAGATAGATTGCATTGGGGGAATTGGAAAATAAATATTTAAACTTAATTTTTTTTGCTCAATATGAAGAAAAATAGTAAAAAATAAACTCAGCAGCAACTGGCTCATTTTCCTCATTGTATTTCATTTTGTTGAAAAGTAGAATTGTTAATTAGATATTGTGTATTATTTCAACATAACAAATTAATCTCAATTGTCACTGAAAAAGAGAAAAAAATTAAAAAATTGTATGAATTCGGCTGCAGTGTAGTATTTCAGGTCACTTATCCAAGTACTAACTCTAGCAAAGGTCCCTTAACTCATTACAAAACGACTAAATGTTGGATTCGGCTAAATTGAAAGCACTTGCAGACTACAAAATGAAATGTTAAACTGATGATTTCTCTTGTCGATAGGGTAGAAAACATTGTGGGAAAAGGAGAAAATGCTGGTTACCAGCATTTTCTCCTTTTCCCACAATGTTTTCAAAAGCCTTCTTTTTCAGGGTTGTTGAAAGTCGGGTTTGTGTGGTGAAGGGTTAACCATACTGGAGAGCCACACATCATACGGTTCCACTGTGAAAGCTACTTGAATGTTTACTGTGCCTTAAGTGATTTTATATATAACTGCTCACCATGACACATATATATGTGCACTCATTCAGCAGATTCCAAAATCTAATGAGGTTGGTCAAATTAGATGCATGTAGACCATAATGTTGGATTATTGGATAACCCATAGAAGAATATTAAATTACAAAATAGTGTAAGAAAAGAATCATCCCCTATCATATTATACTGAACAAAACTTCTGATTGAACACTGACATGTTTTCGATTCATATCTCGATTGATATGAAATAAAATTTCTTGAAATTTTGACTTGGTAAAGATGTGACAACGAATTTGTCAAAATATAATTTTGTTGTTTTTATTTTATCAAGGATCAAAACAGATTGAGGTACCTTCAAAAGCAATTTTCACAATTTAAAGTTCTTTGGCACAGTTTTGTGAGTATTGAATGTGACTTTCATTTGCAATGATAACAGCTTGGCATCAACGTCTTGTAGAATTTACATAATTTATATCATACTTTGCAAAAGCTGGTTCCACATTACGCACAAGATTCCCACTCTAGGACTGCAGGGTTCACTAGTCAAAGGAGATTCTGACCATTTCAATTTATTTCGTCCACAACATGTTCGATCATATTTGAATCAGGATTTAATGGCTTCCAATATGTAACCCAAACATGGGTATCAACTCTTTATTTAGTGGTTGCATTACAAGTTTGTGGCTTAAACAGATGTAGAGTTGTCTTGCATGCAGAGCAGGTTGCCTAAAATAAGAAGTGTTCTTAATGACACATGGCTTGTAAATTGGTGTTCATTCGGGCATGTTGGTGATTAAATGTTGTTTGATGAGTGGTCAAACACTTTCCATCAAATTTGGTCAGTGATACATATATGGTAATCGGTGGCAGATTGGTGATACTGGTGATAAAGAGCTTGCAATGATCTCTTTTCACAAGTTGTTGTCGGTTCCCTCAATAAAAAGTATGCATAAGTGATGAGAACGAATGAATTTCTTGCAGTTCACTGGCTGACATCATGGTGGATGAAAGAGTAATTGAGCACTTTGGCCTCCTGTTGCAGCAGCAGGCCCTCTTCAATGTCAGACAGGCCATTCAGCTAGTCTAGCAGCTCAGGAGTGAATTAGGGACAAGGAAGATGGTGGACCAGGCCATGGTTAACCCGGGATTGAAGGCTTCAGTTTGGGTTAGTACAACACCATTCTTGCAGAGCTAAGAGAGGGTGACATCAGCTCCTTCTAGAACTATGAGGATGACCCCAGAAATGTTCGATGAGCTGTTGCAAGACTTCATGCCAAGGCTGGTGAAGCCAGAAACCAATTGGAGAAAAGCTGTAGATCCCAGATTTAAGCTGGCAGGGATGCCCAGGCACCTGGTATCAGGAGGTCCCTACCCCTCCCTCTCCTATGATTCTAGGGTGGCCAAAGCAACCATTCTTGGACTTCTTGGTCTTTGACCTGGATCGGGTTTCCTGGGCGCCATGTTCATTGGTATCACCTGCCAGGCTCTCTTTACCATCAGACCTGTATTATCATCCATAGAATCACATGATTCTTTAGCAACTGATGTGAGGTCAATACTGCTCTTTGTAGGAGCAATGGTACATGGTTCAAGGACCCCCAGTTCTGCAGTTGTGCAGTTCTCTGGGGGATCCGGCTGTTTGGATTGGCCTCTACCACCTCAACCTCTACTGTGTTGACCTGCAACACCACCTGCACCCCTAATACTGCGGCCACAACCCCCTTCCCCTCATGGTAAGTCTTCTTGGACATCTATGACTTCATTTAAGACAACCGGGGGGGGGCTTGCCCTAGCTGGCGGATTTCTTGGAGTTTTTACCAGACATGTTAAGAAAACACCAAAACTTGTCAAAGAATTGTCACAGAAACAGTCACATGTGACACTGTTTAAGTGTTGTGGAAACAGAGGTGTAATGGCTGATATAATGGTGCATCTCACAGGATCCAACATTTCAGTTCTCAGGTTTTTTTTTGGTTGGTTATCATTGGCCTTTCAGTGATATTAGTGGTGTACAGGTATACAGGTTGTCAGTCGGTCATTTGTTCAATGTTTTCACCAATCACAAATTATAAACAATTTTAAAAATCCATATCGGTAACTTTTCACTGATGAAACTCATCTATTCCCAATAGCTTTTGATAGATGGAGAATCTAGTCAGAGAACTGTCACAGAATCAGACAAAACTTGTCAAAGGATTGTCACAGAATCAGTCACATTTGACACGTTTAAGTATTGTGGAAACTGAGGTGAAATGTCTGATATAACAGTGCATCTCACAGGATCCAACATTTCAGTTCTCAGCTTTTTTCATAGGTGATTAATATCAGTTCATCGGAGGGCTCTTTGGTGGGTTATCATTGGCCTATCAGTGATATTAGTGGAATACAGATTGTCAGTCGGTCATTTGTACAATGTTTTCACCAATCAAAAACTTTAAATATCAGTAACTTTTCACTGATGAAACTCGTCTATTCCCAATAGCTTTTGATAGGTGGAGAATCAAAGTGGTCAATAGGTTATATCGGTGGTAGGTTTTCATTGGTTACCTTCCTACTTTGGCCTTAAAAAAAAAAACGGTCTATCAGCTATGGCTCTGTGTAAACAGGGTTTAATGTCTGAAATCATAATGATTGGAGACAAATAGCATTGCTGTCAATACAGCTGTTTTTATATGACCTCTTCACCATTGCCATCCATTCAAACATGGTTGGCAATATCAACATCATCAGAGGGCTATTCAGATTTTTATAATATCACCAAACTTAATTAATGATTGATGATAGTCATTGCGTTAGGATTCATTTGTCTCTGACCGCTGACCATTGTTTCGATGATGATTTTGTGGGAAAGCAGCCAGTGGCTTGAAAAGAATATTGTGCAGAGTACTGGTAAAAGAAACTCCAAGAAAGCATGGATAGGTGCACTGGATGCCACAATATAACTGAAATAATCTTGAAAACGGTGTGAAACAGTATACCATTAACCAATCAATTAAATAATGACTCCTCACAAAATTAAGTAACTTGACGATCGCTGGTAAACCAAGTGTGTAAAATACAAAGATAAAAGGAAGCAAGATGTCTGTTTGTAAAACAGTCATGCCCCCCTACTGCCACATTGATACAGGAAGTGGCCAAACCGCCGTGTGTATACATACAAGATTGTAAACAGTCGCTGATACACAGACTGGGGTTATCGATTTTCTTCTCGGCACGCGCATTTGACTTCCGCTTTTTCCCAGTCGACTTTGATGCCTACTACGTCCCCCATAATACGTTAATAAAATATTGGAGCCACAAGTTGAGCCACATATGATGATTTTTGAGACACTTTAATTTTTTTTGGAGCAAATGGCTCCAGTGGCAAATGGCAGTGCGGGCCCTGAATCATCTGGTGGTCACTGTGACCTTTCACAGATTAACCTTAAGATCAATAGGGATCATTTACACTCCAAGATGAATATCTGTACAGAATTTGAAGGACCAAGGTCAATTCTGTGTGTAGTTATCATCTGGACAAGGTTTGGTCTATATGACATTAAGTTGAAGGCCACTGTGACCTTGACCTTTGATGGATTAATCTCAAATTCAATAGGGATCATTTACACTCCGAGATAAATATCTGTACAGAATTTGAAGAACCTATGTCAATTCTGTGTCTAGTTATCATCTGGACAAGGTTTGGTCTGTATATCATTAAGTTGAAGGCCACTGTGACCTTGACCTTTGATGGATTAATCTCAAAATCAATAGGGATCATTTACACTCCAAGACAAATGTATGTGCCAAATTTGACAAATCTAGGTCAATTCTGTGTCTAGGTAACATCCAGACAAGGTTTGGTCTATATATCAACATGTTGACGGTCACTGTGACCTTGACATTTGACGGATTGACCTCAAAATCAATAGGGATCATCTACACTCTAAGACGCATGTCTGTGCCAAATTTGATGATTAAGGTCCATTCTGTGTCTTGTTATCATCCGGACAAGGTTTGGTCTATATATCAAC
This sequence comes from Tridacna gigas, assembly GCA_945859785.2. NCBI lineage: Eukaryota > Metazoa > Mollusca > Bivalvia > Cardiida > Cardiidae > Tridacna > Tridacna gigas. Next base: position 17,743,131 of record OX244041.2, read on the forward strand.
ATGTTGACGGTCACTGTGACCTTGACATTTGACGGATTGACATCAAAATCAATAGGGATCATCTACACTCTGAGACACATATCTGTGCCAAATTTGACGAACCTAGGTCAATTCTGTGTCTAGTTATTATCTGGACAAGGTAAGGTCTACCGACCAACTGACTGACCGACATGTGCAAAGCAATATACCCCCATTTCGTTGAAGGGGGGCATAACAATTCAGAGGTATATCCTAAATGGGCTATGTAGCCTTTTAACCCTATACCACACGATCCCGACTTTTAACGACCCTGCTGAAGAAGGCTTTTGAAAACAATGTGGAAAAAGGGGAAAATGCTGGTAACTAGCATTTTCTCCTTTTCCCACAATGTTTTCTACTCTATCAAGGACAAATTTCCTTATTTTGGCCACCTTCAATTTCTTGTCTGCAAATGCTTTCAAATTGGACCAGTCTAGAATTTTGGCATTAAACTATTTCTAGATTTTGGGCATATATTTCATTAGGGTTTGTGAAAATGTCACATGATCAATAACAAGCATTGTTTATGTGGGATTGTACTCAAATAAGAAGGATGGCTCATATTTGATCTCATTAGAAGTATAGACTGAGTTATAGCAGAGTGACTAACCCAACATTTGAACGCCAATTTTGCACCTTTTTATTGCATGTAACTGCATCAGTTCCTTTATGGTTGCAGAGAAAACTACATTTTGTTGTATTAATCAGAAATGAACTGAACTGACACTTATTTTTTGACTTGCATAAAGTTGTACATTGTCACAGCAAAATAGATTAACCTATGGCCAAAAAATGAACTACTAAAAAGGCAAGAATTCTGTATACTAAATTGCTTAGAAAATGTAACGCCCCTAGCGTTGCTAAAGGAAGAATATTTGATACTTTAGGTCTCTGATTTGGAAGAAAAAGGTAAAAATAACATTCCATGATATGTTAAACTTTTATGTGTTTGCACAGAGGATCTGTTACTTTTGATCCGAGTATTTCTCTTCAAATTTCAAATTGGAATTCAGATGCGCAATTATGAAACTCTCTGTAATTATTAACTTTCAAAATGTTTTTGTAGACAGCAAGACAATTCGGATTAGGTTGGGGATAAAAACGAAAAAATCATGAATTCAGCTGTAATGTTTCCTTCTTTTTGTCTTTTATCTTGCATACACTTGGGTACAAAATTACTCTCAGACAATCAGAATCTGCTGTCAATTTTTGTGATACAAAAGGTTGCAAATCACGATTAATTCTGTACCACAAGACAAAAATTGAGACTCTTTCAAATTCAAAACATGTGGAGATGACAAATTCAAAATTGGTACAAATGAACTTAAGCTCTATGAAAAGGTAGAAAACATCGTGGGAAAAGGAGAAAATGCCGGTTACCAGGATTTTCTCCTTTTCCCCTCAATGTTTTCAAAAGCCTCCTTTCCAAGGGTCGTGAAAACCCGGTATTTTTTTGGTAAAGGGGTTACTCTTTACTAAAAGACAAACTTTTAGACTGGTCCACATTTAAAGCGTTGGCAGACGACAAATTAAATGTAGCTGTAATGATGATTTCTGTCTTTGATTTCTGTCTTTTACCAGCATTTTCTCTTTTTACCACAATATTTTCAAAAGCCTTCTCCCACACGGTCCTTAAAACTCTGGATTGTGTGGTAAAGGGTTAATTCTTTTCCTTTTATAACTAAACGGGCAGAGAATCTCAGCTTGCCTTTCAGATGACTTAACCCTCTACCAAACAAGAAAACTGATTTGTCTAATTTCAAAGCATTTTCAGATGACAAATGAAATATGGCTCAAATGATGGAATTTGTGAGTGAAAGGAAAGAAACCACTGTAGGAAAAAGAGAAAATGGTGGTTAACAGCATTTTCTGTTTATTCCACAGTGTTTTCCAAGCCTTCTAATTTAGGGTAGATAAAACTCTGGATTGTGTGGTAAAAGGGTTAAACAGAAAATCACTTGTCAATTATAATCATCAAGAAGCAGATTTTTTATTTTCTTCAACTGTTTGTCACATATCACTTAGGTTGCTGAATAAATGAACACAAATTTCTACTCGATACTAAAAGCCCAAACATTGTGGTTTCAGAGTTGCTTTCACCAAGAAAAAAAAAAAAAATGATATCGGACAGTGCAGATCAAAGACCAGACTGTATGTTCTGTGCAGTCTGATTTTGATCTACACTGTCCACAAAAGGTAAGTGAGTTGTGCTTAGCAGCTAAAGGGTTAACTCTATACCATATGAAAAAAATTTAGACTTGTCCAAATTGAAAGTGATTGCAGACGACAATTTAAATGTTACTCAAATGATGGAAATTGTCATTGATAGGACAGAAAACATTGTGGGAAAAAGAGAAAATGATGGTTACCAGCATTTTCTCCTTTTCCCACAATGTTTCCCAAAGACCTCTTTCTCAGCGTCATTAAAAGTCTGGATTGTGTGGTAAAGAGTTAAATTAAGAAAAACAAATTTGTCGATCACAAATATGCTTAAATGATGAGGTTTGGTTATGGATGGGTAGAAAACCCTGTTGGAAAGGAGAAAAAGCCCTTTACCAGTATTTTCTACTTTTGCACAATGTTTACCAAAGCCTTTCTCCTCTGGCTTGGTAAACATTGGGATTCTGTGGCAAAGGGCTTTAAATGGAACGGTACAGCCAACAGAGATAGCTGATTTTGCCATCCCTTCTGAATTTTTCACTGAAATATGAGTTGATAATAGCAAGTATTTGTAAAATCTTTAGACCTTGGCTTTTTTCAGCTCACCTGAGCACAACGTGCTCAAGGGGAGCTATTAGGATCACCCGGTGTGCGTCGTGCATCTGTGCGTCGTGCGTCGTTCGATGTGCGTCGTCAACAATTCTTTAAACATCATCTCCTCCTAAACCACTGGGCCAATTTGGACCAAACTTGGCAGAAATGTTCCTTGGGAGGTCCTCTTTAAAATTTGTTCACAAAATTTGATTCCATCAAAAACTCTGGTTGCCATGGCAACGAAATGGAATTTTCTAAGAAATTCTTTAAAAATCTTCTCCTCTGAAACCGCTGGTCAGATTTTGAAATAATTTCACAGGAATGTTCCTTGGGTGACCCTTTTCAAAAATTGTTCGCGAAATTTTAATCTGTCAAAAAACATGGCTCTAGTGAATGGGGACTACTTGCACTATACAGATATGAAGAAATTCTTAAAAATTCTTCTTCTCTGAAACCGCTTGTCAGATTTTAAAATAATTTCACAGAGATGTTCCTTGGGTGACCCTTTTCAAAAATTGTTCGCAAAATTTTGATATGTTAAGAAACATGGCTCTGGTGAATGGGGGCTACTTGCACATATAATACAGAAATGAAGAAATTCTTAAAAATTCTTCTACTCTGAAATGGCTTGTCAGATTTTGAAATAATTTCACAGAGATGTTCCTTGGGTGACCCTTTTCAAAATTTGTTCGTGAAATTTTGATCCTTCAAGAAACATGGCTCTGGTGAAAGGGGGCTACTTGCACTATACGGCCATGAAGAAATTCTTAAAAATTCTTCTTCTCTGGAACCGCTGGTCAGATTTTGAAATAATTTCACAGGAATGTTCCTTGGGTGACCCTTTTCAAAAATTGTTAGCGAAATTTTGATTTGTCGAAAAACATGGCTCTAGTGACTGGGGGCTACTTGCACTATACGGATATGAAGAAATTCTTAAAAATTCTTCTTCTCTGAAACTGCTGGTCAGATTTTGAAATAATTTCACAGATGTTCCTTGGGTGACCCTTTTCAAAAATTGTTCGTGAAATTTTGATCCATCTAGAAACATGGCTCTGGTGACTGGGAGCTACTTGCACTATATGGATATGAAGAAATTCTTAAAAATTCTTCTTCTCTGAAACAGCTGGTCAGATTTTGAAATAATTTCACAGAGATGTTCCTTGGGTGACCCTTTTCAAAACTTGTTCACGAAATTCTGATCCGTCAAGAAACATGGCTCTGGTGAATGGGGGCTACTTGCACTATACGGAAATGAAGAAATCCTTAAAAATTCTTCTCCTCTGAAATGGCTGGTCAGATTCTGAAATAATTTCACAGGAATGTTCTTTGGATGACCCTTTTCAAAAATTGTTCGCGAAATTTTGATTTGTTGAAAAACATGGCTCTGGTGACTGGGGGCTACTTGCACTATACGGATATGAAGAAATTCTTAAAAATTCTTCGTCTCTGAAACAGCTGGTCAGATTTTGAAATAATTTCACAGAGATGTTCCTTGGGTGACCCTTTTCAAACATTGTTTGCGAAATTTTGATCCGTCAAGAAACATGGCTCTGGTGACTGGGGGCTACTTGCACTATACGGATATGAAGAAATTCTTAAAAATTCTTCTTCTCTGAAACAGCTGGTCAGATTTTGAAATAATTTCACAGAGATGTTCCTTGGGTGACCCTTTTCAAAAAGTGTTCACGAAATTTTGATCCGTCAAGAAACATGGCTCTGGTGAATGGGGGCTACTTGCACTATACGGAAATGAAGAAATCCTTAAAAATTCTTCTTCTCTGAAACGGCTGGTCAGATTCTGAAATAATTTCACAGAGATGTTCCTTGGGTGACCCTTTTCAAAAACTGTTCGCGAAATTTTGATCCATCAAGAAACATGGCTTTGGTGACTGGGGACTACTTGCATTATACGGCCATGAAGAAATTCTTAAAAGTTCTTTTTCTCTGAAACTGCTGGTCAGATTTTGAAATAATTTCACAGAAATGTTCCTTTGGTGACTCTTTTCAAAAATTGTTTGCAAAATTTTGATCTGTCAAGAAACATGTCTCTGGTGGTGGGGGCTATTTGCACCATAGGGACATGAAGAGGAATTTCTTAATTCTTCTTCTCTGGAATGGCTGGTCAGATTTTGAAATAATTTCACAGAAATGTTCCTAGGGTGACCTTTTTAAAAAATTGTTAGGGTAATTTTTATCAGTCGAAAAACAACAGCCAATTGTTGGCACCTGCATGTGGTGCTCTTTTTTGACTTATGTTTTTTAGCTCACTTGAGCACAAAGTGCTCATGGTGAACTATTGTGATCATGCTGTGTCCGGCGTCTGTCGTGCGGTGTGCGTCGTCTGTCGTCAACTGTTTACCATGTGTATGCTCTAGAGGCCACATTTTTGGTCCGATCCTCATGAAACTTGGTCAGAATGTTTGTCTTGATAAAATCTGGGACGAGTTTGAAATTGGGTCATGTGGCGTCAAAAACTAGGTCACTAGGTCAAATCTTAGAAAAACCTTGTGTGCGCTCTAGAGTGACCCTGGAGTGAAATTTCACCTATTGACTCAGGTGAGTGATCCAGGGCCATCATGGACCTCTTGTTTGTTGTTCTTTTTTACAGATTTTCTTCAAACGATGTAAGGAATGGAGGACAGAAGAATTGAAAAATACTACAGGAGTATCATTGTCATGTAATTTTCAGGCTTGTAGGAAGCATTTTCAGATGGAAAGGGGGGGAACTAAATAGAATATTTGGCTGTAATATCAGTTTCGTATAAGTTTTATAAAGCCTCCACCTTTTTCTTGGGCTTTATACCAACTAAGAATGATACTTTTTTAAGTTTTATACCGCAACAAACTGTTTTCATACTTTTATACCTCCACAAATAAGGTTTGGGGGTTAAACTAGAGTCAGCTTGTCTGTCCTTCGGTCTGTTTGTCAGTCCGTCTGTACACCATGTTTCTGCTGAATTCTTGTCTGGTGTGTAACTTCCAAAGTTTAAAGCAATCAACTTCAAACTTCAGACACACTGAGGACAAGTGCAGGGCACAAGGTCTGTCATTCTGTTTGTAGTATTTTTGGAGTTACTGCCCCCCCCCCCTCATTATTTTACATTCTGGGTTGTTGTCTAGAGCATAACTTACAAAATATAAAAGCTATTGACTTCATCATACAGATAGATCACATTAAGGACAAGTGCAGTGCACAAGACCTGTAAGTTTTTTGTCATTATTTTTGGAGTTACTGCCCTTAGTTATTTTTATTTTGTTTCCGAGCATGTATGAAAGCTATTGACTCAAAAGTTCAAATACAGATAGATCACATTAAGGACAAGTGCAGTGTGCAAGATCTGTTACTCTGTCCGCAGTATTTCTTGAGTTATTGCCCTTTGTAAGTTTACCTTTTTGGTTTTTGTCTGTAGCATAGCTTCCAAAGTATAAAAGCTGTTGACTTTATGCTTCAGATAACTATAGATCTCATTGAGGACAGGTGCAGTGCTCAAGATCTGTTCATTATTTTTGTCTTCATTAATTTTGGACTTATTGCCCTTACTCCATAGCATTAAAAAATCAAGACTGTTGAAAGAACTTTCGAAATTCTTGATTTTTACTCATTCTTAATGTAACATGGGAACACTACCGGTGTTTGTAAAAAGGACAATCATGTAAAGTGATACACTGTTCCACTCATTGAGTGCAATTGTTGAGGGACAATAATATTGACAAAAAGTACCCATATTTTATTCCAGTTTCATGAAAAAGCCAGCAGATTGGTAAAAGGAAAAACTAAAAAAAAAACAGTAAAAACTAAAAAAACTCTTCTTGCTTTGGGTTACCATAAATATTAAAAAAAAAGAGGAGGATATTGTGTTCATATGATATCATGCACTAAATTCACTTTTGTTCATGTCCAGTGAGTCAGAGTGAGCAATTTTCCCGTTTCTGCAATACTTCAATTGTATTTGAGCCATGCTGTGGCAAAAGGGGGTCTTAATGCATCTCTGTGGTACATGCAAGCAAGTCATCACATAATTATAGATCCATAAATTCCATTTTGTCTAACAATCAACTAGATCTGGAGGTAGAATGGTCCTTTGACATGCAGAAAATTGATGAATAACAAAAACTTTCGACCCTGGTCAACTTGCTCGTTCTGTGCAGGCTGACTTGGGTCAATACTTTTCGCCAAAAGAAAATTCTATGTTTGAGTCATATTTGTCTTCTGCAAATGCTTTCATTTGGACCGGTCTAAAATTTTGTTTTTTGGAAAAGGGTTAAAGTAGCTGGAAAGATAGATTTTTTTCAGGATATCACCATTTTCTGTTATCTAGCTAGGATGGAATTTAATGGGAAAAAAATTGAACTGCTGCAAGAAATTGATTTTGTGCCTTTTTTTATTATATTTATGCTGCATACCCAATGCACTTGAAAACTTTCTTTACCTTTTTATCCCTAAATAAATGAGTCATGCTCTAGCAAAAGGGGGGCTTAATTATGCATCTCAGTGATGCATGGTAACAAGCAAGTCATCACATGATTAGGGACACATAAAGTCCATATTTTGTCAAACAACTGATTGAATCATAAGGTAGACTGGTCCTTAGACATGCAAAAAATTGACCAATAGCAAAAAGTTTTGGCCCAGGTAAGTCTGCACAGGCTGACCTGGGCTGATACCTTTCACAGATGCATTAAGCCCCCTTTCCACAAAGTATGGCTCAAATGAAATGGACAGTCTAAGTGAGTAATAAAGATGCAGGTATTGAAATTGCTAAGTTGTTTTTATTGGAATATTAAGCAATGAAGTAAACAGTGTAGATCCAAGACCACACTGCATGTTCAGTGTGCAGTCTGATCTTGATCTACAGCGTCAGCATGTTTCATCTTGTCTTAGTTCATACTATTACTTGAGTTGATTTGAAATACACTGGTTACATTTCAATTCTTCAAATGTGGCTTCATTTCTCCCCTTTTCTGATTTTGGAATCTCACCAAGTATATTGTGATAGTCCTCAGTGTTATCTGCAGACGTATAGAGAGGACATGTTGTGGATAAAATCTCATGGTCATAAGTCAGCAGCTTGTTGCCATGAAATATTATCCTCTGGTGAAGAGATAGCATTTGCCAAAAGATAATGAAAATGAGACTGTCTTTGAAATATGTTATCATTGGATAATTACATTATAGCCAATCAACATTATTTACTGTTATCTATGGCAGAATAGAGAGGATGTGCTAGGGAAAAGATATTATTTTGTGGTCTCAAGTTGGTTAGTTGTGGTCAAGAGATAATTGAACGCATTTGGCACAAAATAATTATCCACTGAAAAGTAGAAACTATATGACATTTTGTTTTTATTGGACAGTTAACTTGTAGCCACAAGATATTTTTGTGATGGTCCTCACTCTTATCTATGGCAGCAGGCAGGGGACTTGTGAGGTGGAAAAAGAGATAGTTAGGATAGTTATCCAATTAAAATCATCAGAGACACTCTACATAATTTATCATAAAAATGTGGCCTTCAGTTAAAAAGCATTTCTTAACTCCTTGAAGGACAGATTGCGTGTGAGAATTTCTGAAAATTGGCAGCATTTTATGATCACAAGGTGTATGCTGTGAAATTGCAAACATCATTGACAAGGACACACCAAGAACATGGTGTGGCCATGATCACCACTGATCACCAAATGGATGCTAGTGCAGCATAAATGCACTAAATACCACTAATGTTAGGTAATGGTACAAGGAGAATGCCATGTAAACAAAAAATGCAAATGGCAGGATTGTATGAGATTGATAAGCAAAACCTAGAATTTTGAAAAAAAACATAGTTACATGGGCATTCTTAACGCCATCTTCGATAATTTCCAAAATTTGACTTTCAGGTCAATGTAAGAATGTTGGTCTTGTTTGATGAGGGTGTATGGCAAAGACTGCAGTTTTGTGATGTTGGAGAAGATAAAAACTTGTTTCATATTATTTTTAATTCATTTTATGTCAATGGCTAGAGATTCTTGACTACCGTACATTGTCCAATCTTGTCAAAATATTCAATCACAAACAGCTTGGACATTGCAAATCTAAGACTTTTTCTAGAAAAATAAATTTTGCATTTTTATATTTATTCATGCCCTGAGAAAGTAATCTAGTATTTCAGAAGACCACTGAAAATATTTTGGGAAAAGGACAGTAATTGCTGGTGACCAAAATTTTCTTCCTGGTGACCAGAAAGTTCTCCTTTTCCAACAATGTTTTATCCAGTTATGGAGACAATCCCATTATTTTAGCACTATTGATTATCTTGAAATTTATGATTTCAGTTTTGTCAGCTGTGAAATTTTGTCATCTGGGAAATGGTTTAGCCTAAGGCAAAACTAAACTATGCATCTTTTGTACCACTGCAGCGGTATCAGAGCCAAGCTGGGTGAAAAGATGGTAAACCCGTTACCACACAGTCCTGGCTTTTAATGACCCTGAATTTAACTCTTAGCCCTTTACCACACAACCCCGAGTTTTAACAACCCCGAAAAAGAGGCCTTTTGCAAACATTGTGGGAAAACGAGAAAATGCTTGTAACCAGCATTTTCTGCTATTCTCATGCTATTTTCTACCCCATCAAAAACTAATTCCATTATTTGACCCACATTTATATTGTTGTCTGCTAATGCTTTCAATTGGGACCAGTCTAAAATTTTGCCATTTGGTAAAGAGTTAAATGCATATGCAAAAAGTATAGACCCAGGTCAGCCTGCAAAGTCTGCACAAGTTGACCTGGGTTGAAACTTTTTGCTTTTGGTTAATTCACTGCATGTTCTAGGACCATTCTACCTCATTATTCAGCCAGTTGATAGTCAAAATAGATGCTATGTATCCATAATTGTGTGATTCTTAACCGTTTACCAGACAGTCCCGACTTTTAATGACCCTGTGAAAGAAGCCTTTTGAAAACATTGTCGGAAAAGGAGAAAATGCTGGTAACCAGCATTTTCTCCCTTTCCCACAGTGTTTTCAACCCTTTCCAAAACAAATTTCAATTTTTCAGTTACATTTCTTCTGTTGTCTGCAAATGGTTTGAATTTGGACCAGTCTGCATTTTCGTCGTGTGGTAAAGAGTAAAACATGGTTAGTACCATGCATTACGGAGATGCATTAAACCCCCTTTTGCCAGAGCATAGCTCAAATAAAAGTGACTTTTTCAGTCTAGAGCATAGCCCAAAATATTGCCATATCAACATATCTTGATAAGATATCAGACATTAAATTGCTTATACTGTAAGTGCAGTCTAATCCTGATCGCAAAAGTGACCAAAGTGTACATGTGTTCTAGAGGTCTTTTGGTGGATTGTGACTCGGGCAAATACTTAGTCTGACACTCAGAGTAACAAGATATGTTTGGTCGGTACCTCAAACCCAAGTTGTAATGGATATCTATGCAGACAAGAAGTTGGATACATAGATTGATATCATGGTAGGATATATTGTGATGCAATGTAAACTTTTTAAAAAAAAAAAAGCAAATTTACCTTTGATCAGAAAGCCTTTATTCTTTAAACAAAGGGTGACCAAGCCTCTTCATTTTTTAGATAATAAACAACTTTGTTTACTGTAATTAATGCGGTGTAACAATTGAACTTGTTTTTAATAAATATCCAATAAAAAAAGTGTAGCTTACAAGCAATCTGATATTGATCAGTGGTATGTAGAAAAACTCAGGAAGGGGGGGAACATGTATTCTCGCTATTTTTCCCAATAAAAAGTGTTTTTCAACTAGCGGAGAGTGATCATCCAAGTGCACATGTATGTGTGATACATTCAGAGCTTTCTCATTGAATAATGTATTACCTTCTGCCCTTATCCTTCCTGGAGAGTCACTTGTTGCTTAACCCTTTACCACACAATGCTGCCTTTTGAGCCTTTTGACGCCCTTAAGAAAGAAGCCTTTTGAAAACATTGTGGGAAAAGGAGAAAATGCTGGTAACCAGCATTTTCTCCTTTTCCCATAATGTTTTCTACCATATCAAAGAAAAAATGCACCATTTGAACCACATTAGAATTGTCATCTGCAAATGCTTTCAATTTGGACTAGGCTAACATTTTGTCGTCTGGTAAAGGGTTAAGACAGTCGCAACCCTTTATAAAGGGAGCTTTAAAAACAGATATCTATAATCAAATCAAACTTCAAAAATATTTATTACTGAGTATTCTTGGTCAATAGCTGGCACATGGTCAGTTACAAACAGAGTTGAATGTACATAAAAATTTTTTTTGATGGTATTTTTTTAATTGGATACATAGCCCTTGAGATATTTTTAGATTTTTGACCAGTATTTTATGAAAGTATTCAAATATATTTTAATGACGCCATCTTGCTACCATGAAAATAGAGTTAACAGTTGCAAAACTACTACCCCACTATTCAACGGTCAAAATTGCACCTTTTTAGCTAATCTGTGCTTAAGGCGAGCTTTTGTGATGCTGCCGTGTCGGGTGTCATGTGTTGTCCGTTGTCAACTTTTACATTGTGTACACTCTAGTCTGATACTCATGAAACTTATTCAGAATGTTTGTCTTGATAATATGTCAGCCGACTTTGAAAATGGGTCATGTTGGGTAAAAAAGTAGGTCACATAGATAAATCATGGTCACATAGATAAACCTTCTGTACACTCTAGAGGTTAGATTTTCAGTCCAATATTCATGAAAATTAGTACAAATGTTTGTCTTCATAATATCTGAGACAATATTGAGAATTGGTCACATGAGGTAAAAAATAGGCGATTGGGACATATTTCAGAAAAAAACCTGTGTACACTCTAGAGGCCACATTTTCAGTCCATAATCATGAAAGTTAGTCAGAATATTTATCTTTGTGATATTTCACACAGAAATGGGTCATGCAGAGCAAAAGAATACGTCAACACGCCACTGGGAAGAATCCTTAAAAACACCTTGTGTACACTCTAGATTTTCAATCCAATAATCTTGAAAATCTGTCAAAAGTTTTTCTTGGTGATATCAGAGACAAGTTTGAAAACAGGTAAAATTTAGTCAAAAAGTAGGTCACTTTCACGATAGTTAGTTTGAATGTTTATCTTGAAATGGGTCACAGTTGGTCAAAAAGTAGAACCCTTGCATAAATCTTAGAAAAAAACCTTTTGTTCATGCATGAGGGCACATTTTTCGTTCGATACCCATGACAGTTGATCAAAATTTTTGTCTTGATAATATCTCAGTCAAGTTTGAAAATGGGTCATGTCGGGGCAAAAAGTAGGTCACTGGAAATATCTTAGAAAAACCTTGTGGACATTCTAAAGGGCATATTTTCAGGAAAATACTGATGAAAGCTGGTCAGAATGTTTTTGTCGATGGTATCTCTGAGACGCTAAAAAATGGGTCACTTTGGGTGAAAAAGTATATCACTTGGACAAATCTTGGTAAAACCTAATGAATATTCCAGAGGCCATGTCTTAAGCCTGATACTGATGAATGGTCCCAAAGGTATACAGGCTTAGGTGAGTGACTCAGGGCCATGATAGCCCTCTTGTTTTCTAAATGAAACTGGCCAGTTTCTGTGGGCTTGCTGGGATATCATTATAATTGTTTTCATCAGTGTGTAAAAAAAGAATTTAGTCCACTGCAAAAAAATCTAACCTGTTAAACTGTTCACAAAACAACAAAATTTTGGACAAGGCCAAACTCAAAGACAACAAATTAAATGTGGCTCAAAAAATGGAATGTGTTTTTGATAGGTTAGAAAAATTGTGGGGAAAAGAGAAAATGCTGATTACCAGCATTTTCTCCTTTTCCCACAATTTTTAAAAACCTATTTCCTTATTGTTGTTGAAACATGGATTCGTTCTAAAAAAGTTTAAAAACATTTTGAGAGAAGATGAAAATGATAGTTAATGGCATTTTCTTCTCTCCCCGCAGTGTTTTCAAAAGCCTTCTTCAGGGTCGTTTAAAGACAGGATTGTGTGTATAGGTAGCTGGTTAATGCATGTTGCAATCCAAAGTAACCAAGATCTGGGTATGTATTCACCAATAAATCTTAGGAGCATTCTCAGTATTGTTCTCAAGAATTTCCTAAATTTGAAAGTACAAGGAATATTCAAATATGAATGCATCTAAGCACCTAAAAATTGATCCTTCGTAGGTTTCACTGAATTTTTCATTTTGTGCCCTTAAAGTATTCACCTCCAACAGATATACAAAGTTTCAGTCTCCGGATCCAATTTTTGAAGGCATTTTCATAGTCTTTTTTAGGTATACTATAAAACTCTGGATTGTTTGGTAAAGGCTGAAATTATAATTATATCAATTAAAAACTTTGTTATTTGGTGAAGAATTAAATTGTGATAGGAAATGGAAGAGTGAAAATTAAAAGTTAACCATGTAGGCACATTTGTCTGTTTTGGCTTCATCTTTTACCAAGCATTCTTATCTTTTAATGACTCTGGAAGGTAAAGGCTTCAAAAAACATCGTGAGAAACGGAGAAAATACTGGTAGCAGACCAAACCTCATAAAAACCGGTTTGAGCTGTAATGCTTTCTGTATGAACTTGTCTAAAATTTTGTTGGGAGTGAAAGGAAGTGTAGGGAAAAAGGTAACATTTCATAGAACTATAAACTGTAATATTGCATTCTGGGAAATATACAACTGATGGCATTTTTATTTATCTGTTTACCAACTGACAAAATTTTAGACTGCTCCAAATCGAAAGCATTTGCAGAGAAAAAAATTAAGTGCAGCTCAAAAAATTATTTCTGTTCATTAAGTTGGTAGAAAACATGACTGGAAAAGAAGAAAATGTTGGTTTTCAACATTTTCTTCTTTTCCAACTTTTTTTTTCTCTAGGTTTTAAAAACACAGGATTGCTTGGTAAAGGGTTAAACAAGCCTTTGTCATAAACAGGCTGGGTTCACCCTTGCCCTTAAAGTGCCTTTCACTAATTACATATATGGCCAGTGTAGATCAAGATCAAACTGCACAAAATGTGACTCGCATTTGTCCTTTTTCCACAGTGCTTTCAGATGCTTTTAGCGGATTTGAATGGCAACCCCACTTACTGTGATCAAACTGGCTGGAACCAAATACATCATGCCTAAGATCACATGCATGCTCACTTGGCCTGTACTATGTTATTGGTTTAACTCTTTACCAAACGACAAAATTTTAGACTGGTTGAAATTGAAAGCACTTGCAGATGACAAAATAAATGTGACTTTAAAACTGAAATTTGTTTTGGGAAGGGTAGAAAACATTGTGGGAAAAGGAGAAAATGCTGGTTACCAGCATTTTCTCCATTTCCCATGTTTTCAAAAGGCTCCTTTCTCAGGGTCGTTAAAAGTCGGGATTGTGTGGTAAAGGTTTAATCTGAACCAAATATTATCATACACACTTTTTCTCTACTCATCTACTTTCAGTTTTAGCTAGTACATCCCAAACTTCTTTTTGTCACTACTGTATGTACAGTCCTACACATATAAGTTATGCATATAGTTACAGTTCTAAATCTTGTACAGAAAGAAAATGGTGTCGGATTGATGGATCAAATTGCTACTCCTTGATAAGCAATAAAACAACAATTACTGCGTGTGCAGTTTGGCAGAACAACTTGGCTTTCCTCGCCCTTGCTAACTCCACTTAGTAATTAATGCCCCCCTTCGAAGAAGCGGGGGTATATTGCTTTGCACTTGTCGGTCGGTCCGTTGGTCGGTCCGTCCGTCGGTCGGTCCGTAGACCACATTTTTGTCCGGAGCATAACTCAAAAAGTATTTCAGGTATCATCTTGAAACTACATAGGTGGATAGATCTCATTAAGGAGAAGTGCAGTGCACAAGAATCATAACTCTGCGCATCATATTTATGGAGTTATTGCCCTTTGTTGATTTTCATACTTAATTTTTGTCCGGAGCATAACTCTAAAAGTATTTCAGGTATCATCTTGAAACCTCATAGGTGGATAGATCTCATTAAGGAGAAGTGCAGTGCACAAGTACCATAACTCTGCCCATTATATTTTTGGAGTTATTGCCCTTTGTTGATTTTCATACTTAATTTTTGTCCAGAGCATAACTCAAAAAGTATTTCAGATATCACCTTGAAACCTCATAGGTGGATTAATCTTATTAAGGAGAAGTGCAGTGCACAAGAACCATAACTCTGCCCATCATATTTTTGGAGTTATTGCCCTTTGTTGATTTTCATACTTAATTTTTGTTCGGAGCATAACTCAAAAGGTTTTTCAGATATCATCTTGAAACTTTACATGTGGATAGATCTTATTCAGGAGAAGTGCATTGCACAAGAACCATAACTCTGCCCATTATATTTTTGCAGTTATTGCCCTTTGTTGATTTTCGTACTTAATTTTTTTCCGGAGCATAACTCAAAAAGTATGTGAGGTAAAATCATGAAACTTTAAAAGTTGATAGTTCACATAAATGGGAAGTGCAGTGCCCAAGAATTGTTAATTTATCATTAATAATTTTTGAGTAATTACCCTTTGTTCGTTTTTACACTTTGAACTTAACAGTTTATAATCACATGTTATATTTAGAATTGGATGCCATTAGGGGGGCATACATGTTTTACAAACATCTCTTTTTTCCTTGGATTGGATACAAGGTGACCAGCTGGAGACCATTTTGAAATTACAATAATCAGGGTCATCTGATCCCAACAACAGGTTTAAGGTCACAGTTTCTGGAAATAGGGCTTTCGGGGGGCATTGCTCTCATTCCGACAGCTCTTGTTACATATGCATCACACGTAATGGAAATTTAATTTTTAATTACAACATATCATAGCTTGATGCTTTTCCACAAATCGACTTCTCAGGACTTTGAGTTCTTTGATTTTCAGGGGATTGAAGCACTTGATTTCTGGTAGAATTGGTTGAACTCCAACTAAAAAATTTCAGACTTTTAGACTTTACCACACAATCCCAACTTTTAACGACCCTGAGAAAGAAAGCTTTTGAAAACACTGTGGGAAGAGGAGAAAATGCTGATAACCAGCATTTTCTCCTTTTCCCACTATGTTTTCTACCCTTTCAAAACAAATTTCAACTTTTGAATCACATATATTTTGTCGTCTGTAAATGTTTTCTATTTGGAGTAGTCTAAAATTTTGTCATGTGGTAAAGAGTTGAATGAGGCTAAAATGATGGGATTTGTCTTTGGAAGGGTACAAAACTTTGTTGGGCGGGGAGAGAATGCTGATTACCATTATTTTCTCCTTTTCTCACAATGTTTTCAAAAGCTATCTTTCTGTGGGTTGATAAAACAAGGAATTATTTGGTGAAGGGTTGAAGAGCACTAATCCCTTCGGTTTCTTCCTGCATTTCAAGTAGTACATTGAATGGTCTGTGCAGACATTTTGTGACAATTTTGTAAATTTATGAGACACGATTGACCCTTAAGAGTAATGATACACAGCTTGCTGTTTTCTCCCAGAGGTTTTAGTGGCATTTGTTTGTTTGTTTAATTGATTTTTAGTGCTATATTCAACATTATTTCTGTTATATCCAGGCAGCCAGTGCACCTTTCCATACTATCCTGGAGTTTATTCTAGCAGTAGGTCAGACTTCAGTGTTTCCAAGCCACTGGCTGCTTCCCCGTGTAAACATTGTTGAAAAAATGTTCAGTATTGAGAGGGATATGGATACTGATCCAGTGAGTATTATCAATTCTCAAGCATTCTGTATTTCTGAGCTACTTACCACTGTATTGGCAATGGGAGTGGGCACTTAAACTTACTTTCACATATTGCAAAAAGATTGTTTTTTTTTTTTTATTACAGGAAAATATGAAAAAAAAAACCTTACCCTATACCACACAATTCCAAGTTTTAACGATCCCCAAGGGAAAAGACTTTTGAAAACATTGTGGGAAAAGGAAAAAATGCTGGTAACCAGCATTTTCTCCTTTTTTTCCCACAGTGTTTTCTACTCTTTCAAGGACAAATTTCATATTCAAGTGTCGTGAAATTTGTTGTCTGCAAATGCTTTCAATTTTGACCAGTCCAAACTTTTATGATGTGGTAAAGAGCTAACTGGGATAAGCTGATCCCTGCTGAAAATATTGTTGAAAAGGGAGCAAAATATTGGTAACTAGACTTATTCCTCAGGGACATAAGGATATGGGATTGTTTCGTAAAAGATTAATAAATGAATACATTAGAAATGGCCTGCTGCAAACGAAGAAAGTCATGGATATGGAGATAATGCTACAGGGAGAAAGATTGGATTATAGACAGACATTTTTCCATACCACAGTCCTCATTTGACAATATATTATTTTGTCTGACAAAGCTGCAACCAGTCCATAAATAGCCTGCATTTTGCACATCTACTGCATATTCTACTGCACACATTTCCGATATTTAAATTTTACCAAGAAATTTTACAGCATGTACTGTATGACTGTCGCAGAAGTTCTAAGCGATTATTGCCCTACTTTTTATGTCATCTCGCTGCAGTCTCTTCAAGCTTCTTGTCCTTAGCCCCGACCGTTGTTAGACGGTTTCAGAATTGTAGCCAATTACTACACAGTCCCGGGTTTTAACTATTTGTGGAGGGGAAGCTTCTGAAAACATGGTGGAAAAAGGAGGAAATGCTGGTTATCAGCATTTTCTCCTTTTCCCACAATGTTTGCTAACCTTTCATAGAAAATTTAATCACATATGCAGCATTTAATTTGTCAAATGCTGTCAATTTGGTCCAGTCTGAAATGTTGTTGTTTGGTTAAAAGATAACCAATGACTGTGCAGGCTTGAATTCAAGACAGACCTATTACAAATATCCCAAAAGGTGAAACATGAGAAGAAAGAAAAATATTTTTTTTATTGGTATGGAATAGTCTTACTATTGGAAAAGAAGAATTTGCTTGTTATAAGCAAAGCTTGCAAAGGCTTTTCAAATTTAGGCATGGAATTTTTTAAAGTCAGTATTTGTAAAGAAGCCGGAAAGAGTAAAAAAAAAAACTTCTCCAATATGAGGAAATTTGAATAATCTTTGCATAAGCAGTTTCGAAATGCATCCAGTTTAAACTTTCTTACAGATCTTTATCAATGCTTAACAAAACATCAGTAAAAAAAGATGTCAGGTTTTTCAAAGTTAGGTTGTTGAACTCTTTACCAGACAACAAAATTTTAGATTTTTTGATAATGAAAGCATATACAAACAACAAAAATGTTATTTTTTTAAAAGTAGAAAACATGGTGGAAAAGGGAGAAAATTCTAATTACCATATCATTCTCTCCTTTTCCAACAGTTTTTAAAGACCTTCTTGTACAGCATCATTAAGCCTTTACCACACGATCCCAAGATTTAATTACCCTGATGAAAAAGGCCTTTGAAAACATTGTGGGAAAAGGAGAAAATGCTGATAACCAGCATTCTTTCATTTTCCCACAATGTTTTCTGCCATATCAGAGACAGAAGTCCTCTTTTGAGCTACATTTAATTTGTTGTCTACCAATGCTTCCAATTTGGACCAGTCCAAAATTTCATTGTGTGGTAAAGAGTTACTGGGGGCTATTTAGA
The DNA here is from genome assembly GCA_945859785.2 of Tridacna gigas. Taxonomy (NCBI): domain Eukaryota; kingdom Metazoa; phylum Mollusca; class Bivalvia; order Cardiida; family Cardiidae; genus Tridacna; species Tridacna gigas. The sequence goes on from OX244041.2 coordinate 17,761,441, forward strand.
TTGTAATAATGAAACAAGAAGCATATTTTTTTTTTACATTACTTTATTTGTATTTTTTGTTGGTTAAAGTTTTAAAACCATTTAGAGAAATGAATCAAAGCAAGTTCAACACAACTTTTTACCTTAATAATTCGCCATATATTTGATTGTCAGTGTTGAATTTGAGGAATTAATTTTAAGTTCATTTTATTCTGTTCTATTTGTCATTGATTTTATAATAATTCCATCATCAACATAGGAGAAAGTTGTATTGCGGTTTGTTAGATTGTAACGATTCATAATTCAATATTTAGACGATTTTTTAAATTCTTTATTTTGGGAGACTTTCAGAACAATGATGTGCATTCTACTGCCTGCTTGCGGCAGTAAATGCACCAAATTTCACCAGTGTTGTTGTGTTGAGTTCTGTGGCCTAGGTTTATAATGATTTTTCAGCTCACCTGAGCACAAAGTGCTCAAGGTGAGCTTTTGTGATCATGCTGTGTCTGTCGTCTGTCGTCCATGTCATCAACATTTACCTTCTGTGTACTTTAGAGGCCACATTTTCAGTCAGATAGTCATGAAACTTGGTCAGAATGTTTGTCTTGAGAAAGTCTTGGACAAGTTCGAAATCGGGTTCTATTGGTTGGGTCAAAAAGTAGGTCAATGGGCTAAATCTTAGAAAAACTGTGTGTCCACTCTAGAGGTCACATTTTCAGTCTGATGCTCTTGAATGTTAGTCAGAATGTTTCTCTTAATAATATCTTGGACAGTTTTGAAATTGGGTCATGTTGGTTGAAAAAGCAAATCACTGGGTCAGATCTTAGACAAAAGGTTGTGTGCACTCTAGAGGCCACATTTTCAGCCTGATACTCATGAAAGTAGGTCAGATTATTTGATTTGATGATATCTCAGAGAAATTCAAAAATTGGGTTATCTTTGGTCAAAAGATGGGTCACTGGACCAAATCTTACAAAAACCTTGTGTGTATTCTAGAGGCCACATTTTTAGTCTGATACTCATGAAAGTAGGTCAGAATGTTTGTCTTGATAATTTTTTAGACATGTTCGAAATTGGGTCATGTCAGGTCAAAAAGTAGGTCACTGGGCTAAATCTTAGAAAATTCTTGTGTGCACTCTAGAGGCCACATTTTCAGCCTGAAACACATGAAACTTGGTCAGAATGTTTGTCTTGATGATATATTGTACATGATTGAAATTGGGTCATGTAGGGTCTAAAAGTAGGTCACTGAGCCAAATCTAAGAAAAACATTTTGTATGCTGTAGAGGCCACAATTTCAGCCTGATACTCATGAAACTTGGTCAAAGTATGGAAGTTATCGTGAAGATGATAACCTGTTATTGTACGGTCGGTCCAAATGGCTGAGAACCAGCATTTTCTCCTTTTCCTAACATGTTTTGTAAGCTTTCAGAAACAAGTTCAGTCATATGAACCACATTTAATTTGTCATTGCAAATGCTTTCAATTTGGGCAAGTTTGTAATATTATTGTGTGGTAAAAAGTTGATATGATATAGGGCACCATTGTTGGTGCTTTTGCTGATGTTGTAGATTCAGATTAGCTGGCACAGAATGTGCAGTCAGAACTTATGATCATCCTATTGCAGTATTTTGAAAAATATTCTTGCCCAAAAACATCCAACCTTGGAACTCATGTAGGTCTCTTTCTTGTCTAAAAATATCATTTGCATAATGTGTCATTCGGTCTTGAAAGGGAGTTGTTTAATGCACATACAATAAGTGCACAGGCTGGTCTGGGTCAAAACATTTTGCTATTGATCAATTTTCTACGTGTCAATTTATCAGGACCATTCTACCTCATGATTCAGTTGGTTGTGAGACAAAATGGGTTGTATGGATCCCTAATTATATGATACCTCCTTGGTATGATGCATCACAGAGATGTACTAACCCTTTACCGCACAGTGCCGCCTTTTGACGCCCCTGGAAAAGAAGCCTTTTGAAAACATTGTGGGAAAAGGAGAAAATGCTGGTAAACAGCATTTTCTCCTTTTCCCAAAGTGTTTTCTACCCTATCAAAGAAAATTGCATCATATTAGCCACATTGAAATTGTTATCTGCAAATGCTTTCAATTTGGACATGGCTAAAATTTTGTTGTCTGGTAAAGGGTTAACCATTTACCAAACAATCCCAGGTTTTAACTACCCTGAAGCCTTTTGAAAACATTGTGGGAAAAGGAGAAAATGCTGCTAACCAGCATTTTCTCCTTTTCCCACAATGATTTCTAACCTTTCAGAAACAAATTTAATCATTTGAGGCATAATTATGTAGTTTGTTGTCTGTAAATGCTTTCAATTTGGACCAGTCTAAAATTCTGTCGTGTGATAAAGAGTTAAAACCCCTGTTGCTAGAGTACATTCCTATTATCTCTTTACCAAACGACAAAATTTTAGACTGGTCCAAATTGAAAGCATTTGTAGACGACAAATTATCCCTTTCCCAAACAAGCCCTGTTTTCACGTGTCTGCAGTACAAGTCTTTTGAAAACACTGTTGGAAAAGGGGAAATTGCTCGTAATGAGCAATTTCTCCTTTTCCCACAGTGTTTTCTACTCTTTTTGAGAACTTTCTGCCATTTTCATCAAATTTAAAATTATCGTCTGCCAACTCTTTCAATTTGGACCAGTCCAAAATTTGTCGTTTGGGAAAGGGTTAAAGGTGGCCCAAATGATAAAATTTGTCATTGATAGGTTAGAAAACATTGTGGGAAAAGGAGAAAATGCTGTTACCAGCATTTTCTCCTTTTCCCACAATGTTTTCAAAAGGCCTCTTTCTCAGGGTCGTTAAAAGTTGTGATTGTGTGGTAAAGGGTTAAAATAATATTATGTTCCAATTTGTCTATTTGTTTGGTATTGAACCTTTTTTTTTTTCTTCAAATGATCTCGAGTTTTATCGACCCTTTGGAAGAAGCAATTCAAAGAATTCTGTGGAAAGGTAAAAATGCTGGCGATCATTATTTTGTCCTTTTTTTCCCACAAGGTTTTGTAGCCTATCTTAGGCAAATTGCTAGATTTTTGCCACACTTAGTTTATGTTGTCTGCAAAGTTCACTTTGTGTTAGTCTAATATTTCGTTGTCTGAGAAAGAGTGAACCTGCTACCACAGAATTCCAAGTTTTAATGACCCTGAGGAAAAATTCTTATGAAAATATTTTGGGACAAGGAGAAAATGCTGGTTACCAGCATTTCATGGTATTCCTACCATGTTTTCTACAAGTTCAACCCTAAAGAAGAAGTTTTGAAAGAATCCTGTGTTAACTGTTTACTACACACAACAGAAATTTACATATGTCCAACTTCAAAGCATTTGCAGATGTACATTTTCAATGTGGCCCAAATGATGGAATTTGACTTTTATAGGGAAGGAGACATTGTGTGAAAAGGAAAAAATGATGCTTACCAGTATTTTATCTTTTTCCCACAATGTTTTCAAAAGACCTCTTCCTCAGGATCAATAAAACTGTTGTGTGGTAAAGAGATAAGGAAAAATGATGGCACCCAAGATTATCTCATTTTGCGTGATGTTTTTCTCCTCACTCAGCAATAAATCCTGTGATAATAGTCACATTAAATAGGTTGTCTGCAAATTTTCTCGATTTGGACAAGTCTGGTCAAGAGTTGGCCCTGTACTACACAATCCGGACTTTTAACGACCCTGAAAAGAATGTATCAGAAACTGAACTTATCAAGTGGTTAGTTTCAATTTTATGTGACAAGGGGAAATTAACCAAACATTTCTTATGCAGGCTGCTGTGAATTGCTTTACATCCGCTTGTTTGGGTCATGTTTGTTTATTGATCGGCCCTCATCTCGGTACTTCAGAGACGACCCTCAGATTTCTTACCAAAGTCTCGAAGCAAAAACAGCGAGTCATTTTTGTGGTTATTTGTAATTTTTGGACCGTTTGAATAGTAAATATGGCTCTCATTATTTTGAAAGCACTTGGGTGTGAGGTTATGTGCTCCTTGTTGAACATCCATTCGACAGGGATCATATTTCACATCGAAGCGTTTTGGGTTTGAGACTGTCCTTTTCGTGCCACACACAAACCATGTGAAGCGTGCTGAGTTTTTGTAAAGAAGAAAAAAGGGTGTTTTTGTCATGTCAATGAGGCCTTGAGAGATGCAAACTTATGCAGTGAAATTGCCTTTTTATAGAAGTTTCAGTTCAGTTATCATCAATAAAATTACAAAAAAAAGATGAAACAGTAGATCTAGTGGTTCCTTACTGTCCGGCTTGTCACATTTAGACCGCCCCATATGGCTGGTATTGGCAGAGAATTGATGTAGGTTACATAATATTGACAGTAAGTTATATTGACAGTAAGTTATGCTCTTTGGAGGACCGTCTAAATTGAGATCAGTTAACCGACATCGATAAACACAACAGACCTATTCGGGCCCGTATTCACCAACCATTCTTAAGAATATTCTTAGTCTTTTTCTGAAGAATTCTCTCAATTTGAAAGTAACACAACTTCTGATTGGCTAAACCATTTGGTTTAATAGCCAATCAGAAGTTGCGTTACTTTCAAATTTTGAAAATTTTGGAGAATAAGACAAAGAACATTCTTAAGAATGGTTGGTGAATACGGACCTCAGACTATGAGTAAGACCTAGTTGCATTTTGATGGTTGCTTTTGTCTATAGTGTTTAAGCTAAGTGGACAGTGTAGATCAAAGATGAGACTGCACATTCTATGTAGTCTGATCTTGATCTTCACTTGCTGCAAAGGCGCCTTGAGTTGTGCTTAGAGGCCCAAGAGATAAGCATCCTCATCGCTGATCAACAGTATCTTGTACATAATAGGTTATTCTGATCAGAAAGCTTAAAAATATAAAGACAAGGTTGTCTTTGATAGATTGCTTATTCATGTGTGCCCATGGATTAACCAGAACTAGGCTGCAGCTCTTAACCCTTTACCACACAATCCCAAGTTTTAACAACCCTTAGAAAGAAGGCTTTTGAAAATATTGCGGGAAAAGGAGAAAATGCTGGTAACCAGCATTTTCTCCTTTTCCCACAATGTTTTCTACCCTATCAAAGACAGAAATCATCATTTGAGCTCCTTTCAATTTGTTGTCTGTAAATGCTTTCAAATTTGACCAGTCCAAAATTTTGTCGTTTGGTAAAGAGTTAAGCAAATGACCTAATATAAGAATCAAGCTCAAGAAAATGTCAACACATCTAGTGAGAAATGTACCATTGGCCTTATGGTTACAATTGATTGATTTCATGGTGTTTAACGCTGTATTCAACATAATATCAGTTGTACTGTGGTGGCCAGTGCACCTGTCCATGGTTTTACTTTTTACTAGTACTTCACACAATATTCTTCCAAAACCACTGGCTGCTTCCCCACATAACCATTGTTGAAACAATAACCAGGAGAGAGAGAGGAATGAAGCCTGTCACAATTACTATCATCAATCCTTAGAAAGAATTTGGCCCAGCTTGGGATTCAAACCAGCAACTCCCTGATCTCAAGTCCTGTACACTACCAACTGCACTATGTGAGCTTGGCCTCAAGTTAAAAATCTCACACCTACACCACTGTGCCCTACAGGACATTCTGCTCTACTAACTGAAAGTATCCATTTGTTTTATTTAGTACTATGGTGAGTCAGTAATGTATATGGCTCAAAACCCATGGGTTTGGTTAGAATCTCAGCTTGGCCATATTAATCTTTCTGCAGATTGATTATAGTTATTGCAACAGGTATAATTCCATACATTTACTCTTCACCTAATATGGTTTTGATGATGTCTGTGGGGAAGAAGCAGCCAGTAGATTGTTGTTTTGTGAAGTTAATTTAGTGGTAAAAGAAACTTCTTATAAGCATGGATAGATGCACTCAGGCTCTTGAAAATATGTTGAAAATAGCCTTAACTCTTTACCGAACAAGAAAATTTTCGACTAGTCCAAATTGAAAGCATTTGCAGATAACAAAATAAGTGTTACTCAAAAATTAAAAGTTGTGTATGGAAAGGTAGAAAACATGGTAGGAAAAGAAGAAAATGCTAGTTACAAGAATTTTCTTCTTTTCCCATGATGTTATCAAAAGCCTTCCTGCTCATGGTCATTTAAACTCGGGACTGTGTTGTAAAGTGATAAAAAACAGTTTTATATAACAGTTAGACTCACTATAGCCCGACATGTCCACATTGGAGGCATTGGAAAAGAGAAGTGTCCATATTCAACAACCATTCTTAAGAACATTCTCAGCCTACTATTCTCCAAGATTTTCTGCATTTGAAAGTAACAAAACTTCTGATTGGCTAAACCAAATGGTTTAGCCAATCAGAAGTTGTGTTACTTTCAAAATCAGAAAATTTTGGAGAATAAGACTAAGAATGTTCCTAAGAATGATTGGTGAATACAGACACAGATGTGCTGTGGTTTGAGTGATGGGATTTGTCTTTTATATAGGGTAGAAACATTGAGGATAAAGGAGGAATTAGTGGCTCCCAACATTCTCTTCCTCTCCAATGAATTTTTTAAAGCCTTCTCCTTCAGGTTCTTAAAACAACGGATTGTTTGGTAAGAGGTTACCCTATATAAAGCTGAATAGGAATTTAATGGCTTAATTCTGCAGAGTATAGGTGAAGATCAGACTTCACAGTCTGATCTTGGATCTATGCTGTCTACTTCTTTGCCAGATATTCTGACAAAAAACAGCCCTGAAGTTGCAATATCTGTATCGTTTTCATTGACTAAGAATATCCATTTAATTTGTATAGCATGAAAAGAAAAAGGGTATATAGAACATACCACAATTTAGCCATAGGGGCGCTGCATATCAATGTTACACAACGCAAAAAATTAAGCCTCTGTTTTTTTATAACACTGTTTTTTTGCCTGCAGTTTGTTGGAGAGGAAAACTGCGAATGCAGAAAAAGTGCAAGTAGAAATAGCAAATGCACCTATATAATGCATGAAAAAACTCAGCTTGCAATAAAAGATATGCAGATTTGCTTCATCCAATGAAAAATAAGGAAATACAGACATTGGCGGAGATTTTTTGTATTATACTGTGCAGCAATTTTTTCAGGCAATATTGTAATAGTTTTCATGCATTATATATATGTGCAGCGCTGCATTAGATTTGCATTTTTAGTGCATGGATATATATACATATAAAACAGTGGCGCGTCGTGCATAAATGCAGCGAATTTTTCGAACTTTTCTCGACTAATTTCTTGTAGATTTATTTGGCCGTTACCAAACAATCCTGAATTGTTACAACCCTGGGGAATAAGGCTTTTTAAAGCATTGGTGGAAAAAAGAAAATTATTGGTAACCAGTGGTTTTGTTTTCTTTTCCCAAAATGTTTTCTACCGTTCAAGGACAAGTTCCATCCTTTGGTTCATAGTTAACTTGTCTGCAAATGTTTTCTAAGTGGACTAGTCTGCAATATTGTTGTTTGATACATCTGACATAGTTGGCATTTGAAAACATTCTGGCAAATAGAGAATTTGCTTGTTATATGCAATACTTACTTAGTAAGAATATATAACCACATACTTCTTATCTCTCCTACTTCGTCATATCATAGTCAAGCCTGGTAACTCAGTCAGTCGCTTGAATCTAGAGGGTAGCTAGTTTGAATCTCGAGCTCTGCCAAAGATTCCAAAGATTGATGATGGTCATTGTAACAGGATTAATTCCTCTCTCACCTATGATTATTGTTTCAACAATTATTTTGCGGGAAAGCAGCCAGTGCCATAAGGAAGAATATTGTCCGCACGAATTGTAGAAAGACTTCAGAGAAAAGCAAGGATATGTACACTGGCCATCAAGATATAACTGAAATAATGTTAAAAATGGTGTCAAACTCCATACAAACAAACAAATTATCATAATACGATGAGACCTGTTTGTTTCCAACAAACGTTCAGGCTCTTTCAAAACATTTTAACCCTTTACCACACATTCCCGAGTTTTAACGACCCTGAGAAAGAAAGCTTTTGAAAACATTGTGGAAAAAGGAATATATGCTGGTAACCAGCATTTTCTCCTTATCCCACAATGTTTTCTAACCTTCCCAAAATAAATTTTAATCTTTAAGTGGCATTTATTTTGTCGTCTGCAAATGCTTTCAATTTGAACTAGTCTAAAATTTTGTCGTTTGGTAAAGAGTTAAGATGACAAACTAAATTTTGCCCAACAGGCGAGATCTGTGTTTGAAAAGGTTGAAAACATTGAGGGGGGAAAAAGGAGAAAATCCTTCTTCCTCAGGATCCTTTTACCCTTTACCACACAATTCCAACTTTTAACGACCCTGAGAAAGAAGCCTTTTAAAAACATTGTGGGAAAAGGAGAAACCAGCATTTTCTCCTTTTCCCACAATGTTTTCTACCCTTTGAAAGATAGATCTATTGTTTTGAATAACATTTAATTTGTTCTCTGCAAGTGCTTTTTATTTGGATCAGGCTAATATTTTGATGTGTGGTAATGAGTTAAACGCAGGATTATATTCACTAAAGGGAAAATGAGGATAGGTGATGTTTGTAACCTAAGCAATTAATCTGTAGAGTGCCCCAAAATGTGGACACTTCAATCAAGCAAAAAATAATTGATGGATAGTAGGGAAAAAAAAATATTCTCAAAACTTCAATTTTTGGGGTGCTTTGCTTGACTGAAAATATGAGTATTTTTTTTGTTTGGCCCTTTGTTGGTGTAAAAGTACTGTTTCTTTAAGGCTGATTTTGTCAGACTTGCACACAGTGATTTGAATGACTTAATAAGTCTGTGAGTCTGAAATTGATCCATACACAAATATATTTAAGCCATGCTCAGCAAAAGGGGGCTTAATGCATATCCGTGATGCATTATCCCTTTACCACACAATCCCAAGTTTTAATGACCATGAGAAAGAAGCCTTTTGAAAACATTGTGGGAAAAGGAGAAAATGCTGGTGACCAGCATTTTCTCCTTTTCCTTCAGTGTTTTCTACCCTTCCCAAAACAAATTTCACTTTTTGAGCAACATTTATTTTGTCATCTGCAAATGCTTTGAATTTGGACCAGTCTAAAATTTTGTCGTTTGCTAAAGAATTAAACCAAGTAGGTCATCATATAGCTGTGGATCCATAAAGTCCATTTTGTCTAACAACTGACTGACTCATGAGGTAGAATGGTCCTTTGACATGTAGAAAATTGACCAATAGCAAAAAGTTTCGGCCAAGGTCAGCCTGCGCAGACAGTGCAGGTTGACCTGAATCGATACTTTTTGCAGATGCATTAAGCCCCCTTTCCACACAGCATGGCTCATTTATATATCTATCTAAAAGTAAGTATCTTAACCCTATACCACACAATCCCGACTTTTAACAACCCCAAGGAAGAATCCTTTCAAAAATGTGTATATCACAGGTGTGACATCAACAAGAATATACACAATATAATGTCTGTGCATGTCAATATTCTTCAAAGATTATTCCTGTCTGCAATGACATATCACTATCCTTTACAGGATAAATATTATTACACCGTGTGTAAATTGATGCTAAAAATAGCAGTTGCTATTTTTAGCATCAATTTTTGGTGAATAAACAGGTGACAAAATCAATTTTTGGTGTATAAACAGGTGACAAAATAAAGATGTTTTCCAGAATAATCTCCTTCATCCCATTAAAATAAATAATTATGGCATATTTATGATAAATTTTCAAAATTTAATGTTTACGATCCATTACTCCACCTCAAAGAGGAAATTTTGGGAGTAGGAGAATTTGTTAAATTCTTTTTAAAATACAGAAATATCAACATCAACCCTTTACAGAATATACCCATATTTTAATATTTCTGAGGAAAAAGGCTCTTGTGGGAAAAGGAGACGATGCTGATTACTAGCATTTCCTCTTTTTCTCTCTATGCTATCCTAATCACACTATGTCTGCCACATTAAGTTTGCCATATAAGTACTATCATTTTGAATACTGAAGAATTATGTCATTTAGAGTTAACTTAAAGTTCAAAACACATATATATATATAAAAAGAATATTGTGGCAACAGGAGAGAATCATATCCCTTATAGCCCTGGACCTGACTTTAAAGTTGTTTTTGCAGACAACGTATATCAAGATCAGACTGCACAAAACGTGCAGTCTGATCTTAGATCTACACCATCTGCTACTATGTTACATGTTCTAAAGAAACAGCCTTGAAATAGCAATATCTTTGACTATTTTTCTTAATTAAACAGGTTGGAATCATTAACTCAGCGCTCTATTGACATGGCAGCCAGTGCGCCAGTCCTATCCATGATTTCCTCGAGTTTTTGTTTACCAGTACTGTGCAGAATATTCTTCCCAAGCCACTGGCTGCTTTCCCGCATGCTACTCGGATAAAAATTGTACTTAGAGAGGTTGTTGAATATCATGGACCTTCAATTGTTTTTTTTTTTAATTTAGATGTAACTCCTTATTTCTGGTTTGGTAATCTTGAGTGTTAAAAAAAAGTTTATAAGGGTATCCCTTTCCTTTTCAACAAGTTGAACATTTTACGTTTTCAAGTGGAAAGCCACCAGTGGCTTGGACAGAATGTTGTGATAAATTTTGGTAAAAAAAAATTGTAAAAGCATGGATAGATGCACTGGCTGCTGTGATATAATAGAAATGATGTTGAAAGTGGCATTACATTTAAAATTTACTCTGTACCAAAGAACAAAATTTTAGACTAGTTCAAATAGAAAGCGTTTGCAGACAACAAAATGTGACCCAAAAATTTAAATTTGTTTTTGGAATGATAGAAAACTGTGGGAAAAGGAGAAATGCTGGTTACCAGCATTTTCTTCTTTTCCCACAATGTTTTCAATAGGCCTCTTTCTCAAGGTCATTGAAATTTGGGATTGTGTGGTAAAGGGTTAAACAGACAACTTCTTTCAGTGATGCTGATTGTTAGTTTTGTTAGATGTTTACCCTCATATGCTGAGCTGGCAATGGCTTTGTTGTACAATGTAAATCAAAATCTTATGAACTTCGTTGTACTCAGTTCTTATTCCATTTAGCTTCAATGAATGGACCAGCAAGCTTATTTTATGGCCCTATATCCATGATGCCAAACTTCAAACAAATGATCGATCCATAGTCCTTTTCAGAATTCCTTCTAAAAATTCAATTTCATTTAGAACTCTTGTTGCCATGGCAATAGAACTAAAAAAGAAAAAACACCGAAAATTTTTCGAGATCTTCTTTATTAAAACTGAAGTTAAATGATCCACACATGGTGCTCTCTAGAAATTTTTGAAAGAATTTGATTTCCTTGGAAACTCTTGTTGCTATGGCAACAAAGCTGAAAAATATTAAAAATCTTCTTTTATTCTTTGTCAGAGTTCATTAATTTCTGGTATAAATGAAACATCGTGACATGTGAAAATATATGATTTTTTGGGGGGGACAAGGCTTATTTATTTCTTTCCTTTACTGCTGTACAGACTTCCTATGGTTTGAGGTTTATGTGTATGCCAGTCAAACGTATAGCCCATTTAGACTCGAAAAGACAGTGGAGTGGTACAGGGCCATCATGACCCTCTTGTTTGTTCATAACAAGCTTTTGTAAAACTAATACTCAAAGGATTATAAGTCCTAGGACAGATATTTGCAACCATTTGTTCCCCTTGATTATAATATGGCAATGCATGTTTAACCCTTTACCACACAAGCCCGACTTTTAACGACCCTGTGAAAGATGCCTTTTGAAAACATTGTGGAAGAAGGAGAAAATGCTGGTAACCAGCATTTTCTCCTTTTTCCACAATGTTTTATACCCTTTCAAAAATAAATAACAAATTTTATTTTTTTCAGTGACATTTATTTTATCGCCTGCATTAGTGCTTTCAATTTGGACTATTCTAAAATTTTGTCGTGTGGTAAAGAGTTAACACAGTTGCTTTTGTTTACTCAAGTGTTCTGATCAGAAATCAATCAGTTTTCAGAAATAATGATTAATTTTGGTGATTACAGTTACTTTGAATATTGAACATGAAGCAAAATTTGTTTCATTTTATTCTTTTTTTCAGTCACTCTACTACTCTTGTTTAAAAAAAAAAATGTTTTTCAGTTCAAATTTTTGGAGTGTCCAAAAACTAGCCAACTTGGTTCAGAGCTCCAGATAGAGGAAGTGATTTTGATTTCAAAATTGAAAATATCAATTATTCTCCACTATACCCCATGTTGTGGGTACTCATTAGAATCATCTCATTGAGACGATTCTAATGAATACCCACAACATAGGGTTTGGAAGAGAAATAATGGATTTAGAATACCATTACTCCCTCTAATCTGGAGCTCTGTTGGTTGATATCTTGATAAAACTGATGCTTGATAAGTTCTCCTACATAATATTGACATCATCGCGGCATCTTATAAAAAAATGCAGTTAGGGCTTCTTATGGATTAAATTTACCAAATGACAAAATATTAAACTCATCCAAATTTCAGAAGTTTGCAGAAGACAAATTAGAACCAACTTACTGGATTTGTCTGTGTAAAGGTAAAAAACATCGTAGGAAAAAGAGAACAATGTTAGTTTCTCCTTTTCCAAATGTTTTCAAAGACCTTCTCCATTGGGATTGTGTGGTAAAGAGTTGAAGTTTGTGCCAGGCTCATTAATCTATAAGACAGTGGAGCAATATGGGCCCATTAATGGCCTTTTTGATTCGTGACCTGGTAGAAAACATTGTGGGAAAATTGATATGCTGGTTACCAGCTTCTCTGCTTTTTCTTTGTGTTAATTTCTGCTGTCTGAAGACCAATATCATTTTGGCAACATATATCATTCTGCTAGGCTTTTACTTTTGAACAAGTCTGAAATTTTGTCACCTTGTTAAGATTTATATACCTTTGACGTCGGGGATCAAGGATGAAACAGTGGATCTTACAGCTGTACAAATGTACAAGCCTCTTTCATTGCCCTAGCCAACAACAGGGGCTTTTTTGGATAGCATAGACCAGGATCAGACTGCACAGTATGTACAGTCTGATCTTGGATCTATATCTTCACTTGATTTGGCAAGCTTAGACGAGAAAATATCTCTGACTGCCATTGGATTGCATTTTCAGCCCTCAAAAGAGGTCATGTTTATATGTGAGCCATGCTTGGGCAAAAGGGGGTTTAATGCATCTCTGATGCTTCATACCAAGCAAATCATCACAAAATGAGGGATCCATAAAATCCAATTTGTCTAACAACTGACTGAATCATGAGATAGAATGGTCCTTTGGCATGCAAAAAATTTAACAATCACAAAAAGTTTCGACCTATGTCAGCCTGCGCAGTGCGCGCAGGCTGACGTGGGTCGATACTTTTTGCAGATGTATTAAACCCCTCTTTCCACAGAGCATTGTTCACATATGAAAAGAGTTTGAATATAAACTCCTGTTTTGTAACTGTAAGTTAAAGGAACTGTGTTGATGTGACCCAGCCCCCTAATATATCTTTTCGTCTGGAGCAATATTGGTGTGATGAATTGCAACATTCATACTGTCATGAAAAGGTGCAAAAGGGGAATCAGTCATGAATAAAATTTACTGGGATAGGGGAAAAAAAGGTAAAGTTGCGTAACTATTTACAAGGCCGTCTAGAATGTTTGGTAATAAAGTAAAAACTCACTCCACTCTTTCCCTGCCAATCCTGAAGTGATGTAGACATCTTTGTAGGATGACGTACATGTATATCAAGATCAGACTGAACAGAAAGTGCAGTCTGATCATTGATCTACACTGTCCACTCTGTGATATGAAACCACATACTTTAAGACCTACAAAAAAAAGAATAAAATTTATTTGGTTTGCAGGTACAGTGTTAAAATGCTGTGAACAGCTTCAGTTGCTCTTGCAGGCTGTGTAGATGGAGGTTAGACTGCATGTTCCATGCAGCCTGATTTTAGACCTACACTGTACAATACAGATATCCTTATCAAAGGGGCCCTGAGTTGGCAGTATTAGGGTCCTTTTTCCTGCTTTCAACCCTTTGCCAAGCAGTCATGAGGTTTTGTGTTTCAGAGGAATTAGGCCCGTGAAGTCACCATGGGACAGGTTGAAAATGCTGGTAATCATTTTCTTCCTTTTCCAAAATGTTTTCTTCGCTTCTAAGGAAAAGCTAGCAAGCAGGACATAATGTACACAAATGGCTGGATGCCATTTAACTCTTTGCATAATGACAACATTTTAGACTTGTCCAAACTGAAAGCATTTGTAGTAGACAGATTAAGTAGGACTCAAAGGGTGGGATTTTCCATTGATAGGGGTAGAAAATATTGTGGGAAAAGGAGAAATTGATGATCACCAACATTTTCTCCTTTATAGCTCTACTGTGTTGAAGAATGCACAGAAGTATTGTCAATAGCCTTGTCATCTGTGTTGTTGTGCAAAATCTTTGACATTCTGTAATAACTCTGCCATTACTGAAGAGATTTACTTCAGCTAATGGTTAACTTTCAAAGGGGAACACATAAAAGAAGGGCAGGTGACCAGCAAAATATTTTTGACAGTTATGCCCCTTTTTCAACTTAGAATATTTTGTGCAAAAGCTTTGACATTTATAATATCTTTGTCAGTACTGAAGATCTTTACTTCAAACTTCGACTAGTTTTTAACTATCAAAAGGGGAAGCCAAACAGCAAGGGAAGGTAACCATCAAAATATTTTTGACACAGTTATGCCCCTCTTTAAACTCAGAACTTCCACTGTAAATGAATCTATTTCAAAAAACATCTGCAGCCGAGGTTTGGCACCCACATGCAGTGATCTTATTCCACAGTGTTTTCACATGCTTCCTCCTTAGGGTTGTTGAATCACAGTATTATTCAGTAACATTAAATGTCCATATTAGACATCAAATTGATGTGACTGAATTGGCCAATGAAAAAAATTTTTAAAAAATATGTCCCAACAATGAAAAAGGTCACTGTGTTAAATCTGAGTATTAACCAAAGTTGCGCTCTAGAGAGACTACATTTTCTGTCAAATGTTTGGTTGTAAAAGCGTCTAATAGCATCTAATTCTTTTTTCATGAATCTAGGACAGTAACTGCCAGTAGAGTGATCCAGGCCCTTGGAGGCCTCTTGGTTCCTTTGAAAGATAATGGAACAGTCAAGTTTTGTATCCTTAACAGTGCTAACCACAAATTTACTTGGTTAAGTTGCTAGGATAAATCAAAATCAGACATTTCACAGAATAATTACAATCTAATCTTTTATCTAGATCTATACTGTTGGCTATTTTGAGGAAACAAGAGGGGGAATTTTCGCACTGGAATTTTCAGGTCTTTGTTGAAGACTGAAAACATTGCTTTTATTGGTATTTTAATGGTTAGTTTTCAGACTTATATTTCTATGGATGGGGTTCCTGCATGGATCAGTGGTAAAGTGTAGGACAGGTGACCAGGAGGCCAGAGGTTTGAGGCTCAGTGGATCTTCTGGATTTTTCATGGGAGTGTCTTTGAGCAGGACACTTTAGAGCCCTAGCGTAGTACTGGTGAAACCCAGGAAATACATGGATGTGTGAGCTGTCGCCGTGATATGACTGAAATTATGTTGAAAGCAGCGTAAAACACTATTAACTCAATTCTATTGACAAACTTATCCTTTTTTCCCTAGTTGAAAAAATGAATTTGGGTCAAGATGTCATTTTACTTTCATAAATCAGAGTACATGCTTTTGTAACCAAGTTTTTCTTTCAAGAAAAAACATATTAACCCAACTAGTAGAATGCATGAGTCTGGTCTAAAAATAGCTGGGAAAATCTTGTCTGTGAAAAGTGTTAAGTGTTTCATGATTTGTCTAGACTTGGATTGTGCCACTGACAGATAAGCTATAATTACTATGTTTGTCTGCTGTGGTTGGAATAATTTCCAGGTAGTTTTCCCAGAAGTTGCTCTTGGACCTTTTTTCCAGTGAGCTCTTTCCCACACGACTATATTCTAGACTGGTCCAAATTGAAAGCATGTGCAGACAACAAATTAAATGTTGCTTTATTCATTATTTCTGTCCTTGATAGGGTAAAAAACATTGTGGTAAAAGGAGAAAATGCTGGTTACCAGCATTTTATCCTTTTCCCACAATGTTTTCAAAAGACCTCTTCCATAGGGTCATAAAAAGTCTGGATTGTGTGGTAGACGGCTTAAACCCTGTACCACACAAAAGATTGTGGACTTGTTCAGATCCAAAGTATTTGCCAACGACAAATAAGATGTGGATTACATGAAAGAAATTGTCTTTAGAAGTGAAAAAAAAAATGTGAGAAAAGGAGAAAATGCTGGTTACCAACATTTTCTCCCTTTCCCACACAGTTTTCAAAAGGCTTCTTCATCAGGGTTGTTAAAACTTGGGATTGTGTGGTTAACCCTTTACCAAATGATAAAGATTTAGGCTTGAACAGTTTTAGTTGAATTTGCGGATGATATATTCGATGGGGCTCAAAAGATTGGGTTGGTCTTTGAAATGTTAGGAAACATTGTGAGAAGAGGAAAAACATGATTGGTACCAGCATTTCCTCCACCTTGAACAATGCTTCTTTATCCAGGGTCATCAATTAACTTGGGATTGTGTGTTATATAGGTAACCCTTTACCAAGCAACAGAATTTAAGATTGACCAAATTGGTACCAAGCAACAAAATTTAAGCCTTGACCAAGTCAGAAGCATTTGCAGACAATGAATTAAATGTAGCTTTCAAGACCATTTCTGTTTATAAAAGGAAAGAAAACAGTGTGAAAGGGAGAAAGTGTTGATTACCAGCATTTTTTCTTCTTCCCACAACATTTTCAACAAAATTTTTCTCTGGTTTTTGAAGCTCTAGATTATATAGAAAAGGATGAAAAATACTATGGAACCATTATCGCCTTCTGTTTTGGGTCATGTGATTACAATCTGATAAAAGGGAGGGGGGGGGGGGAGTTTGTAGCTGATATGGTTGGAATAATTTCAGGGGTATTGTCCCTGGCGTATTTCTTAAGTGTTCCAGTGACTGGGCTACCTTGTTAGATATTTGCAGCTGACTTTTTTTGTTTTGCAGTAGGTGACTTTTTGAAACATAATGGCAAAAAGAGCACTTGCTTGTACTACCTGTGAGGAATTAAAGAAACAGTTCTAGAACAGTTCTTGAATTTAATTCTTGAATAGTTCATGAGTATTAAATGGACATTCTAGAACTGAAGTTCAAGAACTAAATCTAGAACTTCCAGTGAGGAATTCAAGAAACAGTTCTAGAATATTTTCTTGAATCTAGAATAATTCATGAACATTAAATGGCCATTCTAGAACTGGTGTTCAAGAACTTGCTGCAAGAAATTAAAGAAACGGTTCTAGAACAATCATTGAATCTAGTTCTTGAATAGTTCATGAACATTAAATGGCCGTTCTAGACCTGATGTGGAAGAACTTAATCAAGAACTTGCAATGAGGAATTCAAGAAACAGTTCTAGAACAGTTCTTCAATCTTAAGTTCTTGGAAAGTTCATGAACATTAAATGGCCATTCTAGAACACTGATGTTCAAGAACTTACTCAAGAAAAAATGTTCTTGAACAGATTCTAAAACAAATTCTTGAACCTTTTCTAGAAGTATAATTTAAGGTTCATGAACAATTCCAGAACTGGGTTAAAGAACTGATCTAGAACAGCAATTTGGTGTTCAAAACTTAATTTATGGGATCCTTGTTATTCCTCCAGATCTGGAGCTATGGACTTGGCATTTCAAGATTAAAGCTGCTGTAGTCTTTTTTTCCTAGTGAGTTACTACAAAGAAAAGACAAGACAACTAACAATACACAAACAATGTAGAATTGTTGCTCTGGATTGTCATCTCTTTACCATTTGACAATAATATTATCCTCACCCATACTAAAAAACTTGCAGACATCAAATTAAATGCCACTCAAATGATTGGATTTGCCATTGAAAGATGAGCAAATGTGTGAAAACAAGAAATGCCAGCACCATTTTCTTTCTGTTTTTTTTTTTCTGTATTCAAAAGCTGTCTTCAGGATTGTAACAAAACATGTCACTGAGAAGTGACACATTGTGTCGATGTGGTAGTAACCCATAATTGTATCTTATATATCTTGATGTTTAAACAGATTTAAAAAAAAAATATGTATATACACACACACACACACACACACACACACACACAAGCTATGGCATTCTCGGTAAAATTGAAGAACTCTGGGATGAACTTGTTTGGGGATGAAAGAGCAATGGCCGGAGCAAAATAAAAAAAACAACGATCCACGACAATAATGGAAAGCATTGCGAGACTAGATCCATTTAAAGATTTTCTCAACAAATTAATGTCTTTCAGTTGAAATATCTGTATTGTTGCGAGTTTCTGCAGAAGACACACACACAAAAGCACGAAAAAGTTCAAACGATTTTAATCCGACTTCCAAGCATTGTCCATATTTCTTCCCTATGATGTCATGATCCGGGTCTAATGGCGCTTTACAGAACTAGCCAATAAAAACGAACAAGAAGAAATTGACATAACTGTATCTAACGGGTTTAAATTGAACATCAGTTGATCATGTATTTGAAAAATGCCACCTAGCGGAAGCTGATGTAGAACAACGGATCACCCGAGATTTTCTGCATGAAAGTAAAATGAACATGTTCCTCCATATTCTGTATGCTTCTTTTTCAGAAAACCGCAAATTTGCGATTTTATCGACCAGTATGACACTTGGAACGGTTAGTAAATTAATACATCTACATGTAGATCTTTATCTTTTAATATTACGAGATTAATATGAACGAAGTAAATAATTTGTGTAGATATCTACTTTTGGTTTCGTTCTCCAGACTTGTCCTCAAGTGTGGGGTCCCCTTTATAACTCATACAATTTCTGCTTTCCGTTGCACTTACTGATGTTGTTATCAATAATGCTAATGTGATAATATTCAGAAAGAAAAAGATAATATCGTCAAGTGATGATGTAACCCAAAAATTCAGGCCTAATACAATTATAACTTTACATATTTCTGGATGGTACTAGAAATCGGATAAATTAGTCTTATTTTTATCTCAGCAAACTTTAACCAGGGACTTCTGAGTGAAATTGATTGTCCATATTTTTCTTATTGATTGCTTAGGTGGACAATGTTTTAACCTTAGCTTCCTTGAACATAACCACTATTGGTCACTTTACATCT
Organism: Tridacna gigas; assembly: GCA_945859785.2. Lineage (NCBI taxonomy): Eukaryota > Metazoa > Mollusca > Bivalvia > Cardiida > Cardiidae > Tridacna > Tridacna gigas. Next base: position 17,780,611 of record OX244041.2, read on the forward strand.
TTATTCCAATATTAATAATAAGTCCAACAACAACAAAAAAGTTACCACACTTCACATTTTTATTGCAATATTAATAATAAGCCCAACAACAACAAACTTTATTATAAACCTATTTTCTGTTTTGATTCATGATTTTTTTTGTTTGACTCTTGAAAAATTAGATGTGACCCCTGAAACTTTCAGATCAATGGGTCATTGCCCCTGAATTTCAGAGGCTACCTAAAGCCCTGCCCATCCACCATCTCGACTTATCCAGTTTTGGGCTTGACTTTACCGTTATGTAAGAGATTGCTGCAATGCAGAGATTGCTTGTTACTTAATTTTAGTAGCAAGATAAAAGTTGATAATAAGCCATTGTGTAAATCATCCATAGCATATTATGCGATCCCATGTAGATCAAGTGGAAAATGAAGTGGCAATTTTCAAAACATTGTAACAGAAAAAAATTCAAATTATCTGATTGACTCCAAAAATGTGAATGAGTCTGCAATATTTATATTACTGCCATTTCACATAAATAAGGGACAATATATACACATATATTATGATCCCTGCATAAATACAGTAGACCTCATGGCTTCTAATGTTTCTGAAAGTTTGCACATGTATGCATCTGAAATGTAAACAAGCATCTGAACCCAATTCTATGCAATTTGAAGGAAAGACAACTTGCTAATTTTGGCCATCACACAGATTTGCAGCAAAACATACTTACCAAATTCTAGATTTCCAAGTGCTGAAGAACTGGTACAGTTTTAGAACCAGGGTTTGTGGTCAGTGTATTAAAATTTTAGGCCAACTGTTCAGGAACTTTCAGATCAGTCCAAGAACTGGTGGTGTTCTAGAATTAATGTTTTTCACTTTTGTGCTTTTAGACCCAGTGTTCAAGAACAATTTGTCTTCTAGAACCTCAGTTCAGAGACTGTTTTATTAGTTCAAGAACAGGTGTTAAGGTTCATGAAGGGTTCTTGAATGTTCATGAACTTTCAGATCAGTTCAGAAACTAGTGGTGTACACTGTGGAATCTGGTTGTATCAAAAACCTTGTGGAACACTTAGGAACTATTAGAATGTAGGTCCAAATGAGTACACTGTAGAAACTACTTGTATCAAAACCTAGTAGAACACAGAAACTATTAGAATGTGAGCCTCAATGAGTACACTGTGGAATCTGGTTGTATCAAAAACCTATTAGGGTCCTGTGTGGCTCCCAGTATTTGAGGAGGTTGGTTGACCATTTTCTGTATTTGTCCTAGATCTGCGGTTTTGCTGGAATAGTGTGCATATATCATTCAACAATATTTTGTGCAAAACATAGAAAAAGCAATTTACTTCAGAATTTGTCAAATTTTTTCAATCAGTGTATCAAAACGATAACATGTGATTCCCCACCTTGTTTTCAATCAGCATTGTCTGATATGATGTGAGGTATGCCAGCCAATATAATTGCCATATTTGTTTTTAACAGCTTTGTTTGTCATCTGCTGTATGTCAATTATAGCAGGTAATGAGTTACAGCATCATTTTTCTGAAACACTGCAAGAAAACTTTACCATTTCATTACTTGTCAAATAAAGAATAAGCTCAAGGTCCAGTTCCCCAGTGAATTTTAGCCATGCTCTGGCAAACAGGGGCTCAGTGCATCTCTGATGCATGATACCAATCAAGCCATCATATAATTATGGATCCATAATTGCCACTCTTTTTTAACAACCAACTTAATCCTGAGATAGACTGCTCTGTGGACATACATAGAATTGACAAATAGCAAAAAGTTTTAGCCCAGGGCAGCCTGGGTGGACTGCTCAGGCTGACCTTGGTCGATACTTTCCTCAGATGCATTTAGCTCCCTTTTCACAGAGCATGGCTCATATATATTGTTAATTATCACAGTGATTTATTTCTTTCATTGGCTTTTAATACAGATTCAATAAACAAGACCATAAATATAAAAGCAAAGAATATTGATCAAGATCAGACTGCATTATATGTGCATGCTGATCATGATTTACATTCTGCTTAACTCTTTACCACACAATCCCGACTTTTAACGACCTTGAGAAAGAAGCCTTTTGAAAACATTGTGGGAAAAGGAGAAAATGCTGGTATTCAGCATTTTCTCCTTTTCCCACAAGGTTTTCTACCCTTCCCAGAATAAACTGCATTTAATTCAGTCACGATCATTTTGTCGTCTGCAAATGCTTTCAGTTTGGACTAGTCTATATTTTTGTCACGTGGGAAAGATTTAAGATAAGTCAACAGCGGTGTATTGAAGGGTAACAGTTATTTTTTGAAGCACTGAACCCAGATTTAGTTGCTTATGCAGTGTGGACAAGATCAGACTGCACATTGCAGAGTGTTTTATTGTCAGATATTCTGACAAAAACCTCCTTAAAATTGCAATATTTGCATCTTTCATTATTACTAAGACTGACCATGTTATTTTCCCTTTACCAATCAAGTACAAGTTTTAGTGACTCTGAGGAACAGACCTTTTGAAAACATTCTGGGAAAAGGAGAAAATGTTGGTTCTCCTTTTCTGACACATGTAATGTGTACTACCTTGTCAGAGAACTTCAATTTTTTTTTGTACCACTTTTGAAGTTTGTTGGCAGCAGATGCTAAGTTGAATTTGGGAAAGTCTAGAGTTTATCATTTATGAAAGGGATTATATAGCTGTACAATTGTTCACAAACAAGAACATAGAGACACATTTTCTGAGGTCCCTTTTGTAACTTGGTGATAGATAGTTGAGTTGAAAGCATCTTTTCGATCAAAGGAATTTTATGACAGTTTGATTGAAGTGCCCCACTGTTTTAGTTGTAGGTGTACAAATTGATACTGCTGTGCCTGATTAGGACATGAGAGTGGAAAGCAAAAGCATTTGTAGACTAAACTTTTTGCCAAACGACAGAATTTTAGACTAGTCCAAATTCAAAGCATTTGCAGGAGACATATAAAATTTAGTTGAAATATTGGTAATTGTCTATGAAAGTACAGAAAACCTTGAGGGAAAAGAGTGAATGCTGGTCACCAGCATTTTCTCCTTTTCCCTCAAGGTTTTCAGCAGCTAATTGTTCAGGGTCGTTACAACCCGGAATTGTTTGGTAAAGGGCTAACTTAACCAGAGGACAGAATTTAGACTGGTCTAAATTGAAAGCATTTGCAGATACCATGGACATAAATCCTCAACAGTTTTACAATTTTGCCATGTTGAGAAAAATTAACAAACAAAATTACAGAAAATGTGGGAACTCAGCCCGGACATGGGCTTCATCTTTGTTACATTCCAGGCTATGCCTCTGACATGGGGTACGTATGATGTTTTCTTGGTGTCCTTGTGGCACAGTGCATCAGTGTATCAGACTGTCAGTGTCAGTGACACATTTCTAGTTTATGATATTTGTATGCATCTTATGCCAATCTTACAACATCCTGTCCTCATGCCAATGAAGTGTACTGGTGTGTATTTGGGCTGACACCTGTCCTTTATGTGGCTGTATATACTTGTCTTTACTTGTATTTCTCTGTAGCCTCTGACTTGGTGGACGTCCACACAGTAGGTTGTCAGGTGGGAGAGCGATCCATGAGACCCACTGGTTCCCTGTATCGATTTTTCCTGCCATTTCCGTTTCGCTGCAATGCTGGTACCCAGCTACACTACACTACTGGTTTCAAAGACACTTGGGAATAAGATGGAATTTCTGTAGCATTCTTTTGGGCCATGGTTCCTGATACGAGTTACATACAGGGCTTCATTGTGTAATTGGGATTTAACTCTCTTTACTGAACGATAAAATCTTAAATTTGTCCATATTGAAAGCACTGGAAGATGACAAATTCAATGTGGCTCAAATGATGGGATGTGTCCTAAAAGGGCTGGCAAACATTGTGGGAAATGGAGAAAATGCTGGTTACCAGCATTTTCTCTCCATTTCCCCACAATGTTTTCAAAAGCCTTCTTGCTTAGGGCCGTTAAAACTCAGGATTGTGCAGTAAAGGATTATTAGTGACAAGCTGAGAATAATTATACAAACAAGGCTGACAAAATTGTACCCCATCATAATTATGGGACCTGATATTTGAGAAGTTAACACTCCATATCTTCGATACAGCAAGCTTTCTGAGGGAAAAAACTTTTGAAAATGTGGGAAGAGAAAAAAATGATGGTAACCTTTATTTTCGCCTTTTCGTACAATGTTTTCTACCTTTTCAAAAATGAATCCGATCATTTTGAATTGCATGCATTTTTTATTGCGTGCAAATGCTTTTAGATTGTCATCTGGTATATAGTTAATTCACACTCCTGACAAAGTAAGAGTGTTTTTCATCTAGTTCTGCTACATATTAAAAATCAGTTACTGTTCACTTTAACTCATCAAGCACTGGAACTAACGTTAGATGTGTTTGCGGACAGTGTATATCAAGATCAGACTGCACAGAAGGTGCAGTCTGATCTTAGATCTACATTGTCTGCAACTTTGTTTCATATTCTGGCTGAAACTACCTTGAAATGACAATGTTTTGATTGTTTTTCCTGATTGAAAAGGTCCATCTGATGAATTGCAACAGTTAATTCTTGTGAATGTTGCCACTCATTCTTCTCATTTGCTGAATATAGCCTTGGCTTCTCTTTTTGGGAAAGCAGTCATTCACGTTTTTATGGTGAAATGAAGCAAGACACTCAGAGAGTTGCAAATGGTACTAGTTAACCCTTTACCAAACAATCCTGGGTGTTTAAAGATCTTGAGATAGGAGGTTTTTAAAGACATGTGAGGTGAGAAAAGGAAAATATGCTGATGACCATTTTTTTCCCTTTACCCACACTGTTTTCAGCTCTATTACAAAGTCCATCATTTGATCCACATCTGATTAATTTTTATGGTCCGGAAATGCTGTGCAGAATTTGACATGTCTAAAACTTTGTTTTCAGTGGCAAAGAGTTTTATTTGTTGTCTGCAAATACTTAACAATCACACGATTGATTGATTGTATGGTGTTTAACGCCATTTTCAACATTATTTCAGTTATATCACAGTGGCCAGTGCACCTATCCATGCTTTCCTGGAGTATCATTTTCTAGTACTCCGCACAATATTCTTTCCAAGCCACTGGCTGCTTTCCCTCATAACCATTGTTGAAACAATGGTCAGCGGTGAGAGAGGAATGAATCCTGTCGCGATGACTATCATCAGTCCTCGGAAAGAAATTTGCTAAGCCGGGGATCGAACCAGCGACCTCCTGAAAATTTGTATACCTGGTAGAGTTAAATTTTCTTCCTCTTCAAAAAAATTTGAGCATATCATAAACTTTGAAACATCCATTGAAAATAAGAAATATAAAAAATTAACATCCGAGTCATTTCAAAAATTGTGACGAAGGAGAAATTTGATGGTGAGCAAATTTCTCTTTTTGCCACAATATTTCAGAAAAAATTCTTTAGCAAGATTCAAAAGTTTTCTGCATATTGAAGCATACAAACTTCATGATACAGAAGCACTGATAATGACTCTCTTATATAAGAGGACCGTTTTCTCATTAACTCTTTACCACACAAGGAAATTGTAGACTGGTCCAAATTCATGACATTCACCAACAACATATAAAATGTCATTCAAAGCATAATGTTTGTCTTTCAAAGGGTCAAAAACATTGTGGGAAAAGAAGAAAATGCTGGTTAGCAGCATTTTCTTCTTTTCCCACAATGTGTACAAAAGGCCTCTTTCTTAGGGTCGTTAAAACTCGGGATAGCGTGGTAAAGAGTTAAACCCTTTACTACACAACAAAATTTTAGACTTGTCAGATTCCGAAGCATTTTCAGATTATGAATTAAATGTTGCTCAAACTGTGGAAGTTGTTTTTGATAGAGTAGAAAACATTGTGGGAAAAGGAGAAAATGTTTGTTACCAGCATTTTCTCATTTTTCAACAATGTTTTTGAAAGTCTCCTTTCTCAAGGTCGTTAAAAGTTGGAATGATGTGGCAAAGAGTTAACCCTTTACCAGACTATCCTGTGTTTGAATGACCCAGAGGGAAATGGTTTACTGAAACATTGTAAGAAAAGGGAAAAATGCTGCTAACCAGCATTTTCTTATTTTCCCCCAATGTTTTTGTTTGCTATTAAAGACAAATACCAGCATTTTTGTAACAATGAATTTGTCATGTGGAAATGCTTGCAATTTGGACAAGTCCAACATTTTGTGGTTTGAGAAAGAATTTAGTATTCTGCTGCCAAATATGTAAATGTCTTTTTTTTAGGTCTGTACACTTAGGTAATTCATGCACTACTGATGTTCAAAGCAGAAAACACTCTAAACCACTTGCACTTGAAAAATTTGTATTAGAAGGAAAAATTGCAATTACTGAGAATTTTCTCTAGTTGCTACTATGTTCTTATCTTTTTTTTACCCTTTACCACATGAAAACTTGTCTAAATTGAAAGCATTTGCAAACAGCAATTTAAATTTTGTTCTGATGACGGAATAAGTTTTTGATAGGGTAGAAAACATAGTAGGAAAAGGATAAAATGCTGGTTACCAGCATTTTATCCTTTTTCAACAATGTTTTCAAGATGTTTTCTAAAGGTATCTACCTCTGGGTCGTTAAAACTCAGGATTGTGTGGTAAAGGGTAATAACTCTTTACCAAAGGACAAAATTATGGACTAGTTACCAGCATTTTCTTCTTTTCCCACAATGTTTTCGAAAGCCTTTTCTTTCAGGATCATTAACTTTTTACCCTACAATGCCACCTTTTAACAACCCTGGGAAAGAAGCCTTCTAAAAAAATTGTGGAAAAAGGAGAAAATGCTGGTTACCAGCATTTTCTCCTTTTCCCACAATGTTTTCTACCTTATCAAAGAAAAATTGCACCATTTGAGCCACACTGAAATTGTCGTCTGCAAACGCTTTCAATTTGGACAATGCTAAAATTTTGTCGTCTGGTAAAGGGTTAAAAGTCAGGAATGTGTGGTAAAGAGTTAGCACCAGTATCATTATCATCTCCTAGTTTTCTCTTCATTAGACTTAAAGATTAACTGTTGTCCTTCTAAATAAAGAAATGAAACTTTCAAGCCGATAACAAAAACCCAAATTATCTTATTTCAAGGGTATTTTTTAAGGAGAGGTATCCTTATTTGACACTGTGTAGATCCAAGATCAGACTGCTCATTCTGTGCAGTCTGATCTTGATCTATGCTAACCACAAAAGGTCAGTGAGTCATGCTTAATAGCAGCCTAACAGTTAGCCTTTGCCAGCTTATCAGGTTAAATAACTTTAGCGACAATGTAGATCAAGACCTTTGAAAGTATTGAATTCAGGTTTGATAACTTTTGCAGACATTGTAGTTTAAGATTACACTGCACAGAATATATATAAACCTTTGTCAGCTTTACCAAACGAGAGAATGTGGCTCAAATTATGAAAGATATATTTTAGAGAATAGAAAACATTATGAAAAATGGGGGAAAATGCCCGTTACCAGCATTTTCTCCTTTCCTCACAATGTTTTTGAAAGTATTTTCTACCTCAGGGTCATTAAAACTAAGGATTGTGTGGTAGAGGTTTAAATAACTTATGCGGACAATGTCCATCAGTCATCCAACCAACCAACCAATCAACCAACCAAAAAACCAACCAACCAACCAACTAATCAGTCTAGAGACTCTTTAGAGTTGTCTGATTACTGCACAAGCCCTATCTAGGTTACCAGTACCAAAAGAGGATATCAGTAAATGAGAGTTATTACATTTAAAGGAATTAATACATCCTTGTTGACCCTTTACCACACAATCATGAGTTTTAACAACCCTTGAAGAGAAATGCCAGCACTTTCACCTTTTCCGACAATGTTTTCTAGCCTTTGAAAGACAGAGACATCATCATTTTAGCTATATTCAATTTGTTCTCTGGAAATGCTTCTAACCCATAAGGTGCTAAGTGCAGATCTTTTGCGGACAGTGTAGATCAAGATCAGACTGCACTCCGATAAAGAGATATTGTTCTCCAAAGCAATAAGTTTGAAGTAAAATTATTCGGGTTTTTACTATCGCCTTAAAAGTTTCATCTAACTTACTTAGCAGGATAAGGTTTGGTCGAGTCCAAAATCTTAATGTTTGGTAAAGAGTTAACCCTTTACCAGACAACTAAATTTTAGACTTGTCCAAATTGAAAGCAATTGCAGACAACAATTCCAATGTGGCTCAAATGGTGCAATTTTTCTTTGATATGGTAGAAAACATCGTGGGAAAAGGAGAAAATGTTGGTTACCAGCATTTTCTCCTTTTCCCGCAATATTTTCAAAAGGTTTCTTTCACAGGGGCATTAAAAGGCGGCATTGTGGGTTAAATGATACAGAAAATAGGAATAGAAAATACAGAAAATTGGAATAGAGACAACTGCTTTTTTCCAGTTATTGCTTCTTTTCCCATAACATTCTCACAGAGTATTCCCATAGAGTTTTTTGATAGTGGAATTTTGAAAAGTAAAGGGTTGGCACATTCCGGAAGGACAAATTCTCTTCTGAATTGAGAGCATCTGCAGACGACAAAGTTGAAATTGGTACAAATGAGCTGAACTTCCTTGACAGGACGGAAAACATTGTATGAAAAGGAGAAAGTGCTTGCTACAAGCAATTCTTCCTTTTCTGTCAATGTATTTAAAGGCCTTTTTTCTTGGGTTTCAAAAACACAGGTTTGTTTGTTAAAAGTGTTACAAGTAAATCTTATCCTAGGCAATGGAATTTTTTTCTCTCCAGATAGAATTGTACATTAGTGATACTGACTGCACCGTGCTGCATCTATTTTTATCGTATGCTGCAGTTTCACTTCTTATTTGCAGCAGACGAACATTGATTATTTTTAAAAGGGGGGAAAAAAAACTACATTGAACAATCTTGAAGTCTAGCGTGCCTTGGAAAAATAGATAATTTTTTTTTAGCATGCTTCTACTCTCATTGCTTACATGCAGCCCTAGCAGCAGATTTTTTTGTCTGTTTTTTTTTTTGTTCCCTGAATTTTCTGCCTCTTCAGATAACATCTTTGATAATAAGACCAGAATAAGTTGAAGGTTTGTGTTTCTATTGACCTTTTGAGTGCCTGACATTACTTAGCTCTCTACCAAACAGCAGAATTTTTGGCTTCCCCAAATTCAAAGCATTTGCAGACAACAAAGTGAAAATGGCTAAAATCATTGAAATTGTCATTGAAAGGCTTAGATACCATCATTTACTCTATTCCCCACAGTTTTCAAAAGTTTTATCACGGTCATTGAAACTCAGGATTGTTTATTAACCCTTTCCGACACAAACCTGACTTCTAACGACTCTGAGAAAGATAGCTTTTAAAAACATTGTGGGAAAAGGAGAAAATGCTGGTAACCAGCGTTTTCTCCTTTTCCAACAATGTTTTCAACCCTTCCTAAAACAAATTCAATTTTTGAGTCACATTTATTTTGTTGGCTGCAAATGTTTTCAGTTTGGACAAGTCTTAAATTTTGTAATTTGGTAAAGAGTTAAATTGTTTTGTGCTGACAGTGGAGATCAAAATCCGGATGATCTTCGCTGGATACTGCAGTTGTCGTAGGAAGGTTCAAATGTAAAATAGTTCAAATGTTGTGAGGACAAAGGTATTAGGCTTCCCCCACAACAAAACCAAAATCATGGGGAAGAGGGTGTAGAAATGGAAAGATCTTGTCATAGTTTGATATCTATTCCCCCCAATCCCATCCCCCCCTCCAAAAAAAAAATTTACAGGGTTATACTGGAATCGGTGTGTCTGCTTGTTTGTATATCATATTAGCAGCTAAAACTGCTGCTGCACTGTTGTACTGCGTTCTAAGACATTCTTATTGATAATTGGTTTTTTTTTTTTAAGACCATCAATGACCTGAACAGTAAAATTTCTTAACTCTTTACCACACAATCCAGAGTTTTAACGACCCAGAGGAAGTGGCCTTTTGAAAACCTTGTGGGAAAAGGAGAAAATGCTGGTCACCAGCATTTTCTCCTTTTCCCACTAGGTTTTCTACACTTTCACATACAGTTGTATCATTTCAGCTACATCTAATTTGTCCTCTGCAAATGCTTTCAATTTGGACTTGTCCAAAATTGTGTCATTTGGTAAAGAGTTCATGTGTTGTAGCTGACTTTTCTGAATCCCTACACACCAATAGTCTAAACCAGTTTATTGGTCTCCTTTTATAATTAATTGATCAAGTTTTTTACTGTCTGTTTTACAGGAGAAAAACCATACCGATGTCCCCTCGAGGGTTGTGATAAGGCGTTTGCTCAAATGTCCAACTTGCAGCACCACATGAGACAGCATGACAAGACGACCTTTGGACAAAAACATTGTATGTGTCCATTCTGTGATAGAGGATATGCCAGTGAAAAAAGTCTCAAATCTCATCTTAGTAAAGTAAGTAAATGTTGTCCTGTTTCATTTTCAGCAGAATTTTGTTTGAAAAGGAACAAAATTCACTCACTAATACTCTTATCTTACATTCGTGATAGAGATACACAATACTAGCCCTATCACCTTAACCCTTTCCAAAATGACAGATTTTAGACCCCTCCAAATTAAAGCATCTGCACATGACAGACTTGAAAGTGAACTTAGTTTTTTTGACAGGGTAGAAAATATTGTGGGAAAAGGAGAAAATGTTGGTAACCAGCATTTTCTTCTTTCCCACAATGTTTCCAAAAGGCCTCTTCTTCAGGGTCGTGAAAACACAGGAATGTTTGGTAAAGGGTTAACCCTTGGAGAAAAAAAAAACAAAAGTCTCAAGATAAGGCCAAAATAATTGCAGTTTCAAGGTTGCTCTTGCCCAGAATGTCTCAGCAAAGCAGACAATGCAGATCAAAGATCAGACTGCATGTTTTGTGCTGTCTGATCTTGATCTACACTGGCTGCAGAGGAACTTAATTAACTTGGTCAATATTCACCAGTCATTCTAAGCTGTACATGTATTTTTAGTCTAGTTTTAGATTTTGAAAGTATAAATGCAAGCCAATCAAAAGTTGCGCAACTTTTAAATTAAGAAAATTCTTGAGAATTAGATAAAGAATGCTTGAAATTAAGAGTGGTTGGTGAATGCAGGCCCTGGGTCGGTATTGACTGACCATTCGTAAGAAAATTCTTTGTCTTATTCCAAGATTTTCAAACTTTGAAAGTAACACAACTTATGATTGGCTAAACCAAATGGTTAAGCCAATCATATGCTGTGTTTCTTTGAAATTTAGGAAATTTTGGAGAACAAAACCTGAGAACGTTCTTGAGAATAACTGGTGAATGCGGACACTGATCAAAGTAGTTTAGTTGAAAACAGCTCAGAGGTGGAAAAAGATTTTTACGACTTATGAACTTGCTAACTTGCCATAAACTACCTATCCTGATATCTCGGCATGGTTTTATTGCTAAACCAAATTGTCTTGTCACTAAACTTTCTAATGATATAAATAAAATCTAAAGCAACCCTTTACCACACAATCCCAAGGTCTAATGACCTTGGAGAAGAAGGCTTTTGAAAACATTGTGGGAAAAGGAAAAAATGCTGGTAAGGAGCATTTTTTCCTTTTCCCATAATGTTTTCTACCCTTTCAAAGACAAATATGACAATTTGACGCACATTTACTGGCAGTTTGAAAATATTTCGGGAAAAGGATCAGTTCTTGTCCTTTTCCAAAATGTTTTACCTCTTTTAAAGACAAAAATATCCGTTCACTTGGAGGAAAATTTATCTTGTTGCCTGCAAGTGCATTCGTATATGGACAGGTCTAGAATTTTGTTACTTAAGTCTTTACCACACAATCCTGACTTTTAACGACTCTGAGAAAGAGGCCTTTTGAAAACATTGTGGGAAAAGGAGAAAATGCTGGTACCAGCATTTTCTCCTTGTCCCACGTTTTCTAACCTTCAAACATAAATACAGTTTTTGAGTCACATTTATTTTGTTGTCTGCAAATGCTTTCAATTTGGACAAGTTTAAAATTTAGCTGTTTGGTAAAGAGTTAGGATGGGGCATAGAGTTATTTCCATAAAGTTGCAGAAAAATGGGACGTTTAAATGTAAGTTGGAGAGTGCAGACTATTGCACTCAACACACCCCTGTGCAGTATGAAAGGACATCTCTCTTATTCAGTGAGCAATGTCCCAGAATCCCTTCCTTTGGAAAAGACTACTTCTTGCATCCTTTTACCAAAAATTATGTGATTATACCCCCACCTACGAAGTAGAGGGTGGTATACTGGTTTCACCATGTCTGTCTGTCCATCTGTTTGTCAATCTGTCTATAGACTTTTTCATTTCTGTGCTCTAACCTGTTTGACCTGGGACCCTGAAACTTTATATATGCGTTACTCAATTATTGACCCAAGGAGGTGTCCCACTGTTTTTGGGTCACTTGGGTCAAAGGTCAAGGTCACAGGTGAACTTTGTTTGAAAATTGTTTCTGTGCTCTAACTCAAAAGCTGTTGACCTAAAACCCTGAAACTTTATACAAGCATTGCTCATGATCTTAAGAGGTGCCCTATTGTTTTGGGGTCACATGAGTCAAAGGTTAAGGCCACTGGTGATTTCCATTCTCTGATTGTGCTGCTTCAGTGACAAGGTGCTGGTGGGGGGTATTTGTCGGCTTTGCGAGAGTTCTAGTTTACTGACCCTTAAGAAGACTTGAAAACATTACGAGAAAAGGAAAAAATAAAAGTTGACCACCAGCCTTTTTGCCTTTTCCCACAATGTTTGTTATGCTCTACGAGACAATTTCCTTTATTTGTACCTCATTTAATTTGTCATCCACAAATGCTTTGAATTTGGACATGTCTAAAAATTTGTTGTGTGGTAAAGAGTTAAAATGTTGGGAATTGGGTGCATGCAAGCAATTTGTTCTGGCAAGACAGAAGTGGGATAAGAAAAAAAAAACTGCAAGTATTCCTAAGAAAATCTACTTTGGATCAATAATAAAAAGAATTAGAAAATGACACTTTTGTGTATAGGCTGTGCAGCCTGTGTTAACTAAATGTATCCTGAACAAACTTTAAACTTTTTCAGCAACAGACAAATCTTCCGACTTTTTTCAGCGGCTCGAAATGCAGCTAGTCTTTGAAGGAAGCTTTTAATTAATGAGCCATGCTCTGGTAAAAGGGTGCTTAATGCTCTCCATGTTGTATTATTTCAATCAAGGTATCACATAATTATGAATCCTTAATAGCTCTTTTTTTGTAACAACCGACTGAATCATGAAGTAGACTGGTCCTTGTACTTACAGAGAATTGACCAAAAGCAAAAGGTTTCAGCCCAGGTCAGACTGACCTGGGTCAATACTTTTCGCAGATGCATTAAGTGCCCTTTTCACAGATCATGGTTCACACTTTTAAGGCTTTACTAAACAAGTGGATGGTGCATATCCAAGTTCAGTCTCCACAGAATCTGCAACTGATCTTGATCTGTGCACACTGCACATGTTCCTCTGTTTGGCTATGCTGCTACAAGGAGTAGGTTTTTACCTCCTTCAGACAACATTTTACATCCACATTTTAAAACATTGTCATAAAAAGAAATTTGCTTGTAATACACAAGTATAATTGAACCATGCTGTGTGAAAAGAGGGCTTAATGCATCTGCAAAAAGTGTCAACGCAGTCCGCACAGGCTGATCTTTTAAAATTTGTTATTGGTCAATTTTCTGCATGTCAAATGGACCAGTTTACTTCATGATTCAGTCAGTTGTTAGAAAAAATGGACTTATGGACCCATAATCATGTGCTGACTTGCTAGGTATCATGCATCATGCAGATGCATTTATAATTAACCTTTTACCACACAGTTCTGACTTTTAACGACCCTGAGAAAGAAAGCGTGTGAAAACATTAGTGGGAAAAGGTGAAAATGCTGGTAACCAGGATTTTCTCCTTTTCCCACAAAGTTTTCTTCTCTACCAGCAACAAATTTCAATTTTTGAGTCACACTTATTTTGTCATCTGCAAATGCTTTCGATTTAGACAAGTCTAAATTTTTCTTGTTTGGTAAAGATTTAATTCCTGTTCTGCCAGAGCATGGCTCAATTACTATTGATGTTCATCTCTTCATTACTTCAAGACAAGGTGTTTGAACAGATTGTGAATTTTTTATGACTATATTATGGTATCATTATATCCAAACATAATTTCACTGAAATATTGAACTATGAAATAAGCGCAAAAAGAATCAAAGCATTGAAAGCCCTGATGTGGCATTTGTCAAGGGAGCCATTGTTTGGATTTAATAATTTGAAAAATAAACAGTAGAAATATTCTCAAAATATTCGCTTGAAAGTCAACCTACTAAATAATTATGCACAATCTCAAAGAGTAGCATGCAATCTTGTTGGACGAACAAGTCCATGTGAACAAGCCCAGGGAGGAATAAGCCCGGAAACGAACTGGTTTTGGGACGAACAAGCACGGAATCGGGCATTCAGGAGACAAAGATCGTGTGTATGATTACGCCAGTAGAAAGCTATGAGCGGATCAGGCTATTTACTATAAAAAAGAAGTTTTTTCACGATTGATGGCCTAATCCAGTTTTTTTTAATGCGCCATTTTCAGTTTCATATCTGAGTGCAACCTAAATACTTATTTGTCCAAGAAAAATTTATTTTAATTGGGTTTACTTCCTTTGGTTTTGCACAAACTACAATACATGATTTTCAAAATACCGTATTGAACTCATAGTGGCATTGTCTTTGACAAATTCCACAAAAAGCCATAATTACCCTAGCATTGTCAGAATTCTACCATTTTTCCCTACAGTGTATCAGAATGAAAGGCATGTGATTTCCTACCCTGGATTTAGTGGTTGGAATGATAGAAGTCTTTGAGAAGGTGGAAAACCTTGTCAAAAAAGAAGAAAATGCTTGTTACCAGCATTTTCTCCTTTTCCCACAATGTTTTCAAAAATCTTTTTAACCCTTTACCACACAATCCCAAATTTAAACAACCCTTGTGTACCTTGTGAAAACATTGTGGTAAAAGGAGAAAATGACGTTTACCAGCATTTTCTCCTTTTCCCACAATCTTTTCTATGCTTTTAAAGACAAGTTCTTTCATTTGAGTCACATCTAAATTGTCGTCTGCATAATGCTTTCAAATTGGACAAGTTTACATTTTTGTTGTTTGGTAGGGAGTTTATTTAACCCTTTACCAAACTATCCCATGGTTTTACTACCCTGGGAGAGAAGGCTGTTGAAAACATTGCGCGAAAAGGAGAAAATGCTGGTAACCAGCATTTTCTCCTTTTCCCACAATGTTTTCTTACCTGTCAAAGACCATTTGTACAAATTTTGAATTTGTCATCTGCAGATGTTTTGATTTGAAAGAGTCTAGTAGTAATTTTCGTCTGGGAAAGATTTAATCAGGGTTGTTAAAACATGAAGGCTTACTAATCTAAGTAGAGTATAATTGCAGAAGAGTATGGTAAATCTCCATGTACCATAAAGGTATTTTTTCATATGGAAAACCAGTCCATGAAAATGGGGGGGAACATATGGATTAGTTTGTTCGGTCTTGAACACTGTTTTCAACATCATTTTGATTATATGGCAGCTGCCAGAGTACATAACCATGCTTCTCTTAAGCTTTTTCCTCTCCAAGCCGCTGGCTCCTTTCTCACATAAGCATTGTCAGTACTTTCCTCAGCGGTGGGATAGAAATGAATCCTGTTGCAACAACTATCATCAATTCTTGGAAAGAATTTGGACAGAATAAGAATCAAATGAGTGACCCCTGGGTTTCAGGCCATGTATGTTACTTACGGATCTACCAGGCTCGGTCGTGGCAAATGGACAAATCATTCTAGTCACAATGTTTTCCAAACTGATAGGCTAGAAAGGCATAAAGAGTCTGTGTATGTGAGCAGAAAAGGGTTCATGCAAGGAATGCATGCTTCATGAATTTACTGCAGTTAGACATGCAGATATATTTATGCCTGTCTACATCTGGGCTTTGCCATTAAACTTTCATTTCCTTTTGGAAAATCAATGCAACATCTCGTTTGTGCAACAAGACGTAAACTTGTTACAAAATTTTTTATGGCAGGTTTTTTAAAACCCATAGAACACCTTGCAGAACTTTCTTTTTTCTTTCAAACAGAATAGATAGAGATTAGGCTGTACAGAATATGCATCCAGATCTTCGATTGACACTTATACTAGTATTCAGTGAAACTATGAAACATCTAATTCTTTACTAGATGACAAAATGTTAGACTTGTCCGAATTGAAAGCATTTGTAGACGTCAAATTCATTCTGGCCGAAATGTCAGGATTGGTCTTTAAAAATTTCGTAAACTTTGTGCAAAAAAGAAGAAAATGCTGATTACTGGCATTTTCTCCATTTCCCACAATGTTTTTAAGTACTTTCTTCTTCTGGACTGTTAAAACACAGGATTAAGTATATCATCCATATTTTACAAGGGTGTTTTTAAACTTATCTTCTTTAACCCTTAAGCTGACCTTTTGCGGACAGTGTAGATCAAGATCAGACTGCACAGAATGTGCAGTCTGATCTCTGATCTACACTGTCCGATAGGGTATTTTCTTTTCGGTGAAATCAGCTTTGAAACCAAAATATTTGGGCTTTCAGTATTGAGTAGAAATTTTCGTTTCATTTAGTCAGCAGCTTAAGTGTTAAATTTGGTGCTAATAGTAAAAACTGAAAGAGAATTTCTCATCATTCTTTAATTTTTTCCCGACGGCTTTAATTTTGTCTTACATTTTATAATAAGGAGGTAGAGAGAGGTTGAAGCTCCATGTATTGATTTCAACCATGCCGAGCCCCTTAGTGCATTCTGTAGTGTCCATGACTTAAAACTGGAAGGTTGCTGGTTCAAATTTCATACAGCTCAGCAACTTTCTTTCAGAGGATGATGACAGTTCTTGTGGCAGCATTCATCTCTCTCTCACTACTGATCATTGGTTTGACAATGTTTATGTGAAAAGCTGCCCCAGTGGCTTTGGAATAATATTGTGTAAAAATTTGGTATGCTTTGTGCCCTCTGATACATTCTTCATAAATAGAAGGTATGCTTTGTGCCCTCTGATACATTCTTTATAAATAGAAGGTATGCTTTGTGCCCTCTGATACATTCTTTGTAAATAGAAGGTATGCTTTGTGCCCTCTGATACATTCTTTGTAAATAGAAGGTATGCTTTGTGCCCTCTGATACATTCTTTATAAATAGAAGGTATACTTTGTGCCCTCTGATACATTCTTTATAAATAGAAGGTATGCTTTGTGCCCTCTGATACATTCTTTATAAATAGAAGGTATGCTTTGTGCTCTCTGACACATTCTTTATAAATAGAAGGGCTTAAAACATTGCAATTTCAAAGATGCATTGACTAGGATATCTCCACGATGGCAGACAATGTTGGTCAACTATAAATCGGTATGCTTTGTGCCGTCTGATGAATTCTTTACCAGACTACACAAATTTGTAATTGTCCATTTTAAAGCATTTACAGATGACAAATGTGTCTCAAATGATAGTATTTTTGAAGGGACAGAAAATATTTTGGGAAAAGGAGAAAATGCTGGTTACTAACATTTTCTTAGTTTCCCGCCATGTTTTCAAAAGCATTCTTTTGTCAGGTTGTTAAAAATCAGGATTGTCTGGTTAGCTATTCACATTATCTGCAAAGATAAAAAGGATATTTGTTTTTTGCAGCAAAAGATTGAAACTTATTTCACTGAGTGAAGATCATTGGTAATATTTTCACTCATCGCTGTGCCACGAGTGAAAATATACCACATGTCATGTTCACAAAATGAAATAAATTTCGATCTCTCACCCCCAAAAACAAATAACGTATTCTATTTATTTCATGCTTCTAAGCCTTTTTGCCGGGACTTGCGAAGTACAGGGGAGCCCTTGGTATTTCCGTACCAATGTACCAATTAATGAATCGGTAAATTCACTGGTTAAAACAGTGAAATTATAAAACCATAATCTACCATTATTTCCAGGTAACCGTATAGCATGACATAAAGCTGAAGAAAGCCTTCCAAGGGCTAATTTCACAATTTACAAATAAAGATTAGCGTTTAACCCTTTCCCGAACAAGCCCTGGTTTTCACGTGTCTGCAGTACAAGTCTTTTGAAAACACTGTGGGAAAAGGAGAAATTGCTTGTAACGAGCAATTTCTCCTTTTCCCACAGTGTTTTCTACCCTTTTTGATACCTTTCTGCCATTTTCATCAAATTTAAAATTGTCGTCTGCAAACTCTTCCAATTTGGACCAGTCCAAAATTTGTCGTTTGGGAAAGGGTTAATCATTTTCTGGCTATGCATCACCACCTTTTCTATGACTGTTATGAAACTTCAAAGTTCCCTTTAATCATTTTTTTTTTTACTGCATGAATTAATAATGAGTTTGTGGCTATTATTCTTAAAACAAAATATGCAAGAAAATGTTAACAACATGCATTTTACTGTGCATATTGGATAGTTTCTGTGCATGTGCAAGATATGTCTATTTTTCCGCTGTAATAGATTAGGCGCCTTTTTGTATACTCTTAAAGGGCGAATTGGGCCTTAATCTTATCAAGAAGAAAAAATATACTAGTAAGCATGAATGCATTACCATAAAAGCTTATATGAATAAACAATTTGCTTCAACGTTGAAGTACATACTGAAAAATTTGGTTTTTGTTTTGATGAAATGGTGAACAATGTTGTCAATAAACAAGTTCTCGCTTTTTTACGACAAGCTAAAACACAGTGTTGTTTTTACTTGTATAATTTTTTACATAAACTGTTTCCTGTGCCAGCTTCAGTTACCAGTGAGATCTGAGAATCCTTAACTCTGTACTAGATGACAAAATTTTAGCCTTGTCAAAGTTGAAAGCATTTGCAGACAACAAAACAAAGGTGGTTTGAATAACGAAATCAGTGTCCTTAGAAGGATAGAAAACATTGCGGGAAAAGGAGTAAATATTGATTACCAGCATTTTCTCCTTTTCCCACAATATTTTCAAAAGCCATCTTCCCCAGGGTTGTTAAGAGTTGGGATTGTGTGGTAAAGGGGTAAAATACAACTCTTTACCAAATGATGAAAGGTTAAGATTAAGACTTAAAAATTCAATGTACAGTGAAACCTTGATAATTCGAAGTCCCACAGGGACAAGCAAAGTGCTTGAATTATCGCAGTTCTCAAATTATCCAAAATATCAGTGAAAACAATGTTGCATTCTGTTGAAGATCAGCAATCAAAGTATAGTTTCCAGAGCTATGCAGCTGAATTTTTTTTGTTCTTTTTTTTTTTCATAACATTCAAAGAATATCACATCGAATGGGTTATTATTTGTAAATTCACATCTTTTGATTATATGAGTTCTGGGAATTAATCACTCTAAGTCACATTTTTTTCAGGAAGGCTGGTACTGTAAAATTTCACCTTTTGCATTCGCCCCCCAATAACTGTCACCTCACAGGAAAGCATGCAAACTTTTATTTGTTTACTGAGAAAACGGCAGAAGGTAATATTAATATGGTGCTTGCACTATTCCAGAAAAATATAAGAAATCAAAAATTTACACTTATAACTTCCTCTGAGACTGGTGTTTCCCTAAATGTACTTGGATATGGTGACATGCAACTAGAAATGAGTTGAAAACGATCGAAGAATGAAAGCGGGCAAGATGTCAAAAGTTTAAACAAAAAAGAGAATATGCGATTTACTTCTTGCTAAAACTCAGGAATGTATGGAAAAGTTGTTTTGGTGTCAATACATGTAAACATTTACAAGCGGTTCTGTGTTCTACAGTGCTTTTCAATGTCCATGGAAGAAGAATGCACCATGATATCTGCACACCTGTGAAAAATAACATTAACCTGTCAGTGTCAAAGTCATGAAAATTTCTGTGACATGCAAATAAACCAATGGTATTCTCGCAAACTTGAAACACAATGTCACCATAAGGAGTGGGGGAAAAAAATGTGATCAGGCTTTTTTTTAGCTCACCTTAGCACAACGTGCTAAAGGTGAGCTATTGTGATCGCCCTATGTCCGGCGTCCGTCGTCCGTCGTCTGTCGTCCGTCGTCCGTCAACAATTTCTTTAAACATCTTCTTCTCCTAAACCACTGGGCCAATCTTGATGAAACTTGGCAGGGATGTTCCTTGGGTGAAGCTCTACCAAAATTGTTCAAAGAATTGAATTCCACCCACAACTCTGGTTGCCATGGCAACAAAAAGGAAAAAAAAGCAAAATCTTTGAAAATCTTCTTCTCTGAAACTAGAAGGCGCAGAGCTTTGATATTTGGTGTGTAGCATCTCCTAGTGGACCTCTACCAAGTTTGTTCATTTGATGTCCCAAGGGTCAAAACTGGCCCCGCCCCGGGGGTCACAAGTTTGAGCATAGTAACAAAGAAGGAAAACTTTAAAAATCTTCTTCTCTGAAAGTTGAAGGTGTAGAGCTTTGATATTTGGCATGTAGCATCTCCTAGTGGACCTCTACCAAGTTTGTTCATATGATGCCCCTGGGGTCAAAACTGGCCCCGCCCCAGGGGTCACAATTTCCAACAAAGGAACAAAGAAGGAAAACTTTAAAAATCTTCTTCTGTAAAACTAGAAGGCATAGAGCTTGATATTTGGCATGAAGCATCTCCTAGTGGACCTCTACCAAGTTTGTTCATATGATGCCCTTGGGGTCAAAACTGGCCCTGCCCCGGGGGTCACAAGTTCAAACATAGGAACAAAGAGGGGAAACTTTAAAAATCATCTTCTCTGAAACTGGAAGGCGTAGAGCTTTGATATTTGGTATGTAGCATTGCCTAGTGGACCTCTACCAAGTTTGTTCATATGATGCCCCTGGGGTCAAAACTGGTCCCACCCCGGGGGTCACAAGTTTGAGCATAGTAACAAAGAAGGAAAACTTTAAAAATCTTCTTCTCTGAAACTGGAAGGCGTAGAGCTTTGATATTTGGCATGTAGCATCTCCTTGTGGACCTCTACCAAGTTTGTTCATATGATGCCCCTGGGGTCAAAACTGGCCCCGCCCCAGGGGTCACAATTTCCAACATAGGAACAAAGAAGGAAAACTTTAAAATCTTCTTCTGTAAAACTAGAAGGCATAGAGCTTTGATATTTGGTATGTAGCATCGCCTAGTAGACCTCTACTAAGTTTGTTCATATGATGCCCTTGGGGTCAAAATTGGCCCTGCCCCGGGGGTCACAAGTTCAAACATAGGAACAAAGAAGGAAAACTTAAATTTTTTTTTTCTCTTAAATGGGAAGGCATAGAACTTTGATATTTGGTATGTAGCATCTCCTAGTGGACTTCTACCAAGTTTGTTCCAAGGATGCAGCTTGGGTCAAAACTGGACCAGCCCCTGGGGTCACAAGTTCAAACATAGGAACAAAGAGGGGAAACTTTAAAAATCATCTTCTCTGAAACTGGAAGGCGTAGAGCTTTGATATTTGGTATGTAGCATTGCCTAGTGGACCTCTACCAAGTTTGTTCATATGATGCCCCTGGGGTCAAAACTGGCCCCACCCCGGGGGTCACAAGTTTGAGCATAGTAACAAAGAAGGAAAACTTTAAAAATCTTCCTCTCTGAAACTGGAAGGCGTAGAGCTTTGATATTTGGCATGTAGCATCTCCTTGTGGACCTCTACCAAGTTTGTTCATATGATGCCCCTGGGGTCAAAACTGGCCCCGCCCCAGGGGTCACAATTTCCAACATAGGAACAAAGAAGGAAAACTTTAAAATCTTCTTCTGTAAAACTAGAAGGCATAGAGCTTTGATATTTGGTATGTAGCATCGCCTAGTAGACCTCTACTAAGTTTGTTCATATGATGCCCTTGGGGTCAAAATTGGCCCTGCCCCGGGGGTCACAAGTTCAAACATAGGAACAAAGAAGGAAAACTTAAATTTTTTTTTTCTCTTAAATGGGAAGGCATAGAACTTTGATATTTGGTATGTAGCATCTCCTAGTGGACTTCTACCAAGTTTGTTCCAAGGATGCAGCTTGGGTCAAAACTGGACCAGCCCCTGGGGTCACAAGTTCAAACATAGGAACAAAGAGGGGAAACTTTAAAAATCATCTTCTCTGAAACTGGAAGGCGTAGAGCTTTGATATTTGGTATGTAGCATTGCCTAGTGGACCTCTACCAAGTTTGTTCATATGATGCCCCTGGGGTCAAAACTGGCCCCACCCCGGGGGTCACAAGTTTGAGCATAGTAACAAAGAAGGAAAACTTTAAAAATCTTCCTCTCTGAAACTGGAAGGCGTAGAGCTTTGATATTTGGCATGTAGCATCTCCTTGTGGACCTCTACCAAGTTTGTTCATATGATGCCCCTGGGGTCAAAACTGGCCCCGCCCCAGGGGTCACAATTTCCAACATAGGAACAAAGAAGGAAAACTTTAAAATCTTCTTCTGTAAAACTAGAAGGCATAGAGCTTTGATATTTGGTATGTAGCATCGCCTAGTAGACCTCTACTAAGTTTGTTCATATGATGCCCTTGGGGTCAAAATTGGCCCTGCCCCGGGGGTCACAAGTTCAAACATAGGAACAAAGAAGGAAAACTTAAATTTTTTTTTTCTCTTAAATGGGAAGGCATAGAGCTTTGATATTTGGTATGTAGCATCTCCTAGTGGACTTCTACCAAGTTTGTTCCAAGGATGCAGCTTGGGTCAAAACTGGACCAGCCCCTGGGGTCACAAGTTTGAACATAGGAACAAAGAAGGAAAACTTTAAAATTCTTCTTTTCTGAAACCGAAAGGTGTGGAGCTTTAATATTTGGTATGTTGCATCTCAGAGTGTAACTCTACCAAGTTTGTTCATATGATGCCCCTGGGTCAAAACTGGCCCCGCCCCGGGGGTCACAAGTTCGAAGATAGGAACAAAGAAGGAAAACTTTAAATTTCCTTTTCTCTTAAACAGGAAGGTGTAGAGCTTTGATATTAGGTATGTAGCATTTCCTAGTGGACCTCTACCAAGTTTGTTCATATGATGCCCCTGAGTCAAAACTGGCCCAGCCCAGAGGGTCACAAGTTCGAACATAGGAACAAAGACGGAAAACTTTAAAATTCTTCTTTAAAACTGGAAGGCGTAGAGCTTTGATATTTCGTATGTAGTGATTCTCTTCTAAGTTTGCTTGCCCATCTTAGCGCAACAAGTTCATTGAGTTCAAAATTGGGTCATCTTGGGTAATAAACTAGGTCACTAGGTCAAATTAAATACCTTGTTGGCACTCTCGAGGCCACATTATTTGCTCAATTGCCTTGAAAATTAGTTAGAAAGTTTGTCTTTATAAAGTCTCACATAAGATTAATTTGGGTCATCTTGGGTCATAAACTATTTCACTGGGTCAAATTAAAGAAATACCTTGTTTACACTCTGGAGGCCACATTTATTGCTCAAATGACCTGAAATTTGGCTAGAATGTTTGTCTTGATGAAATACCAGATGAGTTTGGATTTGGGTCACCTGGAACCATAAACTAGGTCACTAGGTCAAAATAAAGAAATATCTTGTGGGCACTCTAGAGGCCACATTCTTTGCTTAATTGCCTTGAAAATTGGTCAGAATGTTTGTCTTTGTAAAATCTCACATGAGTCTGAATTTGGGTCAACTGGGGTCATAAACTAGGTCACTTGGTCAAATTAAGAAATAGCTAGTGGGCACTCTAGAGGCCACATTTATTATTCATTTGATTTGAAAAATTGGTTAAAATGTTTCTTTTGATATAGTCAAAGACCAGTTCAAATTTGGGTCATCTGGGGTCATAATCTAGATCACTAGGTCAAATTAAAGAAATATCTTTAGGGTACTCGAGGCCACATTTTTTGCTCAATTGACTTGAAAATTGGTCAGAATGTTGGTCTTCATGAAATATGACTTTGAAATTGGGTCACCTGCGGTCAAAAACTAGGTCACATGGTCAAATTAAAGAAAAACCTTGAAGGCACTGTACTAAGGTGAGCGACCCAGGGCCATCATGGCCCTCTTGTTTTTATTTTGTGACGAAGCGACTTGGGAAAACCCTGATGCTATAAATAGATAGAAACGAAAACGGGTAAGAAATTAAACATCGTCCGATCACAAACGCTTCAAACTGTCTTTTTAGCGTCAACAATGACTTTGAGCAGTTGATATACGAACATACTACAGAAAATTGTAGTCAAGAGATAAAATCACTTGTTTAATCAGGAATGAAATACTTTTGTGAATTTCATAAAATGAAATATCAGACAACATAAATGACATGGGGAGGTTGTCACAACTTCTCATTATGAACCCTCTCATCATCAAATCAGTGTCAATTTCTTCCCAAATTACTGGTGTAGTGTGAATCCCCTGTAGTGATTGTCATGGATTGTAAAACTTACACCACACCGTATACAGGCTGACTGGCCAAATCCTTTGCACAGAAAAAGTGTGAAAACAATTCCGCCAGAGGTGAAAAAGTATTGTATTCGAATTAAGTAAAATGATGACAGGAACCAACATGTGTTCGAAGTTCAGATTATCGAGACTCAAAATTACCGATCTGCTTTTGGTGCAATATAGTGGAGTTTTTGCTGTGATTTTGGAAATTCCTCGAATAATGCGGGGTTGTCGAATGTTTGAGACTGGAAATATCAAGGTTTTACTGTACTTCCAGATGACAAATTGAATGTGGTTCAAATGATTGGATATGTCTTTGAAAGGGTAGAAAACATAATGATAACAGGAGAAAATGCTGGTTACTAGCATTTTCTCCTTCACCTGCAATGTTTTCAAAAGCTTTCTTTACAGAGTGGTTATACGCTTTACCACACAACAAAAATGTAGACTTGTCCAAGTTGAATGTAAGTGCAGATGACAGTGTAACTGTGGCTCAAATGCCGAAATTTAATTCTTTGATAGGGTAGAAAACAATAGTGGGAAAAGGAGAAAATGCTGGTTACTGGCATTTTCTCCTTTTTGAGCTATGTTTTCCAAAGGCTTCTTCCTGGGGTCATGAAAACTCAGGATTATATGGTTAACCCTTTCCCAAACGACAAATTTTGGACTGGTCCAAATTAAAAGAGTTTGCAGACGACAATTTTAAATTTGATGAAAATGGCAGAAAGTTCTCAAAAAGTGTAGAAAACACTGTGGGAAAAGGAGAAATTGCTCGTTACGAGCAATTTCTCCTTTTCCCACAGTGTTTTCAAAAGACTTGTACTGCAGACACCTGAAAACCAGGGCTTGTTTGGGAAAAGGGTTAAGGGTCTAAAGTCAGGATTGTTTGGTAAGGGGTTAAAGTACAATGAACAGCGGACTCTTTACCAAACAACATTTTAGACTTGTCTAAATTTAAAGCATTTGCAAATGATAAAATTGAATGTGGCTCAAAAAAATTGAGCAATGTTCTTTGAAAAGGGGGCTCAATGCATCTGCAAAATGTATCGACCCAGGCCTGACCTGGGCCAAAACTTTTCGCTATTGGTCAATTTTCTGTATGTCCAAGGACCAGTCTACCTCATCATTAAATAATTTAATATCAATTGTTTTCATGAATTTTGGCCAGGTCTGATTGGCTGAAAAAATTTTTTCATAGCTCCATGAAAAAAAAAAAATCTTGTTGTGCCGGAACTACTTTAGCTGTCAAACTAATGTGAACAAACATGTATACAATATTCCACATTTTTTTTTTAAACACTTTCAGATACTCGTCAAAGCCAAGCCAATGTCGCTGTCTCGAACCAAATTTCAAATAAAAGCAGAAGTAATCTAATATCTGCTGGTATAATGTCCAACTGTTCCTTCGAAAATTGTACAATCAAATTTTTTGGGAATCATGAATTCCCACTGCAATATTCACCATGCTTCTACTCAGAGTGAAGGTTACACATTGCAGGTTCTACACACTGCCGTGTTAATACTTGCGTTTTATTGGTTGATTTTCAGGACATATTCTTGTGTCATACAAATATGAGTGGAACGGGCTAAACTCAGACGTTATATTTAAAAATAAAGAAAATAAATGCAGTTTGAATTATTTCTGTTGGCGTATGTTGTCTGTAATATTAAATTATAAGGAATGAAGAGTTTCATACAGTGTGAATAAGTTTTTTTTTTTCAAACCTCCATGAAAAAAAAAAAACATTCTCTTCATTCCTTAAATAAATTCAGAAAGACTTATATTTAGAACAATCGTTCTAATGACAATTCATGTCTGCTAGTTTAGGACAATCTTCGTGTTATTTTTAAAGTAAACTACTTTGATTTTCTGTACGCTGTGCTTGAGGATGCTATCACATATACTTATCATATATCAACACTTTGCCCTGGTTTCCGATTTAGTGGTCAAACTGTTTGTCTTGGTAAAAACTTGGACAAGTTCGAAATTGGGTCATGTTGGGTCAAAAAGTAGGTCATTGGGCCAAATCTGAGAAAAACCATGTGTGCACTCTAGAGGCCACATTTTTAACTTGACACACTTCAAACTTGGTCAGAATGTTTGTCTTAATGAAATCTCGCACACACAAGTTCAAAATTGGGTTATGCTGGGTCTAAAAGTAGGTCACTGGGCCAGAACTTAGAAAAACGTTGTGTGCTTTGTAGAGACTTCATGTTATACCTGATACTAACGAAACTTAGAATGTTTGTGTTGATGATATCTTGAACAAGTTTGAAATTGGGTCATGTCAGGTCAAAAAGTAGGTCACTGGGCCAAATCTTAGAAAAACCTTGTGTGCATCCTATAGGCCACATTTTCAGCCTGATTCTGATAGAATTTGGTCGGATTATTTGTCTTGATGACATCTTTGAAATTGGGTCATGTTGGGTCAAAAAGTAGGTCACTGGGCCAGATCTAGAAAGACCTTGTGTGCACCCACATTTTCAGCCTATCATGCTCTTGAAACGTGGTCAGAGTCTTCGTCTTGATACCTCAGACAAGTTGGAAATGGGTCAAAAAGAAGGTCACTGGGCCAAATCTTAGAAAAACCTTGTGTTCACTCTGTAGGCTACATTTTCAGTCAGATACTGAAACTTTGTCAGAATGTTTGTCTCGACGATATCTTGGACAAGTTTGAAAGTGCGGGTCAAAAAGAAGGTCAATGAGCCAAATCTTAGGAAAACCTTGTGTGCACTGTCGAAGCCGCATTTTCAGCCTGATTCTCTTGAAACTTGGCCAGAATCTTTGTCTTGATGATATCTTGATTAGATTGGAAATTTGGTCATGTTGGGTCAAAAAGTGGGTCAATTACACTGACATCTCTTTTACATCATGTAAATCAGAATTGCTTCAGCTGTATTAATTGTAGGTGACTCAGTTGAGCGCTTAAGGGCCAATGGCCTCTTGTTTCCCAACTCCAGGAAGAATTAAATTGCTGTAGATAACACTGTAGGTAACAAGCATTTTCTCTTTTACCTACAATGTTTGCTTCCACTGTTTAACCCTTTACCAAATGACAAAATTACAGACTGGTCCAAACTGAAAGTATTTCCAGACCACACAGTCATGGGATTTGTCTGAAATGACAGGATTCCTCTTTGAAAGGGTAGAAACCATTGTGGGAAAAGGAGAAAATGTTGGATTCCGGCATTTTCTCCTTTTCCCATGATGTTATCATATTGCTTTCTCCTCAGGTTCGTTAAAAGACAGGATTGTATGGTAGAGGGTTAAAGACAAGTTCCATTATTTAACCCTTTACCACGCAATCCCAACTTTTAACGACGCTAAGGAAGGAGGATTTTGAAAACATTTAGGGAAAAGGAGAAAATGCTGAGAACCAGCATTTTCTCCTTTTGCGCAAAATGTTTTCAATCTTTCAGGGATAAATCTTATCATTTGAATAGTGCTTAGTTTCTCCTCCACAAATGCCATCATTATAGATGAATGAAAAGTTTTGTTGTGTGGTAAAGGGTTAAGCCACATTTAATTTTTCATCTGCAAATGCTTTCAATTTGGCCTGAGATTTGTGGTCTGGTAAAGAGTTGATAAAGTACCGGCAACAGATGTGATAACATTGTGACAAAAAGGTTTTACACATTAACTCTTTACCAAACGACAAAATTGTAGACTGGTCCAAATTGAAAGCAGTCGCAGACGACAAACTAAATGTGACTGTAAATTTGAATTTTGTTATGGGAAGGGTAGAAAACATTGCGGGAAAAGGAGAAAATGCTGGTTACCAACATTTTCTCCTTTTCCCACAATGTTTTTAAAAGGCTTTTCCTTTAGGGTTGTTAAAAGTCGTAATTGTGTGGTAATGGGTTTATACATGTTATAACAGTGTAACAAAAAGAGAAATGGCACATTACATTTGTGTTTTCAAGAATCATCTGTTGCGAGACAAAAAAGCTGCTGTCTGCAGCTGGCAGTAGGTTGTAATCCTTTGATACAGAAGGTTATTGCACTGCATGTTTTGTGCACCCTGATCTTGTTCTAATTTGCCGCACAGGCAACTATAACATTGTAAAATATGCTCAACTCTGCAAGAGGACAAAAGTGTAGACTTATTCAAATTGAAAGCTTTTGCAGATGACAAATTAAAACTAATATAGCTCAAATGATAGGTTTATTGTTTGAAAGAGTAGAAAACATTGTGGGAAAAAGAGGAAATGCTAGTAGGTGTATTTTTTTTTCTTTTTTCCCCCACAATGTTTTCAAAAGCCCTTTACCTCGGGGTGTTTTAACCCTTGGGCTGCTAAGTGCCATTCGCTGACACGTTGCAGACAGTGTAGATTAACCCTTTACCACACAATCCCAAGTTTTAACGACCCTGAGAAAGAAAGCCTTTTGAAAACATTGTGGGAAAAGGAGAAAATGCTGGTAACCAGCATTTTCTCCTTTTCCCACAATGTTTTCTAGCCTTTTCCGGGACAACTTCCACACTTAAAGCCACTTATAATATGTTGTCTGCAAAAGCTTTCAATTTCGATTAGTCTAAAAATGTGTCATTTGGTAAAGGGTTAAGATCAGACTGCATAGAATGTGCAGTCTGATCTTAGATCTACACTGTCTGATAAGGAGTCATTTTTCTCCAAAAAATAAGTTTGAGGTGGTATCATTTTGGTTTTAACTATTGTGATAGGTTAATTTAGCTTAACCCTTTCCCAAACGACAAATTTTGGACTGGTCCAAACTGAAAGAGTTTGCAGACAACAATTTTAAATTTGATGAAAATGGCAGAAAGTTATCAAAAAGGGTAGAAAACACTGTGGGAAAAGGAGAAATTGCTCGTTACGAGCAATTTCTCCTTTTCCCACAGTGTTTTCAAAAGACTTGTACTGCAAACAGACTTTTGTTAAGCCTTTACCACACAATCCCGAGTTTTAACGACCTTGAGAAAGAAGCCTTTTGAAAAGATTGTGGGAAATGGAGAAAATGCTGGTAACCAGAAATTTCTCTTTTTCCCACAATGTTTTTTACCCTATCAAAGACAGAAATCATCATTTTAGCTACATCTAAATTGTCGTCTGCAACTGATTTCAATTTGGACTAGTCTACAATTTTGTCGTTTGGTAAAGAGTTAAGGCAGGACTCCAACTCGTAATTCCCGGATCATAAACCATGTGCTGAGCCACCAGCGCATGGCAAAGAATAAGAAATATGTCCCACTTGCACAATTACGATTTATATTGTGCAAGCTAATAAATTTGTCTACAAATTTTTACAAGGGGCAGATTTATTTGCCTGTGCCTTGGCCCTTTACCAAACAGTCCAGTGTTTTCTTGAGCGTGAAGAAGAAGGCTTTTGAAAACTTTGGAAGGAAAGGAGAATGCATGAAATAGCATTTTTCCTTTCCAACAAAGTTTTCTGTTCATTTAATGACATGTGCTTGACGCCCCATTGTGTAGACCACATTTGTAGTCTGTTGATCATGAACAAGTCTTTCAGTTTTTTTGTTTGGTAAAGAATTCTACCATTTACATAATAGTGGTGGACATTTTCACTCTAGAAAAAAAACTTGTATGTTGTTTTGGCCAGAATATGTCACAAATTTTTACAGCTGACAGTGTAGAGCTAAGATGAGACTGCTTATTCTTTGCTGCATGATCTTAACCCTTTACCAAACCATAAAATTTTAGGCAAGTCCAAATTGAAAGCAATTGCAGAAGACAAAATAAATCGTGGACTCCAAAATTTAAATTTGTTTCTGGAAGGGTAGAAAACATTGTGGGCAAAGGGGAAAATGCTGGTTACCAGCATTTTCTCCTTTTCCCACAATTTTTCTAAAGCTTTTTTTCTCAGGGTCGTTAAACGTTGGGATTGTGTGGTAAAGGGTTAATCTATGCTGAGCGCCAGAAGCATCCTGTGCTAAGTGCCCAAAGGGTTAACTCTTTACCAAATGACAAAATTTTATACTCTCCAAATTGAAAGCATTTGCAGACAACAAAGTAGATTTGACTCAAAAATTAAAATTTGTTTTGGGATGGGTAAAAAACATTGTGAGAAAAGGAGAAAATGCTGGTTACCAGCATTTTCTCCTTTTCCCACAATGTTTTCAAAAGGCTTTTTCATCAGGGTCGTTAAAAGTCGGGATTGTGTGGTAAAGGGTCAAACCTTTACCAGACAACAAAGTTTTAGACTTGTCCAAGTCAAAGATGAGACAACATTTTAAGTGTGGCTGAAACGATATAATCTTCTTTGATAGGGTAGAACACATTGTGGGGAAAGGAGAAAATGCTGGTAACCAGCATTTTCTCCTTTTCCCACAATGTTTTCAAAAGGCTTCTTTCTCAGGATTGTTAAATCTGGGGATTGTGTTGTAAAGGGTTAATAGAGTGTCTACCTATTCGTCATGTTTGAATTAATTTTCATCATGCACGTGCATATATCCCACATTGTGACACTGTTGTGCACTTTTTTGTTGCGGGGAAAAAAATTGGGGTTTTAATTTTTATCTCATGATCTAGATAGATTTTGTAAATTTTCGTGAGTGTAATGTGATGCAATGATGCAATTTAATATGAATTTACATATGAGCCATGCTCTGGCAAAAGGGGGTTTAACTTGTCTTCTCTCTCCCCCCCCCCCCCCCCCCCCCCCCCCCGCAACACACACACAGTCCCAAGTTTTAAACTATCCTGAAGAAGGGCTTTGAAAACACTGTGGGACAAGAAGAAAATGCAGGTAACCATTTGAGCTACATTTAGTTTGTCATATGCAATTGCTTTCAGTTTGGACTAGTCAGAATTTTTGTCACATGTTAACCCTTTACCACACAATCCTGGGTGTTAACAACCCTGAGAAAGAGGCCTTTTGAAAACATTGTGGGAAAAGGAGAAAATGCTGGTAACCAGCATTTTCTCCCTTTTCCACAATGTTTTCTATCCTTCCCAAAACAAATTTCAATTTTTTGATCATGTTTATTTTTAGGCCAGGGAATCCCTCTCAAGGGATTCCCTTGCCTATAGCGATCGTAAGCTGACTTTTCCGGACTACTTTCAGACAAAATGTTGTACGGTGTGTCCACTCTATATCGCTGAGTCCGCCAAAACAACTGGTTTCCTAAGTACAGAGATTGCTTATCACACGGCGTGAATGTTTTCCTTTCCTCAAAGCTTTCCGACATCTACATAGTGCTATGGAATTGCAAGGGTATTACAGCCCTTTAATAACTAACGAGTGTGTGTTTTAAGGGTTGTGTCCCTGTTGAATACACAGCAGACGGTTGTGATTCTTGTCATCCGGGTACTTTTGCTAAATCGCAATATCTCGCACTCGGAAATTTTTACTCGGTGATAAACGTTACTGTGTATGCATGTAATCGGACATTACATGTAATTGGACACGGTCAGCGTCGTGTTTGTTCAGTAAAATTCTGTTGGATTTCTCGGGCACTTTTGATAAAGATTTCTAAAACTTTTTCCAGTTATGAATACTATCACTTTCGAAGAGACAAAAAAGAAACGTCGTATTATCAATATCACGGTATATAGCCTACAGAAAGAGGAGTCATACAAGTTTAAGACGAGCCCTGTCGGGCGGTATATGATAAAAGTTTTCGTGCGCAGACTACATTAAATATTATGGAATCAAAACGAAGCATCGAGATAGAGAAATATTAAACATCTGGGAAACTGGCTTGGATGTACAGGGTCAGAACTGAAAAAAATAATGAACCCCAGCTATCCATACATACCATTGCATTTGAACGAAAAAGGTGTTCGGACAAAAAAAAAAGCATTGTTAAATTTGGGGTCAGAAATTAAAATGGACTTACCCTCTGTAACAGAGTTAAATAATTCCAGATCCTAAATTTACAAATGATCAAATTACGATTGAAAAGGGTTAAAACTTTTTCATGACACGTGTTTGTTAATCTGCCCCTAACAAGTACATCACAGCGCGTCTACATGTCGCACACTTTGGCAGTGAAATACCGAGATCAAAAGAACATACGGCTAACCCTTTATCAGCTTTTCAACGAAAACAATTGTAGCAGATATTTCCCGACTCAAAATGAAGCTGAAATTACCTTTTTTGGAGTGTGAAAGGAAGGTTTGAAATTTGACATGACCTTCATCTTTTACGATAGTCATCTTAAGGTAGTGACAAAGAATGAAAAAAAAAGGCACTTTTGGTGTCGGGATTTTCTCAATTATATGGTGTTTAACTTTTTTTGTAAATGGACTGTTCCTGTTTTTGCAGACACTGAAACTTTTTTTTTTTTATTAGAAAAAAATTATCAAATAGGCCTACTTTTCCATCACTGTGGTTGGATACTGAAATCCTCTCGTATTATAGACATGATTACTGCCCCTGATATCACTTTCTAGTGTACTAGGGCGACGGAAAAACCCGAGAACCAGTTTTCTATTTTTAGTTTCCATTGTCACTTGCTAGTTACTGTCCACGTTTCAAATAAAGATCATAGGGAACCGCGCGCCGCGTCTCCTTTGACTGCCTGATGAAAAATTGAGATATACGATTTTCCATGGAAATGTCGATAGCTGAATGAGATTATTGGTGTATTAACTGCATTTATTATCAGTTTCTTTTAATCATTTAGAACTGTACTTGATTTTCTCTCTATGTTTAGAAAAAAAATTTGATAGAATTAAGAAATATGCAGAAATTAAAAGAAATTATACTCTCTTTTTTCTGTGTGAATCAATTTAAAACACCCCTCTTTTTGTCAGAAGAATAGACAAACATTATGGAAAAATAAGAGTTTTTTGTTCTACCTACATTTTCCGATAATCAACCATGTTATCTGCTTATATTCTTTTTTTTTTGTGATGACTG
The DNA here is from genome assembly GCA_945859785.2 of Tridacna gigas. NCBI lineage: Eukaryota > Metazoa > Mollusca > Bivalvia > Cardiida > Cardiidae > Tridacna > Tridacna gigas. Next base: position 17,813,815 of record OX244041.2, read on the forward strand.
TTGATTGATTACAAATCATGAAAGTGTTGTGCGATCCTTGGACATTTTTTAACTTTCAAACAAAATAATTTGAAAATAAAAGGTGTGTTTAAAAAATTAGGTTTTAATTTATCAGTTATTCATCACATTTACATACCTAGAATTTCATTCACATAACTGGTAGTTTCCGAAACATTGTTTGAAAAGGAGAAATGAAAGTTTAAGAATATTTATTTTGAAGTACATCCCGAATGTGCGAATTCATTTTAAGCCCCAGAAGCCGTTGTTGGAATCTCTCTCTCTCTCTCTCTCTCTCTCTCTCTCTCTCTCTCTCGCATGGGACGAGAAGGGCTAGTGGACGTCTTTGTATGATATAGTCAAAAGAATAGATTTAGATCGACTGTTTGAGAACAAAACTGCGATGTACTGACATCACCCTGCCCTGTGTTTGCGATATTAAGTGTTGGTATTTGCGTTGTGTCCAATTTTAAATTGTGTCTTATCTTTCTTATCATTGACGGTATTTATTTGAAACTTGGAATATATGTGCGTTATCATAAAGATCAACCTTAACCAATAAGGTAAATAACTCAAAAATGAATTTGCTTGATTTAAGCCCCTTTTCGACTTAGAAATTTTTAAAGCCATTATCACGCACCCTGTAGCCGAGCGTTGGTATCCACTACTTTGCTTCGGTTTAATTATAGATTCTGGCTTCTAAGCACTGCTTTTTTTTTTTTGCATTAATTTAATTTTTCCTGTTGATTAGTGTATTATTCCATATTATGCGTGACAGTACCCCTTTACCAATGAATTCTTTTGCCATAATTGAATTGGCCTGACTGTCTGTATGGTAGTGATAATTAGAAAATGAGGTCTCGTGTCAGTTCGTATTCTTCGTTCTTTAGAGATTACAGATCACCAGATTTCCTGGCCTTCAGTACTATCAGTACTTTGATTTCATCTGCAAATGCTTTCAATTTGGACTAGTCTAAAATTTTGTTGTTTGGTAAAGAGTTAACCCTTTCCCAAACGATAAATCTTAGACTGGTCCAAATTGAAAGAGTTTGCAGATGACAATTTTAAATTTGATGAAAATGGCAGAAAGTTCTCAACAAGGGTAGAAAACACTGTGGGAAAAGGAGAAATTGCTCGTTATGAGCAATTTCTCCTTTTCCCACAGTGTTTTCAAAAGACTTGTACTGCAGACATGTGAAAACCAGGGCTTGTTTGGGAAAGGGTTAAAGAGGTAATGCATGTTATTGATGCATTATACCAAGCAAGTCATCACATGATTATAAATCTAAAAATTCCTATTTGTCTAACAACCAGCTGACTCTTGAGGTAGAATGGTCCTTGGACATGCAGAAAATAAACCAAAAGCACAAAGTTTTGACACAGGTCAGCATGTTTTAGAGATGATTTAACCCTTTACCAAACAATCTCGTTTTTTAACCCTTTACTGCACAATGCCGCCTTTTAACGCCCCTGGGAAAAGAGCCTTTTGAAAACATTGTGGGAATAGAAGAAAATGCTGGTAACCATCATTTTCTCCTTTTGCCACAATGTTTTCTACGCTATCAAAGAAAAATTGCACCATTTTAGCCACATTGAAATTTTCGTCTGCAACTGCTTTTAATTTGGACAGGTCTAAAATTTTGTCGTCTGTTAAAGGGTCAACAATTTGGTGGAAGCTCCTGAAATATCGTGGAGAAGAGAGAAATGCTGGCAATCAGCATTTTCATTTTTTTTCACAATCTTTCAACATCCTTAGAAACAAAACCCATCATTTGATCCATATTTGTTTGCCATCTGCAAGTGTTTTGGAGTTGAACTTTTCTCACTGGTAAAGAGAACTTTAAGAATTGCCCAGATTAGCAGCTTTTTGGATGCTTCCAATTTGTCTACAAAAGGGGGAGGGGGTGTAACTCTAACCAGATGGCATATTTTTTGACCAGCCCAAATTTAAAGGATGTGCTGATAATGAAATAAATGTGATTAAGAAATTGAAATTTGTTTTGAGTAAGGTAGAAAACATTGTGGGAGAAGGAGGAGCATTTTCAGATGTTTTCAAATGCTGTTTTTCTCAAAGTCCTTTAGTCTCAAGATTTAGTGGTAAATGGTTAAGAATTAGCAGTAAGTTTACTTATGTAGGGTATTATGTAGCTCACAAAGCAAAGTAACTAACGTTACTATAGTAACTCCCTCTGTTTCAGTGAATTTTCATGGGTAAAGCCCAAGTCCTTAATCCTGTAGCACACAATCCCGACTTTTTACGACCCTGAGGAAAAAACCTTTTGAAAACATTGTGGGAAAAGGAGAAAATACTGATAACCAGCATTTTCTCCTTTTCCCACAATGTTTTCTACCATATAAAAAGCAAAATTCCTCATTTGAGTCACATTTAAATTTTTGTCTACAGATGCCTTCAATTTGGATAGGTCTACATTTTCCTCGTATGGTAAAGAGTTAATCTAATAATAAAGTGTTCTCATGAGCCTGAAGAAGATGGCTTTTGAAAACATGCTTGTAACAAGTGTTTGTTCCTTTCCTCACCATGTTCTCTGTTCATTGAAGACATGGCCCGGCCGGGTAGCTCAATGGTTAGCATATCTGACTTGTGACTTGGTGGTTGCGGGTTCGATACCTGGTTGAGACAAACTTTCCTCAAGGCCATTTTTCGCCTCCCACCTCTGATGCATGTGAGAAGGTAGTCAGTGACTTGGAAAGAAAGTGGTGTCAGTATGGTGTGAGAATGCTAGGAAACAGATTATGTAGGTGCACTGGCCATTGTGATATGACCTTAGCTGGTAAGACGGCGTTAAACTGTAATACAAACAAACAAATTCATTTCAGACATGATATAGTTCACAAAGCAAAGTAACCAACCATACTTCCTCTGTTAGAGAAGTTCATGGGAAGTCTTAGACTGATTTCATCCTTTACTGCACGATCCTGAGTTTCAACGACCCTGGAGAAGAAGCCTTTAGAAACATTGCTGTTAAAGGAGAAAATGCTGCTAACCGCCATTTTTTTCCTTTTTCCACAATGTTTTCTACCTTTTCAAAGACAATTTCCATCTTTTTAGTCACAGTTAAATTTTCGTCTGCAGATGCAAATTTAAAATGTTCATAGTTGGCATTTTCTTTCATTTCCTTTAACCCTTTACCATGCAATCCTGACTTTTAACAACCATAAGGGAGAATCCTTTTAAAACATTGTGGGAAAAGGAGACAATGCTGGTAGCCAGCATTTTCTCCTTTTCCCACAATGTTTTCTACTCTAAAGACAAATTTCATGGTTTGAATTGCATTTAACTTGTCGTCTGCAATTCCTTGGAATTTGTACAATGCTAAAATTTTGTCGTGTGGTAAAAAGTTAATGTTTTTTTACCCTTTTAAAGCCGAATCTTTTCTCATTTCTTTCCACATTTGATTGGTCATCAGATTCTGCAATGTTTTCAATTTGAACAAGTCTGAAACTTTATATTAACCCTTTGCCACACAATCTTGAGTTTTAACAATCCTGAAAGAGAAAGCTTTTGAAAAAATTGTGGGAAAAGGAGAAAATACCGGTAACCAGCATTTTTTCCTTTTCCCACAATGTTTTCTACCCTACTAAAGGCAGAAATCATCATTTGAGTTAGATTTGTCATTAGCAAATACTATCACTTTGGTCCTATCCAAAATTTTGTTGTGTGATAAACTGTTAACCCTTTACCAGATGACAAAATTTTAGACTGGTCCAAATTGAAAGCATTTGCAGACCATAAGAAGAAAGCCTTCTGAAAATATGGTTGGAAAAGGAGAAAATGCTGGTAATCAGCTTTTTTTCCTTCTCCCATGATGTTTTCTATCTTACAAAAGACCATTATTTGACGCACATATAACTTGTTGTCTGCATATTCTTTTAATTTTGAATTTGTGGTGAAGTTTGTTTTATGGTAAAGAGATAGTACATTGTTCTCAGAAGCACAAAATGAAAGAGCCAGCTGCCATATTCCAAGGGACATAATCATGTCTTCTTTATAAGATTTACTTGGAGTTATCTTTCTTATTGAAGCACACTTGCATACCGACTAGATCAAGATCACACAGACTTAACCCTTAGGGAGCCGAGCATGACTTAAGGTGCTTTTGCAGACAATATAAATCAAAATCAGATGGTGCAGAATCATGCAGTCTGGCACTGAATCTGCACTGTCTGACATTTTGTGAGATATAGAACCCTTTACCGAACAGTCCTGTGTTTTAACGATCCCTTAGTAGAAGTCTTTTGAAAACATTGTGGGAAAAGGAGCAAATGATAGTAATCAGCCCTTTCAAAGACAAATTTACTCATTTATGTCACATTTTGATGTCTTTGTGTCGCTTTAACTGAAATAATGTTAAACAGCAATGAAATAGAAGTGTCAAATTGTTCCCTTGATGGAAAGTGTCTGCTTCATTTTCTAATTCTCATAGGTGTCAACTCTTTACCAAATGACAGAATTTTAGACTGGTCCAATTTGAAAGCATTTGCAGGCAACAAATTCAGTGTGGCTGAAATGATAAAATTTGTCTTTGAATGGGAAGAACACATTGTGAGAAAAGGAGAAAATGCTGGTTAAAATGTGTTTAAAAGCCTTTTATCTTAGGTTGTTAAAACATGTAATTGTTTGGTAACAGGTTAATTTCAGCATTTTCCTTGTCCAATGCACAGGTTAATTCAGCATTTTCCTTGTCCAATGCTTTAAGCTTCATCAGTCAGTCTGGTGTTTTTTTTAATGACCTTGAGTAGAAAGACCTTTGAAACATTGTGAAAAAAGGAGAAAATGATGCTTATTAGCATTTTCCTTATTTTTCAGTGTTTTCTATCCTTTCAAATACAAATACCATTATTTGAGGCACTTTTTATTTGTCATCTGCGAATGCGTTCAGTTTTTTGCAAGCCTGTAATTTTGTCATCATGTAAAGTAGTAACCCTCAGGGTGCTTTCACAACTATAGTTCCCTTTTGGATCAGTGTGGATCAAGATCAGACTAAGGTCAGACTGCATGTTTTGTGCTGTCTGGTCTTCATCTACATTATCCACTTTGCTGACACATTCTGTACAACAGCAACCTTGAAACTTCAATTATTTTGGCCTTATGTTTAGACTGATAATGACTTTGTATATACATGTAGATTTATGATATGAATTACAAATTGATTTTTTTTTTTGTCTTTTCCTAGATGCATCCAGACTCTAAAATGTTAAACATTGGCAATCATCGCTCCAGTCTAGCATCCTTGATCGAAGGTCAGGGTCACCCAATGTTGGGTGGATCTCATCCTAGTGTACCCATATCTCATCGACATTCTCTTCCTTCCATGCATCATGGGATGAAATCTCCACTGACGCCCCCTGGTGGCCCCTTAGAGTTAACTGTGAATTCAGTATCTCATCAACGAAATAACATAGGTGGTGGGGACAATGGCAGAAAGTACAGTCTTGGTATGCACTTGACTTATTACATTCTTATACTTTTGTGATATTTTTCCGCGTAGCTTAATGTGTTTGCTTTTGAACTAATTCTTGGTACTGATAAAGAATGAATAGACGGCAATTTGCAATAAGTCAAAAATATGAACATGTTTATTCGACAGGCCCATGCTGGCATGCTTGCTGGCACGTTTATGGGACCACTATTTACAAGCACTGCTACCGCTTAATCAGTACCTTGGGGCTTTGATTCATACCATAGCAAATTAATGTAATAGGGCATGGTCCTTCTTCTGTTCTATTTGAAAATTTAATATTTTGTAAGCTTTTCCCAATGACCCAATAAGTGCTCCTTTTCAACAAAATGCAAAACAGTGAGGAAAAAGAGGCAGTTTCTTGAAAAATTAATTTTCATTATTTTACTTCATTACTTTCGTTAAATATACTGAGCCACAGAAGAATTTCGATATTCATATTCCAGTTTCTCTTACAGCGTCTATCTTTTTTAAAGACGTTTCTTGTTTACTTGTCTTTTTAGCCATTTTTAACCCTTTTGAGCCATAATTTACTCTTAACCACACAATCCTGACATTTAGCGAGGCTGACAAAGACAACTTTTGAAAACATTGTGGGAAAAGGAGAAATGTTGGCATTTTCTCCTTTTCCACAATGCTTTCTAAACATGAGGATAAATCCAATCATTTGAGAAATGTAAAATTTGCCATCCACATATCCCTTCAATTCAAAAAAGCCTAAGATTTTGTTGTCTGGTGAAGGGTTAAATTTTCTTCTGCAAATGCATGTAATTTGCACCAGTCTAAGTTTTTTTGTCTGTTAAAGAGTGAAGGTGGGTTTATTGAACTCATTTTATCAATTAAAAGCTTTGTACCAGTCTGTACTTTTCAGATTTCATGATAGACAAGATAAGCTTCGTGTTTATTAACTTTAACTTGGTAAATAACTTAACCCATTACCACACAATGCCGCCTTTTAACGACCCTAGGAAAGAAGCCTTTTGAAAACATTGTGGGAAAAGGAGAAAATGCTGGTAACCAGCATTTTCTCCTTTTCCCACAATGTTTTCTACCCTATCAAAAAAAAAATTGCACCATGAGCCACATTAAAATTGCCATCTGCAAATGCTTTCATTTTGGGCAAGGCTAAAATTTTGTCGTCTGGTAAAAGGTTAAAAGGAACTTTCAAGCTGATAGTAAAAACCTGAATTTGGCTATTTCAAAGTTGCTTTCAGGGGAAAAATATCTACTTACTGGACAGTGTAGACCCAAGATCAGACTGCACATTCTGTGCAGTCTGATCTTGATTTACACTGGCAGCAAAAGCGCCTTGAGTCGCCCTTAGCAGCCCTAGGGTTAACTCTCTACCAGTTGACAGCATTTGCAAAGAACAAATTAAATGTTAGGCAAAACATAAAATATGCCTTTTAAAGAGCAGAAACCATTGTTGGAAATGGAGAAAATGCTGGTTACCAGCACGCTCTCCTTTTTCAACAATTTTTTCAATGGCCTTCTCAGGCAGGGTTGTTAAAAATCGGGATTGTGTGGTAAAGAATTAATAGGGGTAGGATAGCTTTGATCCATTTGTATTTTAATCACATTAATCCATCATAAATCACCGGCTAAAACTGCATATGCTCTGGGGATAGTGCAGATCAAAATCAGATTGCACAGAATACATCCTCTGATCTTACATCTGCCCAAAACAATCTTAAATTGAAATATCCAGGTTTCTTTTTGCACACTGACAGAAATTATTAAAATATTGATTTAAATACTCTTGGGTTCAGTATAAAAAAGTAAGCCATGTTCTCTGTAAGAATTATTCAATTTTGCCCCAAGGATTCGAAGAGAAGAATTGTTGACAAATTACTTCCTTTAAATTGACTTTCGGCATCTTGTTACAAACCCCCTTTTTTTAGCTCACCAGAGTACAAAATGCTCAAGGTAAGTTTTTGCAACTGTGTTGTGTCTGTCATGCATCATGCAGGCAATTAACTTGTGTGCACTCTTAGAGGGCCTATTTTCAGTCAGATACACTTGAAAACTGGTAAGAATGTTTGTGTACATAATATCTGGTACAAGTTTAAAATTTGGTCACATTGGGTCAAAGTGTAGGTCACTAGGTCGAATCTTATAAAACATTCAGTGCACTATAGAGGCCACATTTTAAGTTGAAAACTCATGAAAGTTGGCCAGAGTATATATTTTGATGATATCTTAAACATGTTTGAAATTAGGTGTAGTTGAAACCCAAAGTAGGTCACTGGGTCAAATCTTTGTGTGCTCTATAGAGGTTATGTTTTAAATTCATTACTCATGAAAGTTGGTCAAAATGTTTAAATCAGGTCACCTCTGGTAAATAAGTAAGTCTCTGGGTCAGATCTCAGAAAAAAACCTTTTGTACACACTAGAGGCCCCATTTTCAGTTCAATACTCATGAAAACTTGTCAGAATGTTTGTTTTGATATCATCTCAGACATTGTCAAAATTGAATCATTCTGTGTCAAAAAGTAGGTCACTAGGTCAAATCTTAGAAAAAGCTTGTGTGCACTCTCATTTTCAGTTTGATACTCATGAAAATTGGTCAAAATGCTTAAGTGTTTTACATCATCACTACCAGGATCTCTTCAACCTTATCAATTTTTGACTTAATTGGGCGCTTTAGGGCCAATGCCCCTCTTGTTTAAAACCTAGTGGGAAAAAAGAGAAATTCCTCACAACAAGCAATTTGTCATTTTGCCACAATGCTTACTCTTATGACAATTGTATTGAACTCAAATATACACTGATTATCCATATTTGGCAGACATGTTGTCAAAGCTGTCAGCTGCATTTTAACAGTTTACCACACAATCCCAGTTTTAACAACCTTAACCCTTTACCAAACGACGAAATTTTGAACTAGTCCAGATTGAAAGCATTTGCAGACAACAAAATAAATATGACTGAAAATTTTAAATTTGTTTTTGGACAAGTAGAAAATATTGTGGGAAAAGGAGAAAATGCTGGTAACCAGCATTTTCTCCTTTTCCCTCAATGTTTTCAAAAGGATTTTTTCTCAGGGTCGTTCGAAGTCAGGATTGTGTGGTAAAGGGCTAATAAATAAAACTTTGAATTATTGTGGGAAAAGGAGAAAATGCTGGTTCCTAGCATTTTCTCCTTTTCCTACATTGTTCTCCACCCTTTTAAACACATTTTTCATCTCCTTTTAGCCACATCATATATGTACTATGCAAATGCTTTCAATTTGGACTAGTCTACCATTTTGTTGTTTGGAAAAGAGTTATACAGTTTCATGGGGTAATGTGTTTTAATTTCTTTCTATTTCAGATAGTGGCAAGATCTCGTCCTTGAACAGTGATATGCCCCATGATCCAAAGTTCTTTCAGCGTAGTTTATCAGAAAGGTTGCCAGATCGGGATCAGAATAAACTGGATTCCATGTTTGATCAACGATATGGACTGCAGAACCACATCCGTGACATGAATAGATTTTCCGCTCACTCGTTTGAACCCTTTTCTCCTAGTCGTTTTCATGAAACCATGAGATCTTTAGACTTTAAAGAAATGGACAATAAACTTTTTGATCCCACAGGGGAGAAATTTCAAAGAATGGCAGAAAACTTCAACGAATTTCGTTCAAGGTTCCAAGATCAGATGTTTCAAATGAATCGACGTGATGGTATACGAGGGAATGGAATGCCCACATTTGAAAACAGAAATATGATTAATGAGATGAATGATAGAAATGCTTATTTTAATTCAAGGAATGATATTGGACTTGGTAGTCGAGATAAATATATAAATAACAATAGAGGTTTTGGCTCGATGAATGGAAATGATTTGGACAGTTACAGCACTAGTCGCAGTGATGATTTGCGAGCTCACAGTAGAAACACGGTGGGCATGAGCAGCCCAAACCCATCAATAGGAGAATATACTCGACCAAATGATGGACCAAATGATGATATAAACATGCAAATGGAGGACAGACGAGATATTAGAGGCCCAAATATGCGACTTGACCAAAGCATGTCAATGAGAATTGGATCTGAAAGTGACATGATGATGAACAGAGGTCGGGGATTGACAATGAATGTCAACTCTGATCATAGGTTAAACAGCAGGTCAGAAATGATTGGAGAACGTGAAAATGAAATGGCAAGTATGAATCATAGAAATGGATTGGAGATGGGTATGGGATCAGGGCGATTGATGATGCAGCATCTGTCTGATGGCAAAGATTTGATGAATGATAGAAATTCTCTAATACGACAAGGGAGTGACTTGATGAATGGTAGTAATGAGAGAATGACGTCTAGGCGGGACATGGATATGGTGGACAGTAACCCTGTCTCGCTAGATAAAGAACATGACAGGAGGGTTCCACAACAACAACAGAGACAAGATTTGGGTAAGTCGGGAAGAGATTTGGACATACTCAATGGCAATGATATTCGTAGAAATCAAACAAACGACCTAGCACCAGTTGACAGACACAGTGACTTATCTCTGGGACAAGGTAGAGATATAGCTCTGGACGATGGTATAGGGATGACTGACATGAGCAGAAATGGAAGAAATGATCTAAGATTACAAAGCCGGAATGAAGTCCAGATGGATATTTGCAATGACCTAACAATGAATGGACAAGAAAATCAGTACCCTGATAAACAGGATTTGAGACTGCAGAATCAAAACATGATCCTGAGTAGGAGTGATGGTAACCTTAGTGTTCATGATGAATTGACAATGAATAGATCTAGTAATATTCATCACCTTGCAGGTCAGCAGAATGGCGGGAAACCAGGTCGACATGATGATATGATTCCAGATGATGAATTGGACTTTGTTGATGGAAACGAGAACAAAAGGCTATCTTCATCAAACCCAATGACGGAGGCCATTCGTCAACGAAAGCGGAAACCAGCCAATCCCCAACATGTATTTATGCCATCTATAGATCACTACACACTAGGGTTTCAGACAGATGAAGTGGAGGATTGTGGGGGGCTAATGTTGGATGTTGAGAATAGCGGCAACTTTGAACGTAGGTTAACAACTGTAGAAAGTCGAAACTAATGGTTGGAATGGTATACTCTGTAGATGGCACTATTTAACTTTTTACTGACTGGAGATAATTTTAGACTGCTCAAAAAATTACAAATCATACACGAATATTTGATGGAGGGAAACTATGAGCTTTGTATGATTATTATATGGTGTAAAACATTGTGGATAAAGGATTAATTCCTTGTAACAGGCAATAGCTTCTTTGCCCACAATGTTTTCAAAGACTGTCTCATGCTGGACGGTAAAAGGCTATATTTTGTGTGATTGTAGGACAAATAAAGTCATTTCTTAACTCTTTATACCACACAATCCCAACTTTTAATGACCTTGAAGAAGAAGCCCATTGAAAGCATTGTGGGAGAAGAAAATGCTGGTAACCAGCATTTCCCCTTTTTCCACAATGTTTTCTACCCTATCAAAGAAAAATTCCATCATTGAGGCATGTTTGAATTGTCAACTGCAAATGCATTTAGTTCTTTACCACACGACAAAAATGCATACCTGTTTCAAATTGAAAGCATTTGCAGACAACATTTCAAATGTGGCTGAAATGATGGAATTTGCCTTTAAAAGGGTTGAAAACATTGTGGGAAAAGGAAAAAATACTAGTTACCAGCATTTTTTTCTTTTCCCACTATGTTTTCCAAAGGCGTCTTTCTCAGGGTTGTTAAAACTGGGGATTGTGTGGTGAAGAGTTAATTTGGACAAGTCTTTATTTTTGTTGTGTGGTAAAGAATTAACCCTTTACTCCACAATCGCAATGCCGCCTTTTAATGATTACTGCACAATGCTGCCTTTTAATGACGCTTTTGTAAACATAGTGGGAAAAGGAGAAAATACTGGTAACTTGCATTTTCTCCTTTTCCCACAATGTTCTCTACCCTATGAAAAAAAAGATGCACCATTTGAGCCACAGTGAAATTGTCGTCTGCACATGCTTTCAATGTGGACAAGTTACAAGGTTAAATTTTGTTGTCTGGTAAAGGGTTAAAGAAGAATAACAGCGGGTTGGGTTCCACCCTTGACTTTCTGCCAACATGAGATGGAAAATAGAATGTTGATGATATACTTAAAATCAGATGGCCGTCTATATAGACAGTAATGGAGAAAGTAAGTAGATACTTCCAAACATTTTTAGGATCATGTTAGAAGATTCTTTATGTTGTGACATTCTGGAGAGTTTGTGATTCAAGTTAAATATTGAACTTTAGTGACATAAACATACTGTTTACTTGTGCTTGCCAAGTTTTTTTCTTTCTTTCTTTGTAAGCTGTTTTATCCAGGACATGAACCAAGTTCATTTCCATTTACTAATACGCAAAGTTGTGAGGGAATTATGAACTGAAAATGGTGGAGGAGTATGAAACAAACATTGCAGGATAATAAGTACACTGTAAGTGAAAGTTTTCCTGAACTGTTTCGTGATAGTTTTCATATAGAACGTTATGTGTTCACTAGTCATTGTTAACCCTAACCTACTAAATAACTGAAATGAAACTTTCAAGCCAATGGTAAAAACCCCAAAATGTTACTATTTCAAAGTTATGGGGGGGGGGGGGGGGATATCTCATAATCGGACAGTGTAGATCAAAGATCAGACTGCATGTTCTGTGCAGTCTGATTTTGATCTGTCTGCAAAAGGTCTGTGAGTGGTGCTTAGCAGCCTAAGAGTTAACCCTTTACCGCACAATGCCGCCTTTTGACGCCCCTGGGAAAGAAGCCTTTTGAAAACATTGTGGGAAAAGGAGAAAATGCTGGTAACCAGCATTTTCTCCTTTTCCCACAATGTTTTCTACCCTATCAAAGAAAAATTGCACCATTTGAGCCACATTGGAATTGTTGTCTGCAAATGCTTTCAATTTGGACAAGGCTAATATTTTGTCGTCTGGTAAAGGGTTAAACTGTCCATCTTCTATAGATATACCATTGGGAATTTAACCCTTAGACTGCCGAATAAATCAAGTAAACATTTTCAGTCTGGTCATAAAATCTGACATAACTCTTTACCAAACGACAAAATTTTAGACTAGTCCAAATTGAAAGCATTTGCAGATGACAAAATAAATGTAATTGAAAAATTGAAATTTGTTTTGGGAAGGTTAGAAAACGTTGTGGGAAAAGGAGAAAATGGTGGTTACCAGCATTTTCTCCTTTGCCCACAATGCTTTCAAAAGGCTTCTTTCCTAGGGTCGTTAAAAGTTGGGATTGTGTGGTAAAGGGTTAAAGCAATTTCGATGTTCCTTTAGTCAGTAATGTTTCGGCTAAGTGAAAAGTGTAGTCAAAGATCAGACTACTTGTTTTTGTGCAGTCTGGTCTTGATCTACAGTAAGGGCAAGGTGTGATAGGCATGTTTGTGGTTAAGATGTTAAAGAAGAATGATAGTTAGCCTGTATATACTTTATATCTTTTCTAACAGAACAGCCCAAAATTTACTGGAAAATTAGTAGTGATAGAGTAATGAGAAATGATAATGGTATTGTACACTGAAAGGGTCTTTTTTTTTCATAAATTCATGCCATTGAACTTTGTATATATAGCTTCTAAGTTGGTAATGTCTGAATTATGCCTTTACCACACAATCAAGACTTTTAACGACCTTGAGGAAGACGCCTTTTGAAAATATTGTGGGAAAAGGAGAAAATGCTGCTAACCAGCATTTTCTCCATTTCCCACTATGTTTTCTACCCTAATGGAGAAAAATCGCATTGTTTGAGCCCCATTGAAATTGTCCTCTGCAAATGCTTTCAGTTTCGACTGGTCTAAAATTTTTTGTGTGGTAAAAAGTTATGAGAGAAAGATGGGCCTGATCATGTGATTTCATTATTCCCAATTGCTTTAAAGAACTTTGCAGTACATCCTGTAAAATTTCTTTTTTCTTTTTTTGTCATTGCAGCAACATATTTTTGTATCTGTTGCCAAGCAACATATTGTATATTTTTGTTTCACACGGATGTTTTATTGTAAATATATTGATTGTTTCCTAGAAACATGTGTAATACCGAAGGTGAAGTCACGTTTTATCATTAATCCATAGCTCAAAGCCTCTCATTTCCCTTATTTGTACATAGTATAAATAGAAGTTACATAATCTCTTGGTCTTATAGTCTTCATTTTGTTACTTTTCTTTTTTCATTTTTCTTTTTTTTTTTGTTTCAACAAATTTCATTACTTGAGCCCTATTCTTATTTTTTTAGAATTTAGAATTAATGTTCAAAGGACAAGACCAAACAGACATGACCCAACAAATAGTTTGGTTAACCCTTTTCCAGACAAACCCTGGTTTTCACGTGTCTGCAGTACAAGTCTTTTGAAAACACTGTGGGAAAAGGAGAAATTGCTCGTAACGAGCAATTTCTCCTTTTCCCACTGTGTTTTCTACCCTTTTTGACAACTTTCTGCCATTTTCATCAAATTTAAAATTGTCGTCTGCAAACTCTTTGAATTTGGACCAGTCCAAAATTTGTCGTTTGGGAAAGGGTTAAGCGAAGGTGGAGAAAATACTGTGACATTATGGAAGATATATAATACAAAAGCGAAATGCTCCAGTAAACCTTTTACCACACAACAAAATTTTTTACACTTGTCCAAATTAAAAGCATTTGCAGACGACAAATCAAATGTGGCTCATATGGTGAGATTTATTTGTAAAAGGACAGAAAATATTGTGGGAAAAGGAGAAAATGTTGGTTACCAGCATTTTCTCCTTTCCCACAATGTTTTCAAAAGGCCTCTTTCTTGGGGTCGTTAAAACTTGAGAATGTGACATAAAGGATTAAGACTATCAAAAGACTTGAAGACTTACTGAAGAAATTGCTCATTTCTCGCTATTTCTGTATTTGTCAAAACATTTTCATGTTTAACTTTTTTTAAACTCTTTACCACACAATCCTGAGTTTTCAAAATTTTGGGGAAGAAGGCTTTTGAAAACTGGTAACCAGTATTTCCTCCTTTTCCCACAAATTTTTCTACCCCTTCAAAGATAATTTCCATCATTTTAGCCATATTTAATTCGTCATCTGTAAATAATTTGGTTTTGGCAAAGTCTGCGATTTTGATGTTTGGTCAAGAGCTTTTTATCTGTGTTTTCATGAGCAAAATGGTGTCATGCTTTTCACAAAAGATCTCCAGAGAGTGTTGTGAAAAATCATAAAATTTTATATATCGAACACATAAAAATAACAGGTTTAGAATTGTGGATGAAAAGAATGAAATGGATAAAATCATAGACAATATGTACATTTAATTACTATTCAAAGTTTGCTCACAAAAAAGAAAGATTTTTATCTGCTTTTTACTATGTGGTAATTTATGATATTAAGAAAATGATGCCAGAATCTTATTATATAAATTTTCGCCAGTAAATTGTTTTGATGAGTCTTTAGATAAACCAGTGGCTTTACAGATGTTTTTGCATGGTTTATTTGTATCGGACATTCCTTTTTTTATTTCTGAACCCATATAATTGATTAAAAGAAAATTGATATGTAAAAGTATTGTATTTTAGCCCTTTACCGCACAATCCCAATTCTTATAGGCCCCAGAAAAAAGCCTTTTGAAAACTTGTGAGAAAAGGAGAAAATGCTGGTAACCAGCATTTTCTCCTTTTCCCACAATGTTTTCTACCTTTCCCAAAGCAAAAAATAATTTTTGAGATGCGTTTATTTTGTCATCTGCAAATGCTTAGAACATGGACAAGTCTAAAATTTTGTCATCTGGTAAAGAGTTAAAGAGACGATAAGAAAGATAAGACAACATTGTGATGGAGATACTGGCCATTTTGATCCCTTTTGGGATTGACATTGCTATACTTCTTTATGTTTCCTGCTCAAAGAGAGTCAAAATGTGCCAGCTACAACTGAAGAATTAATTAAAGGGATGCCAAAAGATGCTTTGGGTCCTTTTTGGATTAGGTTGTTATAAACGAACAGTGAACCTACTTTGTCTTTTATATTGAGATATGATGGTCTTGAACTTGCAATTTTTGGTTTTTTAATAAACAACTGATTTATTAAATGGCAGTCTTTGGGTTAAGTTGACTGTTAACCCTTGACCACACAATTTGGTGTTTTTACGACCCTGAGGAGCAAACTTGAAAATATTTTGGAAAATTATCATTATTGTAGCCACATTTTATCTGTTGTCTGCAGTTACCTTCAGAACATGTATATGGACAACTCTAAAATGTTTACATCTGGCACAGGGTTGAAATGGAAATTCAAATATGCATTTCATAAACCTGAGAGTGTTGTACTTGTGAGGCTGCTTTGGCAAGAAACTTAGCTACATGCTAGGTAAAAATTATTTGTTGGGTAGTGTTGTGAAAAGCCCAAGTCTGAAAAATTTCAGGCTTCAGTGCAAATGTCTCACAATTAGTTTCATTTCTGACTGATGAACAGCTTCCCTAAGTATAGCAACTACCAGTAAAGCACATTTTAGGGAAAGGAGAAAATGCTGGTTATCAGCATTTTCTCCTTTCCCAAAGTGTTTTCAGAAACATTTATTCATAGGGTCGTTAAAACTCAGGATTGTGTGGTAAAGAGTAAACTAAGAGCTGTTACGTGATCTGTTAGTTTTCTTTCATAAATTTCATAAAATTAAGATATTTTTTTTTAAAAACTTTGCTAGGCTACATAGTTGAAGGGGGGATGAAAAAAAGGCTATTATATTGTGCTGTGTTCACTTTTATATCTCTATAAAATTTCATTGGGTCAATGCAGAAAAAAGACTATACAAGATTAACTCATTACCTCCTAGGGACACAAATTTTTAGCTCGGCCATTTTAAAAAAAAACAGTGAGGTAGTCATAGCCCTGTTGTCATCAGCGTCATCTCTATCATTACTGATGATATTAACTTTAAACTGGGATTTGCTGTTAACTATTGAAAGGGGAATCCAAAATATTTTTGACACAGTTATGCCCCTCTTTTAGCTGAAAAATTTTTCAATGAAAATCTATCTGCTTCTAAAAGCAACTGCAGCTGAGCATTGGCACCCTCATGAGATACTCTTGTTTTCATCTTGTGTTAGACTGATTTTGAAAACAGTGCAGCACAAAAGGAAAAATTGCTTGCAACAAGCAATAGCAATTGGACCAGTCTAATATCCTGATTTCTAGTAAAGAGTTAAAGGAGTGTTTGATATAGAGTAGAAGGAAGTAAAAAGTTAACTCTTTACCAATGGGCAAAATTTTGGACTTGACCAACTTGAAATCATTAATTTTGTAGGCAACAAAATAAATGTAGGTCAAATTTTGGTTTCTTCTTTTATAGGGTAGAAAACATTTTGGGAAAAGGAGAAAATGCTGGTTTCCAGAATTTTCTCCTTGTCCAGCAATGTTTTCAAAAGCATTCTTTCTCAGGGTCCTTAAAAGTGAGGATTGTGTGGTAAAGGGTTACTAAGAAAGGTATGTGTCTTCTTTCTGTGTTGTCCCCAAGGTATGTCACATGGACTCTAAACATACTGTGTATTCATTATGTCAAACATGCATTTTACCTGTTACATGTACAAGTATGCATTTTTATGCGAGACATAATTATTTGTCATGCCTGCAGTGATCTTTTTGATATGCAACCCTTTGCTTTACTACAAAATTTAGATTTGTCCAAATCAAAACTACTTGCAGACAAAAATCTAGATATGGTTCATATGAAGGAGTTAGTCTCTAAACGTGTAGAGAATATTATGGGAAAAGGAGCAAATGCTGGCAATCCTGATTCCCACAATGTTTTCAAAATCTGTTTCCTGAGAATGATTAGTAAACCATAGATTGTTTTGTAAAGAGAAAATTCTTTACCATTTAATTCTGGGTTTCTTCAACCGTAGGTATAAAGCCTATCTCACAATACTTTCAAAGACAAATTCCATCATTTAAATAATATTTAACTCTTAACCCTTTACCAAGCGACAAAATTTTAGACTTGTCCAAATTGAAAGCATTTCCAGATGACAATATAAATGTGATTCAAAAATTGAAATTTGTGTTGAGAAGGATAGAAAAGATTGTGGGAAAAAGAGAAAATGCTGGTTACCAGCATTTTCTCTTATTCCCACAATGTTTTCAAAAGGCTTCTTTTTCAGGGTTGTGAAAACCCGGGATTGTTTGGAGAGGGTTAAAGCGCCTTTCACGACTATAGTTGCATTTCCCGCCAGTGTAGATCAACAAAACATGTCCACTTTGCTGAGTCACTGTAGACAAAAGTAACCATGAAATTGCAATAATCTAGGATGAAAATGTCTGGCAAATTATTCGGTGCTCTAAGGGTTAATTTGATATCTGCAAACAGTGTCAATATAGACAAGCCTAAAATTTTGTCCTTTGGTTAAGTGTTAACCTTCAATCCTTACATAACACTGTTAACTCTTTCCAACACAATCCCAGCCTTTAACAACCTTAAGAAAGAAGACTTTCAAAAACATTGTAGGAAAAGGAGAAAATACTGGCAGCCAGCATTTTCTCCTTTTCATACAAATTTTTCTTCATTTGCAAAGGCAAACACCTCAATTTGAACCAGATATGTTTTGTCATTTGCAAATGTTTTAAGTTTGGACAAGTTTGTAAATCTTGTCGTGTGGTAAAGAAGTTAAGGATATTTTCATGATATTACATACAGATGTTTGCCTAATGTTTTATTCAAGAATTCTATTATTCTGAATCTAGTCAGTTTGTCTTTTTCTTGTTATGAACATGTACCACCATGTTCCAGATATTATGTATTAAATAGGGTACTTTATATATCCTGGTGCTATAGAAAGGGTGTTCTAGTACTGGTGAACAATTTTACTGTTGACCCTTTACCACATAATCCCAAGTTTTAACGACCCTGAACAAGACTTTTGAAAACATTGTGGCAAAAGGAGAAAATAATGGTAACCAGCATTTTCTCCTTTTCCAACAATGTTTTCTACCCTATCATGGACAAATTCCACCATTTGAACCACCAGTAATTTGTTGTCTGCAAATGCTTTCTATTTGGACAAGTCTAAACTTTTCTCGTTTTGTAAGGAATTAACCCTTTCCCAAACGACAAATTTTGGACTGGTCAAAATTGAAAGAGTTTGCAGATGACAATCTTAAATTTGATGAAAATGGCAGAAAGTTCTCAAAAAGGATAGAAAACACTGTGGGAAAAGGAGAAATTGCTTGTTATGAGCAATTTCTCCTTTTCCCACAGTGTTTTCAAAAGACTTGTACTGCAGACACGTGAAAACCAGAGCTTGTTTGGGAAAGAGTTAAACTAAATTTTCTGTATTAGTTGATAACTTCTGCTTGTGAAGTTTTGATTATTTTGGATGTGAAAGGACAGTCAAACTTGTGTTAGTGGCCACCTCGATTAAGCAACCGGCCTGTCTTAACCCTTTCCCAAACAACAAATTTTGGACTAGTCCAAATTGAAAGAGTTTGCAGACGACAATTTTAAATTTGATGAAAATGGCAGAAAGTTCTCAAAAAGGGTAGAAAACACTGTGGGAAAAGGAGAAATTGCTTGTTACGAGCAATTTCTCCTTTTCCCACAGTGTTTTCAAAAGACTTGTACTGCAGACACGTGAAAACCAGGGCTTGTTTGGGAAAGGGTTAACTCTGTACCATACAACAAAATTTTGGACTGTACTAAATTGAAAGCATTTATAGACGACAAAATAAATATGGCTCAAATGATGATTTATGTCACTGATAAGGTAGAAAACATTGTGGGAAAAGAAGGAAATGCTGGTTACCAGTATTTTCTCCTTGTCCCACAATGTTTTCAAAAATATTTTAGCGTTTTTGGGTCTTAGCTACAGAGGAGTGATGGACAGTTAGCGAACAGCCATGAAACAATAAAAACTCATAAGACCATGTAATTGTGTTTGTATTTAGATTCAGTAGTAACTTAAAGTACACAACTAGCATAACAATACAAGCATGTTAATTTCATGTTTTATAATGCTGACCTTTAAGGCTTTAGAAATAGAATTGAGTATCTTTACCTTTATAAATTTGTGTACCCTTTAACAGATAGCAATTATATAAATCTTCCTTACCAGAAAAATGTGATACAAACGATCAGTTATTTAGTCAGTTGTTAATATTATTTCTGAAAGGAAAACACAGGGGGAAAAGAATGTACTGTATTTCACCTAATTTATGCTCCCACCCTAATAGTGGTGTTCCCACTGTATTTTTTACTCCACAGAGGACAACCCCCACCCACACCTGACCTTACCTTAAAATTGACGACTGGAGTGACAAACTTCCAAATGCAAGACAACTTCACTTAAACTTTTCAAATGCAGACTTACAAAAATCACTACTGACTGATATTTTATAAATAAACTTACCAGTAATAATCCTAATCACTTCACAAATTGATGCAGTTAACACCTGACTATTTGGATACACATACACTTCCAATAACATCACAAACTTCTGGTAAAATAAAACATGTCAACTTCATTGGAAAAACTTTTAGAAAGTAAAGTATCAAACGTCAGTGTCCCATACTAATCGTGAATGATATTTGATGTCCAAATAAATCATTATCAACAGTAAAATCAATATTCTGCATTTAACAGCGAGTCTTTCAAAATGGCAATCGCTTTGCACTCGGCACTAACTAAAACTTGGATCAAAGTACCGTAATTACAGTGATGGCGCTTAAATTTAAGGAAATTGGCCATGAAATATTATGAGCACCCTTTCAGCGTTTTGCATGGTGCCCTGGTGCATTGATTAGGTGAAATACGGTATACCTGTTAAGGTCAAGTTCGGTGTCACCATGAATGTTTCTTGAAAGTGGCTGTATACAAGCAGTTGAAAATCAGTCTGAATAAGGATAAATTTTATAAACCTCGTTTTTCAATATGCTTGGCCTCACTTGTAAAATGTTTCCAAACTGACCATGGGATAGATAGCATGCTGTTGTTGTATTTGTTGCACTGTCTCCACTATTGCCAGATGTCAAAATTAACATTGAGTTTCATGGAAAAAAATCATGAAAAAAATTTAAGTTGGTAAAATATATTTTCTCCCATGGTTTTTGTAAAATAATCAGGCATGTACAAAGAAATTTCCAAAAACAAAATTAAAATAGATGATTTAGAGCCCAATGTTAGTTTTCATACCAACCAAGTTGACTATACTACTTTCAATATTGCCCAGTCTAATTTCATTTTGTTTGGAACAGAGTTTCAGTCACATTGGTGGCCTATAGTAAACAATTCAGGGTCATATTGCAGGCAAATTTGATGCTTGCCACTGACACTTATGGATATTATCAAGTCTGACGATGTGTTACAGAATACTTTTGCTTTACTTAAACCTTTCCCAAATGACAAATTTTGGACTCTTTTAAATTCAAAACATCTGCAGACAACAAATTCTAAATTGGTAGAAATGAGTGCAAGCTCTCTGATAGGGTAGAAAACATGGTGGGAAAAGGAGAAAATGTTGGTTACCAGTTTTTTCTCCTTTTCCCACAATGTTTTCAAAAGCATTCTGTCCCAGTGTAGTGAAAACCACAGATTGTTTGGTAATGGGTTGAATTATAGTTTTATTAATTTTTTTGCCTGCAACTGGAACTGGAAATAGAAGCCTTCTTGCCATGGTAACTTATATTTACAATATTGGTCATGAATGGCAGGTTATTAAAGGAATCACTGACCTTTTAGTTCTTATCACGGCTGTCTTTGAAGAAAACATTAAGGTATTGTCATATTGTCATGCCAGAAGTTACAATGCCTCATTACTCTGTTGTAATTAATGATATTTATTTCAAACTTGGTCGAGTTGTTTACTATCAAAAGGAGACCCCATACTACAAGGGTGCTTAACACTCTAAACAATTTTGACAATTGTTCCCCCTTTTTTTAATGTAAAACTTTAAATCGTACAACACTCGCAGCCAGGCATTGGCACCCTGATGCAGTGCTTTTGTTTCCTTACTCAGTGACAAGGCAATTGGTGGGGGGGAGGGTATTTGTTGGGCAGAGACAGTTATAGTTAATCTGGCATATTAAACAGCAAAAGAAGGATGAAAGGTCAGAACAGTGAAGCATTATGTGCAACCATTTTGAAGCTTTTTCAACTTTTTTTTCATCTTACCTGTAAAAAGTACACCATGTATTCATCACGGCAACATCTATCATTCATCTTCTTCATTCCCTCATGTGTATGATAAAATCAGTAGAATTTTGTTGTTACCATGGTTACTTAGAAATACATGTATAGGCAGGTTCATCGATAGAATAGACTATATATAAAGATGGAGAATATGTAATTACAAAAAGAACAAAATATGATACATGATATGATATACTTATTGAAATGACTGTTGTAATTGCTTCAAAAGCATGTTTATTTATTTGGTCGTTAATTTTTGCATTTTTTTCCCTCCCTGTCTGTTTTGCAAGCCCTTTTTATATATTCTTTTTTCTTTCACATGAAATGTGATTCATTTGATAAATGTATAATCTGAAATCACCTTTGTATATTTTAACCCTTTACCACACAATCCTGACTTTTTTCTACCCCGAAAAAAAAAGGCTTTCGAAAACACTGCAGGGAAATGAGAAAATGCTGGTAACCAGCATTTTCACTTTTTCCACAATGTTTTCTACCCTATCAAATCATTATTTTAGTATCAGGTAATTTGTTGTCTGCAGATGATTTGAATTTGGTTTGGTCCAAAAATTTGTTGTTTGGTAAAGAGTTAATTGTAAAGTGCTGTACCCTTAGAATGCAACCCCCAGTCACTTTTTCGAATTGTTTAAATCAAGATTCAACTGCACAAGCATGCAGTCTAATCTTTGGACCACATTATCTGCTACTTTGTTACATGTTTTTAAAAAAATGGCCTTGACATTGGGCAATATTTGGATTTTTGATAACACATGATTGACGTGGTTGGCTTTCTTAGGGTAAGAATTCTCTGCTGACCTTTTTAACTCTGCTGTTTTTGAAACAAAACATGGAGGTGTTGCCATAGCTCTGTTGTCTTCATCATCATGCAATAGCTGCTATATTTTCTTACTTAACTCTTTACCCAATGACAAAATTTTAGACTGGTCCAAATTGAAAACGTTTGCAGACAACAAAATAAATGTGACTGAAAAAAGGAAAATTGTTTTGGAAAGGGTAGAAAACATTGTTAAAAGTCGGGATTGTGTGGTAAAGGGTTAAAGGCCTAGTAGTGGCCAAAAGTAGACAAAGGGTGTGGTAAAATGCATTTAAATCATACCATTTAAAAAAAAAAAATTATAGTGGAGATGACATTTGTTATTGTATAGTTGTTCCAAACCTTAGTCGCTGGCAAAAAAATGAATTGTAAACTAGGATAAACATTGCCAGGTTGCTCTGTCTTTTGTTTGCTTTTTACCTGGTTTTGAAATTCATTTTCCAGCAAGTCATACTTAGACGGCTTGAACAATAACAGATTGGCATCTCCATGGTATGAACTAAATTTAGATTCATTTTAATACCCCATTCTGTACTTTTGGCAGCTGTTGTAATTTCAGTTACTTCACTCTTAGACTATTTATCGAAATGGAAATGAATACCAAAAGGGAAAGAAACCCTCTAGATATTTTTGACACACTTATGTCACTTTATTGATTCAAAACTTTGACTGAAAAAGCCACTTAAGCTGTGTGTTGGCACCAGAATAAGGTGTCCTTGTTTATAACTGTTTGGTAGATGGTTTGTATTTTGTGTTTCAATGTTACAGTGGTACCAAGTACTATGGACATTGATTGTTAGAGACCCAATAGTGGCCAAGAAGACAGTGGAGGTGTTAAAATGCATCTGAATTTAAAGTATACCATACATAAGTATGGAAAATATTGTTAAGATGACAATCTGAATCTGTTATTGTGTGGTCGGTACAATGTTAGTCGCTGGCAGAAGCATGAATTTTAAAATCAGGCAAAAGTAAATAAAGAGTAACCGGGCAACTTCTAACCAAATTTTGAAATTAATTTCTCCGCCAGCAACTAACATTTGGACCGACCATAACAGATTGTCATCTTCACAATAAATTTCCATACTTTTAGATGATATGATTTAAATCTAAATGCATTTTAACACCTGCTTTGTTTACTTTTGGCAGCTATTGTTACTTCAAGTCTGTAGCATTCTTTACACTTTCCTCTAAATGGAATTGTTGTCTGCTGCTCTTCTGTATGTAAATAATAAAAAGATGATTATCTGTCTACCAATTGAAAATTTTTTAGCTTAGTCCAAACTGAAAGCATTTGCGGGAAATTTATCAAATGTTGCTCTAGTGATGGAATTTATTTTTGGCAAAGTAGAAAATATTGTTAAAAAAAAGGATAAAAAGTTTGTTGCAAGCATTTTCTCCTTTTTCCATAATGTTTCCCAAAGGGTCCTCAAAACACCGGATTGGATGATATAGGGTTATTCTATCAAACTGATTGAATCCAGGGTCCATATTCACCAACCACTCTTAAGCATGTTCTTGATCTTATTCTCAAAGAATTTTCTGAATTTGAAAGTAATACAATGTCTGATTGACTAAACCAAATGGTATAGCCAATCTAAGTTGCATTAAATTCCAAATCTAGAATAAGACTAAGAATGAAACTAAGAATGGTTGGTGACAACAGGCCCAGATGTGACCCATTGTCTCTTCTGCAGATCCCAAATGTTTGGCAACATTAACCCTTAACCACACAGTCCCAAGTTTTAATGATCTTGAAAAAGATGGCTTTTAAAAGCATTATGGGAAAAGAAGGAAACGCTTGTAACCAGCATTTTTAGCTCACCTGAGCACAAAGTGCTCAAGGTGAGCTCTTGTGATCATGCTGTGTCCATCATCAACTATTATCTTGTGTGACTCTAGAGGCATTTTCAGTAAGATACTCATGAAACATGGTCTGAATGCATGTCTTAATAAAATCTTTAAACAAATTTGAAATTGGGTCATGTTGTGTTGGGTCAAAAGTAGGTCACTGGTTCAAATTTTAGAAAAACATTGTGTGCACTGTAGAGGCAACATTTTCAGCCCAATAGTCATGAAAATTGGTCACAGTATTTGTCTTGATAATGTCTTGGACAAATGTGAAACTGGGCCACTAGGGTCAAAAAGTAGATATATGGGCCAGATCTTAGAAAAGCCTTGTGTGCACTCTAGTGACCACATTTAGTGTGGTACTTATGAAACTCCATCAGAATGTTTATCTTCAGACAAGAAAAAAACTGAGTTACATAGGGTCAAAAATTAGGTCACTGGAGCAAATTTTAGAAAAATCTTACATGCACTTTAAAGGTCACATTTTCAGTCTGATACACATGAAACTCAGTCAGAATGTTTGTCTTGATAGTATCTCAGACTAGTTTGAAACTAAGTCACATAAGGTCAAAAAGGGGGTCGAGTCTTAGAAAACCTTATGTGCACTCTAGAGGCCACATTGTCAGTCTAATACTCATGAAACTTAGTCAGAATGTTTGTCTTGATGTTATCTCGGACACATTTGAAATTGGGTTACATGTGGTAAAAAATGGTAAAATCTTAGAAAAACCTTGTATGCACTCTAGGGGTCACATTTCCATCCCGATACTCATTTGTCTTCATAAAATCTGGTACAAGTTTAGAATTGGGTCATGTCAGGTAAAAAAGTAGGTCATCGGGACAAATCTTAGAAAAACCTTGTGTGCAATATAGAGGCTATGTTTTCAGACCAATACTCTTGAAAATTGGTCAGAATGTTTGTCTTGATGATATATATATTAGATAAGTTGAAAACTGGGCCATGTTGGGTCAAAAAGTAGGTCATTGTGACAAATCTTGGAAAAATCATGTGTGCAGTCTAGAGGCTACATTTTCTTGTTTGATACTCATGATACATTGTCAGAATGTTTGTCTTGGTTATATCTCTAACAAGTTCGAAAAAAGGTCAAGTCCATAAAAAAGTAGGTCAGTAACACTTGTGTATTACATCATTACAACTAGGATCTCTTGAGCTTTATCAATCCTAGATGACTTTACTCAGGTGAGCACTTAGGGCTCTTGACCCTCTTGCTTCCTTTTTCCCCCCAATATAATTCTACCATTCAAAAACTTTTTAAGTCACATTTATTTTGTCATCTGCAAATGCTTTCAGTTTGGACAAATACATAATGATGTCATTTGGTAAAGAGTTCTGCAACATGGCTTTCCCTGAAAAAAAAAATTTGCGGTAATCATCTGAATAATCAAAAAGAATAAGGGCTTACTACATGAATTGAAATGGAAAGAGAGTAAAATAAAAGAGGAATAGCTTATCAAGAGCGATTTCTCTTCCTCCTGCAATATTCGTGATAAAGATATGGTGCAAAACTTCAAAAGTTGTCTGCAGGAAAAAATGGGTCAAGCAACAATAGAGTTGGTGATTTGGATTTTTCTGACATGATTATAATATTTATCAAATGACTTACTCTTTACTGCATGGCAAAAGTTTAGACTTGCCCGTATTAAAATCTAATGGCCGATCCAATATGATTTAAGTAGTGGAACTTGAGAGAACGATGGGAAAAGGAGAAAATGCTGGTGACCAGCACCTTATCCTTTTCCCATAATGTTTTCAAATGCTGTATGCTCCGGAGTCATTAAGACATGGAGTTGTTTTGTACAGGGTTAAAAAAGAATTCAGAAGTTGGTAAAATTCTCTGGCTGGTAATAGCCATTAGAGCATGTCAGGTCCCCATGGACCTCTTATGCTTTCCTTTTTTTGTTTTTTTCAAATTGTCTGCTAATGCATTCCTGTCTTTACCTTTTTTTTTTTATATTTTCATTCATTGTATCTTTTTAATTGCTTCTAAAGCAGAAATCATTCATAATTTACTTGCATTGTGGTATATAGAGCTTTTTTTTCTCATTCAACTGTCACCTTTAACGCTCTACCGGAGGACAAAATTTTAGCCTTGTCCAAATTGAAAGCATTTGCAGATAACATAATCAGTTTTCTTCAGATGATGAGATCTGCTTTTGGAAGGGTAGAAAATATTGTTGGAAAACGAGAAAATGCTGGTTACTGGCAATTTATCCTTTTCGTACAATGTTTTCAGAAGGCTTTTTACTTTGGGGTCGTTAAAACTCGGCATTGTGTGGTGAGAGGTTAAATTTTTTTACAAGTTTAAATGCTTTGTATCAACCCTCTATCAAACAAATCCAGTCTTTTTTACAACCCTGAGGAAAAAGGCTATGTGAAACTATTGGGCGAACAGGAAATGCCCACATTTTTTTTCTACCCTTTTAACTTTTTACCAAACAACAAAATTTTAGACTTGTCCAAATTGAAGTCTTTGGAGACGACAACTTAAATACAACTGAAACATTCAAATTTGTTGTGGAAGGGTAGAATACATTGTGGGAAAAGGAGAAAATGGTGATTTCTACTCTTTCCAAAAAGAAAAAGCATTTAATTTTTTGTTGCTTTCATTTTGGAAATGTCTGAAATTTGGTCATATGGTAAAGGGTAAACTCTTTACCACACTACCCCAAGTTTTAACAACCCTAAAGAAATAGCCTTTTGAGAATCTCGTGGGAAAAGGAGAAAGTGCTGGTAATCAGTGTTTCCTCCTTTTCCCACAAATTTTTCTAACCTTTCCAAAACTACTTTCAGTTTTTGAATCACATTTGTCTTCTGCACATGTTTTCAACTTGGACAGTTTCAAAGTTTTGTTGTTTGGTAAAGAGTTAAAGCTCTTGGACAGCATAACATTATAAGTCTGGAGGAAGATGTGGTAACTAGCCTATGATACATGTAAGTTCAATTGTTTTTGTCATTATGAAATCATTTTGCTGGCTTTTTACTAAATAAAACAAAAAAAGGTTGTGTCAATCCTTTACCAAACAATCTATGTTTTGAATATCCTTAGGAAAAAGGAATTTGAAAACACTATGGGAAAAGGAGGAAATGCTGGTAACCAACATTTTCACCTTTTATTACAGTGTTCTGCACTCTCAAAGAGAAATTATATCTGTAGAACAATATTTAGTATGTCGACAACATATGCTTTAAGTTTGGATAAGTGTAAAATTTTGTGGTCTGGTAAAGAGTTTTAGATTTTGATTAATCAAAATTAGATCTCTGTTCAGTGAGTCTAGGGAGACATTCATGTTTCTGTGTTGTTGTTGTAGTTGTGAGGGTACGTCAGCCATTCGAGAAACTTTGTGAATGAGAGCTGCTTGGTTGAATCGTGTTGTAACTTGCATCCCTCATAATTTGCGTCTGTTCACAGTCGTTATTCTCTTCCAAAGACACTGTTTGGTTCAAAAACAAGGTAAAATGAAATGGAGATTTAACCCTTTACCAAACAACAAAATTTTGGACTCGACTCAATAGAAAGCATTAACAGATGGCAGAGTATACGTAGCTCAAGTTATGATTTCTGTCTTTGATAGGATAGAAAGCATTGTGGGATATGTTTTCAAAATGCCCCATCTTCAGGGTCATTAAAACTTGGGAATGTTTGGTAAAGGGTTAACCGCTATTATGCCTCCTATAATTCTTGGAGATTAGCCAATAAATGAAAAAGAAGTATTTCAGCTTGACAAAAAAATGCATTGTTGATGGTGTACAAGGGTTGTTCCTAAATAAGTTATGAATATCATTTGGCCCTTTGTCAAATAACCCTGTATTAAAAGATCCCCAAAGTAGAAGGCTCTTCAAGACATTGTGGAAATGGGAGAAAATGCTGGCAAACAGCTTTTTTCTCCTTTTTTCCGACAATGTTTTCTACCTTACCTAAGATAAATGCAGTTATTTCAGAAATATCCATTTCATTGTCTGCAAAACTCTTCAAAAGTGACGAGTCTCAAATTTTGTTGTTTGGAAAGGAGTCAATTAACACTAAAGATTTCTTCAAATTTATTTGATTGACTCAACCTTTCAAAGTTCATTGTGCATATCTATCAGAACATATAGAACACTATCTTGGAAACTTTTAGGTACAGTAAGGCCAAGATCTGACAGCACAAATCTGCTTTTTCATTTATTCTTAATTCTCCCATCATTGTAATCTGTTGAGAATCAAAATTTGAAAACTTTTTTTTTTTTTAAATTAGTAGAAAATACATATAAGTAAAATGATTTTAAGGATCAATAAGACTTGTTTCCAGAAAAATTTCTAAACTTTGTTATCAGATCACATTCCAAAGACAAGACTTATGATTTGCTGTTATACTTGTGTCAGCCAATCAGGAGGCAGGTCTTAGAATTAAGTCATAGACTTAAATTTGGACTGAAATAACTCATAGTTAAAAACAGGAACCTCCTGCAAATAACTCTTTCTGGTCTTGTTGCAAATGACTTTGAAAACATGGAAGCAAAAGAAAAATTTGTCATCTTGACTGATTTCTACTTTAGCCACAATGTTTTTATCTATATTAATGTATTAACCCTTTACCACACAGTCCCAACTCTTTGTGATCCTGTGGGAAGAAGGCTTGTTAAAAACATTGTGGGAAAGGGAGAAAATACTGGTAACCAGCAATTTCTCCTTTTCTCACATGTTTTCTACCATATCAAGGATAAACTTTATCATTTAGGCCACCTTAAATTTCTTGTCTGCCATTGCTTTCAATTTAGACCAGTCTAAAATTTTGTTGCTTGGCAAACAATAAATTCTTTCTTAGTGTTGATTGACCTTATTTAATAGGAAAGTTTCCAAGTTGTTTGCAGGAAATTTAATTCAAGAGCAAATGAACTATACATTAGAGTTCTGTAATGCAAGATTTCTTGGTATGTACAGAAAAAAAAGCAATGTTATGAGGGGTGTAAGATGTATCACCAAAGTTGAATTTGTTGTCATTTTATGGGCAGTGTGATAGTTTAAGAGTTTCAACGAAGCATTGAAGGGACAATAAAAGTGTATAGACAGAATATTTGTCTTCCTTGTTTGTTATATTCCTAATCACTTATCTAACCATGTAAATAAGATACATGTACATGTATAGTTAGATTCCCAGCCCCTTATCTAACCATGTAAATAAGATACATGTATAGTTGTATTCCCAATCCCTTATCTAATCATGTAAATATGATACATGTTTTGTTATATTCCTAATCCCGTATCTAAACATGTAAATAAGATACATGTAAATTTCTATTCTCAATCCCTTATCTAACCATGTTAATAGGATAAATGTATAGTTATATTCCAAGTCCCTTATCTAACCATGTAAATAAGATACTTGTATAGTAACAGTCCTAATCCCTTATCTACCCATGTAAATTAGGTACATGTATAGTTATATTCCCAATCCCTTATCTAACCATGTAAATAAGATACATGCATAGTTGTATGTATATTCCTAATCCTTTATCTAACCCTGTAAATAAGATAGATGTATAGTTATATTCCTAATCCCTTATCTAACCATGTAAATAAGATACATGTATAGTTATAGACCTAGTCCCTTATCTAACCATGTAAATAAAGATACATGTATAGTTATAATCCCAATCCCTGATCTAACCATGTAAATAAGATACATGCATAGTTACATGTATATTCCTGGTCTTTTATCTAACCACGTAAATAAGATATATGCAAATCATTTGCATAAATAGGATCCAATGGACAGTTATCATAGCTACTGTAAGGTCCTAAATCCCTTTACCACACAATTCCGAGTTTTGTCGACCCCGAGAAAGAGAGCTTTTGAAAGCATCATGGGAAATAAGCAAAATGCTGGTGGACAGCATTTTCTCCTTTTCCCACGATGTTTTCAAACCTTTCAGAGACAAATCCAATCCTTTGATCCTCATGTTATTTGTTGCCAGAAAATGCTTTTAATTCAGACATTTTTAAAATTTTGCCATGTGGTAAAGTGTTAACCCTTAACCACATGGCAAAAATTTAGATTTTCCCTTTACCACACAATTCTGAGTTTTAATGATCCTGAAAAAAGAGGACTCTTTAAATCCTTGCGGGAAAAGAAGAAAATGCTGGTAACCAGCATTTTCTCCTTTTCACATTATGTTTTCTAACCTTTCTGATGCACACCTCATCATTAAAGTCGCATTTAATTTGCCATCTGCAAATACTTTGAATTTGGACAAGTCTAAATTTTTTTCATTTGATAAAGAGTCATTAAATGAGAATGATCTTCTCATTGCTGGTGTCTTCATGTTTAACCCTTTACCACACAATCCCGACTTTTAACGACCCTAAAAAAGAAGCCTTTTGAAAACATCGTGGGAAAAGGAGAAAATACTAGTAACCAGCATTTTTCTCCTTTTCCCACAATGTTTTCTACCCAATTAGAGAAAAAATCTTATCATTTGAGTCACATTGAAATTGTCGTCTGCAAATGCTTTCAGATTGGACTGGTCTAAAATTTTGTCCTTTGGTAAAGGTTTATAAGCTTTGTTCAGTTTCACAAGGAATTTTCGAGTGGGAGGGGGGTGAGAAAGTCGACAAATGGTTGAGAAAGGTAACTCTAACAGATAATAGGTGTAGCATTGGAAGATTTATTTCCCTTCTATTGAGGTCGAAATATCAATCAGACTTGTTGCAAAGTTTATCGGTGTGTTTGATCACAGTCCCTGCGTCAGGATCAAGTCTATTCAACTTGTATCCAAGTTAATTTGCTGACCAAAATGAATTGTATTGTATTGTTTATGTATATTGTACTTCTGTGGAATAAAATATGTTTAAAATGAATTAAAAAAAGAAAAAATCTTAGGTAATGCTTGTCAGTCAATGAAGTATGTTTATATAAGTCCTTCAGTTCTACCATAGGTCCTTTAACCCTTTACAACACAACCCTGAGTTTTATTGACCCTGGGGAAAAAACATGGTTGAAAACATTGTGAGAAAAGGAGAAAATGCTGGTAATCAATATTTTCTACCCTTAGGAGGTCAAATTCAATGGTTTGAGTAACGTTAAATTTGTCGCCTGTAAATGCTTTGAATTTGGACCAGTCCAACATTTTCTCCTTTGACTAGAAGCCTATTAAAATGTTCAATACTTTTGCAGTGTGTCTATGCCTCTGCATCATAGACACGGGTAGGAAACTTCATAATCAGAGTCAATAAGAAAATATTGTGTTGGTCTTCCTGCTCCGAAAATATCGGCTAAAAACAACGCACGAAACAGGTAATTCATTTTTCTGCCAGCGACTAAACCTGAGCCGATCGTATAACAACAGATTGTCGTCTTCACCATAATTTCCACACTTTTAAAAGCTATGGTTTGAATTTAAATGTATATGCACTCTTACACCCACATTGTCTACTTTTCGCCGCTGTTGGACCTTTAAAAGGCGCCAATATAAACAATGGCTCTAGAGAATCTAATAAGATGTTGACAACCCTCAAAATGTTGAATATATGGACTCGAGAACGCAATGCGGCCTGGCCGAGTAGCTAAGGCATATCTGACTCGTGACCTAGTTGCTGTGGACTCGATACCTGGTTGCAGCAAACTTTCTTTCCCGACGATTGTCGCCTGTTTCTTCCTGATGCATGTTAGAAAAGTAGTCAGTGGGGTCCGAAAGAACTGCCTAAATGAGGCCCTAACAAGTAAAACAAAAACCTATGTGACCCGGATTATGCTTAGGAAGATAAAAGATATCCATGCAAACCTAACCACACGCTATATAAAGTGAGTCTACCGGGGTCTTTAATGCATGGATATGTTAACGTAATGGAAGACACTTAATACTTGTAAAAAGCAAGAGCCATGCCTGCTTGCATATCTGCTCTTGGTCCTCGCCAGTTGCTATTTACAAAGCAAAAACTTGTCATTCTGCTAAGGACAGACAACACAGCTGCAATAGAACTTAGCTAGTCAATGTAGCCCCAAACGAGAAAGAAAAGAAAATAGAAACAAAGAAAAAAAAATCAATAAATGAAATAAAAATGCAACTAAAGTTTTGAAATCGGTTGAGAAATGATAACGTATTTATTTTGTCTGCCTTTTTATTTTAATTCTTTATCTATTATCATGGATGCTCATAAATAGCTCCAAATATCACCACAAAGGAGAGAGGTCAAACCTCTGATTCCAGCCAAAAGTTGAATGTTTGTGATCATGGAACATTTATCATGCAAAAGGCTTTTTCATTATCGACGTATACCTCAAATAACAAAACCCCAGTAAACATATTAAGCAGCCATTAAGTATAAATTAGTACTTTGTTAAATTTGCATTTGGTACGCTGGCTTATCTCTTTCTTTGTCTACAGTGTATGAGTACATGAGGTGGGCCAATGCACAGGGTCAATGCAAGCAAGATTTTGCTGTAAAGTGACAAATTTCCCTTTATAGGAGCGAAATAAGTTTTAAAACCAATTCATGCCACAGTACAAATTCGTCTCAGGTGACTATACAAATTTTAAACATTGCTTCTCCATGTCACTGTACAAAAGTTAGTTTGTAAGCATTAAGAATTTCGATATTTTAATCGCTTTTGATGCCACATCTTGGAACTCGTTGATAAAAAGAGAAAGCATGTACATGAACAAACCTTGTTATCGGGAAAGAAAATCTAATGTGCGATAAAAAAAAAAAGATTAATGTGACGTGACAATGCTGGTATTTTTTGTGGTCAAAATCATTTCAATTTTTGCACGTCAAGATGATCAAGGCATTCCCATTGCTCTAACAAGGTTACATACCGCACACTCATGAGCCTGGAATGTTGAGCTGATATTATATTAACTCTCAAAATCAACGAAAATACAAAAAAAAAAAAACACGAGCTCGACTTACCATGTAAACACATTTTTTTTAGATTTAAGTGACATACCGCCACTTTGCAGAATCTCAAGTCACACACAATCCCAAACACTATACACTTCCGGTCAGTCAAATGGTACACTGTGGTAACTGATGCTCTTTGTTCTTAAATATCCTTTAGTTTGTAATTTGTTGATTCATCACTGTCTATTCAAGTGTAGGCTAAGATGTCACTTTTTTCCCCACTTATTTTTCTTCAACTTTGATATAAACATATATACTTTCAAATTTCAGGAATCTAGCCTTTACACTTTAGACTCGAATAGCGGAGGTCATAGGGTTAAAGGAGTTACTGTCGGTGCAGAACATTTTCCTACATTTTGTTTCATCTTGAAATGAGCTGTATACGAGTACGTGTACAACGTCTTATCCCCTTTCTGACGCACTGCTTTGGAGCTGTGATAATCAAAGCACTTAAATTATTGAAAGGCTAGCGAGTGTGGAATCATATGAAGCAGCTTTGGTAAAGATAAAACTTGGTTGACCCATACAAGTCTGAAGAAAACATGGTCCAATTCGGTTATGTAAGTCAGATCCGGTCTGATTTGGCTATTTAGTCCGGTCCGTTTTGGCCGGTTCTAATCCGGTTCGGCATGGATTCACCAATCATTCTTAAGAACTTTCTTGGTCTTATTCTACAGAATTTTCTAAATTTGAAAGTAACACAATTTGGTTTAGCCAATCAGAAGTTATTTATTTTCAAATTTTGAAAAAAAAAAAAAAAAAAAAATGTGGTTGGTGAATACGGGGCCCAGGTTTTCAAGTCTTATCCAGTTCCAGCTGGTTACTTTACTTATCACAATAGGAAATACCTTGGACGAATTCTGTATGTTGATCTTTAATTGAAAAAAGCAAATAAAGATAATATCAGTTTGATGATTTGACATTCAAATACTTTCTAAAATTTGTTTTAGATTAACTTTCATAGCGTTTGCATTTTCTTGAACAAACTCATCGTTACGTAAGACGAGACCTACAACACCGGCACAAAAATACGAGGATGAAAAGGGTTGCATTGGGATAAGTAAAGACGAGTCTTATTTGCATAGGTCACTGACTTAATTTACATATAAGCAAACATCTTGTACCTTGTCAGTGACATCCTGTTCAGTCTGTGACTTTGTATGTATGGATCTGTACATCCTTCGAATAGGAGTGATCGAGAAGTTGTAGATCATGTCAAAATTGTCATTTTTAGACTAGCGAAGCTAGTCTATAGGCATCAAGATTGACCTAGAGTCAAAGTAAACAAAAAAACCCACAGTTGCCCAATACTGCCACACAGAAAGATACTTCTTTCTGTTAGGAATCTTAATTCTGTTATATATGACAATTATGACAAAAACCACTAAATTTCTACCACTCCAGTTTGAACATGTCGTCTTACAAAGTAATAAACTGAACAAGATGTCATTTACAAGGTACAAGATCTTTGCTTATATGTAAATTAAGTGACCTATGCAAAGCAGAGAATCACTTTTTCCTACACGACAGTAACATTATGAATGAATCTATTAATAGATACACCTAGGTAACTTGTAGCAAATCCCAGTTACATTAACCCTCACTGGACAGGGAACCCTTGTCATTCCTTCAGTCTTTTATTATTTAGATCATTGTATACAGTTATACTGTTATGTTAAACTGTTATTCTAGTCTTAAATATTAACCCTTTACCAAAATCCCAAGTTTTAACGATACTGGGGAAAAGCATGCAGTCTTATCTTGGATCTACACTGTCCGATAAGAGGATATATTATTTTTCCGAAATGTAACTTTGAAATAGCAGTATTCACGTGTTTACCATCGGCTTGAAAGTTTCGTTGAATATTTTTAGCAGGTTAAGGGTTAAACTTAAACTGGATTACAGTTAACCAATAGCACGCATAGCCCCAGCAGCTCTGTCGGTAGTGTACAGGACTTGGGAACAGGAGGTCGCTGATTCGATCCCCGACTCGGCAAATTTCTTTCCGAGGACTGATGATAGTCATTGTGACAGGATTCATTTCTCTCTCACGTTTCGACGATGGTTTTAATATAAATGTGGGAAAGCAGCCAGTGTCTTGGAAAGAATATTGTGCGGAGCACTGGTAAAAGAAACTCCAGGAAAGCATGGATATGAGCACTGTCCACTGCTACATAACTGAAATAACGTTGAAAACAGGGTTAAACACCATACAAACAATCAATCAATCAAATTCGCTAGTCTGTCAGTACTTTCAGTACCTTGATTTGATAA